>JAPDVR010000014.1:30467649-32867649 GCA_026230005.1 Gila orcuttii
GGATCCTCCGGATTATTGGAAGCCTTCGCCGCCGTGGAAAAGCATACCAGCGGGATTGCTACGAGGACGTCGGCACCTTCAGCCGCCTTCAAGCACCTCCTACTGAGCCATCCGGCGCGCCATATACGCAAGTATTTTACATCTGTCCGCCCCGCGACATTTGTGAAAGAGCAAATTTCCATTAAGGCGTTGTTTCAAATGCCTTCCTGCGCGTCGTGCAGAGACCTTCTCCCGGACGGGGATCGTCACATCATCTGCGCTCGCTGCCTGGGCCGTGACCACGCAGAAGCTGCATTGACCAAGGGCGGATGCCCGGAATGTGATGACCTGGGTCTCTCCGCACTACGGGCTCGCCTCGCCGCTTTCGCCGTGAGCGAGCCCATCGCCACCCCTCTGTTTGAGCCGCGCACTAAGAAAAAGCGCCGCTCACAGAGGCTTCCTGAACCTGAGCTCAGTGACGTCACGCCGAGCCAGTCTCCGCGTGCTTCACCGCCGCTCTTGCCTTCCCCACCGCCGGTTCAGTTCACCCAGCCGGACCCACACCCCTCTGGCAGAGCGGTGGGCCTTGTGACTTTCGGCGCGTCCGAGGACGACGGGGGAATGGACGACAGCTTGTCCATCGACGCTGCATCGGACGACTGGCCGGGCTCCACTCTCGACCCCGCCCCGTCGACGCTAGCTAGCACGAGCGGGGGCTCCACTATGGATACTGAGATTATCCGTGTCCTCTCTAAGGCCGTGGAAGACCTCGGGCTCGATTGGTCTTCTCCCGAAGAGCCAACCCGGAGCCGACTGGATGAGTGGTTTCTGCAGGGGCGCCAGCAGGCCCCTCGGCAAAGGCCTTCTCCCTTCTTCCCGGAAGTTCACGACGAACTCACCAAGTCGTGGAAAGCCCCCCACTCTGCGCGCCTAAAGCCTTCTTTTTCTTCTTCGCTCTCCTCAGTGGACGGCGCGAAGGAAAGAGGCTACGAGGGAACGCCGCCCCTCGAGGAGGCCGTGGCCAATCATCTCTGCCCGCCCTCCACCTCCGGATGGA
Source organism: Gila orcuttii (assembly GCA_026230005.1). Taxonomy (NCBI): domain Eukaryota; kingdom Metazoa; phylum Chordata; class Actinopteri; order Cypriniformes; family Leuciscidae; genus Gila; species Gila orcuttii. Next base: position 30,468,686 of record JAPDVR010000014.1, read on the forward strand.
AAGCCAAAGCTTCCCACCCCTCGAAACCCTGCCGCACTACCTCTGCTCTCGCCGGTCGCGCCTACGCCGCCGCCGGCCAAGCTGCATCAGCGCTTCACTCAATGGCGGTACTTCAAGTGTTCCAAGCCAAGCTTCTCCGCTCTATGGACGAGTCTGGCCCCGAACCCGAAGCCTTCAGGGACTTACGCAGCGCGACTGATATAGCTCTGCGAGCCACGAAGGCCACCGCCCAGTCCATCGGCCGTGCTATGGCTAATTTGACTGTTCTCGAGCGCCATCTGTGGCTGACTCTGACTGAAATGAAGGACGCGGATAAGGCGCCATTTCTCGATGCGCCTATCTCCACCAGCGGGCTGTTTGGACCGGCGGTTAAAGGTTTCGCCGAACGCTTCACTGAGGCCCAGAACGCTTCACAAGCTATGCGTCATTTCCTGCCAAAGCGCTCCAGCTCATCGCAGAGCAGACAGAGACCGCCGCAGCCGCAGCGGGCTAGAACAGCCCCCACCGCCTCTCAGCCCGCGCCTCAGGCTGATGCTCGACGCCGCTCGCGCTCTCACAACCGCAAGCCGCCTCCTGAGCGACGGGGTCCTCGGCCCAAGATTGTGCTGAACCCTGAGCCTCGAAAGCCGTCCTAGCCACAGAAATGAGAAGAGAGAGTACGTGTCTCGCAAAAGCCGGACCACTCTCTCCGCAAAAGCTCAAACATTACCCAGTCCCCTTACAGGCGGTTGGATATGTCCATACAGCAGTCAATGGGCCAGTCACAGAGCTCGCTCACCTGCAAACAAACGCCGTTTTTACGGCGACGCACAGAAAACACAAAAAGAGTCTTTTTCTGCCTGCATCACTAAGGGTTCACATGTCCACAAAGTGTGCATTCCCAGATACTGTCAAAACAGTGCCAAATTCATTCCCAGCTCAGGCTGCGCTTCCCATGAATGTAGATCACGTGCCTACGGTCATGTACGCACCACTACACACAAGCACTGTTCACACAGTTATAAATTCATCCCCAGTAAAAGCGGGAAACATTATAAAAGTGACGCGTGTGCCTACCACTGTTTATGCACCCCCACTTATAAACACTGCCCTTACAGTGTCAAACAAAACCTCAGCTCAGGCTGCGAGTTTTACAAACACAGCGCGCACTGTTGTAATCACACACGCGCCCATTCACTCAGCTGCTCAGCGCGCGCCCGCGCCCCTGAGAGCTATGAGCTCAGGCGATTCGCTAGCCGGGTCCCTACGTCACAGCGGCCCGCCCCTAGCCTGTATTCAGCCCATATCTGTACACGCAGCGGCATGGGAAAACATTCCAGATATGCCGAAATGGGTATTAAATATAGTAAAGCACGGATACTCGCTCCAGTTCGCTCGCAGGCCACCACGTTTTACGACTGTGGTCGAGACGAAAGTGAGAAAAGAGTGTTCACATGTTCTACGCACCGAGGTGCGCAAACTAATAGAAAAGGGCGCTGTGGAAACTGTTTCCCCCTCTCTGAGCGGGACAGGTTTTTACAGCCGCTATTTTCTCGTCCCGAAAAAGGATGGCGGTCTCCGCCCCATCCTAGATCTCAGACACCTGAACAAAGCACTAATGATTCGCTCGTTCAGAATGTTAACAACCAAGCATATCCTCGCGCAAGTGCGCCCAGGAGATTGGTTTCTCTCAGTGGATCTGAAAGATGCTTACTTTCACATTCCAATAGCGCCTCATCACAGGCCGTTTCTGAGATTCGCTTTCGAGGGACAGTCATACCAGTACACAGTACTCCCGTTCGGCCTGTCCCTGGCTCCCCGTACATTCACGAAATGTATGGATGCAGCACTTTCCCCCCTAAGACAAAGGGGAGTGCGAATACTGAATTATCTCGACGATTGGCTGGTTCTAGCACAATCAGAGAGTCAGCTAATAACACACAGATCTTGGATTATCAGCCATTTAGAATGCCTGGGTCTAAGAATCAATTTTGCAAAAAGCATACTATCTCCCAGCCAGAGAATTTCTTTCCTGGGAATAGTTCTAGACTCGATGCAAATGACAGCGCGTCTCTCATCGGAGCGCGCGCTCACCATCCGGCGCCTTGCAACATCATTCAGAGCGGGCGCGCGCGCCCCCGTCAAACGGTTTCAGAGGATGCTCGGTCTCATGGCCTCAGCATCGGCCGTACTCCAGCTAGGATTGTTGCATATGCGCCCTCTCCAACGCTGGCTCAAGAGCCGCGTCCCTACTCACGCGTGGCGTTCGGGCCACTTTTTAATCAGAGCGAACCACGGCTGTATAAAAGCCCTGACGCACTGGAAAGCCGCCGACTGGTACCAGTCAGGCGTGAGTCTGGGTGTGAACACAAGGAGAAAGATGATAACGACAGATGCCTCCAAAATAGGTTGGGGGGCCCTTTACGAGGGCAGGCCTGTCTCCGGCTTTTGGTCAAACCCGGAGAAGCGCCTACACATAAACTGTCTGGAAATGAAAGCGGTCGCTTTGGCTCTCAGAGCCCTGCTCCCACATCTAAAAAACGAACACGTCCTGGTCCGAACGGACAACATGACGGTAGTGTCGTACATAAATCGCCAGGGTGGACTCAGGTCGAGCTCCATGCATTCAATGGCCAGGAGACTCATTTTATGGTCCCAGCACAACTTGCGCTCGCTGAGAGCAGCGCATGTGCCAGGCGCCCTGAACCAGGGGGCAGACATGTTATCCAGAGACAAGATTCTCCCAGGAGAATGGGCTCTCAACCCTCTGACGATTCAGTGGTTATGGAAAACCTTTGGCAAAGCGGAGATCGACCTCTTCGCCTCCAAGGAGAACGCGCACTGCTCTCTTTTCTTCACGAAAAGCACGGACGCGCTCGCCCAGAGCTGGCCGAGCCGCCCCTTATATGCCTTTCCCCCGATCGCGATGCTGCCACAGGTCATCAGTCGGGTCAGAGAGGAGGGAAACGCAGTGCTGCTGATAGCCCCACTCTGGAAGAACCAAACATGGTTTCCAGATCTGATGCAAATGCAATCTGCACCACGGCCGATTCCACTGAGGCCAGACCTCCTCAGTCAGGCCAGCGGGATGATATTTCATCCCCGCCCCGATCTGTGGGCCCTTCATGCATGGCCCCTCAACGGGTTCCCAGGAACCTCGCGAGCGGAGCACTAAAAACCATCGCTGAGGCGCGGGCGCCCTCCACGAGACGCTTATATGCCCAGAAATGGAAAGTGTTCGGTGACTGGTGTAATACCAAGGGCCTGAACCCTGTAACATGCGAGATTATGAGTGTACTCGTTTTCCTACAAGGGCTTCTGGAGGCGGGCCGCACCCCCTCCACGCTCAAAGTATATGTGGCTGCCATCACAGCGTCACACGACCTTGTAATGGAACGTCCATTGGGAAGAAACGACCTAATTATTCGTTTCCTAAGGGGCGCCAGGAGGATGAACCCTTCACGCCCCCCCTCAGTGCCGATCTGGGACCTAGCTACGGTCCTAGACGCTCTTAAAGGGCCCCCGTTCGAACCACTCCGAACCGTGCACCTTAAACAGCTCTCGCTCAAGACGGCGCTCTTGCTGGCACTCGCCTCGGTCAAGAGAGTGGGCGACCTGCACGCGCTTTCAACAAGCGCTGCCTGCCTAGAATTCGGACCTAACGACTGCAGGGTCGTCCTTAGACCGAAACATGGGTATATTCCTAAAGTGCTCACCACTCCCTTCAGAGCACAGGTTATCTCCCTAACTGCGCTTTCGTCTTCAGCAGACGAACACGACGCTAATCTACTCTGCCCCGTTAGGGCTCTCAGAGTGTATTTGGAGCGTTCTGCCCTATTCAGACAGACAGAACAACTGTTTGTATGCTTTGGCGGCCGTACGAAAGGTTCCGCCGTTTCAAAGCAGAGAATCTCTCACTGGATAGTCGAAGCTATAGCTCTGGCTTATGAAGCTAAGGGACTTCAATGCCCCTGGGGAGTCAAAGCACACTCCACCAGGAGTGTGGCTTCTTCCTGGGCATGGTCGAGCGGGATACCGATCGAGGATATTTGTGCGGCGGCAGGCTGGGCCTCACCGTCCACATTTATCAGATTCTACAACCTACAGGTCCCGACATTGCATTCCAATGTGCTATCAGCATAATGCTAGTTGAACTGCGAGTTAGTATCTAGATTATGTATGTGCTTGTGTCACACTGAGCGCCTTCTAGCCGCTCTGTATTTTTTCCCACATATAAAGCTCGCCTCTGCCGGCTAGTTGGATGATAACTTTGCTTTTTAGCTCAGGCACCTGCCTCTGGCTATCATAAGGCGAAGTTCAGCACGCACGGCGTTTTGCATGGTGTTCCCATAGCGTAAGCTACTTACGCAATAGGAGAGACCTCTCGAAAGGGAACGACTCGGTTACTAACGTAACCTCGGTTCCCTGAGAGGAGGGAACGAGTATTGCGTAAGCTGCCGTGCTTGTGCTTGGTTAGTTCGCTTCAGTCGTTTTAACCTAAAGAACTCTCATGACGGGGCGCCCAATATATAGCTTGGCCACGCCCATCTTGGCGGGCTCTGACGCGCGCAGGCGCGAAGCGCGCTCATTGGTCGCGCATTCAGAGTCGCCCCGTCATTGGTTCAAGCAAGTTGCCGCAGCACAGCCAATGACCGAGTTCCTTCGTTCATTGCTGTCAGCTGTGCAGCTGCAATGCGTTTTACATAAAGACTTCAATATTCTCGAGAAAAGGAGTTTTCCCATAGCGTAAGCTACTTACGCAATACTCGTTCCCTCCTCTCAGGGAACCGAGGTTACGTTAGTAACCGAGTCGTTTTGTGCCATTTCTTTGAATTCTCTAGGAGAAGTACTTTAAATTCCATTGCATGCGTTTTACAAACAACCCTAAATAGCCGACTTCCTGTTGGGCTGGGGTAAAAAGTAAGAGTATGAGGTATATATGAACCGATGAGATCTATATGTGTACCGAGTTTCATATTCTTACATGCAAGCGTGTTTGATTTATGGACCAAGTCTTCGGACCCCGTTCCAGGGGGCGCTGTCTAGCCCCCCTGCCACGCCCGGGTACCATCTTCAGCCCGACCCTGATGGCCGCGGGTTCTGACCCGCGTGCAAAGTTTCAAGAGTTTTCGGGCACGTTAAGGGACCCAAAAGTGCCCGAATAGTCGTAAGAAAAATAGAAAAAAAAAATATATATATAGCTGCGAGCAGCGATTGCGGGCCCAAGCCGGTGGCACCGCACCGGGATGGTGGTGCCACCGGCTTTGGCCCTTCATCGCTGCTCGCAGCTATATTTATATATATATATATATAAACAAGCCGCCACCCCGGTGCCTTTAGGGTTATTGTGCACGACATGCAAAAACATAACCCTGCTTTGACTGTTGTGTGCTGTAGAGCTTGCATCAGTGTGGGCTCTGCAAAAGTGCGCATCGAGGGCATACATCAACCACAAAGTATGCGTGAAAAACCTTCTAAAACCTAAAATGAAAAATGAGACACCCTACAGTCTCATGGATTTAACGGACACATGAAATAACTACACAAGACCGAAAATTCATATGAAGTGTGCCATTTGGGACAGGGCCTATGATCGTGAACCACAATAGCTACATATATGAGATAATTTAAATATAGAATAATTTTTTATGTCGTAGGATGTCATAGCTCAATATGTTTTGCAGCACTTAAATGTGTAAATATAGAAGCCCAGTATTTATCTGGAGGTCTTTGTACAGGTTTATTAATGTAATTATATTTTACACTTATGAGTTCTATGATATGCAATGGAAGTAAATTTTAATGTTTAACATGGGTGTATTCACAACACATAGCATACGATATAATATCTTAAGATTATTTATCATTATTTTGTCTCTGCCTTTTCTTTTTTTTTATGATATTCAGAACAGAAAAACTAAATGTTCCTTAATTTTAATTAACACTAACTTTATTCTCATCTGAATTATAAATAATTGATTTCCGTATAAAATGATTTCAGCGCCTCTCTCTCTCTCTCTCTCTCTCTCTCTCTCTCTCTCACACACACAGTTCGATCGCACCCCCGCCTCTCTCTCTCTCTCTCTCTCTCTCTCTCTCTCTCTCTCTCTCTCTCTCTCTCTCTCTCTCACACACACACACACACAGTTCGATCGCGCCAGCGCGCCTCCCTCCCGCGCACACACACACTCCAGCTTAAGAGAGAGGCGCGCACCATCAAACTGTGTGTGTGAGAGAGAGAGGCGCGGGCGCGATCGAACTGTGTGTGTGTGTGTGTGTGTGTGTGTGCGCGCGCGTGTGTGAGAGAGAGAGGCGCGGGCGCGATCGAACTGTGTGTGTGTGAACAGTGGAAACATACTCCGTCATTTTTTTCATACAGGACATCATTCAGACTGCTTACTTATATTTGTGTACACTCGCAATAAAACACAACATCCTTAGTCACATATGTAATATCACCCGAAGAGACCTCCCCCCCCCCCCCCTCCTTCTCACCCTCCCTACACAGACACACACACACACAGAGAGAGTGGCAGGGAACACTCTCTCTGTCAGAGAGAGGGAGAGAAAATTCTCAGAATCCACATTCAAACCACAATATCTGACTTTCTGTTGGTCAGAGCTAATAACTGTAAATTAGAAAGTTGTTCGGCTTGAAGAGAACAATATACACGCCAAGTTTTGTAACTGTAGGTAAAACGAACTAAGTTATAACACACTTTATGTGTCCTTTTTTAGTCATAAATTCATTTCCTCGCCACAGCCAAACCGTTCGAGATATCAAAAATCCGCTGGCAATTTATCATCCTCAGTGTCTTGACTTCATGCTGACCGAGTTTCGTGGTGTTTGGATTAATTTTCTAGGAGAAGTATATAAAAAATAAAAGCATGCATTTTCCAAACAACCCATAATAGCTGACTTCCTGTTTAGCTGTCGTTAAACTTAGAGCACGAAAGTTGTTCGGCCCGATGAGCTCTAAATATGTACCGAGTTTCATATTATTACATGCAAGCATGTTTGATATATGGACAAGTGTTTGAATCGCATTCCAGGGGGCGCTGTCGAGCCCCCCTGCCACGCCCGGGTACCAGCTTCAGCCCGGCCCTGATGGCCGCGGGTTCTGACCTGTGTGCAAAGTTTCAAGAGTTTTCAAGCACGTTAAGGGCCCCAAAACCTTGAAAAACAAAAATAAAAGCATTCTCACTCAGCAGACAAATCCCCCTCCCCTCAAACACACGGAGAGACGTAGGGTCAGAGAGAGAGGAAGAGAAAATTCTCCAAAACATCCACATTCAAACCAAAATATCTGACTTCCTGTTGGTCTGAGCTAATGACTTTAAATTAGAAAGTTGTCCGGCTTGAAGTGTTCAATATACATACCGAGTTTTGTTACTGTAGATAAAACTAACCCCCCCACTTTTGTCAAAAGGGGGCGCTACTGAGCCCCTGCACCACGCCCGTTTCTGAAACTTTGCACATGTCTACTGGCTAATAAATGTGATGTGTCTATCGAGTTTCATGCAATTTCAAGCATGCTAAGAGTCTCAAAAGCATCAAACAAGAATATTAAAGTTTGATGCGTTGCCATGGCAACATTATCTTAGATATTAAATAATCCTTTCACAGGTCTACATCTGGCGTGTGTTTACATTATACAGATGAAGTTTGAAGCAAATCGGGTAAAAATAAGAGGGTGATTTCAAAGCATTTTGAAAGTGACACACTTCCTGCTGCCAGTTGGTGGCGCTATGACTTTGACTCACAATAGTCACATCCATGTGATCGGCCTCTTACAGCGAACACACTGCTGAAGTTTCATCAAGATCAGTTAATGTATGCTGAAGTTATAACACACTTCCTGTTTCACGTTTCTCGCCATAATTTCGTTTCCTCGCCACGGCCAAACCGTTCGAGATATCAAAAATCCCCTGGCAATTTTTCATCCTCAATGTATTGACTTCATGCTGACCGAGTTTTGTGCCATTTCTTTGAATTCTCTAGGAGAAGTACTTTAAATTCCATTGCATGCATTTTACAAACAACCCTAAATAGCCGACTTCCTGTTGGGCTGGGGTAAAAAGTAAGAGTATGAAGTATATATGAACCGATGAGATCTATATGTGTACCGAGTTTCATATTCTTACATGCAAGCGTGTTTGATTTATGGACCAAGATTTCGGACCCCGTTCCAGGGGGCGCTGTCTAGCCCCCCTGCCATGCCCGGGTACCATCTTCAGCCCGACCCTGATGGCCGCGGGTTCTGACCCGCGTGCAAAGTTTCAAGAGTTTTCGGGCACGTTAAGGGCCCCAAAAGTGCCCGAATAGTCGTAAGAAAAATAAAATAAAAAAATATATATATATATATTATATAGGCGCGGTCGCGATCCAACTGTGTGTGTGTGTGAACAGTGGAAACATACTCCGTCATTTTTTATATATATATATATAAATATAGCTGCGAGCAGCGATTACGGGCCCAAGCCGGTGGCACTGCAACCCCGGTGCCTTTAGTTACCTAAAGGCACCGGGATGGTGGTGCCACCGGCTTTGGCCCTTCATCGCTGCTCGCAGCTATATTTATATATATATATATATAAACAAGCCGCCACCCCGGTGCCTTTAGGGTTATTGTGCACGACGTGCAAAAACATAACCCTGCTTTGACTGTTGTGTGCTGTAGAGCTTGCATCAGTGTGGGCTCTGCAAAAGTGCGCATCGAGGGCATATATCAACCACAAAGTATGCGTGAAAAACCTTCTAAAACCTAAAATGAAAAATGAGACACCCTACAGTCTCATGGATTTAACGGACACATGAAATAACTACACAACAAGACCGAAAATTCATATGAAGTGTGCCATTTGGGACAGGGCCTATGATCGTGAACCACAATAGCTACATATATGAGATAATTTAAATATAGAATAATTTTTAATGTCGTAGGATGTCATAGCTCAGTATGTTTTGCAGCACTTAAATGTGTAAATATAGAAGCCCAGTATTTATCTGGAGGTCTTTGTACAGGTTTATTAATGTAATTATATTTTACGCTTATGAGTTCTACGATATGCAATGGAAGTAAATTTTAATGTTTAACATGGGTGTATTCACAACACATAGCATACGATATAATATCTTAAGATTATTTATCATTATGTTGTCTCTGCCTTTTCTTTTTTAATGATATTCAGAACAGAAAAACTAAATGTTCCTTAATTTTCATTAACACTAACTTTATTCTCATCTGAATTATAAATAATTGATTTCCGTATAAAATGATTTCAGCGCCTCTCTCTCTCTCTCTCTCTCTCTCACACACACACAGTTCGATCGCACCCGCGCCTCTCTCTCTCTCTCTCTCTCTCTCTCTCTCTCTCTCACACACACACACACACACAAACACACACAGTTCGATCGCGCCAGCGCGCCTCTCTCTCGCGCACACACACACTCCAGCTTAAGAGAGAGGCGCGCGCCATCAAACTGTGTGTGTGTGTGAGAGAGAGAGAGAGGCGCGGGCGCGATCGAACTGTGTGTGTGTGTGTGTGTGCGCGTGTGTGTGAGAGAGAGAGGCGCGGTCGCGATCCAACTGTGTGTGTGTGTGAACAGTGGAAACATACTCCGTCATTTTTTTCATACAGGACATCATTCAGACTGCAAACTGTTTACTTATATTTGTGTACACTCGCAATAAAACACAACAACCTCAGTCACATATGTAATATCACCCGAAGAGACCCCCCCCCCCCCTCCTTCTCACCCTCCCTACACAGACACACACACACACATAAAACGAACCCCCCCACTTTTGTCAAAAGGTGGCGCTACTGAGCCCCTGCACCACGCCCGTTTCTGAAACTTTGCACATGTCTACTGGCTAATAAATGTGATGTGTCTATCGAGTTTCATGCAATTTCAAGCATGCTAAGAGTCTCAAAAGCATCAAACAAGAATATTAAAGTTTCATGTGTTGCCATGGCAACATTATCTTAGATATTAAATAATCCTTTCACAGGTCTACATCTGGCGTGTGTTTACATTATACAGATGAAGTTTGAAGCAAATCGGGTAAAAATAAGAGGGTGATTTCAAAGCATTTTGAAAGTGACACACTTCCTGCTGCCAGTTGGTGGCGCTATGACTTTAACTCACAATAGTCACATCCATGTGATCGGCCTCTTACAGCGAACACACTGCTGAAGTTTCATCAAGATCAGTTAATGTATGCTGAAGTTATAACACACTTCCTGTTTCACGTTTCTCGCCATAATTTCGTTTCCTCGCCACGGCCAAACCGTTCGAGATATCAAAAATCCCCTGGCAATTTTTCATCCTCAATGTATTGACTTCATGCTGACCGAGTTTTGTGCCATTTCTTTGAATTCTCTAGGAGAAGTACTTTAAATTCCATTGCATGCGTTTTACAAACAACCCTAAATAGCCGACTTCCTGTTGGGCTGGGGTAAAAAGTAAGAGTATGAGGTATATATGAACCGATGAGATCTATATGTGTACCGAGTTTCATATTCTTACATGCAAGCGTGTTTGATTTATGGACCAAGTCTTCGGACCCCGTTCCAGGGGTCTAGCCCCCCTGCCACGCCGGGTACCATCTTCAGCCCGACCCTGATGGCCGCGGGTTCTGACCCGCGTGCAAAGTTTCAAGAGTTTTCGGGCACGTTAAGGGCCCCAAAAGTGCCCGAATAGTCGTAAGAAAATAATAAAATAATAATCCTAAGGAAAACAATAGGGCTCTTCGCCCTTTCAGGGCTTGGGCCCTAATAATCCTAAGGAAAACAATAGGGCTCTTCGCCCTTTCAGGGCTTGGGCCCTAAAAATAATCCTAAGGAAAACAATAGGGCTCTTCGCCCTTTCAGGGCTTGGGCCCTAAAAATAATCCTAAGGAAAACAATAGGGCTCTTCGCCCTTTCAGGGCTTGGGCCCTAATGAACTGTGCCTGCTTGACATCAACTAACCTGAAGAGAACCTGCTCACCTGTAATCTGCCCCGCACGTTGTGATCTTCACCGAATCTGCACCTGAACTTTGAATACTCACCTTTACACTTGTGTCACCTTTAATAAAACTGTGTTTGGATACACTTACCTCTGTCTCCGTGCCTGTATCCTGACAGAAGGCTTGACCAAACTGTAAAGACTCAGGGGCGGATCTAATCCGTGGGGGAATTTGCATATCATAATTAATAATTGGTAATTAATAATTATTCATACATGTTTGGATTAGATCACTCTTACATGTTAATAAATCTCCCGCTAAGGGATGATGTGTCATTTTACCTGCATGCATGCATGTGTATCCCTGCAATTAACCACAAGTTGATTGTAATTAATTACACGGACCACGTCTTACAAAACAGGCAAAATTAATTAGCTCAATTGTCAGAATAATATTTGTGGGGATCCACAATATCATCCTACTTTATAGGATTTCAGGAAACGCAATTCTGTGGCCACTAGAATTGGGTTTTCTGCCCTATAAACCAAATACTCTTTAAAGTATCTTTAATTTGTAAAGCTTGTAGCTTAAGTTAGACCTTTGGCACTTAAGGGACTTGGAAAATGAGCAGAGGCAGTACATCAATCAAATGAATATAATGAATTTAATAAGGCAGAACTACTTATGTATTTACTACGTTACAGGAATACATGTATTTACAAACATTAACAGACAATGACAACAACGCGGGGCGTTTGGACAATGGATACACGTGTGTGAGAGAGAGAGAGGGAGAGGGAGAGGGAGTGAGAGAGAGAGCATTGGCAACATTCACCCTGACAGTCACCTGTCTGTAACAACACGAAAACATCATCTTAATGCTTCTTAGAAGCTCTATAAAGAGATATACTTGCACAAGTTTCACGGTCTCCCTGTGTAGCGGCATTCCTGCACGGCCCTGTCTGGCCGCGTGCGTGAGCGGAGTCCTTTAGGAAGCGTCACGTGGTGCGGCTTGGCGCGCGTGTTGAACGGAGGTTCAAAGTCTTTTGGGGTAACATTACCAAAGGAAAATAGTTCGGCTAAGTTCGTTTCACTTCGTGGAAGTGAACAGAGTCGACTACGGAGAACAAAACTTTGACTAACAAAGAAAAGAAATAAAGATCTCTACGGTGAAATCACGCGGAGTTAACGTTACATCTTTGCATGGCTGGTGAAGAAGCGCGCGTGCGTCTCTCGGTCCGGCGCGTCACGTGGTTACGTGCGCGTGTTTCTCCTTCAAAGCGAGCGCGCGCTCGTTTAAAGGTCCCTTGTAGATGGATTTGCTGAAGAGATATGTCATGCGGGGTTCTTTTCACTCGACGATTGGAATTCAACACGGAGACTTATCTAAGACTGAAAAACACAAACTAAACTAGAAACAAATAAAAGAAAGGCGAAGAGCTCGCCCGGAGGCGAGACATTACATTATGACACGAGGACGAGAGAAGTAAGAGGACGAGCGGAGGGGGGAAGCCTCATTTATCACCTTGGAGAAATCCAGCCTCTTCCTGTTGGCTTGGCCAATTAGAGGGTTGGAATTTCACAGGCGGGACTTTGGTTTTTATTTCTCTTTGTCTAAGAGAGAGACATTTGAAATCCTAATTTCGTCGGGTGTTTAAGAGCAGAATCTTCACAATTATTATAGTCCTATGTGTCACAAAGTTTTAGCAAGATGTGATATAAATGGCTAAATGTGGAACGAAGATTGGAGCTCAGAGAATCCAAACTTGCCTCACATGGAGTTGGTTACTCATAGTTTGCAAAGTTTGAAACCTTATCCCATTAGAGTTTCCCAACAACATAGATCAAACACATAAAAGACAAATCGTAAGATAAGATTGTATACATTGTTCGTACAATTCAACAAACACACATAAAACACATTGAATATATCTGGTTAAATGTCTTTTAAAGAAAAGAAGTTTCTTTTCGCTTTGGAATCCACTTCCTTTGGGACATTCCGATCAGTCATAAAATGTCTTGTAAGCGGACACCACGCTCTGTCCTGAGTGTGGTCTTCCCTGGTGGGGGAATGTGTGTGTGTGTGTGTGTGTTTGGGTTAATTTACATTCAGAGATTTTTGGTCTTTAGCAGTATGTATTTAGTTATTCAGATTCACCCTCTTAGCCCAGTCCTTACAGTCCCCCTTTTTGTCTGATGAAGTCCCTGTGTGGACTTTATCAGACAACAATCATCACAATGGACGGATGACAGGTGAATCATGATGATCGGGTAGCAGGTGCTCTCAGGCTGAGGCTGAGGGCTCAGCTTGATTAAGTTTGAAGCAGCCTCCAGCGTGGTACCCTCTTCCTGAGGGTCCCGTGGGCTTGGCTGTAGATGTTCGCACCTCGTTGAGCCTCTTGCGCAGGATGACTGTCGAGCGTCTGGGTGTGGTTGATAGAGGTACCCAGCGTAGGGTCAGCCGCAATCCAGGATTGGACAGCAGGTGTGGTGGTTAAGTAGGGCAGTTGAGACAAAGCTTGGAGGGCTGTGTCGATAGGATAAATGTCAATTCGCTGGGACCCCCCCACCTTTCGCAAACCACAACTCCCGTTCTGGAGTTAGGGTGAAAGTGTGGTTACTGGAGAAGGATGGGATTTCCAGTTCTAATTTGTACTCTTTGCTTGGAAGATGGTACCATGCCAGGTTGTCACGGTGAAGGATGGCGCCTTTCGGTACTTGGATTCACATGCTCTGGTGGAGCGAGGTGGCACAGGTGTCAGTGTCATTCTGGTCGTAATTGAGTGCAGCTGTGCGCACAGGAGTGTTAATGAGCCCTGTCACCTACAATCTCTGCTTGGGTCTCGATGACTTAAGTGCGAGGCTTAGCTTCGGCAGGGCAGCGGGTGTCGCTGATCTGCAGCCTGCAGATTCCGTCAGTGTTGTCTCTGAGGAAGGGTTTGTTAGGGCAGAGATAGTGAGTGTCTTTGGTCAGTGTGCACATGTGTGGATTCGGAGCTGGGGACAGCTTAGTGTCGCTGTCGTGCAAGTCAATCACGTACGGCGTGCGGATCTTGATGTGAGTGTTACCTTTCAGAATCTGACATTGACAATGTTCTTGAGCCGGTGGATTCGGCTTGACTGTGATGGGTAAGTTCAGGAGAAAGCCCCCTTTTCTCTGCTTGTGGTACACGCAGAGTGGGCTGGCACTAACCAGTGAGTAGGCAAGGTGTATTTGTAGAGAGTCAGCTGGCGTGGTGATGGCGGAAGCCAGCACGGTTTGCACAAGGCTTAAGGGTATCAGGTGCGGTGGAATTCTACCCATAGCTAGGCTGTCAATGGAGTTCACCTCCGGCCGCGTGTCTGTCAACAGGGCTGTTACCAGCTGAGTTTGAGCAAAGTCATTCTAGAAGACAGTAAACAGCTGTTTCATGGAGTTCACTGTCTGGGTCAGCAGAACGCTGTGAGTGTTGAAAATTACCACAATTCCCTTTAGTGTCTTGTCGATGGTCTGCAGGGGTGCACTCTGTGTTGTGAGTTGCTCTTTTATCTGTGGAATCTCAGTCTGAATTTCGGCTGCATGCCGCCTCACGGTGGCTAGGTTCACTGTATTCGCACTGGACATACAAGTGTTAAACAGAGTGGCGGCGGCTCCGGGCAAAGCTCCCTGGAACTGTTTGGAGCGGTGGTTGTGTCCACCTAACTCCGCTTGTGTGATAGTCATTTTCTCAAGTTGGTTGAGCATGTGCATCGGCCCCGGCGTGAGTGAGGGAGTCTGTCCATCGGGCACCTGCCCAGCGGTATTTGGGCTACTGCGCTGGCGTAGGGTGCCCTGTAAACATTGCAGGGGTCGAGACGAACATGAACTTTCTGTGTGTGGGTCCTGAAGTTGGTAGTCAGGAGTCCCGGTTGTTCCCTCAGGATGGTGCCTGATGCCGGGCCTGGGGAGATGCTGTTCAATGGTGGTGGCTGCCCTCTGGTTGGCCGAAGGCACAGGATGGTGAACCACAGCAGCATCCTGGTAAAGTGAAAGGGAGAGAGAGAGAGAGAAAGGGAGGAAAAATTTCAGCAGGTGTTGTCCTTGGTTGGCTTGGACAGTCTTTTTCACGCCGGTATGCCACTTGCTTCGGTGTCTTGCAAGTGTCTCTGGTGCTGCGGTGTGCAGCACATGGTGCATCATGGGCATACATTGGCATGACCCCCCTTTTGCACTGTGGCATTACAAGCTGTGGCGCAGTGATGGCATCAGGTGCAGAACGCTGAATGTTGTCTTGTGCACGCAGCATGTGCAAGGTGTATTGCAGGTGTCTGGGGCACCGGTCGTAGGTGGGTTCAGACGGCATTCGTGGGTGGTTGGAGGGGTTAGAGGTGGTTTCTCATAGTGTCCATTGGTTTGTCATAGTCTTTGGTAAGCTGGAAGGTTGGGGTCAGGTTAAGCAGAGGCTCTGTGACACTTTGGCACACTTGTGGTGAGAGACTAATGCATGACCCTAAAAGTTCAGAACCACTGTTTAATGGGTTCGCTAGATATGTAGCATAAAGTTAGGTGCTTCATGTGTATCTAGCTAGTGATGTGTCTCTTGTATCTTTATCATCTTAGCTGTGGATGTTAGGAGGCTAAGACTTGTGTGGTTCCTAGAGTGTTTCCTGGAAGGGGCATAGCCGAGATGAAATAAATGACTTAAGATGGTTCTTATGACTAAATTATTTCTCTGGACTTAAATGGTGGTTCACTACGGCTTGACGAAGTGAAGGATAAGAGGAAAAGAGACAGCTTTCCTATTCAAATTATGCTTATTATCAATCCTCAGGACTATAGTTATGCCCTAGTAATTGTTGAAATTACTTGTGTTGCAGGGTCACAAAAATGAGGGCACTTGTTGAAAATAAACACAATCACAAATAAAGGTGTCTCTGTTTCCTTTCTGGGCCCAATGGGAAATGGAACCACATTCGAACAAGAGAGGAAATGGAATTAAATCATATAGATGACCGAATAGACAAGGGAATAGCTGACTGCCATTATTATCAAAGTGAAAAAAAAAAAAAAAAAAAAAAAAAAAGTAATCAAAACAGCGGTAATGATCTGAATGTGAGAATAATCAGTAGCACTAGTGACTAAACTTTGGGTTTGTCTGGACCAACACTCCATAGTGGGTTACAGCGGTTGCGTTTTCAAGACCACACTGTGTGTGTCCCTCCAAAGGTTTAATCAACATGCTGATGGAAATTCTCATTACTATACGAATTCTTCTCTAGCTACACAGTTTACATGTAGTTAAACTTAAGTTTAATTGACAGGGCATCTGCAAATTTAACCTACAGCGCTCAGCCAGGACTATGCCTAACTAGTGAAGGTGAAATTTAGCTGAGAAGAACTGAAAGTACGGAAAGTGAAGAATTAGAAACCCTAACTGGGGTTAAAGAAAGTATTCTAGAATACTTTGCACTGTGTAAACAAAAGCTGTAATTAAGTCTTCAAGTGAATGATGCTAACTGCTAATTGTAGAAGTTATTATTTAGCTTAGCCTAAGCTGGATGAATGCTAGGTTAGCTTAGCCACCTAGGCTTGTTTGTTTACAAAGTGACATCACAAGTTAGCACTTCCTGTGACCAGTTGTTGTCATGGGAACCAGAGCATGTCAGAACAATTCAACAGTACCTGAAGAATGTCTGCACATTTTACTGAGTTATGCATGTTTAAACGGGTTAAAAGGGGGCGCCTATACTTTAAGTCTTTCAAGAACTTGATGTTACATTCAGTAAAATGCAAATGTGTTTTGGCATTTGCTAATTTTACTCATGGAACTCTTCTCTTTACTTTACACAACTTATTCTATTTGGTTACAGAGTGAGGAAATAGATTTGCTGTAAGTCAAAGCTTGTCTAAGCCTATATAGTTACGTCCCTCTCATGCATAAATGCTGACTTTTCAGCGAATGAACAGTTTTGATCGCTAGGTAGCTCTCTGCTTGTAGATGCAGCTAAAAATTTAGGTGAATTACATCAATCTAACAATAATTTGTAAGGCCTTAACATTGTAGAAAGGGGAGCATCACCCAGGTCTACGTATATATAACACTGTCCTGAGCTTTCTTTGTCAGAAACAGGTTTAGCAATACTGCAATTTGGATTTCTTTAACCAAAGCAGGATAGATATCGGTACAGTTTACAAGCTGCTGAGATGAGATTCCTTTGTCAAACAGACTTACGCTTTACGGCTGAACTTACTGATATTAGTTGGAAATCTAAGACTCTTTCACTTAAAGTAGAGATGTCAATTCCAGTTATCGTTTTATCTGCATTTAGACAAGCCAGCGATCAAAAATGCGTATTGCACGTTGTGTTCTAGTTGGATCGCAAAGATCAAATGCACGCCTGTAGGTTAACAGTAGTTTACGGCTCAGGTGGTTTTACTACACTCTGACGCCAGGGTGACGTATGCCTTATTTGGAGCTAGTGTTTGCTGTAACCCTTCATTGTCAGGAAACCTAATGTTTAGCAGTGCTAATTCAACCAGCATCTAGAAACTGTTTGTTTTAAAAGAGTCGTGCATAGTCTGTTGGCCGTTGAGATTTACACGCCCATTTAAGATTCTTTTACATCAGTAAAATTCTCATTTTACGAATGCAGAGTCTTGCAACTCTTTGAGCACACATTTTCATCTACTTCTAAAAGTTCTATGTCCTATGCTGATCAGGGACCTTTTTAGCAGAGTCTTGCACTGTGTTCGTGCAGTGTCCTCTGGTTTTGCAGTTCAAAATCATTGGGGTTTTAGGAATTCTTTCTGAGGAGGCCTTTTGTGTTAGAGGCCTTCTGCATTAGGTCACGCATCGTTGAGTGGGCATTGCGTGGTCTTTGGCGAGCTGGAAGGTGCAGGGTAGCGAACTTGAACCTTGACTTGGTGGTGAGGCTGTGTACCCATGGATGGCTGCTGGAGTTCCGGGGAACTCTGTGATTTTGGAGTCTGGCTTTGTTGTAGTTCTCGTGACCTCTGTGACCGGAGGGGGCGGGGTTCTTGAACTTGGGCCCAGACGGCCAGGTGTTTATAAGTCTACTAAAAGCTCAGAGCAGTCTAGCAGGTCTTTGCCAGTCAGAAAGGGGTACGTGTCCATTTGTGAGATGTATACCGGGTGGGTAGGACTCAAAGGACCAGTTGTCAGGTACATGGGAGCTCTCTGTTCGAGCCGGAGGTCGTTCTGGCTATACGACTGCACGTTCAGCTCACACATTTGGGGTGTAAGAGTTTGATCTTCGCTCTTAGCTTTACCACTGAGTCTTTCAAAGAGTTGAGCTGACATTAGAGTGAGGTCTGAGCCGGTGTCTACCAGGGCTTCAAGGCTCACCTCATTGTCTAGAGTGATGGGTAGGTAGAGTTTCCGGGCCCACCCCCTTTTGATCAGGTTCCCCAGGAGTCTTGGCGTAGGGGCTGGTGTGGCGATCGACGGGTGGTTAAGGCCGATCTTGTGTAGTTCTCTCTTGAATTTTTTCTTTTTGGAAAGTCTTTTGTGAAGAAGCTTTTCAGCGACTTCAGGGTCTCGGCTGTCTCAGACGTGGCGGCACTGTGTTTGTCTGATGCGTGCTCAGACTTGTGCTTATTAGTGGCATGTTGAGAGGAGTACCGCTCCAGGCTGTCTGGGCTTGAGTCTTTTGGTGATGGGGGTCGGCTATTTCTGGGTCGCCGGCTGGCTTCCAGAATGTTTCAGAGCGCTCGCTCTGGTGTCTTGGATGAGCACCATCACGGTAGTGCTGCCCTCTGGAGGCCTGGAACGGTTGTGACTCTCTGTAAACAGGGCTATGGTGTTGTGGGGCGCCCTCTGGAGGCAGCTCTGAGTAGTGTTCGGAGACCGAGTAGATTGTGGGGTTTTTCAAAGTCTTTCCGGACATAGTCTTTTGCTTGGTGCAAGCTTCTCTTAGCTGTTGAGTAGTCATGCTATGTGGGCAGGCCAGGAGGACTTGGTGATGACTCACTGTGGGGTGCAGATTTCGGAGAACAGAGTTCTGGAGTTGAAATCATCCTCCATGCCGGCTGATTGAGGTCCACGGCTGTGATTAGTTGTTGGTCTGATTCTGGATCAGAGACTTCTTTAATGAAGGCCTGCCGCAGCGGCTGGTAGTCTATAAGAGTGTGTCAACTCTGTGGGAAAAATGTCAAGTTCACGTTTGAGATCTTATCTCTGCTGAACGAGCTTGTGGATGGTAACATGGGCCTCTTGCGAGCTTCTTTCGCAGGCCGTGGCTTTCGAGTCTCTTTAAGTTCAGTCTCTGCTCTTTGCAAGCGGCTTCACTTGGTCGGAGTTTCTCGTTGAGTTCCTCTCTGGTTCTTTTCTCTGTCTGTGTCGATGAAGATCAGACAGGGCAGTTTGAAGTCTTTCCACTTCTTTCTGTAGCTCGGGGTCGTTGTCATCCTCGGCTTGCATCCTCAGCGTTGCAATTTCGTGCTCCAGGGCGATGCGGCTCCTTTCGTGGAGACGTGCTTGTGCGATGGGCTGGGCAAGCGAGGTTTTGACGTGTCTGGCCGGTCTTTGTCGTGGGAGCTTTGGCTTGGTTTGTGCGCCATTAGCTTGTCCACGTCTGCGATGCTCTTGGCTCGGGGCTCTGACTCACTGGCGACCTTGGGCAGGAATAGAGGTGTCATGACTCTCATCAATGTCTCCAGGTGGTCCCAGCGGGTTGTGGGACTGTAGGACCGGAACATACTGCCTTTATTGTGGGCGAGAGGAACACAACACACACACAGAGAGACCAGTGCAATTTCGTCCTACGTTTAACGAGCTATGCCGTGTGTGAAAATTGGTTAACTGATGTAGACAGTTAAATCATTCGGTGGGACAATTTGGGTAGGTCAGCATGGGCCTGAATAATTTTTTTTTTTACGGGGCAGTAGCTTAGGGGTCACCTGTTGATGCTAACGGCTTGGTTGTCAAACTATTATTCGGCGTTCCTTGTTGTCTCAGATAGGTTCTGTCTCTAGGTGAACTGAAAGGAACAGAGCACAACAGAAAAGAGCAATGGCAAGATAGCAAAGTTTGAAGTAACATGCAACCATCCAAGATGGAAAGGTCTGTAATGAAATGGCGTTAATAGTACACAGGAAGTGTTACAGGGGAAGAGGAGGCCTAAGCCTGCGGTTTGTGGCTCGGAGAGGAGAAGGGAGCCAAACACTTCAATGACCGGGGGAATCTCTATATTCTGTGGCCAATACTAAGTGGATGGATTTAATACCTTTTCTAGTTTCCCTGGGGTGAAATGAGGTCATTCGGGTTGGAGTCAGCACCGTGGTTGGTCTCTCTGTCGTCCCCAAACACTTGACAGCAGTGTCCCGGGCCCTTCCGCATGTCTGTACCGATGTGCGCCCTCTCACGCAACTTGACTTTGAACACAACCGGCAGTGCCAAATTGGTGATGTCGTGTTGCGGGCCGCACCAACGGAGAGACACAGGAAAGTCCGGGACTCGCGCTCAGTCAGCGCTGGTGACGCAGGTCAGACGAACCAGCATGCTGGACCCCCAAGCAGAGATGACTGTCAAATCACCACAGCACGCGAGAAATTTCTACCTACAAACACAGAACAGGATGAAGGACAAGTGAACCTCAACGTGAATTAAAGCTCTCTCTATCTAAATCAAATTGAGTGTCTATTTTTTTTGTAGAAAAATCAAAGGCAACGGCTTTACTAGAATTATGGTACAAACAAAAAGGGAATTATGACAATGTTAATTATCAGAACAACCTAGCCTCCATTCAGAGAAGAGATTAAGTGCAGCAGGAAGAGCACGGGAGGAAGCAAGCTGTAGTGGCGCGTTTGGGCCACAAAGGGTTTGGGCCACTTCCTCTTAGTGGTCAACCTGGCTGACAGAGAACTTGATTTAAATTGCATTCAAACGGGTTTAAATACAATTCAAATCAAGCGTATGCATAGATGCTGAGTAACTTCTAGAATAGTAAGGATATCGTTGTCATTACGTATCAAATCAAAATTATTAAAAAATAATTTGAAGAAGGAAATATAGAAGTAAAGCCATAAAACCATTCCCAACAGGAAAGGAGACTTAATTCAAATTGATCTTGAAATTTGTTTGTTTCAAACCAAATTTGAATAAGTGTAGGAAATTAAAGGTTGGCATTATATTTGATGATGATCACGACTACGGTGAGGTATCAATGATAATGACCAAAATAAAACCAACTGGGAGAAAGCCACTTCAGAACAGAATCATGTTAGTGAAACTGGAACTTGCACATGCATTGAAAGTTAGAAACACACTTTCAGAAATTCACTGGGAAAATCTGAAATTGTTTAGGAAAGGATGACCTTGTTACCAGTGTCCACACGATGGCGACATTTCGTTCATGCAGGATGAAATCAGGGGGGGGCGGAGCGTAATTCGAGAACTGTCAAGCACTTAGGCCTCAAGGCTGCCCTCTAGTGTTTGTCAGCGGAATAACATTCAGTGTGATTAAAATTTGAGCGTGCAGACGCTTTGTTTTCTGTAGTGATCACACTTATCGAAATTAAATCTCAGCGGATTTTTTTTTTTTTTGTAGAAGACAGGAATTATACGTCTGTCGGTTGGATCCAAATAACATTTATCAAATAGCACTTATGATTTAAAATGTTTTTTTTTTTTTTTAGGTTTTGGATTTTCTTTTTCGGTGCTATATTTTAACAACAAGTCTTGCAGGAATTTTTTTTTCTCTGCGCTGTGTAGAAGAAAACAGGAATTATACGTCTGTCGGTTGGATCCAAATAACATTTATCAAATAGCACTTATGATTTAAAATGTTTTTAGGTTTTGGATTTTTTTTCTGTGCTACATTTTAACAAACACGTGTGTCTTGCAGGAAATGTTTTTTCCTCTGCGCTGTGTAGAAGAAAACAGGAATTATACGTCTGTCGGTTGGATCCAAATAACATTTATCAAATAGCACTTATGATTTAAAATGTTTTTAGGTTTTGGATTTTTTTTTTCTGTGCTACATTTTAACAAACACGTGCGTCTTGCAGGAAATGTTTTTTCCTCTGCGCTGTGTAGAAGAAAACAGGAATTATACGTCTGTCGGTTGGATCCAAATAACATTTATCAAATAGCACTTATGATTTAAAATGTTTTTAGGTTTTGGATTTTTTTTTTTTTTTTTCGGTGCTATATTTTAACAACACGTCTGGCAGGATTCTTCGCTGCGCTGTGCAAAGAAAACAGGAATTTGTCGTCTGTTTTTCGACTCCCATAACATATATCAAATAGCACTTATGATTAAATATGCTTTAGGTTTTTACACTTGAGTAGCTACGTCAATGTTTAACCAGGAGTTTATCGTTAATCTAACGATTATAATATAAGGCCTTTTTAAGAATAGTGAAAGAGCATCGTTTCACTAACTCTTGTCTTCACCCTGACAGAAGAACATCGTTCGGACAGGGGAGTTTAACATTAAAAATGTCGTCGCTCAAAAGAGGTTTCTTCGTCTTTTGTAGGACAAATTTAATACTATGAAACTATGAAACTGCAGTTTACTTTTTAGTTTTGCTGAACTGAAAGCGGCTTTTTGCCTTCAGTCAGCCGGTGAGTTCGCATTGCGTTCACTCACTCGAGGCGCACGTACAATATTAAATCACAATATAGACATAGATTGAAACTGAATTTGCTCATAAACAAGTTTAAAGTGTGCCAAGCATATTCTCCACCAATTAATGTAAAGACTCAGGGGCGGATCTAATCCGTGGGGGAATTTGCATATCATAATTAATAATTGGTAATTAATAATTATTCATACATGTTTGGATTAGATCAGTCTTACATGTTAATAAATCTCCCGCTAAGGGATGATGTGTCATTTTACCTGCATGCATGCATGTGTATCCCCTGCAATTAACCACAAGTTGATTGTAATTAATTACACGGACCACGTCTTACAAAACAGGCAAAATTAATTAGCTCAATTGTCAGAATAATATTTGTGGGGATCCACAATATCATCCTACTTTATAGGATTTCAGGAAACGCAATTCTGTGGCCACTAGAATTGGGTTTTCTGCCCTATAAACCAAATACTCTTTAAAGTATCTTTAATTTGTAAAGCTTGTAGCTTAAGTTAGACCTTTGGCACTTAAGGGACTTGGAAAATGAGCAGAGGCAGTACATCAATCAAATTAATATAATGAATTTAATAAGGCAGAACTACTTATGTATTTACTACGTTACAGGAATACATGTATTTACAAACATTAACAGACAATGACAACAACGCGGGGCGTTTGGACAATGGATACACGTGTGTGAGAGAGAGAGAGGGAGAGGGAGAGGGAGTGAGAGAGAGAGCATTGGCAACATTCACCCTGACAGTCACCTGTCTGTAACAACACGAAAACATCATCTTAATGCTTCTTAGAAGCTCTATAAAGAGATATACTTGCACAAGTTTCACGGTCTCCCTGTGTAGCGGCATTCCTGCACGGCCCTGTCTGGCCGCGTGCGTGAGCGGAGTCCTTTAGGAAGCGTCACGTGGTGCGGCTTGGCGCGCGTGTTGAACGGAGGTTCAAAGTCTTTTGGGGTAACATTACCAAAGGAAAATAGTTCGGCTAAGTTCGTTTCACTTCGTGGAAGTGAACAGAGTCGACTACGGAGAACAAAACTTTGACTAACAAAGAAAAGAAATAAAGATCTCTACGGTGAAATCACGCGGAGTTAACGTTACATCTTTGCATGGCTGGTGAAGAAGCGCGCGTGCGTCTCTCGGTCCGGCGCGTCACGTGGTTACGTGCGCGTGTTTCTCCTTCAAAGCGAGCGCGCGCTCGTTTAAAGGTCCCTTGTAGATGGATTTGCTGAAGAGATATGTCATGCGGGGTTCTTTTCACTCGACGATTGGAATTCAACATGGAGACTTATCTAAGACTGAAAAACACAAACTAAACTAGAAACAAATAAAAGAAAGGCGAAGAGCTCGCCCGGAGGCGAGACGTTACATTATGACACGAGGACGAGAGAAGTAAGAGGACGAGCGGAGGGGGGAAGCCTCATTTATCACCTTGGAGAAATCCAGCCTCTTCCTGTTGGCTTGGCCAATTAGAGGGTTGGAATTTCACAGGCGGGACTTTGGTTTTTATTGCTCTTTGTCTAAGAGAGAGACATTTGAAACCCTAATTTCGTCGGGTGTTTAAGAGCAGAATCTTCACAATTATTATAGTCCTATGTGTCACAAAGTTTTAGCAAGATGTGATATAAATGGCTAAATGTGGAACGAAGATTGGAGCTCAGAGAATCCAAACTTGCCTCACATGGAGTTGGTTACTCATAGTTTGTAAAGTTTGAAACCTTATCCCATTAGAGTTTCCCAACAACATAGATCAAACACATAAAAGACAAATCGTAAGATAAGATTGTATACATTGTTCGTACAATTCAACAAACACACATAAAACACATTGAATATATCTGGTTAAATGTCTTTTAAAGAAAAGAAGTTTCTTTTCGCTTTGGAATCCACTTCCTTTGGGACATTCCGATCAGTCATAAAATGTCTTGTAAGCGGACACCACGCTCTGTCCTGAGTGTGGTCTTCCCTGGTGGGGGAATGTGTGTATGTGTGTGTGTGTGTGTTTGGGTTAATTTACATTCAGAGATTTTTGGTCTTTAGCAGTATGTATTTAGTTATTCAGATTCACCCTCTTAGCCCAGTCCTTACAAAACGAAACAGATCTACTACGGTATGGATCCAACACAACCACCAACCGCTGCCATTCCAGTACAGCCTGCAACCAACGCGGCGAATCCGCTACCACAAGCCGCCAGCGCTTCCTCTAATTCCGCTCCCACGCTGGTCTGCATCGCTAACCCCACCTCCCGACCAGCGCCATTCTCCAGCCGGGCGGAAGACTGCAACGGTTTCCTGTTACAGTGTTCACTTGCCATTGAACTACAACCTCACCTGTACCCCACGGATCGCTCACAAATCTCTTTTATCATTCAACAATTATCTGGAACAGCATTGAGATGGGCTGAGTCGCTGTGGACAAGGGAAGCTGAGGTTCTCACGTCTTTGCAAAATTTTGTTAACCATTTCAAGGAAGTGTTTGGACAACCAGTCAGTGATTCATCCGCCGGCGATAAATTGATGCAACTTCGACAAGACAAAAAATCTGTTTCTGAATATTCCATTGAATTTCGAACTTTAGCCTCAGTTAGTGGTTGGAATGAAAGAGCTCTCCTGGGAGTTTATCGCCTTGGTTTAAATCCTGCACTCCGTCTTCAAATGGCTATCTATGATGACAATCTGGGACTGGAAAAGTTCATACAGCAGGCTCTCCGTGTACATCAACGATCTCAGAGTTGTTATCAGGATGCTCACCACTCTCCTGTCACGACCCCTCAAGTTCTCAAAGAGTCTGTGTCCGAAAAGATGCAAGTCGACACTCATCGGCTCACCCCGACAGAACGCGCACGTCGTAGAGAGTTGAAATTATGCTTTTACTGTGGTGGTGAAGGTCACTTTCTCTCGGCATGTCCCACTCGACCAACTAGACTGACGGTAAGCTCCGTTCAAGACCATCTCTTTGTATCAACACCACTGACGATTCCTGTAACCTTGAAACTCCGAAATTTCCATGTATCTGTAGCCACCATCATTGACTCTGGGTCAGCGGGGAACTTTATATCGGGACGGCTCTGTAAGGAACTCAAACTCCGGAAAATCAACACTCCCAAGCCATACTCCATCCATGCAGTGACTGGCGAGCGGATTAACAAAGGGTATGTAATTTCTCAGATAACACCCATCCAGCTAAGTATTGAAAATAGTCACCACGAAATGTTTGAACCTCTCATTCTCAAGAATAGTCAAGTGGACATAATTCTTGGTCGTCTATGGCTTATTCGTCAGCAACCTACCATAAATTGGCAGTCTGGTAAGATCAACAGTTGGGGTTGTCATTGCCCTCTTGGTGAAGTCACACACCCTGCTCCACCCGGTGCCAAACCGCAAGAAGTGCTAACAGTGAGTTCCACATCCATCGAAAGCCCCAAAGAAAATCTATCCACGAATATCCCTTCCTGCTATGCTTCGTTCTCTGACATTTTTAATCCTGTTACTGCCTCTAACTTACCTCCACATCGGCCTTGGGATTGTGCCATAGATCTGGTTCCTGACGCATCAATTCCCAAGGGCTGAATTTACTCCCTGTCAATCCTAGAACAAGAATCCATGCGTAAGTACATCGAGGAGGCTCTGCAACAAGGCTACATTCGCCCGTCCACATCACCTGCTGCTGCTAGCTTCTTTTTCGTTCCCAAGAAGGATGGGGGTTTAAGACCATGTATCGACTACAGAGCCCTAAACCAAATCTCCGTGAAATTCAGTTACCCACTACCTCTCATCCCATCAGCTCTTGAACAGCTCCGAGAAGCCAAAATGTTCACCAAGTTGGATTTAAGGAGTGCATACAATCTGGTCAGAATTCGAGAAGGGGATGAGTGGAAAACTGCTTTCATTACGCCTGCAGGGCACTATGAATATTTGGTCATGCCGTATGGATTGGTAAACGCTCCTTCCGTTTTCCAGAGTTTTATGGATGAGGTACTCCGGGATTTCCTTGGAAAGTTTGTGTTGGTGTATATCGATGATATTCTTATTTTCTCCAAAGATCCAGTTGAACATCAACTCCATGTGTCCCTGGTACTCCAAAGACTCCGAAAATTCACTCTGTTCCTGAAAGCTGAAAAATGCACATTTCATCAGACCAGTGTCGAGTTCCTGGGTTATCAACTTAGTGAGAAAGGAGTGGGAATGGATGATAGGAAGACTGAAGCTATCCTGTCTTGGCCTACACCTCAGTCTGTTAAGGAACTCCAGAGATTCCTCGGTTTCGCCAATTTTTATCGACGATTTATACAGCACCTTAACAGCTCCTCTAACCTCCTTGCTAAAGGGAAAGCCGAAGACACTTCTCTGGACCCCAGAAGCGGAACCTCGCTTTCAAGTCACTAAAAGCCGCATTCACCACTGCACCCTTACTCCATCACCCAGATCGGGAGAAGGTGTTTGTGGTAGAAGTCGATGCCTCCACTACCGGGGTAGGAGCAATTCTGTCCCAGTACTTTGAACATTCCTCCAAGACCATGCCTTGTGCGTTCTTTTCTAAAAAGTTATCCGCTGCAGAAAGCAACTACGACATCGGAAACCGAGAACTCCTGGCTGTGAAACTTGCCTTAGAAGAATGGAGGCACTGGTTGGAGGGGGCTAAGCATCCTTTTACAGTACTCACCGATCATAAGAACCTCCAGTATTTGAGAGACGCTAAGAGACTCAACCCATGCCAGGCCAGATGGGCACTATTCTTCACTTGTTTCCATTTCAAGATCTCTTATCGTCCAGGTTCCAAGAACACTAGAGCAGATGCTCTTTCTCGTATCCATGCCCCAGAAATTCTGACTGAAGAACCTGACACCATCCTGCCTGAAAAGTTATTTGTCAGTCCCATCCAGTGGGAAATCAACGAACAACTACTGGAATTGTCACGAAAACAACCCAGAATCCAGGATGTCCCCCCGAGAAGATCTATGTGCCTGAAGATTTCCGCAACTCTCTGATTTCCTCAGCTCACTCCTCTGTAGGCACTGGTCATCCCGGGATAAGCAAAACTCTATCCACTCTTCAACTCAAGTATTGGTGGCCCAACATGCAGCAGGACATCACGGAGTTCATATCAGGATGCATTCCCTGTGCCATGTCTAAAGTTCCCAGAAATCTCCCAGCAGGTAAACTCATGCCTCTTCCTGTCCCACAAAGACCCTGGTCCCACATTGGGGTCGATTTTGTCACCGATCTTCCCAACTCTGACGGCAACACTTGTATCCTCGTGGCCATCGATCGGTTCTCCAAGGCATGTAGACTGATTCCCCTGAAGGGTCTTCCGACGGCCTTTGTCACCGCGGAATTATTAATGGAGCACGTCTTCCAAAACTTCGGTATCCCAGAAGACATTGTGTCCGACAGGGGACCCCAATTCATCTCCCGGGTTTGGCGAGCGTTTTTCACTCTCATGAACGTGACGGTAAGCCTATCATCAGGTTACCATCCACAAACAAATGGCCAAACCGAGAGAAAGATCCAAGATGTTGGGCGTTTTCTGCGCACGTTTTGCCACTCCAACCAAAATATCTGGAGTCGGTATCTGATTTGGGCAGAGTACGCACAAAACTCCCTCAGACAGTCATCCACGCAGTTAACTCCTTTCCAGTGTGTGCTGGGTTACCAGCCTCCATTGTTCCCTTGGTCCGGTGAACCATCAGAAGTTCCGGCAGTAAACCAATGGTTTAGAGACAGCGAAAGAGCCTGGAATCAAACTCATCATCTCCTTCAGCAAGCAGTAAATCGCCAACGACATTTAGCAGATGCTCGCCGCCGTCAAACCCCGGAATACCAACCCGGACAATTAGTCTGGCTTTCCACGAAAGACATCCGCCTACGTCAACCTTGCCACAAACTCAGTCCCAAGTACATCGGACCATTCCCCATTGAAAGGCAAATCAACCCAGTCACCTACCAACTTCGTCTCCCTGCTCAGCACCGGATCCATCCCACGTTCCACGTCTCCCTCCTGAAACCTCACCACCCACCTGTACCCAGCGCAGCAACAGAACCGGTCCCTGATGAAAACCCCCAGATACCTCCCATTGAACCAGAGCCCATTTATTCAGTGAAAGAGATATTGGACTCCCGACGTCGAGGTAATCAGCTAGAGTACCTGATAGATTGGGAAGGGTATGGACCTGAGGAAAGATGTTGGATACCCCGGAATGACATCCTCGATCCCAATCTGCTCCTTGAATTTCACGCTCAGCATCCTGAGAAACCTGCACCACGGCCCAGAGGTAGACCTCCTCGACGTCGGGGTCCAAGGTCCGCTGGCGCGGACTCTGGAGGGGGGGTAATGTCAGGAACCAATCAGACTCAGCATCCCTCACCACACAACGATCACTCTCCCCAGAATACTAATCACCCGCACCTGTTCACAATCAGCAAGTCCCATAAGAACACTCACCACAGCCTCAGTCTTTGTCAAGCCTCCCACGGGAACAGACCATTACTCATCGTCCTCTGAAAGTCTCTGATGCAACCAGTACCCGCTAAGTAAACATATACTCACCTGTGAATTACTAACCTCTGTGTCCTTGTTCTGCTGTCTTCAGAAATCCAGTCTGTATCCATGTTTCCTGAGACCCGGTGTTCATCTGAACTTCCTGTGTCCACGCTGAGTTTACTAGCCTGAGACTGCATCTGAAAGAGAAGAGACAAGTATTAATGAACTGTGCCTGCTTGACATCAACTAACCTGAAGAGAACCTGCTCACCTGTAATCTGCCCCGCACGTTGTGATCTTCACCGAATCTGCACCCGAACTTTGAATACTCACCTTTACACTTGTGTCACCTTTAATAAAACTGTGTTTGGATTCACTTACCTCTGTCTCCGTGCCTGTATCCTGACAGTAATAACTACCTCACAAATACATAAGGGATCAATTACTGCTCTGTTGCAGTGTCCTTGGTATAAGGTTTGTCTTTTGATTCAGGATCAGACTCTGGCTCAAACATAGATGGCTGAATTTCACCTATTGCCATTTTCAATATTGGAAGTTTTCAAAACAATTCCACAAGTGTAATGGTGGTGGGGATGTTGAAAATTGTTAATATGCAAAATGGTTACCCAATCATATACTCTAAAAAAAGATGGCTCTTTAAAGGTTCTTTACAAGTAGTAACGGTTCTATTTAGAACCATTTATATGCTGAAATGGTTCTTTGTGTTGGAGTTTAGGGTTCTTAGCTCCCGCCTTTTTGTTTTTCAAATATGTAACTGTTGTAACGACAATGAGTCTTACATTAAATGCATTAACATTAGCTCAAATGATATATAGGGAATTTTAATAATTAATCATGAATATGATTAATATTGCATATTACAGTTAAATTATCGAAGTTGAAAATAGATCGATTGTATATATGAATGATCATTCACAACGAATTATAATTTCTCATTTATATATCAATGGTCCCCTTTCAGATCGATTATATGAAATAACCTTTAATGGAGCTAATTTAGCTATCGAACAATCTGTTTGTCCAGCAAACGGCCGTAAGATTAACTTAACTTCTCAACAAAGTTATCCCTTCTTATAAACTCCAAGAAATATCAATCTTCTGGCCGTGAACATACATTTTCCTGTATTTATAAGATTAAACTAGGCTACTCAAAGTAGTCCATAATAAAAGCTTTTGTAGCTAAAGGATCCCATTTCATTGACTTTGTAAAATGAGCATTTTAGACAGTTAGCAATCAAGAATATAATGGTTTTAATAAAATGAAACTACGGATACAGAATTCTACATTTAAACACGGGATACATGTATGTACAGTAAACAGTAAAACTAATGAGACAGACGAATAACGAACAGGAGTGAGAGAGGGAGAGATTGGGAGAGAGAGAGAGAGAGAGAGAGAGAGAGAGAGAGAGAGAGAGAGAGAGAGAGAGAGAGAGAGAGAGAGAGTAAGAGGATGAGAAAGTGAAACTAACGGTCAGGATGAGAGAGATCACCGGGGTGATCGCAGCATGGCAAAAATCACAGACAACGTAACCCTTAGAGAGACAACAAGGAATCACATCAATCAAATCAAATCAATAACCTATTCTTGTGTATGGTTCTCTTTGTTTTGCTGAGGAACGCAGAGTCGTGTGCGTGTTTGTCCTTCGGCGCTGGCTTGTTTTCTCGTGTCTTCCGGGGCGAGCAGACTCGCGGGAAGTTTTAAAGGTTCACCGAACGAGAAGTTACCAAGGAAATAATTCAGAGTTCATCTCCCTCGTGGAAGGAGAGGCGAATATGAAAATAAAACTTAGTAAAGAAAGGAAAAACGGAGATGAGTGCTCACACTCCCATCTTCTTCCGTTGAGCGCAGCTTGCGTGTTTCCTTTAAGAGCTGCGGGGATTTCAAAGAGTCCTTTTTAAAGTTGAAGTTGCAGGCTGTTCATTTCACTGAACGTATAGGAAAGGTCCGAAGACGAAAATAAAGAAAAGACTTAAAGAAAAGAAAATAGAAACGGAGGAAAACTCCCTAACGGGAGTCATGGGTCTTCTCTCTGGAAACTTGTGCACTGGTGCTTCGGTGCTCCACTTCTGTGTCAGGACGGGTTCACGCCTGCTTCGCGTACGTGAACCAATTATCTTAGAGTATCTCGAGCGGGAAGAGTTCTTCTTTGTCCTGTCAGGATAATTTGTGATGGTATGAATTTTTTTAATTTCTACCCAGAAAGATTGTACACACAGAACAATACATTTTACTGTAATATCCTATGTATGACTTGTTTAGTCAAAACAAGACGGTCAAACAGGTACCAAGAATGGCCGGAAATAGTAGAAGAAACATAAAGTTACATTCATATGCAGAATTACACACATTTAATGTTCACTCACACGACTATAAAGCCATAATACCGGCTACCATGACCTAGGAAAGATCAAATTCAGGTTTATACAATTCTTAAATGGTTATACTTATAGAAAATATAAGATTGCAGAGTCTATTCCTCTTTCTTTATCAGAATTCAAGTGGGAGCTGTGACTCCCATGGAATTCCTTTTGGGGGTCACAAAGTTTATGACCTAGCAAGAAGGAGAGTTACCAAAGGTGATCCTGTTAGGGAATCTTTCTTTTGAAGTATAGGCTACTTAAGATTCGAAGTTACAGAACAGTCTCAAATTTCATCTATAGAATAAGACAAAACTAATTAGATATGCATGCATACAGGAAGGTCAGATACAATTCTGTGTTATATACATTAAGGACATTTCTATCCTAAGTTGCACACAAAGGACGTTTGTGTGCGTGTGTGTGTGTGTGTATAAGTTCATCTCGTGGTTGGTGAACTTTTGCTCATCCCCTGCGGGGGGGATTGTTCCTTGTGTGCGTATTCTGTGAGTTGATGAGTTTAACACCAGAATAGTGGTTGACTATCTGGCTACACAATGTCTTGTTTGTGAGGGGCAATGGACCCTGGGGAGTTTACACACGGGATCTCTAGTCAGAGCGGCGCCTTTTGGTCACATGTCGGTAAAACCGGACACTGCTTTGTGTATTCATTAGTAATTTAATCAACTGGCAGAACTGGCCATCTGCTTGCGGTTACACTGTCAAAGCCTCATTACTGATTTTCTGGAGCTCAGCTATACAACTATACACAGACTGTCTACATACTCTCAACAGGTAAATGATTTTCCATTTAAATTCTATAAAGTCTATAAATTATAACTTTAAAAATGAACTGGTTTCCTCATGTCTTTTTCTCTTTTTAGTTTAACTGAACATGCAAGTGTGAGCAACTCTTTTCAGTTAAGGATACTCATCTCTTCTCCACAAAGTGGGCTAAGTAACAGAGATATGGAATTTATTTTCCATATTGTTTTTTTTTATTATTATTACATGAGAGGCCTAAACATACCCAGTCACAAAAAAAACATTAAAGCTATCCCATGTCTTTATATAACTTTTTCCTTTTAACACGGTAAAGGGCTGATTCTGTCCATTTTTGCTAATTTTGGCCTTCATGAACATAATTGTTTTTACAAAATCAAATGAAAGAGACACAACTGTGTAACTAAACTCGACTGTGTATTTCAGATGCTGTCACTCACGTATCATAACCTCATCATCTGCAGAAAGAAACTGCCACTAAGAATAAACACATAATGAAGGACGTAAAGACATCATGGGGATTGTGAAGATATTTCAAACTTGGTCTTCATTACATCTATATCGTGTTCAATGTCAATGTTATTTATTAATTGTAGCGGGGACCATGCAGGCCTGGACTATTTATGTTATGTTATGTTATGTTATGTTATGTTATGTTATGTTATGTTATGTTATGTTATGTTATGTTATGTTATGTTTTTATATGTGGCTGCAGTCGTCCGTCGTCAGTGAGGGGCTGCCACCTTTACGTTCGTTTTGTATTTGTTTATGATTATTAAAGTGTGTTACACGTTTGCCGGTTCCCGCCTCTTTCTTCCCACAAAAACATACTTTGCTACATTAATGTATTCAGCTAACAACTGTTGTTAGAGCACTGTCATTGTTGCTACAATCTGCCATGTCAATAAAAAATTAAATGTAGCCTACCTAATTGAAACAACATGCTGTTTTTTTTTTTATGTAAACCCAAATAGAGGCAACAAGATATAATAAGACCAGGCAGATAGAGGACTAAAAAACAATATTAATAAATAATATATAACAGTATAGTATTAATAATATGAAGATACCATTATACTAATTTCAATGAAAATATATTGTTGAAAGGGTTATTTATACCACCATTATATAGCACTTTCAAAACACGGTTCTTTATGGAACCATATGGGTTCTATTTAGCACCAAAAAGGGTTCTGCTATTGTAACAAGCCAAAGAACAGTAATTTGGTACTGTTTAGAACCATTTTTCTTAGCACTTGGGTCTCACAGATAGAAAATAGCCTGTTACTTCTAAATTATGTTTTTTTTATGTTAAAATTTTGCTAGCTTTATAAGTGGACCTCGGAGAATATTATAAAATTAAAACAAAAATGCATGACCATTAGGGGAAAGAAATGGCATCTCTACATCTATTCATCATTACATTCAGAGTTTGTAGATTTCTCAGATGGAGTTGGAAATGAGAATTGAGACTTTTGCACTTCATATTTTCTCTGTAATGTTAAATGGGTTGACTGAGCATGATGAAAACAGGCATACTTCTTATAAGAATGGTGCAAGAAAGAAGAAAGATCAGTGCTTCTGTATTATGTGGCTCTCATTTTTAATACACATTTTGAATACCTTTGCAACTCAAAAAGCAATCTCCTTTGAAATGTAAGTTCCCTTGGAATGATTAACAAATTCAACTCAAGACTCAAACAATAATGAATGAAAACCGAGTGAATACTTCTCACTTTTTCTCCAGTGACATTGTTCCAATACAGACCTCATTATTTTGTTGTATTTCAAATAGAAGATGAGCCTTACATAAAAGTAATTATTAACCACATTCACTTGGTACAGACATGGCTGCTTTTTGAATTAGAGGTGAGCTCTTTGTTATTTCTGAGTTTTGCTGGGGTGAGATTAACATTTATTTCAAACACTGAGCAGATTGGAGGGTTCATATAATGCAATTTTAACAGATTAAAAAAATGACTGATTATTGTTTTTGTAATATTGCTGTTACATATCCAGATTGCCACTATGTCTCCTAGCAAAATTCATACTCAAACTGAATATGCATATGTTTGACTGAGATGTGCAGAAATATCTACACAACCCTTACGGCTGTTGGACGTGACACACTTTTATTGCATTAGGCTGCTGTTTTGTTTGCGCTATCGGTGCTACTCTGCGTCAGGTTCTTTTTGAAGTCTATCTACTTTGACAAATGTTTTCCATAGTCTTGCCTTTATTACTCTGAATTTCATACAATCACAAAGATTATATATTAATTTGCATACAAATTTTGGGGGTTATGACTGATATAGTCTGATGTTCCTTTGAATCCTCCCTCATGGGCCTGTGGTTCATCCAGCACATTTTCTCTGATAAACCTAATAAAAGATTTAAGGTTTTACAAATTCAGTTTATGCGAGATGCATAATTCACATGTAAATATTTGGGAATTAAATAACAGTATATTCAAGAGGTATCTGTTTATATCATTCACTTTAAAAATAATAATAATATTATTAAAAACATCCTATAACTATTTCTAAAACAGTTACTAGAAAATACCAAAAAAATAAAATAAAAAAAAAAAACAGGAAAAGAACTAAGAATACAATAAATATTACTTTAACAAACTGCTAAAAGAACATGTCAGGGAAACACACAACACCAATGTGTATTCAAACAAAACAAAACAAAACAGACACATACACAAGGAAAGAAACCAATTACTGGGAATTGGTTTGTTTTAAATATGTCTATTTCCTCACAATATTTTAAAAAATATTAGGGTTTTGTTGTTGTTGTTGTTCTAAATACATTTTTAGAAGGTAGAAAAGATGGGATACTAATTTGTTCATTTTTAATATCATTAGCTATAGCCTAATAAAAATAATGTAGCAAGATAATTAAAAAAATAAAGCTAAAAGAGTGTGTAGCATTTGCGGAATCATTGAGAGCCATGGTCAGAACAAAACTGTTTGGATAGGGCATCTTTATATTTACATCAGGAAGATCATTTTTATTCGTTTCTATTTGTGACGTCATTCGCAGCTCTCAGCCTATAGATGGCGCTGTTACAGTGCTAGTAGGCGGACATGACATCATAACATCATAGCGTATTTGACTCTTCTTGGGTCTAAGCGCGGTCTATTGGAATTTACTGAAAATATAATTTTTTCTCTCTCTCTTGTGTGTGAGGTAATGTACTCAAAAACTTATTTGACACGTTTAATATCTGTTTTAAGTGAACATGAACCCGACGGAGCGTTTAGTTCTTTTACAGAGCAAACTCAGTAACGCTAATGTGCAGGCTAACGTTACACAGTTAGCTGATAGTCGAGCTAGCTGGCTAACTTCTAAGCGGTAATATTAGAGAAAAATACGTTTAGACAAATTCAAATATTGTGTTTAAGGGTAGTCTGACAGTGGTTATTTAAGCAGCATGAAATATGCATTTTTTCATTGATAACGTTCACTGGCACTTTAGGGAGTGGTAGAAGTAACATTACCTCATTAGTTATGCTGAATGTTTTGAAATGTCATTGTATTATATTACAGCAATTTATTTCAGGTTTGGTGTTGACCTGTGGTCTGAGTTTCCATGGCTGTACCAACCCTGCAACAGCCCAGTTATCTTCTGGTTAGTTGTGTGCGTGTGTGTGTGTGTGTGTGTGTGTGTGTGTGTGTGTGTGTGTGTTTTCTAACCTTTGTGTCTTAATATCTTCAGGCCAATTTAAAGGCAGACTGGACGAATAAACCTCTTCATCAAAGATGTCATGAGTTGTGCAAAATTATAGACGATTACCCTGCAAAGGTACAGTTTTCTGATTTATTACAAATGACCATGTTGAAATAACCCTTTTTATTTGTACATTTATTATTAATGTTATCATTTACAGTGTTGTGATACACTTTTATAAATGTTTAACATGGAGGATCTGTTGCAGGCTTTTTAAACCCCAACACAGGCGAGTTTTTTTTTTGTGGTTGTTGTTTTTTTCTTCATCAGAGAAATCCATTAAGGCAGCTGCGCCATTGCCCATGTATTAGAGATTAAATGCAGTGTCATCTGCTTGGCACATGGCACTGGACCAGCTGCTGTCCTGCTGCCACCACTTTACCCTCACCCTGACTCAACTCTGTGCTGTCTGAATGAATGATGTTTGTTTAGTACTGAACTGAACTCTGACCCCGTTTCTCAGATTCATTTGAGTGTTTGTTGGCCGCACATGCCTGCACTCTCGTTTCATTTGTCGGCTCTTTTGTTTATTTGGATTATTTAAAGGTTGGCATGCATGCATCCCTGCTCTTTCAAGAAAGTCACCAAAAGTTTTTTTTGTGTTTTTGACTTACATGTTTGATTAGGATCTGCATGCGATATTTCCCTGGTTGGTGGAGAGCATGTTCGGTAGCCTGGATGGAATCCTTACTGGCTTGAATCTTCGGTTTCTGCAGGCTCGGGCTGCAGAGTACAACATCGCCATGGACTTCCTGGACCCTAGGTTCTTTTTATTTTGTTTGTAATTTTTGTTTTTTTATGGTATTCCGTGTGTTTTTGTATGTATACTGCTATTACCATGGAGTACAAATCTAATATATACTACTGTTTAAAAAAAATGTTTAGTTTTTTTTTTTTTTTAAATTAAATGAATTATTCAGGAAGGATGCATTAAATTGCATTAAGTCGATCAAAAGTGACATTAAAGACATTTATAATGTTACAAAATATTTCTATTTCAAATAAATCTCGTTCTTTGAATCTTTCTGTTTATTAAAGAATCCTGGAAAAAGGGGATTGGCTGTTTCCAAAAAAAGAGTAAACAACAATTAAACAACAATAACAAGAAATGTTACTTGCACCAAAAAAAAGCATATTAGAATGATTTCTGAAGGATCATGTGACACTGAAGACTGGAGTAATGATGCTGCAAATTCAGATTTGCCATCACAGGAATAAAATGCGTTTTAAAATATATTTAAAAAAAATTTATTTATGTGTTTATATATATATATTATAATTTTTTTTTTTCAATATTACTGTATGTTTGATCAAATAAATCTGTGTAAGACTTCTATCAAAAACATAAAAAAAATCTTAAATCTTACCAACCCCAAACTTTTGAACAGTAGTGTGAATATTAAAATGTAGCCCTGTTGTAATACATTTTTTAATATTTATTCGAGCAGTGGTCCCATGATGAAATTGGTGTACAAACTACAAGCTGAGGAATACAAGTATGAGTTTCCAGTCAGTTATCTGCCGGTAAGTGTGCTCTACACATTAACTGAAAAAGTTTATGTTTTAAGGAATTATGTCCACTATTATGTTTATGTTCAGAGGTATTCATTTAGGTTTTGGCGCATCATCCCTGATTTATATCAAAGTATAAATTGTTATTTTCACAGCGTTAATATATCAACCATGTTTACATTTATTTGTTCTGTTTGTACAGGGTCCTATAAAGTTGTCCATTCAGGCAGGGGTTCTGCCGGATTGCCCTCTGTTTCACAATAAAATTCAATTCCCCATGTCAGGCCTTCTATTCCTCAGTACGTCTTAGCTCTTTTCACCCTCACTTTTGTGTTTTACAATAAAATGTGTTGTATAACTTTCTGTAACTGTTACAAGGCTGTTTCATCACTCTATATCTTTCTTTCACATACATATCTGTTTTTAATCTTTCGCAGATCCTTTTGAATATTATATGTTCAACTTTGCCTCCAGTCTCATTGCACCAAAGGTAAGTGCTGCAGTCATTTTTATAAAATTTGATATAGAATAATTATAAGCATTACAGAATTTTATTGGCTGAACGTTGAAATGTTGTTTAATCATCTTTTCAGAACTACCCTCCAGGGCAGCATGGGAGTTGCTCAGACAGTGCGTACTTTGTGCTTGTTGACACCTACCTCAAGTACTTCCTTCCTACAGAAGGAAATGTGCCTCCATCTCCTTTCTCAGACACCAGGGGTACTGTGGCCTCTCCTGCTCCCAGGTATCACTGTCATTTTTAAAGATCCTTTTCTCAGCAAATAAACTCTTCATTTTTATAAGCTTTTATATGCTTTTTCTCTCAGGTCTCCCAATGTGCCTTATGTTGGAAAGGGTGGTTACAGCACTGGTCTGTTAAAACGTCATATTACCCATCAACCCTCAGTCAATGCTGACCCTGCCGCTCAAGAGATCTGGAGGTCAGAGACACTTCTGCAGGTAGGAAAACATGATCTTAATTCATGAGTTTACTTAATGATTTGGTGTATACTTATACATAAAGTGGTGTGTTTCTAAAGGTGTTTGTGGAAATGTGGCTCCATCACTATTCTCTGGAGATGTACCAGAAGCTGCAGTCTCCTCAGGTGAAGGTAAGAACAAGATACAGGCCCTTAAACCTACACACTCCCTTCTTCCGCTGCGCACGGCTGGCTGGCTGAACACCACCACCCTCCAATGCTTCAGCCCTTCACTGCATAGGGACTGCTGCTGCACCCACCCTGATTTATGCGCTTCCTCTCCCTCTGTGAATGACACACATGTGCTCTGTTTACAGATATATCCTATAGTTTTGTAAGCAATTTTAAGAGGGTGGGGGGGGATTCCTGTTCATCATCACAGTCATTTTGACTGATCTAATGTCATGTATATCCGGTATTATCCACGCTACTTATTGTTTTACTTTTATGAGTATACTAGCATATAGATGACCTCAATGTATGGCTAAACGGAGATTGGCTAAAAACCACTGAACTCCCTTTTGTGGGTTTGTCTTTAAAGAACTTTAATACTAAATGTGTTATTGCTAGTCCTATTACACCACTTTAAAATTCACATTTTAAGTTATTTTTGCTTGAATCAACAAAATAACTAGTTCTATATTTATTTTGTATATAAAATATTTTATTTATTCAAGTCAGAGTTTGACATTGCAGTTGACACAGCTTATTCCAGTCTTTAAAACATTTCTTTTTGCTCTTACAAAATTTGCATTGTGCAATACATGAGTATGAAGAGTATATATTACATTATGCACTACAGACTGGTTTTAGTATATTATGTAATGTATACACTTTAATATACCTCCCTTCAAAAAGAAGTTCATGAAAAATGAATGCTTTCCTTGTATGTTTATTTTTCTTCTTTTTTTTTTAGGTAATCTCTTTAATTGATGATCATATGGTAGTTTTCAAACTAATCGGCTTTATTTCAGATCAAGCTGTTGATTTAAAAATGTTAGCTGAACAATTGTCTTTTGTAGCTAGCTGTGTGTTAAGCATATTGCTGATTCTGATCTTGTATAGCTCTCTGGTAGTTTACTGAGGCCCCCTAGTGGTTTCTGTAGTTGAGAAGTTTTTGTGCAGAACATCAATCTCCCCTGAACTGTTTATTTCCTCAATGACTTACCTGTTAAAATCAACCCAAAGTCATGTGACTGCAGGAAATAGAAGGGAATAAAAGAGAAATACAGTTTTTTTAATTAATATTTTCTGTGGTCTCTGTAGCTTGATGATTTGGGCAGAATAAGCACACCATCACAGTACATATTTGGCATGTGATTGAAGTAGTAGAATTATTGTTTCATGTTTGAGTCTGCATGATGCAGCCCGCTGGCTTCTTTATATGTCTTCCGTCTTTGTTTGGCTGTGGGATATATGTAATCTTTTGGTGTCTTTCTTTGGTCTATTTCCCTGTCTGTGCGTTATTTACAATCAGTATATCAGTGCAAGTCTCCCTCCAGTCAGCCCAGATCATTTTAAGTGTGGCATCATTTATTTAACATCGTTGTGCTGGAGATTATGAACTGAAAGTCACCAGTTTACTGAAAATTAAAGAAATAGTTCACCCAATTAGAAAATTTCAATCATTATTTAATCATACTCATGTTGTTCTGAACCTGTATGCTGTTATTTTGTTTGCATGTAACACAACAGTTTTTTCTTTTTCATATAATATAACATTTTATATACTACTATTCAAAAGTGTAGGGTCGATAAGATTTTTGAATAAGTGTTTTTGAAAGAAGTTTCTTATTCTAACCAAGGCTGCATTTATTTGATCAAAAGTAAAAAATAAATAAAGTAAAATTTAGAAATATTATTATAACTCAAATTAATTGTTTTCTTTTTTCAATGTATTTTATTCCTGTGTTAGCAAAGCTGAATTTTCGGCAGTCATTTTCTACATTATTCAATGTCACATGATCTATCAGAAATTATTCTAATATGCTGATTTAAATATTTGAACGGTTGTGTGTGTGTGTGTGTCTAACTATAAACACTACATTAAAATTAAAATATCTGTGATCTAAGATTTTCTTCTCCATGGAAAAAAATAACAGTATGGATTTGGAATGAAATGAATAAACTGACAGAATTTCCATTAATTGGGGTGAACTGTTAAACTCTAGTGTAAATGCCCTGTAAATATTTAATTCTGTTTGCATGGCCTGAATTTATTTAGCAAAAATGAACTACTTTATTTGAGAGTAAATTGGTGACTTTTATTGGTATATTTCATGGTGAAAACTTTAAAGATGCAGTGTCTCCTTTTCTGCTCTCATAAGCTCCATTCGGTTTTATTTGGAATTATAGAGATTAGACAAAACTGCAAAGCCGAAGGCAATATAACACTTCATCAAACAGACACTTCTCTTGAGAATCAAGGCCTACCTTACTAATAATGTTCCTTGGTTGCCTTGACTACAGTTGCAGGCTTCCTGAGGCAAACAATTCTATTTCATATTCTAGTTAGCATCATTCCGCAATTTGTTTTGCCTTTTGGAAAATGTTAGTCACAGAAAAACACTTTCTGTGTAATTATCATAAGAGTGTATCCACCTGGCCATATTTCATCAAACTTAGGAAATCTTTAAATTAGGGCTGCAACAACTAATCGATATAATCGATAATAATCGATTATGAAAATCGTTGTCAACGAATGTCATTATCGATTAGTTGCTCTGCTTACGTCACGGGAGCATTTACTGGTGATTGGTTGAAACAGGCCTATCATGATGCGGCACACACACACGCAAGGTCTCTCTCCCTGTGCCGCTCTGTCGTGCGCGCGCTACACAGTTTGGACTTTGGAGCACTCTCTTCTGTCTCGCATGCGCTCTCTTGCTTGCACGCTCTAGATTCCAGGAGTTTGAACTAATTTGCGGGCATCAGGGAGCCGCTATCAATATGCGGGAGACTCCCGGAACTTCCGGGAGACTTGGGATGTCTGTATTTTGTCTCGGGCATCAGGTTGT
Source organism: Gila orcuttii (assembly GCA_026230005.1). Classification (NCBI taxonomy): domain Eukaryota; kingdom Metazoa; phylum Chordata; class Actinopteri; order Cypriniformes; family Leuciscidae; genus Gila; species Gila orcuttii. The sequence goes on from JAPDVR010000014.1 coordinate 30,510,091, forward strand.
GCAATCATTTCGCTCGCAACATAAGTGATGGATTAAAATAGCGCTACGCAGAAATAGGCTAAATTAAAACGGTGTTTAGAAAGCGAAGCACTAAATATAAAGGCAGTTATTAACAGCAGCAGTAAAAGATTGTTTTTTAGTCACTGTAGTCAGTGGTTTTCAGCGAATGCTTGTGCACTAATGCATCATTTTCTTGTCCTTTTAATCAAGCCTGTTTGCTGCGTCTCCATTCCGTTCTCTTTTTATAGCATTTGTCTTCTATTAAGTTTTAATTGTTTTACAAACGCGATCTACTGCGGCTCTACTACGTTCACACGCTTTTTTTCAGTCTTTCTATAATTATTTTAGCAATTTATCCTTATAATTAATTGAATCTTAAATAAAAATTAAATGAATTATGTACTTTACATGTTTTTGGTTTCTATCTTCACATCTGAACATGTCTGTGTACATTAGTTTTTAACAAAAATTATGTTAAAACAATGTTGTATATAATTTAGATTTTTTTGTTTTTCATGGTTGTCAACTTGCCATCAGCAATTATCATTACAAACAATGCAAATATTGATATTAGTAAAACTCAATGTGTGGCTTTTGTACACTTTTACACATAAATACCATGATTAAGGGTTTTATTTAGTTGTAATAAACAAAAAATCAAATTGAAATTTTATCCGATTAATCGAAAAAATAATCGTCCGATTAATCGATTATGAAAATAATCGTTAGTTGCAGCCCTACTTTAAATGCCTCTCAGCCTTACTCTAGAGGGTTGCCTTGCTACGAAAAGGACAACTGCATCATCTTCATGTTCATTGCATTTGTGTCTTTTGTGGTCAATATCGATTTGTCTCTTTCTTTCTTACACCCCCATTTCGGTCCTGACTATATCCAACTATTTTTCTCGGATTGCACTCTCTTCTTTTTCCTTTCTATTCTCATGTTCACTGCCCTGCTCCTCTCCCCTTTTTCTTCCTTTCCTCCCCCCCACTGTGTTCCTCTATTTCCCCCTCTCCTCCACCCGTTTGTGATGAGTCCTTCAGCTGGCGTTGTTGCAGTACCGCCTCAGTATGTCCAGCATGCTGTGCCAACCCCCCGCCCCACCAGGCTCTGGGACCCTCCACACATACCAAGTACTTTTACCTTTTCATTCAGTTCCACGGGCTTCCTGGAGGTAACCTCAGATTAGATAGGAGTTAGACTAGGGGTTGGTTTTAACACTAAGGTTTAAGCCCAGTTTGTAGGTTGGGAGATTTGGTCTGATTATAATGTGTGATTGAATTAATGTGACTAATAACTTGTCTTGTGATCTCTTAAATAATTAGGATATATTGTGATGTTGAGATGTTTATTTACATTTTATGTGATCTGCTCTTTTTATTTGGTGTAATTTTCGTTTATTTGAAATGGTTGTTCGTATGCCTTGAACTGTGCAAACACTACTACACCACACAGAATATCCAGACCAAATTGCCCAAAATCTTTTTTGTATTGTAAAATACCTAGTTTCAACTGAATGCGTGAAGCCTCCGGTCTGATGGTTTCGAGAAAGTATTACTCTGTGGATGAAATGATACATGCTTACACATGGTATTGACATTCATCTCAGATGATCTGAACACAAGTGGACAAATGACTGATCACATTTACACCCGGTAGTAACAAATGTTTCTATTGCATTTACTGTGACCACTTGTGATTGATTCAGGGAGCTCTTTTTTCGGCACGTTTGTACCGCTTTTAGCTTAAGAGTACATTGAAATTTTAATTTTCTTTACAATTTTTCTTTATTTAATTTTATTCAAATAAAATTATTTTTTTATTTACTTAATTTCAAGCAGAAAGCTCATTCATATTTTAACCCTGATAATGCATAAAAAAACTTCCGATTATTTTCGGATTTCTGAATTAGTTTTGACCTAGTCGAATATAAGCATAAAATACAGTCGTAACTTTTTCAGTCATCAGTTTTTCAAAACTCTATCTGATTATTAGCTTCTCGTTAATGACTGAATGTCCAAACATTTCGGAATTTCACATGTTACTACTACACTTACAACTTTTAAAAATTAAAACATTGAGAAATTCTTTGAAATTTCAAATTATACTTTTTTTACACATTTTCATCAATATTTATGAGAATACTTTGTAATATGGAATATAAAAGAACAATTAATGAATTTAATCGAGCTCCTTAAATGAACTTAAGATGTGTGTCCTTCAAATAATCTGTCACTGCATGTAAATGTCAGTCAAACCAGTTAATACCAGGTATAAATGGGGTCTCAATTTTTTTTTTTATAATCTTAAAAGTCTGACTTGTTTGTGTTGTTTGGATGATGTCTTAGGAGCCCTTCACACCTACTGAGGAGCACGTCCTTGTTGTGCGTCTCCTAGTCAAGCATCTGCACGCTTTCTCCAGCAGCTTGAAGCCTGAGTCGATCTCCTCCTCGCCCTCTGCACACTCCCACAGCAGTCCTCTGGAGGAGCTCAAGCGGTGGGTTTTTACAGCCTGCTAGCGTCTGTCAGCTTGTCCTGAGGATAATGCTATAGAACTAAAACATCTGTAAATCTAAGGTGGCATTCACCCGATCAGGTGCCACGGACTTGATTGAACTGTCTTCTGTTTTACTGCTCTGTCAATAAGCCTCCGCTCTCTGTCTCCCACAGTGTAGTGGTGCAGAGGTTTGTCCAGCAAAAGCTGTATGTCTTTCTACAACACTGCTTTGGTCATTGGCCTTTGGATGCCTCATTCAGAGCGGTAAATGTTCTTGAGTGCTCACTGACATTTGGAGCCTACTTTATATGTTGGCAATGAACCGTATGTGCTGTTCAAATCATATTGAGGGCCATGAAGCTAAAGAAAAAGCATTAAATATAATTCAATGTGTTTATTTTGTTGTTTTAGATACTAGAGACTTGGCTTAGTTACATCCAGCCCTGGAGATACACTGGAGAACAAAACAACACTCAAGCAGATGGCCAGAACAGAACTGTTCCCGATAAATGGTATTTTATATATTGGGTGCTTGTTAAAGGATTACATGCACTACTGTTCAAACTGTGTGTGTGTGTGTGTGTATATATATATATATATATATATATATATATATAAGTAATAAAAAAAAAAATTTGAGCACCAAATCAGCATGTTAGAATGATTTCTGATGGATCATGTGACACTGAAGACTGGAATAAATTACATTTTAAAGTGTTAAAATAGACATTTTTAAATTGTAATAATACTCGACAATATTACTGTTTTTACTGAATTTTGATCAAATACAGCTTTGGTGAGCATAATAGACATCTTTCAAAAACTCTACCCCAATCATTTTAATGGTAGTGTATGTCAAATGTTTCACAGAGAGCAGTTGATGCGACCTTCAGATCAGTTTACCAAAAAGATTTTTGGTCTTTTGATGTTTACAGGGCCTCATTTGTCCAGGAGAATCTGCTTATGTACACAAAGCTTTTCCAGGTCTTCTTGAATCGAGCCATGCGCACAGACTTGGTCAATGCCAAAAACGCCCTGATGATCTTTAGGGTCGCCAAAGTTTTTGTTCAACCAAATCTGTCAGAGATGATCCAGAAAGGTATTTTGGGAAATATAAATTAATGAATTTTTGAGTGGTGTTTCATATTATTTTATATTGTAAACAACACCCCATGGATTTTTATTATGATATACTGTTCTTTTGGGGGGGTTTTATGAACAAATTAATGAGTTTATATCTCCAGGTGAGCAGCTGTTTTTGGAGCCGGAGCATGCCATTCTCCAACGACAGAACCGTGTCTTCCTGACACCTTCACATGGTGGCAGCTTCCTTTCTTCCCGCCAGCCAATTGGGACAGACAGCGTCTTCAAGGTCAAAAGTCATGTTTATAGCCTGGAAGGGCAGGACTGCCAGTACAACCTGATGTTTGGTCCGGATCTACGGAAAACTGTAAGCTAACAATTAAATCTACATGTGCTTAAAAAAGAGTTAGTGTTTCTTGCAAAATCAGTGTTAAATGCATACGATAAGCAGTCAGCTTTTCATGAATGGTGTTACCACATAAAGGAATATTATCCCCTTAAACCCGAAGTACTCCGCACGTGGGCGCCACCTAGCTGTGAAAAAATGTATAATTATGTTTTTCAAAACCACTACCTTGATCAACTCAAAATAGGTGTCATTTGAAAGCTCAGAGTCTGAACTTTACAATGAATGTAGCCAATTTGCAGGGCTCTCAAGTGTCACGCATTGAGCGTGACAGTCACTCATTTTGTCTTTTGTCACGCTCTCCCGCCACACATTGTATTTCTCACGCTGAAAAACTATTTGTAATATATTTAATATGCCGCAGCGCCCAAAACTCTGGCCGCGCCGCTCTCACTGTGGAACCGGCAGGAATCAAACGCGTCTCCTCTGGTGTTGTTCGTGGAGCTACACAATAGCCAATCAGAAAATAGCACTATTGTATCTGGGTAAGATTTAACGCAACAACCAATGACCCCCCAATGACTACGTACTGCAATATATCAAATACATCATACAGCTCAGATAGTCGTGTGTCATTTGAAAGGTCTCGAGTAGAGTACAAGCAAAATTGTTTCGATCTTTTTATTAAACTTGAGCGAGTTTTTGTACATGAAGCCCCTCAGACCCTGACACTTATGACACATTTTTGCTCGTAACTTTGCTCCGATTGTGGAAAATCGCACATCATTATTTACAGCAGATGCTGTACGATTAAAATGAGTACAGACTCAACTTAATCCGTCACTCAGAACTAAAGATATTCCTCATGGAGTTCTAACACAAAAATCCCACAGACACACGTAGCCAAGCAAGGTAGCTTAGACTTGGCCTTTTCGCTTGTATCTTCATGAAACATACATCGATCGTGAAAAATGGAACATCGTTATTTACAGCAGGAGCTCACAATTAAAAAGAGCCCTAACTCCCCATAATCCATCACTTAGATCTATAGATATTCCTAATGGAGTTATAACAAACGAACCCGCACAGGCCCACACAGAGCCTTGTATATAGATGGAGCACTGTTGCGTTTTCACTCAGAATTAAATGAAGCAATCATAAATTGTGGAAAATGACACATCATTATTCACAGCAGATTGTTACGATTGCAAAGAGCCCAAACTCACCATAATCCATCACTCAGATCTAAAAATATTCCTTGTGGACTTCTAACACATGAACCTGCACAAGCGCACATCCAATGAAGTATATAGATGGTGCATTGATGTGCCGTTTTAGTTCATAACTCCATGAAACATGCATGAATTGTGGAAAATCGATTTCAAATGGCCTTCACGATTACAAAGAGCCCAAACACAACATAATCCATTCCGTTGATCACGCGATATTCCTCACGAAGTGATGCATACTTGGCTAAAAAAACATGTCTCTCATCTTTCCGGGATGCAATGTGTTTTCCAAAGTTCCCGGAACCTTCCGTGCTTGTTTTCAAATGTGGAATAACACAAAATATGTATCATCTTATAGACCATGATTCCTTCTGTCAATTCCAGGTGTTAAAGCTCATCCAGATTATTGCCCTAGCCCGACAGACTGCCAAACGTATATCGGATCATTCTACGGAAATGGCTGCAAACAACTCTTTTCTCTCGTGGTTTGGCGTCGGCTCCTTAGATCATAACAACACCTTTAGTGGAGGAGAGATGGATGATTTGGGAGAGGGTGTGAAGAAAACTCACGAGTTCCTGGACAAAGCCCTGGACTATCTCTGTCAAATATTCAGAGTCAGTCTATTCCTGCTTTTATTTTGGATGAACGTCAAAAGTTTGGGGTCGGTAAATTTGTAAAAAGAAATGTACATATTTTATATATTTTTTAACTTTAATATATTTTAAAATGCAATTCATTCCTGTGATGACAAAGCTGAATTTTCAGCATCATTACTCCAGTCTTCAGTGTCACATGATCCTTCAGAAATCATTCTAATATGCTGATTTTCTGCTCAGCAAACATTTCTTATTAATGTTGTGCTGCTTAATATTTTTGTGGAAATTGTTTATTAAAAAAAACTTTTTTAAAAGAAGCACATTCATTTGAAACATAAATCTTCTTTTAAATAATATATTGCATCCTTGCTGAATAAAATTATTAATTTTTTTTTTTGGGGGGGGGGGGGGGATTCTTAGAGACCACAAACCTTTGAACAGCAGTGCATGTATTTTATTTTACGTAGTTAATAACATAAAATGAAAGGTGAATGAGTTGATTTTGGTTCTTATGTTGTACAGTTAAATGCTGGGCAGCTGTCTCAGCTGATTGTCAATGTAGCGTCTGTAGACAATGAAGGAGCTTCTAAACAACTGCCAGACTGCATCCCGAGTGAGAATGGCCTCGTGTTAACAGACCTGGGAAGATTGCAGGTGAGTTTGAGAATGGCGAACTTTAACAGATTCATTTAGCAAATCATAATGATTTTCTACCTGTATAATTTCCTTTTTTACAGATCATCAATGGTCTTCGTCGATTTGAAATCGAATATCAAGGAGACCCAGAGCTTCAACCTATCAGGAGCTACGAAAATGCATTTTTGGTTCGACTGCTGTTCCAGATCTCTACCTTTATTAATGCAAGAGTAAGAATATTGCTTTAGCCTGCAATGTAATCCAAAGTTAAACCTTATCATGGTCTTGCATTTGCATTTAATTTTAGTCAGATGTGACCATATTGTTTGTGTGTTGTAGTTGGGAGACCACATGGAAGGGCTGTGTTCTCGACAGGACCTCCTGGGCAGACTAGGACGACACTACCTGAGCAGTACCTCGGTTGTGGAGCAACGGCGGAAGAGTCCTGTGACGCGGCAGATGAGGGAGCGTCCTCAGCGAGTCCGTCTCAGCCTGCGGGTTCTGGCCAGCTATCGCACCCTCCTCGTTCTCCTCCTGCTCTACATGCTGTTTGCACTACTATCATTCGGTGTTCTTTCCAGCACTGGACTCATTCTCATCGTCAGCTTTCTCTATGAGCTCCTCTTGAATTTCTTTAACGAAAAACTAAAGACTCAGTAGATGGAGGTTCATCATGCCTTTTTTTATATTTTTAATGTCAATACAAAACTTCAAGCAAAGGTGCATGAAGGTTTTTATATACAGTATTTGCACTGAAAGTGTATTGGTACATTTAATGACAAATTGAACCAGGAATGTTGTATCCAATACACGTTTTTGTTTAGTTTTTTATTATGAAATGTGGTTAATCCAGTTTCAGTCATTGAGTTCATTTATAATGTTTTTGTTTTTTTTGCCAATGTGGTTGTCAGAACAATCCAAAGTTTGCATTTAACTGGCTACTTTTCATTAAATATAATGTCTCATTTGTGTACTGGATTTTCATTGCTGTAGAAACAGATATGTATCAGATCTCCACATAATTTCACACTGAAAGAAGTAATGCAATGCCATTGTTAAATCTGTTATTTCCCAGCTGTATTGGAAGTAGTGCTGTTACCATAGCAGCCGTTTCAAGATTAAACGTTCCAGTGCGAGAGTAGTGATCGTTTTTGAAACATGTATTAGCCGGAGGAGGAGTATTTGATAAAACATAAGTTATGACGAAACGTGGCAGTGAAACGTCATCCGCTTGATTAGAAGCGTGTGACGTTGAGATCGTTGTGGGAATCAAACTTGTTTCACAGTGAAATGGATACGCGAGTCGACTCGCTGCGGAGGAATATTGACTTCTTACAAAAGCAGCACAGGGAAACACTGGAGAAATTACATGGTGAAATAGATAGTTTAAAACGGCAAAATAAAGGTAAATGTATCATGTAAAATTTCCTTCTGTATATTACAGGAGTAATGTTTTAGCCTTTTCATGAACAATACATTTATGTGTGAGTTGGACATAGATAGTTGTCTATGAATATGACGAGAACCTGTTTAAGTAGGCTATCGTTAATATAAGTAATGATGCCTGTGCTGTGTGGTTGCTATAATAATCTATGCTTGCTTGCCTGTGAGTTTAAGGGATAGTTCACCCAATTCTGTCATCATTTACTCACTCATGCTGTCAAAACCGGTATGATTTTCTTGTGAAATACAAAGATGTTTGGTTGAATTACAGCATCAGTCACCATTCACTCTCACTGCAATGAAAGTGAGCTGAGTTATCATGCAGGTTAGGGACAACATGAGGGCGAGTAAATGATGATGACAGAATATTAATTTTCAGGTGAAGTGTGTCTTTAATGAGGACGGGCACCTGCTGTCAGGATGGGGTATCAGAGGTGATACTTCAGTAGCTACAGGTTGCCTGGTGACGTCGCGCTGCTGAATGAAGAAAATGAAAGAATGGCGTTTGTAACCGCTGTGGGTGGCAAAGTATCAGTTTACAGACAAACGTTTTGTTGTTTTGTTTCTGACGGTCAAAAGGAGATTTGTTTGGTCAAATGTAAAGGTATTTTGCTTGCATCAAACGGTTGAAAGAATTACACGAGAAATAAATGTTTGCTGATAGTAGACTAATATGTAAGACCGTAGGCCTACTAGTGGTCACAGATGCGATATTTGAGTCAAATATTGTATGAATGCAATTTCATATTTTTGTTTTTGTTCTTTTGGGTTAACAATGAAAACTTTCAAGTATTTTTCATAAATGTCAGTTTGGGACAAGTTGTTTCGAGTTTTATCTGTTGTAATTTTATAGCTTTCTTTTCATTATTGTTTTATGTTGGGTAAAACGATATTTTCCATTTCATGAATTTTGTTTTTCATAATTGTTTTATTGTTCACTTTTTCTGAAAGGCCATTAAATTAAACCATAAGGCGCATATTACATACAATGATATGTTATAAATAAAAACGTACTCTCAAATTGAATATTATAAATAATATTGTAGCCTATTATAAATAATAAAAAAGTAAATCTACCTCTGGTTTACCTGCATGATTCATGCATGCATTAAACTGGACATATTAATTAAACATCATTCTCCATTCTGTACTTGTTTTGTCTAATTATGTGATACAGATTTGCAGTATAAGCTGATAATGGAGCCTCCAAAGTTGAGCAGTAAAGGTTAAGTGACACTTCTGTTCTCTCACACATTTTCTCGATCAAAACCATATGACAAATATACAACCCCAAATCAGAAAAAGTTGGGACATTTTGTAAAATGCAATAAAATCAAGAATCTGTGATTTGTTCATTCTATTTAACCTTTTATTAACTGACAAAAGTACAAAGAAATGTTTTCCAATGTTTTCACTGACCAACATAATTGTATTTTGTAAATATGAACAAATTTTTGTTCATATTTTTGACTTTGATGACTGCACACATCCCAAAAAAGTTGGGACAGAGACATGTTTACCACTGTGTCACATCACCTTTCCTTTTAATTACACTTTTTAATCATTTGGGAGTTGAGGATACTAATTGTTGGAGTTTTGCTAGTGGAATATTTGCCCAATTTTGTCTGATACGAGACAGCCGCTCAACAGTCTGTGGTCGTCATTGCCTGATTCTTTCATGATGGGTCATACATTTTCCATAAGAGACATATCTGGACTGTAGTAAGGCAGGGAGGCACATCCCTTCTATGGTGCAGTGTCTAGAAACCACTCAGTTTTAGCATGTGCAGAAAGAGGCCTGGCATTGTCTTGCTTCCCAGGAAAGATGTCATCTTGATGCCAGTTTATGTCTCTGTACAATGCAAATATTTTGCCTCCATGTCAATGGTACCTTCACAATAATGCAAGTTACCCATACCGTTTGCAATGATGCACCTCAATACCAGCACAGATGTTTGTTTTTGGACCTGTCGCTGGTGAAAGTCTGGTTGGTCCCTTTCGTCTTTGGGACTGAAAACTCGATGTCCATTTTCTCCCAAAAACAAGCTGAAACATGGACTCATCTGACCACAGCAGACATTTCCACTTTCTTCTAGACCATCTGAGATGAGCTCAGGCCCAGAGAACTCGCCGGCATCTCCACATAGAACTGATGTAAAGCTTTCTCCTTGCGTAACAGAGATTCAAGAGGCATTTCTTAATGCAGAGTCAGACTGTGTTCAGTGAAAACTGTTTTCCAAATTACTCCTGAGCACATGTGGCTGTATTTAACGGATTAGCATGATGGTATCTTGTGCAATGCCATCTGAGGGCTCAAAGGTCACGCACATTCAACAGAGGTCTACTGCCTTACCCTACACAGACTGAGATTTCTCTGGATTCCCTGAATCTTGTGACAATATTATGTATGGAAGATGATGAAAGGCATAAATTCTTTGCAATCTTGCATTGGGAAATGTGATTTTTTTAATTGTTTGACAATTCTCTCATTTGCCATCTTTGCTTAAAAAGACTGAGAAGCACTTTTACACCCAAACACGATACCCTCAACTATTACCAATTCACCTGCTCATTGTGGACTGTTTCAAAAGAGTTGGATAATCTAATTTGGATAATCTTTTCACTTTTATTTGGTCTCTGTCCCAACTTTTTGGGGGTGTGTTGCAGCCATCAAAATCAAAATTCGTTCATATTTACAAAATACAATTATGTTGGTCAGTGAAAACATTGGAAAACGTTTCTTTGTACTTTTGTCAGTTAATAAAAGGTTAAATAGAATCAACAAATCACAGATTCTTGATTTTATTGCATTTTACAAAATGTCCCAACTTTTTCTGACTTGGGGTTGTATATTGATTCAAGTTTATATATTAATATTGTAACTTGCACCAAAATCCCATGACAGGATCCAGCCGTATCCAGAGGTGTCACACAGAAAGCAACAAATTCCAGAGAGAGAGAAATAACTATCTGGAGCAAACTTTGGAGGACGACTGCTCATCACAAAGCACAGAGATCAGGTCCTTGCAAAGATTATTATTATTTAATAATATTATTTAATTAATTAGTTGTTGTTATTACAAAGATCTAATTAGTGGATACATACATTCTGCCTACAGCAGTTCTTTAAACTATAGAGAAACTAGATCAAATTCTTCAGAGACCCTCGCAGCAGACAGAATAGAAGGTCCTTCAGAAGCCAGAGCAGGATTCATCACTTCTCTTCAGCCTCTAATGATCCAGTGCAGTCCATTTCAGGCCCCTCGACCTCCCACCCTACAGGAATGTGAGGTCATCATACGCCAACTGTACAGCGCTAATAGCCTGCAGTCCAAGGAGGTGAGACCATATTTCTCAATCTCTCTCACTATACAAGAATGACTATATATAATGCATTTTAATTTGTCTCCTCTCAGATCCTACGTGTGAAGGCTGTTCTCAAAGACATTGTTTTCAACAAGAAAATCACTGCAGAGAATTACATTTTGACCAAGGCTTTTCTTGCTGATGGTAAAAGGTAATTTCTTTATCACTACATTTCATTTCTGCATCTCAAAAAGCCTGTCAAGAAAATGTCCCAGTCATATTTCACCCCAAAATAAAAGGAATTTTTTTTAATGTATATTTAATGGAAATATTTCATTGTCCTGAAAATATTAAAAATATAGGTCCCTTTATATTAGGTTGTCATAAAAAATGATAGGTACAATTTTCTTATTGTGTTCATGTTATTTGATTGCAAAACTTCTGCTGCTATTGAGACAGGATATTAGGGACAGGTTTGGTGATATGGTTATGGTTTAAGGGTGGGTTAAATTGTAAGGGAAGGGTCAACAGTGTAATTATAGATGTAATTGCAGAAATTAATTACAGATGCAAGCACATGCCTATATTTTAAGTAGAATGTAAAAGCAAGTGCATTGTATCAAATTATTCATTTAAATGTTAAATACGCTTAATTTAAAGTGGGACCTATCTATATATAATATGTATGCATGTATATACAGTACACACACACATCTTTTTGTTTTTTTGGCAGAGCTGAAGATTCAGAGACACTTCCTCAAATTTCTTTCCAAACCCTGCCTAGAGGACTGTAAGTCAATGCTTGTAAATTTCAAATATATATTTTGTTTCAAACCTGCAAGCCAAGAACAAGTCAGTTTTGCAGATCTCAACCTTTGCTCTGTTACTATCTGAACAGACCCGTGTCTCAGGCTAGTAAAGCAGAGAAAGTGATCCTCCCTGCCCTCAAACAGACCCGCAACAACAACATAGCAGACAGACAGAGGAGAACTCTGGCTGTGCAGAGACGTCGTCTACAGAGGACTATGCGCTGAAGGACCAGTCATGTGCTTATATAACTACATGTATTTGAGTTCTGTGCCACACATTTACGATTGAAACAGCAGTTTAAATGACTTTATTGATCAAGCAATGCACAAACAATTAAGGCTTTAGTGTATTGGAATAAAGAAAACAGATGATTATTCATGTAGATAAAAAAAAATGACAAAGAAAGTATTAATATATTGCCATCATTCCATAGAGGTGCAAGGATTATACTGGGCTGCTAGTGCTGATGGGAAAACATCTAAGCAGCTGAAAGGCAAGCCTGTCTCACGCTTTGAGCCCAGGTGTTCAGCAGTGCCGTCACCGAGTGCTTGTCAGGAAGCTGAAGGAGTTTAGAGGTCATGTTCTTATGCACAGTCTGCAAGAAAGGGTTGGCCTCTGAAAACAGAGAGGAAGGTAAGGACGTGTTCAGTTCATACGTTTACAGCCTATGTATTTTCATTTAAACTGGATGCTTAAGAGGGTTTGCATTTTAAAAGGCAGCCGAAGGCGGCGCTCACATATAGCGCCTAAAAACGCGTAGAAAACGCTAGGCGCCGCGTTCTCCTTTTTCCAAAGCGCTATAGACCCCTTTTGCGCCGACGTCACAATTACGTCACGGCACTAGCTGGAGGCAAAACAAAGGGGAAACTGGAGGCGGCCAATACAAACCAGCACAGATTCGGCTACATAAGGAGCTTAAATTAGTATTATTATTATTAAATGTCATCTTGTTGTGTTGTTGGGTGCTAAAATCAATGAAAAATGAATATGCTGTATCTGGAATTTTTATTTCTAGAAAATATTCACATCATTAAAATTGCACCGTAATGTCACTCTTTACATTGTCGTCTTCTTGGCGCTGGCTAGGCAGAACTGCGGATCGTACCACACAAGTCTTGTACATGACCATTCAGCACATAGTTATAGGCATCTAAAGATTTATATATGCCCTCAGTTTCTCTTTACGGTCTGTTTCTCTATCGGATAGGTGTAGAAGTCAGGCCACTCAACCGGAGGTAGCCTAGTGTTAACGTTAATCCTGTCAGATTAACGACGCTCAGAGCGCGTCACTCGAAGCTCTGCCAGAGGGGACTGTGTTGTCCCTCTGCGCAGGAGCTCTTTTAGTCGCTCGGCCTGGTCAGTGAGGGGCGCCGCTGAATGGAATTCTATACCTGAGGAGGTTAGACAGCTCAACGCTTACAAGGCTTTTACAAAAAAAGTGAAAATTTGGCTCATTAACAATTATGTCTGCCAACATTAAAAGCCGAGCCTATTGAGTTGTATTATATATTTAATATACTATAGCCTTTTTGAAAATGTGTTCTTGTGTGTCTTATTATTGTAACAGGTGTACCCTAAGTTATCTTATAGTGTTATTTATATTGTAGTTATATTGTAGTCAATTTGCCATAGACTTGTAAATGTATTTTCTTGTTTGTATTGTAATGCTTTTTTTTACATCTTGGCCAGGGGACTACAGATGAAAAATAGCCTTTTGGCTAATTCTGGCTTTTTTATCCATGTTTGTACATGCGTTTTATGAAATTGCACTGTCCCCTTTTAAATAAACCAATAAATCAAAATCAAATCAGATCGTCCATCTATTGACTGAGCGTGTGTGGGTTGGCCAATCTGGTTCCGTCCGTTAAAATTAACTTTTGCAAATAACAATCGCGGTCCTGGACAGTGAGTGACCTTGCACATTAAGATAAAATCGGATTTTCTCCAGCCATTGTTAAAAAAACAAGCTAACAAAACTTGCAAACTAACGTTAGTGAAGTGGCCAGAGGGATCGTTCTGCCTCCACCTAAGCTCCACCCACATAAAAACGTCATCATGTTTACCAACTGAAAAGGGGTCTATAGGGCGGTTGCGCCCCGGAGGCGTCTGTCGTTGCTTGGCAACCATCAGCTGCGCTCTCAGTTACAGCAAGGAAACCGCTTGCGGCATTCTGAAAAGTTTAGATGTTTTTATAGACCGCGTCGCTTCCATTATGAGCACGCCTACCGCGCGCCTACATTTGAAATAACGAACTTGAGCGCGCAAAAGACGCGATATGTGAACAGGCCCTAAGATAGCAAGCTGACAGTTAATGCACGAAGACTCACCATACTGCTGACCGTCATCTTCCCAGTGGGGGCTCTGATCGGGATAGTCAGCTGGAATGCTCAATTGAAGAGGGGGAACACTGGGAAGATTTTTATCATCTAGACAGAGACAGTACCAGGAGTGAATGTTTCATTTGTACAAGTGTACATGACGCATATAGTGGGCATAAGTTTTGAACTGACCTAGTTTACATATGAGATGCACCGTTCCATTGTTGCTGCAAAAGGACGGGTCCAGATTGACCAGGAATTTGGAATTAAGCCGCGCCACCTCCCCTTGAAGTATGTTCGGGATGGTCTGGCGCTCGTCATCTTCAAGCTTCCGTTTACGGGAAGGAATTGAGGGACCCCTGTAATGAAGGAATATATTTTGTAATATGTAAATTTGTGAGTTAAAGCTTAGTGGTATATACACAATAATGTTTTTTTTTATTTTTATGCAAAACTATAAATATTGTGAAGCTGTTTTTTGCACTAATGCAATACTTCATTTGTTACAATTATCTTTTGGTTTGCAGAAATCAATTTTAAAATAATGAAATCTTAATAATGAGATTATTAAAAAATACATTTTTAAACCATAAATAAACTACATGGTGATATACTCTGTTATAAATGAATAGTTTATATAATTTATAAAATGTATAATATACATTACCATTCAAAAGTTTGGGGTCAGTATGTTTTTTTTGTTTTTTTTAAAATACTAAATCATAAAATATATCTTGAGCATCAAATCAGCATATTCAAATTAATTCTGAAGGATCATGTGACACTGAAGACTGGAACAATGGCTGCTGAAAATTCAGCTGTGTCATCACAAGGATAAATTAAATTTTAATATATATTCAAATACAAAAGTTATTTTAAATTGTAACAATATTTAACAATATTACAGTTTACTGTATATCTGATCAAATAAATGCAGCCCTGGTAACTGGCCTTAAATGAAAAAATTATAATTTTAGCTGTTAATCTTACGTGATTGGGGGTCCATGAATTGCTGTCATAGCAGGAGCAAACGTGCGGTAAAGTGAATGGTTAAAAACCGGGGAGCGGATGTTGGCCAAAACAGCATCCAGCAGCGGCTGGCAAAGGTACTGCTTTTTGGTACAGGGCACTGGGGGAGGGGGAGGAGTCGGCTGGAAACAAAAGTCAAGACATCACTGTACAAATCTGTTACTGCTTTTAAATGAACAGCAACTTAACTGACTTCCTATCTTGAAAATAAAAGTTACTCACCACTGCCATGTCATTCTTTAGTTTCTCCAATGCTATTTCACACTTCTGTAGTGTTTTAAGTGGACACCTGGTGGAAGACAGCAATAATGCAACCTTAATCAAAGTCAAAAATCAACACTAGAGACAGTGTTCAGCATGCCTGCTTTCCTACCTTGTGTTGGGGTCAGTTAAAATGTTAAGCAAACTTTTCATTTTGCTCAAATCCTTCTTCCTGTCTGTAAAGAACAAAAAGCATGAGCACTAAAATCAAGGGGGAAAAGTTAAATCAGCTCTAAAAGAGAAAAAGTCTCCAGTACCCTCATTTTTGTCTATTTTGTTAATCATCCTGCGCAGCGGCTCAATATACTTTGACAGCTGCTTCAGTTTATCCATGTAAAGCTGGTCCTCAGACTGTGAGGCCCCAGCTGGACTCATCACAGAGCCTGGATTTCCTGCAATCAAAAAAAAATAAAAAATAAAAAGTTTAATTAGGGTTGCACCGAAATTAAATTCTGGCTGCCACGGAGAGGCAAATAATTATTTTCATGTTTCGGCTGATAACCAATAACTGGCTGAAAATGTCCAGTTAAATTAAAAATAAAGTTAATCAAACATTTGATTGATACAAATAAATTTAGGCACCACAAGATTATAATTTACAGCACTGAAAATGCAGTCTTAAAATAAATCTCTAAAATTCTCATTTAATTGATTTATTTTAAAAAAGTTAGAAAAGTTAAAATACAGGAAAATTAGAATGTACAATTAAATATCCAATATATAAAACTGCCCGATACCAATAAATGTAAAAAAGAAAACAATATATTAATTTGTATTATCCATGTTAAAAAATATATACAATGCTTAAATTTATTAGACTACCTGTCATAATAAAGAGAAAACACAAATATTTTAGGAATCTGTCAAAAACTTGTTTAAAACTAAAAATGTTATTGTCATTTAGTAGGCAAACAACAAACTGAAACAACTAAAAATAGTCTTTATTCACACATAACTATTACATTTTGTATGGCGTCCTTTGGCCTTTAATTAATGGCAGCAAGAATGCAAGCTGTTATCATGTATAGTACTTTTCCACAGTCTCAGTTGTTATTGACTTACAAATAGTTTTAGTTGTTCCCAAAGACTTGCTAATCGATTAAAAAAAATTAACTTGGTTAATCGCAAATTTTTTCTGTGATTAATCGCAATTAAAAACACTTACGTTTTTATAGGTTTATATTAGGGATGCACCGATATTAAAATTGACCGATATCGATAATTGTTTACATTTGAAAGCCGATAACCAATATATTGGCCGATAAATCTAAATTCAAATTTTGATATACTTTGATAGCCTGAATACATAAACAAAAGGCTTGTGGCGCATGTAAGATACATAATTCACCTTTGTTAAGTGTAGTTCTATACACTGTTGGTTGTAAACACAGCACTCTGTTCTTCACGACTGTTCAGGGATCGCGGTCCCTTTGAATACACTGAACGTGTGCTCACGTGGGACGCATGTCAGAGCAATTTGCTTTTATTATTTTTCTTTCTATAAATAAATGACACACGCATTCGTGTGCTCAAAGTGAGAAGTTGTCTCTTGCAATTTACTGCAATTTCCACACTGGTGACCCCGACATTAGTCTGCTGGACGTATCCAGAGACACGACCATGACCGCGAACGCTGTCACCCTTAAACTCCCCGAATTCTGGGAATCGTCAGCATCTGCATGGTTCGCCCAGACTGAAGCGCAGTTTGCGTTACGTGAGATCACCGCGGATACAACGAAATACTACTAAGTTGTGTCGGCTCTCGGAAATTCAACAGCATCCAGAGTGGTGAGCCTTCTTACAAATCCTCCCGAAAATGAGAAGTATGCAGCACTCAAAGCCCACCTGTTGAAAACGTTTGAACTGTCGGACACTGAGAGAGCCAACAGGCTTTTCTCACTTCAAGGACTGGGTGACAGCAAACCGTCTGAGCTCATGGACCGCATGCTGGATCTTTTAGGTGAGCACAGACCAGATTTTCTATTCATCCAGTTATTCCTGCGTCAGCTACCTTCCCAAGTGAGAGCTGCATTAGCTAACACCACAATCACTGACTGTCGGAGACTGGCTGAAGAGGCTGATAAATTTTTTCTGGCGAGTCAAGGACATTGTGCGGCCGCGTTTTTTCCCGCGCACATCGCTACGGTGACGAGGGACGATTCCACACTCATCGGTGCAACCACTTCTCGTCGGCAGCAGTCTTCTGGCCCCCAACAGCTTTCAGGCTTATGTTTCTACCATGCAAAGTTTGGAAGTAAGGCTACCAAATGCCGTTCGCCATGCAATTTCGGCGGGCTCGGAAACGCCAGGGCCGGCGCTCAGTAGTGGCCATGAGTGTTGGCCGTGTAGACAGGCTGCTTTTCATCCGTGACAGCATCTCCGGACGCCGTTTTCTGTGCGACACGGGAGCACAGAGGAGCATCCTGCCTGCATCCCGTTTGGACATGGTGGCCGACAGCCACGGCCCCCCTATGGAAGCTGCCAATGGTAGCCCCATCCGCACATATGGAACGAGGTACGTCGACTTGTGTTTCGAAGGACAGCAGTTCGGCTGGGATTTTGTTACAGCAAAGGTTGCCATCCCCCTCCTCGGTGCTGATTTTTTATGTGCACATTGATTGTTGGTGGATGTTAAGAACCACCGTCTGATTGACGCCGTTACATTCTGTTCACCTACGTGCACGCTCAGCGAGGCCGACTCCATACGATTGTCTAGCATGCTCTCAGCTTCCGATGATTTCCACCGTCTACTTGCCAGTTTCCCAGCCCTCACTCAGCCCACTTTCTCTGCATCTGCCGTCAAGCATGGTGTGGAGCACCATCTCGCCACTTCTGGCCCACCCGTCTACGCCCGTGCTTGGCGCCTTGACCCGACCAAACTTGCCGTTGCAAAGGCTGAGTTTGCGAACATGGAACGCCTGGGCATAGTCCGCCAATCCGACAGCCCGTGGGCGTCACCCCTCCACATCGTCCCCAAACCGGGGGGTGGCTGGCGCCCGTGTGGCGACTACCGGTGACTTAATGAAGTAACGACACCTGACCGATACCCTGTTCCGAACATACAGGATTTTTCTGCACACCTGGCTGGCAAGGTGATTTTTTCCAAAGTGGACCTCATCCAGGGATACCATCAGGTGCCAGTACACCCACTGGACATTCCCAAAACGGCAGTGATCACGCCATTTGGGCTGTTTGAGTTCCTGCGCATGCCGTTCGGCCTTAAAAATGCCGCCCAATCTTTTCAGCGCCTCATGGACTCTGTTTTGCGGGACCTGCCTTTCCTTTTTGTGTACTTGGATGACATCCTGGTGGCGAGCACGTCCAAGTCTCAGCACCTGGCACACCTCCGAACCCTTTTTGAGCGGCTTAGCCAACATGGATTAATTGTCAACCCCGCCAAGTGCCAGTTCGGTCTCTCCACCATCGACTTCCTGGGACACAGAGTCACTAAGGACGGAGCAGTCCCTCTCCCATCAAAGGTGGAGGCAGTCACACAGTTCCCACGCCCGCTCACTGTCAAATCGCTGCAGGAGTTCCTTGGGATGGTGAATTTTTACCACCACTTCATTCCTCGGGCTGCTCAGCTCATGCGGCCCTTGCACGAGGCCTTGAAAGGCAAACCCAAGCAAGATGTGGAATGGACTGATGGCAGGGACGAGGCTTTTGCTGCCACAAAGGCCGCCCTAGCGAACGCCACCATGCTGGCACATCCTTCTCCTACAGCCCCCATCGCCATCACCTCGGACTACGCCGTCGGTGCTGTCTATGAACAGTGGGTAGGCGGGGCCTGGCAGCCACTGGCTTTCTTTAGCCGTCAGCTGCGCCCCTGTGAGCGGAAGTACAGCACTTTCGATCGGGAGCTGCTGGGTCTCTACCTAGCCATTAGACACTTTCGATCAATGCTGGAAGGCCGACATTTCACTGCTTTTGTGGACCACAAGCCACTAACTTTTGCCATGGCCAAGGTAGCTGAGCCGTAGTCTGCCCGCCAGCAACGTCAACTGACCTACATTTCAGAGTTCACCACGGACTTGCAGCACGTTGCTGGTAAGAACAACTGCGTGGCGGACTGCCTATCACGTGCTGTGGCAGGGGCAGTCCATCTTGGTTTGGATTACGACCGCATGGCGGCGACTCAGTCCACAGACCCGGATGTGCAACTCCTGAAGACCTCGAACACAGGGCTGCAGATTGAGGACGTGGTTTTTGGTGATGCCGGCACTACGCTCCTGTGTGACATCTCCTCAGGTAGTCCTCGGCCGGTCGTTCCCTCAGGATGGAGACGACAAGTTTTTGATGCCATCCATGGTTTCTCCCACCCAGGTTCGAAAGCGTCACAGAGACTGGTTGCAGCAAAATTTGTTTGGCACGGCCTCAAGAAGGATGTTAGGGACTGGGCTAACACCTGTGTTGAGTGCCAACGTGCCAAAGTACACCGCCACACTAAAGCCCCGTTAGAGACTTTCCCGGTACCTGAGAGGCATTTTGACCATGCAAACGTGGACCTGGTCGGTCCTCTGCCCTCCTCTCACGGTTTCACGTATCTGTTAACCATGGTTGACAGGACCACCCGCTGGCCTGAGGTTGTGCCACTGACGTCAGTGGCGTCCATCGAGATGACACGGGCATTTATTGGCACCTGGGTTGCCCGTTTCGGCACCCCTTCAGACATATCCTCTGACCGAGGCGCGCAGTTCACGTCTGAGCTGTGGGGCGCTGTCGCACAGAGCCTCGGAGTAAAACTCCACCGCACGACCGCATATCATCCGCAGGCTAACGGACTCTGTGAACGTTTTCATAGGGCGATGAAGGCTGCCCTGCGTGCCAGCCTCAAAGACAGCAACTGGGTCGACAAGCCCCCACGGCGCGGACGGCCTCCTGCTCTGCCCCCTCCCCTACCTCCCACACTCCATGCCCCACACCCGTGTCATAACGGGACACAGGTTACAGTGGGGTCTCCTCGACCTCCGGCACAGCGCAGCCGTTGTGGCCGGCTGATACGTCCACCTCCCCGTTGACTGTTTGGTTCTTTTTCTAATACGGTGAATTCTGGGGGGACGTGTGTGGTGCATGTAAGATACATAATTCACCTTTGTTAAGTGTAGTTCTATACACTGTTGGTTGTAAACACAGCACTCTGTTCTTCTCTGTTCAGGGATCGCGGTCCCTTTAAATACACTGAACGTGTGCTCACGTGGGACGCATGTCAGCGCCATTTGCTTTTATTATTTTTCTTTCTATAAATAAATGACACACGCATTCGTGTGCTCAAAGTGAGAAGTTGTCTCTTGCAATTTACTGCAATTTCCACAGGCTCACCATTAAAAGCCATGTCCCAAACACTTCAACATAAATCAAACATTTAAAATACAGTAGCCTAGTTTGAACCAGTGTAAGATTCCTTAACTTTTCAAATTAATTTTACACTCCCAACTTTCTTTATTAACAGGGTGTCTACAGATATAAACAAGTTAAATT
Organism: Gila orcuttii; assembly: GCA_026230005.1. Lineage (NCBI taxonomy): Eukaryota > Metazoa > Chordata > Actinopteri > Cypriniformes > Leuciscidae > Gila > Gila orcuttii. The sequence continues at coordinate 30,531,124 of JAPDVR010000014.1, forward strand.
TAAGACTTTTTAAGACCTTTTTAATTCCACTTTGAATGAAATTTAAGACCAAACCTGTGATGGAAATATACATTATATTACAAACGTATATGTAATATTTAATGTTTAACCTAAGTAAATTTAATATTAACTACTTGTTTATTGAACTAAAATCAAATGTAACATTTGCAATCGTGAGAATATTCAGCAAAATAGCTCCAGTCATGTTATGTTACTTAACTAGGCTATATCATATGTTATAAATAAAAAACATGTTTTTATGTGTGCAGGGCAACAGACTAACTTTTTTTACTATGAGCGCTGTAGCCCCTGACTGAAATTTTTAGGAGCGCAAGCAGAAAATTTAGGGGCAAACCTTAAATCAGCTTGCAATGCAATTATTCAAATTTCCCCCAAAATAACTGCAATACTGACAAATTCTTTAATAATAGACTTAACGTACAGATATTACAATGTGCAGTTTTATTTTAAGTTCACAGGCTCCAGACTAACATCTGAGGGCCGCAGCACCGAGACACTGACCTCTACAACACAGATCTGGCAGCACTGGGGCGGACAATAAAGCATTAAGCTTAATTTAGGGTGTAGATGAAATAAACTTTAATTATTATCATTCATAATGTCTTAATATAAATTAAAAAGCAAAACGAGAAAAAAAATTATATTAGGGAGTGAAAATATCCAATAAGCATCCTACTGTTTACAATGGCAACTTATTGTAATTTTAAATAAGTGTTTAAATAACAGTTTTCCTAACGTTTTTAGGACAATCTTGTCCTAACAAAAAAACAAAAACAAAAATGTGTTGGTCATCACATTAAAAATAACATTTATGATATTATAGTTTTGAAGTGCTGAAAAAAGTTAGTAGTAGTAGGCTACTTGTAAGCTTTTCACTATTTCTGTCACAATACCATAGTAATGTTTAGAGTTACTACATTAGCATAAATCCATGGTGAATGTTGCTGATTTGTGAACTGAAAGCTTTCTATAAGTGTTTCTCCTGGTTTCCACGTCAGCGCTGTGTTGATCTGATATCGATGGTTTATAACAGAAAACTGAATCACTCCGAATCGGAGTGTTTCTCACTGGATCTCGCAGCGATGATGTTATTAATTCTGAGGCGAAGTCAATGGATTTCTTCACTGGATCTCGTAGTAACAGTGTCGCGTGATCGAGATCGGCCCGCAACTGGCAAGTGCAAGTTCGGGGCGCTGCGCTCTCTATTATTGGTCCGTGAAGCAAAAATGAGTAGCGCATTTTCGTTCCGCTTTCATTTTGTTTGCATTCGCTGCTCGGCAATGTTGTGGTCGCGCCAGTGCGACCTAAATAAGTATTTGGTCGCACCGGCAGGAAAAATGGTCGCAAAATTTCTGGAGTCTGGAGCCCTGGCTGTTATGCTCATTTGTTTTGATTTCTTACTATAAAATCTCTCACAGAGACAGGCAGCGCGAGTCTCAACAGCGCTACCAGAAGTCATTATCATTATCAATCGCTGTTTATGTAATAAAATCAGAATCATTCTCGCGATTCGATGCTTCACTGGTTATTTGACTAGAGAAATTTTAGCGGTAATGTGACCATAAATATTTAAGACCTATCGAGTCTGAATTTAAGACATTTTAATACTTTTTAAGGCCTTTTATTAGGAAAACTTTATTTAAGACATTTTAAGACTTTTTAAGGACCCGCGGCCACCCTGATTAAAAAATGGTAACACTTTATAATAAGGTTTCATTTTGTTAGTATTAGTTAGCATGAACCAACAATTAATGAACAATACTTCTACAGCATTTATTAATCTTAAAGTTAAGCTCAACATTTTATAAGAAGTTTTTAAGATCCAAAGTTGTATCTGTTAGTTAATGCACTGTGAACTAACATGAACACATATATTTTATTAACTAACATTAATAAAGGCTATTGCTCTCTGTTAGTTCATGTTATAATGCATTAACAAATGATACCTTATTGTAAAGTGTTACCAAAAAATCTATTGCCTAACAAAAAATGTAAATAAAATACCTAAATAATTCAAACAAGTCATTGGATAACATTGGGCTGCATATAAAGAAACAAAACGCATGTGCCATAGATAAATAAAATGGAATCGCCTCCGCACGGACAGTAAGGAAATTATTTTAATCAAACCATATCGTTGATGAAAATAATGCCAGTTATTAATAACGCAGTGTTTTTTTTGTTTTTTTTTAATTAACATTTTTAATATTATAGTAATAGTAAACATCTTTAATATTAGCCTTACTGTTTCAAATTACATCATTGCTGTTTAAGCTGCGCGCACTGAAGCTGAAGAGAACGAACGTTAAACTGAATCGCTCGGTTGCTGAAGAATGCAACTGAACCCAAAGAATTTACAACTAAGTGTACACAATTATAATGATATGACAGTCCCAATCATAGCTTTTAAATAATGTTTTGCATTGCTGTTTGATCGCACGCGCTGAAGCTGAAGAGAACGAGCACCGGGAAACTGAAGAACTTTTCAGGTTGAAACGCATCCTATGTGAGATTAATCAGATCGGTACAATTAAGCTCTTTACTCAGTCCCTCCAGTTAATTGCGATTCTGCGATCGCTGAATACAACGCAAAATCAACAAAATGTCGCATTTTTTTGCGATCCTGCATAATTCCTAATTTAACCGCAAAATAATCACAAAAATTCAAAAAAATACCTCACAAAACATTAAATTATGATCACCCAATTGAAATATCTCTAGTTAATTAAAGTTTCAATGCATTTTTACGTGGGTACAGATGTTGCGCACGCGTGATGTCTATGAGCGGTCTGTCAGAAACATGGCGAAAGAAAATGCATCTCTCCTGCCCTCTCACATAAGCGCCCAGGATTTCATTGGGCAGTACAGCAATTAACACGTTTAACATGATTGAATGACATAACAAAAAGTATGATGTGCTCGATGGTACTAAAAAGAATTATTAAAAGTGCAGTATACCGTGAAAGAGAACTAATTTCAGCCAGTCGAGTGACAGTCTGTCTCTGCAAGTGTGTGTGTGACTGACTGACTGACTGACTGCGTGTCACCGCCTGTCGGCCTAGTTAGAATATTGAATTCTCTTTATAGCGCTTGAACAAATACACATAGCTACAATTACTTCAAAATATTCATCTAGGCAAGTATTTACATAAAACAATCAGTAATAACTGATTGGGACGTTTGTCATTACTGTAGTAACAAGTTAGGTCTTAAAGTGACAATAGCCTAATTTACCTGCTGTTGTTAATGTTAATCAAGCAACAACAAAAGACTACAGCACAATTTAAAAAAAAGAATTTGATTAGACCAAATAAACAAGCTTTATGCATTTTGTTTGGGATTTGTGTCATGTAAGACTATTGTGCATCTGACATAATACTATTATGGTAAATGTGATGTCCTAATTATAAAATATAAAAATCGCAAATTTTTTCACAAATTTCTGGAAATTACCACCACAAAATCAGTCATTTTGATCGCAAAAATCACATAAAAAAATCGTGAAATCCTGGAGGGACTGTTTACTGCATCATTCATTAACTCAACCAAACGCATCCTAATCCTATATTAGATTAATCAGATATATATACACACAAAATAAACATATTACAACTTACAATGGCACAAAATGCTACGAAGGCTCAAGAGAACTTGTCTGTGGCGTGCAGTGGTGGTAAGTAACGAAGTAAAAATACTTCGTTACTTTACTTAAGTATTTTTTTCGGGGATCTGTACTTTACTTGAGTATATTTTATTTGCATCTACTTTTACTCTTACTCCACTACAATATTAAAGACAAAGTTTACTTTTTACTCCGTTACATTTCCCCATGCCCGCTCCAAGTATTTATTACACTGGCTTTCCAAACCAATGAAAAACTTGGTTTTATTTGGAAAAAAAGTACGCGCGAGCTCTTTGCCAGCATACGCTCACATAGCAGTTAGTTCGCCATTGTGGAAGATGACCGCAGAAACTGGTGAAGGTGCAGCTCTGCCCAGCAATGATCCCGAGATTCCCGCTTACCTTGTATCTTGCACATCTTCTGTTTGATGCAGCTAATGTTATGGAACATGTCTATTGCAGAGCTGCCAACTCTCACTCATTCAGTGTGAGACTCACGCAATTGACACTTTCCACAAGCTCTCACGACACACATCCATTTTCTCACGCAGAGAAAAATCGCGAAGCAAAGAGGACATTGACACCGACAGACAAGACAGAGAAGGTTACTTTTGATATAAAACAAATTCTCAGCTCTCAGATTCTGTCCATTTTATTACGAAATTCAAACAATAAATACCGTTTTGGAGCTTTTAAATGTGACGTGACAGATAGCTAGCGCCTGCTATGGGGTGCTGTTAATCTCTTTACTACTAGTTAATTGTAAATAAACACAAATTAACAATAATAGGTAGCCTATGTTGAAAGATACAGTACAACTTCCCGAAATGTATATCGTACATAATATATATATATATATATATATATATATATATATATATATATATATATATACATAATATCAATAAATCAGTGTTTTTCAACCGCGGAAAGAGGTCAATAAAACAGCTGGAGAACAATGTCACATAACGTTACATTTACCTTAGGGAAAAAAAAACATTTAATGACCATAGCACGTTAGTTGGCTAGAAAAATTTGTATTTTATAATATATTTAATATTAGTATAAATTAGTATTTTGCTAAATATGTGCACTATATATTTATTATATTTTTACTTATAAGCTATCATTAAAATATTATCAAGTTGTTATTATAATAAAAAATCACATGTATTTTTAACATTTAATAATACCAGCTGACAGGGCTCTCTAGCCTATGTTTACAGAATTAGGTGAGATTTTCTTAATTTAAAAATTAACATGTATCTACTGTACCAAATATTTATCAAAATGAATCTATATTGAATCAAGATTGGAATCAAACCACAATAATTGAATTGAAATTGTAAAATTTGTATAAAAGAATGGCCTACCAGTCATTGCACCATAATATGCTGTCACTAAACTTAATGAAATTGTTTAAAATTGATGCAAGGTGCTTCATTGTCTCTTATGATTGCAAATCTAACAAATTCTTAATTGCAGTATCTAATAATTTGTTCAATTAAAACATTGCATATCACTCCCAAAACAATTGATCTGTTTAATTATTGATATTTACAGTTTGAATATTTACTTTTTACTTTCGGTACTTAAGTACGTTTTAAATCGGATACTTTTGTACTTTTACTCAAGTGATGTTTGAATGGAGGACTTTCTACTTTTACTGGAGTCATTTTTTATTTAGGTATATATACTTTTACTCAAGTATAATTTTTGAGTACTTTTACCACCCCTGCGTGCTTGTCATGAAGGCTTAATTCCATAGACGCACTCTTTTCGCCACAACGCGCTCGTCGCGCTGAAACACTGGCGAACACGAATTCACAACATGCTTTTACAGGCGTGCTCTTATTATAATGTTATGAAGTCTATGTGACAGATTTGTGCTGCACTGAACCATCTTCCTTTTCGAAAGTGATTCCAATCATTCAAAAAACAATCTTGGCGAACAGCGCGCATCTCTCAACTGAAGTAAATATCTATTATCTATCGGCTTTGATATATCGGCCCAATTTTCTTATCGGATCGATAACATAAAAAATGACCATTTATCGGCCGATATCGGTATGTGATCGATATATCGTGCATCCCTAGTTTATATATTTTATAATGTAATAATTTCACAGTTAATCTAAATTAATGTAAAATGTAAAACCAAATTAATGTAGAGACAACATGAAGACAGTATATTTTAAATACTTGTTTAATGGCAACTTTTTATGAATGAAGGTCAGCATCACTGATACTAATACAGCAATTGATGTCTGGATAAAAATTATCCCCCCCCCCCAATTTTAAACTAATTATAGCCATCCAAAAGTAGAGTGTAATCGAAAGCTATCAATTGTTGTAACATTTATTAGGCTTCAAAAAATATGACAACTTTTAATTTTAGTGAACTTCAAACAATCCTCACATAAACCCATAATAAATGTCATATTTACCTGTGCCCTTCCTTCCTGTCTAACAGGTAGGACATATACAGAAATTGAATAAAGTCAGTCTGCACTGCGTAAATTATAAATTAAATATAGACATCCTTATTAAAGCTACAAAAGTTCTTTAGTCAATAGCTGTTACCTTTGTTCTTTGATTAAACTTTACTGGCAGAAAGCTTTATTGGCAGCGGTCCCTTTAAGACCTGCAGCTGCTGACAGAGACGCGGATCTAACACACGCATCTCATTCTCTTACAACTCTTTACGCTCATTTAAGACTGCTCTTATGAGGATACTCGACAAAACGGACAGTTTGGCATAATTGTGTGTTTCAGCGCGAAAGAGAACTGTATTCTGGTGCGCTGTCTGTGTGCACAATACTGGCCCACGTCTTTCTGTGTCGTGTGTGTCACATAGACAGGACATTCACAGACAGCACGGTCTCTTTTGTCTTGTCGCGCTTGAATGGTTTTAATGCATTTGCATGAATAACAGCGGGATCATATAATGTAACGCAAGCCAAAGGATGACTAAAATTAATGGATGCTGCGTTAATTGCGTTAAATATTTTAACGCGTTAAACTGGACAAAAATTAATCGCATGCGTTAACAGCCCTAATATATATACACGTGTGTATATTAAAAACAAGAAAGCTTCTCTGTACCTGGTGTATTCAGGGGTCCAGGTGAAGGTACCTGGAGGGGGTAACTCTGGGGGGTGCGTGCAGAGGCAGGACTATGGGATGGCTGGGGAGAGGGACTGGGTTGGAAACCTCCTGGAGATGGAGTCGGACCAGAGCTAGAGGCAAAAAAAAAAAAAAAAGGTTGAATTAACCTTCTGCAGTTAATACTAGTAAATACATATTGGAGAAAAACGAAACTATTTTACAATACCTGACAGAGTTGGGCTGAGAGGAAGGAGGCTGGGGGGATGGCTGAGGCTGTGGGGGAGGTGGCATCGACTGGGGCGTCTGCACCTGAACTGGGGAGGGTGATGATATCATTTGCTGACCCTTTGAAAAAGTTAGGAGAGAGGGAAAATGAAAGTGGGTTCAAAGTAAATTGACGAGTAGAGGAGAGCGGGTAGCGTGTAGCCAGTTACCTAGAGATAACAGACATACTGTACAGTCAAGATCAGTTCGCTTTGACTGTAGAGCACCAGTAGATGGCGCTGTTTAACCAGTAGATGATTGCTTCTTATTAACTTCCTCACTAATGTCACTTTATAACAAAATCCAGTCCACTTACCTGTGCCACACACTTTTTAATTTCACTTGCCTAAGTGCTTTGGGTAATTTCTGACTAAATGTTTCTGATTGTGAAACTGGTGGGGAGTTGGATTGGGGGATAAAGGGAGGCAGAGGAGTGTGGATTATGGACAGCCTTCGCTCTAGTGTAAAGCCACAGACGTACGCACCCACTGGGTTGCAGCGCTGAGACCCTGTACTCAGCCCTGCGGTAAATACCTGTGGCATTTGCTGTCCTCCAATGGCAGCAGGGTTTTGAGGAATGGCAGAGTTCGGGGTGGCACGGGGCAACCGGGGTGGCATTTGCATCCCAGGACGGGGCATCATCTTTGAGGAGGACAGAGGGGACAACAGACATGTCACAAGCAAAACAATAAATGCAGTGCATCAGCGGACATGAGGAAGCACATGCAAGAATGCAAACGGAAATAGATTCGGCAGGTCTGCAAGCACAGATGCACATAGTCACATTCAATTATGCAAAACAAGGCTGTCCAAAAATAAAAAGATGTGCCAGCACGGCAGTATAGTGAGCTTCCTGTCATTCCAAGAGCATTTAAAGGAATATCCCGGGTTTAATACAAGTAAAGCTCAAATGACTACACTAAGTTGTGAAAATGTTGATTGCTACTAAAAAATAAATAAAGGACTTGTCTCTCCTGCTTTTACTTTAAAAAAGGAAAAATCTGGGATACAATAAGGCGGTTACAATAGAAGTGAATGGGGACGATTCAATCCAATGCTACAGCCAGAAGTAAGATGTAAACAATGTGTATTAACATTGAGTTAACAAGTCGCTTACTAACTGTTCTGCGTAAAGTTATACAATTAATCTTATTTATATTTAACATAGATAATATCAATGAATTCACCTCTAAAACGGCTGTAAAAATGGCAAGAAGATTTTTACAGCTCAAATAATTCAAGTTTTTACAGAAGAAATCATGTAAGTACTTTTGCAAAATTACTGTCATCACATTTCTGCTTTTAAATACTCCAAAATATCCCATTTACGTTGTAAACGGCTCACGGTAATAAGTGTGGTAATCAAAATGATGCCGTTTGTTCTTAAATTTTATTGAACCTGGAATATTCCTTTAACAACACTGATTGTTAAGACAAGGCAAGCCACAGGCCAATGGATTTCATGCTCTCTTTTCATGTACCAGAATCATGCAAGGCAAGGAAAGATGCAATGGGTACTTGCATCTCCAGCAAGCCTTTCAATTCTAAATTAAAGCTGTAGTTGAGCTTGCCATCTGCTAATGGCTTTTAGAGGGGAGCTCGGATCAAAAGATGGGCGAATACAATGCAACCATCAATACCTCCCTTGAAACACATTAAGGAAATCATTTAAAGGCTCAAAGGAAAATATCAGAGTATGTTAACAATCATGGCAAACTGTAATTTATACAGCTTTGTGCAGGCTAACCTAAAAAGGAATGCATTTCTTTTCAGGTGCATGCAGAAAGGGCTAGTGGGTTTAAAACGGCAAGCATGCAGTCTATTAGCTGTTAGCTGCACAAACATGCATAATGCAAATGAGATTAAAAACTAACGCTATTCAAACTTAAACTGACTGCTCTGCTGTATTTCACAGCTCTGCAACAGAATAGAGATTTCTGGCTTTAGAATAAACTAGGGCCAAACAGATGGGAAAAGGTAAATAAAAGCAACATGAAGCAAAATGTTATCCACCGAATGCTTGCAGATGGGAGGGCCACCCTTGAGGGAGAGATCTGACTAAATGTATTTGGAAAAGTAAACCAGGCATCTAGTTGAGCTTATCTTTATCATACATAACTAAGAACATACATATATATATATATATATATATATATATATATATATTAGGGGTGTAACGGTTCGGTTCGATATGATACAGTGGTGTCACGGTTTGATACGTTTTCGATACAGCAAAAAGAAAGAAATACCAGAGAAATTTCCTTGATTTTTTTTTTTAAATTTATTTATTAAAATATATATTTTTTTACTTTGAACAATGATGGAGCTATACTTGACCCATTTTCTGAGGTGTCTTAGCATATACAACAAAAACAGCTCCTTATAAAAAAAATTAAATGTAATATTGTAGTAGTTATAAACAAAGGTTTATTTTATTTCAGTTTTATTTTTAAGTTTGTAAGTTTGCGAGGGTCCGGATTAACATTTGAGGGCAGCAATTTTATTAATAATGTCGAAATAATAATTCAAAAGCAAAACGATTCAACAATTTTTTATTTGGGAGTGGAAATGGCTGCCACCTACTGGTTACAATGGTAATTGAATGTCTTTTTTATTTTTAAATTAAAAAAATATATATTTAAGTGTAAGTTTTCCTACATCTTGAAACTTGTAGTTTTATAAATGGGGGTAATCTTTGAAAGACGAACAAATAATGTTTTGGTCATTCCATTAAAAATAAGATTTAAATATGATAATATAGTATATATAATATATATGATAATATAGTTTTGAAGTGCTGGAAAAGATGTGTGACGTTCTTGAAAGCATTGAAAGCAAGTATTCCTGCCAAACATCCATCCTTTCAGTAAGTGCTACTACATTAAAGGGGTGGTAAACACGATTTCACTTTTCTAACTTTAGTTAGTGTGTAATGTTGCTGTTTTAGCATAAACAACATATGCAAAGTTACAGCGCTCAAAGTTCAAAGCAAACGGAGATATTTGCTTTTAAAGAAATCAATTTCTAAGGACTACAGCAAACAGCTGGTTTTGGACTACACGCCATTCCTCCGGGGTTGCTGACGTCAGCAAACCCCAATAAACCCCTCCTCCGAGAATACGAAATAAGGGGGGCGAGGCCATTTTATATTGCGTTGGAGAAGAGTTATTGTGGTATAGGAGTGTTGTTGCCGCCGCAATGTCTTCGAAACGCTGTTATTTTCATCAGTGCCCGGATTGCAGGTCCACTTTGTTCAGCCTTCCTAGGGTCGCGAGAGTTATGGATCAATGGTTAATTATTACCCAAATCTCGCTCTCTGTGCTGCACATTTTACGGAGGAAAGCTTCCACAATCTCAATGCAGGATTAGCACAACGGCTTGTGCTGAAAGATGGAGCAGTTCCAACTTTAAGAACAGAAGCTGTTGTTTACGAGCCACAATCTGTAAGTATGATTTATTTTTCGTCGATGTGTTTTCCTGTAATAGATCGTATTATTAATTGTACATTGTAGCAAGGAAGTAAACAAATGACAACGCTGTTTGGCTCTGCAAACCAGCTTGTTAAATGCTCATTCATACTTAACGTTATCTGACAAACACCTAACGTTACAAACATTTTTTAAATCTCAACAGCGAACTTGGAATTAGAGTAAATTATTCTTTGATTAGAGCTTTTATGTATTGTTTATCGCTTGTTTATCTACAGGCATGCTAAACATGGTTCTGTGTTTGATTTGGCTACAGTAGTAGAGCCGATGTTTAGTGTTTGTTTTGGGTTAATAGTTCTGGCGACAGATATTTGGCTACAATCGTTTTAAAAATATAAAAGTAACGGTGGCATACAGTCAGAAACGATCACTATAGATCTGCAGTCTTTACTCAAAAAAAATCCCTTTGAGGACTATAGTATAATTTGTTAGAACGATTATATGAAATTCTTGTTTATGAAGCTTATTTTTTTGTAATACTATAATAATTAGTACAATTAAATAACAGCGTATCTAAAAGGTAATGAGACAACAAAAAACAAACCTTTCTGAAACGTCGTTTAACAGCCGTTCTTGAACAGGTTCTGCTTGATCATCTTCACTAACATTCTCTGGGTCTGATTCGGGCTAAAATTGGTATGGTTTTATTGACGCCATCGTTTATAATACACCAAAGCACAAACTAGGCTACCGGTAAAGGTACGGGGCGTGACGTTTCCGGAAAACGTGCACTAGTCGGTTAGCGAATCATAACACACTGGGCCAGCTAACCAATCTGAGCCCATTGTGTATTTTTGAGGGACTGGCTTCATAGAACCCGGAAACCATCAGACCGTTTTTACAAGGAGGGACAGATCAGTGTAGAATAACGGTAAAATATATGAAAAATAATGCACTTTTTTAAAAACGAAGCATGAACACGTTACAGTGCACCCCACAAACACAATCAAGCCTTTGAAAAAATGTGTTTTACCACCCCTTTAAATCCATGGTGAATGTTGCTGATCTGTGGACTTAAAGCCTACAACTAGTTAATTTATGGCACATTGTTTCTCCTGGTTTCCATGTCAGCGCTGTTTGATCTAATAGAGATCTAGTTAATAACGGAGAAAATGTAATGCTTTTCACTATAGATCTCAGTCGCAGCGATGTTATAACTCATGTGGCGAATTTAAATGCTTTCTTTAATGGATTTCTTAGCGCTGTGTAGTAACAGTGTCGCTTGATCAAGATCGGCTCGCACTGCACTGACAATAGTCCACTCCAAACTATTATGCGATTATTTTATGTGCAGCTTAAATACTACTACTGTGGTAGTAAATGCTGCTCCATCTGAACGCCAGAGGACGCTCTCGCGTGGACACGCCAAATATGCCTCGCCACAGAAGTAGATAACGCTTGTCATTCCAGGAAATCCCTACGCTTTGATTAAACACAACTAATAAACACACAACTGCCTTATTCTGTGTAAGAAGCCACATCATCTCATGCTCAACTGCCGTTATGAAGGGAGTTGAGTAAAAGCATGTTATTAAATGTTGTCTTTTGTTAGACAAGAGGTTATTAAATGCTTGTCATGTTTGGAAAGCTGTTTGACGCATGTTGCTTCTTCAAATGCACGTTATAAGTGACTCAAACTCAGTGCTTTCAGATGGTGCAGCGTTTACAGAGCCGTACATAAATGAGAAGCTGCACATAAAAAAAAATTAAAGAAATAAAATAAAATATTTGCAGCCTTTGAGGTTTCAAAATCTTGATAAGCCAACTTGATTTAAGTGCGATTACATGGAAATTGCGGTTAATCGTGCAGCCCTAGTCAAGTCTAAAAAAAGGAACAAAAACAAAGCACCATCAACTTTTCATCCACTATATTATGTGTTCTAAAGCAATTCCATAGTTTAATGTGACAGAGATGAATATTGAAGTCGTTAAATTCAAGTTCATGTAAAGCTGTATTTCCACTGCACGCAACCTTCGCAAGGGAACTTAGAAATTGGACATGAAGCAACCGTAATGCTTCCCTCTGCTTCACACATTCTCCATTCAGCACTCAAACAGCATGTCGCTTTGGGTTACGACAGTCAACATAATGAAACTCTCTCCAAGATGATTCAATGTTCCTATTATTATACTTGATCCGTAGATAAAAGTCTATGGTTTCGTATAAAATGAATAAAAAATAAAAAAATCTTCGTATAAAAAAAATCTTGCTGGAGTTTATTGCCATTCATGTAACTTTCTCCCGGGTGTCTTTTAGAACACAACAATGCAGTGTTACTCATTACGCGGCTCGCGAGCCTCATGCGGCTCGCCAAGATTTCATTTGTGGCTCGCATGGCGGTAAATAATACAGTGAAATGATCAAGCAGTCACTACAGATATTTCATAAAAACATTAAAAACGAAGTAGGACTATAACATAACCCGTTAAAAACTCAAAGTGTCAGCTCTATTTTCAAATAATTTCGATCGGATTGAAAGGGGTGGTTTATCGAGAGAACATGTAAACACTTGATCGATTGAAAACCGAAACTGAAAGGACGCCGTCCGTCGCGCTGAACGACCTGTTCTTCTGATGAAAGTGTCGTATAAACGAGTGTCCCGTCGTTCGATAATTCTCCTTTCACTCAGTATCTGTGAAGTGAAGCAGGACAACGGCTCACCAGTCCTTGTTTCAGATTCTCATCCACAGACGATTGATTTTGGGCATTTTTACTGCGTGAAATATACAAACAGTACGGCATAACGGTTCATCATAGTCTCCAAATTATGACCAGAATTTGATAAATATTAAGTCGGCTGTTTAAAACAAATAAAGAAACAATGTAGGAAAATGGTTATTACGCAACAACAGCGGGAAACTTTGTATATTTGTGCAGTGTGCGAATGTCAAAAAACCTATTCCGATTTGAATCTTTTGACTTATAAACGTGCACATCACCCCAATCATGCATCATATCATGATGTTAGGCATTCATGTAAACTACAATACATTCAGATTAATTAATCAGAATGAATTCAGACCGATTGAAACAAAAGTTGTGCATGTGAACATATCCAGTCTCTGCGGAGTTTCCAGTTATGGCAGTATTTCCAGCTCTTAACGCCGCATGTGCTCTTGGATGATTAGATACATGATGGGCTAATAATGTAGAAAAAAATAACTTAATGTCATTCTGGGATGAATATATTCTGGAAATACTGCTTTTTTTGTCATTAAGGGAAATCATCTTGTCTCAGTTACAAATTTGACTGGTAAATCATTAAAAAAAGGTATTTATTGCATTGCATATTGTATGTTCAGGGGTGACGGATTAATAAACAGACATGGTATTTATGACTGGATGTAACTTTTTATACTTTCCTGTAAAAATGGCTCTCCTACTGACTTTGTCCTATCAGTGCGGCTCTCATGAAAAAAATAGTGAAGACCACTGCAACAATGGAATAGAGAGCACTATGAATTGTAACTGAAATTCAAAACTGTTAAAAGAAAAGACTTGAACTATTGCATTGATATAATATACTACGGATCAATATCTCTTTCCTTTTTGCTTTGAACTTTCCAATGGGAAGCGCTGCGCATGCACGCTACGACTCCATGTTGCTTCAAGCGCATCATTCTGAATCTGCACATAAGCGCTTTGTGCCACTCTGTTTTGGAGCCTTTCATATTATAATACTTTTGTCTAATGAAAAATACAAAGAGCAATGTGTAACATTTTAACAGATTTAGTGCTACACTCATTCACTTTTATTTGCTCTCCATCTCCACTAAATAATGTTTTAGTCACTAAGGGCGTTTTCACGCCTGAAAGTCCGCACCAAGGTCCGAACCAAAGTTCACGTTTTGATACATTTTATACTTTCAGAAAGTTTTGGTTTGGTTTCACACTGCAATTATGCGAGCGCACTAAAGAACTTTACGTGACATACTTGCGTCCTGTCGTCATCATCTATGTGGGCTGCATCTCGACATTGATTGGGTTGTAAATGGACGTGCGTCTGACGTCAGCGTGTGTTGTCAATTCAGCGGGTAACTTTGACAACATGAATGAACAGACGCATATCGTTGCAACTGTATTGTTATTTTTTCGTTGTGCGAACATTTTATTGTGGCCGGCAGGAAATGAGGAGAAGACTGCAAGCAATCATGCGATTATTATTATTATGTCATCAGACCATACTTCAATTAAAAACCTCGTCTCCTCCTCTCCCCATGTGCTACCACGGCTCATTTTTCCTGCCACCTTCTGTTTTTTTCGGCTATGCGGGAACCACCGGAACTTCCTGTAAAAGGTCTGAAAGTCCGAACCATACAGAAATGTTTTCACACTAGAAACGAACCAAACCTTTGTTCAGTTTGATCCGGACCGAGACTACCTCTTTTCGTCGGACCAAATTTCATCTGTTTGGTCCGGACCGTGGTCCGGGGTAGGTTTCACACCTGTAATTTTGATTCGGACCAAACTGAAAAGTCCGAAAGTCCGGACCAAACAAGGTAGGTGTGAAAGGGCCCTAAATGTTTAAATTTAATACAATTATTGTGCTCATGATTTTTCTAGAGTAACTTTTGCAGAATTTTCCATTAATCTAGTTTAATGTTTAATTTTGTCAGATTATGATCATAACTTTTTTAATTTGTTGGTTTTCTTTATAATGATGTTTAACACACAGAGGTATAGAAATAAAAAAAAATAAAATCACTGCGCTATAACGGATCGGTATCAGCCGACTTAGAATTTTTGGTATCAGATTGGTTCTGAAAAAATGGTATCGGTGCATCCCATTATATATATATATATATATATATATATTAGGGCTGGGCAAGTTAACGCGTTAACGCATTTATTAATTAATGCCGACAATTTTTTTATCGCACTTTAACGCAGTTTTTTTTTTTATTATTAATATTTTGAAAGTCCGTTGCTCACTGGCTCTGAATACACATAGGCCTACAGTCAAACCATGATCACAGGAGGGGTGGGATGTTGGTCAGCCAGCAAATAACCCACCCAAACAAGCAGTGGAGAGAGGCAGGTTCTCTCTGGTGAACAGTTAAAGGGTTGCGCTCCGCGAGTGAATGACAGGCGCTCTATGGATATTACCTATAAAACCTATAGATAATAACTATTTAGATTCTGGAAACTCACTAACAGCGAGCCGAGGATCAGTCTCTCTTCTAATGATTTGTGCTGCGCGTCCTTTATAAAAAGTTATAGACAATTCAACTTCGGCAACGAGCGGGCGCGGGCGCGTGCTTGAGGCGAGCACGACCGCAAAGGTTTCACAGGAACGCACCCGCTTGTCGCTGCACCTTGTGCTCGACCACTTCACCTCACTCTTGGCTGATTTATACTAATGCGTCGGACTTACGCCGAAGACAATACGCTATAGACTACGCGTTGGTTTTCATTTATATCTCTGCGTCGTTGTCCGCGTTGACGCGCAATTACACATGCAGAGGGAGCATGTGAAACCCGGGGAGAGGTTGTAGCAATCACAGCGCTTGCGGTACACGTAGAATTGACGTTACATTTTTGGAGAGGTGCACGTCAGGGTACGCCGAAGTGTACGCGCGCTACACAGCAACAGCGTAAGTATAAAGTATAAATTGTTTTTTTTACTGTTTAATGTAATCTTACGTGGGAAACCATGGCATGACCAAACCTAAGCTACTATAAGTAACGTTGGTCGACTTATATAGTAGTGATCATGACCTCTGACTACTACATAGACTGTTTCTGCTGCTCCCTGATAAAAGATACCTGTTGATACCTGTTCAGAAAAAAAAACAAGAAAACTGGACTCGTTTTAACAAACGAGATAAAAGGTAATGCCCTGGCAGTGGCAAATAGCTTTGTTTAAATATTTGATTTGATTACATTAATGTTTAAGTTGAGATTTGAGATTACTGTGTAAAGGGAATACTGCTGGTATAAAAGCACCTTATTTGTTTAAAGTTATTGCACTTTTGTGTATATAGCAGTACATTTAAATCAAAAGTGCGCAATACACTACTTTAGAAGTCATTATTCAATTTTGCGCATAACAATGCGATTAATCGCAAGAAAACCATGCGATTAATCGCGATTAAAAATTTTAATCGTTGCCCAGCACTAATATATATATATATATATATATATATATACACACACATACACTGAACAAAATTATAAACGCAACACTTGTTTTTGCCCCCATTTTTCATGAGCTGAATTCAAAGATCTAAGACTTTTTCTATGTACATAAAAGGCCTATTTCTCTCAAATATTGTCCACAAATCTGTGTTAGTGAGCACTTCTCCTTTGCAGAGATAATCCATCCACCTCACATCCGTGAAGAGAACACCTCTCCAAAGTGCCAGACGCCATCGAATGTGAGCATTCGCCCACTCAAGTCGGTTACGACGACGAACTGCAGTCAGGTCGAGACCCCAATGAGGGCGAAGAGCATGCAGATGAGCTTCCCTGAGACGGTTTCTGACAGTTTGTGCAGAAATCTTGCAGTTGAAGATGCTGGATGTGGAGGTCCTGGGCTGGTGTGGTTACACGTGGCCTGCGGTTGTGAGGCCAATTTGGATGTACTGCCAAATTCTCTGAAACGCCTTTGGAGACGACTTATGGTAGAGAAATGAACATTCAATTCACGAGCAGCAGCTCTGGTGGACATTCCTGCAGTCAGCATGCCAATCGCACACTCCCTCAAAACTTGCGACATCTGTGGCATTGTGCTGTGTGATAAAACTGCACATTTTAGAGTGGCCTTTTATTGTGGCCAGCCTAAGGCACACCTGTGCAATAATCATGCTGTCTAATCAGCATCTTGATATGCCACACCTGTGAGGTGGATGGATTATCTTGGCAAAGGAGGAGTGCTCACTAACACAGATTAAGGGTGCTTTCACACTGGCAGTTTATTTCAGAACGGGGCACGGTTCGCATGAAAAATCGCTAATGTGAACCCGGGTGCGCACTGGGGTACCGAGCCCGAGACTACCTGGAGGAGGTGGTCTGAGTTCGGTTGCTCCCAAACCGTCCTGTGGTTCCCGTGTATGTGAAAGCAACACGAACTTGGGTGCGCACTTGTTCAGGAAGTAAAGTATCCTGCGCATGTGTTTTAGCCGATTATGATGTATTTAGTTAAATAAAACACACGTAAGGGATGATAGTGTTGATGGTTTACGAGCAAGAGTGAGTCTGCAGTGTATTCGTGCATAGTGCGTGCTATCAGGGCAACAAATTAATGGAAATCCACTGTCTCCTCAAAAGAGTCCATTTGCAAGCAGCGGAAATGCACCTTATGCGACACACACACACAGTAAACCTGTGTTGTTTACTCAGCTATGAATAATAGCACCAAATTAATAAAAAACACAACATATTGACCCACGTCGTGTTTTCTATCATGTGCCGTGCACGTTTGCGATGACGTAAGATGCACGCAAACACACCAGAGTTCGATAGAATCAAGTTGAATGTGAAACCAGACCAATGCTGCGGGGGGCGCCGGACCGCAGCAAACGAGCCCAGTGTGAAAGCACCCTTAGACATATTTGTGAACAATATTTGAGATAAATAGGCCTTTTGTGTACATACATCTTACATCTTATCTTTGAGTTCAGCTCAAGAAAAATGGGGGCAAAAACAGAAGTGTTGCGTTTAAAATTTTGTTCAGTGTATATGGCAAGTGCTGACAAATAAAGCAAAATTAGCCTTCAGAATGCATTTGTAGGAAGCAGTGTTGGGCATTTATTAACTAAAACTAGCTACAGAACTAACCACGTTGTCAGCAGTGTGATTTTTTTGTTAATCAGCTTTTACAGTAACAAGACTTTTTTTTCCCCAACAAGTAGTGTACTTTTTAACAATTGTGATATTGAAATATTATACTTTTCAAAATAAATTTGAAGTACTTAAACTTCTACTAAAACTTCAAAACTAAGTTAAATTACCTATTTTAAAAAACACTTGTTATTTTGCCATATTTTATTTTGAAATACACATTATATAGAATTATTCAGCTGTTCGCTTGAAAATTGTCTAAATACTGCTCGTGCTCTTCTTTTCAAAGTACCTTAAGTATTCATGGTTTAAGTTTTAAGTATCATTTATGTCGATAGCACAAACAATACGAGTTAGGTGGAAAAGTTTAATACTTAAATTAGGGGTTTGGAAAAACCCTTAAACCCAAGTATGAGTAATAATAACAGTGGTGCTTGCTAGTTATGAGTAGTTTGTCAAGCTACTTGCGAAGTAGCCTCCCCAACACTGGTGAAGATGTCAGTAGCTTATTTGTTCATAAACATTGAGCTGTGATTGGAGAACAAGGCCCACCGCTGTGGCTCACAACTAAACCTCTATTGACAAGAAAAATGATGTATAATCCTTCTGTTGTTATTTAGACAATGTGCATTACACTACGGCCCACCACCAGGCAAGGAATAAACATTTCTGACGTCCAAAAGAAATTCAAGTATTGATTTTGGTAGCATGCAATCACTTCACGCTCAAGTCTCTTATCTCAATCCTCACCACGGCTTGCACTGGGTTTACCTGGCCAGGGACTCCTGCGAGCTGGGCCGCCTGCTGCATCTGCTGAACCTGCTGCTGCTGCTGTTGTTGTTGCTGTTGCTGCTGCTGCTGTTGCTGTTGCTGTTGCTGTTGCTGCTGCTGCTGCTGTTGCTGCTGCTGCTGTTGCTGTTGTTGTTGTTGTTGCTGCTGCTGCTGCTGCTGTAATACTCTCGCCTGCTTGTATAAACAGAAGCAAACAGAAAGATGTACCAGAAACTAAGACTAGCTGGTGTAGTATGCGTATCATTTGCCTCTCCCGACCACTTGTGTTCAGATGAAGTGAGACGGATGTCAATAACAGGTGTAAACGGAGACTCAAAGTGGTTATTATGCATTTTGCATTATGATTGCATCCTGTTAGGGCAGCTGATCTTTACCTGCATTACCTGCTGGAGCTTCAGATGTTGCTGCTGCTGTTGGCTGAGTGAGCTGATTTGTTGATGCTGTCCTGGAGTCATTTGTGGTAATGACTGGGGCACCAAGACTTGCTGCTGCGAGTGAGGGGGCATCTGACCTGCCACTCCCTGAGCCTGTACCTGGGCTTGACCTTGGACCTGAGCCTGTACCTGGGCTTGAAGCTGCTGCATTTGCTGGATACTCTGGGCTTGGGCATGAGCGTGGGCCTGTGCTTGAGCTTGAGCTTGGGCCTGTGCTTGAGCTTGAGCTTGGGCCTGGGCTTGAGCTTGAGCTTGGGCCTGGGCTTGAGCCTGAGCCTGTGCATGAGCCAGTTGCTGCTGCTGCTGTTGTTGTTGCTGTTGTTGCTGTTGTTGTTGGTGTTGTTGCTGTTGTTGTTGTTGGTGTTGCTGTTGTTGTTGGTGTTGTTGCTGTTGCAGTTGCTGCAGCATTCTGGTTTGGTGCAACTGGAATTAAAGACATTAAAAGAATAAATACACAATGAGTAAATTATGAAATTATAAATAATAATAAGTAAGTAAATTAACACTTTAATTCAAATTAGAGATGCACCGATTGATCGGCTGGTGATCGGAATCGGCCGATTTTCACGTGATCGGCCATGACCTGCGACTGGCCGGTCAGTCTGATATATTCCGGTCAAATGCACTCGGGCGCCGCATGATTAACATCGCGCAACAGGAAACCTCCTGAATTTCGGCCGTTTCACACCCCAAGCGTGAGCAGCGCGGTTTTTTCCCCAGCGTGCATGTTAATCAATGAGTGCATTCACACCGAGAGCAGGAGCAGCGCGTGAGCGTCGAGCAGGAGCGTTGCGTGAGCAGCAGTGAAGCGGTGTTTCTGCGCAGTCTATTTTTGCTGCGCTGCTCACGCTCAATTAAAGTGAAAGCACACTTTTGTTGGACAAAATAAATGTGATTTCACCCAAAAAGTGCCCAGAATTTGCATGTCTAGTGTGTTTTAACAAGAACTGGAGTAGGCCATGTCAGAAAAGAAATTATTTCCCAATCGTTTTCCTGCACTTGCTCCACTTGCCCGAGCTTAGCGCTTGTTAGCCTGGCTGGACATGTGGCAGACGAGAGAAGAACTGTTTGCGAAATAAAACTTGCCATTGATGTATAAGTGATTGCAATAAGCCTGTGTGTGTGTGTGTGTGTGTGTGTGTGTGTGTGTGTGTGTGTGTGTGTGTGTGTGTGTGTGTGTGTGTGTGTGTGAGTGTGTGTGAGTGTGTGTGAGTGTGTGTGTGTGTTTGTTTGGAGAAATATCTTTATACTGCAAGGCTATATTTATTTTATTTTATGCTATTTATATATTATTGTATTGCCATTTCCTGTTTTCATACAGAAGTTTAGTTTCCTAAATAAGTAAATATATCACATTTTTGTATTGTTGAATATAGGAATTGAAAATGGTTCTTCCATAACACTGCACTTATATGTGTGAATTTCCCACACCAGGAGTAATAATTTATATAGTTCTATTTTATTTAATTTGTTCAAAAAAATGTCTATGTTCTATGTGAAATGTTCTATTAAAGAAAAGATAGAAAATAAATATTTGTGTTTGCTGTAAAGTGGTTAGAAAAAATGAAATCGGAATCGGCTAAAATCGGTATCGGCAGGCCAAACTCATGAAAAATCGGAAATCGGAATCGGCCTAGAAAATTGTAATCGGTGCATCCCTAATTCAAATACTGTCATGTAGAAACTTTATTTGGCCATGATTTCATGATTATTTTTGTTTTCCAGTCGGGTTGCTAATACAATGCTAAATCAGATATATGTACAATAACAATTTTAGGAAAAAAATAACATTACGATGTCTAAAAATCAATTTCAATAGTAACGTTATAATTAGGTGTGTGTAGTGTGTAATTAGTCTTTTAATGAGATCTACTAATATTGTTAGTGCCGAGATCCACAAATTTAGTTTGAGTTCTTCAATGGTCTAGCGGTAGATCTTTTGCCAAGCATGTCAGAGGTTCTGGGTTCTAATCCGCACTCGTATAGGTTTTTTTTTTATTTTTTTTTATCAAAACCGAATATGTTCATCAGTGGTTACTGTCTATATCAAACAGGAACACGTTTGTGTGCATTTTGTTTTGTGATTTCACCGAAACAAATAGAGCGACATCGCAACGGCAATAGATTGAAGAGCACGTCCGAGTGAATACTGCGAGAGCCGCAAGAGAATCCATGTAACTGTATCCATGCAACTGATCGCCGCGGCAACGAGCACTCAGCTTGATTTCAAAAACAACACATTTTAGCGCTAGATTGTCTCTTATTTATTAACGAAATAAATGAATGCTCTGCTAGTTAACTGGAGATGTATTATTTATTTGTATTAGGTACATCCGTGCCTCATAATGTTTCAAAAAGTGGTGGGGGACAATATCGATCCTGAAAAAAAGTGGTGGGGACATGTCCCACCTGCAAATAACGCCTATGCTCATGATCAATAAAAATTAAAGCTCCACTTTCACATGAATGCTTTACTTTGAGTGTCAGAAAGTTTGAATCCATGTGCTAACACACTATAACTGTAAAGCTGCTTTGAAACAAACAAATCTGTATGGTAACAAGCTACATAAATAAAGGTGACTTGACCATCATATATTCTGCTATAAGCAGCATAAAATAATTAGAGCATCATTTACTTGCCTCAAAAAGTCTGGAATTATTATTATTATTATTATTATGCATTGCTACACTTATTACTCATTAACACTTTTAACATTGTCAGACTTTAAAACAACAGAGCTGTTGAATCTCTGATTCAGAATCTGACACAGACTTATTCATGTTCCATACTGGTCACACAAATTTCAGTTCTGTTAGAACCAGATGCATATTTGTATTGATTCTAATTTGATTATTTTATATCCAATTGTTGATATTTGTGTTTTGAAAAAGTTGATTGATGTTTTGACTCTTAACCAATTTTCTACATTAAAAATAGTTTTTTTATTTGGGCTAGAAAAATTCATTTCTGGCTACCAAAATCTGAAGAGTGCCTGCTCGAAGGGCTACCAGCAATTTTGAAATTTTGCGAGCCCTGGAATGGATGTATCAGAGATGGATGTCTATGAAGTTAATGTATCAAATTAATACAATGTTAAACAAATTAAATATTTACACCTACAATATATAACTGGTGTGCGCAAGTTGATAAGCGAAACACATTGAGTGGAATAAGCACTCAGTGGCTCAGACATGTAAGCTTGTCCAGCACATCCCTTTTTCACTGACATCGCTGGAAAGTTCGTATTTCGGTCGGATATGCAAATAGCAAAGAAAGTAAATCAAGGCACGTTGATGAGTGAGTGAGTGAGAGAGTGAGTGAGTGAGTGAGTGAGAGAGAGAGAGAGAGAGAGTGAGTGAGAGAGAAAGACACACTTGTTGCATGCTCTTGATTGTTCACTCAGCACACGTGAGTCATTAGATTAAAACTAAATCGTACATGCAAGTAAAAACTTGAACGGTTATGTGATTTATGTATAACAAGTGGTTCCCTACATTATTACAGGACAAGTAGTTTACTGTGCACAAACATCCGAAGCACGCGCCCAGAAAGCTGCGTCTCAGACAGCGCTTGGATACCGCATTGAATTCTCCTTCACGTTTTCTTGCGCTTGAACTGACGAATTCACTCAAAATTATGTAAAGAAGCCCATCTTGACGAGTATCCTATTAAACTTAGTTAGCAATGTCTCAGGCCACATCCACACGAAGCCAGAGCTTTCCCTATCCGATGTTTTTTTTTCCTCGTTCTAAAAAAAATTCCGTAAACACGGCGGCGTCTCAAGAAATATCTGCGTACACACGAAACCGACTCAAACCGATGTAGTTTACATGCCAGACTACTACGAGGCTCTGTAATTCTGACACAGATACACTAAAAACAGAGAAGAAGACTTATTATATATACAAGCTGTATACAATAATATTAGGCACAGTAGCTTCTTTTCTTTTCTTTTTTTACCAAGAACTTAAAACCATAAATGGCCTGGTACAAAATAGGAATGAGTCACGATATTCGATTAGTTAGCAGACGCATAAAGCTTGCCACAAAGAACCGGCAAATAGCCTAATCATTATGAATGTGTCAAATATAACAAGGAGACATTTTAATTGTTTATTAATAAACTTGTGTTTTCTGTGACGATGCTGACTCGCCACCTTCGCAGTATTGTGAAGAGAAATGCACACTTCATACGGGGTATAAGAGTTGTCTGTTTCTTTTCGTTTTGAATTGTTTTTTTTTTAAAGTAGACATTTCAAGCTTTCTATAGATATTTCTGAGTTTGTTCATTTATGAGACAAGCTCCAGTTTACGAGCAATGCAAGTTATATCGCGTCGGCGCCTCCATGTCATGATTATATTGTCTGCTATATTTGCTGTTTATTTATTAAATCCAGGCAATTGGTTGATGAAACGTTGATTAAAATTAAGATACAATTTATACAAAACGAAATTCACTTTAAAGAAAGGCTTTATACAAAACAAAACTTAAAGTGGTCAAAATTATGTCTCTCGATATTGCGCATCATAGGCTACTCATACTGTTCACTTTTCATATAATCAACATAGATGAAATGGAAAAAATAACATATTATTTAAACATAAATATGAAACTAACTTTACTTTAATGGCTACAACACGTAGGCCTACAGTACAGAGAAATTTAATGTCAGAGCGAACGCCGTGTCACTGGTGAGCATGTGTGGGGGTGCGTTTTT
Organism: Gila orcuttii; assembly: GCA_026230005.1. Classification (NCBI taxonomy): domain Eukaryota; kingdom Metazoa; phylum Chordata; class Actinopteri; order Cypriniformes; family Leuciscidae; genus Gila; species Gila orcuttii. The sequence goes on from JAPDVR010000014.1 coordinate 30,555,354, forward strand.
TGAATAATAATCAAATAATTCCCAGCGATCGTCGAATATTATTTTTGCTTGAAATGCCCATCCCTACAAAATACGAAATGTCTTAATCAGACAAAATACAAGCATTATAGCATAAGAAAGAAATGTAAATAAAGAAGTAAAATAAATAAATAAAAATACATTAAAGTAGGCCTAAATAATAAATAAAGAAATAAAAGAGGCTCAGTAGCTTCTGAAGCACGAACACAAGCATGTAGTCGGCAGTTGTTGTCGATGTTAGGCTACTGACTTAGCGGTATCCGACTAGTCGACACGTGGGGTGATGATCATCGTTTCACAAAATATACGAATTGGCCGTACACACGAAAGCGCAAGGGTGTCGTTTTCAGATTTATCCACTCTGTGACCCGGTTTAAAAAAATAGCGGTTTCAGTCTCCCAAAACGCCGGATCCATCTGGATACGATTAAAAATTTTTTTACGTATACAGCTAAACGCGTCTCCGTGTGGACAGGACCTCAAGATAACGTAAACAGTTGATAAATAAAACGCATGTGTAACAGTATACTGAATCCGTGCATTCGGTTGTGAAGTGACAGCAGCTTAATAAACCTGCTGCTGTGTTTTAATGTTAATCAAATGACAAAGAAATCAGTCACTGCTCTTGATTGAATCAATTTTGTAACTTTAAGGAATATTCATCTATATTTAATTTATACAGTGAAGACTATGCAATGTTGTTTTACAATATTCAATTATTCAATATTATTACATTATTCAAATTCTAGAACAAGAAAAGTAGAAGAAAAATTTAGCATTGAGCCCTGCTGAAGCAGCTCTAAATATGCCCTGTGCTAATAAATGAAAGATAAAATATAATAGAGCAATAGAATGAACAATGAAAGTAACAGAGGCTTGTACAATACATTTTAACAGGCATAATTAAGCATGAAAATAACTGAATGAAATATGTATTTGCTAAACCAATTAGTCCAATGAATATTATTCATATTCTTTTGGTTTATCTACCCCTATATATGTAAAAATTACAAATGCAATTAAAATACAAGTATCAGCGAGTAAAAAAAATGAAAGTATCGGTATCTGGCCTAGTTCTGGAAAAAGTGGTATTGCTGAATCCCTAATCACCACCATTTAAGTAGCAAACATTAATCTTTCGATTCTCCGTTACCTGGTTCTGTTGTTGCTGCTGAGTCTGGGCCTGCTGCTGTTGCTGATTCTGATGCTGCATTTGCTGATTCTGATGGTGCTGCTGTTGAAGTTGCTGGAGTTGCCTTATCTGTTGGAACTGCTGCTGCATGGCATTCTGCTGCATAGCTGCTGGCTGCTGAGGCTGCATGCCTGCCTGCTGCTGCAGCTGGAACTGCATGGGCTGCTGCTGTTGCGGCTGCTGTATCATCTGCATCTGCCCTGCAGCTCCAGCTGGGGTAGATATTGCATCATGTCATTTTGAGGAAATGTATGAGAATTAAAATAAGATTATTATAAAGCCACACAGTCTCTCTAATCAGTTGACAGCTATTGAATTTACCAGCCTGCTGGCCTCCCGCTACTCCCTGCATGGCATGTTGACCCATTTGCATTTGCCCTATACCACCCATTGGTGCGCCAGGGGGGCGTGGTCCAATGCCAATAACTCCAGGACCACCTCCACCCACTCCTGGTAAATTCTGCAGGGCATTCATGGGGTCTAAAAATAAACAATGTTACTTTGAAATTCAGCAGAAAATGTATTCTGACAGTTAAATAGTAGACTTAAGATCATCTTAAATAACTCTTTAATTTACCAGGCCCACCTTGAGACTTTTTATCTGCAATTAAAAACAATCATTTTAATTCACGGTCCACATCCAAACATTACAGCAATAAGAAAAAAAGCATAGTAAACAGTGAATTGCCTACTTACGAATGTCTCTGAAATGAATTATCAGCCTTGCAACCAGAGATAAATACTCCTCCTGTACCCCCCAAAAAAATATTAAATATATTTAAACAAATCACACAAAACGTTTCCGTTAAACAGCGAGTTAACGTGTACATTAAAAGTAGTACTTACTCTGGTCTTTGCTTTGATAAAAACATGGCTCTCCATGTCAGTACTGGACTTTGTGTGAGCAGTTCCTGCTTTTCTCATGGCTTCATCTCTGCAATAAAGCAGAAGTCTGAATATTTTATCACAACTGATGCACGAGAAATGTTACCTATCGTTTCCTGACACTATCAATCATTTAAGAGATGTCTCAGAACATTTAGAATTATTAGAAGAGTTCTTGAAACAAAGAATAAAACTATTACAAGCAAAGAGAAAATAAACTTAATATTCTAAGAGGGTTACAACAATCAATGCATGAAATTCTGAAATGAACTAAAGTGTATTATCTTATTAGTATTACACCAACATGAGTATTGCAAGCAAATTAATTTATGAATTCTTCTTTAAAGAAATAAATAAGTTACTAATTTAGGTCTATTCTCAAGACATCTTTTTTTTTACTGATACAGAAGTTTGGGGATAAATTCCTTTTAACAATAAAGAAAAGTAAATCCAAAGCATATAAACACAATTCCAAAAAATGTTGGTAATTGTTTCTTCAAAGTGATGACAAAAGGAGCAATTTGGCAACTATTAGAAGAGTTTATGCCTAAAGTGATCACAAGAGCGATAAAATATCTTTAAGGTTAATTTTATTTGCCTACAACGTTAAACAGCATTTATATATAATTAATACATATTTTGCTTTAACATATTTGACTAGAATTTAATTAGGCTTACTTTACATTAGCAAACCCCATAGCTAAACAAACTCTAAACAGAAAATGTAATCTCACTTAATAAACATAATGCCGTGATCAGATAAATATCATATATAAATATAGCCTATTTTGAAATTTCGACTGTTTAACAGATGAGCTGATAACAAACCTGAGCATCCGCTAGTTAGCAGCTAACTAGCTAGCTGACTCTGAGACTTTATATGCGCTTAATATACGGATATAACCAAAAAAATATTTGTATGCTCACATTTGCGCCACTACTTTCTGTCGAAAGGCTGGACTCCTCCAATCACTATCAGGACCTGGGACCTCCATAACTGTTATTGCTGAACAACGTTGAACAAGCTGCTTCCAGTTAGCGATGTCCGCTTCGCAAATGAATCATTCCACTGAGTCGAATCTTTTCAAGGAAACGGTTGAACCAGCTCAATCTGAAAGATTTGTTCAAGAATCTATAAACGAACTGTTCTCGAGTCGAAGAAATAACACAAATAAATCCACTTGAAATGTAAGTTTACGGCTTAATTGCTTGTCAGATTTATTAAACACACGACAGAGTAGTAAACTGTAGGCCTATTTTATTAAAACGTGACAGCTTTTTAGGTAACGTTAGAGATATTTAATCGATAGTGTTTTTTGCGTAAATGCAAATTATATGTAGGTGTAAAATACTTTACCTTTCTGAATTTAACCATATCTGCAACAAACTAAATTATTACACAACAAATGATAATTAAAAAATAATAATAAATAAAAATTTAAAATAGAAAAAAAGTGCAATAGGCTACGTAAAATAATCACCGAAACGGTTCATTGACATGAAAGAAATGAAACAAAAGAACCGATTCGCAGAAATGAGTCTGACTTCCCTAGCTTGGATAAAAACAGCGGATATTCTCAAAATCTCCTCTAGCAAATCTGGAATATAAAGGGTATTCATTATTATTATTATTAGGCCTATTATTATTATTATTATTATTTGTAATTTGTGTAGGCGCACAATGAAATCTTCAATCAAATTTCCTTTGACGTCAATAGTGGAATATAACTCTGAATGATGTATGGTTTTTAGACAATAATGATATTATTTTGGTCAAACAGTTATTTAAGGATAATGGACATCTTTTTAATTACTGTGAATTCCTGAACTATTATAAGATCCCTGTAACTGCTAAAGAGTTTGCAGTAGTATTTGATGCCATTCCTAGTGGCCTTATTCAACTTTTATCAGGCAATGTATCTTCTGAGCCTATCTCCATATGTACTACCAATCAGTTAAGTATTGGTGGTGTGAAAATTATAGATACAAAATTTAATAACTTTTATATTAGAGAATTATGTAGAACTTCATTATTGCCTAAATGCAAACCCTTTTGGAACTCAATGTATAATCAGATTGAATGGAAAGAGGTCTGGAATTAACCTAGTAAATACTGTCTTACTAATAAAGTTAAAGAAATTACATATAAGATTATTCACTTGATTTATCCAGTGAGACAAGTGGTCTCAAGATTTTTTAGAGACATGGAGACAACATGCATTTTTTGTAACACAGGATTAGAATCAATACAACATTTATTCTTTGAATGTGTATTTACCCAATTGTTTTGGATTAATGTTGAATATCTGATATTTAAATTCACAAAATTAAAGATTCGTCTAGCTGGTAAAGATATTTTTTTGTTATACAAAAATAAAAGTTTGGAGCAAAATTTGGTAATTAACTTAATAATTATGTATGGAAAATACCATATTCACAAACAGAAATGGACAAATAATAAACCTAACATTATACTATTAAAAATTGAGCTTAAACATTATATTGAAGCCCTAAAAGATGCAAGAAATAAAAAAGCGAAACGGATGTATAGAATTTTTGAATCCCTTTCTTTTTGGAATTTTTTGTAATGTTTCCCCTGTATAGTTTTTTTTTTTTAATTATTTTTCTTTCTGTCTATTGTTTCTTTGATGCTATTATGAAGGTAATATATAATACTACTCTGTGATCCTCTGTATGTGTATGTTGTATATTGTTCTTGTTATGCAAATAAAAAATAAAAAATAAAAAAAATGTATGGTTTTTAGATTACATTTGCAACTTCTAGTGGTTGTCACTAACCTGTGTCATGTGTCAATTATATGCCTTATAGCCCTAACCATAATTTAAATCATGCTTAAAGTGTATTTTGATTTCATTGCTAAAACTGATTATTGAGATACTATAGGCTAGTTGTTATTAGTAGGCCTATTGTAAATGTTTTTAATTCGTTTTTATTTTTATATTTTTCGTTTTAATTTTAAATTTGGTTACATTTGTAGTCCTTTTGTTGTGTGTTTTTGTCTTTTTTATTCGTTTTTTCTTTTTTGAAAATATTTTTTTTTGTATTTCCGTTTGGTTATAACATGAGAAATGTTATACCTTATATATTTTATTTTATTTCAGTTAATGTTTATCTTATTTATTTTATTTCAAGTGCCGAAAACATATTTTATGCTTATTATATTTTAAATTATAATAACACTAACATGAATTCAACTTTTATAACAGTGAGAGTTACTTGCATTACTGACTTTTATTTTCATTTTCAGATGTGTGTTGGGTGTGGTTGGGCAGACATGGGTGACATGTCAAATGAAAAGCTTCTGCATTTCACACATCGGTTAAATGTTGGCTTCCTGCCCAAACATAAAAAAAACTTTTTTTTTTCAATTAGTAATGCTGAATATGGCAGGCAATTCAAGGCATTGACAAAAGGCTTGTCTCATATAATTTACCCCATGTTGCATCACTATAAGTGCAGTTGACATTGTCTACTTTAAGACTTAACAGTTGTATGGCAATATAGACTATATTCGTATGATCATATTCTTGACAAACTGCTGCTATAGGCAGAAGTTGCCAAGAGGACTGATGAGGTCAGTATATGATATCAATAACTAAAAATAACTATTTTTTGTTTCACTGCACGTTTATCCTTGCCTAAACAATGAGCACATCTTTGTAAAGGATGTGATGTAATAGTGTCAGTGATGATTCTTCAGTATCCTTTGGTTTTGAAATGTATTTGAAGTCCATGCACTGATCTGCAGAGTGTGTGTAATATTTATGCATTTGAGTAGGCCTATATTAATCAATGCAAAAAGCTATATGGCCTTAAGTTCACAGGTAGATTTGACAAGGCAGATTTGACTTTGTTTGATCTTAGACACTTCTGGCAAGCAACAATTCATACAAGCTTTTTGACTAGGGCTTGGTGTGTGTGTGTGTGTGTGTGTGTGTGTGTGTGTGTGTGTGTGTGTGTGTGTGTGTGCGCGCACTTGAGTGAAAAGACTCTGTGGCCCACCTTGCAGGAGTGTTAGAAGGTTTCTCTTTTGATATTTCAAATCAATTTGTTGCACCACTGATCCAAGGAAAGATTTAGAATACTGCAAGACATTATGAAATAAATGTGAATCTATTACTGCAACATGTAAGACTTGAGGGGACAATGTTTCAGGTATTGCGCCAAGAGCAGCTTCATCTGGCATTGTAAAAGAGCTCTTCTTGATTAAAGGAAGAAAAGAGAAAAATCCTTGAAAATGCCAGTCTTGTATGATCTCAGTAGAATTGCTGTTTTTTTTTTTTTTTGTATCTAAGATTCTATGATAAAGTGTTTGCATTTATGCCCTGAATGTAATCTTGTCTTCTTTTGTGCTGTCTTTAACATTGTACCTTTCCATGCAGACTGGGGTTAACGCCTCAGGAAGTGCAATATCATAATCATTTACTCATATCCAGGGTAAAGAACTTGACTAAAGGCCAGATAATATTAACACGATAATATTCTCTTTATTCAAGTGCTGCTGTTATGTCCTATTGCTTTAAGTAGCCTACTCAAGCTCTTTAAAGTTGGATGGATCCTGATCAGCTGTCAATATCATTCATCAATTGAATAAAAAAAAACTTCCTAAAAGTGATTCTAATGTGTCGTTAATTGTGATGTGGACTTCCCTATTCCTAGAATTAGATCTATTATAATTGTAGTTTATCTAAAACTTTATCATTGTTGTTATCTACTTTATGTATTGAGAAATTATAATGTAATGTAGCCTACTTAATTAAAATAATTTCTGTTGTGACTGAGTAGGCTACTTAACACACATATAAATAGACTATTAAAGCCTATATCCTCACAAGATATCTTTTAAATACTTAAGTACAATTAAATGTGGAGACATTTTGGCTACATACTGCTTAAAATATTTAGGCCTACACAATATCCATAATTTCACAAAAAGTAGTGAAGTAGTATTTTTTACAACTCATGTCACTAGCTCATGTCATCAACAGAGATAAGATGAGCCAACAAAAAAAAAACCAAAAAACACGCCATCCAAAATGAGACCACTACCAGCGCCTTACAACTTAAAAAAAAAAACACCTTACAACTTTCACATTAATAGGGCACTCGCCCTAGGCTATACAATCTCCAAAGCAGTGTCTTCTTATGTGCTTCATTATCGCGGTTGAGAGCATTTGAAATGCACGCCACTCAGGCGTTCGTGACGGGTGATCAGGCAGACCGGGAGCGCGCGCAGATCCGCCCTCCAGACGCCATTTCTCGAACGGTGTGGGGAGCTGAAGCAGCTTTTACACCAATCCCGAGAAGGAACAGAAAACACAACAAACTGAAAAATTTCTAAATCTTTTCGATCGTCTTGTCGCGTGGAAAAGTCGTGCGTCATATTAGGGGAGCAAGGTGGGAAACTTTCTGTTGCGAGATTATTCAGAATTCGTTGTGTGTGAAGACGTGTTGCGGGCCGCCATTTTTGTTACAGCCTTCAAAGTCTGTTGAGAGTCTAAATAAGAGACCAAACTCTTCCGTACTTTGGTGTAATACACGAAGGAAAACTCGTTGTTGGACGCAACTGGTATATGTCGCCTTGAATCGTTATGCAAGGCGATTTATTAACATATTATGCTTCATCTTGAGCGGACGGTGACGGAAGACGGCTAACGTTAGCTGGCTAACGCGTTATATTGTCTCATAAGCTGCAGCTACTTTCACGGAAGAGAGAGCGGAAAGGGGAACTTTGACTCTAAATACGCGTTTTTGGGTTCGTTGCGAACTTTTGGGGTTGTTTAAACCTGTTCTACGCCCGTCGTGATTCTTGTGTTGGTGGAAAATTTAGCAATGCATCAAAGTTGGTTGTCGCCAGTCGCAGCCTGTCTGGTCAAACGTCAGGTTGCGGTTCAGTAGGACTGTCGGGTCAGAAAGCGTTCGGTCGCTTGTAAGAAAAGGCATTTGCTTTTTTTAATTTATTGCTCGTTTCTGTTTTCTTTTCGAGTTCATCAGTTACAAGTGTATTTTGAAGAAACATGTCGTCTGCACGGTTCGACTCCTCGGACCGATCTAGCTGGTATTTCGGGCCGGTTTCGAGACAGGAGGCGCAGAATAGGCTTCAAGGACAGAGACATGGGATGTTTTTGGTGCGAGATTCGTCCACCTGCCCTGGTGATTATGTACTGTCAGTGTCCGAAAACTCCAAAGTTTCTCACTATATCATCAACTCTTTGCCAAACAAGAGATTCAAGATAGGTGACCAAGAGTTTGACAATCTACCTGGCCTTTTAGAGTTCTATAAAATACATTATCTGGATACGACCACCTTGATAGAGCCAGCACCAAGGTAAGAGCTTCCATTAGTTTTGACATCGTCACATCATCCACCCCTCTACTCACTAATGCATTTCCCTCCCCTTCGTTGATATGGCAGGCTGTTTAAACATCCATTCATTTCAACTTACTTGGGTCTGTTTTTATGTTACTTGTTCTTATTTTTATTTACTTGCAGGTTATCAAATAAATTATGACTAACGTATCTGTCAGTTACACTAGTGACAATTCATTCGATACCAGTACTTATACAGATTTATAAGTTACTAGTAGATACTGTTGCAACTAGTCACAATTTCAGTAGTGACAAGTAACACATTGCAAATGTTTCTGGTACTAGTTAAAGTTTTACTATTCGTCAGATGCTGGTAATTGTAATTTATTTACTAGTAAAAATTGTTTTTGTACTAGTGTATTCAGATTGTTGCTGCAACTAGTTTTCTATTTTTAATCGAGTAGTCGGAATTGACACTTTTCAATTAATCGAACATGACAATATCAATTGTGCCTAGTAAGATAAGAAATGTTGCTGGAAACAATTCAAATAGATGCTAGTGTCTTTAAGTATTGATATCTAATAAGTAATTTAAGTAATAATAAAACTGGAATAACAGCAATGTGTTACTGTTAAACTGTTAACTATTAGTGACTGTTAAAACCGCTTGCAATAACTTTGCTGGTTCTTGTTCACATTCATTCTTATTCATGGAGATAAATATTGTCAAGGTTAGATGTGAGAGTGGTTAGTCAAACACATCTGTAATTCCCCTTATTTTTTTTTCTTTTCTGTATGTTCTCATTGAGCCATGCAATAAAAAGAAATTAAGTAATTTGCATTTAAGATACCAGGAAGTTAACTGTACATGTGAAAAGAGCACATTCAGAAGTGGAATGGATATTACAAAAGACCAACTGCCTAGCAATAAGTGGATTTAAGCATTTCCTCTTAGTTATGCTGTTTCCTTTTGTTGTTGATTAGTCAATCCTAAAAACTCTTTTATCATTGTCCTACAGGTACACCAGTACCCCTCTGCCCAGTGGTCCTATTCAGCCATCCGGGGGACTCGGAGATGAGAACCAGGAGTATGTGCGAACTCTTTATGACTTCACTGGTAGCGATGCTGAAGACCTTCCTTTCAAGAAGGGTGAAGTCCTAATTATTCTGGACAAGCCTGAGGAGCAGTGGTGGAGTGCCAAGAACAAAGATGGCAGAGTAGGCATGATTCCTGTTCCCTATGTAGAAAAGCTGGTGAGACCTTCGCATCATCCCGGTCAGCCTGGCCATGGTTCACGAAATTCCAATAGCTACGGCATACCTGAGCCAGCACACGCCTATGCCCAGCCTCAGACTCCATCGCCCATTCCCCCCATCACACCCGGCGCTGTTATCAACCCGCTGCCGTCCATGCAGAACGGGCCTGTAATGGCCAAGGCAATCCAGAAACGAGTGCCATGTGCATATGACAAGACTGCCTTAGCGTTGGAGGTAGGTAGCTAAATGATGGATTCCCACAAACCAGAATTTGCATTTGTCACCAGCGTGGTTCGTCTGCTAGCTTCTGTTGTTTTATTGATTAGGGATAATATGGGGCAGCCTTATGTATGTTAAAATCTATTTATTTCCTTCAGTTCACAAGATTATTCAGTCAGTATAGATTTTTTTTCATTGATGTATTGGAATACAGGATGCAGTGCTTGTTGCCATAAACACTTAATGAAGCTATTTCTCTATGGTTTATACGATTGAACTGGTGCAGTGATTACACATTTAAAAGGATTTTTACCCTTCATTACATTTGGTCAGATGGTGGTGATAGCATGGAAATGTGAAATGACAAATATTTTCTCTTGATGACACACTTGTCAGCTCAGTCCTATGTCGTTGAGGGACTTTCCTTAGACAGACCTATCAACATATTTGTAAGTAAAAAAAAAAAGCCTTGGGTTGAATATTAGAGAAAATAAATCTTCATATCCTCACTTCCACTGTTTATTCTTATGATCACTGACTTGTATTTTAGGATAGTTTTTTTCTTTTCCTAGTTTGAAATTTGCATGTGCCACATATCTCTTTAAGAACTGCTTGAGGAGAGATGTAGCGTAAAATAAGCACAGAGACCTCTACTTTTTTGTGTTTTGTGTCTAATTCAGTGTAGTCCATTGGTTTGTTCAGGGTCTAGAATGAAATTCCATACTTAGTCATCCCACATGGCAAGTTCCAGCAGCCCTCCATTTGTTTCTACATGCAAGGCTTTGTCTATTTGTAAAAAGAAAATTACATAATTTCTGTCTTAGTCAGCCTGAGAATGTCAGTTGATTCAGGTAGGTACTAGAAAAAGGTAAAGAAACTCATGGTTCAATTGCAAAGAAACTCATGGTTCAAATGCAGATTTACTTGGTAATTTGGCCCCATTTTGTATTTCCATCTTATATATGAATGAAGCTTGCGTATGGAAACGGGGATTATGACGCACAGTTTGTTGTGGCCTGAAGCAAAATAGTCTGATTTAGAACAGCTATTGCAGGAATGTTGAGAAAGTGAAGCATGTCAGTTAATGCAGAGGATTTTGTCCTGAACTATGATTTTAAGTTTTATAATGCTTAATATGTTACAACTTTGATTTTAGATGAGAGTGGTATTTTTTATTTTAATGGGTATAAACAAACCAGTAACTCTGTCCAGCTTAAAGCACTCAAAGGATTTTCATGTCTTTGAAAAATATTTTGTTCCTTGGATCTAATTTCTGGTGGGCAGGCCATTGTCTTTTACCCAGGCTTTCCCTGAATTTTCTAGGTTATGTTTTTTTTTTAAATGTCAGAGCTTTCACTGTGCTTTTTAAAAAGCCAATCATATTTTTTTCTCATACTAAACGTGAAATTAAATTCCTTTTTTATTTTTTTTCATTTGTCCTGGTTTTTTTCCTCACAGGTGGGCGACATTGTGAAAGTGACTAGGATGAACATCAGCGGTCAGTGGGAAGGGGAGGTAAATGGCCGGAGAGGTTTATTTCCTTTTACCCATGTGAAAATATTGGACCCCCAAAACCCAGATGAGAGCGAATGATCTGGACCATGCTCTGTCAGCACCCCGTCAGCTCGCCGGACGCCCCATCAAGTCACAGCCGGTATTACGCTTGCCTGCCTTGGGGCTCAGCTGTGGCGCATTTCTCAAGCAAAGCATTTGCGTGGCTTCTGACTGTTTACAGCTCCGAAATCAAACGGTTCTTAATCCCCCTCACCTGGTTACAGGCGAATCAGTATGTTTTTTTTTTGTCTGCCCTTAACATTGTTATTTCCACACATCTGCAATCTGTTTCTGTGACTAGGTGAAATGAGGCCTCCAACATTGACCTACGCCTTCCTGCCACTCTCCTGCAGTTTTCTGCTTTTAGCTTTGACTTTTGCTAGCTGAAATATATTAAGAAAGGGAAATTATGATAATTATACCCTCTGGTTTGATTGCCAATTGTTTACATGTTTGTTCCAAAATTTGTCTTTTATTTTTTCTTGTTACATTTCAACAAAATCCCTAATGATACTGATCTTTGTAATAGCCATGAATTGAAGATAAGGGTATGATGTTGCAGGATCTTAGAATAGTTACAACTGCACCACTCCTGATTAACCTTAGAAACAGACTCAACTAGTATGTGGGACTAGTCTACTGTAACCTTTTTATTTGTGCCATAATAACTTATCTGTAAATTGCAGTAGTAGTGTAGCTAGATGGTTGTGACTCGAGACTTTGGGGATCTTTTGAATGGTGAAGGGTTCGCCTGTGGAGCTTTTTGCATCCAGTTGTGATGCAAAATTGGGTCTGGGGAGTAAAAACGCACCTCATCTTTTCCATTGGACAAGCTGGAAATGTCACCTGTGCAGTCGTGAGCTCATCTCTTCCCCTCATCCTCTTCTACTCTGGTTACAGTAAAGTCTGGATCTTGCTCTTTTTCATGACTGTTACATCACATCACAAGGTCTCTGCCTCAACTTTGATGGTTTCTGCCCAATTTTGATTCAGTAACCTGACATGCACACAACTTTTTGGTTTTGTCCATCTGTAATCTGTTTCAAATGTAGCCAGATGTTGAATCAAGCATTTACTGTGTGTTGAAATAAACTGGCAATTTCTTAAAAGGGATTTAAAAAGCCTGCTGGTGGCCTCTGTGCATGACCTTCTGGCCAAGAGGGTTTAGCCTCTTAGGTTAAATGCTGCTTCATGTTATGTTTTATTTGTCTGTCGATTTTCGTTTTCTCTCCTTTTTGAAATGATCACCTCTTTTGTCGGGTTTACATCCGTAGCATCAAATTAAGGTTAAACGTTCATATTAAGCAATAGACCAACCCGTATCTTAAGTGCTCAAATAATTTAAGTTTCAAATGCATACTTTTTCCTTTTTTGTTTTGGCTAAGGCTTTAACAGTATTACTGTTTCTTGTTTTACATTACAAATTATCCATGTGGTCTCGTTTGTTTAAAATGAAAATTTGTGCCTTTTATTTTCTTACACCATTTACATGTTAATAATATTTCCCATGGTTAACACCTGTGCTGGTATTACCCATTATGTACAGAACGAGTAAATAAAATTTATGTCTACATCTCTGTGTGCATTTGACCAGCTTCCTGTACATAAGGAGTCACAGGATTGCCATGGTCATGGGAAACCTGGAAATATTAGGTGTTTAAATTTGAGATATATCCAGATCTGGAAAAGTTATGAATTTTAATAAAATTTTAAAATGTTATGGGAGTTTACATAGCGAATACAAATTTTTCCTGTTTTACTTTGCTCTCAATTGTATTATTGTTTACATCTATTTAAAGATTGGTACATGACGTACAAATGAAAATCCACCACAGCAGTTTCTGCTATAGTCATTCCTATAATAAAACTTTAGAAATCACAAATGGCTGCTCATTAAATTAACTAGTCAAATAGAATGGGAACCTTGTAAAGGGGAGTGCAAATATCATTCTGGAGACTTCTAATTCCTAAAGTGGGTCATTTTGAAGCCCACGTTCCAACAGACATTTTGTTCAACAAAACGGTGATGTAACAGCCTGTTTAGAGACAATGTTCAGTATCTGGAACAAGAGGTTGGTTTCTCCATCTCCCTTGAATTTTTTATTAGCACCAGTTGTGATTGTGACTGTGCCCTGGAGAGAAGACATAATTAAAATAATTTTAATGAAGTGTCCAAAAAAAGAAACCCTGTGCTATAATGACCTAGAGAAAGTTATGAAGGTCAAGCGTTGCATTTTTTTAATTCAGTAAATCAGGATCCCATCATTTTGGTTATTTGGCTCTGACCTTGATGTAATGCATGCATAAACATAAACTTATCCCATCAGTTTGAACAAAACGGTTGTGTGATTCAGTGCAAGAAAGGTTCCTCATGGCACAGGTTCTTTTCACATGTATTTGCAAGTCTGAAAAGGAGAATTTGTGAATCAAGGCTGTGTTGGCATGGATTCATCATGACAGTCTGCCTCAGCAGCCTGTAGCTATTGGTGACAAAGTTATATTTGGGGGAAAGTCTGTAAACAATCACCTGAAGGCCAGATAACAATTATTTAAAGGTAAAGTGTGTAATTTCTGTGCCACTATAGCAGCAACAAATAGGACTGCAGTTTTTTTAAGCAGTCACACTTACAGTTCGATAGATTCCAAATCTTGTATTTCTCATACTAAACGCATGTTCCTAGTCTGAATAAGCTGCAAACTGGACCAGACTAGTTCATGTTGATCGTCAAAAGAGTGACTACACAAGACTAGCCAGACATAACAACATTGACTCAACATATGAAAGATGGGAGGAAGATGCAGATAAGCTTGACTGCATCAACCCATTACCCCAGGACTGTGTATGCGTTTTGGAAACCTGACAGAAACTGCAATCGAGGAGCTAAAAATAAAACAAATTGCGCAATTGTTGCTGGGCTTTGATATTTATATTTATTTAGGCAGCTTGAAGAGGGAGAAATATAAAGGAGCTCAATTTGATATCCGTTGGATATTGTCAGTTAAATCAGAGATACAAAAGTTAATTTTTTCAAGATTAAATTAGCAATGCATAAAATTCAATTATGAGATCTTAATTTTTGTTGTTGTTGCTATATGGCCAAAATTGCAGATAAGACACCAGATTTATTATATATAATTTACTTTTAGTTGTTTTAAGTCAGAGCAGGTGATGTTAAAGGCTTGATGGTATTAGCTGAACATTTCTCCACACTAGTTGTGAATTTGACACTACTTGCTTGTGTAATACATGACATGGAAACTTCAAATGTATGAAATCAACAGTACAGCACAAGTCTGTCCAAATTAAATTTACTCCATGCTGTTTGTATGCAGCAAAGTCAATATTTTGTAGAAAACATGTTTATAACTAACCATACCACACTCTCATACTCACTGTGCTTTAGAAAGCTTATTTTAAAAGCTTGATACAATTTGACCACAACAACACGTACTTGAGGATTCCTCTTCATCTGCAAGTTAAACGTGACACCACTCATCAGAACTGATGGAAACAGATTGTTTTTGAGAACAATCACTGGGTTTCTGAAACAGAGGTCAATGCAGGCCTATTTTAGCCCATTACCAGCTTGTCCCAAGGCTAATGCTGTTGCTATAGATTGAACCACCATAATGAGTGGGTTGCCCAGTCTTAAAGTGACAGCCTAAATATCAGCTAAAAATGGCACATTTCAAACATGTAAAGACTAAACATGAAGATCTGTTCTGAAATCATCCACTCTAATACATCACAATTTCTCTTTTCTATTCAGTTGCTGCAAGGTAAACCTAATTTCACAGACAATCTGCAAAAACAATCTGTGTGTGCAGAAAGCCAGAATCAATGGCCTATATTTAGTCTTTTGATAAGTCTCAGTCAGCTGAACCTTTGCCACATCTCTGCATTTCAATTGGAACAACCCAAACAGTATATGCATCCTAGTAGGCTATTATTTTAACTACTGAAATGATGGTAGAAGCTTGAAAATGTCTAAAAATGTCAAAATATGCATTTATTGTTATTATATTGATTAATTTTTATTATTAAATGATTTTAAAATACCAAACTTATGGAAAATTGTTTGCAATTCTGTTTGGGGATGCTAGTTGGACAGAAATGACACACATTTGCCAAATTTACTTCTTCGGCTACTTCTGACATATGATGAGAAACATTTGGACAGTAAATGTTAAATCATCATCCTGCTTCTGTAGCAGAGTAAATGTTATCAGAATGTTGTCTTTGTGTTGTCTAAATCAATCTTGAGCCCTCCCAGAATCTTCACGCTCCATTTGGTGGCGCTGACGATTAAACATTTACAGGACATACGCCGCTGCCTTCTGCTGTGGAAATGAGGCCATGTTGAGTTATCGTGACCCCCCACTGGCTCTCTATAGAATCTGGGTCAGATATAGAGTCAGAACCGGGGCTTTATTCTTCTCTCTATACCCTGTGCCCTCACCTAGTAAGAAACTAAAATGAGTAGGTTTAAAGCACTATTATTATAATTCACAATCTGCAGCCTACTATTAGGCTCTCTACTATTCAGTACAATACAGATGGATAGCCAGTAACCATAAACATTATTGCTGTATAATGTATGCAACAGGAGAAATAACAGGCCCAGTCTGATGGGAGTCTGATGATGCATGTTGGGGGAAAAAAAAGTAAATAAGGATCAACTGGCAATCTGGCATCATCAGTTGTGGTAGAATAACTGACAACATCTTTGTTGTTATCTTGAAAATAATTCTTAACCTAAACTTAACATTTAAACACTTAACCTTGGTTATTAAATATCACAAACATTTGAGTTATGAGCAAATAGGCCTAAATCATGCTCTAACATCTTCATATTTTTACTCTAATTTTTAAACCAATGGTTTTTAATGGGTTTTTGAGACTTGTCATAGTGCATGAATAATGTTTTAGCAGGGGGCCAAGCAAAATGTTATATATAGAAACACTTTTCCAGCTCACATGTAACAGACAAATCGTGCTATTTTCACGTTTCGTTATTCTCTACTGCTTGACTAATCTTTTAGAAATGTTGCCATCTACTGGTAAATTAACATGCTCCATTCATGATTAGCCTACTACAACTCAAAACATTTTTGCACCACATCTGATTTGTCATCATAAAATTTGGTTGGATCTATAACTTCAGTTACATATCCTAAGAGTTATATTAAGCATTGAGCGTCCAATATCGCTCAGCTTCTCTAATCTCCTGCACCCAGGCCAGGGTTGCCAGGTCTGTGTAACAAAATTATCCCAACGGCCAATCAAATAAATAGCCCAAAAGTAGCCCAATGACCATATCCCAAATATCAAAACTCATGCCATTGACATAGAAATTAGGGATGGGCATTCGATTAAATTTTCTTAGTCGATCGCCGGGAGAATTAACGATCAACTATCGATTAATCATTAATATTTTTATATTCAAATTCATTATTTAACTTTTTATAAATTAAAAATGCAATGAAAATACAAAAATACAGCGTGTTTTTCCTCGATTAGATCTTTATTACAAGATGATTAACTTGTGGCAGTAAAACTGGACGTTCGGTTAGGCTAAACTTGAAGATATATGCGCTGCGGTGCTCGAAAGCAACGGAACCTGCAGCTGCGAGTTGGCGTTCTTAAACAGAGACCCTCGTTTGTTCCAAAATAATAAATAATAAAAAAAATCATGTTTAACAATAACTTAACCAAAAACAATAATACTTAGATCTGACAGGTTTTGTCAAAATGTAACTCAAAACTTATCCAAGAACGGAGTCGAGAAAAAGAGGGTGAGAGAGATTAGCCTACCTACTGTAACAATCAATTAGGCTAGGCTAACGTTACTTAACAAAGCCTCATAAAAAATAACTAGTAACTCACATACAACTTCTACACCAGTCTACTGATTTTTGTTGAGAAAGATAAGCATGTTGATGACATGATCTGGGGTCAGACGCGACCGCAACCTGACCGTCAAGCCTCGTTTACACTTTCGCCTGGCTTTGCAGCGCGAGTCTCCGCAGACTGCGCGCGCACCTCCCCAAACGGACGAGGCGTTTATACTCGACGCGCTCGCCTGTGAAACACCGAATACCGCAATGACGTAATTTTTGCCGCGCTCACTTTAGCGCTCGTGCGGACGCGTCGAGTGTAAACAAGGCTTCAGTCCAGCCGCTGAAAACACCCGCTCTGAGGGGACTGACGTTGCCGGGATGCACAGGCACCTCCGCGCTAACTTGACCAGCCCGGGGAACACGTTCACTTTCCACTCACACTACGCAACGCAGCAGCATTAGTTTAATGATAATCGATAACAAATTAACGTGATCGACGAAATTCTTAATGATCAATAATCGATCGTCGATTAATCATGCCCATCCCTAATAGAAATACATATTTTACAGTCACTGTTATGCAAAATGAAAACCACTATTTCGTAGCGATCACAAAACGTAGCATCTAGCACAGTTTTATCAAGGGCAGAATATAAAATATTTCAATACAAGCATTTCAGACAAATATGATTTATGAAATATGTCAAACCTTTAACCCGTGGGAGAAAAAAAAATCACGAACACCGCGGACATGGCAACCCTGACCCAGACAAAATAATCATCCAAAGCACCCACAGCAATGACCCACAGCACAGGCATAATCAATCGATTACTTTGCCATGGCATAAAAAGAAAATATTAGATAATTTCTCCGTTATTAGAATAGCCTGAATAGATTTGGCTCTCTGTTTTTACGGCTACAAAAAGCACCCAGATAGCACATATCTTGCAGATATCTGCAAAAGATCTGTTAATCTGGGAAGCATCTGCTGTGTAAAAACATATGATAAATGTCTTAGAAAAGGCAGTTTTACATACATTCTAAATCTTAAACATCTTAAAGACATCTTCTAAATGCCTATATGACATTTAACAAGAAACGTCCTAGAGACGTATTGCAGATGAGCAAACACTCTAAAAAATACATCTTGCAGATGTTAATGCAGACATCAAATAGATGTCTCCGAGATGTACTTGTGCTATCAGGGGCATTTCTCTTTAACTGAGCATGAGCTCTAAAACAGGAAATAAATGTTAGACTTCATCGGTTAGCAGTGATATTTTATACAAGCTATCATGCGTGATGATCTGTTTTTACAGCCTACTGTATTTCTATTTACATTTCTATAGCTCCTCCTTCTCTGTCATAAAAAGAAATAGGCTACTGAAGATTATTAGTTTATTCAAAAGATTTGTCTCCCTAGAATGGTGCTAAATGATTGCCAGAAAATTCACTCTATTAATATTTTTGCTACTTTAATTATTGGAATTTATAGTGAATTACAATCTCTCTAACAGTACAATATTAGAACAGGATATTTGTTTCCATAATTTGAATTGAATAAACATGACAGAATACTGTCTTCATGTCTATGTAAGTGGTAGTGCAGGAATGCAAGTTGGGATCATGTTAATTTATTAAAGGAAGTAAAAAGTTTGCAGGGTACAAAAATGATCAAAGATATCGTTTAAAGAAACACTAAAATGTAAATATAGGATACAAAATGTAAATATAGTTTGTGAATATGCCACCAGGGCCATAAGCACCACATTCATTGAGGCCACATCCACCCAGCATTTAGAACAGCATAAGTGATTTTAACAGTTTTGCTAACAGACAAGTCACCGAAATTGACACCAATCCCTTCACCTCACCGGAGCAGTCTGATGCAAAATGATTGACAGGAAAATAGCATTTTATGATTGGTTAAAAAGTGTGGGCTGGCTCTCAGAGTTGTTAGTTTCATTTATTTATTTTTTGCTGTTTACTGAGCCTATAGGCCTACTAATCATTTTAGCGTCAAGTTGGACATGTTATGTGTGGTATTCTAAAAATATTGTGCATACTGCACCTTTTAAGAGTTATTTTTATCAATATTTTTTGTTTTGTTTTTGATATAGACTATATCTGTCTTTCACACAGGACTGAGCGAATGAGTTCCAAGAATCAGCTCAGCAGAGGAGCATGTAGAAACACCTCACCACTCCTGAAGTTAGCCAGCCTGACCCACAGAGCTGGAATTCTCTGTGCCTGAGGAGGAGAGAATTCATGTCCTGAGCATGAATCACTCTATCAAGAACGGTAAGATATTTTGGCCAGAACTGACTGGAAGTAAGAACTTATCAAGAGGAAGTAAGAACTGTTGTGGTTTTCTAGGCAAACAATAACCTACGAAAACATCCTCACTGTGTTGGATTAGCCTAACAAATCACAAACATTATTTGGCCTAACAAATGTAGTTTCGTAAGACTCCTATAAACCTATAAAACCTATAAACTTAAATAAGAGGTTTATTTTTAAAGACGATGACAGAAGTAGACATTTATTTGGATGCCACTTCTTGTTGCTTGCCAATTAACCACCGTTTGCCAGTGTTTGTTTGGGCTCAGTAGTGTAACTGCCCTCTCTATAAACCAAGACTTTGTAATAAAACTTTTAAAATATAAAAATTAGAATGAACTTACTCTCCGTAGTTTGTCTGTAGTTTCTAT
This sequence comes from Gila orcuttii, assembly GCA_026230005.1. Taxonomy (NCBI): domain Eukaryota; kingdom Metazoa; phylum Chordata; class Actinopteri; order Cypriniformes; family Leuciscidae; genus Gila; species Gila orcuttii. The sequence continues at coordinate 30,575,363 of JAPDVR010000014.1, forward strand.
GGCAGTCCAGAATATTGTGCAATACTATAATGTTAAACATTAGATGGCAGTATTGGGTTGATTTAGTAAAGCGGACTCTTACCAATACTCAAAAAATGTGTCATAGCACCATGTCACTGTTTAACAAAGTAGTATTTGCTCTTTATACTTTGCCCTTCATGGCACTAAGTGCTAAATATACATTTAAAAGTTTGATGGCTCACTGATAGCTCATTTGTGTTTTGTCTCATATCCTCGTTTGTGTTTAGAAATACTTATATGCTAGTGACCCTTCAAGACTTCTTAGTTGGGCACCCAGCTTATTTAGAAAGACCAATTTTGCTTAAAAACATGGCAACATGTTTTTCTGTAAGCTGAATCCCTTTGTGTTTTTAAATCATCCCTTAAAACTTATTTGTTTAGGGTAGCTTTTACATAATTGTTTTTCTGTAAGCTGAATCCCTTAGTGTTTTTATGTAAAAAAAAGAAAAAAAAAGTTTTTTTAGTGTTTAAGTGTTTTTATGCAAATATAGTGTTTTTCGACTAAATATAGTGTTTAAATGTTTTTCTGTAAGCTGAATTCCTTAGTGTTTTTAAATCATCACTTAAAACTTATTTGTTTAGGGTAGCTTTTGCATAATTGTTCGTAATTGCCATATTATTATTATTATTATTATTATTATTATTAATCGAACATTTCATAATATGTTTTTATTTAGAATTTTTTTTTCTGTCATTAATGCATTGTTTGTATAATTGTATGTTTTATCATGTTTCTATTTTTGTGAAGCGCTTTGAGATGGTACTTTTAAAGGCGCTATAGAAAATACAGTTTATTATTATTATTATTATTATTATAACATGATCGATCAAACCAGCAATAATAACTAATACAAATATCGAAGCCAGGTTAAATAAATGCAAATACGATATACCCACACTCACAGGATACTAATCCTTAGGTAAATTTGAATATTAGCCTACTTTGTGTATTTTTTTAAGTAATATATTTAGTAATATAAGTTTTTATTTTTTGAGAGATAGTTATGCTATAGCTTTCTCCATGCTGTCAGTGCTGAAGGTTCAACCTAAAATTAGTCTTCCTACATAATGAATAAGTCCCTGAGCAATTTTGGGGTACTGTGACCGTGGATTTCTGGCTTCGTCCTTTTCTAATTACAGACCGTCACACATGCACATCCACACACACCCCTGTCCTTTTGTCACCGGAGAACCTGAGCTGCTGCTAATTGTGGTGCTGGCAGGATGCCGTAGCCATTATGGGCCGTCTGTGCAGCGGGCTCTCATTGAGAACTATGGCTAGATGAGCCGCCACTGCACCACAGTGCGGGACGGCTGCCAAAATGAACTCCGCAACCTCTTTGGTGTGCCCTTTGGGTCAGCTTACACAGCAGCGTACCGTTCTGCTGAAATCCCTGAATTAATGCAGAGAGGGAAGAAGAGGGGGAGGAATGACTCAAGCAAAAAAGGAGGTACACAAAATGGTGCTCACTTTTATTTGCTGTGTCAGAGTGGGGCAGTCCAACACAAGGGGGTTTACAAATCGTGATGTAATGTGAGAATGTTTGGGGGGGGGGGGGGGTGACAGTCATGTCCATGTCATGTGTTCACTTTTATTCAGTCAGTGATCGTCAAACAGGCTTGGATCCAATAGTGCACTCTTTTCCTTTGTGTTTGGAGTGTTTCAGTCTCTGGTTTTGTGTCAGCTCTTCACTTTTTGACCTTTCCCTGCGCGGCCACTGCCTCCATGGCTTTGCGCACTGTTTCCTCGTCTCCCAGGAACTGCATGGGTTTGATGGGCTTCAGGTCCTTATCCAGCTCGTAGACGATGGGAATGCCAGTGGGAAGGTTGAGCTCCATGATGGCTGCATCTGACATGCCTGTAGACACAGGTGAAGATCCTGTCAAATATAGTTCTTGAAGCTTTCTACGCCTTGACTTTTCCTGACCTGTGTGACCTTTATTTTCTAAAGTGCATCTCTCTAGCTCTCTAGGGAGAATGCAGAACCTTTCTGCTGAAAGGTTGTGCCCGTAACAGGAACCTAACCCCCTTCTCGTCTCTTTGGAGTATGAATGAGGGCTATAAATAGTCTATGTGTCATTGGGGATCATTGAAGCCTGGTGGTCAGACACGTTCTATGTCTGAATGCTAGATGTTCTTGTTCCTGTCTTGTTCCTTGACATGCTTAGCTAACATGCAGTTCTATTATATAACACATCAATCGCCCGCTTGAGTCCCTGAATAGTCTTTTAAGTAAATGCTTGGTGCTGGTGGGATGATACTCACCTTCTAAGTGCTTGACGATACCACGCAGGCTGTTCCCGTGGGCTGCGATTATGACGTTTTTGCCGGCCTTGATCTCAGGTACAATAATCTCATTCCAGAAAGGCAGGGCACGAGCAATGGTGTCCTTCAAGCTCTCACAGATGGGAAGTTCACCCTCTTTCAGACCCTTGTAGCGCCTTGACTGGTAAAACAGAGGAATGGAAAATCATCAAACCTGCAGTCATCCCCACATAGGTGTTTACATGAGTGACGTAAAAAGTAAAGTTTCATATGCATTATGTATAATTATAACAAATGCCTTTATGAGTTAAAGAGACCTATTATTTATATATATATACATATATATATATATATATATATATATATATATATATATATATATATATATATATAGCATATATATATATATAGCATATAAATTTCATATATATATATATAGCCTATATATATATACACAAAGTGGCTTATATATAAATTATAAATATATTGTTACTATTCAATATGAATTTTAATTGTCTATGTATGTATGTATATATATATATATATATATATATATATATATATATATATTTAATCTGATTCCTTTGTCTTACCTCACTGATGATCTTGTGGTATGAATGGTCCTTATCCATTGGAGGAGGAGGAATATCAAATGATCTGCGCCAGATCTTGACCTGCTCCTCTCCGTGCTTGGCTGCTGTCTCTGCCTTGTTCAGACCAGTCAGACCACCATAGTGACGTTCATTTAGACGCCAGGTGCGCACTACGGGCAGCCACATCTGATCTGTGATCTCCATAATGGTCCAAAGAGTCTTGATAGCACGCTTCAGAACGGAGGTGTAGCACACATCAAACTTCATGCCTGCATCTTTGATGGCCTGAGCACCACGCTTTGCTTCCTCCAGACCCTTTTCACTGAGGTCTGCATCAAACCAGCCACAGAAACGATTCTCCTGGTTCCAGGAGCTCTCGCCGTGGCGTACAATCACTAGACGATGAGCAGCAGCCATTTTGAAAGAATTTGTGTTTTACTACAGTATTTTGCAGACTAAGCCCACCAGACACAGCCCTCCTTGCTGTTGTGCACACACTCCGTGACAGACAGTGAGCCCTGCGTGCCTGTGCTATTCTCTTTTTATAGCAGTCTGGTATGTGGCCCGTCATGAATGTCATATCTCTCCTGCTTTGCACCAATCACAATGTTTCACTTTCAGAATGACAGTTGAACATTCCTATTGACTCTTATGTGTAAGGGGGCGGACCGGATATCTATCTACTACTCGAAGGGCAGAGGTCATGAAAGGATTCGAAATAGCAACATGACTTTTAAACTGAGAGGTGTGGAGTAAAAGTGCAAAGATCAGAGTCAGCCTAGATCTCAGAGGCTGTAAGAGGCCCTCAGTAAATACTGTAGCTCAAATGTAGAGAGAGAGCATGTAGAGGCTCAATAATGTTTTCAAGCTTTTTCTGTGGCTTAAAATATGTTATACTTGAAATACCCCCTGAGGATTTAAGTAATGTTAACTAGTTATAATGAACTTATAAAAATAAACAATTGTGTGTGTATATCCTATATATATATATATATATATATATATATATATATATATATATATATATATATATATATATATATATATATATATATATGATATACACACACAATTGTTTATTTGTGATATTATCAATATTATATAAACCCTGCATAAACATATCTTTAAATATTTGAAAATTGTTGCTTTAATTGTAATTACATTTTAAAGAAATGAATGTATGTTCATGCAAATGTTTACATAAGTGTGAATGTTTATAATAAAACATTCCATGATCTTAACTGCCATTTAAAAAACAATTGAGTCTGCATAAGTAAAAACATTGACTTCTTTGTATTGTGTGTAATACCTCTCAAATCCAGCAGAGGCGATGGTGTGTTTCCACAGGTAAAGCACTGAAAATAGAGCTGTAACCATTCCTCACTTCTTTTCCAGACCCCCCCTCCCTCCCCTTTCCTCTCTTCCTCCTGCTTTCATCTCTATATCTGCAGTGGAAACCATGTGCCGTATGTATATATTTTTAACGTCGATGTTTCATAATTAAATTATGTTAAAATAATGTGACGATGCACAATGCATATAATAATTTGCTTAATTTTAGCCTCTTGACCTTGGTGGCAGTCACAGAGTGTGAACTTAAACATATAATTATAAAAATGTGTAATTTCAGAGCAAAAAACTCAATTTATTAACAAAATCATGTTATACTCGTACTTGCACATACATCTGCGCATAGCTCTCTCTCTCTCTCTCTCTGTCTCTCTCTCTCACGCTGCTATTGATACTGCATTGTCAGAGTTTAGAAAATCACTTGCGTCAGAGCTTCTTTCTGGCTATATAAGCTGCACTGACTGCGGTAGGAGCAGCAGATCAGTGTTTGAAGGCAGTTTGAGCTGACTGTGGTACCGAGGCACAGAGCAGCTTGTCCTTGGAGCCATGAGTGCCGTCGGGTTTGACCCCTACTTCTCGTCCTCTTACAAGCGCTGGTATGTGGAGAGCAGCCCCCGGGTCTCTCAGCGTGGTCGTTCTCGCACCACGTTCTCCACCCATACCCCTTCTCTCTCCTCTCGCCTCCACTATGCCTCCCCCGGACGGAGCTCCGCTGGTCTCATGCTGAGCAGCGCTGGCCGCTCCGTGGAAATGGACATCAGCCACGCCGCCCAGGTAAGCTCCGAATTCCGGACAGTGCGAACTCAGGAGAAGGCCCAGATGCAAGAGCTCAATGACCGCTTTGCCGGTTACATTGAGCGTGTCCATGAGCTAGAGCAGCAGAACCGTGCCCTGGAGACTGAGCTGCTAATGCTGAGGCAGAGGCACGTAGAGCCATCCCGCCTGAGGGGCCTGTACGAGCAGGAGGTCCGCTCTCTGAGAACCGCCGTCGAGGAGGCCCGCATGGAGAGGCAGGCCGCCCTGAGCCACCGCGAGAGCATGGAAGATGCCTTGAGGAGCCTGCAGGCCAGCTACGAGGAAGAGGTGGTTGCCCGTGAGGACAGCGAAGGCAGGCTTCTGGTGGCCCGCAAGGAGGCCGACGACAGCACTCTGGCCCAGGTGGAGCTGGAGAAAAAGGTTGATATATTGCTAAATGAGCTGGGGTTCCTGAAGAAGGTCCATGAGGGTGAGATCTCAGAGCTGCAGGCCCAGATTCAGTATGGAGCTCAGATCGCCGTCGAGGCGGAGACCGCCAAGCCCGATTTGTCCAGCGCCCTGCGGGACATCAGAGCCCAGTATGAGAAGCTGGCAGCCAAGAACATCCATTCAGCTGAAGAATGGTTCCGCGGTAAGATGGGCCACCTGACGGAGAGCGTGGCGCACCACAGTGACGCAATGAGGAACTCCAAGGATGAAGCAGGAGAGTATCGCCGCCAGCTTCAGGCATGTGTCCTTGAGATCGATGCCTGCAAGGGCCTGAATGAGTCTCTGGAGAGGCAGCTCAGGGAGGTGGAGGACAAGCAGAGTTCAGAGGTTGCTGCCATGCAGGTTAGTACTAGAAAAACTCTATTTTAGTGATCTTCTGCTCTCAAACCATAATTTTAACATCCATCCTTTCCTGCAGGATACAATCAGTGATCTTGAGGATGAACTTCGAGCCACTAAGGGTGAAATGGCGAGATACCTTAAAGAGTACCAGGATCTTCTCAATGTCAAGATGGCCCTTGATATTGAGATAGCTGCTTACAGGTATGATTGTTAATATAACATCAGACATTTCAATTCATGTTAATGCTTCTGATTTGTCACGTAATCTTTTGCAGGAAGTTGCTTGAGGGGGAGGAGTCTCGCTTCAATGTGGGTGTGGGAGGTATGGTCGGTGCTTACTCAGTTGGGCCTGTCTACTCCCGGCCCATGTTCTCAATGTCCAGCATGAGCTCTGGAGCCCCCTACATGCTTAGTTCTCGCCTGGTCAGTGCATCCCTCTCAGCTGATGAGGTCATCACATCCAGTCAAGCTCAAGAAGCTGCAGCCAGTCCAACCCAGGAAGAAGAAGAAGAGGAGAAAGAGGAAGAAGAAAAGGACGAAGTAAAGGAAGAGGAAGCGGAAGAGGAAGTGGAAACAAAGGAGGAAGAAGAAGGTAAGATTCAGATGCAAAGTTTATAAATGCAAATATTTTATTATTCTAAATGTTGACAAGAAGTACATAACTAAATTATTGTTTTAAACAGGTGTTGAACAGGAAAAGGAAGGCGAGGCTGCAACAGAGGAAGAAGAAAAGGGGGATGAGGTAGAGGAAGAAAAGGATGATGTTAAAGAGGAAGAAGGTGACGAAAAAGAGGGAGACGGGGAAGAGGGTGAGCAGAAAGAGGGAGAGAAAGCTGAGGAGGAGGAAGTGGCTGCAGAGGATACTGAGACAGAGAAAAGTGAGGAGAAAGCTGACACAAGTGATGATAAGGCCACAGAGGAGACTGAGACAGACAAGGAAGACACTAAGACAGAAAAAGACAAGGTAGAGAAGGAAAAAGTTGAGCCTAAGGCTGAAAAAGCCAAAGAGGAAGTAGAACCTGAACCAGCCAAAGAGAAAGCCAAAGAGAAAACTGAACCTGCACCTGAACCTGAGTCAAAGGAAAAAGACAAGGAAGAACCTGAGAAACCAAAAGCAAAGGAAAAGGAAGAGTCAGAAAAGCCTAAGGTAAAAGATGATGGTGAGAAAGGCAAGAGTGAGAAAAAGGAAAGTGTGAAGCAGGAAAAGGGAAAAGATGAGACTGAGAAACCCAAGGGAAAGAAGTAAAAATGTTGTATATATAACAGCACAAATAGCAGTAGCCTGACCTGCTTCTCTAGTCTCCCTTCAGTCTGTTGCTATACCTTGATCAATGGTGCTCAGAGCATATTGCAATACAATGTTTGAAACTAAAGTCAACTTATCAGCTTTTAAAACAAATGAACATTTGTCTGATGTTACTGAGATTATCTGCATACCTGAGTGAATGTATGCTTGTGAAGTGAATTATATTTTTTAATGTAGCATCAGTCTTGAAATAGATTGCAATAAGTGAATCTTTGCTGCCAGTGCAATAAAAACTTGCTTCTTGATGATCAAAAGGTTTTGCTGATTTATTTCATTTACATTTTTTGTGGGTGTAATATTTTTTTATAATTTCCTTATGCAGAAGTACCATAATGTCTGTTTAGTTTGCTGAATACCTTTAGACTTTTGAAACGTTAAAATATAAAAGATATAAATCTGCAACATTTGTAAATGTTATACAAAAAAGTGGTATATTTAATAAAAAAAAAGATGCAGAATACCTAATATGGGAAAACTTCATAAACAGAAAATAGCATTTATTAAGATCTCTAATGTCTGTTTAGTTTAATGGATGCCTTTAATTTAAATTAGATGCAGCAAATTTCATAAATTGAAAACGCCAATGAGACATTTTTTAAGAGACGTACTCATCATATGATCATTAATTAAACAGTTCATTGCACTTGTACACACCTTTTTGTACAGAATAGGTTTCAAAAGTACCTATAAAAAAGTTAATCCTTTAAAACAGTGCTTTACAGAAAACATATATGTACAAAAACATGCACATAGATCAGGAGATAAAATTGACAGTAAGAATAAAATAATAGTGCATAGAAACATGTCAGATGGGTTCTGTTCTGAAGACACCAAGTTCATTGTAGCAAGTTAAATTTAGCATTTTTCCTTTAAATTTAGAGTTTTACTTACTAACAGTACATTAGATACAGTACAAAAACTACTGCAGTACTGAAAATTTTACCAAAATTACTAGTGAACCGTTATAAATGATTGTCCTTATAGTTCATAACTTGTACTGCACAAAATTTGAGGCACACATTTTAATGAGCCCTTAGCGGCATCAGGGAACTAAACCCTGAGCTGTTTTTATAAATAATTCTGTAAAAGTGTTTGAATTGACAGAAGCACTTAGATTATAACAGTTTTGTCACTTTTTTTGAATGATATACCTCATATTTCATAAAATGTTGTCCCATTTTATATTAGTAATGCCTTGAGCAGTCCAATATGAATGTTGCATTGAAATCACATGTATTTGTGAGCAGTGTTGGGGAAAGTTACTTTGAAAAGTAATGTATTACAATATTGCATTACTCCCTTAAAAATAAACTAATTGTGTTACTTGGTTACTTTTTAGAAAAGTAATGCGTTACTTTACTTTTGCGTAATTTTTTTTCACCTGGCCTGGTCTTGTTTTTTTTATATATATCAAAAAAGTCATATTTTTGGGTAAATGTAAAGACCCTTTCACACCAAAAGTGAAATAATACGCCTCAGGCTGAAGGAAATGCAAATTCACGCGTGTACAGTAGAGGGCGCAGCTCAAGCAAACCTTTCAGCTGTGCTGCCATTCCGGAGAACGGAAGAATAGGATGCAGGAGAAAAAAAGTACTTAATACTTACTTTTCCTATAAAAACAAAAAAATCTATAGTAATTTTTGCTCATGGTTTAATTGAATCAGAAGGTCAGAAGCAAGTACATTAAATGCATAACAAATTATGTTTTATTTAACATATTTAGTCATTGAAGGGTTTGCATTTAGTAGGCCTATTCTGATTCTGCATTTCACTGATTTTATCCATTTTGAGGAATATTGATTATTTTTTTGTGCAAGTGAGAGAAGTGCACGCTCACATTTAGGCCTCGTTTACACTGCAGGTCTTGATGCCCAATTCTGATTTTCCGATTTTTTGACCGTCCGTTTACACGTTCTTTAAATTGTGACCCATATCCGAGGCATGTGTTTACACTTGACATAGATCTGAAACATCGAGCATGTTTAAAGGGGTCTTCTTGCACAGATGGACGAACGCGCAGCGAGATCTCAGGACTGTGGGAACATAGCCTACAACACGATCTCATGAAAGTGAGTGTCTAGCACGAATTGTATTTCTCGTGCTCACTTAAAAAAGTTGGGTTAAAAACAACCCAACAGCTAACCCAATGGTGGGTTGATATAGCACCGACCTATTGTTGGGTTATTTTAACCCAATAAATTAGGTAACTAGTTTTACCCAATAAATTGGGTTACAAAAAACGAATCTGTTGGGTTATTTGGCCAAAATGCTTTAATCAACCTATAATTAATATTAATTATAATTACTATTATTGCCATGTAAATAAATAACTCACAACTTAAGTATATTAACAATGCTTTATTTACATTCAATTAGACATAGCATTCAAAAGTTATTGTTGCAATTGTTTTGATGTACTTACCTAAAGGTAAGAAATTGTTTCAATAAATAAAAATAAAAAAAGTAATGCAATTATAAACTGCCTCATAAGGCAACGTGTTGAGGGAACACCTCCAGGCACAGAATATTAATGTTAAAATTAATTTAGAGTTATGTTTTAACTTCTAAGAAACATGGAACACAAAAACACAAATATACAGTTGTAGTCAAGTCACCTTTATTTATATAGCGCTTTTTACACTACAAATTGTTTCAAAGCAGCTTTACAGAGATAACAGGAAAGTAAAGTTGTAATAGTATTTTTAAATTCAAAATTAAATGTTAAATGTCCCCAACTAAGCAAGCCAAAAGCCAATGGCGAATAAAGGCGAAAAAAGGCGACAGTGGCAAGGAACCAAAACTCCATCAGGTGACCGAGTGGAGAAAAAAACCTTGGGAGAACCCAGTCTCATTCAGGGGGCCAGTCCTCCTTTGGCCAACAAACGAACAGTGTATGATTATGATTTAGGCGGCATAATAGGTCAGAAGTCAGATTGGATCAGAACTTTCACAATATTTATCCAGTTCATCTGGTTGGGGTCGGAGTCATCACGCCGGTATGGAGACGAGTTTGTTGAGGTGTCCATGAGGCCTTCACAGTGTTGATGAGGCTGGCACTTCAGGGATGCGTTGTCATCGTGTCCATGTGATGGTCCTTCCTCAGATCTGGATATGGCCTGGATCCGGCGGACTGCGGTAGACCTCGGGATAAACAGAGAGACTAATATTAGCGTAGACGCCATCCTTCTTATGATGTACAAAGTGCATCAGGATTTATGGGAAGTGTTCCCGGTTCCGGCTGATCTAAACTATGCAGCCTAACATTGAATATAGCAATCTATAATGTGTTATGTGTATGCTAAGCCAAAGAGATGTGTTTTTAGTCTAGATTTGAACTGACAGACTGTGTCTGCTTCCCGGACAATGTTAGGAAGATTGTTACAAAGTTTTGGTGCCAAGTAGGAAAAGGATCTACCGCCAGCAGTTGATTTTGATATTCTAGGTATTATCAACTGGACAGAATTTTGAGATCGCAATAGACGTGAAGGACTATAATGGTTAGGAGCTCGCTCAAATACAGGGGAGCAAAGCCATTTAGTGCTTTGTAAGTAATCAGCAATATTTTAAAATGTATACGATGTTTAATAGGGAGCCAATTCAGTGTTGACAGAACCGGGCTAACATGGTCATACTTCCTGGTTCTGGTAAGAACTCTAGCGGTTGCGTTTTGAACTAGCTGTAGTTTGTTTATTAAGCGTGCAGGGCAACCACCCAGTAGAGCATTACAATAATCTAGCCTTGATGTCATGAACGCATGAACTAATTGTTCCGCATTTGTCAATGACAGCATATGACGTAATTTAGATATATTTTTAAGATGGAAAAATGCGCTTTTACAGATACTAGACACGTGACTTTCAAATGAGAGATTGGTATCAAAGAGCACACCCAGGTTCCTAACTGACGACGAAGACTTAACAGAGCAGCCATCAAGTGTTAAACAGTATTCTAGGATATTGCTTGTGGAAGTTTTTTATCCAATAATTAGAATCTCTGTTTTTTCAGAATTTAGTAGTAGGAAATTACTAGTCATCCATTTTTTTTATGTCAGCTATGCATTCCGTTAATTTTGTGAATTGGTAAGTTTCGTTAGGTTTTGAGGAAATATAGAGCTGAGTATCATCAGCATAACAGTGAAAACTAATTCCATGTTTCCTAATGATATCTACTATTGGTAGCATGTACAGAGTGAATAGCAGCGGTCCTAGTACTGAGCCTTGTGGTACGCCCTACTGAACTTTTGACCGATAGAGTGCCGATAGTTATGACGTCACTTTGTAGGACAACTCGGAAGTTAGCGGCGCATGGGTTCCCTCGATCGAAAAGCTATGCATTTTCCCCATAGACTTTTGGAAAATCGCAAAAAATAAGATCTGTGTTCAACAAAGAGTTGTGACCCTTACACGTTTTGTCTATCAAGATAATCTTTACAAGTTAATCCAAAATTTACATTTTGAAGCCTATAAAGTTTTAAAAACCACAAGCAGACACAATAAAGTTTAAAAAACCACAAGCAGGTTATAACTGGTGTGTTTTATGTCATAGATCAAAACGTGAAAATATTTAGAGGCTTTGTTAACCACAGACCTTATTTCAGGCGATTTAGCAAAAACCCATTCAAAAAACCCATAGACTTTAGGGCGAGAGAACCGGAAGTGCTAAAATGCTAACTCACTTCCACCTTTTGGCCTACAAAGTGACGTCATAACTTCGGCATTCTACATTAGAATTCAACCAAGTCATGTAATAAGGTGCAGTAACAATGAAAGTATGGACATCTGTTTATCAATATAAATATATATTATATTTTCTATTATTTCTATTATATTATTATTATAATATAGAGCTTCTGCAATTGCCATGTATTGTGGTAAATGACCTCCATTTAAAATGTCCTTTTACTGCTGTGTCATTTAAAAAGTAATAAGTTAAAGTTTATTATAAAGGAATAAAGTCTCAACCAACCATCATTTTATTTAATGGGTTATGTAACTCAACTGACTATTGTAATGTAATGTAATATAACTTACTATCTTATTGAGTCATAGTTATTTTTTATAACTTTTAATCTTTATAAAGTTGTCTAGATAAAAGTTTTTTTTTAGGCGGGATCTAAAGCAATGGGAAAAAAAAGCACACAATGAATGGCGTCCTGTCCGGACGCATTTCCCCGAAAAAAGGACATTTCCGGGGAAAAGAAATTTGAAATTTGAATTTTAACCTAACGGGCTGCGTTGTTATAGAAACAACCCAATACATGTTCCGAATAACCCAACAGAACGACCCAATATTTTTAACCCAGCTATTGGGTACACAAAATAACCCAACGTTTATTAGAGTGTGCCATTTATAGCCTACGCCAAAAATAGTTTTTGCATGCATATGATACGCACTGTAAACGTGTGTATTAAACGCCATAAAGTGCGTATCATACACGCAAAAACTATTTTTGGAGTATAAATGGCACGTGAAAAAAAAATGTGTGCAATAAACGCACTTTCATGAGATCGTGGCGGGCTTTAACGAGGAGCAGTGAGTCCGAAATTTTAGGATGAGCAAGCCAACCTTTGATATGTTGTGTCAACGTGTGTCCACATTCCTCTCATATACGACCACACAATGTTTCGTCGGGTCATCCGTCCCTTCGCAGATGCGCGTCGGGGTTTCTCTCGTCATTAAACCGCGGAGACGTATAGCCTAATGCCTCAGAAAATCCGATCTGCCTGTTTACATGACAGTCGCATTGGCACATATCTGATTTATATCTGATTTATTTTCACTTATGAACGAGGCCTGTAACCGATCTCGAAATATCCGAATGCATGCGTTTTTTTTCCTGTTTACACTGTCATAGAACACATCCGATCTGTGTCGCATATGAGTAAAAAATCGGAATTGGGTCACATTTCACTGACAGAGTAAACGAGGCCTTTGTCTAGAACTACAATAACAATCATGTTTACACACAACGCCTCTGCACTTCGATTTGTCTGAACATGGGAACAAGAGAGCTGTCAGTCAATAAATGGGAAAACAAAGTAACTTGCATTACTTATTTGAAAAAGTAACTCAGATATTTTGTTTTTTTAAATTTTAAAGTAATGCGTTACTAGTTACTTGAAAAAGTAATCTGATTATGTAACTCAAGTTACTTGTAATGAGTTACCCCCAACACTGTTTATGAACATTTTCTCTATAAAGTCACACACACAGCTGCTAGTATTGCCAATTACTTTCATTTAAAAGCATACCACCGCACATACTTACTGATGATTCTATAAAGCATTCAATAAAAACAATAAAAAGTACATAGTGATATAAATTATTTTAGGGAGATCTTTAAGTTGCTGATCTTGACTAAAACTAAAAATCTGATTAATCACAATAATTTTTGCTATCAAGATTTTAACAACAGAGACAAACAACATACATTACCTGTTTCGTGAAAAATCAGCATTACTGTCACATTTTAATCACCTGACCAGTCTAACAGTTAAAGGACGTAGCTTGTGGCTGATGTCTTCTTATTATATAGTGTGAACTGATAAACAATTAGGTAAATATATATATATATATATATATATATATATATATATATATATATATATATATATATATATATATATATATATATATATATATATATAATTGTTTAATTTCTGGAAATTATTTTTGTAAAATAAAATGATATAAGTTCACACAATACATATAGTTGTGGTCAGAATTGGCACCCCTGGTAAATATGATCAAAGATAAAAAATAAATCTGCATTGGTTATCCTTTTGATATTTTATTCAAAAAAATTGCAAAATTCTAACCTTTCATTGAAGTAAATGAATTGAAATTGGTAAATATGAAATAAATGCTTTTCTCCAAAACACGTTGGCCATAATTATTGGCACCCTTTTGTTCCTACTTTTTGCAATCTCCTTTTGCCAAGATAACAGCTCTGAGTTTTTTTGTTCCTATAATGCCTGATGAGTTTGGAGAACTGACAAGAGATCAGAGACCGTTCCTCCATACAGAATCTCTCCAGATCCTTCAGATTCACAAGTTCATGTTGGTGCTTCTTCTCTTCAGTTCACTCCACTCATCAGGTCAGGGCACTGGGACGGTCATGCCAGAAGCTTGCTCCGTAACACAATTTTGTGTTGATTTTGATGGGGGGGGGTTTTCCTGATGGAAGATCTAACCAACGCCCATTATAAGATTTCTAGCAGAAGCCGTCAGGTTTTGATTTTTTATCTGTTGGTATTTGCTAGAATCCATGATACCATGTATCTGAACAAGATGTCCAGGACCTCCAGCAAATAATAGGCCCACAGTTAATATATATAATATATTATATTTAACTGTGGGCATGGGGTACTTTTTATGATGTTCAGATGGGTTTGCAGCCAAAAAGCTCTTTTTGTAGTTTCATCTGACCATAGAACCCAGTCCCATTTAAAGTTCCAGTCGTGTCTGACAACTGAATATACTGGAGTTTGTTTTTGGATGAGCGAGGAGGATTTTCTTGAAACCCTCCCAAACAGCATGTGGTGATGTAGGGGTTGTTTGATTTAAAAAATAATAATAATTGGGCTTTCAGACCCCAAGTCTTAACTAATCTCTGCAAGTCTCCATCTGTGATCCTTGAAGAGTCTTTGGCCACTCAAAATCTCCTCCTCACCGTGCATTAAGACAATATAGACACATCCTCTTCCTGGCAGATTCGTAACATCTTTAGTTGATTGGAACTTCTTAATTATTGCCCTGATGGTCAAAATGGGGATTTTCAATCTTGAGCTATTTTCTTACCGCCACTTTCTATTTTGTGATGCTCAACAATCTTTTGCTGCACATCAGAACTATATTCTTTGGTTTTACTCATTGTGATAAATGATTAAGGGAATTTGGCCCATACTTAAACACCTGCGAAACAAGAAGTCATAGCTAGACAATTTCATGTTCCTAGTCACCCTGATGTGCTAAAAAAAATTTATATTAATGGGAATATACTTCAGAGATATTTTACTCCTAAAAAATTCTAGGGGTGCCAATAATTGTGGCCAACATGTTTTGGAGAAAAACGTTTATTTCATAATGTGATTTTCCCCACACTTTCAATTCTTTTACTTCAATGAAACGTTAGATTTTTGTGAATTCTTTGAATGAAAGATCAAAAGGATAAACAACGCAGATTTATTTTTACAGGCATCTTTGATCATATTTACCAGGGGTGTCAATAATTCTGATGACAACTGCATATATATATATATATATATATATATATATATAATTTTTATATGATTTTATGGATAGTTTTTTCATTTTTAATTTCTTGATGTTCTTTTTCTCTTTTGAATTTACTTGCTGCCATTTTTAAAACAAACTTAAAGACATTTTTTTCAAAGGCAATCACTCAGAACTTGCAGTGAATGTTGATAGTATTATTTTCTTATCTCTTACAAAGAATATGTAACCACACTCTTAAATAATGTGCAAATACCAAATGCATACCACATGAGGAAAAAAGACAACAAATATATATAGTTTTTTTTTTATATGATGTTTATTGAGCAAATGCTGCTGAGAAATTCATTCAGATGAACAAAGACATGGGACAGCAAACGGTAGCACCTCATTAACGGTAAGTAGTTGAATTTAAGTCACTCCTATGCATACAAGAATGTATGTGCGCATTGACAGGTTTATTTTCAAATGCACTCATCAGGTAAACATAACTGACAACGGTAAAAAGCATGTTTAAGGCTAAGAGTTTCTTAGTTGCTTTATGTACTGAGTGTATATGACCATGGGCTATTTTCACCATCGCCTTCATCCTTTTTTTTTTTTTTTTTTTTTTACATTTTTCGCTTAGTTGGTGTCCTCGCAATAATAATATTTATAAGGCTACTTTGTCAGAAGAACATATCTCTACGACCCTTGTTACCCTAACTTGAAGCAAATGTCATTCCCCAGCACTCCGCCAGTATTTTATATTAGGGTGGTTATTATTCTATCTTAAAGAACGAGGAGCGCGCTCCCCCTGAGCTGGCATGCAGATGCCACATTCAAGTGACCGCCCCCCTCCCCAGGTATTGCAGTTTGAACAAAAGTGAAAGTGAGTCCCCGGCGTCCTGGACCACATACGCAGCAGAACCCATTTAAAGCTGTCACTCAACATGCATTTTTTTAGCTTGCTGCATCTTGTGGCTTCTCTCTATGCTTGTTTTTGTTTTAGTGTGGTTAATGTAATTAGGTACATCTGTTGAGCTTTATGATTTCTTCGTTATGTTCATTTTGTGTTGATTGCTTGAATGCTTCCTCCTCCGTTCCTTTTCAGTCGGCTATAGCTGTACGCTCGAGTCTAATCTGCTTCAGTGGACTTCACGGCCTTCTCCGGGGTTTTGGAGGACACTTTTTCCTGGACGCTCTCCTCCACCTCCTCTCCTTTCTCGGTGACGGTAACAGTTTTTGTGACTTGTTTGACTCCACCTTCCCCAGTCGTGATGGTCTCCACAGTCTTGGTGATGACCACCCTCTGGCTCGATTCATCTTTGGTTGGGCTCTCATCCACTCCGTTGGAGACCACCTTATCGGACTCTTTCTTCTCGTCTTTTTTGGCCATGTCTCCATTCACGGTTGCCTCTTTCTTTTTATCTTCAGGCTTTTTCTCTGGTTCACTCTTTTTCTCATCTGCTGGCTTTGGGGAATCTTCTTTAGTTTCAGCTTTCGGTGGTTCTGACTTTGGCGCCTCTTTCTTGGGTGGTTCTTCCTTAGGTTCCTCTTTCTTAGGACTCTCAGTCTTGGGAGACTCACTTTTGGGGGCTTCCTTTTTTGGAGTCTCTGTCTTAGGTGTCTCCTTCGGGCTTTCGCTCTTTGGACTCTCACTCTTTGGACTCTCACTCTTTGGAGATTCTGGTTTAGGCGTC
The DNA here is from genome assembly GCA_026230005.1 of Gila orcuttii. Classification (NCBI taxonomy): domain Eukaryota; kingdom Metazoa; phylum Chordata; class Actinopteri; order Cypriniformes; family Leuciscidae; genus Gila; species Gila orcuttii. Next base: position 30,592,403 of record JAPDVR010000014.1, read on the forward strand.
TCCGTCTTGGTTTCTGTAACAATTGCATTGTCTTTTTCAGATTTGGGCTCTTCTTTCTCTTCTTTTCCCTTCTTGTCTTCCTTTACTATTTCTGTTTCTGCTTTCTTAGGCTGCTCCTTTGCTTCGGCTTCTTTTTCATCCGTTGATCCTTTGTCGCTACCTGCATCTGCCTCATCTTTCTCATCACCCTCTCCTTCTCCTTCTTCTTCTCCTCCGCTTGCCTGCTTCTCTTCTGCTTTCTCACTCTCAGGAGAGGCCTTTGTTTTGGGTGACTTAGTTTCTTCTGCTTCGTCCTCTGCATCAACCTCTTTCTTGTCCTCCTCACCCTCCTTTTCCTCCTCTCCTTTCTCTTCCTCCTCATCACCCTTTCCAGCTTCTTCTTCATCACCTCCTTCTTTCTCTCCCTCCTCTTCATCCTCAGCAGGGGCTCCAGAGGCTACTTTGGCTTGGGTTGAGGCAACCACTTCCTCCTCTTCTTCTTCCGCCTCACCTTCACCTTCCTCTCCTTTCTCTCCTTCCTCATCACCACCTTCTTCACCCTCAGCCTCTCCCTTCTCCTCTCCTTCATCTTCCTCTTTGGCAGCTGACAACTCCTCTGCCATCTCAGCCAAAGCCTCATCCATCTCAGACTTCTCATCCTCCACCCTCGTCTCCTCGATGATCTCCTCCACAAACTTGTGTTGGACTTTAAGTTTAGGCGGCTCACTTTTGACCTTGGGGCCTTTGGTGACGGTCTGGCGATATGGGAAAGTGCTAAAGTGGCTCTCCTCTCCTTCAAGAAGTTTTCTACATAAAAAACGAAAGGCATAAAAGGAGATACAATTGTGGTTTAGGCCATTATCAAAATTATATGAAAAAATGTTTTTTTATGGCTACAAAATTTAGTCAAAATACAAATAATTGCATGTTCAAGAAATACAAATTATTTTCATAAAATAATATAATATATATTCTCATTTGCATGGTTTATAAATTAAATATTTAAATAAAATATTAAATGTTAAACAAAAAAATAAATATAATAATAACAATACATATTTATCAAAATTGTTAATAAATATTACTCAAAATATTGAAATAATGTAATATTATATATTATATAATATCAATGCATATTACTCATAATTATTATTAATAATCAATTATATTGATAATATTATTCATATGTTAATATTTATACGTACAAATAAATAGCTTTTACACCCAAAATTGATCCCAATCTTACCTGTATGCTGCAATCTCAATATCTAGTGCCATTTTTACATTCAAGAGGTCCTGGTATTCACGAAGATGCCGTGCCATCTCCCATTTCGTGCTCTTGAGTTCATTTTCCAGCTGGTGGATGGTTTCCTAGTGAGTCAGACAAAATATTGAGACAGCTTAGTCAAATAAATATATTGCTGAAGACTGAAAGAAAAAAAACTGTCATATTCTAATCATTAGAATCATTAGATAATCATTTGTTTATGCATATTATTCACATGCTACAAGGAACTCTTTGTGGGTATTATGCTAATGCTCTCACTGCATCAATTAAATTATAATTCACACCATCACTGTATGGCCTCAAGGACAATCAATAGGTGCATTGAGTTTATGTGCATGAGGTGATTCCAGGACACAGCCAATGAACAAACCCTGCCTCTGCTGTGACTCAGCAAAGAGCAGAGACTGCATTGTGGGTGTCTGCCTCTCCTTAACCCTTTCTAACACCATTCCACTGCACCTATGATGTAATGAACCATCATACGCAAATCCTCTGATGAATGTCCAGTCTATTTCTCGGCTTTTCATACTCTACAATAGTGAGCTCAGAGGAAACAGCATTAAACAGCCATGCAGACTTTACTGTGACTTAATTTAATTATTGAGGAGAACTGCAACACATTTTAAAAGTTAAAGTGATTTATGAGGGACTACTGCAGCAAAGGCTGCAACCATTATCCACCACAATGTTCAGAGTAGTGGTCTAACAATATTAGTTTTTAAATGGCATATTCTTAAATTGAAGAACATTATTTTAGATTATCAACACAAAAACCCACACTAGCCTATTAGATACGGTAATGTTTTCACCATTCAGTGCACTTTAAAGCACTTATAAAACAACACGCACTTTTGGAGGATCAGACTTGCATATTTAACTCCCTTTTTGTTGAAATGCCCAAATCAAATGTTATGCTAAAAATGCTTAATGTGTAAAGCATTTGATTATGTACCTGAAGGCTGGAAAGGTCATTGTTGTGTCGGTCCTCTATGTCGTTCAGCTGCCTCTCCAGAGACTCTTTGGTTCCTCGGACAGACTCCAACTCGATGGTTTTGGACTGTAACTGGCGGCGATAATCTGCGATCTCGTCCCGTGCGGATTTGATGGCGCCTTTATTTTGCTCAGCGGCCTCCGTGAGTTTCGAGTAGCGGCACACGAACCAGTCTTCCACCTGCTGGAGGTTTTGCGTCGAGTGGCCCTCCAGCTGCGAGCGAATCTCACGCAGCGCATCGGTGATATCCGTCTTCTGGTAGTCCCTCTTCTCCACGGTGATCTGCGACGCCTGCACCTGCGCTAACAGATCGCTCACCTCTTCTTGGTGGTTGTTGCGAATAAACGCGATCTCGTCCTGCAGGGACTGCACTTTCTTCTCCAACTCTGCTTTGACGAGTGCTGAGTCACCCATGTCCTTCTTCAGGGCACGGACGATCGCTTCCGTCTCTTCCCTGATGCGGGCTTCCTCATCGAAGCGGTCCCTAAGGCGCTGGATGTCTACTTCAATGTGGTCGGTGTCCAGTTGGATCTGCGCCTTTTCGTTGTGGATCTGCTCCAGCATGGAGCGCAACTCCTGCAGCTCTTGGTCGTAAAGTTCGCCCAGCTGAGACTGCGACACCTGCTTCTGCCGCAGTGACTGGATCTCCGCCTCGATCTGCTGGTTCTGCTGCTCCAGAAAGTGCACCTTGTCGATGTAGCCCGCGAAGCGGTCGTTGAGTCCCTGGAGTTGTTCCTTCTCATTGGAGCGCTTGTATTCTCCATTGAGGATGGAGGTCTGAGTGAAATCAAGGCTGTCAGTGGAGCTCAGAACCGTTGAGCCGTAAGCTCGCGCCACCGGGACGTTGAAGGTTCTCTTGTAGGAAGAAGAACTCGGGCTTGCCCTCGACCAGGTCTGGGAGCGGAACCCGCTGGAGGGGCTCGAATAGCTCGTCCTGGTGTCCATCACCCTCCGATAGGGACTCCCTATAGTGTCTATCGAATAACTCATCCGGACGGACGGGGTTTGAACGTGCAGATGAACGGAAGTGTGAGGTAAAGTAGTGAGTAGGTGTAGGGTGTGTGGCTCGCTCAGCGCTGGATAGCAGCTCTACCTGCCTTTATATAGTCAAGGCGCTCTTACGAAAAAACTCAGGCTTGTTTTGACTGGACCATTGATCCGACGATGTGGGAGGGCCCTGAGTGCTACTCTTATCTTTATCAGTATTTCAGATTCCTATAGTCACACATAACGAGTGCTTGGGTGGCTAATGACCAATAAAAATAACTTGAAAAAAATATTGTTGGAAGTTTTAATTACTTTTTAAACAGGACGCTAAAAGTTTATGATGTATTTGTGGTGTTAATCATCTAGGCCTATAATAAATTGATAAACGATATAGGCATAATTTTGTTTTATCATAGACAGTGATTCCCGGATCTCTGTTCGCTATAGCGTGCACATTTAGCCCACTAAAATTTTTCTGTTATACAAATGTTTAAAAACTCAATAGAAATTTAGGTCTGTACACTTCTTTGTGTAAAAATAAATACATTTTAAGCTTACTTTTAAGACGCTCCCTATAACCAACATTTTCTGTTAAAGCACCCTCCAAAACGTCACAATTTGTACCCTGAGTGGTTGTAAAAAGTTTTAAAAGAACAGTTTCTTACAGAATATAATATACGTTGGTTTCGATAGAATTACAATATGATATCACGTCGTAGGCTATATATTATGATGTTATTGGGCTACAGTTACACTCGACGTGACATCATTGGTACTTGGACAGAGTCTGATCACGCAGCCCAATCACTGACCGAGCGTCCACAGTCAGCACCAAGGACAGCGGCTCGTATCTCAGACACATTCAAGGGCATTTAGCTGTAGTGTGCTAAGTCAACTATGAAATGACTATTTTCGGTAGCACTTTATTTTTAAGGTGGTTTAGTTACACATGTGTCATAACAGTAAACTATGCATAATTTCAAGTAACTAACCCTAATTATATAGTCAGTACATATTATTTAGTACTTATTTGTGTAGCCTAAATACACTTTAACAATGTCACTTTAAAATAAAGTGTAACCCTATTTTCTTTTGAAAACGTGGCATTGATGAGTTTATTGATTTCTTATAAGAGAAACATTGAGCAGACATGTGCCTTGCACTGTGAAAAAAAAAATAGATTTAGAAATAGAAAAATGAAGACAACAGTTTGCATGGCTTTTTGATCTCAATTCATTTATTTGCTTATTTAAAATAAAAGATCTATTTATGACCTGTAACAATACCTTACAAATCTCATTTTTTTTCAGGATGAGGGTAAAAGTTTAAAATTGAACTGTAACATTTACTCAACAGTGAGAACAATGTATGTTGTTTTCATTTTAAACAATAGCACGCATAAATGATTATACGTTGGCATAATACTTTTATTGTGTCGTCCTTGAAGTTAGGAAGCACCGCTATACTCTGCTGCAAAACATTATTTGATGCAAATTAGTGCAAATCTGAGTTTGGCTTTTTGTGCTGGTTGACAAATGACTTATTTTTTATTAACCAGAATCCTCCCGTTTCTGAATAGACAAAGTATGCATGCATTGGACTGGGACGTGTCAGATAGTGCTGACTTCCTCTAACAGAACACCTGCTGTTATTTGCTTCACATGCAAGGATTTTAATTTATAGACTAACCTGAAGGACATGTGACGCATCGGCTTATCTGACCACCCTCTTTCTAATGAAACCTGAGAAAAATGAGCAGAAGGGCTGTCAACAGGCTCATAACATGCCAAAGATGTGCATCATTTTTAGCAACATTTTAGAGTTTCATTATTATTATTATTATTATTATTATTATTATTATCTGTTTGAGCATACATTTTAAAGATACTTCATAAGAAAACGCAACCCGAGACTGTTGAGATGGTAATTGATTGATCCAGAAGATAATTCAACCAAAGTGCTCCATTCGGAGCTACACTGTGCTCAAAGTCACTCTGAGCTTATACAGACATCTAGAAATTAGCAACTGCTAATTTCCAATAGCCTATTTTCTATTGCTCAGCAGAGTTTAATCATATCACCGAAAATTCAAAATGATTCATTCCTGTTCCAAGCCATTCCTATCGAACCAAGAGAGGACGATGAATTTGTCCCTTTGAGAGGACTAAAATTAGACATTTCCAATTAATTATAGGCCTATTTGCTTTGTCATTGGATTCGCTGTGTCTTAGCATTGAAGCCAGATTTAGCCAGCGTGCAATCATGCAGAGCAGCAGAAGAAGAGCTCCTGAACTCAATGACCTTATGTCTCTACTGTCCACTCTGCATGTCCAGCCCTGAGAGAAGACCATCCATTTTAAATGTGCAAATCATCCCTGAGGAGCAGGGCGCCTGTCGCTCAAGGTGCTTTTGTGGCCATGCAGAGCAGTGCGGCTTAAAATTCAATGCAGGCCACCAGTAATGCTGCAGAGCACGCCCTTACAGTAGCAGCCCACTGTGATGTATTATTGGAGATCCAGCTATAATGTGACGATATTACGGGCAGTGAAATCAGAATCAGTATGATGGTGATGAGGCACGTACGCAGTCTGTGATTTATTAATAAAGAATGATTGGGGGAGGTATGCGGCACATTAATGGAAGCGGAAGCTCATGTAAGCGACTTTTATAAGAAAAAGTCTGCCAAGAACAGAAACGTAACAAATCAAATGGGATCTTTTAAAACTTGTCATGTGGATATGTTTGGTGCAAAAAAAAAAAAAGTGCATACAAATGGGTTGCAAAAAAATGTGGGTTGCAAGATAAGCTCTGGTACAAATGCAGTGTAGCAGTGCATGAAGGCTTGATGCTGATTTAAATCTCTGGAGGATTCTGTTGTTAAATCAGCTCTGAAGGGATTCTTTTGCTCGGTTCCCTCCCCTGATGAGACCGGATGACTCAGCAGTAATCTGTAGACAATGTGAGAAGTGCTTTATATCTGAAAGTAAACTAAACATTTAAATAGTAACCTGAAAGTAAACTAAACACTTCAACTAAACATTTTCCGTTTCTTGCCCTCTCAGTGTGTTTTTCTGCCAGCAATGTTTTATTCATGACCGAGGGGAGAGTTAGAGAATGGGTTAACGCATGTGTGTTTGCAGTGTATGTGCGTGTAAAAGATAGAGAGACCCCTGCTGGTCTCTTTTTTAGCTGTGATTTATGGCGATTCATCATCCCCCCCAAGGTGGTTAGCAGAACGAAGATGTTGGGAGTCAGCATATCGATGTGGAAGCAGAGAGCAGCATCATATGAGCAGAGAGCCTTAATGGTCCATGTCATGGACAAAATCCAACCTCATTAGACACTCCTACAACATGTGTATATACTCATGCAATCAATGCACTTAAGTTGGAGAAGTAAAAAAAAAAAAAAAACATACTTCAACATCATATCTCCATATACTCTGCAAGAGAAAAACTGCAGTAGATGTTATAAGGATCATGAGTAATATGCTGTAAATATATGAGCCTGATAATAGCATATTATCATATGCATTACCGTTTAAAAGTTTGGGGCCAGTAAGATTTATTTTAATAAAAAATGAATACCTTTATTCAGCATTAAAGGATGCATTAAACTGATCAAAAGTAAAAGTAAAGGAACTAAGAATAGGGAACTATTTGAGGGAACAGCCATTTGTAGTTGGGTCTGAAACCATAGTGGACGTTATCGAGTGCACTCATTTAATCCCGTAAAGCACAGCAATAACCTTTTTAATTGATTATTACATTGTTTAATTAAGGATAGTACATAGTTTCTATGACAGAGTTCAAGATACATCTTTTCATTACTATTTGAGCGTTGCTAAGTTTCAAAAGATTATTAAACAGCAAAAACAAACTTCACAGAAGTGGCAGTCTTTCCAATCCAGTGAATGAGGGCATAGGGCTATAAACTGGGAATTTTCGGAGAGCTTCAACTTGTACCGTGTGACTGCTGTACCACCAGAATGTTGCAGATTAATGCTGTGTTCATGCCGTCATAATTACTGTAATTTCGAGATGACAACACTTGACGTTTTTCCACAGAAAAAATAGCAGCTTACAGGTTTGGAAACACAAGGGTGATGACAGTAAATTATGACAGTGTTTTCGTCAGTGGCATCATCAAATTCATCATCAAATCATCGAATCAAATTAATTCCAGTTACACTTAATTCTGTCACGTTGTCCTGGATAAATAAACATTACATAAAAAGAGAAACCAAATACAATTCAATTTAGTATTTTTACATTAACTATGTTAATGTTCTATTTATTAAAACCAAATATAAATCTCATCAAGTTAATGTTTTTACGCATTTAACATTTATTCCAAAATAATGACTAAAGGGAGTAACAATTTAAACAATATATTTTATTTTTTAAATATTGATTTAAATATTTAAATACATTGAGCTGTTCTTTTTAATAGTCAACTTATTTTCATCAGTCATCAAGCTCGGTAAAGACTGATCACATATCCACAGATGGTCACAGACTGGTCATTATATCCAATCATAACCATTCATCCAATCACAACTTTCCCCAATTCATTCTCAATTACCCCCCATTAAACCCACCGCATGCTGTTCTCAATGAAAACTCAATGGGCTCAAGGGAGGCAAGAGAGATGCGGCCTCCTGCTGTAACTTTACCTTATGTGTCGCTTATTTCATTTAGAAAAACGAGTGATTTATACACTTTTAATGCCACTTTTTGTAATATTTGCATTGTATTATTTTTATAATATGGATCATTTTCTCATCCAATTTTTTGAGGAGGCACTGCCTCCCTTGCCTAGGAGAACTGTTCCTTTACACTAGGCAGAGATGGTAAGATTCTGACATTCATTATTATCACCCTATCCTAGAACACCAGTTCAATTATCTCTCTCTCTCTCTCTCTCGCTCTCTCTCTCTCTCTCTCCCTCTCTCTCTCTCACTCTATCTTGCACTTGGGTGTCACAAAGCCAAACAGATTTGTTAGATCTGAATGCTTGCTCAAAATTCCCAGGAGGAGGCTTTTTATTGGGCTAAAATGATGGCAGGGAGAACTGTGTTCATTTAGCTCACCTCCAGGAACGCGAATGACTAGTTGCCGTTTTCCTCGCAGTTATTGAACGCACTCCCTCACCCCATGCCTCCAATTGATGAGTAGCTCAAATCCACTATCTGTGCATTTCAAAGGTAATGCAGGACCCTGGACATCAGTGAATGATTGAAAAACTATAGATTGCTTTAAAGTCTCAACTGTCATCTTTGTCATCTTTTTGAGTCGACTGTCCTCTTTGCTTTTACAGCATATGTATATGAATAGGAAAGGGAGGGGTTAAAATAAACGTTTCAAATTTCAAATCAATTTTAGATTTAGTTTTTATTGACATTACCGTTCAAAACTTTGGGGTTGATGAGATTTTAAATGTTTTAAGAAGTTTCTTGTGCTCACTAAGGCTGCCTTTATTTGACCAAATATACAGTAAAAAATATTAATATTGTGAAAGATTATTACAATTTAAAACAACTATTTTATATTTTAATATGTTTTAAAATGTCATTTATTCTTGTGATGGGAAAGCTGAATTTTCAGCATCATTACTCTACTTTCAGGGTCACGTGATCTGTCATTTGCTTTCTTATATTCACAACATCTTTACTTTTACAGCAAATGATAGATTTAAGAGATTGGATTGTGCTTGTGTTTTAGGGTTGCCAAATCTTACAGGGGGACAGATGCATTAGTCTGTAGGTTGAGTCACATCTCCTTCACGGGACATCATCAGGTTGGAGGATGTGATGTGATGATGTCATAGAGAAAGCTTGGGGTGCGTGTATGGATAGAAAAGGGAGGGGTTGCCCAGGATACGCAGTTTATCTGCAATGCATCAGCAGCTTCCTCTTGCATTTTCCTTCTCCCCTTCCCCTCTTTCTGATTATCATACCTGAACTATTGATAATACAACAAATAGCAATATTTTATTAACATCCTAGAAATTCAGCATATTTGTGTCACATCTGTAATTGTTTGGCATCTTATTTGTGTCCCAAAGTTAGCCTGCTTTGTGGTTGGATCTCTCCATCATGTGATCTAACTAACCAATACAAACTTGAGTCCTTCATCAGGTGAAAGCGTTCGAGGAGTGTCATCGCATCACTGATGTCTGTGTCGACATATTGTCCCTCTCAGGGGACAGGAAAGGAGACTGCTTACCCTTCATAGATTAGATTAGCCAACAAAAGATGAATTTCAGCAGAAAAGGACCAGGATACATGCATGCACACACACTTGCATGGACCCACAAGCTCTCGCTAACAAGTCTATCTTATCCTTGTGATGTATACGCAACCATCTAAATGATACTGTAACTGTGTTGTTTATGATTGCACCAAACATTTTCATCACCTCTTTAATATGACTCTAGTTTATGTAGCTAAACGTATACACTGACCAGTCATCGTGTCAGAAGACTGTGGAACGCTTGCTTTACTTTTTGACAAAATGATTTTACCCAGCAGACTGAAACAAATGATGGCCAGAGGTGGACTGTAAAGTACATTTACTTGAGTATTGTACTTAAATACAGGTCCTTCTAAAAAAATTTGCATATTGTGATAAAGTCATTATTTTCCATAATGTAATGATAAAAATTAAACTTTCATATATTTTAGATTCATTGCACACCAACTGAAATATTTCAGGTCTTTTATTGTTTTAATACTGATGATTTTGGCATACAGCTCATGAAAACCCAAAATTCCTATCTCAAAAAATTAGCATATCATGAAAAGGTTCTCTAAACAAGCTATTAACCTAATCATCTGAATCAACTATTTAACTCTAAACACCTGCAAAAGTTTCCTGAGGCTTTTAAAAACTCCCAGCCTGTTTCATTACTCAAAACCGCAATCATGGGTAAGACTGCCGACCTGACTGCTGTCCAGAAGGCCATCACTGACATCCTCAAGCAAGAGGGTAAGACAGAAAGAAATTGCGGCGTGGCATGGAGGCAATCAGCCTGTGGCACTGCTGAGGTGTTATGGAGGCCCAGGATGCTTCGATAGCGGCCTTAAGCTCATCCAGAGTGTTGGGTCTTGCGTCTCTCAACTTTCTCTTCACAATATCCCACAGATTCTCAATGGGGTTCAGGTCAGGAGAGTTGGCAGGCCAATTGAGCACAGTAATACCATGGTCAGTAAACCATTTACCAGTGGTTTTGGCACTGTGAGCAGGTGCCAGGTCGTGCTAAAAAATGAAATCTTCATCTCCATAAAGCTTTTCAGCAGATGGAAAAAAAAATTCCAGTGCTGCAGAAAAGCAGTGCTCCAAAATCTCCTGATAGCTAGCTGCATTGACCCTGCCCTTGATAAAACACAGTGCACCAACACCAGCAGCTGACATGGCACCCCAGACCATCACTGACTGTGGGTACTCCAGTGCTGCTTCTCTGTAGCCCAGGTCAGGCGCTTCTGCCGCTGATTCTGGTTCAAAAGTGGCTTGACCTGGGGAATGCGGCACCTGTAGCCCATTTCCTGCACACGCCTGTGCACGGTGGCTCTGGATGTTTCTACTCCAGACTCAGTCCACTGCTTCCGCAGGTCCCCCAAGGTCTGGAATCGGTCCTTCTCCACAATCTTCCTCAGGGTCCGGTCACCTCTTCTCGTTGTGCAGCGTTTTTTGCCACACTTTTTCCTTCCCACAGACTTCCCACTGAGGTGCCTTGATACAGCACTCTGGGAACAGCCTATTTGTTCAGAAATTTCTTTCTGTGTCTTACCCTCTTGCTTGAGGGTGTCAATGATGGCCTTCTGGATAGCAGTCAGGTCGGCAGTCTTACCCATGATTGCGGTTTTGAGTAATGAAACAGGCTGGGAGTTTTTAAAAACCTCAGGAATCTTTTGCAGGTGTTTAGAGTTAATTAGTTGATTCAGATGATTAGGTTAATAGCTCGTTTAGAGAACCTTTTCATGATATGCTAATTTTTTGAGATAGGAATTTTGGGTTTTCATGAGCTGTATGCCAAAATCATCAGTATTAAAACAATAAAAGACCTGAAATATTTCAGTTGGTGTGCAATGAATCTAAAATATATGAAAGTTTAATTTTTATCATTACATTATGGAAAATAATGAACTTTATCACAATATGCTAATTTTTTGAGAAGGACCTGTACACTTTTTGAGTAGGCTATCTGTACTTTACTTGAGTATTATTTTTTCTGGAAACTTTTTACTTTAACTTCACGTCATTTGAAAGACAAATATCGTACTTTTTACTCCACTACATTTCTGTCAAGGTCCTTGAGTAGAAAGTAGTAACGTCAGTCAGGGGATGATTTTGGTTGGAAATGAAAGTCGGGTTGATGTCAGATTGACGTCAACATCCAACGTCGGACAAACGTTGGATTTTGGTTGGAAAATAAAGTCTGGTTGACGTCAGAACCCAACGTCAGATTTACACCAAGGCTACTAGAGACTTCAAATAGGGCACTATTTGACGGAACAGCCATTTGGGTGTCCGAAACCATTGTGGACGTTCAATCTCACATTCAATCCCACTGGAACTGTGTTCGAAATAAATTTGAAATTAATATGAGGGTATAGGGGCAATTTCGGACACAACAAATATCTGATTAACATGAATATTATTACTAGTCTTCTCGACTAGATGACATCCTTTTTATCTTTTTTTTTTTTTGTTACAACAGGGTCCCTGATATCATTAGACATTGATACATGAGAAAGAAAGTCTACAACATAAATGTCCTCTGTTTACTGAGATGTCTAGCCTCAAAATTACATTCCGTTACACATACTATCGCTGTGGTTGTGTGTTTGTGTGTGTAGTTATTCCTAATCGGACAAAGAGCCAATCCTTTTGGGTGTTTTATTGTGCAACAGAACTAGTTCTTAGTTTTCTTTACTATATACAGTATATAGATGCGAAAGACTTTTCCTTTGCCGTCCTCTCTTTCAAATTAATTTTTATATTATTACTACTTTAAAAATAACCTTTAATTATTTTATTTATTTTTTTTGCAATGGATTTGTTAGTGTATTTTTTTTACATACACTAGACTACAAAAGTCTGAGTTCAGTAAGGTTTTGAAAGAAGTCTCTTATGCACACCAAGACTGCATTTATTTCATTAAAAATACAGTAAAACATTATAATTGTGAAATATTATTACAATTTAAAACAACTGTTTTCTATTTTAATGTTTTAAAATGTCACTTATTCCTATTATATATACATATATATATATATATATATATATATATATATATATATATATATATATATATATATATATATATATATATATAATTTTTTTTTTATTATTATTTTTTTTTTTATGTAACATATTGCATATTTTTATTATAATATATTAAATGTTCTGGTACACATGCACTTTTACACTGCCTACTTTCTGGGAACAGAAATGTTACCCTGCAACTTTAAATGACCATGTAATTGATTCAACAACTCATCTATACAACTGCAACTATGCCATAATAAAATGCTAAAGAAGAGCTGAACATGTTAATTTCTAATTTGCAGTGTCGGGCTACTATTCAATGTAACTGTAATATGAGGCCATGTTTTTATTTATTTTGCATCAAATAACCCATGAAATAGTGTAATTAGAGAAGGTCCAAAGATAGCAAGTATTTCAATTAGTTGTCAGAGCTGCTATACCAGGATCAAGTTGAATACACTTGTCCTACCAGACAGTCAACGACAAACTCCCTACTGATGCCTTGAAATGCGACTCGTCCACTCCGATTGACCACCACAGCACGTCTTGTCAGAGCCTCACTCACCTCTCAGATAGCAAATTACTTCTAATACTAATAAGATTCATAATTAATATACTGAGAAAATGTATAAACTATTGATTATACAATATAGTCCATTTGTTCAACTCATTAGTAAACCACAAAGGAAGGCATAATAAAATGGTGGGGACCATAAATCTCTCACTCTTTTGTTTTAAATGGGGGGTCCAATGCGTCCACAGACTGCAAGCTATATTAAATATATATGTGAGGCTAAAGCAGGTAATCATCCAAACAATAAAACATAAGATAATCGATCCTAGCCTTAAACCAAATGCATATAAATTATTCTTTATACCACAAATATTTATGTCAGTAGTTAGCATGTGTGTGACCCATATTCATAAAAGACTCCATATACTTTTCCTGTGCAATCTTAGATGGTAGCCTAAAACAATATTCTGAATTCACTAATTCAGTTATAAAATATTCAACCCACAGCATAAGCCTGAGACATGTCCAATATTTTACATTCTGAAGCAATAGCATGCTAAATCATGTTAGTAAGCAGAAATGGTAGCAAATGAGTTCAAGGAGTTGAACTTACTTAGCACACAAACTTGATCTTTGCAATATATCGAAATATAGACACTTTTACAGACTTTCAAAAACAAAAGAGTTTTACAGACTCACAAAAAACAAAAGACTTTTGTTTTATTGTTTTCATAAAACATTAGACATTACGGTTCAAATATGATTCTGATTCCAATAGTTGATACAAAATGCATCATGCATTTCAATGCAGCTTCACAGAAAGAAACAGGAAAATAACAGTGTTAATGCCACAAACTTCATCAAAAGCAGCACTACAGAAGATTGGTGCATCTCAATAGTCAGGGCACTGATCAGGGATTCAAAACCCTCCAAGTGCACTGAAACTTTTCCTCCCTAAAAAGTCCCCTAATGCACTGTGAAAACCAGGGAGCATCGATGCTCACTTTATGGCTGCATCCAAAAATTGCATATTCTCTTGAGTAATTACTTGTTTGGAATAAGTAATTTCTTTACAACCACTAAAAAAGTATGTTCTATGTTAGTATGAATGTGTGTGGTATGAATGTAATCTGGACGTAATACATGCTGTCATTATCATGTGACCTACCAACTTCACTGCTATTTATTTACAGCTGAAATACAGCACGTATAAGTAACAAGCAACGTATTTATCATAATGTACTTTAAATAACATTAAAAATATATACAATAAACATATCAGTTCTGGTAGCCTACCAGTAGTGATGTTGTACAATGAGGACATTGTCATGTTGCCAGAACTAGACTCATCAGTGTCCCAATGTGTAGTAAGCCATTATCCTTACTGTCCTTACAGTGCCCATATTCCTGTACACAATATTCTGATTCATGACCTTATAGCTAGGGAGTTGATTGAGATGCATCCATTGTTTAATTATTCAGCTCAATGTTGATTCAATTTAGTTCAGATCAGAATCAAAAAGTGTGACACTGTAAACGAATATCTTTTGGTCAATATAATCAAGTGTGAGTCACTGGGACGAATCAGAATTCCCATAGCTTTTACAGATCTTCTGAGATGTGTAATAGTCTGGTAATCGAGTTGTTCTGTGAAGTCGACTTAGTCATTTGCAGTGGATACTCTCGCAGTGCCAAGAATTGAATCATTTTGGAATCAAATCTCAGTGCTTTATGAGCCACTGCCAAACAGTTGAGACGTCCAATGGAATAAAATTTTTCCTTCATTCTGCATTGACCTGCGTCATTTAGATTAAATAATTTGTTTTCCATTTAAACATTTATTTTGTCTAAAAAAGGTCATGTTTTAAACTTCAAATCAAACTTGCTCACCTGTAGGTAAACAAGATAGGCCTAATATTTTATCTCATGCAATGACATGGCATTCATACATATTAAATGTGCCTAAAATGTCCCATACCTTTTTGGGGCCACTGTCATGCTGTGTTTTATTGCACTGCATTGCCACAGTACTGTGCAGTTTTATGATGTCCTGGATTGTATTGAGCTGATGTGTTGCTCTTCCTCTGTATTATATTGTGCTGTGCTATACCATCCTGTGCTTGGCTCTGCTGTGCTGTTTTCAGGCTCTTGTAAGGGCTCTCTGCCTGCTTGCAGCTTCTAACAGTAGACAACAGAACAGACAGTTTCCCCCACGTTCCTCTCAGTAATTTGCTTTTGTCTCTGCTAGAGCCAATTAGACAATAAATGTTTACACAGACAAGCTCAGTGTGCCAGGAGTTTCTGAAATGCACTTGGCTTTCTACAACTGCCTCTGCAGGATCATCAACTTTTCTTGGCTGCCTCTATTACATAAAAACTTTGTCAGAATTCAAAACATACTCATATCCGTGAAAGAAATATCATTTTGCAGTATTTCCTCAGGAGCAGGAGAAAATTAGATCACTGCAGAAACAGCTGAGGGTGGAGACTAGAGACACTGAATTTTCCATAGGGTGATGCCACTGTTACTGCACAGACTTTCAGATATTTACATTCTCTGTCTCCTTCCTGCAGGAGCAGTATCTGATATTTAATCAAAAGCTAATGCAATGCTGTCTCACCTCGTGGGTTGAGGGAGATATATGGATGTGATTAGTTTTATGGCAGACAAGGGCAGCCAGCCTGTCCCACTGCAGCCCTGAGTCACACCCAGAAACCCCGTCCAGCCCACAGCAACATGCAGCTTGAAGAACAAATAAAATGAGAGAAACTTAATATGATTTAATGGCATGTGAGTCATGTTGCAACAATGAACCACAGATAAACTCGACAATCTATCTATCTTTCTCTCTATCTTTCTCTCTATCTATCTATCTATCTATCTATCTATCTATCTATCTATCTATCTATCTATCTATCTATCTATCTATCCAATCTAAACACACTTTTCACAGACATATAATGTTTAAAAAACAATTTAAAACATTTATATAAAAAGTCATATTAAATCATTTAGTTTGAGTGCATATTATTTATATATGGTATAATATAGTCATTTTTAATAAATACATATTAAATATATCATATATATTTAAAACTACTAGAAATTACTAAGAATCATATGACACCGAAGAGTGGAGTAATGGCTGAAAAAAAAAATTAACGCATCACTGAAATAAATTATATTTTAAAGTATATTAAAATACCATTAGAAAACCATTATTTTAAATAAGCAATAATATATTGTTATAATATTTCACAATATTACTGGGTTTTTTTCCCTGTATTTTTTTAGCAAATAAATGTAGGCTTGATAAGCATAAGAGACTTCTTTCAAAACCATTAAAAATATAAATATTTCAAAACTTGTGTGACTGGTACTGTGTATATATACTGTATACATATATATATATATGGAAGGTATTCCAAATGAACATGAAAATGTAGTAAAGTGAACTACTGCAGAAATTCCCTGTGAAGAGGAAGACAGTTAAGGTTTCTGCTGCTGTTAGCTCTGGACTGGGCCGTTCTGGGCTGAGGGAAATGTGCTGCGTCCGCAGGCCCGCTAGCTGATATCCGATGTGAGATGGAGGTGTAATTGATAATGGTGCAGCCTCTTTTCTGCACTGCAGAGCTGCTGTACTTCCTGTGTGTTCATCTGAGTGTGTGTTTGTGTGTGTGAGTGAGACTTTGTTTTGGTGGTGCTATATTACATTCAGCTACAGATAATATGCTGCCCTCTGTTGGACAGAGAGAACACAGGGCACTAATAGTGCTGACTCTCAGACTTGAAAAATTCTGCTGAGACAGCTGGGAGGAAGGTATACTGGCTTCATCTACAAAATTGTTTCTCAATACATATATGCATTTGTTTCATAAGAGCCATATTGTGTTATCTGTGGGCAATGAGTTGATTGGAGGTGACCTTGGGAAAATGCATGCTGTGTAAGAATGGACAGGGGGGAAGAATATTGTTTAGTGAAAACGTGAGAAACTGAGAGGAAATGGGAGGGAGAGGCAGAAAAAATAAAAGAGAGGATAAGAAAAGGGTATTGACTAACTAATTATAAAGCAATCCTTGTGTTATTCCATCTTGCTTACTCAGTATAGCCTAGAGGTAGAGCCTTTTTTTTTAGGGGGGGGGGGGGGTGTTATTCAGGTACTTTAACCAACAGAAATATAAAAATAATTTGAAATACCACAAAACCATGGACTTCATCTAATGATGTCCAAAATTCAGAGACTTTTAGGCTATGTTTAGGTTATAAACCTGCGGCACTCAAGCAGGTTTGTGTAAAACGTCCAGCATGATTTGAGAATGATTCAAAGATCATCATGAGTTTCAATAGACGAACATCTAACTGTCTGTACAAAGAAGTTACAATGTCAATGTCACTAATTTACTTGTGTCAGGAGTGGGTTAAGAATTGTGAGGACTTTAAAAGGGCTTTATTTTCTAAAAAAAAAAACAATAAAAAAAACAAACAACAACAACACAACTTAAACCTCCCCAATGGGGGAAAAACAGGGCAAAAAACAAAAAACAAGTCCAGGGCAGCAGGACTGGAGCAAGGCACGACAAACAGGCAAGGCTTCCGCACCGAGAACAAAAGGAGAATAAATAGGGAAGGAAATCAAAGAGGTAACAAGAGAGAGCGGGCAGGGCAAATGAAACAATAAACAGGTAACCAGAGGACGGAACCAATGCTAGAAACTAAAGGACAGAAGCACACAGATGTCAGGACCCAGACACCGAAACTCAACCAAGACTAGGCCGAAGTGTCAGGATCCAGACACCACGCCTCGAGCACATGGCCTAGAGAACAACCTCAAAGCTGTACACTCACTTAAAAACAAGACAATTGCATTACAGTCAGGATCCTTCCTGTCACCAAACCAAGAACAACCTGACAACTTATTAACTTATTGTTAATAATCTTAGAACTTTCCATTTCTTTCCAGGTTTACATTAGATTTCATTCGATTTTGGACTTGACAGTCTGACTTTGACTAGCCTCATATTGCATCACAAAAGAAATGCGCTAGAGTTCTGAAACATAACGATATAAATAGGAGCTTCATTCTAAGGAGGAGTTTTTTCAAATGTGAAAACTTTTTCTCTTTCATCCCACGTAGTTTATCTGCTGTTTAATTCACTCTGCACTGCTTTGAGTTCAAAGACACGGGAGGATCACAGGCCATGGAGCACTTCTCTCTCTCTCTCTCTCAGGAGAGATCTGAGCTTTGTGCTCCTCCTCTGAATGTGTTTCACTCTCAGTGTTGTATGCTTGTTCTGTTAGACATGGCACATTTGGCTACACCTCGTGAGATCGGCCCAAGCCCTTTCCGAATGTCCCCAAGCATCTCCTGCAGTGTGATGAATGCAGGACTCTACTCTGGTCTCTGCAGATTCCTCTCATTAAATATTTAAAACTCTGAATGCAGCTATTAGTAATCGAGATACGCAAAGCTTCCTTTTTCCCTCACCAAACACCCGTGGTGGTAAAATCCCCCCAGTGTTGCAGAAAATTTCATGCTGCATATTGTTTAGAAACACTATTGAGTAGTTTGAATATGTAATAAAACATAAAAATCTGTCTTTTTTTAAATATCCTAAATTATACAATCTCTTAAACTCACAAATAATAGCAAGAATAACAATCTTTTATTTCTGAGAATAAAAAAAAAAATATATATATATATATATATATATATTTACATTTTTTAAATGTATTTTCCTCCAATGCCATACTAACGATACTCGGTTACTAACGTAACCTCGGTTCTCTCTAGAGAGGGAACGAGTATTGCGTAAGTTTAGCTTACGCTACGGGAAAGATTCATCTTCTCGAGATACTGAAGCCAAAAAATTATCTGTATAGGCACATGGCATAATCCCTTTAGTGCAGCTCAACCAGGAGAGCTGAGTCATGTGAGAGTGATCTGAGCAGGAGATCTGGGCAGAATACATCTCTCGTTCAGACTGACAGCAGTTTAGCCTGCAAGGCGGGAACTTCTAGGTTATAGAACCTGACAAAGGTAGACGGGGAGCTCCAGCCCGCCGCTACACATATGTCGTGGATAGAAATCCCGCTGGACCATTCCCACGAAGAGGCCACGCCTCTCGTGGAATGAGCCCTGATGCCCAGAGGGCATTGCAGATCCTTCGACGCATAAGCGGCCGCTATAGCGTCTACTATCCATCTGGACAGGCTCTGTTTCGAGGAGGCGAAACCCTTGGTGCGCCCACCAAACGAAACAAAAAGCTGAAGGAGGCGGTGCGCGTAATGTAGACCCTCAGCGCTCTGACGGGGCAGAGGAGGTTCACATCACTTTCACTGTCAGATGCTGTGAGAGCAGACAGTGAAATAACCTGCACTCTGAATGGAGTGACCATCACTTTAGGGACATAGCCGTGTCTAGGTCTGAGGATGACTTTAGAGTCATTTGGTCCAAACTCAAGACACGACGCGCTGACAGACAGCGCATGTAGATCCCCTACGCGTTTTACTGATGACAGCGCAGTCAGAAAAAACGTTTTCAGTGATAGATATTCCAACCCCACGGAGTCTAGTGGTTCGAAAGGAAAAGCTTTCAGGGCCTTGAGGACCAATGAAAGATCCCACATAGGAACCGACGGGGGGCGCGGCGGATTCATCCTTCTAGCTCCTCTAAGGAAGCGGATGACCAACTCATGTTTCCCCAGTGACTGGCCGTGCGTTGGTTCTGCAAACGCTGCCACGGCCGCCACGTACACTTTGAGCGTGGAAGGGGACCTTCCCTTATCCAACAGCTCTTGTAGGAAAGTGAGCAGATGCGCCACCCCGCATGTCCGCGGGTCCAGACCTCTGTCGGTGCACCAACCGGAGAACACCGACCATTTAGACGCGTAGAGCCTTCTTGTGGAAGGGGCTCTAGACTGCGTGATCGTGTTCATCACTCCTTCTGGCAGGGTAACGAGTACCCGTTGATCAGCCATGCATGCAGCGACCAGCGCTCTGGATGGGGATGCCAGATCGTGCCGCAAGCTTGAGAGAGGAGATCTGCCCTCACCGGAATCGGCCACGGAGCTGTAAGTGACAGCTGTGCTAGTTCCGGGAACCAAATCTGATTCTCCCAACGCGGGGCTATGAGGAGCACCGAGTGGCGCGTTTCCCTGATTCTCTTGATCACCTGTGGTAACAGAGAGACCGGAGAGAAAGCATATAGCGGGAGGCTGGGCCAAACCTGGGCCAGCGCGTCCTCGTCCTTCAAGAAGAACATTGGGCATTGAGCGTTGTCTTTTGACGCAAATAGGTCGACTTCCGCTCTGCCGAATAGGCGCCACAGTTTCTGGACCGTTTGGGGGTGCAAGGACCATTCCCCTGGGGGGACATTGTCTCTGGACAGTCTGTCTGGGCCGTCGTTCAGATGGCCAGGCACATGCGCCGCCCTCAGCGAGCGCAGGTGTATCTGAGACCAAATAAGGAGGCGTTCCGTCAGATTGCAGAGATTTCTGGATCTGACACCGCTCTGACGGTTTATATAGGAAACCACAGATGTGTTGACCGCCAGACACCCAGGCTCGGGGGGGGCACGCGAGCATTCAGCCAGCGTTGGAGCGGGCGCATGCGCAGTAGGCCCAGCTGGAGCACCGCTGCAGCTGATGCCATACAGCCCAACATCCTCTGAAAAATTTTCAGAGGGAGGAAGCTGCCCTTCTGGAAAGAAGCGGCCAGGTGGCGAACACGGCGTGCGCGCTGTGTCGACAAACGAGCCGTCATGGTTACCGAGTCCAGTTCTATTCCTAAAAAGGAAATTGACTGGCTGGGCAGTAATGAGCTCTTGGTCCAGTTGACCGTGAGACCCAAGCTTTCCAGATGACTGAGAAGCACCGTTCTGTGAGATAGAAGCTCTGTCTCTGACTGTGCCAACATCAGCCAATCGTCCAGATAGTTCATTATACGCAGCCCCTGACTTCTCAGGGGGGCGAGTGCCGCGTCCATACACTTTGCAAATGTACGGGGTGCCAGGGACAGGCCGAACGGCAGGACGGTCGAAGGCGAATCTCAAAAATTGCCTGTGACGGGGTACTATCTGAATCTGAAAATATGCATCCTTCAGATCTAGAGAGATAGACCAGTCCCTCGGGCGAACGTGCACAAGGATTTTTCTGGTCGTAAGCATTTTGAACGGTCTTTTCGCAAGCACTTTGTTCAAATGTCTCAGATCTAGGATGGGTCTGAAGGCTCCGTCCTTCTTGGGCACGAGAAAATAACGGCTGTAAAAGCCTGACTCGCTTAGAGAAGGCGGTACCCTTTCTATAGCCCCTTTGCACAGCAGCTTCGCTATTTCTGCGTGAAGTAGGTGTGCTACTTCCGCATTCACTATTGTCGCGGTCCGGGTTCGAAAGCGCGGGGGACAGCGAATGAATTGTAGTGTACAGCCCTGCTTTATTGTAATCAATACCCATTCTGAAATCCCTGGGATGTTCTCCCACGCGGCTATGTGAGCCGCTAGAGGGCGAATGGCCTCCGGGTTCAGACCGCCATTTGCTGGCTTGTGAAACTGAACCGGAGCCGAGAGCACGGCGCGCGCGCTCTCGGTTCTGGGCAATGGCGGCTCACTGACAGCCGAAACCGGCTGATTTATGTGAGATGTCCCGATCATAGGGGATGGGGAACAAACTTTTACCACATTTAGCCGCGCGAGCAGCGCTCTGGGTGAAAGAGCTCTCTGTAAGCGTGAGCGCGTGGACGCGGGCACGAGACTTACAACTGTATCTAACGCCCCGGTCATAATAGACGGGGAGCGTTTTATTAACGCTCTGCGTTTTGTGATAACGCTTAAGCGCGCGGGCGGGGCCCGGGGGAAGGTTTGTGTTAGTAAGCGTGAGCGCTCTCTGGCGGGCACGAGACTTACGTTTATAACCTGTTTGTTTGACCGTGTAACAGAGCGGGCAGATAGTGGGCACAGACTTGTGGACACATTTCTTACATGCAACACTCAAGCGGCTTTTCTGCGTTTTATGAGAGTGTGCTCTGTGAGTGACACAGAATTTTGAGTGCTTATGTGTAGGGGTGAGCACTGAGGCGTGGGCACTTTCACTACACTTAAAACATTAACGGCATGAGCCGGACCAGACATTACACTCTTTTTGAGATTTCTCTGGGTCGCCGTGAAAACGGCGTTTGTGTGCAGGCGAGAGGGTGAATAAACCGGCTCGTTGGCTGCTAAATGAACCGCTGCAGTAGCCTGTTTTAAGGGGACTGACAGGGAAATGAATTTTGACGGCGGTCCGGCCGCAGCGGGACACGCGCGTCTTTTCTCTCTTACTGTCAGGAGGGCTTCGCGTGCTCAGATTTCAGCGTGATTCTCTGCCGAGGCCCTCTGGGAGGCGGCGGTCTGTGACGCCTGTCTGAGCGCGATCTAGGGCGGCCGCCCTGACGTCGCTGCGAAGGCTGTTTGAAATTGACCCGGAGCCGAAAATGGGGCGCGCGCTCTCTCGGTTCTGGGCAATGGCTGCTCGCTGAAAACCGAAAACCGGCTGATTTATGCGAGATGTCCCAATCATAAGGGATGGGGAACATTCTTTTTTCACTTTTTCACGCGCGAGCAGCGCTCCGGGCGAAAAAAGCTTCTTGTAAGCGTGAGCGCGTGCGCGGGCACTAGACTTATAAGTGTATTTGACGTCCCGATCATAATGGATGGGGAGCGTTTTATTAATGCCCTTCGTTTTGTGATAACACTTAAACGCCCGGGCGGAGCCCGGGGGGAGGTTTGTGTTAGCAAGCGTGAACACACTCTGGTGGGCACGAGACTTACATACATAACCTGCTTCTTGATCGTGTAACAGAGCGGGCAGATAGTGGGCACAGACCTGTGGACACATTTCTTACATTCAACACTCGAGCGGCTTTTCTGCGCTTTATGAGAGTGTGCTCTGCGAGATTCGGAGTGCTTATGTGTAGGGGTGAACACTGGGGGCGTGGGCACTTCACTACACTTACAACACCGACGGCATGAGCCGGACCAGACATTATACTCTTTTTGAGATTTTTCTGGGTCGCTGTGAAGACGGCGTTTGTGTGCAGGCGAGAGGGTAAACAAACCGGCTCGTTGGCTGCTAACTGAACCACTGCAGTAGCCTGTTTGAAGGGGACTGACAGAGAATAAACTTTGACGGCGGTCCGGCCTTAGCGGGAAGCGCGCGTATTTTCGGAGGCGATGTGTCTATTAGTAAGCGTGAGCGCTCGTGAGCGGGCACGTAACTTACATTCTTAACCTCATATATACTCACTTAAGACTTCTCTGGGTCGCCGCGAGAACGGATGTGTGCAGGCGAGCGGGTTGCATCACCGGCTTGTTGGCTGCCAAATACACCGCTGCAGTAGCCTTATCTAAGGGGACTGACAGGGCGAGACATTTCGACGGCGGCGCGCAAGCCCGTCCGGGTCATGCAGAGAGCTCGAGAGGGCTCTGCATGAGGCGCTAACGGGGACGCGATTGCAGGGTAGCTCTCTTGTAACGTAAAGAGAGCTAGCCGCGTGCTCGTTGGTCGAGCAGAACTGGAACAGTGTTTGTACGAGGGCGCGCGCACGAGTAGTGGGCACGGGACCTACATTAACACAGATGATGCCCGTCCGGGTCATGCAGAGAGCTCGAGAGGGCTCTGCATGACGCACGAACGGGGACACGAGGGCGGGGTAGCTCTCTTATAACGTAAAGAGAGCTAGCCGCGTGCTAGTACGTGTCCTTCGGCCTCATCCTCAGATGCGACGGCAGTGAGGCTCGTGAGCGGCAGCTGCGCGTCGGTGAGGAGGGGTGGGGGGTTGAAGGCTTCGAGTCGAGCCCGCAGGGTCGACAGCGGAAGCGCTTTACAGAGCTCGCAGCGAGGGCGAGCTCTGCGTGTTCCAGGCCCAGGCAGAGAGCGCAGATCAGGTGGCGGTCTCCGGCGCTGAGCGGGGTTCTACACGAGCCGCAGGAAGTGCGAGGCATCTTGAAAAAGACGCTCGCTGCTCTTTTAGAAAATAATCTAAATAGCAAGGCAAAAAGGATACGTCGCCGGATAGCGTAGCTCGCACGGATGGCTAAAGGTGGCGAAGACGGCCGGCTTCCTCAGCGCTGTCCTAAGCTGGCTGTTCGCTGTTCGACGGCGGCGGTGGCTTCTCTCAGATCCAGCGATGCGAAGAGCTCGCTGAAGAGACAAAAATCAGGGAAGCAGCCTACAGCCCATTCCTTTATAGGCTAAAGCCACGCCCATTCTGGCGGGCTGTGACGCTATGAAGGCGCGGGCGCCCTTCATTGGGCGTGATGTCACGCCCGGCTCACTGGTAGGCTGCAGCAGTTGCCCGCAGGGCAGCCAATGAGCACGCAAGATAGCCTGCTCTAGGTCTGCTAGCTGCTGCACTGCGTTGACAAGGTATACAAAAATTAAGGATAATTTTTTGGCTTCAGTATCTCGAGAAGATGAATCTTTCCCGTAGCGTAAGCTAAACTTACGCAATACGAGAGAACCTCTCGTAAGAGAACTGTTGTTTATTTACGCAATTTTCAATAATAAATCTGTTTTTTTCTGACATAGTGTTCATCTGAGGCCATCACCTGTAAGGAGTGTTTCATCACAGTTTTGAGTATACAAGCTATGAAATATAAGCTATTATAAAAGTAGGATTTATAATTTATTTATTCATATTCATTTTGTGTGTATATTCTACATTTTTTTGTAATTAATTATTCTTAAATACCATGCTAAATCTTGTTTTAATTATGCAATTTCCAATAACAAATAACTATTTAAGACATCAGTGTTCATCTGAAGCATTGTTTCTAAGGTTCATTTCATCACAAGCTTTTTTTTTTGTGATCTTTACAACCAAATGCTGAAGTAAATATTTGTATAAATGTGAGCAGTTTGCTATAGCTTTATTTCATTTGATTTATTACATGATCTTGTCCCATAAAGTATGTAAATGGTTAACTGATAGCACAAAGGTGAAAGAAGTCACTGAAAATCATCAATAAGCAATTAAATGCTCATTAACTGTAAACTTAAAGATGTCAGTTGCAGTCTTTTCACAGCAGTACTGAAGTGTTAATACAACCCCTACTTAGCTCTTTCTATCTCTCTCTCCCTCTCACATTAAATCCTTCTGGTTTCATCTCCTCTTTTACATTCAGTTGTTCCACTGGACCTCATTTGTTCACAATCTTGCATTACTCCCTCTCCTCAAATTCAGAGCCAACGCCCAGCTTCTGCAGTACTGCAGTCTCTCCTTTTCCAAAAGTCTCACCCCTCCTCTTGATCACTCTCTAGTTATCTGCAGTGAGGAGGAGGGAGAGGAGGAGAGATGCCGTGAGGAAGAGCACACCTCGCGACTCATGCGGCTGCAACACACCCAAGGATCAGTTCATCACAATTCATTGCACCGACAGTCAGTCAGGCACTTAGAGGCTTGTACATTTACACAGGGGTGTAATTCATAACCCACTGCACGCTCTCTCTAGCGCCGCTTGCATGACTGTCCTCCCTCAGGCCTCTCATTAATACGAGCTGTAAATCCCACTGCCCTCTCACAGGAGAAGAAGCATGGTTCTCGGTTCTTCATGCTGGGAAAATGTTTTGTTTTTTTGGAACCTAAGCTGGCCTATCACATCACAACAGCGTTGCCCAATGTAACTAACTTGCATAAAACATTAAACAAGGCTAAATTGCCACTTGCTGCAAAAAAAGATGTCTTTTCAATAATTCTACCCTTTGATACTTCAAAAAGAATGGCTTGAATTCATTGATTTATTGAAGCATAAACTTGCATAAAACATAAAACGAGACTGAATTGCATCTTGCTGCAATTTGTTTTATTTTATAATATAAATAGGATTTATTTATAATATAAAATAAATATTAAAATCGTCATATACTATTAACATATCTTATTCTATTATATTACAAAAACATTTAAAATGTTCACATAGAACCAGTGTCATTTTATTATTGTTTACGTAGTATTTATTAATCATTTAAATTAATTTTAAGCTTTTATTTTTATATTTTCAGTTTTAATTTTATTGTAAGTTTGAGTACTTTTTTCACTTTATTTCCATTAATAAAAAATATTTTAACAGTTTTAGTTAACAACAACA
Source organism: Gila orcuttii (assembly GCA_026230005.1). Lineage (NCBI taxonomy): Eukaryota > Metazoa > Chordata > Actinopteri > Cypriniformes > Leuciscidae > Gila > Gila orcuttii. Next base: position 30,618,556 of record JAPDVR010000014.1, read on the forward strand.
TTGTTGTTAATGGTCAGCCAGACCAGTTTTATAGTGTCTGGCAGCCAGAGGTGGACAAAGTACATTTTCTTGAGTACTGCACTTAAAGGACAATTCCGGCCAAAAATGAGCCTAGGGGTAAATAACACATGGGTACCGAGTCGACCGTTCTCTGGGATGCGTTTTCATGATAATCGAATGTACCCAGTTTTATCTTTAGTTTTAGTTTGACCACAGATTAGCTTATAACGCTAGTGTATGGGGCATCGAATAAGTAAAAATAAAAATCGCTAGTTAATACCACTAGCAAGGCTCAGAATAGCCCCACACTAACACGGTAGCATAATTAGAGTCTCTACCTGCAAACCGAAGCATTGAGAACTTTGTAAGTGTACAGACAATAAGGAGATACTTTATAAAGACAGCCAATGTTTTGCTGTATTAGCATAGTGGCTTGAAATTAGCAGGGGGAAATGCATCACATATTGCCTAAGAAACTACTATTTAATCTAATATAAGTCATACAATTTTATCTAGTACAAATAGGCTACTAAACATATTTAGTAATTTTATTACCAAAATTTTCCTTTTGACCTCAAAATCAGTTTTTTCTCTATATATTCTGCATGTGCCTGTTTCCAGCCTTGACAATCACCATATTGGATCGGGGAGGAAGTAGGAAAATACTGAAGTGATCACATGACTCATATCTTTATGACGTCACTTTGTAGGACAACTCGGAAGTTAGCGGCGCATGGGTTCCCTCGATCGAAAAGCTATGCATTTTCCCCATAGACTTTTGGAAAATCGCAAAAAATAAGATCTGTGTTCAACAAAGAGTTGTGACCCTTACACGTTTTGTCTATCAAGATAATCTTTACAAGTTAATCCAAAATGTATACATTCTGAAGCCTATATAGCCTAAAGTTTAAAAAAACACAAGCAGACACAATAAAGTTTAAAAAAACACAAGCAGGTTATAACTGGTGTGTTTTGTCATAGATCAAAACGTGAAAATATTTAGAGGCTTTGTTAACCACAGACCTTATTTCAGGCGATTTAGCAAAAACCCATTCAAAAAACCCATAGACTTTAGGGCGAGGGAACTCTATTGTTGGAAATGATGGTTACAACTCTCCCCATGTTACAACCATCTCCGGTCTCCTACTTCATGCATTTAATCTCACTTTATTAACCAATGACATTGTTGCCGACATTCGATAATCCAGTTCAACCATACTAATAAGCAAAAATAACTTTAGCTTGTAACAGTGTTTCATTTTTTTAATGCTGAAGTAAAAGTGAGGAATTTTCTTCCTCTGCAATCCAGAATGGCAGCACAACTGAAAAGTTTGAGCTGCGCCCTCTACTGTACAGGCGTGAATTTGGATTTTCTTCAGCCTGAGTTTTATTCATTTAATTTTTTGGGGTGAAAGGGCCTTTACATTTGCCAAAAATATAACTGTTTTATTAAAAATCAAACAAGTTAGCCCAGCCCAATTGAGAAAAGTAACGCAAAAGTATTGTACCGTATTACTTTCTATAAAAAGAAACTAAGTAGCGCAATTAGTTACTTTTTTACGCATTACTTTTAAAAGTAACTTTCCCCAACACTGACAACAACAACACCGTAGAACTGTCCATCTAAATCACTAAATAAAACTCTCTTGTCTACACACAAATATGTCATTTTTATTTGTGCATTTTTACAATTTTTCTTTTTTATGATTATAGGCTATATATAAGTTTGAATACTGGGCAATTGCACTTAAATTATCAACAAACAAAAAAAAAACTCACAAAACTCAAAAACACATATGATTGTGTTTATTTTGTCATTTTTTCCATGTTATAGTTTTGACAGATGGCATAAGTTCACCGCCCAGTGGAAAAAGCCCAATGACAAGTCCAATCCTCGGATGCACTACCTCTATGGAAAGTAACTTGTTTCAGATTGGGCCTAAATTGAATCAGCAAAATAAAGAGCCATGAATGGAATGGAAAAATGCTCAAGATATTTCAGGAGATGTGATTAGAATGGATTGCGCAATTCTTAGAAGAAACTCCTACCTGACAAAGACAAATGTATTAGATTATAGAAAGTTTCTCTAGAAATATATTGAGGTTTCCTATTTAAGAACAGGAGCATGTAAGATAAATGCTTGGGCAAGTAAGAACAAGGTACAATGAGGATATGAGCAAGCAGAAAGTAATGCAACGTCACCATCATTCAGTTGTCCAATATATAGCAAAATACTAAATTTATAGTATAGAGAAAAAAAAGGGAGTTTATGAGCTCAGCATATGAAAGGCTTAATAACAGGCAGGTTTAATGGATCAATATATTGTTGTCGCACTGAACGAGACTGTGCAAGGCTAACAAATCTGCTGTAATGTAATGCTGGGTACAAGTTGACCAGTCGCAGCATTAACATCATCCTGAAGTGCTCTGGAGTTGTTCTCAAGGGGCGTCCGTAATTTAACCTGCATGTGAGCTTCAGCAGATTTCCGAGCAGGATACAAGAGAATCGGTTCGATACTGCGGAGTGAGAGGCTGGGTAGGCCAATACGTTACCTCTGTGCAGGTGAGGGTCAGCAAAAACAGAAGCATCTTAATGGGAACGACATGAAATTCTACAATGTGTAGACCTACCTGCGCCACTGACAGACCGTTGAAATCAACCATCTCTCACCCTGAGAACAAACGCACTGCATTAATGAGTGGAGACAGTTGTCTGACTGATGAAGCAGTAGTGCAGTATTCATTTCACACACAGAGGGAAAAGTGATGGCATTATTCCTCTTGACAGGAAATATGGTTGCAATATTGAGTTTTTGACTGTGGCTACACGTTTCATAAAGGTTTGCTGAATTCTTGCCCAGTGCTTTGTGCCAAATAAACGCTTTGACTGATGCAGTGGCTGCCGCATATATAGTCTCGTTTTCCAAAAGAGTAGCCAACTTGTGACACATTCAGTTTCATCATGAGATAAATGAACAATTGTAGCCTACCTCTTAGCACATTGTTGTACTTATTTGTACCGTTAAAACAACAGCTGTCTTGGTTATTATATATTTCTCAAATAAAGGCCTAATATCAATAGAATAAATGTTAATGATGATCTAATGAAATGCCCAGATAAAATGCTCTAAAATGTTAACCAATTACTGTCATGTTATATTTGCATTGTATTTATTTTTGTATAAAGGAGTAACCTACTGGAAAATACAATTGGAAATAAAGTGTCATGTTGAAGTCTTCAATATATAAAACATGAACAGGTGCTATATTAGGATGTACACTATATTGCATGGTTTGAAGGGTAGGATTAGGGTTTGAAGCTTTGATAAGCCTTATATCCTATCACACCACATGAACAATGCAGCACATTTTGACGAGATATTATTTTATGTGCTACCTACACTTTTTCAACACATTTTACAATGCCCTATTACATCTGGCATCTTCTTTTGTATATAAAAAAAAACAGGCTGCCTATGTTTTGGACAGGTCTGACTGAAAAAATGACCGCACATTCTGTTTAGTCCTGTGCTGCCATCTACAGGGGAAGAAGGGTAAACATTTCAATAGTTCTCTTATGATGATTTTTTTTAAATTACTATATCTTAAATGTCTCCCCTATACATGTATGTATGTATGTTATTGTTATTCAATAAATAGTTCAACCATTTTATATAGATTATTCATACATTTGAAAATCACATATTATATATATACTTTGTTATTTTGAAAATTGTTATTTTTCAAGAATCCTAGTCCAAAGACTGCTCTGGTAGCTCTAAATTTTTTTTTTTTTTTTCAAAGGCAGTTATAGCCTAAATGTTCATGTAAAGACTTCCAAGTTATGCTGTGAAATATGAATATCATATATGTGTAAAAATATTTAGTTCCTCTCATGTTGGCTTTTATAGTACTGTATAGATGTATTTTTTATTTAAATCAGATTATTTATTTGAATAATTTTTGTTAGTTTAGTCTTATTTTTATTATTTATTTATTGTTTTACACACTTTTCTCTAAACTTTAAACTCTAAATGTACACAAATTTTTTTGTATTAGAGTTTTTAAAGAAAGCTTAAACCCAGACTAAAATGCATGTTTGAGCTGTTTTAACTGAAATCAACTTACACTGCCATATCTTAAAATATGTCAGTGTCATTGTTTTGTCTTAAGATGCACACTAGTAATGTTTTTTTCTAAGGCATGTTTATAAAAGCTAATTGTCCTAATTGAACTAAGGCCTAATCCTGGCTTAATGAGCCAGGCCTACATCTTTTATTGTTGAATTTTTATTGTAGTGGAAGGACTCTATTGTTGTCCGTTTTATTATGTCCTGTTTGTGTGTTTCGTCACACAATCTTCCCATTTGCCTTAAATGAACTGATCGTGGAAGTTCATTTAATTTTAATCATATTAAAAAAAAAAAACTTTTAAAAAGGTTTAAGTTTAATCAAGGAGAAACTTTTAAGAGAAACTTTGTCATCAAAACTCATTTGAAATGGTCTTTGCTACACTCAACAATATATTTAAAATCAACTGGATTAGACAACTTGTTTTTTATATCCAGTCTCTATTTGGAATGTTATTCCCCTCCATATTTTACCAAACCTGGGCGGCATAAATGTCTTCCTTGTTTGTAACTTTGATATCAGCAAAATACCTGTGAAACTTTCTGCATTTCATCATCATGCTTAAAAAAAACGTTTCACCTTTCATATACTTAATCTGGAACAATAAGGATGGTATTTTATTTATTTTTTTACTAATGAGGAATTTTTGGCAAAATATAATATTCCCATACCAGCAAGGGAATTTGCAACTGTGTTTGGCACCATTTCTTCTGGAATATATTGTTTAAACAAAAAATATTAGATTACCTGCAACTCCCTCCCCTCTCACAAAAACATCCCTTGTAGGACAAATAGGTTTCTCCTTTCATTGTAATAATGATAACAGATCAATTAGAGCCCTTTTCCAAAAAGATACTGTTTCACAGCCATTTAATTGCATTTTGGAGTGATGTTGACTGGAAGAAAATCAGTTTTTTGTCCAATTGCTATCTCTTAACAAACGAGGTCAAATAAGTATCTTTTAACAGAATTCCTCCAGAGAATATACCCTGCTAAACTTTAATTAAGTTTTAAAAAGAGATGAAAGCTGTAGCTTTTTGCAAGCATGTTTTAGCAGGAGGGTATGTTTTATAGTATTTAAAAATGAAGTGAAGCATTGACAGTTGAAGTCAATATTGCCCTTGAAAAACAAAATACATTTTTTACAAGCATGTGCACTCTTATAGGCCAAATATTGCTCATACCTCCCCTTAGCATTTAAAATTGTGTATAGTAGCCTAATTGTATTGTTTATTTTGATTTTTTATCAATAAAATATATTTATAAATTGGTAATATTTTTTATTAATTAAAAATAAAAAAAATATTATTTTGGTATACATATTTTTTTTTTTCTTGAAAATGTATTATTTATTAATGTGTTTTAATTTAAGCCACTGGGCGGCGCTACCGCTTTAACAAAGCGCTCGTTGCTACAGTTGACGTTCCACGAAGAAGCAAAAACGGATTTGTTCTCCCAGAATGCCTTTCACTTCCTCTTCCCTTCTGCGGCCCGAGAACGTAAGTGCCCACACGAATCCCACTGCAGCGATGTTCAAAATAATCCCTTTATATCAACGCCATCAAAGACATTTGCGTTCAAATATCACATCGACGTTTTTACTTATGTTGTATTTAGCATTCTCAGAGAATATGACTTGTCGCCGAAGATAAAATCATATAATGTTGTGTTATGGGATAGATGATCGCCCGTGTTCTGCCATTTTCTAGTCTCGGACAGGGACTCTGTCTTTACATGAATGTAGCTACATGTGCTTAAGAGCTTACGAATGGGAAATATTATTGCATTGTAAACTCCACAGATATTAATTAATTGTAACCAGACATAGCAATTTCTGTGTATGAATCGATGTATGTAGCATGCGGTGCCCTTACTATTTGTTCTAGTATCCGTGTGTTTTATTTTTGTGGACTGTCATTAACAGTTGTGTTTTTTGTTTGTCGAGTTTGGTATCTGGTTTCCGCCTGTTCTAACCATCTGGTGTGAATTGTTCTCTCTCTTTATAGATCTCTGAAAATGGTCCGCTACTCACTCGACCCAGAGAACCCGACCAAGTGTGAGTTGGTTGCTACTTTTTAGCCAAATGGCTGTGCAATATTGAACATGGGATTCATTGTGTTTGTATCCTACAGCATGCAAGTCGAGGGGCTCAAACCTTCGTGTTCACTTCAAGGTAAGACTTCATGTCACAATCAGAGTGATTCCAAGACATTGACATTCATGGTCTGTGTGGACAAACTTAAAAGTACTGCTCACGGGTTGTATTGAATAAATGCTACAGTGATCACCATATTCTTTATCAACCATAACCATAGGAGCATTTTCCCAATTCAATTCTCCTTAGGAATGAGAATTTTTGCTTGTAACAATAAGATTGATCGCATTAATAACTTTGTATTGGAGTGTAAAGAATTTAATTGCATTGAGTTTAAATAACTACGTGGGTACAAATGTTGGTTAATTGGCATTTATAGAAATTAATATTTTAAGTTCATTGCTAAATCAAAAATGTTTAATAGAGGCAATGGCTGCATCTGAAATCACATGTTTTTTTTTTTTTTGCCTACTTGTAGTCTGCATCCGAAATCGCATTCTTCCCTACTGTATATTAGGTGAAAAACAGTGTGAAAAAAGTATGTCCAAATTCATAGTACTTCTAAAAAAGTAGTTAGAAAGTACCAGGATGATCTACTTTTGCCAGGATCCTGAAGTGTGCATATGTTGGACAGTTTACTATCCCATTAAGGCCACAGGAGAGAATTAATGGATGGCAGTGAAGTGACGCATCTATTTGCATGATAATGACAGCATGGTGAATGTTGTCCTTCCGGATTACATTCATGCCACAAACAATCATACTATATAGAATATGCTTCTTTTTTTTTTAGTGGTGAAGAAACTTATTCAAAATAATACCTACTCAAGAGTATGTGATTTCGGACACAGCCTTACTCTTTGAGTAGTGTGAATTTTGGTGTACTGTTGTCACATGCTGTTTTTTGCCTACTATATAGGTTTGAAATGTGATTTCAGATGCAGCTAGTGATTGATATCTTGGTGTCACTTTAGTTTCCTTTGTGATATCGGTGCATTCTATTAATGCAAATACCTACTTCATGATCATTAATGTTGTATTTCTTAATTTAAACGTAAGTTAGAATGACCTTCAATCATTAAATCTTGGCACTTGTACAAAAAAAATGAATGGGATATTCTTAAGGCTGATTTATACTTCTGCGTCGGACCTACGCCGGAGCCTCTAGTCTACGCTATAGACTGCACGTTGGTTTTCATTTATACTTCTGCATCGTTGACGCGCAATTACATGTGCAGAGGGAGCATGTGAGACCTGACGGAGGGGTTCTTGCAGACCAATCACAGCGCTTGCGTCTGCGTAGAATTGGCGCGTTACATTTTTGGAGAGGTGCACGTCAGGGTACGCGCGCTACACACAGCCTACGGCGTGAGTTTGACGCAGAAGTATTAATTGGGCTTTACCTGTCAGTACTTATCAGTTGCACTCCATGCTTGAATAGAACAGCAAATGCACTGTGGCTGCGATGATGACTACTTAGGACACCTTTTTAATTATCATGAAAAGAATCAAGTATATTCTGAGTAGCCACCTTTGTAGTTTGTTAAAGTGCTGATGGGCTGATTTACTTAAAGTGGACTTTTATTAATCGATTAATCTTGCTGTTCCCCCCTCAGAACACCCGTGAGACCGCCCAGGCCATCAAAGGCATGCACATACGCAAGGCTAACAAGTACCTGAAGGATGTGATGGTGAAGCACCAGTGCGTTCCTTTCCGACGTTACAATGGTGGTGTTGGCCGTTGTGCTCAGGTGAGGTCTTGTCCCATTCATTTAAAGCTGCCTTTAAAAACTAGTCCATCCATGTTGCAGTGATGACCATCTTAGGACACCTTTGGAGTTCACTATGAAAATTCAACTTATTCTGAGCAACATGTACAATAACGTTCAAAAGTTTGGGTTCTGTAAAAGTGTTTGAAGAGTCTTATGCTTTAGGTTACATTTATTTTATGCAGATTGCATTTGTCAAATTGGTAATATTGTGAAATATTACAACTTAAAAATAACTATTTCAATACATGAACTTGCAATTTTATTTCTGTGATGTCAAAGCTACATGTCCAGCATCATTAATCAGAAATCATGCTGATTTGATGCTCATACATTTAATGTTCAAAATAATTGTGCTGCTAAATTTGTGGAAACAATGATTTTTTTTCTTTAAATGGAAAGTTTAAAAAAAAAATGCTTTTTAGAAATATTTACTGTCACTTTTAGTATTTCTTTGAAACTATTTACTGTCACTTTTAGTATTTCTTTGAAACTGACCCCAAACTTGAGAACAGTATTGTAGCTAAGAGTGTTTCAGTTTAAGATGACGTTTAAGCTTACAGGTGTTGTCGTTATATTCCGTTTTTTAGGCCAAGCAGCATAACTGGACTCAGGGACGTTGGCCCAAGAAAAGTGCAGAGTTCCTGCTCCACATGCTGAAGAATGCAGAAAGCAACGCTGAGCTCAAGGTAGTACTTTATGAACAAATACACTAATACATTTATTCAACTTAGTATTGGGCTGCATTGTAGCTTCAGTTTGACTGTAATTTGGCTTGCATGAATGCAGCTTTACCACTATGGTGTTGGCTTTATTTTATCCCATGTTGTGATCTTGTAGGGTTTGGATGTGGACTCTCTGGTGATTGAGCACATCCAGGTGAACAAGGCCCCAAAGATGCGTAGGCGTACCTACCGTGCCCATGGACGCATCAACCCCTACATGAGCTCCCCATGCCACATCGAAATGATCCTCACTGAGAAGGAGCAGATCGTTCCCAAACCAGAGGAGGAGGTGTCTCAGAAGAAAAAGGTATGATTGTTAATGTTCTTCTGAAGTAAAGTAGTTCACTTGGCTGTAATGATGACCACTTAGGACACCTTTGGATTAATGATGAAAAGAATGTACTTTTCTGAGCAGCCTTTGTGCATTAAATGGAGTTGTGTGGAGTTTCTTGCTGTTGAATGCACATGAACTAATATTTGTTTTCTCTATGCAGATTTCTCAGAAGAAACTGAAGAAGCAGAAGCTTATGGCTCGGGAGTAAATGTAAATAAAGTCCAACGTTCGTACTACACATTGACTCTGCTCCTTTTCTTGTATATTCAGTTTTCTATTTTACTTTAAGGGCCCTTTCACACCTACCTTGTTTGGTCCGGACTTTTCAGTTTGGTCCGAATCAAAATTACAGGTGTGAAACCTACCACGGTCCGGACCAAACAGATGAAATTTGGTCAGATGAAAAGAGGTAGTCTCGGTCCGGATCAAACTGAACAAAGGTTTGGTTCGTTTCTAGTGTGAAAACATTTCTGTATGGTTCGGACTTTTAGACATTTTACAGGAAGTTGCGGTGGTTCCCGCATAGCCGACAAAACAGAAGGTGGCAGGAAAAATGAGCCGTGGTAGCACATGGGGAGAGGAGGAGACGAGGTTTTTAATTGAAGTATGGTCTGATGACATAATAATAATAATCGCATGATTGCTTGCAGTCTTCTCCTCATTTCCTGCCGGCCACAATAAAATGTTTGCACAACGAAAAAATAACAATACAATTGCAACGATATGCGTCTGTTCATTCATGTTGTCAAAGTTACCCGCCGAATTGACAACACGCTGACGTCAGACGCACGTCCGTTTACAAACCAATCAATGTCAAGATGCAGCCCACATAGATGATGACGACAGGACGCAAGTATGTCACGTAAAGTTCTTTAGTGCGCTCGCATAATTGCAGTGTGAAACCAAAACTTTCTGAAAGTATAAAATGTATTAAAACGTGAACTTTGGTTCGGACCCTGGTACGGACTTTCAGGTGTGAAAACGCCCTAAGTCATGATGCTGATGTCATTTTAAAAGCGAAAAAATTGTCTAAGCAGTGTCAAACTGCTCAAATGGTCCACTAGTGGCAAAAAGAAATACGTCAGTACTAAGCAAAACTTTGGTTATTTGAAAGGCAGAACACTGGAATTTCCGACTATGGGCTTAATCAGAAGCCCAAAAATTTAAAAATAGTGGTTCTATTTTACTATTGTGTAATAAATAGTGCATTAAACAAATACTTTTACAGTGTGTATTGATTTGTGTACTTTCATCTTGTGAATCAAGATCTTTGAGTGTCCTTTGCCAAAAATATACCTTGTGGTGATTGGCTTGGTTGTTGGTTAAGGAACAGAGTTTGATATGAAACCTTGATGGTGTTTAACTAGATAGTTAACATCCTTCAATAGTTAGATTTAATATTTGTTTGTCAATCATTTAAATACTTGTCCAATCAGATGTTGACAATATGCAGTCAGCAAAATATACAACCAGAATATGCATATAGATATATTTTATATAACAAAACATTAAGTATTTATAGTTAGATTAAAAATGAGTCTTGCCTTATTTAAAAATCCTTTTGTGTTTTTGGCACGACCTCCGTTCAATTTAATACCAGAGGACATAACGCTCAACATTAGAGGGCGCTGCAGCGCCGCAAATCTGTCCACGTCAACACAAAATAAAGGTGGCAAGAGCTTTTCTCTACGTTTAGGTTATGTAGGCTATATATGGAGGTAATACAAAGGATTATTTATTTGTTTTTTCTGGACTTAAATTTTAAAACGTGTAAATTCCTCTTGGTATTTTTGCTATTTCGGAGTTTATTATTCCTCAAAAAATCCATTTAATAGACTTATATAGTACTAATATGCGTTAGTATATACATATTTGTAGCTCAGTTTTATTTGTAACGTAGTAAGTCTATGAATCTCATTTGTGTAGATAAATTTTATGCAACATGAAAATATACGACAGGTAATTTTTAATGCAACAGGAGGGTTGCATCAGTTGCCACATCCCAGTTTATGCCATTTCACTCTTTGACCACTAGATGCTGCAAACACTTGGCAGTTTACATTAGGTTATAAACCTTAGATGATGTATCCTTTTCTTTGCTATCTTACTCCATGAATGTTTCCAAAAAAATGTTTCCTTTTGGTTGTTTTGAATAACTTAGGCTATTTAAATAATATTCTGTAACAAGTCAGCCTCTTTATTTTTAATGGACTGCTGATATTTTGTCAATTAGATTAATACAGCATGTGGCTTATATGCATAGAGAGATGTAGACTACAGAACCTTTAAGACTGCAGCTGTGAATTTCTAATATTTCACATGTATTCAGTTGGCGCTTAGTTTATTCAGAAGAAACCAATGAAATAATACAGTAATATTTGCCAATAATAACTCCAATATCAATTTGAAAAAAAAAAGGGGCGGAAGGTTTTGATGAGAAGGTGGGAAATGCAGACCGGGTGGAGCTCAAAGTTGTAGGCTAGTAGGCAAGGCGAGTTTATTTATATAGCACATTTCATAAACTATGGCAATTCAAAGTGCTTTAGACAGAAAGAAATGAAAATCATCACAAAATAAATGGAAATGAAAATTAAAACAGTTATAAAATGAATTAAAAGAGATAAATTATACAGTTATAAAATGAATTTGAGTAAAAATATGATACATAGATAAACTTCTCATCTGGCAAAACACCGGTGTATCTTAGTAAAATGATAGTGTTTATTCAAGCTTCATCCTTCTGTGACTGTGTTGTGATATATCGGAGTGTTTAAGCGCTGCATATCCACAGAGACTTTTAAGCTCATAAGATATCCCGCTGCCTCACATGACCGGCACGCATGCAGATGTCCCTTTATTTAAGAAATAGATCTCGAATTGACTACATTGATTTTGTCTCCTTTTTGTATTTAATAGTGGGTCGGATGGCAGCTCTTTTAATGTGCAAATGAGAACCAATGAGGACATACTCCTAAATTCAGTTCAGACAGAGGCACTCAGCTGACACGGAGCACGTCACTGCCGGGCTCAGCCAATCACATCTCACCGAGCCCCTCTACTTTCCCAGGCACGCTCTCAAAGTTTTGACTTTTTGCAGCAAAAGACAGCAGGTTGATGAAAATGTTTTATTATCTTCCAGATCTTCATGTGAACTACCCAGAAAGACTCTCTTTTTATTTATAGATTTCAAAACACTCTATCTTTTAAAGGACGACTCTCTGTTGTATCATGCCATATTTGCAAGCTCTGAAAGAAGGGAATGGATTTTGCCAGAGGAGATGGGTTTGAAGCTTCAGTACATCTGATTGGGATTTTTTTTTAGAGAAATTACTTTTTGTCTGACGGCTTGAGATTGTGAGGTAACCTATTTTGGTTTTTCTTTTCGGTAGGCTATTCTACGGTTGTGTTCACGTTTTTCTCCGGTCTCCACCGTCTTGCTTCTTGCGCAATATTTAGTTAAAGTTGTAGTTTCTTGGTTATGTTAGCGGTGGGGCAAATGGACGGGTCTCGCCAGAGCGCTTTCCTACTCAATACCCCACCTTTGGCTGCTTTACACAGTATGACCGAAATGAAGACACCCCTTTACCCAGCCTACCCGTTATCTTCCACTGGACCAGCATCCTCCACTTCACCGACAGCTACCTCTCCGAATCCAGGTGGTATCCCCGTGTCGTCCCCGGGGATCAAAACATCCAGTGGACTTTCAGCTCTCGGATCACAGCATCAGTGCGCGGTCGCCACCCCTCACGGAATTAACGACATCCTCAGTCGCCCGTCGATGGTCGCCGGAATGGCAGCGGCAGCGGCGGCATCGTCTCCCGCTGGGATCTTGTCCGGACTGCCCCGTTTCAGCAGCCTGAGTCCCCCGCCGCCTCCAGGGCTGTATTTCAGCCCCAGTGCAGTGGCGGTGGCTCGCTACCCCAAACCACTGACAGACCTGCCAGGCAGAACCCCGATATTCTGGCCTGGAGTCATGCAAAGCCCGCACTGGAGAGACGCCAGATTTGCATGTTCACCACGTAAGTGCGCGATTCATTCGTGATTAACTTTCTTAAAAGGCTGTTTGTAGCGATTGATTTGGCTACTCATCCAAAATATTAGCCTACTTGATAACAATAAGCACAAACATTGCTAATCATAATAGGGTGTAAAAATAACAAGCGGTTTTTTTTTTGTTTGTTTGTTTGTTTTTTGCCCTCCTACAGATCAAAACTCAGTGCTGCTGGACAAAGATGGAAAAAGGAAACACACTCGACCAACGTTTTCCGGGCAGCAAATTTTTGCTCTGGAAAAAACATTCGAGCAAACGAAATATTTAGCTGGACCCGAGAGAGCGCGATTGGCCTACTCTTTAGGAATGACAGAGAGCCAAGTCAAGGTAAGACAGTCCTAGTTTAGTTTATGTATGAGGGGGACACCTTGACTGATTTGATTATCCATTAATTCAATGTCTAGCTATTAAAAAAGAGAATTCAATGTGGGATAGGCCTAATAAGTGTTTATTCATACCTTCCTATATCTGTTAATTTATAACTTTTATACATAGGTCTACATCAGTTTATTTCTCTAATGTGTTTACATTTTAATGCAACATTGCAAAAATATTTTCATATAGGCTATATGCTATATTACAGTTATTCAGTCATGGAGTTAGCGTAAAACTAATTATTTTGTATAAAATTGTAATGTGCACCACTGCACTTTTTTTGTTGTTGCAATTATTGCAATAGCCTAAAACTATTTAATTTAATTTAATACCTCAGAAAACTGGTCGAATTTTATATCCGTTGATATAGGCTATTTGATTTAGCTTTTATTTGATATAGACCATTTATTTTCCAATTGGAATATTCACTTGAAGTGAAATTAGGAGGTTAGGATACAGATAGGTTCTTCAAAGAGCCCTGTTCAAGTTATTATTGCTATATATATATATATATATATATATATATATATATATATATATATATATATATATATATATATATATATATATATATATCAGCCTTTTCATGCAGGAAAAATCTGTTTAATTTGTTTGACACTGAAAACATTTTTTGGACGACATGCTATTGTAATTCCCATTTGGTATGCTGATTTTTTGATGAAGATAAATCATAATTTCCGTGTAGATTCAAATGCGTTTTTATCTCTCTTTTTTTAATTGTAAAGGTGTGGTTTCAAAACCGAAGAACAAAATGGAGAAAGCGGCACGCGGCTGAAATGGCCACGGCGAAGAAAAAACAAGATTCAGAGACCGAAAGGCTGAAAGGGGCCTCGGAAAATGAAGACGACGACGATGACTACAACAAACCTTTAGACCCAAACTCGGACGATGAAAAAATAACACAGTTACTGAAAAAACACAAACCAAACTCAGCTCTTATTATTCACACATCGGAAAACGAGAGCTCGTAAAGCGGAAGCGGGAGATGGGTTGTCAAATTCATCAAGAAGTGTCAAAAATAATACTATAGGCTACTGTTTTTCACCAAGTTTGAGCTCTGGTTTGAGAGGAAGGATGCGAATCAGAGGAATATGCACTATTGGTGGAGCTGAACGTGCATCTTGTCTGCAATAGACACATTTCAGCGTAAAGACAACGGTACATTTTTGTAAATTAACAGCTTGAGTTGTATCGCATAGGAATTATATTACTGTGAATATTTATGTGTAAAATATTTTGAATAGTAAACATGGCAGAATTCGTTCACTTCGCCTCAGTTTAATTTTTTTGTTTAGGCTTTGTGATTTGCATTTTCATATCATTAATTTGTACTGGTGCTTATCACCCTTATTTTTTTTGTCTATGGGTATAAGTTGCCTCAGCCCTTTGGTCCTTAAAAAATAATCAACCATGGAAATATGGAATAATTTTCAGAGTTTACCACTGATGGTTTAAGACATAAGCCTAAATTGAGGCTCAGCCAAAAAAGGCCATAACAAGTGTAAATATAAAAAAACACCTAACCATATATTTGTAATATAATGCTAGTGTTCGTCTCCCAATGTTAGAATTTTTCTTTAATTTTTTTCATGATTAATTTATATTTTAAGTTTGTAACAGTGTTTGAATCCTGCAAAATGCGCCTTGCAGGTTGTGTATTGCACTTTTATTTAATAAAATGTTAAACATATGGGATATTTTTTCTTTCTGTTATTATCAAATCGAATATAAATATTTTGTGAATAAACTACTACGAAGTTTTCAAGCATTAAAAAATGTGCTGGCCGATTCTTGATTAATTATTGAATCTTCAATTCTGCAAGAAGTTGTCTCACTTTTAGTGAGTTATTGACATGGCAACTATTATTAAAATGAATTTTATATATAGTCCAATAAATATTTTGTATTAGGCTATTATTCGTTATTCGACAATATCAACACAGTGATCTGTTTCATTTCAGTAACTGAATAAACATCTTCTGGTATTGCTCTGTGTGAACACATTTAATTGTTTTAAAGACAATTACCCTGAGCTCTTACACAATTTACTAGATTTTTCGATATATTTTCGTTCATTGAGAAATGTCGATGAAAAAAAGGACATAACTGGTGGGAAAATTAAAGTAATAAAGCGTTTGGTCTTCAGCTGATCGCGTCGCAGCTTCATTATGTCAGCTGATTCGCGCGATTAGATCACCATGTTCTTTGGAAATTGAAAACCACTCAACCGATTTGTTCTCAACAAACCAACAGAATTTTTTAATTTATAAGGTGAGATGATGCACCGTGCACCGTTGTAGGCCTACTATCAGAAAATATTTTGAGCTGGTATTTTTGAAGGACAGCAGGTCCAATGCTTCTCCACAGGTTAAAAACCAATATGATTTTTTTTTTTTTTTTGGAAGCGATGCAGCATTATCTATTATGTTGCATTTATCATTGTAGGTATACCTACAGTTATACTAAAAAAATAAAAACACTCAATTTTTTATTTCTACACATTTAGGCTATTCATTTTACTAATTTAATTATACTTATTTTGATGCGCAACTCAGATTATAACATTAACGGTCCATAAAGGGTTGCCAAAAGAACGAAATGGTTTAAAACTGTTATTAATCTAGGGGAAAAAGACAGCCACATGACAGCCTTTAGATGTTCAGCATGTTGCACGTTATCGAATTGACAAAGACGACTAACTTAATCTCATGCACTTCGCAAGGATGTGTCTCAGTGCATAGTGCATACAAATAAAAATCGTGTTTGAAATAAAACAATTTAGGCTGAATTTATAACTGAAATGTTAATTCGACGATAAAATAAAAAATATTTAGCCTATTTTAAAGATATATATATATAAAAAATATATATGTCATCAGACATTCTGCTTCTTTATATGATTATATATATATAATCATATAAAGAAGCAGAATGTCTGATGAGTTGATGCATCATAATGGAAACTGTCATGGTTCTGTGATGAAATTGCATTTTAACAACTTTTCTTTGATTTCTTTGAGCAAATCATACGGTTAAAAAAAAAAGATCATTATCATTCCCTAAACATACAATAATTTTGTAATTTACGCGCGTGAAATGTAAAGTTGGAAATCTGTGTCTAATCGAGAGCGTGCCAGAATCTGACCAATTTGCAAATGTAGAAAGTTTTAATTTATACACTAAAAAAATAAAATTAAACATTATTTTTGACACATGTTGAATTTTGCCTTGTTCTTTTTTTTCCAGCATTCCAATACTGGTCTTTCCCCATTTTAGTATTTTTCTGCAATTAGCCATTTTTCAACTTTTACAACATATCTTCTTTTATTCGGTGGTTGCATCAATCAAATGGCCTTTACCCAACAGGGCTTTGACTTTCCAATAAAAAAAATAAAAAATAGAAACAAAAGAACTTTTTCAATACGAAAACTTATACTATACACAATACTATATAATATATATATATATTTTATTATTTTCTATATCCTTTAACAGTTGGTCTTGTTTTACAAAAACATCTATGTTGTTTTCATTGCATTATTTCTTATCGAGATTTCAGCATGTCAAACTCTAATGAATCTATCCTTATTTTTCTACATGTGTAGGCCAATGACCTGATGTCAATAAGGTATCAAATTACTGTTGAGCAAGAGCTTAATGAACTCTCATCTACAACAATTAATCTCTGATTGCTTCACATTAAAATACATTCATGAATATGCTCATTAGCACTATACTGTACAAAGCCATTTCAAATAAGCACATCATGAAATGAGCTAATGCAAAAGAATAAACAATGCTGAATGGCGACTGAAAATTAGTGAAAGTAGATGATTTTGAACACACCATTTAGTAAATGAACACTAATAAAGAAGTTTTGATTTATTGTAATTTTGTATTATTTTTTTATGATTATGTATGAATGATGCAGTGGGGTTAAATTGACACAGGGTTCGTTACCGATTCCTCTTCATTTATGGAGGCAGTGATTAAGTGAACAAGACTTCATTGTAGATGTTATATACATTTCTATATTATTTTCAACTCAAATGCTTATAACGTCCCTACATTTCTAAAGTGCAATGAAAGAGGCAGAGCATGGGTGGACCAGGCATATAGTTCTGCAGGCTTGCTCATTCCCCTGATCTGAGTAGAATTATGATCCATCACCAAGGTCCAGGTGTGGTGAACATGGCGTCTGCTCCTCAGGGGAGATATCTTAGCATCTGCTGAGTGCCTGCTGATGTACTGCTCCAGGAACAGTGCTGGGGCTGCAGCTGGCCACATGATCCTGGGTCAGTGCTGCTCTCCCATCAGACACTTGTTGTAAGTGAGGTTAATTAGTTGAGAAATAGCAGTTGCCTCCCACAGCCCTTGCCTAAGATGACATGCATTTTGGAAATGTACAGTTTAACACCAGATTCAGAAATTAATTTCAAATGCCTTTTAAATTCCCAAATTTAAACTGGGCTGCAAACAGGATGCCGTAAAATGAATTGAAATTCAAAGGAATTCATATAGGCTAACTAGACATTTTAACTTGTTTGAAATTTTTGAAAAAAGTAAAAAAAAAAAAAAAAAAAAACTTTTTGGATAGATAGATTATTAAGTAAATAAAATTCATGCTTGATTGAAAAAATTAAATTAGCCTATGTGTAATTGTCAAGTTCACATAACTTATTTTTTTCAATTACGCATTAAGTTTATTTACCTAATAATTTTAAGGTAACGCGTTTCCTCGTTTTTTTTTCAAGTTAAGTCAACTGATCGCAGTTTACAGTGTAATGTTTAATGAATTAATGTTTGTAGCCCAGGGTGGAAGAACACTTCATTTCGCAGAATGCGTTACCTGTGCATAATTTCTCTAAATTCCAATGCAGTAATTTCCTGTTCCTGTCATTCCAGTTCAACTTCCTGTTTATTATTTTAATGTATTAATGTGTTATATATTTGAATGAAATTTAAGTAGAATCTCTGTCATGTCTCATACCATTCAGCAATAGTGACATTGAACAAGAGAGAGAGGATTATGGGTAAATTCCTGTTCTTGTCAAATTTTAAATTCTGGCTCATTAATCAGAAGGGAGCCATTCTTATTTTTCAATTCTGGTTTCAGTTTATATATATATATATATATATATATATATATATATATATATATATATATATATATATATATATATATATATAAAAGGGTAAATAAAAAGATTAACAAAATAATCCACCATTGGATCTCATCTGTACTGCGGTTCCCATACTCAAGTGTTTTTCTCCACACATATCTTCATCCATGGCACTTAGATGTCTTTTGACATTTAGTGATGTGACTAATTTGCTGATAACTGTGTGTTTTGGATAAAGAAGCCCATTGATGTGCTCTCAGTTGAACATGTACTACAAGAGATTACATACAAGACTGTGTCACAAGAGGCTGCAGCCGTAGAGAATGAATGCTGGCTTACATGCGCCTGAGGCCTTATCTATTTCTCAACCATTTGGAGAGTCCTGATAAAGAGCACCTTGGGATCCCCTATTATGAAAACCCCGGGTGCTTGTCACAGTGCAATGAGCTTCATGGGAGGTTTTCTTGCATGAAGGATTTTGCTCTTATTATACCTTTTAACTCTTCCCTTAATGATTGCACAGTGTCCATAATAATACACTTTATTCTTCTCTCATGTAATATTAAAGCTATATTTACCACACATTTTCATTTAACAGGGAATGTTCTCAAAACGTTAGCTAATATTGTGGCAAAGTTCTCTCAAATTTACTAATGCTCTTCCAATAATGTAAATAAAATATTATCTAATGTTCTTAATTAGCACAAAAACAATATTTATATATCATTCATCGAATGTTTTTACCTGAAACGTTAAGTTGGATTCTCTCCTAACAGTTTTTTAATGTTACTTGACATTAACATTCCCATTATGTTTCCAAAATTATAAAATGGAACGTTGGCATTATCATTTTAAAACGTTTAAAAAACATTTAGAAATGACTTAACGTGAGCATTAGCAAAACATTCTTAGAACACGTGTATGTTAGCTGGGTATCTGCTTGGTTAATTATTGCTATTTTTAAGTATGTATGTGCAGGTGAATGTGGAGTTTTAGGTTTGAGGTTGATGTGTGGTCTCTTGAGTATATTTGTATTGTTCTCCAGGAGCTGAAGTTTGGGGGGGGCATCCTGGGTGGTATGAACACACTCTAGTGTTTATAATCTCCTGTAATCTTGTCTAATGATGTTCTCATAATCTGTCAAAGCCTTTAGTTGCAGTGGCTTACAAACAAATCTTGATTCACAATCAGATGGTGGTAAACAACCAAAGATAAGCACATTTAAACTAATCTGATGCAGGACTCGTACACTGTGCAAAAAGGGACGGGTTTATTGAACGCAGAGTGAAACTTAGTTTCTGTATATTCTTATTTTTCTCACAAACGTTACAAGAGGAGGTTTTTGCAGTGATGACATAGAAAAACCTTTCAGTGATCAGGTCATAAAGAACCATTTTTGTCTTAATGTGAAGAACATTTTAAAAATCTATAGAAGCTTTTTCCACTATAAATAACCTTTTGTGCAATGGAAATATTCCATGGATGTTAAAGGTGCAGTAAGCGATTTCTGAAAAATGCTGTTGATATTTGAAATCACTCAAAATAAACACGCGCAAGCCAAAAGCTATCTTGATAGCTCCACCCCCAAATTCACGAACAGGCTATGCAACACAGGCACCTGCTGATTGGCTACAAGTGTGTTTTGGCTCTTGGTCCAAACCACTTTCAACAGTGTTTCTCAGAAAATGCTTACTGCACATTTAAAGGTTCTTCATAGAACCATAGATGCCAATAAATAACCTTTATTTTAAAGCAACACTAAGTAAGATTTTTTACCTTAAAATAATGTTTCCAAAATCGTTTCAGTGTTTCATCAAGTCGTGACATGGTGAAATGCATTTATGCCACAGCTTTGCGGTCCTTTATCTGATATATCCACGCTATGTAAGATTGCCAGACCGGGTCGCGTTTCTGTAGTTCTAATGAGACATAAGAAAACTACTAATTTGACTTGCTTTACGGAAAGCTTTACAATTGCTACAATTGCTCGTTTGTGATGTCCTAATGCATCATACTTTCATAAAATCATGCATCATACTCTACCTTGTCTGTGGCCATTGTTGATTCCAAAGCCAGTGGTGGATAAACAGAGCGAATGTGAGTGCGCGTGCGACAGTAGGCTGCGGTACGCTAAATTATTTACGACAGCGGTAATGGACAATTCCGCTTCCAACCTGTAGTGCGACCGCAGAGGAAAAGTTACTTGGTGTTGCTTTAAAGAGTGTATATAACAACATTTTGGGGTAAGATTTTTTTTATGTTTTTGAAAAAAGTCTCTTCTTACGGGGATACGCTCCTTTATGCACTCACCATATAAAACAACTTCTTTCTATTTTAATATATTTTAAATGTCATTTATTCTTGTGATGGCAAAACTATTTTGGCATTTTCAGCAGTGTCAAATCATTTTGATCATTTTAATATGCTGATTTGGTGCTTAAGATTTTTTTTTTATTATTCTCATAGTTGAAAAAGGATGTGTTGCTTAATTCTTTTTTTGTGGGAAGAGTTATTCAAAAACCATAAAGCAAGCCAAGCCGTTGGCATTTTGTTTAATGCTTATGGTGGTGGGGGTCTAGGGGAGAATAATGTCAAAATGAGCACCTTCAATAGACGGCTCAGGCCATGAATAAACTGCCCTCATCGGCCAAGTCCTGAGTCCTGCATTTTATTAGCACTAGCCATGCTAAAATAACCTGCTAACACATAGCATAGTGAAGCAATAATAACCTCCTCAATCATATTTTAAAAGTCACGTCAAGCCAGGCCTGTATAATTCATCTCTATGCAAATACATCAATGTCAGCCCATTAGTGTATTGCTAAAGAGGTTTTATATTAAAATGCATTCTTGCCTTGTCTTTTTTCCTTTTTTGTCTTCTTTTTTTCCCTCACTCCAATAAAACATGAGCCCTATTGGCCAAGAATTATAGCAACTATTAGAGTAACATATGGACAGCATGCACTCTGAAAATAAAAACCAACAGATAAAGTAGAGGGTCATGGTAGGGTACAAACACTTAGGAAAATGGCAGGAGTAATAGATTTCTCCCTGGCTGGCTGAGGAGACCCAGCATGCCACTGAAATCAAAGCCTTATTATACATTCATTTAGGGCTGTATTGTGTGGCAAGATGCGTAGCCCACGCTCGCCGGGAGAAAAGTTATGGCCGACACAAAGAGGACCAGTGCGATGAATTAAAAAGACAATAAAAAGGTGATAAAGTGCACCCTGAATGTATTACATCTTTTAATGAAATGAAAGTAGTGGACAAGCTCTGTCATGTCTCGTATCTTTCAGCTATAGTGACATTGGAGAGAGAGGGAGGATTATGGGTAGAGCAGGAATCAGCTGATAGTGTACTTCCTGCTATTGGAGGACACAGAATTGAAGCCAAGTGTCATCCAGCTCCAAAGCTTTGATCAAAAGGGAGTATGGGGAGAAAAAGTAAGATTACTTAGGTGATTATTTTCTATTATGAACATAATTATGAACATTATATATACACACACTCTAAAAAATGCTGCCAACCCATGTTTGGGTCAAATATGGACAAACCTGTATATATAGGGCTATATACAGTGGCGGCTCCTGCAAAATCTCTCAGGGGGGGGGCAAATGTTTCAGATCAACTTTATCGCATGCAGACTTTTTAATAGATTTAACTTTAGTGTTTGAGATGTGCAGGAATCAACTTAAAACAGGTTTTCTTTCATTTCCTGAAAAGTAACAGTTTTGGACATACAAGGCTTCCGTCCGACAGCGATGATTTGTATGTGTGTGTGTGTTGTTACGTTAATTAACATTTTACCAAAATTCAAGCTCAAATGGAGTTTGACAAGGGTTTTTGACCAGTAAATGTATTTTCAATCCACTCAGATAGTTTCTTTCATTAAAGATTCCACTAGGTGGCGACAAATAATATTGTTGACGTGTAGGATAAAGATTATGTTGGTGTTCGAATGGAATGTACAAATTTCAAAGTACAATGCTAGGAGTAAAAAAGACTGCTACCATCCTTTCCTAAACTGATTGTAAAAATAAAGTGAGATTTTCCAACACTCGAGTATTTAAATGGTCAGCAATAAATACCTATTTAGACAGCCTCTGCTTGTCTTCTTCTCCCAAGGCCCTCCTAGATCTTGTTTTTCCTGTTGCTAACTTGTTACTTGCTCCTGCTCCTGAAATGAGCTCTGGTCCTGATTACTACGACGGCTGAATGGTAACTTTATTTCTTTTAATGACACGATAGAATTAACTGCGTTCGCCATGACGTTGTTCAAGTTCAACTGGCCTCAACTCGCGAGATGTCCCAACAGTCTCTCTCGCTCTCGTTCTCTTTTTTATTTTTATTTTTTAAATCACATTTGATAAAGATATTAAAGTAGTGTTTCATTTTTTCTTGTTGTTCAAATTCAAAATTGTTTTCAAATATTATTTGTCACTTAATCTTGAAGATTTTTAATAGTGTATGTTTGTTCCCACCAATCGCTGCTCAAGTTAAGGATACGTATGATGACGTAGGCACGTTAGTGCGAGCCCTCCCGGAACCAAGAGAGAATGCATTGCAGTGCCTGCAGTTCTAAAAAAAAACATCTTTGAATGTAATGCTGCGTCCCAATTCGCCTACTTATACTATGCCCTAAAAGTATGTACTCTTTTTGAGAAGAAAAAGTACATACTTTTGAGTGTGTAGCAAAAGAGTAGACAAGCTTTGGGACATACTACTTCGTCATCTTTAACGGACAGCTCAGTCTCGAGCATCTGTCACCGTAAACTGCCCTGTCAATCATCTTGTCACAGTTAAAATCCTCCATTCAATCTAATTTAATTTCTTACCGTTTCGGAGAGAAATGTTGTAGCACGTTCACCTGCCAGTCGTGGGTCTTTCATTCGGAGACTCTCCTCGTGTGTTTGCAATTTGAATATAATGATGCATTTAAAAGTTAATGGCTAAATGCTTTACAAAAGTTCACAATGCTGCTGCAGATGCAATATAATGTAGCCAACATTGAATAAATACATTTTCGTCAGGTTAGATACTGATAATTAATCACTCAAACCCCTTTATCTAAACCACTCTACATAACCGCAGGACGCGCGCGTCCTCCATGTCTGTAGTTTTTTTTTAACACTTTTCACTCGTGTTTGTAGTTCTAACCGAATCCTCGTCCAACGTGCGATGGGTTGTGGGCAATATCAGCCGTTAGAGTGTGCATCGATCTACACTTCGGATTCTGACCGGAAATAGTAGACCATCCGGGTCTGGAACACTCATTTAAACATACTACGATTTGGGACGTACTAATTCTATTTTCGAATACTATTTAGGACGGATAGTATGCGAATTGGGACGCAGCATACGTCTATGGGAACACTCTGGGCGATTCACAGCCAGAGTGAATTCGCCCAAAAAGATGCGGTACTCCACAGGACGTGACATGACGCTGATTGGACTATATCCAGAGGCACAGTGACGGCTAGCGTAACTCTGTGGTGAATGAGATTGTGAATGTGATTGAAAAAGTCCCTTTCACACTTTGGTGGTGCGTCGCCCAATCGCCCTAATGAAGAGACCGCCCCTGCCTATATATATACACACACACATATATATATATATATATATATATATATATATATATATATCATGACAACTCTCTGAAGGTTTTTAGCATGGTGGATATGACAATGTTAATGTATTTGGTCTTGGCGGAATAGATCTGCTATACTGCTGCTGAATTGCTGCTGTTGATTATTGCTGTTGTTGTAGATTATTATTGCTGCTGCTGCTGCTGCTGCTGCTGCTGCAGAGCAAGTACTGGAACTTGCTTCTGCCAGTACATACGCCGATACACTGCTGTGAGTATGTAAGACATACTGCTGCTGCTGCACAAATACCATATATCAATTACCCATAGATTGATTTCCATTACACGAGAGTAGATGTTAAAACTTCATGCTGATTTGTACTCGGCTTTCGCCAAGATAAGCACCAACTAAGACATAGCTTTACAGTAACTTATGCTTCTCCATCCATTTACGCTTCTTTCCATATGGTGATGTAAATCTCCTTCTGTCTAGTGTTAACACACGTCAGCACACACAACAGCTGCAACCACAGTGCGGTCCCCCAATGACAACTGTCTGGATTGAGCTGAGTAGGGGACATCTCCAGGGTCTTCAAGTGGGCACCTTCCATCCTCAGTGTTTCGTTGACTAGCCCACGACACCTCAAGAGGGCTCGACAGTGACTCTGGCGTCCCAGAGTCACCCCCCTCCGTCCCCCACTCAACTCAGCCCAGCTTACTGACCTCTACATCCCTCCTGCTGCTGAGACCTAACCACAATCTCACAATCTCTCCGCAACCCAACCATACGAGCCAACCCGTTTGACTAAGGCTGTCGAGCCCCACTGGTGCGTTAATACGCAGTTTCAATGGCAACGGTTCCGTATGGCATACCACCTACCGCAAAACACAATATCTGCCCAACCACCCGTCATTCACGCAATATACACAGGAACGTAATGACTGTAAATACTATACAACCTATACAAATAAACCAACAGACTCTTCAAGTTTTCAAGAATTCTACGAAACCGTAGCATGGCGGCCTGTACACAGCCAGCTAGAATCTTTCCGTCTCAACCACAGCCAGTTGCTGCTACTTTCTGCTGCTTCAGATAAGTTCTTTACTGTGCGACGCAACTCTTGGCCACTGAATCTGACGTCTCTGAGGAACCGGGTTGTAGAGTGTGCCACAAAACCTCGACAACCCACTTCCACTGGATAAACCTGGACTCTCCATCCTCGCTGTTCTGCTTCAGTGGCCAGATGAGCATACCGCAGTTTCTTCCTCTCATATGCCTCATCTACCGCATCCTCCCATGGCACTGTTAACTCTATCAGTTGAACAATGCGTGCTGATCCAGACCACAAAACAATATCTGGTGCGGAGGAATATTGTCTTCTGCGTGTAATGTTTTGCTAGAACAGGCAGAAACTTATTGGTCATACTACGCTTGCCTTCCAATGCTAAAGCCAAACATCGCAATACTTGGTCATGGCGCCAAGTAAACCGACCTTGCATCTTACATCCTGTCAAAATGTGCCTTAATGTGGCAGGTGATGAACACAAAGGACAAGAGGGATCCTCTCCTACCCAGAGGTTTAGGTTCTGCGGTGATGGGAGAACATCATATGTTGACCTAATAAGGAAACTAATCCTACTCTCTTCCATTGACCAAAGGTCTTGCCAGCCCATTTTGCATTGTTCCACACTCTACCATCTCATCCACTCTCCCTGCTTGGCCTGGGAAATGGCCTTTATACATCTCATCCTCTCCTCCTGCTTTCGCACCTCGTTGACTACCAGCTTCCTCCTTTGAGCTGGGCCTGCCTTGTGCCATTTAGGAGGAGCTAAACTGAGCCCAAAACCCCCTCTTCCATGCTGTACCTGTCCCACGATATCCCCAATTTGAAGGTCAGCTTTTGCCTCTACTACAGATTTCTTTGCTGACCACTTTCTACCAGTTTTTACCACAGGGGCTGCCTCCCTTACACATTTGTCGCGTGACTCTGCTTAAGTCATTTCCAGTCTGACCTTGGCACACTTAAACTCCTCGGTTAAAGCAGAGACTGGCAGCTGCAATACTCCTTTACTATAAAGTCCCACTCTGCTGAGGCAGCGTGGAACTCCCAACCATTTCCTGATGTATTAACTTATTAACGCTTCCAGCTTATCCACTGTTGTCAAAGCAACCTCGTACACAGTCAGTGGCCACAGCAACCTTGACAGTAGACCAAACTGAAAGCACCAGAGTTTTAGTTTGCCTGGTAGAGCACAGCTGTTTATGCTCTTCAACCCTTCCACTGCTTGTCGTCTAACTTCTTCCACTCGAACTGTGTCCTTTAGATCCCCATCGTACCATCTCCCAAGACTCTTCACTGGCTTCTCAGAAACTGTTGGTATTGCCTCACCATTAATGAAGAATGTTTTATCTACTACCTTTCCTTTAACTATCGAGATGCTCCTTGATTTAGAGGGCTTAAATTGCATTCGTGCCCATTCAATATTATCTGTTAACTTCCCCAATAACCATTTAGTGCAGGCTACTGTTGTAGTCATGGTTGTCATGTCATCCATGTATGCTCTGATTGGTGGTAGTCGCATCCCAGAAGCCAAGCGCTCTCCTCCTACTACCCATCTTGATGCCCTAATGATTACTTCCATTGCCATGGTAAAAGCCAGTGGAGAAATGGTGCATCCTGCCATTATTCCAACCTCTAAGCATTGCCATGCGGTGCTGAATTTTGGAGTTGAGAAACTAAATTGCAAATCTCCAAAATAGGCTTTCACTAAATTTGTTATTGACGTTGGTACTCTGAAAAAATCAAATGCTGCCCAAAGAAGCTCATGTGGCACTGAACCATATGCATTAGCCAAATCCAGGAATGTCACATGGAGCTCCTTCCTCTCCTTTTTAGCTGATTGAATTCGTTGCCAGATAACATTGATGTGTTCTAAGCATCCTGAGAACCCTGGAATGCCCGCTTTTTGAACTGAAGTGTCAATGAAGCCATTCTTTAATAGGTAGGTTGACAATCTCTGCGCAATAATGCTGAAGAAAATCTTACCTTCGACGTTTAATAATGAAATAGGACGAAACTGACTGATGCTTGTAGCATCTTTTTCTTTAGGTATAAAGACTCCACCTGCTCGGCGCCATGCTCTAGGTACAACCTGCTTTTCCCATGCCACTTTTATCAATTTCCACAGAATTCGTAGAACTCCTGAAGCACTCTTGTACACTCTGTACGGAACTCCATTAGGCCCTGGAGATGATGAAGCCCTTGCCTTTCTCACAACCTGCTCTATCTCTTTCCACTTAGGTGCACAGACCTCCATTTGGTATTCTGGTGGATTGATAGGTGAGATATCTGACGGAATTGACATAGGCTCATGCCTTTTTGCATCTGTATGCGTTTCCTCCAAATATCTCTCTAGCTCAACCCTAGATGCTTTTAAAGCGCCATTCTTCTCACTGGTGAATAACTTCTTTACGAATTTGAATGGGTCTTTATAGAAATTAACCCTCGCACGCTCCTTCTTTTTGTAGCGTTTCCGTAGGCGCTCAGCTCTGAGTAATGTTGCAAGCTTATCTTTTATGGCCCTTTGTAAGAGATTGAGTCCCTCCTTCTGACTTTGTTCTGCTTTTTTCCATTGCTTCCTCAGCTGTCTCCTTTCTCTAACTAACCCTTATATTTTCTGCTGCCGTCTAGATACAGCAGGAGTAGTTTGTACTTTTTCCTTCCTTTTTTCCACACCAAACCTCTCACTTCCATATGCGTAAATGATGTCCCCAAATTTATCCAGCTTCTTTTCAACTGTACCAGTTAATCTTTCCAATGCAAAGCATAGATCTGTGTTTACCGTGTCCCATGCAGTTTTCTCACAAGCTCTTGGCCATCTAACTCCAGGCCTATGCCCGTTGAGGTTCTTTTCTCTCTTATGCTGGTTAGTCTGACCGGGTTCACAAGTATCAATGTGTACATCACTAACTGTGCAAACCCTCATCTCCTCTATGACAGGGGTACTGATATCCTGCGAACATAGCAGATCTATACAGGTGGAGCTGGGGAAGGTGGAGGGTTTTAGATGAACTCTGAAAGCGTGCTGAAAACTGCTATAGGGAATGGTGACCAGCCATTTAAATGTTGAGCAGCAAGCTTATTGGCTGCAGAAGTGACCAATCAGCTTGTGCCAAGTTGTCAGCTTGCTTTAAGGACCAGCCTGCGCCATTTAGAGTTGCATGACAGAGCTAGACATAGACATATATACACACATACACTCACCTAAAGGATTATTAGGAACACCATACTAATACTGTGTTTGACCCCCTTTCGCCTTCAGAACTGCCTTAATTCTACGTGGCATTGATTCAACAAGGTGCTGAAAGCATTCTTTAGAAATGTTGGCCCATATTGATAGGATAGCATCTTGCAGTTGATGGAGATTTGTGGGATGCACATCCAGGGCACAAAGCTCCCGTTCCACCACATCCCAAAGATGCTCTATTGGGTTGAGATCTGGTGACTGTGGGGGCCATTTTAGTACAGAGAACTCATTATCATGTTAAAAAAAAAATTGAAATGATTCGAGCTTTGTGACATGGTGCATTATCCTGCTGGAAGTAGCCATCAGAGGATGGGTACATGGTGGCCATAAAGGGATGGACATGGTCAGAAACAATGCTCAGGTAGGCCGTGGAATTTAAAAGGGGCCTAAAGTGTGCCAAGAAAACATCCCCCACACCATTACACCAACACCACCAGCCTGCACAGTGGTAACAAGGCATGATGGATCCATGTTCTCATTCTGTTTACGCCAAATTCTGACTCTACCATCTGAATGTCTCAACAGAAATCGAGACTCATCAGACCAGGCAACATTTTTCCAGTCTTCAACTGTCCAATTTTGGTGAGCTCTTGCAAATTGTAGCCTCTTTTTCCTATTTGTAGTGGAGATGAGTGGTACCCAGTGGGGTCTTCTGCTGTTGTAGCCCATCCGCCTCAAGGTTGTGCATGTTGTGGCTTCACAAATGCTTTGCTGCATACCTCGGTTGTAACGAGTGGTTATTTCAGTCAAAGTTGCTCTTCTATCAGCTTGAATCAGTCGGCCCATTCTCCTCTGACCTCTAGCATCAACAAGGCATTTTCGCCCACAGGACTGCCGCATACTGGATGTTTTTCCCTTTTCACACCATTCTTTGTAAACCCTAGAAATGGTTGTGCGTGAAAATCCCAGTAACTGAGCAGATTGTGAAATACTCAGACCGGCTTGTCTGGCACCAACAACCATGCCACGCTCAAAATTGCTTAAATCACCTTTCTTTCCCATTCTGACATTCAGTTTGGAGTTCAGGGGATTGTCTTGACCAGGACCACACCCCTAAATGCATTGAAGCAACTGCCATGTGATTGGGTGATTAGATAATTGCATTAATGAGAAATTGAACAGGTGTTCCTAATAATCCTTTAGGTTAGTATATATATATATATATATATATATATATATATATATATATATATATACATACATATATAGCCTTTACATATACTCTAAAAAAATATAGACATTTTATATATAATTTATATATATATATATATATACTCCTTTATATATACTAAAAAAAAAATATATATATATATATATATATATATGATGATTTCTAATAATATTTAATGATACTATAATCATTTATTAATGCCACATAGGCCTAGTTCAAATTTAGCTCTAAAGTGGCTTTACTCATATTTGTAAATGTACTTTTTCGACCATTTTTGAACGTCTCAGGGGAAACCACCAATGCTATGGGGGTAATAATTTGGTGGGGGTCGAAATTAGGCACAACACCTGTACAAAGCGCGAGAAGGTTAGTGGCTAGAAAAATGTTTTATGAACCGCACATAGCCTGCGCCGTTTGCCGTGTTGTGTTTGGCTGGATGTTGTGTTTTCAGGGCCTGATTACCCCCTTATAAGTTTAATGCTTTAGCAGGGCCAGTGGATCCTGTCATGCCTGCGTGAACAGTGGATTTTTCTCCTTTATGGTGTCATTAATTTAATGCGGATCATTAGCTCTCATACAAACCCATGTTTTGACAAATGTAAGCAGTGAATTATGTACATAATGTACCGCGCCCGTTCGTGAATGAATCACATGATAAACAGGAACTGCCCTGGCATATTACCCAAATGTGTTTCAGGGGGTGTCTCTCCCCAGACTCGTCACTCCATTACAGAGACAGCTCACTCAATAGCGGCTGTGTGTCTGACACATGCGGCCATTGACAAGCTTTTCATTGTGACCGCCGGTGCGTTCTGGCTAACAGCATTAAATATTGGGTCTGATGAAAAATGATGAAAAAGTGAACATGGAAATGATATTACCCTGCAGCTCTGGGTGGTATTCTTCTGCCCCGCGTGCTCGGTTCTTGAAATATGGAATTTTAAACTAACTCGCAGCGTGAATTTCATTGATGAGCTCGGGCATATCTTTCTGTCATTTGTCTGAAGTGATGTCTTTCATATTGTTTTTTTTTTTTGCTAGTGGTTCAAACTGATATACTATATTAGGTCATGATACTGCGATGTGTTATCGTTGTAGAAACACTGCTGTGGGAAACTCAAACCTGGCCACTAAAACATAGCCTACTGGGGTCGACACTAAATATTTGACTGAGAAAATAATGTTAATATCATTTTATTAATAACTCGCGATATAAAAAATTAAATATAGTGTTAATAACCCAAATAACATAATCAGACACAATTTAAATGATGACCAATGGCACAGTTTCAGTGATGAAGAATGAACTATTCATAATTTAAAATGATAAAGAAAATGTAAGGCAAAATCTGTAAACTTTCAGAAACAAATCATATTAACAACCATAACAATAAACAAATATTATTTAAAAAAATAAGTTGTTTAATTAAAAAAACAGCAAAGCAAAGAAAAAAAGCAAATCCAAAAACAAAACAAAAACAAATCAATAAAAAATAAAAAATCAAGTCAAAGAAAAGCAAAAACAAGCACAGCAAAATAAAATTAAAATATCAACAAAGCAAAGACTAAAGCAAAGCCCCAAAACAAAGCAAAACAAACAAACAAACTCAGTTAATTGTTTAATAAAAAGATACAAAGCAAAGCCAAAAAACAAAACAAAACAAATGAAAATACTTTAACTCAAAAACAAAGTTGTTTAAAAGACAACAGCAAAGCAAAGAAAAAAGCAAAGCCATAAAGAAAACAAACAAATGAAAATAATTGAACTCAAAAACTCGGTTGTTTAAATGTCTATCATCTGTTGGAAGAGACAACAGATTTTCTTTCTCTTTCTGCCTATTGAATTTAGATGATTCATGTATTCTCAGTTTTATTGTTAGGGCGAGAGCTTAAGTGAGAGACCAGAGCATGAACTCTACGCAGCCTCTTGCTGACCGGCGCTAATATCTAAAATGCTTCTTATGACCTACTTATGAAGTCAATCTTTGAGAATCTATTGATCTGAATGCCAAATCTGAGGCTGTAGCCTCATGCAAGTGCATTGCTCTGACCTCTTGCCTTTGATTCACCACATGACCAGAGCCCCAGACGATACTCTCTGTCAAAAGTCAGAGGTCAAATGTTCCACAGGAGGTCATTCGCCATCAGTACGGCCCGAGCTTAATTTAATATTTGGACAATGGAGTAAATACATAAAAGAATGAAATGCTTTTAAAGAGGAAGAATTTAAGACAGGAGAGACACTAATTGAATGGACTCCTGATTTTACTGCCAAAGATGTTTTGGTGTGTATTTAATCAATGCTTAAGGCTCATAAAATGCCTAGGTCAGAGTCAGGCATATTTCCATAATCAATAATGACGAGACCTCAAGTTCAGCAGGCTATGATTCTATTCATACCTCTTTATTTTTCATGGATATATTTGTCACTATTGCTGTCACTGAATATTGGAAGCACTATATAAATGCTCTTCAACTAAAACTAAAAAATTATGTTTACAACCTATTCTGAGTAGATGCTTTGTGTGGTCAATAACCCTTTCGGAGAAATGTTTATCTACTGGCTCCATATTTGAAAGGACTTAGACAGTGTTGTGCACATCAAGTTTGTCTGCTGATCTACTGTGAAGCAGAACATTTTGAAACAGCATGTGAACCAATGAGATCTATGACAAAATGATTTTTGAGCATGTTAAAGTGATAAAACTAAACAGGTCATTGCTACCATTTAATCGCCTGAGGTTAATGGTTCTATTTTTTTTACTTGCCATTAGGTTTGAGGTGTTTCTCATCTCATTTTTATTTTACTTCATTTTGTTTGATTTTATTGGCATCTCTTTAGCACACATTGATGCTCCGAGCTGTTAAACTCTAAAGAGCTTCAATAAAACACCTCTGTCAGTGGCCTGCCAATAAAAAATGAAAACCCATTTAACTCTAAGGAGGTACAACTCTGGTCTGTGGCCAGTCAATAAAACAAACACAAACCGTGGGTTCTTGCTGAAATAGACATTGCTGGTTTGCAATGGAGATTGCAAGGTCAAACAGACAATTCAAACAAAGCAAAAACAAAGACATTTCGGTGAAAACCATTGAAAGACGTTCATGCACATGTATTGCGTTTTGAATATAAAATCTAAATAGATAAATACACAGCTGGTTATATGTCTTTTGATTTGAAGTTAAATCAACAAAAACACCCTTCTGGGAAACATGCTAAGAAACTTTTTACTTGATATGCTTTTTGAATGTGCAAATCCCTTGTTTAGATATTTATCGTCAAGTAAATCGGTTATCTAATGCACCAGAAATATTGGCCGAACGACAATAGTAAGAAGTTCACCTCATGGAAGAGGGCAAAATGGCAAGTCCCCATGGCTCTGGACATGATCGTCACACTGGCTGCAGTAATGAGGCCAGGATCTCCTTCCTCGAAGTGTGTGAGGAGAATCTGGATGAGGCATCAGAACCATTGTTTACACTTGGAATGATTCCATCTGAAATGAGCCCCATTACGATCTCCTCAAACACCATCAGCTGTACCACAGTGACCAGGGGTCAAAAGTTTAGACTGGAAAGGCTGTGTCAAAGCTTCTGAGCAAACAAAAGGCATAGATTATAAATGAACATTCCTGGTCCTGTAGCACCATAATTTAGAGCTCAAAAGTAGACATTCACTTAACTGAACTCTGTGGTTCATTTTGGACTTGGTCTGAAATATGGCTTATTATTATTGGCCTCTGAAATACTTTTTTTCTGAATGGTCAAGCACGCCATCTGTAGTGGTATGAGTATGATAATTCTTAATATTCGTTGTCGTCCATGGAAACACTGACTGTATATCATATAAACATACTCATGTATACTCATGGCTAATTTGTATGAATTTGTACAAACTCATTCATACATATTTGTGTGATCTGCTTACGCCCCACGGATGGTTAAGTTTAGGGGTGGTTCATGCATATATATATTTTTTAAATCATACGTTGATATGAAACGCACGAAATCGCCACCTTGTAAAATAATACGTTTTCTAATGAGATTGGGTTGATGAAATCAAATATTATACTGGAACAATTTTACAAGAAAATAGTATTTATTTATTTCCATTTCAAAATCTTAAGTTTAATTAAATGTGTTACTTGCTTCTTATTTGTAATTAATTGTGAAATTTAATAGAAATTTCTGAGTGAAAATAAATTTACACCAAATTTATTTTCAGTGTATTTCCATGCTCTTTCTCATTTACAACATGCACTGTAAAGAAAGGAAAAGTTGCTACCTAATTTTTTTTTGATCAAGTCATTTCAACTTAAATTACATTAAACACTTAAAAAAATAAGTTGAATCTTGTATAACATAAAAAAAAGTTGA
Organism: Gila orcuttii; assembly: GCA_026230005.1. Lineage (NCBI taxonomy): Eukaryota > Metazoa > Chordata > Actinopteri > Cypriniformes > Leuciscidae > Gila > Gila orcuttii. The sequence goes on from JAPDVR010000014.1 coordinate 30,652,624, forward strand.
AAATTGCTTAACTTATTTTGATGAGTTAAAGCAATGTAAAACATATGTTGTCATACCTTTGATTGAACATATATTTTTTTACAGTGCGGTGCATTTTGCGCCTCAGTTATCAATTGAAGTGAAAATGACCTCAGAGGTTTTCAGTAATAATATTACTGTAATTGTCTTTAAGTGTTTGTCTTGTTGATAGGATTTCTTTGCACATTGTAACGGACTAACTTTATGATAATATACAGGTAAAATGCTAAAATAATTCAACAATACTTAATGTCCACGTGTTTAATTTTTTGATCAGTAATAATATTTACAGAGATAATGTACAGTCAATATAAAACAAAATCAATAATAAGTTTCCTGAAGTGCCTGCCACTTTACATGGCGGAAGAGAGCAGCTGCCACATGGGATATGTCAGATTCTTCCCAGTCATGGTGTAAAGAGCATTAGATTCCTGCGCTGTCACTTTCTGACCTCACATTGACAAAGTCCTAATTCCCCCATCTGAAACAGTCCAGGATTGAGAGAGGAAAAGCAGAGGCACCTCTCTTGCTCCTCAACAGACAGGGATGACATAACTAAAGAGGCATTAACACCCAATTGCAACATTGCTAAACAAACGACAGGGCCTTGGCGAGCATGGGAAAATAGCATTATAGCCCGGGAGCAAATTGACAAGGAGAAAAAAAGAACAATTTGAGCCTTGTTTTGCTCACTCTATTTGCATGGAACTGACAACTTTCTATCATGTATACCAACTTTCCCAGGCAGGATTAGGTACATAAAAGAGCGTTTTCTGGTGAGCACAACCATAAATCAAGCTCCTCTGGGTCTTGTCTCTTTCTCACCTCTCACTTGTAGACAACACAAGTTGTGTCTGTTCTCACGCAAGGCCAGGTATTGAAGGCATGTGGGACAACTGTGAGAGTAAATATTAACCTTCTCAGGACCAAAGCACAAACATATTTAAAAATTCAGAGCGGAGCAGGTTCATAAATCAGGATTTCAGTTGCTTGGTAAGTCATTAGTTTATTTACAGTTTTAGATCTGGACCTTAGCTGTGAAACAACATGAAAGTGCAACTGAAAGATTGTTTTTAAAAAATGTATAAAAACTTTTAAACTCTTTAAAAACAAACAAAAAATATTTAATTAATTATATTTTAGTTAAATATTACATTATTTTTATTTATTTAATTATGTAAAATTGTGAAGGATCCGTAACTTGACAGTTTTCTTGAGATCTCATGCTGAAAAGACACTAGCTGTCACTCAGATAATTCTCTCAGCTTCATTGTTCATTAAGCTTTGCTCTGGTTTCCTGCTGCTCTTGTGTGTGTGCTGTGGAGATCAGCTCAATGGGGCCTCTTTGTAATCCTCTAAAATGGAAAATTCACAATTTGTAGCAATTTGTCTCAAAGCAGCTCCTGCTGTTACAAGAGTCCTGATCCACTCCCCACCCAAGTGGCCAAGACTTGTATGGCTATAGGGAAACATATAATATAATATCTGCAACTAAATATCATCATTAAATTGAAATGAAAAATAAAATTGGAAGTTTGCGTGTGGCCAGTATAGGCACACTCCAAAATGAAAATAAAAGGCATAAACGAATTCACAAGCCAGCAGATCAATCTTGTCAAGTATGTTCTGGAATGTGCATTTACTTTATTTTCTTGGCAAATCAGCTTTTATTTGTTTATCCTCTTTTACGGCAGTCGAGTTTATGGCTCTCAACTTAATTCCAGAGGCTGATATAAGTAGAGAGTGAGGAGAGCAATGCTGATGTACTGGGTAGATTTGAAAATTGAAGATCAATAATGAGGTAACCATTAGCTAGTGAAGAATTTCAAATTGTAAACAAATGTAAAAAAATTATAAAGAGTAATGAAGCCAGCACTAAAAACCTGATTTCACAGATTATTCAAATCTTGCCAAGCATGCATACATGCAGGATCTCAGGATACTTGCATTCACCTTAGTGGCAACGCATTAGTGAGCTACTTTCTGTGATTCTGTCTTCTGATTCATTTGCAGGAATAATAATGGGAAGAATAAAAAATGAAGTTGGGGGGAGTGGGGTAAGATGAGCCAGTGGGTAAGTTGACCCACCCCCTTTATCTTGGCAACTGTACACTTTTGTTGTCATGTGAACATATATTTTGGAACTACCCATCATTTCGGCCAGAATGTGAAAAGGAGAAACACATGGGAGGAGTGGAAGGCACCCATTTACTTTACAAACTGTTTTTGGCTTGTCAAAGTAAAATTTTAGCATAACAGATGCATTGGCTGTTATGTCAAAGTAAATTTGTCCAGGACTAAAAATATTTATGATCAATATTGGGGATTTAGCAATGTATAAAACCATGCAAATCATTTAGCTAAACATTAATGGCAGCTATGTGGCAAAGTGAGCCAAATGCTGTGAGGTAAATTGAGCCAGCATTTTAACTTACCCCACCATAAGGCAATTAGGTTAAATCTCTGAGTTTGAAGTATAAACTGGTATAACTTCAATGTAATATTATGCAACTGGTTTAGTTTAAAATGTACAATTACACCAAAATCCTTTTCTGATAAGAACCAGATGATGCTTTTCACCCGATTATAATCATATCTTTTCACCTGTACTCCCAAATGGTCTAATATGTTCGGCATTGCAGAAAACCATGCCAAGAAATTTTTTACTAACTGTTTATAGTTTCAGTGACATTTATTCATTCATTCTAATTCAGATTTTATTTAATATTACTTAACAAACTCTCTGTTTAGTCTGTTTTTGGGAAGGTGCAACTTTGATGTTCAACATATTGTTTCAGAAATGCAAACAATTAAATATATCGAAATTACAACGCAATTTGGTTTTATATTAAGTTTATATTAAGGAAATTATTATTAAATACATTTTTAAAAGAGGTAAATTATCTTTAAAATTTCACATGGGTTTGAATCAGATTCATTTATGTAGGCCTAGTCAGTTTACACCCAGGTGGTGCAACTTACCCACTGACTCGGATCAACTTACCTCCAACCTGGGGTAAATTGTGCCACAGGAACACTTATTTTTTATAATAAGCCATATTTTTATAACCCTTTGTCATAGATGTATTCTGATTTAAAATTATATTATGAAGCATCCAGAAATTTAGATAATAAAGCCTACTTTCATTGTACTTCTACCTAGTTTTCTCTTATCTTGAGGACCAAGTAAAAAAACGGCTACTCTCACACCCTCCCCTAAATGGTAAAAGAATTTGCACTACAAGGGGTGCGTTTCCGAAAGCGTTGTTAGCCAATATGGTCGCACGTTCCGTCGTCACCGAGTCAGTGTTTCCCGAAACCATTGTTCCTACAATCATTCGCAAACAGCATCGCAAAGTTGTGTGGTTGGAACGACAGCTTCGACCTGTGGTAGTAGAAGCATCATTTCTTGTTTGCATAAGTGGACTCAATAAATCCTTATCTTGAGCAAAATAAGCAAGCGGATATTCAGTAGCCTACAATCTTTATCTTTTATTACGAATTATAAACAAATGTCATTTTACGTCGTTTAGTTTGTCAAGAGATTTAAAGCGGCCTTTTTAAGGAGTGCGCATGTGCTTAATGTGCTCGAGGCTAGACTACAGAACGAGAACGAGCATATGACTCAATCTGGAAATAAAGCAAAATAACTGAGAAAAATGAGAATTAGTAGCCTATACTCAGATGACATGTTCATAATGTAGGCCTATAGCAAAAAATTCTAGCATTAATTCGATCTCAAACGGATTCGTTAAAAAACAGTTATTATTCCACCACCTGCGTGACGTCATTAACAAAATAAACGACAAATTTGCAACAATACGGTTTACGATCATACCTGTCAAGTTTTGGATTTGAAAATAAGGGAAATTTTCCCGGCGCCCACCGCGAGCAGTCCCACCACCCCAACCAAGCTCCAGTAACGTTATCCCTTACATTTTAAGACAAGTGCTATAGTTCATTTAACATTGCTTGTCTCTACATTTACATTTTATTTTCATTCCACACATTCTTTTCGTTTCATATTGCTTTTATTTTACAGTTCTTCTTTACATGTCGCATAACTTTTCTTTACTCTTTTAGTGAGTTATTGTTCAAATTTGTTGCAGACTTTGCATTCTTTTACCTGTTAGGCTCCAACCCCACTTTTGAAAAATCCCCAGAAATGGCATACCCAAACTGAAACAGATACAGTTCATAAACCCTTTGCACTACAAACACAAGTATGATCTCATTTGAAAGCTGACACCTGGCAGTTTATTGTAAATGTAGAATTAATTATTGTCATAATGAAAAAATAGTTATTAATAGCTACAAATTTTTGTAAAGTTATTAGAAATTTATTTTTTATGAAACATCTTGAAAATAAAATAAAATTGAAGTTGGCATTGTATCCATCTAAGAATGCACTGCAGCTAAAGCCACATGTCTGACCATGTTATATCTATATTCTGAAGATGACAAGTCTAAAACTCTGTATTTAGTATTGAGGAACTTCCTGAATGTCACATGATATGGCTCTTCTTCATGTGTTCCATATATTGACTGCATGTGCACAGGGCGCCCTCAGGCTGCCAGTATGGATTGAAAAAAAACAATACATCAGAGTATCCAGCGCTCATGATTACATCGGCACATTTGGGTACACTCAATAAATATTATTCCTGTCTATATAAATCGGATGTAAACCTATGAGAATCTATCAATATTTCTCCAAATCTGTACATTTTTTAGCTAAAAGCCCTGAGGGACGTTGTTTTGTGAAGCGCTGTCATGACGACCTCATAGGATTTTTTTCTGAATGAGACCGGCTGACGCTCATAATTCATATTAAAGGTATCGACTCATTTTTTGATCACATAACTCCTGACACAAATTAAGGCATAACTGTCACTATACGTTTCTGAGAATACAATAGTGGTCAAATACTGAAACTTGAGTGTTATATCTTTTTAATTATGTATAGTTTGTCAAGGTAATAACATTAAATCTGATAGTAACTTTGAACTATTTAAACAAAACAAAAAACGCTTCAGTGGGTCGGCGCACTGGCAACGGTTAACAGGTTTTAAGATGTCGCAGTTACAAAACGCGTGACTGTCCCCTACCCTGCTCCTCTTCAGAAAAGTATATTCGCTGTCCCATTGATCGCGGTATTTACATGAGGGGTTTGGTTTTGTGGCAGGGGTGCCTTCCGTCTCTGTCGTAGCGTCCATCATCCGTCTCTGCCCCCCCCCCCCCTGAATCAGTAGCCTAAATAAAATCTGACCTACTGTTTTGCATCCAATAAGAGACAGGGAACACACTTAAGAGCATGCAGAAATGTAAAACCACTGTGAAAAAGACAATCAATCTGCTTCCATCCACATACATCCAGGCAGGCTCAATATATTTGACCCTGAAAGTGATTTAGTGTTTTAATAATTCAGTTTTCCTATGATCTGTTCTGAACAATATGGGCAGGGGTGTTTGCTGTACAGTTCCTCACTCTCAATGCAATAGGTTAGTTGTCTTGTTGTATGTAGGCTATGTTTCTTGAAGAGGTCACTCACCGGCACATTATAATAGCTCAGTAAAGTCTGGTGACCTCAAAGTCTCACCAATTTACAGCCAATGAGTTAAAGTGTGTCCAATCTAATTCTAGATGTTTATGGAATGGAAAGTGCAGCCCTGCTCTCAAAGTGAATTGAAGTCTTTCTTCTCCGTACACTGCTCACCTGAATAAAATGATATGGAGTTTCAGACTGATGATGACAGCTTGGACAGGCGGGTTATATTATTCATATAATAGTAATATGTATATATTTATTAATTTAAAAAATACATTTTACAATTATTATTTGCATTTAATTATACTAAATATAGTGATTAAATGCATTTTTTTCAAAATCATTTTCAAAACCAATGTGTATTCATTTTTAGAGAATATCACAACTGAACTACAAAAAGATTAATTCTATGTAAATCCAATGTGAGATTGGAAAACTCACACCTCACAGTCCTAAAAAGAAACAACCCAGCTGTATAAATGTGAAAAACTGAATATGAAAGGTAAACAGTGCCGGTCAGGATAGGTTAAACTACTGGTAGGCAAATAAATAACTTGACATAATTGCATAAGGAGGTCTTTTTTGTCGACCTTAATTCACACTTCACCTCATTAGCAACTCGGCTGAATGATGTGAGCAGACCATTTCAGTAATGAAGCATTAAAAAGGGACTTTCAATGATTTTTGGTCAAGCTGCCCAGCTAAAGTTACTGCTGAAGTATGTTATAGTGCTCACCGATGAAACCATCATGAAAAATCAATATGGACATTGGCTAAGAAAGGTGTCAGCATTTATTAATATGGATCTTTCTGACATAAGCTTCAGATATTACTGATGCAGGATCCGTTCCTTCATTATAATACCCCTTTTCGATAAATATAAATCATTTAAAGAGCAATCAAATGTGTCACAGTTGGTTTTAAGTTTAATTTTGCAGACTCTATTCAACATTTTAACTTTGATAAACCTTTTATCAGTGCCCTTCTATTGCATATTATTCCCATATTTTAAATCTGAAACTTCTGTTAAGGTGTCTAATGTAATTGGATCCATTTTCAAGTTAAAACCCTGGTGCCATGTCAATTGTCTTTTTCAATTCACACACAGCCACTGGCAGACATTCAAACTAAATAATTTGTTTCACCACCAGTAATTTTGTTTTGATTATTTTCTAGTTGGCTGTGATAATGTTTGGCATTTTGATATTTAAATGGGTATGTAATTGTTCCAGCCATCGCATTTTGGGTCCGCCCTACCATCAAATCTCACTTTTCTTGTTATTATTTTGTAAACCGGGCGAGCAAACAATCTAATCTCTTAACCGAATGAGAAGTTTTTTCACGGTTTGATTACAACCGCTCACACACAAAGAAGAAAAGAAACACTTCTGTCTCGATTTATTTATTTATTCCCTCCTAAAGTGAGCCGTGTTGTTAAAAAATGGTTTTATATTAATTTAATAGATTATTTGCTCATTAGGTATTAATCATAGTGCCCCATCTGGATGGGACTGCCGTGACTGCAGAAGAAACAGCTATTCTGATCTCAATTAGATTATGCCTCTCTTCTTAGCCTGCCCATAAATCATTCCCCCAAAGTGAAATTAACAGTTACTCGAGCGCATTAATAATCTGCGTCAGGCATAGGAGAAATTCAGCAACTGGAACCACCCGTCCCAGCCAATGGTGAAAACATCATTTTGTTTATGAAATATAAACATTCCACGGTGGGGTTCCTCCGCAAATTCCTCCCCCTTTCCGTCCGTGACAGGGAAAAATGATGGTGTGCCGTGTGCCAGATGAGCAGTCACCCGGACACAGTGTGTATAGCCACACAGCTTCTTGATCGTACTCCAGATGGGCTTGTGGTGCTTTTCTACTACGCTGGCTTTACTGCAAACATATACTCTGCATATAATCTTAGATTGCTTTTTGATACGATAGGAGGAAATGCATGAAGATGCATGTTGAGGTTTAACGGGGTTGATTCATTTGAGACCTTTTTTGTTTGAATTCTGGGTAGTGTTGCTTTTTTCCCTCAGATAAAGCATTTAAAACACAGCTTTATTGGCAAACTTTTTATGATAATTGCAGTCAGGGTGTCATTATCATTAGGGTCAGTGAATAACATCTTAGCCATATATGGATCCATTAAAGGAATCCCAAATGAGCAGAATATTGATACAGCTAAATGGATGGGGTTCACTTATTTCGGTCCCCCTGCGGCACGAAACACGTGTGGCAGGGGGGACTGGATGATGTCCTACAAAAATATCAGCCTGCTCTGAGGCTGTAAGCCATGGCCGGGCAGGACTCTTATTGCACCTCAGATGGCAGATATTGAGATATGGAGAGCAATCGTGATGATTACCTGAGTGAAAGCGCAGGGAATGAGTGATATATGAAGACCACTTAAAGCCTTTGTGTCTTGTACATTGCATCTTTGAGAGATTAGAAGTGTGACATTAAAATGGAAATCACTTCACTCGGGCATGACAAGGGACACTACGTGACCCTCGACGTCCCAGTGAGACTGGCGGATGACCGAATGATCCTTCTGGGAGGGATGTAGTCATGAAGCGTTCCACAGGGAGAGTGGAAATAGGCCGGTACAGAGGAGAAAGATTTTTTTCACGGGGAGTAAACAAATCAGTCATCCTTCTGAGCCATTCTCTGAAATAGATAGAATTATTATTATTATTAATATTATTATCTTGTAATATAAAGTAGCCTAATATAAATATATGCTTTCAGAAAGGTAACAGGGTTAAAATCATTAGGTTTAATTTGACTTTTAAATACAATTTTATGTTTAATATACAGTATATATGTATATATATATATATATATATATATATATATATATATATATATATATATATATATATATATATATATATATATATATATATATGCGTTTGTATAATATAATAATAGTGTGGAATATATATATAAATATGGTATACCTTATATATAAAAATATGGTATGCATTAATTATGAACGAGCAATACATTTCTTACAGTATTTAGTTAGTAAAAATTTGTTAGTAAAAATATAACTTTTCATTGTTTGTTTATATTAGCTCAATAATATACTCAGTACTTGTGCAATTACATTGTTACACAAATTACCCTTACCCTTGTTACAATGTAATTACACAAATAAGTACTGAGTAATATATATATATATATATATATATATATATATATATATATATATATATATATATATATATATATATATATATATATATATATATATATAATCAGTTCAAGTCCACCTGTATATGAAAATCAAAAACACACATTTTCTACATTTCAGATCAAACACAGAAGGAAAAAGCTCTCAGAACAGCTTGATCTACTCATGTTCTTCTGGGTTCATTTGAAAAACATTAATTTTTACCCAGCTGCAAATGAGAACACGTCCCTTTAGACAGTCAGCCCGTTTCTCCATTCCACAGCCTTGTCTTGCACTGTTCAGGGAGCTAAACTGTGCCCTACACTAATCTCAGTTTGAAGAATGAATGATGAGCAAGTGGATTGTCAGAAGTATATCAGCTGTAATGGCAGTCGTGAAAAGAGAGAAAGATGTAGAGCATATATACAGAGCGGAGGTAGGACAGATAAAGAAATAGATCAGGGGGCCGAATAATTCCCTGAACTGCTCCGAAACCACCTCTCACATCTGTCAGAGCGAGCGGCACAAAGCGGCACGCCTGGTTCCTCTCACCAACGACCCGACACCACTATCTATAATTAATTACATCATTTACATTAGACTATTGACTAAATAAATACATAAATCACAGGGCCTCGAGTCAATAGATGCAGACATATTTAATCATGTTCTAAATAATGATCACTGTTCCCATAATGCAATAATTATTTTTAGCAGCTGACTGGAATTAATCTTGTGTCACTATGCCATCGGAGACATGAGAGAAAGTGAGAAAGAGAGAGGCCTTAATAAATACAGACTCATTTGGAGGCTGCTGTGTGAATGTCAGCAATAGAGAAAGTGGCATGTGAAAATCCCAGCTTGTCTCTTTATGTGGAGTGACAGGTGAAAAGCGGCTGTCTAAAAATGCACTGGATATTCGCTGCTTTGTTTATCAGCTGCCGAGCGCCGAATGAAAGAGGAGTAACATGTATTGCCTGTCCCTCCACCTTTTCATCTGCTGTTTAAATGGGCCAGGGGATTGGAGAGTGAAGTTTATTCCACCCATTCTCCCCGACAGTGGAACCATTTATAGCAGAGCATGAAGGAGACAGTGTTCTGTCACTGGAGACACTCCTTCAAATCAGGTCTGGAGATGGCTGCCTGTTTAGGTCACATTTAGCAATCTTCCTTACAGGGCTGCACTAGTCTGCTGCCTCTTTATTTGAAAAGATCTTGCATTGCCAAGCCTCATATCATAGGATATTGTTAAAAAGCAGTGGTTGTTAAATGGTTTTGCTTCAGAACACAGATATTTTACATTGGATGTCAAGAGGCGACCCAACAATGTTAGCTTATATAATGTATATAAGTAAAAAAAAAATCAATGTCATTAAAATCCAAAATGAACATTTATTAATGTTACTGTAAGGAAATAGTAAATTCCAGAATAAGACATTTCAGGATCAGTTTTGATATTTGAAATAGAAATAGAAATATATATATATATATATATATATATATATATATATATATATATATATATATATATATATATATATATATATATATAGTGTATATATAAAGGTAAAGCATAATAAATAACAAAAAATATTTGAAGCTTCTGAGAATCACTTTTCCAAACAATCAGTTGGTCAGGTGCTGTTCCTCTGGTCTAAAATTTATCAGGGTCAAAGGTTAATGACTTTGTGTTGACCACCTAACCGATTCTTTGATAAAGTGGTCGCAGGGTTTTTCCACCTTTATAAAGACATCCAGTGTATCAACAGGATGTATGGAATGTGGTGTTGCACAAGGCTTTGTCAGACAGCAAGCACCTAAGTTGGATGGTGAGAACCACCAATATTTATTCATGATAAAGAGACAGCGCTGGTGTGTTGGCACAGGCTACTTCATTTACATGCTGTTATAGACTGTTTGCCCCTGCCTGGGCACTATGTCCATCACTAAATAAATGAACTTGTCTCTTTTGTTCCATTCCCCTGTCATCCTGCCTTCACACAATGGCAAAGCTTTAAACTTTAAACTTATTTAATTCTTATTTAACTATTTATTCAAGAAACTCAGTTTCCCTTACTTAAGACAAAAATATAACTTTACTGTATTTATTACAAATTTTATAAATAGGCCTTTAACATAATTGCATTTAATATACAATTGATTTAAATGTATGATTTCAGTGTTTTCTAAATTATTATATATATACACACATGTATGGAGTTTTAATTGCAGAGGTTTAATAAGGTTAATAACAAACTCTATTTTGTGATTGTGTCAAGACCAGATTTTCCGTCTTTCCATTCCTAGTTCCTCATGAGTTATGTGGGAACTGGCCATCACTCTCAACTTGGGTAATATATGTGTGATGTGTGTGTATTTGCCTGTGTGTGTACGTGAGTGAGAGTGTGATGTGTGTATGTGGTGGCCTGAGGGTCTAATATCCAGCACTCAATCACCGGTGTTAAGAGGGAGGAGGGCAGAAGATAAGGCCAGCAGAGACTCATACCTCTGCACTCCCAAACATATCGACCAGGAGATTCTTAAACGACAGCAAATGCAGTGCTTCTCACAGAAAGACGCTCAGTATCAGCTTCTCATCCACAACACTCAGCGCATGAAAAATCATCCGATAGCAAACACTGCGTTAAAGCTAAACTAAAGCTGACTGAAAGCATTCAGACATCTAATTTCTTCCTCAAGCTGTAGTTATCTCGTTAGGCCCTTTCAATATTCATTAGTGCAATAGAAGATGGTTAAAAACAACCTGACAAGTCACTGTAAAAAATGTTTTTGTCATGTAATCTAAATGTATATATTTCATTTGTTAACATCTAAATTAACTGTTTTTATTCAAATTGAATATATTATTTAATTTGACTGAATCAACTTGACTACATTAGATTAGGCAGGTTAGGTAGAAATGACAACTACAGTTTAAATTTTTATAACGTTTTTCACTTAACATTAGAAACTACATCGAATAAATATTAATAAAGATTAAACATACCCAATTTTGCAATTTAGCAATACCTTTAAATGCGCATAGTTGATGAAGTACATTTTACTTACACACCAAACACGTGGTTTGTGCTTTCTGCTTAAATTTATTGCCATTTAAACATGACAAAAAGGCCGTGGAGGTGGTCATTACAATAATCCATCATGTCTGCAACTGCTGCTATCCAGCCTTGTGCTAAATTCAATCTAGGAAGGGTCAACACATCTTTTTTTTTTCTCTTTTTTTTTTTTTCGCATGGCTGAGAGCTGGCTTTTCTAAACTGTCATCAGTTTACCTTCAACAAAAGGGCATGGAAGGCAAATTAAAAGCAGAGAGTTAAGCCAAAAACCTGGATGAAATACCCAGATGAAATTTAAAGTGACATTACTTTACCACATCTCACCGAAAATCTAACATTCACAATCTGACTTAAACCTGGAAATAAAAAAGTGTAAAATTTTTAATAAAGAAATATAATGTAAAGTTGTCAAGAAATATAATAAAAAATATTTATAAAAAATAATTAAATAAAAAAAATGAAATAAAATTGCTAATATTAGTCTCTGTGTTTATCCCGAGGTTTACCACAGTCCGCCGGATCCAGGCCATATCCAGATCTGAAGAAGGACCAGCGCCTGGACACGATGACAACACAGTCCTGAAGTGTCAACTAGTCTCTCCCCTGTGAAGACCTCCTTCCCTTTACCTCTGTACAGATAAAATGTTGTCGGGATAATTCCGGTTCGCGTGGCTACGCAGACACGACAAAAAATTCTGTATTATAAATTTTTAAGCCAGACAAGTAGTTTGTTGAGGGTTGATTTGGGACTACACGCCTGCGCACATATATATTCAAATGCGCATACCTATCAACTGAACACGTGATGCGCATGTGCGCGGTGTCTGCGTTTTCGCGGGTTTGCGTTTTTGAAGTTTGCGCAGAGATAACGGACAATCGTTTGCACCTTCGAACCTATTTCAGGGAGTGCGTTCTCGAGACACCAGGCACTGTTTTATGCAGATGGGTGGCCTGAGCGCGTTATGGGTTTTTGTTAGAACGGTGTCGTGTTAGCGGCCCCTAAGTTAATAACTAATGATCTTCGCAACGGAAGTGAATCAATCAAAACTAACTTTAGCTGGACAATAACTTTATCCTAGAGCTGTGGTAAAGCCTAAACAATCTGTCACGGTAATTTCTATTATCACTGTACAGCTGCTTTGAAACAATCCATACCATTAAAAGCGCTTTATAAATGAAGGTGACTTGACTTGACTTGAACTGGCCCTACAATATGTACCTTCTTAATTCGGTTTATTTTACAGACAGTACAGGCTGAGTTCCTTCCGCTCACATGATGATTTATGCATATGCATCAGTCGAATTACATCCAAATCTTTCTGGAGCTGATGTTGATATGGATTACGCATTCTGCTCTAGTGATTCCTGCGTACTTCAAATGTCCCTAAAGCCTAATCAACCCACAAAAGGAGTAAATCAGTAGATCTCAACCCTTTGCCTCATTGATTACCGTCCTTGTGGAGCCCACCTCTGTTCTGCTGTCGATGTAGATCCTCAAGGCACGAGAGAAACCGGCCCATGAACAGGCTTTTATTTTGTATTTTTGTACTGAACAAGTATTGATCTTTGAGCAATGGCTTGACACAAGCAGGCTGTGCTTTAGAGTCGATTTCAAGCATAACCATGCTATATCAAATCCTGTTATAGCCCCTCTGTACAGACCCTCTCACTCTCTCTCTTTCTCTCTCTCTCTCTCTCTCTCTCTCTCTCTCTCTCTCTCTCTCTCTCTCTCTCTCTCTCTCTCTCTCTCTCTCTCTCTCTCTCTCTCTCTCTCTCTCTCCCAAAATGACATGATTTTTCTTTGTTACCTCAGGTTTCATCCAAGCTGAATTGACTTTTTGCTTTGTTCTGGTTTTGTCATGGTCGACTTCCCTAAAGGAGATCTGTTTGGTGAGAAAACAAATGACTTATCAGATTCTATGACTTTAACTGGGCTCAATGCTGAACTACATTACCTGAAATTATCCTTATAGACAGTGAAAGCTTTTATGGCAGTGTGGATCTTTGCTGGTCTTGCTTCACGAGCCAAATATTACACTGGACATCAAGTGTAAAATTGTCAACAAACAAAAAAAAGTCACAATCAGATATTCCTTTAATTAGCATTTTTCACTGCTCTGATATGCATGCTCATAGTTCATTCTTATCATATCATATCATATTCATGTCCATTTATATCTTGCAAAACTGAAATTTATTGAAAAAAAATTATAATTTTTTTTAATTATAATTGTTTGCTTTCTGAATTCTTTATCTTTTTAAATGGAAACAGATGCCTGAAAACATACTGCATTTAGTAAAAAAAAAAAGCATTACATTGTGATACTGATAAATATCCATTGGATGGGCAGCAGTGATCATCCATTGTCCTCTGAACGTAGAACGCTTACAATTGAGTAAACTCAATTTAATGTGCGCTCCAGTATTTGAAATACATAAATATGTCAAGTAAAGGACCCTTAATAGACCTGTTTGGACCAGTGATTGCAGCAGTATTGTTTCCTACTGATTAGGACGAAAACATACCCCAAGGACCTCCCATCCCACTACCATTTAATCAGCATTAGCTTCCTTTTACTTGCTGTTTAATCTGCTTTCAGTCCAGGTACTTTGAATAAATCAATAGGAATACATGATTGTCTAATGATTTTCGGAGGCCATCCCTTCGACCACTGCTGCATGATTTAGAATGACTAATTCCACTTTTTATCATTGATCCTGGCCCATAGAGGACATGCATCCTTGCTGAGAAGAATCCTAGTGGGGGTTGGAGAGGAACAAGAGAACAAGACGTAAATAAAGGAATAATTGTATGGGTAATCCAAAATCTTGAAAACCAAGATTTTTGTCAATATATATTAGTTATTATTTATCATTATCATATTTAAACCATTTTTAGGATAATAGTTACAATACCAAAAACCTGCCTTTAGCTGCAGTGCTTCAATGCTTTTCTCACTGGAAACATCAGTTGAAGATTTCACTTAATTGTGTCCAATTCCAAGCCTCTGCCTGTTGAAGCAAACAGTGGCGTGTCTCTTGTTGATGGACACCATAATCAGAGGGGAAGCTGATTAATTACAGAGTCAGCCACAGGGGCTTCACTTCCTATAGAGGCCTCATTAGCTTTTTGCTGCCCTTTTAGACCAGCCAGGGTATAAAATCATTTCAGTTAATGAATGTGATAAGATCTGCTCATTGCTTTTTCAGAATAAATTTGTTTATTGTCTTGTCGATGCTGAATAATATGATACAAGTTTTAGGGAACCTACTTTGAAACTGTAAATGTACAAAGCTGTTACTGGGGCAGTAACCTGGTACAAATATGTAGCTACACTTAAGGTACTAATAAGTACTTTTAAAGTGTATGGTACTAATATGTACTATTTAGGGGTAAATGAGGTAGACCTTTTGTACCTTAGGGTAATGCCCCAGTGACAGCTCTGTACCTTTTTTCTGAGAGTGTATTAACTAGCCTACATGGAATCCATATTTCAGGGAGAATTCTTTTTTCCATTTTAAAAATTTAAAAAACTTATTATATATTTTATAATTTAATCAGAATTGTTTTTTATATATCTGAGCCGAAGACATGCTTTAGGCTATATAAATATCTGGGTACACAAATTGGTGAATCATTTTTTTTGAATCTGCTCCTTTAAATGAACCATCCGAACGAACCGATTCACTAGAATTAATCAGACGTTCCAATAGAAGAGAGTGGTCTGACTGTTCAGGAGAGCGTGTTATTGCTTCGCTCGACTGCAATACGCAAATAATACGAAACGAAAAACATCGATATTTTGTCATGCTACACTGTTATTAGTTGGGGGAAAAAACCGAGGTCGTTAACAGAAAAGCTAAACTATTTTAAAGCTAAGTTAGTAACCTCGTGTCGTCTTTTTTAAAATTTTTTTTTGCTAGTTTACAAGTTCTTTCATGTTCATTGGCTAATCCTCGAGGACGATGCGGGTTAACGTTACAGAACAATCCAATTTTGGATTGGTTGGCGCGAACTGTTGTTGGAGGAGGGAGGGAGGGACACCGGAAGAACTGTAATGAGGTAAGCCTCTTTTTACATACTGTTGCGTGATGATTTAGATTAGATGAACTAGCTCACCCCGTGATTAATGTATGAGATCATTGAGTTGCATTTATACGACTGTGGCTTTATTTACACCTCTGATTGGAATTTCAGGGTTGTCTACAGGTGTTTTTACACCTGTATTTACCAAGCCTCTGCTATTGCCCATTCTATTGCCTGCGGATGTGTCTAGTGTATACTGACCTGCTGCCCGATAAATGAGCTTGCTTTGTTCATGAAGACCTCCCTCTGGGGTGACACTGGGAATATTAATGGGGATTTTCCAGGCGTTTGTTGCCTCCCACATTAAGGATTCAGTTGGTTGGTCTATATATAGATGGAGCATACACACACACACACACACACACACACACACACACACACACACACACACACACACACACACACACACACACACACACACACACAACGTATATGTATGTATACTGTCCGAAAAGCAGTCAGTATCTGGTGTGACCACCATTTGCCTCCCGCAGTGCAACACATCTCCTTCACATAGAGTTGATCAGGTTGTTTATTGTGGCCTGTGAAATGTTGGTTTCAATGGCTGTGCAACATGGAGCTGTGTATTATCATAAGGGTTGGGCATTGGTTGGGTTTTATCCGATACCACACAACGAAACCGCACACACTTTGTCAAAAAATAATACCCTTTTATTTACAGGGCCAAACTGGACACAATATTAACTTAAATCTTTAAACAATATAAATACAAGTAACATATGGTAATAATAAATAAGCCAATATAAAATAAAAATGGACATTTACATAATATCAAATAAAACAATATTGTATCAAACAATGTAGCTAATAATACTGGAGATTAATAGAGATTACTACCAGGGTAATCTTATCTCAACATGGCTCCAGGTTCCCATGTTTTGTCTGCTTGAACCAGTCATGTAAATTATCTGGTCGTTGTACTAGTCACGGCAGCGCTTAGCTTGGCGAGTTTGGTATTTCGTTCCCACTGCGTCTCTTAGCTACGCAGCGTTGAGTGAACCTATGAAAGAGAACGTCTCTGGTTACTGGTGTAACCTATGTTCTCTGAATAGGGAACGAGACGCTGCGTTCGCTGCCAAACTCCTCGCGCTGCCGACAAGCTTCCTTTTTCGGCAGAGAAATTTGAGGAGCAGATGATGGCGCGCGCGCGCGCAAATATAATATGACTGCGTAAGAGAGTCGAGGCGGCGCCCGCGCCATCAGCCAATGCATTGGCGTGATTCTATATGGCTTCAGACAATCGGCACACCCAGAGGGCGTTCTGACGCGTAATTTTACACGTGAAATGCAGCCAAACCTTGGAGCGTTTTGTCTTCGGCATCTTCATTAATCCCCTCGCTATCAGTAGACGTTCCGGGAGTCTCCCGCATATTGATAATGGCTCCCCGATGCCCGCAAATTAGTTAAAATCTACCACAATCTAGAGCGAGCTAGCAAGAGTGTGCATGCGAGACAGAACAGACTGTGCTCCAAACCGTATAGTGCGCGCACGGCGGAGAGGGAGAGGGAGAGAGACCTTGCGTGTGTGCGCCTCATGACAGAGAGAGTCAGGCACAGAAATTTTCGTTCTTATTCGATCGGGTTACTACCGTTTACGTCGGAACCGGTTTCCTATTGGCACTGCGTTTTGGTACCCAACCCTAATTATCATGCTGCAACATTAGGTGATGGTCGTGGATGAATGGCACAACAATGGACCTCAGGATCTCGTCACGGTATCTCTGTGCATTAAAAATGCCATCAATAAAATGCACCTGTGTTCGTTGGCCATAACATACGCCTGCCCATACCATAACCCCACCGCCACCATGGGCCACTCAATCCACAATGTTGACATCAGCAAACCGCTCACCCACACGACGCCATACACGCTGTCTGCCATCTGCCCTGTACAGTGAAAACCGGGATTCATCCGTGAAGAGAATACCTGTCCAAAGTGCCAGACGCCATCGAATGTGAGCATTCACCCACTCAAGTCAGTTACGACGACGAACTGCAGTCAGGTCGAGACCCCAATGAGGGCAACGAGCATGCAGATGAGCTTCCCTGAGACGGTTTCTGACAGTTTATGCAGAAATTCTTTGGTTATGCAAACCGATTGTTGCAGCAGTCCGGGTGGCTGGTCTCAGACGATCTTGGAGGTGAAGATGCTGGATGTGGTGGTCCTGGGCTGGTGTGGTTACACGTGGTCTGCGGTTGTGAGGCCGGTTGGATGTACTGCCAAATTCTTTTGGAGAAAGGCTTATGGTAGAGAAATGAACATTCAATACACGGGCAACAGCTCTTGTGGACATTCCTGCTGTCAGCATGCCAATCGCACGCTCCCTCAAAACTTGCGACATCTGTGCCATTGTGCTGTGTGATAAAACTGCACATTTTAGAGTGGCCTTTTATTGTGGCCAGCGTAAGGCACACCTGTGCAATAATCATGCTGTCTAATCAGCATCTTGATATGCCACACCTGTGAGGTGGATGGATTATCTCGGCAAAGGAGAAGTGCTCACTAACACAGATTTAGACAGATTTGTGACCAATATTTGAGAGAAATAGGCCTTTTGTGTGTATAGAAAAAGTCTTAGATCTTTAAGTTCAGCTCATGAAAAATGGGGGCAAAAACAAAAGTGTTGCGCTTATAATTTTGTTCAGTATGTGTGTGTGTGTGTATATGTTTACACTGTATATACACAGGCTACATATGTAAATAGTATATATATACTGCGTATATATATATATATATGTGTGTGTGTGTGTGTTCTACTATTAACTTATAAATTATTATTAAATGTTTTAATATATATATATATGTATATATATATATATATATATATATATATATATATATACAGGTCCTTCTCAAAAAATTAGCATATTGTGATAAAGTTCATTATTTTCCATAATGTAATGATAAAAATTTAACTTTCATATATTTTAGATTCATTGCACACCAACTGAAATATTCCAGGTCTTTTATTGTTTTAATACTGATGATTTAGGCATACACCTCATGAAAACCCAAAATTCCTGTCTCAAAAAATTAGCATATCATGAAAAGGGTCTCTAAACGAGCTAATAACCTAATCATCTGAATCAACTAACTAACTCTAAACACCTGCAAAAGATTCCTGAGGCTTTTAAAAACTCCCAGCCTGTTTCATTACTCAAAACCACAATCATGGGTAAGACTGCTGTCCAGAAGGCCATCATTGACAGCCTCAAGCAAGAGGGTAAGACAGAAAGAAATTTCTGAACAAATAGGCTGTTCCCAGAGTGCAGTATCAAGGCACCTCAGTGGGAAGTCTGTGGGAAGGAAAAAGTGTGGCAAAAAACGCTGCACAATGAGAAGAGGTGACCGGACCCTGAGGAAGATTGTGGAGAAGGACCGATTCCAGACCTTGGGGGACCTGCGGAAGCAGTGGACTGAGTCTGGAGTAGAAACATCCAGAGCCACCGTGCACAGGCGTGTGCAGGAAATGGGCTACAGGTGCCGCATTCCCCAGGTCAAGCCACTTTTGAACCAGAAACAGCGGCAGAAGCGCCTGACCTGGGCTATAGAGAAGCAGCACTGGACTGTTGCTCAGTTTTGCATGTCATTCGGAAATCAAGGTGCCAGAGTCTGGAGGAAGACTGGGGAGAAGGAAATGCCAAAATGCCTGAAGTCCAGTGTCAAGTACCCACAGTCAGTGATGGTCTGGGGTGCCATGTCAGCTGCTGGTGTTGGTCCACTGTGTTTTATCAAGGGCAGGGTCAATGCAGCTAGCTATCAGGAGATTTTGGAGCACTTCATGCTTCCACCTGCTGAAAAGCTTTATGGAGATGAAGATTTCATTTTTCAGCACGACCTGGCACCTGCTCACAGTGCCAAAACCACTGGTGAATGGTTTACTGACCATGGTATTACTGTGCTCAATTGGCCTGCCAACTCTCCTGACCTGAACCCCATAGAGAATCTGTGGGATATTGTGAAGAGAAAGTTGAGAGACGCAAGACCCAACACTCTGGATGAGCTTAAGGCCGCTATCGAAGCATCCTGGGCCTCCATAACACCTCAGCAGTGCCACAGGCTGATTGCCTCCATGCCACGCCGCATTGAAGCAGTCATTTCTGCAAAAGGATTCCCGACCAAGTATTGACTATTGAGTGCATAACTAAACATAATTATTTGAAGGTTGACTTTTTTTTTTGTATTAAAAACACTTCTTTTATTGGTCGGATGAAATATGCTAATTTTTTGAGACAGGAATTTTGGGTTTTCATGAGCTGTATGCCAAAATCATCAGTATTAAAACAATAAAAGACCTGAAATATTTCAGTTGGTGTGCAATGAATCTAAAATATATGAAAGTTTATTTTTTATCATTACATTATGGAAAATAATGAACTTTATCACAATATGCTAATTTTTTGAGAAGGACCTGTATATATATATATATATTATAACTACTTTTATATTAGAAGTATCGTTAAAAAATAATGTATTGTTATTATTGCAGTATTCCAATTTCCTTGAATTTGCTACTTCAAAATCAACAAAATGCAATCAAAAAAAAAAAAGTATGTGGAAATTAAACTGTTATTTGTCCAATTTAAAAGGCTACTTGAAATCATCCTATGTTTTTTCCATGAATTTGAGTTGGCATTGTACTGATTCTTTAGGCAAAGTGCATATCTTCTAACAATGCAGCAGATCTTTGTGTAATCCCTCTCTTTGCATTTCCTAAGTGGCTAAAGACCAAACTAGTTAAAAGTCACTTCCTCTGTCCCAGCCCCCATCAGCTCAAGCATAGCTTCTCCCTTTTCAACAGCACACCACAATGCTGCTGCTGTTTACCAAGAGAGTAAACAAAGTAAGTCAGTGATGTCAGATTATGAAAAAGAATTGGGGTCAATTTAAAAGCAGCAGTTTGTATGCGCAGTGTGACCAGCCCCCCCCCCCCCCCCCTCAATGAATCAATTACAGATGTGTTAGTGGTTTTGTGCCACTGTTTATATGTCTAAACCATGAACTTCAGGTTAGACATAATGCATTTGCAGCTTTTGACAGGGATGGGCTGAGATCTCCCTAACGAAAACAGCTATGATTCTTAAGTTGGAAGGAAACGTCCTTAGCCCTTTTCTGCCATTGGTTTTTAATCAAAATTACCTTGTAATTGGTGTGTTTGATGAGATTAGTTTGAATAAAATCAACCCCCATTCCCGTCCTTAACAGGATTAAGTAGAATGAAAAGCAGCTTGGAAAAAGGGTTCATTCTAAAGTCCAGGGATGAGATATGGATGAAAATGCTTTAAAAAAAAAAAAAAAAAAAAAAAAAAAAAAAATTAGACTTGTTGGGAATGCAAATCACCCTCAATCCTATTTTATGCTAATAAAAGCATAGCAAAACATTTCAATGCATTCCTGTCTTGTTATAGGCAGGCTAAGAGCTTCTAAATCCCTACCATTTACCAAATTAAACTAATTTAAAGTGCTTCCAAAAGGCACATCTGTAGGCTGACGTGGGTCCAAGCCTTTGAGAGTGGGCTTTCTCTAGGCATTCTACGTCCCATTGATCCTTGAATAGTCATGCCTGTCAGGCAGCCATATCAACCATTATCATTCTAATTTTACTGCCTTTCTTGGTCCCTAATCTAATTTGCAATGATGCCTGAGCATTTCGCGAGGCCACAGCACTTTCTTCAGAATTTCAACAAGGGCATTAAAGCCCCTCAATTTACATTAATGAAGTGCACATTTAATTAAGGGGGAAAAGAGGGGGAATGGAGGGTTCTTGAAGATCAGGAGTGACTTGAGGATGATCGGGTGTGCAGGGGAGGAAGATCATCTCATAACCAGAAGGGTGTCCTGATATTGGATGTCTGCCTGCTGAGCCACCAATGAACTTTTTGGCAAACAAAGATTGCTGTCAAATCACAAGTGTTGCATTCTGAGGAATACAGATGATTGTTGTTTAATGCTATTGGTCAGTGTTGGGTGTTAGTGGGGTTACTTTTACATAAATTCTGTTTGTTTGTTTTTTACTTCTAGTGATTCTATTACAAGAAAGTAACCAGTTACTTTTAAAATTTGCATAAGCATTGCAAATTTGCATTGCAACATAAATTTGTTTTTGAAATAAGACTTATATGCTCACCAAGGCTGTATTTATTTGATAAAGAATACAGTAAAAAAGTAATATTGTGAAATATTATTACAATATTTTGTGCCCATTTTAATATAATTTAAAAGGAGGTTTTTGCAAAGCTGAATTTTCAGCATCATTACTTCAATCTTCAGTGTCACATGATCCTTCAGAAATCATTCTAATCTGCTGATTTAATGCTCAAGAAACATTTCATATTATTACACTTGTGCTGCTTAATATTGTGGAAACCGTGAGACATTTTTTTCAGGATTTTTTGATGAATAGAAAACTCAAAAGAACAGCATTTATTTGAAATTTAAATATTTTGTAATTGTAATATTATAAAAAAGTATTTATTGCCACTTTTGATCAGTTTAATGCACCTTTGCTAAAAAAGAGTATTAATTTCTTTTAAAAATCTTACCGACCTATTTGAATTATTTCTATATATATATATATATATATATATATATATATAAATAATATATAATATATATATATATATATATATATATATATATATATATATATATATATATATATATATATATATAATATAATATATATATATATATATTTGGAAAAGCGTGTTCCGTCTCTGTCCTGTGATAATGTCCTGTTTACAGACTTCATAATATTTCCATTTTCCACACAAATTACATTTTGGGAAATGATTGCAATTTTTTTTCAGTGCACCAATCCAAAAAAAAATTTATGGCCGGTCGTCCTTTGCGTCTTTAAAATAAATGACAGTTCTTTGATATAATATTCAGCTGAATTAAAAAAAGCCTTTAAATAACGTCACAAAAAAAAGTTACCCCACAAAAGTTTAAATTTGCGGGGCATAAAAATACGTGCACATTATGAATGAACGCAAGATGTAGTCACATTTTCATCATCTGACTCAAAATTCTCTGACTTTGGCCCAGATAATCAACCATCCTTAATGCTGTACCCTGTAGTATCTGAGTTACATTTTTAAGTGAGTTTTCTATTTATGCAATATATTTACTAGCATTTAGATTGACAAACCTCTCTCTTATAACGTTGTCACATAGTGACACATCACGTGACAGAGCGATGCGACACAACAAGAATGCTATAGACTACAAAGCTGTCCTTCACAAAAGCTACAACCGTTGTGGCATCTAGGGGTGTAATTGATTGTTGCATGCAAACATGTCTGAGGCAAAACATGCTATTTCGAAATGAATAATTTTGAGAATTACTGTAGTAAGAAGTTATCAACATTTCTGTGTAATACTTTGTGCATTTTACGTAATATTGCAAAAGATGTTTTGCAAAAAAAAATTTTTTGGTGTGTCATTATCAGTGCAATAAGAAGAGCGTCACTTTGCAGTTTTATCTTTAATCCAAAGAAAAGTCTTTTCACTTTCTTCTCAAGTCGTTCTCTTTCTTCAGCGCAGATATGTCTGAACTGGGTCTCTTCTCTTTTCACCGGCTCTGTGTTAGGAGGTTTTGCAGGAATAGGGGAGGTTGGCCAACAGTGGTGACCCAGGACTCTCAGAAAGGGGAAGGCCAGACTCAGTTTGGGTGGCACAGACAAAACATGTTTTCAAAGACAGTCTCGGTTTCTGTGGAGGAACAGGGAGAGGGGGCGGAGTGGGTCTCAGTGAAACAATTTGCTACTTTAATGTGAAAAGGCAAAGTTATAAATTCATCTATTTGCTCTCTCCTGACCCTGCCTTTCACTCAATCCCCTGCTGGGATGGCTGAGTCAGACACAATGCATTAGCCTGTCACAATATTGAGAAAAATTGAAACCAGGGAGAAAGACCACCAGATGCTTTATTGTCTTTGCAGTTTCCACATAATTAGCTGGGAAGAAAAGTCACTGGTCTGGTTGTAGCGCCTCTGAATGAACTTGAGGACTGCTACACAGCCCCGCTGTATGATCCATTCTGCCCGGCCTCAGCGACAGAGCGGTTTTCCCTTCCCTTCCCTTCTTTTTCCTTCCTCTCCTCCTCCCTCCCCTCAACACGGCAGCGCAAAGTTTAACTGTGCGTGACAGATGGCCGTGAAATTGGTTAACACACAGCACACCAGGCTGTCTTAAGACAATTCAGCTGCCCCACACTGACAAGCGGTGTAGCTGAACAGATTAGGAGAATCAATCCGTTAACACCTCGTGGCATTAAGTTGGGCTTGCTGCTGTAAAAATGCTCCTCAGGCAGTTTGTAAAAGTGCGTCATTTGTCATTATTTAAAATCCAATGCAGGGTACAATCAAAGAGGACTTAGACTGGCTTGATGATGCATAGGTGCCTTTTGATATGCTGTAGAAAAGTCACTTAATTTCCGGTGTGTGCAGAAAAGGACCAGAATATAGTGAAACTCAAATGGAACAGGTTAATAGTTAATTATACATCGTTCTGTTAAATTATCAGTTATGGCTTAGTGGTTAATTTGTTTTTTGGTTTAAATCTTGCATTTCTATGAGAGGAATATCTATAAATAAATGTATTCATTTATTTAATTACTGCCATTCATGTGCTGTTCAGCTATAATATTTTTATGGTTGCATGATATATCAGTACCATGCTGGTTATCGGTCGATATTAGAGGTTTTTTTTTTAGTTACACAAATAGTATTGTTCGACATCTCTTCTATTTTTTACATTTAGATTACCTTTACCTCTTTGTCATCTAACACTTGCTTAAAGTTGACATTTAAAAACATCAATAACTGAATGTTAGTAGCACTGTTAAATGTAATCTTTAGCAAATCTCAACATGAAAATCCATTTTTCATTGTACTTTATAATGTTGTGATGCCTAAATTCACTTGCTACATTTAAAACGACTGATTTTAGGTTTTAGTGTTTATATTTATATATATATATATATAGAGAGAGAGAGAGAGACAAAATAAGATACATTTTAATATCAGCTATTTATTGGCCATAAACATGAACATATCAATCTATTTATTGGTGTTGAATTGTAATACTGGTACATCCCTAAATATTTTGCTACAGCTTAGAATGCAAAAGAAAAGACTAAACAAATTTGCTCACTCCATCTTTGATGTACATTTTCACTGTGTCCTTCCTCTGTTGGTCACTTGCAATTCATTTGAAATTAGACTCTTGTTTCGCTTATAAGCTTCACAACCCCTTGGTCCTTCACAAAAGCACAGAGCTGGGAGGCAAAGGAAGTGAAGAGAAAAAGGCCACCTTCAGTCTATGTGTGCATGAATCTTAGAGATCCATTAAATCTATTTCACCAGCTTTCCTTGGTACTCATACATAAGCACCCAGCCTAAATTCCACCCATAGTGACTCAGTGAAAGGGAGCAGGGATGAATAGCACACTTTATTGGAGCATGCCATGAGTGGTCAAACAGCAGTGGCAGGCCCATTCTTTGCCCCTTCAGCCCATTATTAAAAAGGGCTTTACGGAGGCTTGTAAAAGTGTTTTCTCCTCAGGGGGCCTGCATAATAAAAATCGAAGTCAAATTA
Source organism: Gila orcuttii (assembly GCA_026230005.1). NCBI lineage: Eukaryota > Metazoa > Chordata > Actinopteri > Cypriniformes > Leuciscidae > Gila > Gila orcuttii. Next base: position 30,678,157 of record JAPDVR010000014.1, read on the forward strand.
AAGCCCCGCGGAGCAAAGAACTGTGGGTGGGCTTCCTCCAAGAAACTGCGGTGATGTCCCATTCCCACCACTTGTGGCACGACCCCAGTCAGGCCACTTTTATGTGGCTGACAGCTTCATGAAGGACAAGAACACAGACTCTTACATGGCATGAAATCGGTCACAAAAGCCGAGTGAACGGATGAACAATTCCCAAGCAGGATGTGATCACAGAATAACTGGGCGGCAGCTAAAAAACATATGTCATCTCTACCTGGAAGGGACCCGTTTAGGACTCTCTTACGAGGCTATGCAAGAGAGAGAGAGAGAGAGGCAGAGGGAGAATGCTGAATGAGTTGGTGGCCAGAGGAGGAGCCAATCTGTCGGAGGGATAGGGGGTGAAGTTTTTAAACAGGGTGCGAATGCCTGGTTTTGAGGCAAAGTCAATGAATAAATCAGGGCCCGGTAACAGTACTGGCATAATGGGTTGTGGAGGTTTTGAATATGTTAAAAAGCCCTTTCACGGGAGAATGTAGGACTGGTCCTTTGCAGCTGTAACACTTTACGGACAATGACCACTCAACAGATGGGAGTCATGGGGAAAAAAGAGCTCAGTGTTCCTTAGCTAAGGAGAATTCCGCCCCCAAATCCCCTCAACCATCCCACCGATTTGGCTGTCTGCCCCTGCAGGTGTCCCGTAGCACAATAAAAATAAGAGTAAAATGAGCAAGTTGGTTTAGTCAATTTTGTTTGGTTGCTAGTGGAGGCATTCTTTAAAAAGTTTTTATTATTATAACAATAAAATAATGCTTTTGAATTATCAGTACTGCTTTATATTAAGTGTAATTGTCCACGGCTTCTTTCAGTTAGGCCTGCCTTTGCCGTCATATAATTTAATAACCTGGAAAAATCTTTAGCAGATCTCAAAATTAATATCTATTATGAAGTAAAGTAATATTCAAACGATTTATTTTGTTGTATTATTATAATATATTATAATTTAATTTAACATTTTTAGAATACAATTAAATAGAATTTTAATAGAATTGATTAATTTAACAGCCATAATTGCCGACTTATTGTTGTCAACCAGATTTTCAATGTCATGCATCCCTAAAAAATAACAAAGGGCAAAGGAATGTTATTACCTTTTATTAGGCACAATTAGTTGTAAAAAGATTATTTGTTAGTTACAACTGCTGTTAAGTGTGTAATCTATCCCATGAACTGTGTAAATCACAGACATGTGCAATACTTTCAGTGATTTTGAACAGAGGGATTGCTATAGAATTGAACCTGTTCACTTGCTGCCTATTGAGATCCCTCAAATGCTTTTCTTGCTTGAGAGACGGTAGGACTTTGTGCAGACCATTCATTCAGAAATGACTTTTTCATCTGCATAATCTTTCACCACGGAATTATCCTTCAGATATGCATAAGATGTGTGAAATCTGCACTGTTGATGCCACGTAAAGGCTGATCTCAGGTGTTGAGACTTAGAGGGGCTTATATTGCAGTAATTTAGTTATTGCTCCTCCTGAGCTAGATTTAATTTCTCACAAGTGTTCCCTTGCTCTCCTGAATCCATATTTGCTTTTAAATGCTATTTGCCTGCAGAATATTAATGTGAATGGGAATATTAATGTGTATTTTCATCTTCCAAATCAAAAAATCCTTATGTCTTTCACTTTTTATAACTGAGGATCTTATAATTTGTAGTCTTAACTAATGGATTAAGAACTTGGTCCATCAAGTGCAATTTATGCATCCATCTTGAGCACATTCCTGCAATTGATTAACCCAATCTATCAGTCTGCCATTCCTCTGTAATTATAGACGCAGATCTAGATCTATAGATCTGTAATTTCATCATAAAAATGGTAAATAACATTTACCGCCAGTTAAACCAGTCTGTCCGTTATGAAATGTGAGATCTTAAGAGCTGTCATTAAACAAATCTTTTTCACACTCACACGGGGAAGGATCATTTTTGTCTCTGTCTCACAGATTAAATAAATGGAAATTTAATAAAGAGAAATTCTATAGCTGTTAGGGAAACAAGTTAGCGCAATAAAACCACACCAGCATATATTCAGCGACGGGTCAACTATATTTTTCGTACATGTCATCGTTCGTAAACCATATTTAATTGTTCAAAACAATGGTTTGATATTTGTACATTACATTCACATTCATTTTGTGTTTATTGTGCTTAGTTGTTTGATGATTTAAATGCTGGAAATCTGTTTAATAACAAGTTTCAGTGCGACAACTTACCCATTACAGATTGACAACATGTCTTGCCACCTGGTCAGTGTGTTATTTCTTTAAATGAACTTATTCTTAAAATAATGGTGGAAATAGCACTTTTGTAGCCAGGACGTTTTAGCATGTGCCTATAAATTACTTTTTTAGAAAATAAACCTATTACTCAATATCCTCTAAAGTAAAAAGTAAAAAATGTTGCACAATTCTTTAGAGTGTATAATTCTACTCTAGCAGTATGACTGTAGGTCTTCTGTCTCTACCGATATCTGCCAGATTTGCATTAATAAGGCTGTGGAGGACGTACAAGTTAATCACTTTGCATTTGGCCAGGTGGCATTCTGCCTTTAATCACACTGAAATAGGTAATGATATTTTCCTCCCCACTCAAATAAGGGAGCCACTATACCCAAGGTTGAAATTAGGGTCCTTGTTCTTAGAGGACAAATCTAGTTCACTCTTTCTAGTGTGTGATTGTCTTTGGTCTGAATTATTTTTAACCAAGTTAGTGTGCATGTATACTTGGGATGATATGGGAGCTTTTTTGGAATCCCATTAAAAGCAGCTTCATTACCGCAAAACTGTCTGTAATGATATGCAAAATGGTTTCACAGCATTACAGGTTTGGTTATTATATGCATTAAATGTGGCTTTTTGATTGCAGTGGTGAATTGGATTAAGGGATCTTGGTTCCTAAACAATGCATGAGAGTAAATGGCTTAAGCACATGCAACTCTTCCTCATGGTTTGCATTCTTCTGCGCAAGGAGATTCGAAAGACAATTAAAACCATATTATGTGAAGATAACGCTTCAAGTTGAACACATGATATGACACACTTTTAAAGCATCCATGTTGTTGCATGCATCACAAAAGTAACTTTTTATTCACTGGTGTGATATTACATTGGATTATAATCTTTACAATATTACATTGGATTGCTAGCAGTGTCTAAAATCCTGACCTAAAATTTTAATAAACCTATCAAAATTGCAAATTAACTTCACAGGCTCTAAATACCAGCATTTTCATGGCTTAAAACTATTTTATTTTATATTGTTTAAAAATAAACACTTTTTTCAGATGTTTAAAGCATTCGAAATCTGTATTTGTAATGTTTTTTATAAGTACTTATAATAAGTCATTTTTAGATAAACACAATTTTATAATTCCTTTTACAATGCCTTGATATTACTTTGGACTACATTTATTAAAAGTGTTCATTTTTGATATATATTTTTTGTGGAAGTCTGAAGCATTCAGAAATATACTTAATAATATATATATTTTTCAAATACTGTAATTTTTGGGGGGGATTTTTAAAGCATAGAATCCACTTGGCTCAAAAATCTGAAAGTCATTTTTTGATTCACATGGCCTCTTTTTCACAGCATGTTTTATCCTTTATTGACGCAAAGGCATTTGTACAGTATTTAATATCCCTAAGCTTTACCTTCCAAACCTGAGCTATTAAAAACAGCTCTTCTTTAAAAACCTTATCCTTTGCCCTCTTTCAATTTGGCTGAGATATGGTTATTATCCAATCTCCACACACTTGATTAAAGAGCAGGCCTGCATGACTGTCACCCTACCCGACGTGACATCTCTCTTCCGGGCCACCGTCTGACTCGCGGCCCCTCTCCCGCCCGTATACCGTTCGGATCATGTGACGGGGATTATTAATGGCCACCGTCTTTCTGCCACTTGACACAGTGCTCCAGCTGTCAGTGGGCTCGTGGGCCGTATGATTCTGGCGCTGGTGCGGTGCCAGTCCTGGGTCTGACCCATCCGTCACTGTCAGCAGCAGTTGGGTGATGAATGGACCGGGGAGGCACGGCGAGAGGATCCATACTCACCCACGTCTCGCTTGCTCCTCTCTAAGACGTCCTCATGCCAGCTGAGGCCTGCATGGCCTTGCACTTCCTAACCCAACCCTGATTATTTAAACCAGCTGGTTGTCTTTCACAGAGTTTGGTTTATCCTCACTGCACTTTAATTGTCACTTCTTTTTTCTTTAGACTATTAGGCATAATATATATTTTTTATGCTATGCCTTTTTTTGTTCTGTTATTATTTATAATACACCTTTTTTTCCCAGTGAGAAAACTAAAACCATAGCCTCTGAAGGTGCCCTGAATCTAGCCAGTTACTTTTCCCTAACTATTTGAGTTTCATATTTACCTTCCTTTTCATGAAAGACCCTTGTAATCGTATTAGTAATTATTCATTTAACTCAGTTATAAGGAGCTAACTGCTCCCTCAGTGACAGCTTTCGTTGCTAAAAGGCAATTCATTCCTGAGATGAAGAAATCTAATTAGAGGCAAATGCTTAGAAGAGAAATCCTTTCTGGTGATAATCTTATTTGCCAGCATTAACATCCTAGCTGTGGCTGATGTTTGCCCTTTTTGACAAAATGTTTGTACTCGCTTTCGTAGTAATAGGAAGCGCACACACTTCTCTCAAGCGTTTGATTGCATCACCTGCTAGTCGTTCACCCTTAAACATCTGTTCATCCTTTTGCATTTTGAGGCCTGGGACAAGTTTGGATACTAAGGTATTTTCAGTGTTAATGGTTCTTGCACAATGCAGACAAAATATGTTTTTTTAATATATATATACATTGCAACCATTGTTGTCAGATCCCTGAACGAATTACTCTGAATTGGTTAATTTTAGCAAATCTAAAGTATACAGCGCAACCACTGTTGTCCAATTCTTGAACAAATGACTCCAAGTCAGTTCTTGTTAGCGAATAAAACGCATACTGCTCACATCTAACTGTAAGAAACTGTAACTTATTCAGTTAAGTTCATGCAAATATACTCATGCAAAGTATGTTCATGCAAATATACTCATATGTTTTGTCAGTAGTATTTGATAAATATTAACAAATTAATTATATTACTACATTTGTTTGTTTTATTATTGTTGTTCATGTATAGTTAAGACAAGTTATTGGATTGCATTAATGCCAGCTCTAAAAAATTATAATGAAGACTCTTTGCAAGATTTATTGTTGAAATCATCTCATTACTTGTCAATAAAATTGCATTTCTTTTCGTCCCTAATATTTAATCCTTAAAAGAACTAAGAAGCGTTATTGAAACCATTAAGAAAATGCAGTCGTTTAATTCTCATATTTATTCACTTGTTTACAAAATCCAGCTTAGTTTGAACAACTTAGCCTATTCCTGCAGGACTTTTAACCGGTGAGTTCCTGTGAGACTTGCATTTAAAAGCAAAATAATAGCTTATATTTAGCAAAATGAAGTAGTTGCTGACATTGTGCTGTGGTTTAATTACATTTAATAATGTATCGCTAGATAATAATCGCTTGGAAGATCTTCTAAACACACTGTACACATTACACATGAATCCCGGTCTTGGAAAAGCATCTGTGGCACATGTGTACAGTATTCACATGATTAGCTCAGTGACACAGATACGCTCTTCACACACTAACAGCTTTTGAAATGGAAGTCATCCATAAGAAACCAAGGGCCATTGGGGAGGGCCAGCAGAGGGCTCTGATTAATTCAAATGTGTCCGGCGTGGAGGGGCAGATTGGAAAGTTCCCCAGTGTGCCGAAGGGGGCCGGGCCAATGTGGTCAGCCAGAACGGCCGGCACAGCTTCCCCGGGACCCCCCGTTTCCTCTCCATCACTGTCAATAAGGCAAACCGAGGCCCCTTACATCATTTAATTTACTATTTCAATGATTACATACCTCATTGCCTTGCCATTGTTTCACTGATTGATTTAATTAAGTTTGGATTAATCAAGGCAGGTGATATTTAATGTTTCGGAAAAGAGTGAAGAGTGAGAGGCCCGAGATGGAGAAAATCACTCTATGACACTTCACTGAACAGGAGGTCACAAGAAGATTAATACGCCGTACGGACAGGGGTTAAAAAATAAATTTCACTCATGTTCTGGCTCTTTGGTTTTCTCTGCTCTCTTCATTTTTCCCCATCTTGGGCCATTGGCCTCCCCACCCCATTCTTTACCTTTTGTTGATTAGTTCTCGCAGGATTTGAAGCGACAGTACGCAGAGGTCAGATGAATTATGACGCCAGCCTTTCAAAGTTGACCCCAAGCGCTCTTCTTGTGATCTACATGTGAAGCGCTTTTCTCTCCGATCACCATCCTGATGTCTGTCCGCTCTCTGCTGCTTCTGTCTTAAAGCCTGTATGATGTATGTCTACATCACACGGGATGGGTCAGATGTGATTATGTGAAATTATTTCTGCATTTGATATATGTGACAGTATAGAAAATCTGTTGAGATGCTCTGTAGAAATGGACAAAAAGGGCATACAATTGTAGAATTTATGCCATGCAATTTGATCATCTGTGTTTCGTGTTCAAAGCTGTGAGACACCAGAACGTCAACTTTGGTGGTTTATCACATTAAACCATTGCAATTTTTCGAGTGCTTCTTGTATTCTGCACACACACAGAAAGATCGCATAAGGCATCCACTTCTTATTTAAAAGCAGTTGTCCCAAAACTGTGCGTGTATGTGTCAAGACTGATTTTCAGAGATTTATTGTAGTTTTCTTTTCTCTTTGATGCTCATTACTATTCCCTCTTAAAAATTAAGTTTTTTTTATTGGCATCTATGGTTCCATGAAGAACCTTTAACATCCATGGAACTTTTCCATTGCACAAAAGGTTCTTGATAGTGAAAGAAGTTTCTTTAGATTATTAAAATGTTCTTCACAGTAAGAACAAAAAAAAGATTTTCTACAATGTTTGTTGAGAAGAAGAAGTTTCTTTAGATTATTAAAATGTTCTTCACAGTAAGAACAAAAATTTGATGTCTGTAATTTGATGTAGTGATTCGGACGGGACTAACATCTTTATTACAGAAGTGGGAGCAGGGGACCCGTTTTGGCGTTTTGAGCGGTGAGTAGATTTTGCACGCTTGCAAATATCCCCTCATTATAACAAACAAAAAGAGATTCATTGCGCAGTCAGCTTCATTAATTGTAGCAGAACTTCTTGAGATCGCAATGAACTAAGATGAGTGAGCTTTTTAGTCAATATAAAGGGAGCGCTTTGTGCGCCAAATTCAGTGTTTATGCTGTGATGTTGTGTGATGACAAGTAACTTAAAACTATTTCAAGGAAATCTATTTATTCTATTTAAATAGATAGCGTTTTTAAATTAGACTTATCCTGGAGTTGGTTCACCCTTCGTCTATAAACAGAAAATTCATATTTAACGCATTATTCCTCAAAAGGAACTTGAAACTTAATTATAAATGACTTATCACTTGGAGACCTGCCGCCTTCAACTATTTTAATGGTGAGCAGGCTACACCACAAGTTTTTGTTACACATCAGTTTGCTACGGATGTACATATTTTATTTGCTATTTGGTATTTATTGTTTTTATCATTGTGTTGTTGGAGGAATGAAAAAGTTTTTGTGCCTCGTGTTTACAAAGTAGATAGGCATGATGCAAAATGTTTTGGTGTAATTTGTTGGATGGACAATCTTTTTTTTTTTTTTGGTGTTAATATAGGACTTGGTCTATTTCAGTAATAATATGGGATCATAAAAATGTGTACACCCCCCAACACCCCAATTGAGTTCTCAAAGGAACATTAAGTTTGCCGAAAAACTGTTGGTAATTTGCCCTGGAATTATTACTGATGTTGTGTGAGAAAAACATAGACATGGCAGAATCACAAAATACGCCTGTGAAACACATATTTCTCTAACATCCTCCATGTAAAACTAGTCCCATCTGATAAAGACTTTTGATATTGCCCTAATGATAAGCTGGGTTTTATTTTACACATTTGCTTCTAAAAGTACATAATAGTGTTATATAACAGTATATATATTGTTATCTATATCGTTGTTTTAGATAAAACCGTCTGCTAAATGCATAAACAAATCAATGTATGAAACATGCTTTGCTTTGAAATCCATCACATTTTCCATTGGCGATAAATTACATTGATGTTATAAAACTCCATTTGAGATGCCTGTGCAATGACACACTGATGTTAACACAGCACCTGTTACCACAGAGCGAGGGCAACCCTATCCAGCACGGAACAATAGGAGGAGTAGCACAATCAGGGCCAGAGGTAAATTAAAAGGTTTGCAATGATCCTTTGATGAGACCACATGGCACAGCTAAATGGAGCAGTCTCTCCCTTATCAGGGCCAAAATCACCCTCTTCATGAGGCACAGCGGCCCAGAGCGCACGCCGGGCGTCAGACAATGGCTCTTGAGGTGTTTCTGAGGGAATCCCCCGACTCGTGCCACATATGTCCCCAGCTGCGTTGCCCTCTCATCAAGAAAGTCATCTTCGGCGTGCCGCTTATTGTGGCTTTACAAGAGAAAGCTTTGAATGTAATTATTTGTCCAGGGTTCTGGTATCATTAACATTGTAATAGGGCATCTGTCAGTGTTATACCCTGCTGCTCTAGTTAAACTTGAGCCTCGTGCTTTTCAATCTACGTGTGATTCAGTCCATTAATTAACCTGCGCCTCCGACCGACCCCGGGCTCCCTTTACGCGTCGCAACACGCAGCATGTGTGACATTCACACCACTCATTAACTCCTTAATTTAACCATTATAATTTTCATCCTCCCTTGTTTACCACAAACAGGCATAAACATGATTCAGTGAAAGCAATAGTGTGCTATAATTTATCGTAAGAGTCTAATGAGCCATGCAAATTATGTGTGTTATTTACATTACAGCAGCTACCTGTCATTTTTTATGAGGACTTTAATTTAAAACGTTTGTTTATGTGTTCAATAGAGATACTATTTCCTGTTACATATTAGTAGAACATCTGTATTTGTAAATATGAGAATAGGATTGCGGTATACAAACAAACCGCCTCACTGGGAATGTAATACTGGTCGGGAATGTAATACTGGTCGGGATTGTTGTTGACAGGGCTTTATGACGGACGAGGTCTGCATTTGACGTTCGTTGTTCAGCTGTGAAATATGTTTTTTCAGTTGATTATATGTCCATATAAATAATAGGTGAGGCCAGAATGATCATTAAATCATTACTAGGGTCCAAAATGTTCATTAAATCATTCCTAGGGTCTTTGTTTGTGTCCAGATGAACACACTTCTATGGGCCATCTGTTACTTGCGTCCTATCTATTTTCTCCTCAGACTGCTGAAACTGCTGAACCATGCAAAGCTTGGCCCCATCTCCTCATCACCATAGAGTCATTACAGATTTAATGTTCTCCAGACCATGCTGTGCTGTTAATAGTTCACTAAACGTACAGTTGTGATTGTTGCAAGATGTGTTGTGTTGCCATCGGAGGAAATTGATTCAAAGAAACAATTCAGTATCAACTGTAATGCAAAGGATCCCTACTTATTTTCCAATGTGTTATTCCAGGAAACAGGGGACTGTTATGTTTTAAGTGATTTTTTACCGTACATTAATTTTCAATATTATTATACCAGACAGATAATGTGTTTTAAGTGTTTAAAAACTGCATTCTGCTTTTTAAATCTCTAATGCTTTAATATATGGACAAAATTGACAATTTAAAGGGGTAGTTCACCAAAATTGAAAATTCATTCCCTCACCTATATGTCTTTCCAAACCGGAATGACTTTTTTCCTTCTTCTGTAAACACAAGATATTTTGAAGTAGGGTTGTCATTGTGCAAACTTTCAGTAGTCTTTAAATACCAGTAATATTTTGCCAATTTCGGTACTAAGAGCAAAAACTGTTGATTTAAGTATACTTTTAATTGTTTTTGTCCCATTTTGCCTTGTTGCCGTTGGTTATTATCACTGTCAATCATCACAGTTTTCTATCCAATCATGCTTTTAAATATGGTTGTCAATCCAGAAATGTTGCTGTGGACTAATTTGTATAAGAACTAAAGTTTTATTCAGATTGTCAATGGGTAAACAGAAAACAAGAGAAGAGCCCTCTCTTTATAATCTCTATTGCTCTGCTCATTGAATTCTGCATTCTTGCAAAAACTCCCGTTATAATACAAAGCTGTCTTAATTATACAATGAATCTCTTATTTACATCATGTTTACACTTTTTGGTTATAATGAAAGGATTTGCAAGCGTGCGGTTGCTTTGAACAAAACAAAACCTTCTGAAAAAACAGATTCTGACTAACTTCCTGACTAGCACCCATGCCATTGCATTCACACCCTCAACAGATATGATCGTGATTGGCTACAATGCTCAAAAAACACATTGTAAATAGAAACCTTTAAAGCTCAGAGATTTGGTGATCATTGACTTCCACTATACGGGCAAAAAAAGAAAGAAAACTTTTCCTTTAAGATGATCCTTTGCTCACAAACATATAATAAGAAGAAGAAAATAAAGTGTTAAAAATTTGAATTCAACTTGTCCTTGAATTTGAACCTTTATGATCTTTTAGAAGAAAATTTTAAAAGAAAATTTAGATCTTTTAGAAAAAGATCTTTTAGATTTATAGATTAGTTCCTGCACATATAAGGAAAATAATGAAAATAAAATAAATAGACAATTAAATATCATAGTTACTGTTTATTATTATTATTATTATTATCATAATGATTTCGTAATCCTACCTAGTGTCATATTTTTACCACTTTATCTCTTCATCTTCTTTTTCTTCTTAATCATCTTCATTAACATAATCTTCTTCTTTATTATTATTATTATTATTATTATTATTATTAGAAGAAGAAATTCTATATTAAAATATAGTAAAAGTTAGAATCAGCTATTTATTGTTAAAGTTTTAGAGATGTGAGGGACACAAAATAAATGTTTTATAAAGGTGAAAAAAAAAATTGTGTTGCTCCCCAAATAGAGACACTGGAAACAAATTCCTTAGTTTAATCTCAAAATAATGATTATGCACCTGTGTGTGAATAACTTTGAATGTGGAATAGAGGAGGATAGATTTGGGGATTCATTTAGACCAGGGGCAGGCGGCAGTGCTCAACGGCTCCAAGACAGCAGAAAACTGAGCATTTACACAACACAGCTTGAGAGATTAGAATATATGTGTGCATTTATATTGCCTCCTTTGGTGTCTCCTAAATTATTCATATCATCCAGACCAATTCAGTCAAAATGTGTTCTGTGACGGAGGTCGTGCATCTAACAGGGGTTTTTCCTCTTCCTTCATTTCACTGTAATACAGATCTCTGCGATCAGCGGCAGACGCGCGTCAGAGCTGTTTCTAAATGACCTGCGCTTGTGTTGACATCGATATGTGGCTATACTGCACACGTCTTTGTTTTGCAAACACGCAAGGTGACGGTTGTTGAAGGACCCTAAGCGGTTTTGATAACATTTGATAGACATGAATGAGAGCAGTGCCTGAGGACTTATTTGCAAAGAGATGATGTCTAATGGGGTGAATCGTTTAAATGGGGTGTAATGTGAGTTGACAGCAATTCGAACCTGTGAGTTAGAAAAATGTAACCGGATATAATAAACAAAGTTGAACGTTTCAAGATAAAGCAAGAGGCATCCGGGTGTTATTTTAATAGACTTGGAGGTTTTAAAAAACATTAATGTTTGTTTTACTTCAAAATGATTTGATTGTGTTGGTAATTTATTGTGTCTGAATGTTTTTCTATGTGGTGGAATTGATTAGGACTTTAAAGTCAAAGATAGTGCACATAAATCCCAGGCAGTGTGCCATCGTTCCTTATCTTCATTACCGCATAAATATAGCTGTTGACGTTCCCAGGTAGATCAAGATGTTTCTGTAGGGGAATAAACTCTGCTGCTGACACCTTGATTTTTAACATGTGAGCAAATAACTGGGAACTATGAATTTCTGAAGAGCAAATAGATTAGATCATTACGGTGTTAACGGGTGGGAGGCAAATGTGTTTTCCGACTTGCCGGTTCAGCTTCCCGTGCGTCTTTCACGTCATCCAGCCCTGTGCCCCAGAGCTCAATAGATCTCTGTGAATCTACTCCTGGTGTCAAAGTGGGCTTCTGTCATCTCTTTTTGTCCTCTTTGTCCCCGCTGAATTTATCTCCCTACGGACTGAGCCGGCCCCCTCCCTGCTGGACAAGTGTCCTGCAGATCTCCAGCAACGTCTGTAGTCTTCATTACTCCTGACCCCAGTTTGGTCATCAGTCACTTAGTAAAACAAGCCCAGAATTGGTCCTGACTGTGCTCCTTCGGCTCTGTGTGTGATGTGTTTCAGATCCAATTATCTGCCCCATGAGCATGACAGACACCTGAAGGGAGAAACTCAGCATGTCAGTCTCACCTGTCCACTGACTGAGTCGTCCTGTCTCTATTTCTTTCTTTCTCTCCTGTGGGACCAAAAACCTTTTCCCGCACAATTACAGGTGTCATTTTGTCCTTAAAAGTAGCTTGAAATGGATTCAATTGTAGTCAGTAGTAACACTGACATTTAAAGAAGTGAGAAAGTGAGAATTTATTTAAATGTTTTTTTCCTAAAGGTCCAGTTAAGGACAAGGGACTGCACTGTAAACAAATCTATTATTAATAAATAATCATAATATATTTTTAGATTATTATTTATTTTATGTACTTTAGGGTAAATCTTTGTAGCTTTTAACTTTTACCACTTTAGGGTAAATGCTATTTAAACTCAATAATAAAAAAATCTTTTTACATGTAGATCCAAGTATCCAAATCATTTTAATTATTTATTGTTTATTAACTTTTGGGTAAATCGTTTAACAGCTTTTAAGTTATTGTCTGCTTTTAATTAATGCAATTCAGCATGTTTAGACACAATAGAAATGTGAATTATTACATGCAGACACAATTTCAGTATTATGCATTTTGATGTTTAGTTGACTGTAAATATTGACTTTAAGATCATTGTGTATTCCTGAAGTAAAAATACTTGGTTATCACTGTTTTTTTTTAAATTCTCAAGCTAGAGTGAAGCTGGACATGTTTACACCACTAACAGTGCAGGTCCATCCTCAGCCTCCTCACATACTCTTATAGCCCTCAAATATTTGATTCTCAGTTCATTAAGGCATTTAGTCGGCCTGAGACAATTGACCTTTAAGATTTTTTTTTTTGTTTTTGTCCTGTCCTGAGAAAGGATTTTTATCTCTCTCCATCCAGATGATAAGACCTCTCAGTGATGAATCCACAATTATCGATGGTTTCATATAAGCAGTGAACTTCTCCAATCGCCCTACATGGTAATTGTAACAGAAGTCATATGCATAAAATTAATTATACCGAACCATAAGGGCCATAAATCAGTTCACTTTCAATTCCGGGAAAAATGTTTCAAGCACACATTCTTTTACATATTTCAAGGTAAAAGAGGGTGGATTTTACCCTCTATCAAATGATCTTTAGCAGTGTCCATTTAATCTGTCTATCCATCCTTTAAAGCTGAAGTGTTTCATTTTTGTTTCAATGTTAAAATACTTTCTCCTATCAACTATAGCAATTTGTAAGTTGCTCAGTTTGTTTGTAAATGACAGAAACTTAATCTATGGGATTTTTTTTTTCAACCAATGGGAGATGGGTGAAGTGTTGAGGTAACCTGTTTGAAAACAATTCGCATTTTTGCAATTCTGTTTGGTGATGCTAATGCAGAGATCACTAACAACTAAACTTTTTCCAAAACTATTCAATCATTAATCAGGCAAAAACTGACATTACGCTGACTATTATTATAAATATTGTCTGCCTAAACATGTATTTGTAAAAGAAACAAACCATTTGTGTTATGATCAGTGAATCTGATGGTGGTAAAGGCAGATCTCCGGGTTCTAAGGCGGTTTTGGGAAATCATCAAAAGTGTTTAAAGAGGAGTGAAAGACAAAGACAAAAAGAATAAAAGAGAGCAACTCTCTCACAATAACTATCGCACACTTTCAGCTCATTCATTTTCCATTTGATTTTTATTTGATGTATTTATTTTTAATGAGACTTTGCAATACAGTTAATTTCAGGTGCTATAGCTGTCTGCAAGTCCAATTACTGGAAAGTCATTTATTCTGTCAGACTAAAAGGAATCTAATTGCCTAAACTGAATGCCTAATGAGCACTTAGGCAATTAATTCCCCAGCTGCTGAAATCTGTATATTGTAACCTAATTGAGTCATTTCACTTTAGCACTTCCTTTTACAAATGATATCAGAGTGTAATTTCACATTGAGTGGCAGTAGATCATATTTTGTCTGGTTTTATGGGGCTCCCACAACGTAAGAATTCACATTTCTCGTATGCTAAAAAATACATAAACAAATGTTCTTTGGATATTAAACCTAAATCTGTCTTTTGTACGCCATGAAATGATGAAATAACACATTCTAAATTAGTAAAATTCACCAGTGTCTATAAACACCATACCATCTTCATAATTGACACATTATGTTATTTGCCACAAATGCATATTCTTTTTTGTCTTCTAGCTAAACCATTTAACAATAATATTAGTTCAAGTATGTATGGGCTATTTCAACCTCTTGAGCCTTATCAACTAACACAAACTGAAGAGTTTATAATTGTGAGTGTTTGGTATTTTAATGAGGTGTCAGAATGTTAAGTCATTCCTTGTTTTTCCTTGGCTCCTACTAAACAGCTTGGCTCTCTGTTTTTATAAGATCTAGTAGAGGAACCTCAAGACTGTGGGAGTTTCCATTGCGACATAGAACTGAGCGTGAACTCTCTGCTTTTGATTGAAAAAAAAAAAAAAGAAATATGCATAAAGTTCATTTTTATGCTTTTTAAAATAATTATTATTCTCAAATAAATTAAAATATTAAAAGAATTCTTATTCTCTAAAATAACTCACCAAGGTTGCATTTATTGTGAAATATTATAACAATTATAATATATTTTAAAATGCAATTTATTCCTGTGATTGTAAAGCTGAATTTTTCAGCATAGTTACTCCAATCATCATCAGTCACATGATCCGTCAGAAATCATTCTAGTCTGTTGAATTGCTGCTCAAAAAGCATTTCTTATTATGATCAATGTTGAAAAGAGTTTCTAATGTTGCTTCTTATTATTTTTGTGGAAACCGTGATACAGTTTTTTCAAGATTGTTTGATGAATAGAAAGTTCCAAAGAATAGCATTTATTTGAAGTAGAAATATTGGTAACACTTGTAACACAATAACGTCTCAATTGTCATAACATAATGCATTTGTTAACATGAACTAACAATGAGCAATATATTATTAAAGCATTTATTAACCTTTGTTAATGTTTGTTAAAATGTTTATGTTCATGTTATTTCACAGTGCATTAACTAATGTTAACAGTTACAACTTTTGATTGTAATAATGTATTAGTAAATAGGGAATTTAACATTAACTAAGATTAATAAATGCTGTAGAAATGTCAACTAACATATTTTGTACAAAAAAGTATTTTGTAACAATGTCTTTACCGTCACTTTTTGATAATTGTAATACTTTGATTAATAAAAATATTAATAAAAAAAAAAAACTGACTGACCCAAAACTTTTGATGAATGCAACAAAAATGTTTATTATCTGTAAAAAATGAAATGATCCATATGTCATGACAATTTCAATTTTTTTTTAAAAGTTATACGAGATTCAACTCGATTTTTTTAAAGTCAGTTTTATATACTTAACAGCCAATTTGGTTATACTTAATTTAAGGCACCAACTTAAGTTTTTAACTTTTTTATTCTGTGTACAATAGAATTTATAAGAAAATAAGAAGTGATTCAAATTATAGCTATAGAAAATTATAGAAAAATACAGATAATCTAAATAAATCGATAAAGAAACAACATCAATTGTAAATAAATAAAGAAACCCAACAATGGAAATGTTTTCCTCCCTCCGTTCAAGATTTTGTCTGGGTTCCTTTTTCATGGTAATTTTTATAGGGCCACTTTAGCAAAATGCCCTGCCAACATCCCTCTGCAAACAGCAAAGCCCCCTCAAGACATTTAAAGCTGGATAAACTCCTCTAAAGGCTTTAATTATCTTAATGCAGCAATTTCACAGATTATTTAAAATGCTGTCATTTACTTTAGCTTTTCACAAGGGGGTGGGGTACAGGGGTCAATAAAACAACGACCGACAGAGGCTCATATCGGAGATACGTGATGACACAACTCTTGTGTTAAACTCTATGGATCAGCTATATCGCTCTGTGGGCATCTAAGGGACCTCTTCCTGGTGAGGAAAGTAATTGATTTCAATTCAAATGGGTTTCCTATGAGGATTTATATGCTGGATGGTTTTATGAGGGTTGCAAAGGAAAACGGAATAATGGGCTCTTTTATTGTTGCATTTAACATGTATGTTAAAGCCACAATTAATCAAAAGTGGCAGCCATGTAATTTATCTTTTAATTTTGTCACATGCTGTGCAGGTTGTGTCAGGCCGGCTAGGGCACATTTTTGTGTCCATTAAAAGGACAAAAAAAGCCACAGAATGAATGATAATAATATTTGGTTTACCTTGGGTGCCCACTCGTCCTTAAAATGTAAATTCAGTCTAAATATAAGGAATTATATATTTTTCCTCCATGCTTGATGTATTATAATCCTCATAATAGCCTGTTTTACATGTTCTAATACATAAACATAAACATGACTAGGACGGTCCAGTCCACATCTTGATACTATAAAATTTCATGGGCATTGCTGGCGGTAATCGGGGGGATTTTATTCATTCAGGTCCGTCATGCATGTTCGTGTACGGATGGACTTTAGGTACACAGCTTATCCAATGTAAGTTCATGGCTTTTCTGCTTGTAATAATGCTCTTAAAAGCAAAAATGTCTATTTTTTATGAAATGATCAGCATTCTAATCATTAATCAGATGAGATAAGGCCAAACCAATAAGTCAAAATGAACCTCAAATGTTTGACCGTCATGTCTTAGTTGTCAGCATGAGCTCTAAAGAATATGATATCTTGCAATCCGAAAGGCAAGCACAGGGCAATATACCACACAATTGAATCCATTATAGCACTCAGAATTACAAATGATCATTGCTCTCTTCTCAGCCGAAATCATTTACAAGCCAATGGGCAGGCACAGAGTCAATCCACACGCTGCATTCCAAACTGTGAAAGCTTAGGGAGAATAAAGAGAGCGAGAGAGAACACTGACCACTGAGTGAGCTGAGGACCAAAGCCTTACAGGAAATTATACGACTGCAATGAGAAGGCACAACAATTTGTGCCCATTTTGTGTGGCAGAGAGAGAAAGAGATGGTGACTCTCTTGAAATGTCTGCACTGTAAGGCTAATTTACTTAATGAATGCTTCCCTCTCTTTTGTCTCTGAGACAACCCCCTCTATGTGCCCTCCTCGCAAACAGAGGACCACCCAAGAGCCCCTCAGAGGCAGGTACAGTGGTATTGTCTGGGGTTGAGAAGTTCACACTATCTAGGAGCTGCTTGACTGGACTCTAGGACAATCATTGTTGTCTAGCTTAGAATAATAGGAGAGGCTCTTGTGACCCACTATCAGAAGTATTAACATATTCCATTAAGTCAGTTCATCCTTCCTCCAGTTGAATAAAAATTGACTTCTGAACCTTGGTGAGAGGTGTTTTATTTGGACAACTCTTACGGTTAAAAGCCATAGCGTGAGGTTCTTAGAACAGGGCTTTGAGAATATTTTTACAGCTTGAGTATATTGAGGCATCATTTCAGTTGGTTTTAGTTTTTTCTCTTCTGTGCAGTATATAGATATACTTTTTCATCATTCAGTATGTATTTTTTTAACATGACAAAAAAGTAAAATAATCCCAAAACATCAGACTTATTATTTGATGTATTTTTTTTTCCATTATTTTGTTATTGAAAAAATAAATAATTGATGAGAAAAATATATTAAATGCAACAGTCAACATTTATATTGTTCACATGAAAAAAAAATTAAATAACTGAGAATTGATATGACTAATAAGTTTCAGTTTATTTTTTCATAAAAAAAAAACATTTACAATTTTCGGAGCTCTAAAGGGACAACTGTCACGAAAAAAAAAGTAAAATATATTTCAATGGTTTTGCTTTCGCTCATGAAACTTTGCATTCCCCAGATAATTTTTTGTCTTCGCTCGCAAAACTTTTGTGTAGAGTACATAAAAGCATTGACATCATTTTTCCTCCCACCTCATATTATTACCGTTACCGTGTTCATGTTGGTGCTCTGTAAAATAATAATTAATAAAATAGAAAATAAAAATAAAATCAGACTGTATTTTGTTTTAGAAATATTTTCAAAAAATTCAAATAAAATAAAACAAAATAAAATAATACCAAAATGTATTGTGGCCTAATAAAATAAAATAATGTTTCAGTTTTTTAGTATTTGCATTCAACAGCCTGCAGGGAAAGGAAAGCTGGCACATGCATACAGCTTATTTATAAAGCAGATCCATTTAGCTATTAAAAATTCTTTTGGTCAAATTATGGTTTGCCTGAGTGGACCTCCACACGATCCAGCCCTGGCTCTTGTTAAAGCCACTGTTCAGATACTATAATTTCATGACTGGTTAACATTCATTACCGCAGGATTTCTTTTTCATTGCTGGGTGAAGGGGAGGGGGAGGGCAGATGGGCGGAGAGAGAAAAAGAGCAGTTTAATGTGTCCTATTCATTACACTGTCTTAATTCGGCCAAAGAAATAACATGCAATTTCTGTGGCCACCCGACACCCAGACTTCATTTAAAAGGCTGTATCGATGGACCTGCTGCACTCTGGCTTAGCAGATTGCTGTTCTGTGTGTGTGCATGGCGTGTGTAAGCCTTTGCGTGCATGCATTTGAGCGTCCACACTTTAATTTTATTATAAAATCCGAGATGTGTGTGTGTGTGTGTGTGAGTGGGCGTGCCGCAGTCAGAGGGGTGAGGAGGGGGCCCGGGGACATCTGCTCTTCCTTTAGCGTGGCAGCGAACACAAAGGCCATCAAAGTGACAGAGGTTAAGTCAACCCATGGCATGGCAGCTGCTCACCCTCCCCATACATATCACCCTCTTGCCCATTCATACATCCCCTCCCTTAGGAACTCCCTCCACGTCCCCATGATATCATTAGCTTAAACATTCAACTAATTATACAAAGTCTCATTTTGGTCAGACACTTAAAATCGTATAAGTCACCTTGTGCTTTAATGAATTTATTAAATTTTCTGAAACAGGATTTGCATACAGTGCCAGGCGGCCGATGAGTGTAAGGCAGAAGAGGAAAATCAATTAAGACTTGAACTGTTTGCCATTTATTCAACCGGGGGGGACAAGCACTGCATGCATGGAAGTTAAATCAATTGCATGAGGCTTTTCAAAGGAGAGGGTAAAAAGAATTTAAATGGAGGTTAATAGGCCCCCACAAAATGTGCGCAACACAACTGTCTTTTTGCAAACGCAGGTTGTTTAACTGAGAGGCTTATATGCTTTTCAGAGTGAAATATGCAGTGGAAAGTTTTTCGAAGTGTATTCCAATACACACATTTGTTACAGATTGCGTTTACAGATTGTCTGTGTTTAATGAGTTTTTGAGAATGTTTAACCATCAATTACACAAGTGTGGCAAAATAAAATGCTAAATCTGATCAGTAACATGACATTTTGTTACAGCATGATAATGTATTATTATTATTATTATTATTATTATTATTATCATCATCATAGTTCAGACTTTTTGCTGAAGTTGGTATTTTCTTTAATATATATATATATATATTACACTATTAGAAATGTAAAAAGCAGTGCACTGTATAATATTTACATGCAAAAAAAATATTTCTTAATTAATTTATTTCTTAATGATTTTTTTTGTTGCTGCTTTTAATTTAAAATCTATTCAGTATCGGTTTTGGTTTTAAGCACTTATATTTTCACTGGGCTGATGTCATATATTATGAGCCAACTTAGCGTGTTTATTTTTGGTCAGTCAATAAATAACATTTGAGATGATTTGCCATAGTGGTTTTGTAATGGCATTCTGAAGTTCACATCTGAAAGCTGTGCATTTATCTTGATATTGTGCCAAATTACAGAATATAGACCCAGTACAAGTCTCAGTTTGTGGGATAAAGAGTTTCAGTTCCTTACACTGCCATCTGTAGTTTACAGAGGGAAGTACAAGCTTATTTTTCCTGATATTATCCTTTTACATTTCATGTCTGAGATAGAGGTATGTCATGTGTACTGAATTAACTTTGATCATTTTGTTTAGGCAATAATGCACAACTGCAATTCAATCTATTTAAATCCTTTAAATCGTAAAAAAATGTTTGCAACTACTTTATTTATAAAAAATAATGTTAAATGTTTAGTGTAATTTACACATATTAGCTATAATTCATAATACTACATTGTATTATTATTATTATATAGGAACTTCATTATATTGAATGGCCCATAATAGCATACTGGATAATGTCTGTTGAAATATTGCTTCAACATTTGTAGTTTTCAAAACATTATTAGTTTTTCTTGTTAAATCTGTGTATGGCAGATGTAGTCACTTAACCTCCTCAGTTGTGTGCTTTTCATTTAAAATGTCATAAGTTTATGCCATGTGACAGCAGACTAAATTGCATGATTTAAGGTTTGATCCGTGTAAATCAATTGAGCCTGTGAGGGCAGGTCAGGCTATTAGTCAGTGTTGTCTTTGAAAGTAAATTCCTTACAGAGCAGTTCAGACTGTTTCTTTGGAGAGCTGAGTCACTCAAGGAATTAACATATTGACTTGCATTTCATTTTCATGTTGTGCAAGCATCAAAGTGTCAAAGTATAATACAGATAATTTATTTATTTATTATGTTTGGATTGTTGGTTAATTCTGGTACTACTGCAAGATTGATTGATATTCTGGACAATTTATTTATTTATTTATTTACCAGTACAACACCAATTTGTCTAAATTATCTGTGGTAATTTTAATTGTTATTGAGAGCTACTAGATACCATACACTTGCACCAGACATTACATAACAAGTGAGGCAAATCTATCCTCTCCAGGCTGGGCATTTAGAGAGATATTTGTCGCTCCCAAGCACACCTTCGCCTCCACGGCCGACAAAAGACATAACACAAAGACAGATAAGCTGCGTAATCTTAGCTAGCAGACCTATCACCCACACACACACACACCACAGAGAAAATCATACATTTGTTTTGTCTCTCTGTCTGGTTTCAGTCACATATGTGGAGCAGAACTTGGTAATAAAAAGTGAGGAAGGTCCAATTAGGGCTTTAAGCAACAAACACAGACGCCCCCCTATGAGGTTCAGTTCTGAGGGAGACGGGATTGTCACACTGAGTATTCAAATAGACTTCCCAAGCCCCTCCATTTGAAAACTCACTTTGATGTAAATTTGTGGACGGATGTTCATCACTTGAGCATCGTCTAATGCAAACAGCAGAGGACATTTTCGTCTCTGAGCAAACATCACAGAGCCTTTTATGTCCTCAAATAGAGCAGTTAATTTATCTACAGATGTCAAAAGCGGGTCATTTTTTGAATCCCAAGACGCACGTGACAAAAAATGAATTGAAAATATATTTGAACACAAGCATAACATTGTAAGCAAGATATTTACATGCCCCTGAGAGAACTGTGAAGCTGTCCAAAAATAGCACTGGACAATAATCGTCCACTTGCCAGCAATGTGTTCATTTTGTACATTTGTTTATTATGTATTCGGGACGAAATGTGCCATGTTGATTATTGTGGAAGTACGACGAGTGTCTAAGAGCGTGTTTACTCAGCGTGGCCATTGAAGATCATGGACTTTGATGAGGATGATCATTTCTCAGGGGGGGTGTACTTCTCCGGGAATCATAAAAACACTCAATGGGAACACTTTCAAACAGAGGTCAGGCCTGCAATAATATTTTCCCTGCACGATGATGGTTCTTTCCTGCGCAGAGCGGCCATCTGCGAGATGTGATTCCAAAGCTGAGTAAACTTTTTCGTAGAGGAGGTTGGAAAAAAAACAAAAGACATAACAAAAGGGCACGATCTCCGTCAGAGTGTGTGTTTGAATGCGTGTGTGTGTGTGTGTGCTTTAGAGAGAGCTTTGGCTACGGACAAGACCCTCTTGACGGTGTTGCGGCAGTGACATGGCATTGCTTATCTGTAGAGGCTCATCCAGGGGCTTAGATCACGGTTAGGCCCAGGCATTTGTTCTGCCTCCACCTCTTACTCCCCCCCCCCCCCATGTCCTTTCTCATTATTTGCGCTCCTTGACTTTCTAGCCTTCAGTGGGATGAATCCCTATGTGGAGCTTAGTGCATCCCAGGAGGTGAACTGCTCCACGAGGGGAAATGTGAGGCACACATCAGAGTGACAAGACGAACACGCTCTCGCTCTCTCTCCTAACCGGCCCCTTGAGATGAACCATCTCTGTCATCAGCATGGACAGCTGTGAGTTAAATGCAATTATGGATGCAATTAGTAGCATGATCATTATGTCATACAACACCTTTGAGGAATGTCACAGATTCATTTTTGGTTGTGTGAAATCACATCAGTTTACATTGACTCTGTCTGGTGTGTCTAATTTAGACTTAAAGCTGAAGTATGTAATGCCATTTGTAGGATGATTTAGCAGAAAGGGCTTTGTAGTGCTATCAAAACATTGTTTGTTTGTTTGTTTGTTTGTTTGTTTGTTTGTTTAGAGTACTCCGACCAGCCTGACATGGCAACACTGGATCAACCAATGGCATTAGTTTGGGGTTGGGAGGTGTGTTTGTGAAACCTGTTAAAAACAGTCATTATTTTTGCAGTTCCATTCTGGACCGCACAATATATCAGAACCATAGGCTTGACCCGGTTATACTGGCTACAAGGGATGATTCTGGTGCAACATTTCAGATTGTCTACAAAGGGGAAACATTATGAATAAAACTTCCTTGATAACAACAGTTTACAGATGCATTTAGAAGCAAAGACTATTATCAGAATGACCAAATGCTTGATTTCCAAAAAAAGACTGACATGTATTTTTAGCATGTTAGTTAAAGCAATAAGCCCCAAATTTACAGTGAATTTAGAATAGCTAAGTGGGGTTGTTAGACACGACACAAGAGCGGAGGTTAGTCCATTTTTTTTCATATATTTTTTATTCATAAAATAAACACACAGCAACAAAACTGAGGTTACTAGTGTATGTTTGTAATTTACAACGGCTTTGAACGTGGCTCAACCAACCAGAATCAAGAACTGGAACTATCTGTAGTAAATAAAAGTAAATAAAAAACGTAGTCATAAGTTTGAAATCAAGCTGCCCTGCATTATTGTATAGGCAATTTAGCAATGCATTTAAAATGGCATTTAAAACTTTAGTTTTTTTTGTGCTTTATTTTTGATTTATTCAGTTTAAAATTTGAATACTGGCTGATATCAGCCAGAATTGTAATATTGGTACATCCCTAATTTTACACTAGCAAACCTCTATGCACACCTTGGCAATATAATTATCCTACAAGCTGCCTAAATGTAAAATAACACTTTTTGTTTACTCCAGAAATTAAATATAGCTTCATCTTTGATTCAGCTGTATTTTTTTATTTTATTAACTTTAATGACAGACAACAGCAGGAATATTAGGCTGCGGTCGAGGTTTCTTATTAGGTTTCTTTCTCAACTGTTCACTTACGACATAACCAAACGAATACTTGTGGAGATGGGTATTTTGACATACTCGTGTGTGTGTCCTTTCAAGTGCAGGTAAACCCGAAAGAGGAATCCATTGAGTGCCAGCCAAATGAGATTGCAGTTTGAGCATTAGTTCTGACCACTAGCGGAGAAACCTGCACATATTCTGCTTGTTCTTAAAAGCTGAATAATTCCAAATGAACGTTATTTTGATGATACAAATACAACAAAGAATACATTTACATGTTGTGCATCGATTCTGCATGGTATGTAAGACTCTCACTCTCTATCTCTTTCTCTCTTTGCGTGTGTGTGAGAAACACAGCGCTCTCAGCAAAACGACGTCAAGCTGTGTGCCTTCACACTAGAGTTTACGGTATGTGAAATACTCTGCGCATCCATTGAGATGAATTGAAATACTAGTTCAGATCGCTTGACAGAGAGCGAAATTCTCAAGCGCTCAGTCAGAGTGTTGAGCGAGTGAAAATATATCTATGCTAAACTTATACTTAGCCTCTAACACACACACACTGGCGAGTAAAATCTAAGAATTTATTAGCCAATGGCTATTGATAGAGATTATTTAGTCGCCCAGAGTTAAGATTTTGTCGCATATGAGAGTGATTTAGGCTAGCCTACGTTCAGAGGCTACAAATAAGACTGTCGGTCCAAATCCGTTTTTTTGTGCATATCCAATTGAATCCAATTCATATTTAGCAAGTGTGAACGGCAAAAAATCACATGAAATGCTATTTTTACAAATACGTTTGAAGCTATATCCATATGTGGTTTGAAGTCCTAGTCAAATTGCATTTCTGGAAATCCGTTTCAGTCTGACTGTTCTGATTGGATTTTGTGTGGTTTATATGACTTTCTTACGCCACGTATAATGTAAACGTCAGACGTTGTTATAGGAAACTAGTCGCTTGCAAAACAAAATGCTGTGTTGTTGCAAAGTGTCGGAGGAGCAATATAATGGAGACATATTTTGGAACCAGCGGAGACGACAGAGCTAAAAAAAGCTGTGCATATCAGCCTCCTACTGTTCTGCCGATGGCTCATAAGACACTGTTAATTTAAATAAGACAACATCTCTATTGCAAACCTCTCCATGTTGCGGTTTTTGTTGTTGTTATTTTTGGCGTATGCCTACCAACGCAATGTAATTTCCATAGAAGCCAAAGCAGATATTCCGGAGAATGAAAGAGCTTCATGGACACACAAATCGGACCTGATCAGTTGCGATACACAATGTGGACGTCAATCATTTTAGATCAGATTCCAATCGGATACACAAATAAGCGGATTTGGACTGACAGTGTGAACGTAGCCTTACTCGCATTGTACACACTTCAGGTTAAAATAGTATGTTGTTTTTTTCTGTAAGATTTTGCACATTCAGTTTTTATAATGGAATGTGTAGAGATAGAACACATTATTATACTAACTTAAGTTAGTTGCCAGTAATATAAACCTTCCTTGTCACTTCAGTGAAATTTTAGAGGTAAAAGTAGCAATGCGCTCCCTAGTAACATTTCAATTTAAAGCCCATGAAAACTCAACTTATTTGTTGTTTCAAATGACAACTGCTAAAGTATGTTGTCTGCAGGACCCTCCGTGAACCTTCACTGGTATGAATTCCCCATAACAGAAGTCTAAATGGCTTGAGGAAAGAGGGAATTTCTCCAGAGAAATGTGATTTTTCCAGAGAAGTCCACTGAGATGGAAGATGTGGGTGGATGGCTGGCCAGCACTATGACTGTTTGATGTGGGAGGTCTTAACTTCACCCCGCTGGGTCGGACCCCAAGACTTCTCATTAACCGTGTCATCAAAGGCCCCGGCCCAAGTAATCATAACATTAGCGTTGACATTACCACACAGCTACAAGCTTCTTTCGAGCGCTCCACAAACATGCCTGCGCCGGCTGAGTCATTCCTCCGCAGCGAGGGAGCTTGGGCTGAAGCAAACTACGCTAGCCTGTACCCTGCAATCTTCATCGAGAATACAAACACTTACATGACTGTGGACAAGCACATAGCACCGTTTTCTCAAAGCGCTAAGGTAGGAGAGTACCTCTCTTTGCACTGCCCTTAATTAAAGCAACAGTCATTGCGAAAAGGCCCTCGGAGGGATCAGCTGTCAGGACTGCTCGGACAGCTCTGGGCTCCTCACCTACACCGTACCCCATCCATTACTCGTTTCTCCCCTCCACCTCCTATAGTCCCATCACATATGTTCCCATCTCCCGTCCAGAGGTCGATGGGGTTCTTGTGTTCGTACCTTGCTTTTAAGCCATCAGACACCCCCATGGGGCACATGAGGAAGATATATCTCTGTCACTGTCCCTGGATTGCGCCAAGGAAGGACGTGAGTGCACCCATCAGTTCGGCTCAAACCATGTCCCACCATCTCTTTTGGGGTAGGGAAATCAATTAGAGAGTGTATTTGCCATTAAAGGACACATCTGTGACAAACCCAGCCACGGGGTCACAGGTTTATTATGTCATCACCCCGTGCGGCAGCCATTATTATAAATAAGTGTCAGTGTCTTGAGGTCACGGATGGAAATGGGATCTAGTTTTGGTCTGATTATGCCAATGGCCCTCTAAGTGCTTCATTATGATCGTTCCTCTTAGATTCATATTTAATTCCAACCTAGAGTTTATCCGTTTAATGGGAAGCATTAAATGTGACCTGTGAAGATCACAGAGAGATTGAGAGAACAAGAAAAGGTTAGGGCCAACTCGGCTCACGCTGCTCAGAAAGTCTTTACACATGTTTTCTTCGGTCCCAGAAGACGTCGACTGGAGTTTGATTTGAAAGACAAACCCCTGCTCTCAACAGGCTCGTCATTGTTCCCTTTGAAAAAGCGGCTCTCCTCTTGCAACTATCAAACGACTTTTTAAAAGGTAATTAAACAGCAGGTCTCCTCCGCCGAGGGGCCGATGAGTTTCACTTCATTAGCATCACTGTGTATATTAACTCTTTGTGCTGCACAATTATGGAATTATGGACTGCCATATATGACGTGTCTGGCTGCTCTGTGGGGGAAATGAAGATGTGTGGGGGAAAATGGTAATCTGTTAAACACCTCGATTATTTGTTATTCATGGTCTGATTAATGATTCTTTTTAAATGCAACAATAATCTCTGAGGGCCACTGAAAATAAATACACATGTTTGATATGAAAATAACACCTTTGGAGCAGTACAGAGGAAATTATTGTGAAAACAATTTTCATGATCCACAAATGATGCGTGTCAGTCATTGCAGTCTTGGGTGGTTTAATATGAAAGGGTATACTGTCTGTGACCCCTAAACAGTATTTTGGACACTTAAACCATGGTTAAATATGTAAACACTACCGTTAAGATTTTTTCATTTTTTAAATAAGTCTCTTATGTTCAACAAGGCAGCATTTATTTAATCAAAATATGTTAAAATTGTGAAATTGTATTGTTTTAAAATGTAATTTATTCCTGTAATTGCAAGGCTTCGGTGTCACATGGCAAGGCAAGTTTTCAGTGTCACATGATCCTTCAAAAATCATTTTGATTTGGTGCTCAAGAAACGTTTTTTTTTTTATTAACATCAATGTGGATTTTTTTTAAGGATTATTTGATGAGTAGAAAAATTGTTGTAACATTATAATTTGATCTATACTCTCACTATATGTATATCTATGTGAAACATTTCACAAAAAGAAGTTTGATGCATGGGTTTCAAATAATGTGAATACATTCAAACAATTTAAAGTAACTCCACAGCATATTCCAATGCGTTGTCTTGTGTGTTTAAGGCCATGCCCTGTATTAGTATGTACCATGTGTCGAGGAGAGTGTATAGGCTGGCTGACCCCAGTGCCGATCTACATACAGCTTAGAAAGCAAAGCAGCTCCCTCCATCAGCATGCAGTGACAGCCTCCTCTGTTTAATGCACTCCCTCAGTTTATAAATGCCCAAAGTGTGATAAACATTTCTGCCGGGCCGATGCACAGGTCAGGTGCTCGAAGGTGTAGGTGGTGTGGCCTCTAGATAACCACTCGAAAGAAATTTGCAGCCAGTTGGTCTTTAGGAAGTTAAAGAGCCAAACCGTAGAAAAGACCAACAGTTATGCCAGGCTGAGAAAGTACACTTTGCATTTTGCTATTGCTTATACAAATAATTTGTAGAAATCCTTTTCATGTGTAGCCATTGTTTCCCAATTCCGTACCTATTGAAGTACAAATACGCTGAAAGAAGCAAAATGAGATGAGGAAATGGTAAGAGGAGTGATGCATTATGGGATATCTACATTGTTAAGCTCTTGACAGTTGACAGATGAGCTTTCATTTGAGTAAAACCAACCACGGAGGCCAAGACATCAGCTCCCTGGAAACTAAAGGACAGTCTAGAGACATCTTCATAGCAACTATGACAGTTCAATTGTAGCTTGCATTCAAATTCAGCTTGATTGATGTTTCTAATGAATCTTTTATACGTTAAATATGTCCATGTCAGACTCCCATACTGTACTGGTTTTGGTGCATTCTGTAGTGTAGAACATCTAGACAACATCATTTAAAAAAGTATTTTTTTTTTCTGCATAAAAACAATAAATGCCGATGATACCAGTAATAGTACAACATTGATGAGCATAAAGCAACTTCATTATTTCCTTGTTGGAATTTTTGCTTTCTCCATCAGACAGTTTATTCCTTTGAAGAATGAACTTATTGTCTTATTCTGACTTTGATGTAACCTGTGTAATAATGTGGTGAGATATGGACAGTTTAAATGTTCTGACTATTTGCTTTTAATATAAAGTCTTGTCTTTTATGACCATAGGTGCTGCAAGATTAATTGAGTCGTGAATGTCTGGCTTTCAAAGCCTGTAGTACCGAGGAGGGATCCTGGATCAGGCAAAGCAAAGAGACAATCTCATTAATATATGATTAATAGTAGCTGGCAAGGTGATTAATTAGTGTTTGTGACAGTAAACGTTTACCAGGCCTTTATGTTTTCCCCTGGAATGTCAATTTGTCTCTTCTTAACGTGTTTCCCCTCCCAGCAACTCTTGTGAAAGAGCACACAACTTTGCATATTCTAGTCTTGTCCCATTTCATTCTTCCCCTGCCCAGAACAGCAGCCCGGGAATTAAACGGCTCAAACATGATTGATTACTTTTCTTTTTTATTTGCAAGCTGAAAATCCAAAGTAGTTGTTTTCTTTCTTTTTAGTTTCTTTTTTTTCTCTTCAGTCCACCTCTTGTTTTTCTTTCTCTCTCGTTCGTTGTACTTGTTTGTCCTGGTCTTTTTGGTGACCCAGGCTCATTGATACAGGAATGTCTACCGGCTCACGCTTTGCAGTAGGATTGATTTGAGTCACTGCAGGAAGAAGTTTGTGTGTTTTTCCCACAGGGGCCCTTGTCCTGACTTTGCCCTAGACTCACAAATACACGTGTATGTGTGTGTGAGGGTTTACTTTACTTAGCTATAGTTTAGGGACAAATTTGTTGACAAAGGTGTGTAGATAACTTATTTTAGGGACATCCTCAATGAAAAGAAGTTAGGATATGAATTAGTCTGTAGTCACAGAGCTCCAGACATTTTTTTTTGTAATTACATTTTTTTTAAAACTGAAAAGAGAGCCATTGGCACCTAAAATGTATATTTTACACTACTGTTCAAAAGTTTGGAGTCAGAAAGATTTGTAATGTTTTTAATGTGTAAAGGAGTCCGTCATCCTTGCCAAGGCTGCATTTATTTGATAAAAGAAAAAAAAATTATAATTACAATTTAAAATAAATCAGTAATAATGATAATTACAATTTAATTAATGTTTTGTATTTTAATATATATTTTGTTATATATTTTCCTGTGATGGCAAATCTGAATTTTTAGCATCATTACTCCAGTCTTCAGTGTCACATGATCCTTCAGAAATCATTCAGATATGCTTATTTGGTTCTGCTTAAGAAACAGTTTTTATATTACTATCAATTGTACAAATAGTATTAATCATTACTGTTGTGCTGCTTAATATTTTTGTGGTTGATACAAAAAATGCAGTATTCTTTGATGAATAGAACGTTCAAAAGAGCAGCATTTATTTGAAATAGAATATTTTGTAACATAAAAGTCTTTACTGTCACTTTTGATCAATTCATTTTTGTTGAATACAAGAATTAATTTCCAAATTTGGTAAACAAAAATTTGTTCCAATTTAATGTGGTCACTTTGATCCTGATTGTATTTATGCCATGTAATGGTTTGCCTTTTTTGGGAAGTAAATGTTATAACCAATAATATTTTTGTAAAGTACTTATTTTTTTGGAATAGGCTACCATTATGAATTTATATAATAAAACTCCATTGTCAATATGTATATTTATTTACACTCTTATCATAAAAAAACAACAATGTGAATAGACTAATGTAAGTCTCACAAACCTAACGTATACATCATCACACTAATATTTCCTGGTTAATTCCGAATCAAACAACTGAAAAATGACTTGTGGTTCAGTGAAGAAGTCAGTTGTGAAGCCACTAATGTCTCTGAATGATTCACTGACTGAGTAAACCTGATTCACCCCATTAACTTAGGTTTGAGGCCATTTCATGAATATTTTTTGACGGACTCATTAAAAAGAAATATAAATAAAGTAGTATGTTAGTATGCTATTCCGAATGTAGCCAATACTTTTCCGACTGTCGTCAATGTTCTATTGCATTCTAGTCTCAGTCTGGAGCCATGACATATTATAATTCGTTTATCGAATATAAAAACAATACAGTTGTGTGGGCATTATTTTCTGGGCATATGGAATAAAATAATCTCCTGGAATATTAGAAGACATTACAAAGTAAGAGTGATTTGGGTCATTTTAGACCATTTAGGTTATCACTAATTTGATTAGTTCTATATGACATGCCTTCACATCGACACGCAAAAGACCTACAAAACATTTTATTGGCCTAAAGAGGCCTCAAATCATTATAAAACACACATTTGATACCAGCACATTAAACCATTTAATACATTCACTTCAGTGAGCCATTTACCACTGCTATTAAACAGCTCTGTCAGTCTGAGATGGCGTTCTAGGTTTGGGACATATGGCCATGAATAGTTACGGTTTTGCATTGCGATCATGCACACAGATGGGCTTTCGGTTTCACGATGCTCGCCACTTTCTCTGATCCAGCGTTTTTCATAAAATGACTCTGAACTGCAGTTCTCTGTTGAACAATAAAGACAACAGCATAAATTTGTTTGTTTATAGCTGCACATTGCAAATTAAGACTCGCCATTAATTGAGAAAGTGGCATCTGTTCGCTTTATTCTGACAAAGCTAGCAGGTTCTTAAATCTTATTTTGTATTGTGTTTCATCTTTTATTCTGTTCCTCAACTGACAGTGATTTGAAGCATCACTGTGCATGACTGTCATTTTGCAGGTCACTTCTCACTCTTTTTGATATCATACCATCTTTTTATGTCTTGATGCACTCAGAGCCTTTATTCCATCGTGGTAAGCGCACGTCAACTATAAGAAAAAGACAAATTCATCAGAATATGTGGCTTTTAATGTAAAAGCCAATCATCCTTCCTATCGTTTTTATTGAGTTTGCAGATCGGATTGACGCGGGCCGGGATCAGGGGGCTAAGAGGATGGCCACCAGTACAGGACGTTTGGCTCCTGCCCACTTATACAATAAAAAGCCTTTTCTGGGAAATTGTTCAAAAACGACAAGACTTTTCATCGTGGCTGCAGCACAGAGTAACTTTTCTTAGATTATTTTCATTGTTTATAATCTCTTTAACTATAGAGGTGAGTCGCCACACCTGAACCTCTTTATCCGGGACTGCGGATATGGCGTGGACGTTAATCCCATAATTCTTTGGGAGGGCACTGCTATTTCCCCCCTCCACATGCCTATGTCTCTGCAGAAGGAAAGCATGAGAAAAGTAGATTGAGAGTGGCTCCATTTCATTTCAATAACCTGCATCTTGCACTTTCAGCGGGATACATCCACATTCTAGTTCCTGTGTTCAGTTGTAGGTAAATGGTATATGTTTTTTTATAATTGTATGATTTTTTTGGACAGAATTTATGATATTTTCTTATCATGCATCCCAAAAAGACCCAATATAAAATAATAGGTAGTTGATCAGATCATTTGATATTGATTCAAGTTTGATTTATAATGGGACTGTAGACTAGTATCAAAGTTAGCTATGCTATAAAATACTAGGTATATAGATCCATGAGCTCACTGCTTTCATTACTTGCTGTATTTGTGTGCGTATATGTGTGTTAAGTTAGATCATTAGCCTTGCCATTGGATGTTTCCATCCAAAGTTGCAAATTTAACTTGTGCACAAAATTGAAATATCGCATAAAACATTTGCGAATAAAAGTGCATTCACGTCATGTCGTAATAACAGTAATTACGAGATTCAAACTTTTAAAAAGCGTTCACGTCTTTGTAGAACTTGTAACTTTCCGACTTGTACATGACCGCTGCAGATTCATTTTGCCTTTGCTAGTGATAGAAACGCATAATTCCTAGGACGTGAACAGCTCAGAGTAGAACGTCTTATTTTGTCATCTCATAATTAAGGTAATTATGTAATGGCATGAACCCAGCATAAAGCACCGGAAAATTGCTGCAATATAGGCGCTTTTAAGCGTGCAGACAAAACGCAATAAAAACTGGGAGAATATTACCAAAGTCAAACAGACTTTGGGTCAGGCATTTCAGAATGACCAAACCAACCTTTGAGATGTTGCAATGAAATTGGTCCGCTGGTTAGTCCAGTTATCCAATCAAATCCTCTACCGAGGCAAAGTCACATTTTTTTGTTGCTCAATAAGGGTTTTTTTCAGTAAATGTGTTTCCATCGTAGTTAATGCGCATATCTTCTCATTACATAAAAAAAGTATCCACTTCAATTGAGCGCATGTTTTTTATGCGCATTTTTTAAATGTATGCGATTCTTGGTTTCCATCCAGCATTTTTTTTTAAGCAACATGCCAAAAAATAGGTGGATGGAATATTCAATTCATTTCAATTCAAATTTATTTGTATAGCGCTTTTCACAATACATATTGTTTCAAAGCAGCTTTACAGAAAGTGCATTTCAGAAATGTACGTAAAAAATACAGTTATTTAATCATCATGTATTAATTTAGGGCATAACATATCGCCGGCGTTGAGTCGTCTCTTCACAGGCGTCGAGTCGTCTCATCGCAGGTGTTGGGGACTCTGAAGTCTCCGTGAGAGGCTGGATACAGACTGTAGCTGAAGAACGCTATTTACCTCGGGACGATAACAGCAGAAAAGCAGATGGGAAATAATTAGCGTAGCTGCTGTTCATAATATTAATGCATTCGATCTGATTCAACAGTAGTATAAAAGGTAAGCATTATGTGAATGCTTGGCTGAAGAGATGCGTCTTTAATCTAGTTTTGAACTGGGAGAGCGAGTCTGAGCAACGAACAGTATCAGGAAGGCTATTCCAGAGTTTAGGAGCTAAATGCGAGAACGCCCTCCCTCCTTTAGTGGATCTGGATATCCTGGGAATGAGCAGAAGCCTCGAATTTAGGGATCTTAAAGAACGCGATGGATTGTAGGGCGATAGAAGGTCCATTAAATATACAGGAGCTAGACCATTTAGGGCTTTATAGGTCAGTATTGGTACTTTGTAATTGATACGGAACTTAATAGGTAACCAGTGCAGAGATGATAAAATTGGTGTTATATGATCATATTTTCTTGACCTAGTAAGAACTCTAGCAGCTGCATTTTGCACTAACTGTAGCTTATTTATTGAGGATGTAGGACAACCAGCTAATAAAGCGTTACAGTAATCTAGTCTTGAGGTCATGAATGCATGAACTAACTTTTCTGCATCAGAAACAGATAGCATATTACGTAGCTTAGCAATATTTCAAAGGTGGAAAAAGGCTGTTCTTGTAACATGAAATATGATTTTCGAAAGACAAGTTGCGGTCTAGTATAACACCCAGGTCTTTTACTGTAGTGGATAAAGTAACTGGACATCCTTCTAAATTAAAGTTGTATTGTACGAGGTTTTGTGGGTAGTTTTTAGGACCAATAAGTAATACCTCCGTTTTATCTGAATTTAATAGCAGGAAATTACACATCATCCAGCATTTTATATCTTTAAGACACTCTGTCAATTTAGATAAGTTAGTGTTTTCATCTGGTCTTGATGAAATATATAATTGAGTGTCATCCGCATAACAGTGGAAATTAATTCCATGTTTTCTTATAATATTACCCAGTGGCAGCATATATATTGAGAATAGCAGAGGGCCTAACACCGATCCTTGCGGCACTCCATAGTCTACTGACGTTATCTTCGATTTTTCCCCATTTAAACAGACAAAATGGTAACGGTCTGATAAGTACGATCTAAACCAGCTTAATGCCTGTCCCTGAACACCAGTGTAGTTTTGTAGTCGATCCAAGAGTATTTTATGATCTATAGTGTCGAACGCAGCGCTAAGATCGAGTAGAACTAGTATTGAGATACAGCCTTGGTTAGAAGCTAAAAGTAAATCATTTGTAATTTTAACTAGCGCAGAATATGGCTTAGCTAGTATCATTTAGACAGTTTTCAAGTTTTGTGCTTTGGTTTAATGTAGTGGGAAACAATTTAATTGGATAGAATGGAATTATTTATTTGGCCCGTGATAAATAATATTATAAACATAATTAAATAAACAGTCTGAATGTTCTGACAGATCAAAGAAACATTTAAGAAGCTTCACTGCTTTGCTTGTTGTTTTTCCTAAAACAGAAATCAAACTTTTTGTGATAAATTTCTTTTAAAAATGAAAAGAGAATAGCAGCTGTTTTTTTAATAACACACTTGACATCAGAGTGTCGTAATACCAGTGAAAATTAAAACTCTTCTGCCACTTGCTCACTTTTATTAGGAATCCTAAGATTGCTTTGTTCTTGGGCTGACATCATATTTGAGGCTTGGTTTATTTTTGCGTGGAATAGGGTTGTTCACAACAGTCCATGCAAATCAAAAGCCTTGATTTATGCACCTTTCTAGTGGCGGCTGGAACATTAAATTTAATTTTGCTGTTGCAGCCGTGTTCCACCTCGCGCAGGCTTGACACGGTGAACTGGGCCCGCCGGAGCACGGGAATTCATTACTTCTTCCACAATATGCGAAAGCCACATTTGAATGAAACATTTGTCTCTTGTCAGAACAGTGTAAGATCTACTCTCTCTATACAGATATATTAAAAATAGGAGGGGAGGAAGGCCTCGCACTTGACTGTAACAAAGCTAGAAGTCGCATGGCCTTGGCACATTAGAATAAGGCTTGTTGGATGTGGGCTGGGAAACAATCTGTTTCTTGCCATGATATTCCATTACTGTTTTGGAAAAAATAGCACCAAGCAAAGTAATGAGATTTGTTTTCCTCTCCTACTTTTGTATTTTAGAGACCTGGAGGCACGCTGAAGTACAAATATCATTAAATACAAGACACAAGTAGCTCCAGTAGCTCATTGCATTTATTTATTTATTTGCATTTTCTTCAACCAAATTAACAGTAAGTTACATACAGTTAGACATTAGTAAGACCTGTAATACATTATTATCATCAAGGTCTTATTTGTCGACATTAGTTAATGTATTAACTAACATGAACTAACAATGAGCAATACATTTGTTACCGTATTTATTGACCTTTGTTAATTTGAGTTACAAAAAATCTAGTTGTTCATTGTTTATTAGTTCACAGTGCATTAACTAATGTTAACAAACACAACTTTTGATTTGAATAATGTATTAGTAAATGTTAAAATTAAAATGAACTAATATTAATAAATGCGAAGTGCAGTTCACCTAACTAATGTTAACTAATGAAACCTTATTGTAAAGTGTTACCACACTCATTTTTAGTAGCAGCATAAATGCAGTCCATAGTCAAAAACTATATGAAATAGGCCTAACAATATTAAACAGACAAGAAATGTGATGGGGAAAAAAATGTCAATGTTTTTGCGTTCCCCGAGAAAGTTTGCATTTGCTCACCAAACCGTTCCCCTGAGAAACGCACAAAACTTTTGTGTTCTTTGCGAGTGAACGCAAAGTTCTCGGTGGAACACGAAACCTTTTTGCTTGCGAAAGCAAAGTTTCTTGGGGAACGGAAAACATTTGCAAGAGAACGAAAAGCATTGACATAATTTTTCCTCCCATCTCATATATCTTTCCTTGACCCTGTCCCTTTAGGGGCTCCGTATGCTGCTGCTAAGTAGTATTGCAGAAAACTCAGTCAGAGTATATTAGTGTAGCGTCCACATCGGTGGAAAAATGCACATGCGAGAACTGTTAACCGAACAGAACATTGTTCTGTGCGGCTCTAGATTACATCCGCATGCTGTTGACTTGAAAGCAGCAAGGTTGATTACATGACCAGTGTAGAATGGCAGGGTGCCACCCTTTGATAAAGTAAATCCTTCATGCATGCACAGTGATGGCTGTTGACTTCAAGGGCATGCTGAATATTCCAATTGACTACCAACCCTCCAGTAACCCTGACGATTGTTCCATATGACCCCTATGGCAACAAACACCCTGAACGCCCAGGTAATTCAGATTTCGGCCAAACATATGACTAATGATGTTCTTAAACAATAGGCTTGCTTTTCTGGCAGTAATATGCTACTTTAACCCACTCAATGTCATGAGAGAGAACGCTTATAAACTTTCTGGATAGATAGTTCTTCTATTTCAATTAAAAACATCCTTAAAATTGGTTGTTGTAGTTTTCTAGAATGTAAAAATGTAGCAAACTGTCTTTTGAGTGACCTGCAGAGATCAGAATTGAACACTATGCGCATTGAAACTTCCAAAAGAGCATTATCATCTGATTTTTGTTATGGATAATCCTCTTGCTTTTAGAGGCATTGGGGATCATTGCGGCAGGTCTATCTCCTCCATCTTGCTTGCTGTGGCATTCCGATAACTCTGGATCCCTTGGGCCCTTTCACAGCCAAAGTGTGCAGCCGATGTAAGGATGCAAATGACTTTCCAAGGTCCTTGTGATTGCTCATTAACTTTCAGCAGGCATAAGTCCTTACTTTATTATTGACTGCACAGAACACACAATACACTGACCTCTGCCACGCGCAACTAAATCTCTTCCTGCCAATCCATTGCACTGATTTCTGCAACCGACCAGAAAAATGCAGCCAGCAATTTAGTCACCTTTAGTGTTAACGTGGCTGCGTCCATGGCTTTTTTCTTCTTTCTTTACAAAATCTCTGCACACTTCTATTTTTTTAATCAACTTTAATCACATTTAAAATTACACACTGGTGTAGAAACAATTTTCACCAATCAAAATTTTTACAAACAATTACAAAGATTTGCAAGTAACACTCTGAATTAAACATGACATTTTGATGTAGAAAAACTTAAATAGTATTTACTTGTAAAACTCTCCAATATTCTTCATTTTATTTACAACTTACTTAAAAAATCACTTCTCACAGTGTAATCTGGTATCTTAGATGACCTTATAATTATGGAACATTATAGCATTGTATCAGATATCAGACAACTTTATCTTTTTTAAATACATTTTTTAATTGTCCAATGTAAAAGATTGTTTTGTTGATATTTACGCAATAAAAAGTAATATGTGATGACCTGCAGTACTTATCAAATAAAAAAACACAACAAATTCTAACCAAAATAATACAATTTATCTTTTTTTAGGAACACTATATATTGATTTTTGCAAGCAATGTATTAATCCCTTGAAAAAATCATATTACAGTAGATGTTCACTTGTGTGATTTTTTTTTTTTTTTCTTTCATCCAGATGAATGGAAATGCTAATGGAAAGATTTCTCCAGATATCATAATGAATGAAAATTCACAGCATTTCTCCACTAATCCTGAATGTTATTCCACTAGACCAATAGGAAAAAAAGTTCTAAATTCTTCTGCTGTTTAGCCTCCTACCTACAACCTCAAATATTTACTGAAAGCAGGGGGAAATTCAGCAAAGCTTTATAAATCTCCCGGCTCGGCGGGGTTCTGGATCTCCGCGAGCACTGCGCTTATGCAGATTAGAGGCGGTGAATCAACATATTAAAAGCACCTGACATTTGTCCTGATATATTGAATCGTTAGCGCGACAGAATCACTTAAGCTGGATCTACTAACATCAAGTTTCCTCTGGTTATTGACCTCTGCACAGCAGCCCTGACAAGTGGAGCTGCAGCAAAGTTCATTAATAATGTGAAATAAATCAATTGTGCAGGAAATAGAGGAATCCCTGTAGCAGGGTCATTTTGTCCCATCTTTTGATCATGTGTATTGGTGCGCTATGACATCTTACCACTTGCGTTAAATATTCGATGTGCAAAGTATTCATAAAGACATTTATGGGACATGAGTGCGTACGTTCAGGACCCTTTCACTTCTGAACCATGTGCACGTCAGGTAAAAACTCCCTAAAACTAATATTTTCCTTAGACCATGAATAATAAGTGAGTGTTATTAACTCAAAAGCATCACCAGGCTTAAAACAGGGCTGAGATCTGCCCAATCCATCACACAGGTCATTCCTCGGTTTTTAAACTAAGTTTTGAAATGGCCTAAAGTGAGTAACTTTTGCGGTGGTATGTCGAAAACGTCTGTGAAATAGATAGATGCTGAGGGTAATATTTTGTGTTTGCTTAGAGTTACTGGCATTCACCTACAGAACTGGTTTTCTCAGGGATGGAATATGAACAAACACTCAGTAATGATTGAGTATGAACAGGATGGAGTATGAACAGACAATCAGTAATGATTGTCGACGTGGACCATCAGAATAGCCAGTCATGTTATATGAATTGTAGCACCACTCAAATAATCCAGAAATCCAAACAGTGCAGTAAACATTAAAATGCCATATTTACTGCGCTAGTTGAGATGGATATGATCATATTGTCCTCCATTAAGCAAATGCAATATCTAATGATTAATGCCTAAATTGTTATGCTTGACCAAGTCCATTGTGTCTTTGGTTATACAGTTAGCAGAATAATCCTAATGGGCAGAATCAGACCGTTTTTCATGAGGAAAACTAAATTTTGAGTTCTATCGATTGTGCCAAACCCGTCATATTAAACAATTTGTGTCTCTTTCCATATGTTTATTATTTTTCACCCAGAAGATAAATATTGCAATTGTTCTTTAAATATTAAATGCATTTTTGACATTTACTTATGATTTTAGTATGTAGTATAATTGTAGCATACTAAAATTTATTTAGTATGTTGTTATATTCCTCTGCTTATTTTTATAGTGAAAAAGACTAAATAAAAAGATCATTCTGAAACCTATTCCGTCTTCCTTTCTGCCTAATTAGTGGTTTTTGTCACAGCAAAAGTGCCACACTCGTTTTTGCAGCTTGTCTGTCTCCCACTTTCATTTCTTCATCATTCTTCACTCCATCGATTCATTTTTTTCATCAAGTGCCTGCAAGGCAGTGTGAGCTCTCTTGGCAGCAGGCAGACCAGAAGCAGACGGAACTGCAGTGTCAGCTAGTCAAGGCGTCCTTCACCACTCCCTGTCACCGGAGGAATGAAGGACGAAGCCGCTGACAGAAAAAGAACATGGTGGTGGGGTGGGGGGGATCACTTAATTTGTCATTCCCACTTGAAAACAGAGCAAAAACAGTAGCTAATCCCTCTGTAGCAAAGAATGAGATTAGGATTAGGATTCAATCCGATTTTACAGTGATTTTTCTTTTATTGTCAACAGAAATTTTAAGAGATATTGTGTTGTGTTTAAGCAAGACTGGATTTTGGAGGCATTTTATGGCATCTTAAAGTAGACTGGAATTGTTGGGACTGACTAATGTTTCTGATCGAAACATCGAACAGAGTAATATTTCCAGAACAGAGATGCAAAAAGATCAAAAGAGAATTTCAGTCATTTTATATACTTTTAGTTTTAAATGATAGATAGCTGCACAACTACTAAGAGGATCTTCATTTTTAGTATTATTATTTTACGTTTTTGTATGATTTAATATACTTTAAAATATCATTTATTTCTGTGACGCAAAGCTGAATTTTCATCAGCCATTACTCCAGTCTTCGATGTCACATGATCCTTCAGAAATAATTCTAATATGCTGATTTATTATCAATGTTGCAAACAGTTGTGCTGCTTACTATTTTTTTGGAAACTGTGATACTTATTTCAGGGTTGTTTGATGAATAAAACGTTAAAAAGAACAGCATTTATTCAAAATAGAAATCTTTTCTAACAATATAAATCTTTACCGCCACTTTTTATCAATTTAACACATCCTTGCTGAATAAAAGTATTAATTTCTTTAAAAAAAAATTACTGATCCCAAACTTTTGAACAGTACCAGTGTATATTGTTACAAATTATTTCTATTTTAAATACATGCTGTTATTTTTTTTTTCTTTTTTTTCTTCTTTTTATTCATCAAAGAATCCTGAAAAAAGTATCACAGGTTAATGCATCACAGAAATAAATTATATTTTAAAGTAAATTAAAATAGAAAAACATTATTTTAAATTGTAAATATATATATATATATATATATATATATATATATATATATATATAAATCTGTGTTTTTAATCAAATAAATGCATGCAGGCTTGATGAACATTAGAGAATTCCTTCAAAAACATTAAGAATAGGAATGTTTCCAAACTTTTGACCGGTACTGTGTATATATACTGTATAAGATTTGATTATTTTAAAAGTATTATGTACTAAGGTAATATTTTTATTTATGTATATTATTCTCCGTGCCTAATGTCTACAGTTTACAATAATTTTTGTAATGATTATTATGAGTGATTTCATTGTTCCATATGGAGGCGGAGGACATGGATAATGGCTATCTTCGTGAATTGCTGACTCAGCTCTGACTCGATTCTCGGTCCTTTTTGTTTTGATTGACCATGGGTAAACATATTTTGCTCCATTTAGAGGATTTATTTAATGGCAGAAATCTTCCTAATATTGTTTTCATGCATTTGACCCCCATTTTCAGAGCTGCAATTTTAAAAGTGCAATCCATTGTAGTACAATGGAAAATAATGCACTGTAATATCCAAGAAAAGATATGACAGAAACAGCAATTGACATTTACATCTCTACTTTCAGATCTATGGCTACAACCCTTTTACCTGGGAATTAAACTAACACATCAGCACTCCTTTACTGTTATCCAGTACAGGCCTTAAATATACACTGTCAGTTGTTTAAGAGGAAGAACAATGACAAATAACCATCCCGATAACCGCTGAATTAAAGCCGCCAGGCTGAATTGATAATGCTAGGGCTAAGATGGCTGTTTCTGTCAGGCAGTGCTGCCAGGTAGGCATCAGCACAGCGTCCTAACAATTCACAGAGACAAACACTGTGATAGCTGTGGAAGAGGGGCTACAGAGGAGCTTGGCCGGTTCCCTCAGGAGAGATTCCACACCATCTCACCCGACTGTCCTCGGATGGTGCGCAAGAGCTTGACTTGATTAGGAAGAAGGGATCTTAATCCCAAAAAATACTGAAGCCACAAGTAATCTTGGTGCCTATGTACTCAAAGCAGATTGTGAGGCGAGTACTAAAGGGAAGAGACAGTTTGGGGCATTCAGACGGACCCCAATACTCTACCAGCATGCTATGAGAAGTGAGCTGAATTCTAACACAAGGAGATGCAGAAAATATGTGATTCTTGTTTCATTGTATGTTTAGACAACTAAATGCATTAGATGTGTGATTGAAAATCCTGAAAAGATGATGAAAGCCTTTGTAAATGATTACTCACCTTTGGCTTTACAATTTTACATTGCTGTTTTCAAAGCTGAAGATGTTTTCCCTATGCATCTGTGCACAATACAGCAGAATTAATTAATCCTGATTATTGCTGCAGGGGTGGTCATTGTGTCTGATTGAATGGTAGCATTTACGGTCAATTTAGCAGCGTCCTTATCAGTGAACATTGGCCTCATTTGTAAAGGCCTAATTAGCTGTGAAATACATGACAAGTCAATTGTGGTAAAGGAGGGGACAAAATAAAGCAGTGATCAGGCAGATGTCTGCTTTCAGGAGATACACTTTAAGTGCTGTTGCCAAATGTCCAATCAAAAACAACACTACAATGTAGCGAGATAAAGTGTATTGGTTACCTCACTTGTATATGACCCCCCAAAAAGTCTTTGGCCACTAAAAATTTATGAAATTAGTTCAATTAAATTTGAATTTAAGAGACATTTGCGAACAAATTATGCTAGACATTTTTTTTTTCAGAACCAATTTCACAGTCAATTTTGACCTCCAAATAAAATAAAATATTTTGAATTAGTATTGATCAATATATATATATATATATATATATATATATATATATATATATATATATATATATATATATATATATATATATATATATATATATAAAATCTTTTGTGAATTATTAAGCTTGAAAAATATATTTCTTTTAAATAAAATCCACATAGTTTGATGTTTTATTTAATCCAGTGACATTTATTTATATAGTACATGACATGTTTTTATGTGTTGCTTAAATGTCCTGTAGGGTGAATTCAGGATGATTGAGACTTTTCCCAGTCATCTCAATGGCTAAAACTGTGTGTATATATATATATATATATATATATATATATATATATATATACATACATATATATATATATATATATATATATATATATATATATATATATATATATACATATATATATATACATATACATATACACACTGTTCTCATCTAGTTCATCATCATGTGTATTTAAGTTCGTCACCTTCACTCAGTGTTGGTCCTGTATTGTTTGTGCTACGCACTTTTTCGTAGACTCTCGCTTTTGTTTGTACCTGAATGTATTTAGTTTAATAAATTTGATTTTGATTCAGAATCATCTTCAGTGCAACCTAAAAGTTACAATACAGTTATATTAATATAATTCAATTTAAATAAAATTGTAATATTTTAAAGAGGGGGGAGAGAGAGAGGAAGGTCTGTCTTTGCTTGGATGCAGCGAGGTGTCTATGGAAAGAAAACGCTCCAGTTACTCAAGTAACCTCGGTTCCCTGAGATAACAAGAATGAGCATCGCGTCAGAGAATCTTCTCTGATCGCTATGGGGAAACTCAGTTTTCTCCAAATACTAAAGCCTAATTGGATCACGACTGTGAATTTTCTAAAATGTCTTTCCCCATACTGATGTTGGACGAGTCGAGTACTGCCCCCAGGAACGCAATGCATTTGCTGGGTGTCAGCGAGCTATTGC
Organism: Gila orcuttii; assembly: GCA_026230005.1. Classification (NCBI taxonomy): domain Eukaryota; kingdom Metazoa; phylum Chordata; class Actinopteri; order Cypriniformes; family Leuciscidae; genus Gila; species Gila orcuttii. The sequence goes on from JAPDVR010000014.1 coordinate 30,721,335, forward strand.
TCGGATTGATTCTAAACCTCAAGCATTCTAATTGGTTGAGGAGCAGAAATCTGTGAGTGCACAGCTCCTCCTTTAATTGGGCTAAGAGCAGCCAATCGCCGAGGTAATTCAGGATGCGAATTCCCCTATGTTTCAATGGGGAGAGAGCCGCATCCACGCATTTTGTAAAAGTACAGGGGTTGGGGGTCTGTGAGTGAATTTGAGCGAGTAACCCCATTTTATTGTCTCTAAAACCCACTTTGACATACCCAGAATGGCTTCCCAAGAGCCGGAGATGGCAGCCCATTGTACTGTGGAGTGGGGCTGACGCTTGCAGCACCATGAAACGGAGGAGAAATGCTCTTTTTTTTAAGGTGTTTGTTTTTTATTTGATTCGCTAATACAGCGGGAAAAAGTTTGGGCGCCTTACAACAGGAGATGGGGGTCCAGTACTGGCACCAAACACAACGCCTCCCAATGCCTGGAACTGAACAGGGGGTTGGGAGATGAACGCACTGTTTTTCCGGTGGCGGTCCGGCCTCTGCGGTACTTAGCCTTCTACTCCATGTGCCCAAGACATAAGGACTGCTTAGGCGGCTCGGGGTCCAACACTAGCATAGGACGGGGTCCCTGGCACTTTGGAAATGAGCAGCATTTCGCCTGGGCTGAAGCGCTGTTTCACCTCGGGTTCTGCCTTCTGCTGGGGCTGAGCGGGGGTGGACGCCGGCTTGGCATGCTGCTAAGTCATGGCACTGTCTGGGTGACTAGAAGCAGCTGAGGAGCTCGCTCTTTTAGGCAGATAAAGGGTGCATGACTTGGGATTTCTTCTGAGCTGCCGTGAAGCGCTCCACGTAGCCATCCACTGCAGGACCAAACAAGCCCGAGGGGGAAACCGGGGAGTCAAGGAAAGCTGTTTTGTCAGCGTTCTCGATTTCCATTATGGTGCGCTTGATCACCTGGGCTGTGGTTTTGGTGGCACGCAGGGCGAGGTCGGTTGCACTGTGCAGCTCTCTAAAGGCCGCCGGGTCAGGGCCGCTCTCATCCATGTTGCGGAGAAGTTTGGCCTGATACACTTGTAGGATCGGCATCATGTGGAGGGCGGAGCCAGCCTGGCCGCTTGCGGTGTACGCTCTAGCCGCTAGTGCAGATGTTGTCCTGAATGGCTTGGAAGGATGAGAAGCTTTCGCCTTCTAGCGGAGGGCTGTGGGTGGGCACAAATGCACAACGACAGCTTACTCTAGAGGAGGAAGCTTTGTTTAGCCCTTTTCCTCCGCGCCGTCAACTGTGGATGTGCGCCGAATAGCCTTAGTTCTTCGTGGACTTCTGGGAAGAACGGGGCTGGTTGCTGGCTGGGGGCCGAGGAGGTCCGAGGGATGCAGGGCAGCTCTGCATGATTTCCGTTAAATATGGCAAGCCACAGGGGAGAGCGCTAAGCCGCGAGCTGTGAAGCGGCTCTGATTTGCTGCAGAGGCTGTTCTCGACGGCGAGTAGAGGCTTCTTCTTCAGAGTCAGTGAGGAGATGAATATTCGCGTTGAAGGAGAATAAATCTGACTAGATGGCCCTTCAGTGCGACTTGTTTAGGCAGTCGGCCCCGTCCATCTTGGCGGGCTGAAAGGGAACTTTTTCTGTGAAATTCACAGATGTGAACCAATCAGGCTTCAGTTTTCTGAGAAAATGGTGTTTACCCATAGTGATCAGAGAATATTCTCTGATGCAATACGAAGTAAACCGTATCGAAAGGGAACAGGCGAGCTCCAGGCTTCAGCAGGCCTCTGTTTACTCAAGCAGGTGCTACGAAATGCTCTGTGCTCTGCCCAACATCTGTTTGCCATATAACACTGCAGGACTCTATCAACCATTTATGTACATAAATGACATAAAAATACAAACATTCAAATTTCACCTTGAACTGCAGCTATTTTAAGCATTACAACTCAATTGCTGTTTATAGCAGTTAGAGAAAAGAATGTGGTTTTTGGGGTAGTAGAATAGAGTTGAAATACAGTGAAAAAAATATTTTGTGAACATAAAAGCCACTTATGACACTGAACTATAGGGTTATGCACTGTGATAAACATTTTTTAGGTATAGAAAATGGCACTCGTGGCAAAGATGGGATATGAATCAGTTACACTCACTGTGCTGAATCGAGAATAATTTTATAATATAAACGGTTTAAACTGTTGCATTTGGCAGGCCCACCCTGTGCCCCGGCAATAAAGCATGGATAGCTGTATCTCTCCTTAGTTTTGGTGGCAAACAGAAATTTATGAGGCATCTGATCCATCTTTCTGGTTCGCCCATCTGCCCTGTACAACATACTGGCAACAATTCCACAATGGCACAGATTGCAAATGTGCCACAGAACAAGACATTTTAATACGTTTTCAGTATTCTTTTGTCAACAGCCTTGTGCTTTAAAATGGTGTTTCATAAAATCAAGTTTAAATTTAAAGAAAATGAACAATAATAATTAATTGTTTTTAAAATGTCCGTTTTATTGCACCAAAATGCACCATTATTAAAATTCTGGCCATTACAGGTAACCTGATAATTATTTTTATATTTTGGACAATATGAATTGACGTATTTATGATATATGTATTATGACATTTTATATATCATATATTATAAAATATTAATTTAATAAAACATTTAAAAATATATGTAGAGTTCAGATGCGAAAGCCTTTAAGTGCCATCTGAAATTTTCTTCTAGAATGATCATTTTTATCAAGCTCGTATATTTAAGTTCAGTAATTTCACTTAAATGACAATTAATAGGAAATTTTCATTGTCATTTAATTGAAATTACTGAACTTAAATATACGAGCTTGATAAAAATGATCATTCTAGAAGTAATTTTCAGATGGAACTTAGAGGCTTTCGCATCTGAACTCTTAATATTTTCTCTAAATAAAATAAAATAAACACTAAAACCATTTCTTTATTTAGGCATCACAACATTACCATGTACAGTGTGAAAATGTAATATTTATTTTGAGATTTGCTAAAGATTACATTTAACACTGTTATCCAATTATTAGGTTTTTTTAAGATTACGTTTACATGAGTTTTCGATGATGGCAAAGGTATCTAAATTTTAAAAAGAGGAAATAGTAGAGCATGCACAATTAAATATCCATTAACAGCCAGTACAATACATTAAAAGCCGATGATGACTGATACGGTTCGGATGTATTGCGCGTTGCTACTCTTTAGAGGCTGTGTTGAGTGAAATTTAGAACGTCACATTCTTTAGGACTGAAAATTATTGTTGATTTGCTGCTTTTTTGACAGAATCAAAGTGTCTGAGAGCAAAAGATATTTACTCCCATCAAAGAGCAGCAAGGCAAACATGACTAATGCTTTGGACACTCCGAAGGAAAGAGAAACAGGGAGCAGGCTTGAATATCTGGCTGGCTAGGCCCTGTGCGCGACGTCCTGCTGGGTACCCTGTTTTCTTTCTATACAACTGGCACTGCAGTGCATCCCTGAGCAGAGGCGGCCTGACCCCGGCTCACTGTGCTGGGTTTATTTGAGCTGCGTCGTGTGCGGCACGCTGGAATCTAACATGGCCACCCCTGCTCACGGTCGGCCCGAGGCACTGTTTAAGCTCTGCCGTGAGATCTTTGCTTTCTGAGCGCGCCTACTGAGTGTTTGTTTGACGTTTGTCATGTGTTTGTGCATTTATGTAAATGAAGGATGTGAGGGGTTTGGATTTGGGTGTCTCTGAAAAGACGTGGAGAAGAGATTGTCTGGGATAAGACAGACAAAACTGCATGATATCACACCAGAAATTAATATATTATGAGTGAAACTATACCGTTCAAAAGTTGTTGTTGTCTTTGTTCCTTTTTAAAGAAATTAATACTTTTATTCAACAAGGATGCATTAAATTGATCAAAAGTGACAGTAAAGACATTGTAACTAAAACTTCAATTTCAAATAAATGTTTTGAACTTTCTACTCATTAAAGAATCCTAAAAAAATGCATTAGTTTCCTCAAAAAAAAAACTGAGCAGAAACCGATAATATTAAACGTTTCTTGAACACCAAATAAGCGTAATATTATGGTTTCTAAAGGAACATGTGACACTTTAGACTGGGGTAATGTCTGATGAAAATTCAGTCTTGCCATCACAGGAAGAAATTACATATTAAAATATATTATTAGTAGGCTATTAAGAGAAAAATTAATATAAATAATAAATATATCTTAGTGAGCAACTTCTTTCAAAAAATGTCTTACTGACCTCAAAGTTTTGAATGCGATGCATCATTTCTATCTGCAGAAACAACAATATTTATCAGAAAAGGCAATGTACAACTTCTGTTGCAACCTAAAACAGCCGTACACTGTAAGAACCAAAACGTTTTATAGTTTTATAATCTCTAGACGTATCATAAATCACATCAGAGTATACGTAGCTTTTTCAACAGAGGTCATAGTTCAGAGATCATAGGGCTGTCATCATGGTCTACTTTGTTTAATTAAGCAAAAATGAAAAGTAAGGCCCGTGGCAGCATCCTGAATCATCTTGGGCAAATGGCGTGGCAGCTGTTCAAAGTTCTGCTATGGAAATGCTCAATATTTAATACATCGATTAGCATTAACAGCTCGAGCAGAACTGTCTCAATAGTTCCATTATTATTTGATATCTCTCTGCAGAGCAATGAGAAGTGGCATAATGAAAGGTGGATCTCTATTTCAACCTTGAAGGGGTTGGGCGCCCTGCCAGTAATGAAGACGTATTAAACCTTAATGTAACTTAATGTAGCAGGTGTCTTATATATAATGTACAGTAGCTCTTTCTAAAGCATTATATTCGTCCCTACTACCTTAAAAGCCACTAAATCTTGTGGGCTAAGTTCGTCTGGCTATGATTTCCCTTCATTAATCGATAGAAAAATTGTTAACACACCTTAACTGGGATCCATTAGTCTGTCCCCAGACAATAAATGTGCCAATGCAGCCCAGTGGGGAGTGCAAACTGCCCGGTGCACTCAGGTTAATGGCGAAAGTTGAACAAGTGACCACTTAATCTGCAAGGACGTCATATTCAGCAGCAGTCTACTCTCTGCGGGATGACCAGGCTTGAGAATCATCAAGGGAGGAAGCTGAGACACTCATACTTCCACTTCCGGGTCTCATCCGGGTGGACACTAACTGATAAAATCAGTTGATCAAAGGTGAAAGACATTTATTATGTTACAGAAAAATTCTATTTCAAAGGTTCCATATGTTCTCTTATACATTTTTTTAAAGAAAATAAATCCAGTCTTCACAACATTTTTATGAAGCACAGCTGTTTTTAACATTGATAAGTTATATTTTAAAATATATAAAAGATCTTACAGACCCCAAACTTTTAAACAGTTGTGTATATATTTTGTGTAGTGGAAAACAGTACAGAACGATCACGATTTGCAGAGTTTTTTTTAGTGTTTTTTAAAATCACTTAGTAGATTATGTGAATTAATCTTGACCTTTTCTTTTTCATCTGTGAATGTTTACATGACAACGATGTACTAAAAACGGAAAAGTGTTTCCTGCATTTTTTGTGTACAGACGACAACGTTGTCAAAACGATCCCTATTCACACGGATCCGCAGAAACGACTAAAAATGTTGTATTCTGCATGCCAGGCCAGTAGTTGGCGATGTCACTTTGTAAAGAAACACTACTGCTTATAGACTTAACACATAATATGCATGCACATGACATCACTGTTTTCAAAAATGTCAAAAAAGACGATAACAGTAGCAATTTCAAAAACTTGCCATTAGAAACTCGTTTTGAAAAGTTAGCGGCCCACAAAAAGCCGTTGTGTAAATGAACAAAAGTTTTCTGTTTTTAGTTAAAAATTGTGTCGTCTCTCGCTGATACCCTAGTGTTACGTTGGCGTGTTTGTGACACGCAGCAAACACAGAACAGCTGCTGTATGTGTGATCAGACAGGCCTGTGTGAGAGTATCCACATAATTGAATTTGGTCAACCAGTTTTGATCTCCCTCTCTTTCTTCTGAAGCCACTTAGCGGGCTAATTATTATTGGGATGAGTCAGCTCCAATACATTGCATCCCTTTAAAAAATCCATGGAGAATATCAGTGGATATCCAGAGCACTTGCTTTCGGCCTCCAAACAGGCTGTGTGGAAATTAGATCAATGAGAGAATATATGTGACAAAGGGGTAATTAAGTGGTGTCACGCTGCCAAACCTGATGGGGACGAGAGAAATGTGTGAGGTAATTCCATTTACTTTGTCTTGGATTGTGCCCCATCATAACTGCTAATTCAATTTTACATTCATTCTGCCAACTCCTCGCCATTAAGTATGCATTTAATTGCTTCCATAAAGCTTTTAATATGCAGCGCACAAAACAGGGACATGACATCCACGCTCAGAGCGCAGCTGCCCTGCCGCTGCTACGATAACATTGGATAGGTGGCGGGAGGGGAGGGGAGGGGGTTGGGGGGTGGGTCCTGATTCAAATATATCTGTGTTACACAAATATCTGAAGCCCATTTCACGTCCATAATTCATCTTGGGCATGTATATAGATTGTCCGCGCACAGAAAGAGTTGTAATGGCCCGTGCTTTTGTTGTCTCCTCCCTGCAAAAAGCATCTTATCTTGTCACTAGACAAGAGCTTAAAGGCCGCCACAGCGCACAGCCTCCCTGATAAGGGACAGACACTGTGCGACAAGGGAAAGGGAGGAAACATCAGACGCAGAGGGAGGAGGAGAAGGAGAGATAAAAATCCGTGTTCAGGCATCGGTCTCTGCCTGACAAACAGGCCACACATTAAAGCCGGACAAAGGCGACAGACCATCAATTCAACGATATGTACACAATCATTACAGCGAGGAAACAAAGGCTGGTGTCAATTGCGCCTGGGTTATATGCAGTCTCTCAAATTAAAACCTTGTAGCAAACCGCGTCTGATGGCAGGAGCTATTTAGCTGCGATATTTTACAGCGCAGCCAATGAAAAGCAATAACTGTTTTATTTAATGTATCTGCTCCTGGCAGCTGCTCGGGGAAGGACGCTTAATAGAAGCTGTCGATCAATGTCAGGGCAGGGGCAATAACAGCCCCTCACTGCAATAAACATGAAGAGAAGATAACGTTGGTCCTAGCTGATCAGTGCCTTGTTAACTTTCAGTCTAGCAGGGTCCGTTTGTCATTTTATTTTGTAACACTCATAATTCGTCATGCTAGATGGCTATCGGAGAGCTCCTTTCTTTTTCTTTTTTTTTGTGCTTGCCTCTAATTTGCCACCTGAGGAGAGGTGAGGGGAAAATAGCACAGGAGGAGAACAGCCACTTGTAAATAATGTACATCATCCTGACACGACGGATCTATGCCCAGATCAATGTGTGTATACTGTGAGGGGATTTGCGTACACATGCGAGCACATATGAGTGATCGGAGGACGCCGAGGGCAGATGGAGACATCTGTTGATTCAGGAGATACAGGATGTTTACACCGAGGACAAAGAAATCTCTTGTTTCTTCAGTTAATATTGGGCAGAACATATTGGCCATTCCTCAAAACAGATAAGTTAGTGTTTGTCCTGACATGGGGTCACTTTGTTCTCCAAACTTTATTTTGTTTGGGCATATTTTGATTGGTTTTCTTTCTTTGGTTAAAAAAAAAGATGGTTGACATTATGGCCAGGTGATGTCAAAATAAAAGTCATCCATTTATATATATCAAAGTAAATATGGACCCTTTCACAGACTGATGATGCATAACTGCTTTAATTAAATCATCTTAAATCTGGAAAACTTTTTATTTATTATTATATATTAAATTATTTGTATATAATTTTTATTTTTACATAAAATTATTACTTTTATTTATATATATATATATATATATATATATATATATATATATATATATATATATATAATTTAAACCATCTTTCATCTTTCCCTCTTTTGACAAGTTGTGATAATACAATAGTAGATTATCTTTTTTTTAGATTTAGTCATAGGAGCTTTTAACATTTTGGCACACGTCTAAAAATTTTTTTTTTTATGTTTTACTTTTTTTAAATAATATTGAATACTATTATAAATGTATAAATACTACTACTACTAAATTATAATTTATAAAAAACATATATTAATGTTTAAAATTATTGTTTTATATAAAATTATATAAACTTTTTTTTTAACATTTATTATGTAAATCATTTCACTCTTTTTTTCCTCTTTTGTAAAATAATGGTAACGCAATAGTATTTTATTTTGTTTTATTTTATTTTAAGATTTAGTTTTAGATTAGATTTAGATTTAGTAGCTCTCAGCACTTTTTACACACTTCTGTCGTGTTCCCACTTCATCCAGTGTGGTCTTTTGATTTTAACACAGGTAAACTAAAGTAACCATATAGACCATCTGAGAGACACCGCTTTAATCTTTATAAAAACCTTCACCCAAAGTCCTCTGTCCCAACGGAGTGGAGATTAAATGCTTCTTCACATTAGTAATGTCAGCACAAAATGATTATCTTCTCTGAATAATTTATCCCCTTGCACAGAGTAATTTCCTTATCTTTCCTTTTTTGCCTCTTTTACTGCGGAGGAAACGGTAAATGGCTGTTAGTCTTCAGAAAACCAATGGATCGTCTTTTCCATCAATCAATTAAAAAACACTTACCTCACACTCAACATGATTTATATCTTGTTAATAGAATTGTCTCACCATATCCCTGTATTATTATACCTCTAAATTCCATTAGCTATTTGCTTAATGCTCAATTTAATGCTGACCTCTAAGGGGGAGAGATAGCTGTATTAGTCTAATAATAGTCATTGTACACTGAACCTCTTTCTGGGAATGCTGTAGGTCAGGGCAGGGAGAGGTCTTTGGATTCTCTGAATATAGTGCCCATCACAGTGACCTCTCTATCAGAGTACACAAACTCCCTGTGCTTTAAAAGAGCATCAGTGCACGGCCATCACACCGAGAGATTGATTTTCCACCTATGGAATTCGGAATGCATCACAGTAAACATGGAGGCGCTGCCGGAGCTGATCTGATGTCCCGGAGATCCCTGGCTGGGAATTTATTCTCGACTGAATGCAATTCCTTGAGGATGGTTGCATGGTGACAAAGCATGTACATTTTCATCACTGTAGATCTAAATGCAACATACTGTATCCAGAATCTGTTCTTATCATTTTAGATTAGATTTGGTTGTTATTTAGCATGCAAATAAACGCTTTCTCACAGACCGAAGACAAAAGAGAGCATTTATGGTTTCATGAGTGGCTCTAAAACTGTATTCCACTGAGTGCCCTTGACACAGTTGCATGTAAGATAGATTTTAAATATTCATTACAGCAGGCCCTAAAGACCCATCGTCATCCCGTACCCCTGGGATGAAACAGCACTGCTGCACAGGGACAAGTTAAAAACTACCGTATAGCCTCGTCCAATAATCAATCAATCATGGAACTTGCCCATGATTGCAATCATTTATTACTTTAACATGTTGCATAACATTTCAATACATTAAGTCAGAATTAACAAAGGATCAGGCATCAAAGGATCCTGCTTCTTTAACTTTTCTCCACACAATTGAAGTACATTTTTTTGTTAATTTGTTTTTGTAGTTTTTATTTTTAATATTTATTGACATGAAAATTAATTCAATTACAGATTATACAAGCTTTATTTCTGTATACATTTTAGGAGACTCTGGTAAATTATATCTGGCTAGCACCATTTCTAAAAGCACGAGTGAGGATGGTTGGCACATCATATGATTAAGAATCATTTATCTACATGCATTATTAAGGGTGACATGGATGCTAGTTGAAATATATGTATTTAATACATTAATTATGAGACATTATTTCAGACAAATTTGTGTCAAGCAGTGTTGGTTTAGTTTAAATTTAAAATTTTCATACTTTTTTAAAAGCTTTTCTGTTTGTTGTTTTTTTTAAGGCCAATTCACACTGACCAAACAGACGCCGACAGATGGCAAGAGACATTTAGTCTGGTTTTGTTGGATCTGTCTGCGTTGGTCAGCTCTCGTTTTCGCCGATTGAACATGTTGAACCGGCATTTGTCAGGTCTTTAAATGTCTGAGAAGTGACATTCTGTAATCTGGTGATTGTCGTGTTGGTCTGTGTCTGTTGGTGTAGTGTGAATTGGCATTTAACAGCCCTCAGTTGCACATAACTTCAGTTATAAACTGAAAAAGTTTAGAAAATATTTTGTGAATATGTATGTTTATACCCAAGAACTTAAGCTTTTCATTTATAGTTGGGCTATCTTTATGTTTGTTCAACAAAGAATGAATATTGTGCTAACCAACTCTGGTCTACTATATACTAATAGAATCACCACTAGAATTCAGTGCATGCAGGAGGAGTCCATGTGGATATTATTTGTGAATGACCACGCAGAAGTGTAATTCTGTAACATTTTACCTTTGAATGTAAACGCATTAAGGGGAAAAACGGCACCAAACGATTCTTTTGCTGCTACACCTACTGAATAACAATTTCCTCTATTTTTGTTCACATCTTGTTTTGAATCTCTGCCAAGAGAAATATTCTAATGTATATTTCTATAGGGAAAGCGCTGTCAGAATCTCACAGAGTCTTCTTTTGCATTCCATCAGGTACTAACTGACCCCAAACAAGGTATTTGTTTAATTTCTAAGCCTTATTTATTTTCTCTCACTAAAGAAAAATAAATATACTCGAGCGCCGTAATCTCCAAAAATATGTACGACGCACACACACTATTCCTACCCCATTCAGTGGATCCCACTTTTCCCAGCACTGGCTAATGGAACATACTGACAGCAAATAAATATTCCACTGAGGCCGTTTCATGTAGAGAGGGGTTTTGAATATCAAATCTGGGTTTTGATCTAGTCAGATGATCCGTACAGTAATAACAGGGCAGAGACAACAGCTCCCCATGGATAAAACACAGAGCTCGCAGACATTAGCCAAATACTGACCACAGTTATTAGATTAGTGTAAATCTTCATGGCATGATCAATAGCAACGTGTTTATTTTAGTGCACTGAGTTATTCATTAGAAATTCAAACAGCCTTAAAGAGGCTCATTAGGATCTGATTTGCTGGGGCTCACAGAGACGTATTGCCCCATTGTGGAGAAGGAGAAAAGGCCACTGGAGACAGTGAGGGGTAGATCCTCACAATGGACAATTTGTTCACATGGTTCAGCTATAAAAATTAGAGGAATGAAATTGAAGATGGTGTCTGTGTGTGTGCAAACAAATGTAGTACTATAGGCCTATGTCATTCTCTGTGATTTAATCCTTCTGTCTTTCATGTGTTATAAATTATCTATTATCGTAAATCATTTAACAATTCTTAACGATTCTAGTTCTTTAATGGATCCATTAACGCTTTCCATGGCCAAATTATTAGATCAGTTTAAAAAATAAATTTAAAACTTCATTTTTGTTGTAAATTTAGTTGTAAATCTGTGTGTTTGATAATCAGAGTCATTCTTGGGTGAATCGGACTACATTGGTTTAGTTGTTTGATTCACTAAAATGAACCGACTCGTTAGAGTCATTCATTCTGGAGTCGGACATCGTTGTTGTTGATACGCTATAAAGAACCAACTCATTAGAATATTTTTTTTAAATGTATTTGATCTCATCTTTGTTTTGTGTTAAATATTTATTTCACCGCAGTTATCACAGTGGAAGAAACTAGATTTTTATTCTGGAGTCACACCAGTTTGTTTGCACTGTATGTTTTTGATTCACTAAAAAGAAATAGCTTATTCGAGACTCGAACTGCTGTTCACGCTGTCTGTTTCGTGCTGTGGATTTAGGTAGCATTATTGCGACGCCATAAATGAAGTATCCTGTCATACTCTCCGTGCCTGTTAGAGTATCTCCGTACATATCTGCGTACATATTCTCTCCGTAAGTATCTCCCTACATATTCTCTCAGTGAAAGTCTTCACGTGTGAAAGCCCTTTGGTTCCGGTATTTGTTTTATTTTTTTATGGAACCAGTTCTGAATGATTAAACCTAGGCCATTATCGGTATATTAAAATGATCAGAGAGAATGAAATTATGTTTATGAAATTTGATTTAAAACAGGCCAATAACAATGCATGCTTTTGTAATTACTGATAAATGCAGCTCGTTCTGAAACGCAGGTCTTAAAAGCTATTTTGTCATTATCACATTATTGCATTACCATTACTCGTTGTACAGTAGCCAGTTCAGATAATTCAATTGAATTGCATTAGGGAGCTCAGATCCCATTTGACTGGGGGAAATTGAACATTAATTGGCATTTGTTCAAGCCAAACAAAGGACACCAAGGGAATATTACCAAATTAAAAGACTTTCAAACGCAGAGAATAAATCTTCAAGGACTAACATAGCCTCGAAAAATGACCAAACACACTAGAAAACGTTTTTAAAATAAGTGGTTTGTAAAAGTGCATGCAGCGAGGATTACATTTATAATTCGAAGACATAAAGGGCCCAACCCTCGCTAAACTCATGCACAACAACATTTTATGGTGTGTTCCTCCTATTAAACTACAATTATAGTTATTTCTTCATCGCAGGTCAGAGATGAGAGTAGCTTGTTTTCGGAACACCTTCTTTTATAGCAGACTGTGCTTGTGGGAGGGGAAGGGATTTTTTTTCCACATTTTTTCACTTTCCATCTATGTCCTCCTCAGTGAATTGATGGAATGACCTGGACTTGATCTTTGAGGTCAACATGCCTGATGGTTCCTGCAGATTGATAAATTGATTCAAAACTATTACCATGGTAAAAAAGCAATAAGGTCATAAAACTTGCATTGGTCCAGCTGAGTAAATCCGGGGCATTTCGCCGAAGGAGTGGCACAGGAGAATGGGAGCATGCGTTGGAATGAGAGAGCGAGAAATGACTTTGAAGAGCTCATCATCTCCAATCTATTTTTCCCTCCTGTGCTTCATGCCGCCGCATAGAGGCACTTCATTACAGGGGAATAACTGTACACAGCCCGGGCCGCGCGCCTGCCTCCTGCTCCTCGCGGCTCCCCTGAGGGGCTTCAGGTGCTTAATACCTCATCACTGGCTTCATTGAACGCTTTAATCTGCACTCCTCTGATCAATAGAATCCCGCTGTAAATTAAAAGGGCCATTCCGTGTAATCAAACCTGTTAATGCTCATTCTGAAAACCATTATTTGTGGAAGGCATTTAGGGGGAATTGCCACACTGACAAGCCCCCTTGCTTGCAGAGATTATCAGAGGACAAGGATTTGGACAAAGACAGAGAGAAGGATGAGAGAAGGGGGATCCAGTCTGTCCCTCGGCAGCGTAACGTGCCCTGCAGACAGAGAGAGGGATTGAGGAAGGGCGAACGCGAGAAAAACACAAGCGGTGGAACTGAGTCTAGTGCAGAGCATAATGGGAGGATGGGCGAGAGGGGAGATAAGTTTAGAGAGAGGGGCCGCCTGTCTGCTCGGTCCTCTCCGACACTCATACGCGCAGAAAATGAAATTTTCGAGCCTGCCATTTCTGCGGCAAATTCAATTACGCCAGCCGCTTGTACAAAGAGCTGTAGCTTCCTTGGGCCTGAAATTGAAAAAAGGCAAGTGCTGATGAGATGGTGAATAACTGGCTCGGCTTTGATAGCAGACAGGTGAGAGAGTCTCTGCCGATCGCTCACGCAAGTTCCAAAACTTAAAGTATCGTACTGAATATTGCTGCAGAGAGGTCTTTGAGGGTCTTTGGAAATACTAAATGTTGACAAACCCACTCACTTATACGAAGAGGTATGTGCCGCAAAATATGACTGAAAGCGATAGTGAGGTAAATAATGTTCTGTCGTAGGATCTCCTTTTTTGATTTTCCACATGAGCACGTCACTTATGCCGTGCTAGCGTAGCGTAAACTACCAGATCTGCACAGCAAGCTGCCGTAAAATTGGAGATCTTTCTTGTAATCCTAATTGTTTGTACAATTCATAGTTTTTCTCATGGTGCACTGACATTCCTAGTTGAAAAAATCTAATTCTAATTTGAGAGAAAATCCTGCAGGGACTTCATAAGAAAACTGCCATTTAAGGCCGACAAGGCGAGAGGAGAGGAAAGCTATTACTGGTGTATCTTAAAAGGTCAATTACATTCTGTATAATGACTTTGACTGTTTAATCCAAATGTATGAGTCTGTTCCTAAGCCTTCTTCTGACATTGATAGACTTGAGTGGCAGAGAAGGATCTTCTCCTGTCAAGACATCAGCGGCTGGGAGATAATGAGAAACGGCACTTGAAAATTTTCCTCGCTTGGCGGTAACTGAATCGGCTTCGGGAGGAACATGCTGTTCTCTTTCTCCCCTGATCATCTTAAATATTTGACTTGGTTTGGTCAGGCGGGGATCAAGTGCTGGTTTTGTTTGCCGTTGGGGCTAAAATGGTCTACAGCGTGACCTGAACAACACTTTTTTGCCAGAAATAATCTCTCCCCTTCCTGGATATTTAATGCGATGTTTGATCTTGCAATGCCCGTGATTTCAGCGCCAGCATCTCATCTGCAATGTAACACAATTTCCGCACCTGAAAAGCAACTGTCTCGAGTCAATAGACTATAAATTGCTCTTGGAAATGGCGTGATCTTAAATAAAAGGTCTGAAGCGGACCCCCGCCTTTTTTAATCATTTGTATGTTTAGCTGTTTGGTCAATTTACTTTGCCGCTGTGATGTTTTACGGTTAAAGGCCATCAATCACATTCATGCTGAGAAAAATCTCCCGCTACAATATTACAGGTTATTAAAAGGATGATGAGAATGCAGCCACATGGGCAGGCAAATGCCCTTTTTCTCATCTTCTGAGAGCGTGGCCTTGAGATAATCTAGTGATTCATCTTCGCCCTGCCCATCAACAAGTGGCAGTGGGCTCAAGTCCCCAATAATGAGCTACTCCGTCCATTTCACCTTCTAAACACAAACATTAGTCACATCACATTCTCAGTCTACTTACTATACAGGGATCCTGTACTCGCTACAGCAACCGCAGATGCATTGATCGACTTTATGAAGGTTATAACTAGATGTGAAGAAATTCAATCTGTGACCAGCTATATAGCAAATATTCTCTCTCTCACAAATAATAAGACTTTTGAAAGCACTCTCTATCTTGTGAGGTCCCTCCTCTTGTCAGATGGCACTTGTCTGAAGATGATTTAGACCTTGATCAAAGCTTTGATCTGAGTGTCAGTTTACAAGCTGTCCTTTTCTGCTAAAGTGACTCTTATCAGGACATAGCCCGGCGAGAGGGAATTTTACAAGGCTTTGCACAAGGAATGCAGAGAAAAAGTGAGATTTCACGAGTGACTATTAAACATGGGGAGGAGGAGATACAAAAACATGCATTTAAATGAACTTCTCTTTAACTTAGATATGGCACAATGCAATTAGATCTTCCTTGTCGGTGATGAATTATGCCCATCTAAAATATGGGTCATAATCCAATGGGAATGAATTTAAATTTCAAATGACCCTATAGAGCTTTTTTTAAGAAGATTGATGACTTTTTTTTCTAGTTTTGATTAAGGTTTTGTAAAATTGCTGTGATTATTTAACACTTAGAAAAGTCTAGAAAATTAATCATTTTATGAAGTGATATTATTTGATATTTAAATAAGACAAACGATAGAACTGTCATCTCACTGTGTTTAAATAGGACTTATAAGCTAATATTTCTTTTATCACTATACAGGATATTAATAATATAATTATGAATTCTTATACAGTCAATCATTTGAAAGCTGAAAAAATTCAAAGCAGTCAGACACATCTGAATGTATAATGACGGTACTGCAGAATTTTGGTTATGTCAGTGTTTCCTAGAATTCTGTTCAGTTCACTACTTTTATTTATATTTATTAACTCTGTCACAAGTGTCTATCTTTAACTACGTTGAACTCAGCCAGCAACTATACTGACATGAACTTGCTTTATATCGATATGGACATCTTTGAAAATAATGATAACTTGTAGTTTAGTAAATAAGCCACAGATAAACTAACAGTGCCGATAGATTCAGTTTAGTGAAGGATTCTGAAACTGGCAACCTGTCTTATTTGAACTATATTATTTAGACCAACCAGCTTGTTTGTTTGGTAATCAGACTTCACTAAAAAAACCCGGCTGTAAGTCAATTGGACTAGTCAAATCAAGTCACCTTCCTTTATATAGCGCTTTTTACAATACATATTGTTTCAAAGCAGCTTTACAGTGATAATAGGAAATTAATGCAACAAAGATTATTGTACTACTCTTATTGTGATGAATGTTTTGAATTCACTAAAAAGAATCAGTTCATTTAAAGAGTAATTTGTTTGTGATTCAAACTGCTTACGATGTATCTATTTGATTCACTAAAAAGAGCCAGCATAGATTCGTGAATTTGGTCACGTTAATAATACTGTTTGCATGCCGGCTGTGAGGGCAACTCAACAGAAAGACGTTTCTTACCATTATTTCGTAATGGGCAGTGTTTCTATAGCATCATATTCAATGTGATGTCATTCACAACAAGGTAAAAATTCTGCAGCGCAGCATGCAGAAAATGTTGCTTGCTTTCCAATGACAAACAGATGACTCGCTTTCATATATAAAAACATATTTGATTTCTGAGCATTTCCTTTTAATACAGTAAATGATGCCCATTCATTTTAAATTCCTATATTAAGCAGGTCTATTCTGTACTGTCTGTACAACAAAACAGTAGAAATAGAAATAGATAACCTAATTTTATGTTGAGCGATTTGTCTCTAGAAGGAATGTTTGTAACACAATTTGTTCTAGAAATCCCTGGGCTTTGATAGATTTATAACAAAAGAGCAAAAACGGTGGGTGCCACTATCGCTCCCCTGACCCCATAAATCACATCTTTAGTGACCACATATTAAGTGCTTTTCTCATTCCCCACCCATTAAAAGTAAATAATCTGCAGAGAATGAGGCATTTGCTAAGGAGGCATCCTATTTTTCATATGTGACAGTTATCTGAGTGAAGGTGTGCAGGTGGGATGGAAGGTGGAGCAGAATGATGATGTCAGATAGGGACGGTGGATGCAGAGTCTCACAGCCCCTCTGTCCGTGTGTATTTAAAGAGGAAGGAGAATTTATGGGTGGCTGGTTGCTGGGAATGCAGTCTGGCACATTTTACATCCTAAACTGGATCATCATTTAACACTGATGATGCATAGAATGGTTCGTTACCCTCTCCAGATGTACAACGCAAATATCTTGCTGAATGTGTTCTGGCTTCCTGTTCATACATCTTGGGTCACCATAAAAGCGTAGTAAGTCACATACATCTGGACTGAATAATTCCACATATTTATAAAATGAAGTTTCGCCCCGGCAAGTGAAATGAGATGCAAACTGCATTGGTGGAGGCGAGTAATTAAGTTCATTAAGTTAATTAATTTTTTCCTGAGCAAAAAGGAGAAGGAAATAGCAACCAATCACTAATTAAGCCCTCCCTCATCATATTGGGAAAAAATGAACATTATGGGGCTACATCGGTTTCATGTTGTTGCATATTCATAGCGTTAAATTAATTTAATACCTCCCATATAAATCATGCAAATTTATGAAGTGAAGGTTTCATTTTATTGCACCATATTAAGTCATGTTCGATGCACAAGGTGGCCGTGAAGTGAGACATTACTCAAGGTTAGTCAGTATTATTTATGACGTATCTGTCAGTTAATACTCAACTGGCTTTTATTGCACTTTAATGTGCAAGGAAGTAATAATATGAAGCGCAGTTATGAGGGTGATGATGGCACAGATTTGTTGGACAGGACAGAACCAATGCTATCTGAGACTGATTAGTCTTAGAGATGTGCACTGCACAATACATACATCTCATTTCTAACATTTATGGTCTGTTACTTTGGGTTCTCAAAGACCTCAGGGTCATGAAATCATTTTCCACAATTTTAATGTAATTTTAATTTAATTTTTGTAATTTCTTGATTGCTGACGTTATTTTATGGGATTATCTCATAGTCAGATTATCTCATGATTACTTCATGAGATTATTTCAATTTTAAAAAACATTTTTTATGTTTTTCATTTTAATTTGAGTTAAGGTCCTAGTAATTTTGTTGTTTGTTTTCATTTTTATTAGTATTTAAAATTAGTATAATATTTGTATTTTATTCATTTTTACTTTGGTTTTAGTTATTTTAGTACATAAATTACTAAATGAAAATAAGAATTGTTGCATTGCCAACTAGCTGAAATTAAATAAGGTTAAAAAATATATATATTTTTTTCATTTCAGTTTATATATAGGCCTATATATATATTATATTTTTGTTTAAAGTAATGACAGTGGTTTTTATGGTTTTAGTTCAGTTACCTGTTATAATATGAAAATGTCCTAATTATAAATCATTCTGCCATTATTGTAAATAATAGTTTAACTGAGTTGATTTATGTGGCAGTGCTACGTAGAATCCAGTTTTACTTTTTTGCGATTTGCTTTGGCTTACATTTGTTTGAAGACTGGCAGAAAATGGCATTATTACCATATATTTGAGTTAGTTTTTCCAGCCTTTATTATGCTAGGTGAAATAAAATCCCTGCAATCCTCAGGGGATCTGCCATCTTTCCAGGTTAAACATTTGCCAGATCACATCCTCTCACCGCTGTTCTTTTGACTCAGGGACCTCAAAAGCCTCTTTTGAATAACTGGCTCCTTACGTGGAACATTTGACATACAGACCAGGCCGAGCACGCCGATTATTCGTCCTTGGAAAAATGAAAAGCTACTTCATAAGACCCCTGGTTTGGGTCATAACACCACGATTGTTCTTAACTAGTGCGAGTGAGAGAATCCAGCTTGGTCATATCTCCCTCATTAATGAGTCATTGGAGGCCCCTGTACCATTAGTATGATCCGGATTGTGCACTTGCTGCAATTTGCCACGATTAATGGAGGAAGGTCAACCCGGGTCACTTTCAATTTCCACCCAGAGGGGCGAGAAATGGAAACAACTCATTTGCACAGATTTGAATAATTTGCCCCCTTGAAAAAATAGAAAATATGGGGCGAGGAGAAAGAAAGAGGCAATAAAGGAATTGGGTAGAGGACTCGAGCGCTGTTGCACTTTGCACAATAATAAGCCGCGCTGCCGTCGTCGGCTGGCACAAAGGCAATAATGAATATGATGGAGGATATGAATCCAGATGTGGGAATAAAGCTCGCCTTTCTCCGTGCAGTCTCACTTGGGAGCGTCTGCTGCGTCTAGTGAGCTTTTAAACTTATCATAAATGTATTAAGATTGCACCGGGCCATGAAACAGCTGTATACAATTAATCTTCTGCAAATCTTATCTGAAGAATTGCTTTCAGCGAAGTAACATCTGCTGCGAGAGGTGCTTATTCATGGGCGACGCTCGCCTGCCACACTTTTATGTGTAGGGCACGATCATTGCCAATGAAGTAAAAATTCATCGTTTTCCCTGTTCGGTAAAAATAACATTCAGCAGCATTAAAACATCATCCATCAACATTGTCTTGGGGGCTCCAAACCCGTCTCTGCCCGACAAATTAAAGAGAATATTCATTTCTGTGTGAACTTGCAGTGTGCAGCTTCACTGAGCTGATATAGTTTTCATTTTTTTTTTCTCTCTCTTTGGAGATGAAATTGAAGCGGTGCATTTCAATATCAGCAGTTGGGCCTAGTGCAGGAAGTACATAGTGTGACTGCCATCATTGTCTCTCTGCGACCTAACAAGGGCCTTTGTGTTTGGATGTGAAATGGAAAAACACATCATTGCAGTGTGAATACATGCTAAATAAAATAGCATCTATGAATCCTGGTTTTCACATAAATAAGCAGAACAAGATATCAGAAACATTTAAAAATCTTACCAACCACAAACTTTTGAAGGGTAGTGTATATTGAAGAAATATTTAATATTTAAATAATACATAATCTTTTAATACAATGTCATATTTAATACAATAGCGCATATGCTTGGTTTGCACTTTAATGCACTCTTTCAATGTCAAGCACTGAATTTCATATTGATTAGTTTGAGAGTTTGAGAATGGCACTTGATTGGTCACATGACGGGCAGGCAATCAACCAAACAAGGAGAGGAACTTTTATGCACACTCTACGTCTTTTATCTTCTCAACATTAATTACAATCATGTAATTTCTTAATTCCCAACTGTCGGCACCTCACAGATGGCAATATTATTTACAATACACAATGTTGCCTGGAGCCTGGCCAGATGCTGTCTTAATATGGATTTGATCATCTGTAACTTTGGCAGTTTGTCAATTAGTCTATTTTTTTGCAATATGAAGAAAAAAAAACAGTCTGTTTATTTTCTGTTTTCTTTTGCCTTTCCCATCTTCCTTTGTAAATCAATACAAAGAGTCAGATTTAGGGAACGAGACAAAGGGTAATCAAAACAGATAAGTATAATATAAAAAGTTTTAAACAAGGGTTATTAATATCTTAATGGCCATTTTAAAGAAAATTATCATTTAGAGATTTTTAAATTATGTAACTTCAGAACTAAAAGTGGCCATTCGAGGTGATCATCAACCACCCACAACCCCTTCCAAACATCATTTCCTTTGACTTAATTTTTTTTATTCTGAGATGCTATTTTCTAACTCTAACACAAACTAAAACACTTTCCTAAAACATTATTCAGTATGTTTTTGAGCAGTTTATAGGACTATAATTGCTTGACCCCAATGCAGGTCATTTCAAGCTTATATTTGGCCTGCGCAATACTTTTGAATGCATTCATAAAAATAATTACTTGATAATCTGTTATAGTGATATATTAATATATCATTCATATTAAAATATTCAATCAGTCATGTTGACTTTATATTAAAGAGAAATAACATCAATAATCAGAAAAAGAAGTTGTTGTTTTTTGCATGCTGTCCAGTAACAAGACCAGTGCCTGCGGTGCCGTGTCTGCTTTCAAACAGGGATTATGTTTAAAGCTCAATGTGTATTGTTCAATGTGACACGGTCAATTCATCATTAGTTTTGAGCGGAGAACGGATGAGTACACTTTCAATTTAGTTCACAGCCTTTCTTCATTCATCATGCCTCTTCATCATCCATCATTTCCCGCCTTTGATTTGTACAAAAAAACACACTTTCATAAGTTTAATGCAATTAATCATGAGGCAGGATAATTTTCTATTAATGGACCACAACCATTATTTCATTATTCATTTGATGAACTTGCACAGTGTGTTTCACGGAGGTGTGATTATAAGCACTGCTCACCAAGCATGAACGGGTGCCACTCCGGATCTTTGTTGCTGTTTCTTAAATGGCTCTGTGTACAATCTGCCTGCTCTGCTGTTCGACTGTAGCTTTTGTCTTCATATAACAAGTCCTGATAAATTGGAAAAGTTGCAGGCATAGATGAGAGCTGACCCGAAAAACAAAAGCAATCACAGTAAAGGGTAAAACGCCTGGAACGGTGAACCGCAACAGCTCTCGCATTCAAGGTGAAATTCTGCCTCCCTCTCCATAAAAAGAGAAACATGCATACGCACAGAAAGCAAACAATTTATGATCTTGTTACTTGAGCTGAATCATTTCAAACCTGTCGGGTTTCTTTGAAAGCCCTAAATGTTATTTTCAATATCAGTACTGACACATAATATTAAAACTAGTTCAATTGAATACTTAACCCCTCATGTGAAAGAATGTATGGCATCTAAAGTTTTGTTTGATTCTTAAGCCTTGGTTCCAGTGTTGTGGAAAGTTAATTTTTAAAGTAATGCATTACAATATTGCATTACGCCCTAAAAAAGTACACAAAAAATGATATGATCAATAAGTTATGTAAGCAAATGTTTTTACATTGCTTTAACTCATCAAAATAAGTTCAGCAATTTCATCTCTAACTCATCAAAAAAGTTATAGGCCTACAAGATTTGTGTAATTTAAGTTGAAATAACTTAAACATCCAAGTTGATTGTACTTAAAAATTTAAGGCAGCAAATTTTTTTGACAGTGTAAAATTCTGAGTATGCATTTCACTGTTTTTATTCATTTTGAGGAATACTGAATCTGTTTTGGTCCAAGTTCGATTAAATGCATGCTCACATTCAGTAGAGCTACCATGTTTACGCCTCTGCACCATACGCCTGATTTCTCTCAACATGGGGACAAGAGAAGTGTCATGAATGGGAAAAAAAGGTAACTTGAGTTACTTTATTTGAAAAAGTAACTTAGATATTTTGTTGTAAATTTAAAAATAATGCTTTAATTTAGTTACTTGTAAAAGGTAATCCAATTACATAACTTGCATCATTTGTACCTGCTTGGTTCTCTTTTGTTTTGGAAACTTATGAATAGACCTGAAATAAAAGATTTGACTTAAGCAATGATAATGAATGTATAAAATGTATAAAAATTCCAGCTGATTATAAGAACTTAATAAATTTTCAAACTGAATAGTCTTGAATCTCGCCGCAGATCAATCAGCTCTTGGGCTCAAAGAACTTCCGACTCCATTTTAGCTCAATCAAAAAGGGGAAAAAAATCAATGTGGTCCAATTATACTCTATTTCATTAAGGTATGTTAATCAGGTAGAATTGCAAATGAGTTGGGCCTATGATTTTTCTTCTTGTACGCTGCCGATATACAGTAGACAGTGTTGATGAAACATTACAAGCATATTGACATCTGTTGGACAGATCAAGTGCATAACCCACCTGTTGAATCACACGTTGCATTGAACTTAAAGTTATGTTATAAAGTTATAAAATCAAAGCAACATGCAGGAAGCATTTTTTCCCCCAGATTCACAGTGTACCATGTTAAGGCAGCATGCACATCCTTTGGTTCCAGCTATGGTCGAGGAGAGGACATGTCTAAGACCACGACAAAAGCTGAGCACACTTCTTTCATTGTATTATTTTTCCTCTCCTCAGCCAGCCTTTTCATTTGGACCGTATATGTTTTTGGTAATCCAATTTTTTTCAGTCAGGTCTGGCTGGAAACTTGCAAAGCAGCATCAATTGTTGAGTGCACTGCTCAAATAAACAAAAAATATGGCATGCAAACAGGATTAAAACTGCTATTTAATTGTCTAAATAAGGTCAATTATGCAGTTAAACTGTAAAGAAAGGCATAAGCAACCACTATAAATTAGCAGATGCTTTCAAACCTTGAGTAATGTTTTATTTCTCCAGGTTTGATCATAAAACTGACTATGTTTAATAGGGTTGTTTTTGAGAACATTCGAACACTAAAACTCCTTGTGAGGTGCCGAGCTTTTCGAGAAAAGAGTCTGCAGAGACTTCTTCCAGTATTCCTCTATTGATTTTTCCCCTCAGAGACGTATTGTACCTCAAGATCTCATGCATTAGTGTAGGAGGTCCACTCGAGTCTCAGAAACGATGGTAGAACAATGTATTTAAAAAACATTCGGCTCTAACTAATGGCAGGTCCTCGGCAAAAGCGAGGTCATTTACCCTTCTGATTAGGTAAGCCAGTCAGTTCCAGGCAAACTGTGATTTAAAATGATGTCCAGCTTGAACTACATTCTCCAGGAAAATGATCTAATTTAGTGATTTATTCATATTTACTGAGTGTACTGGCATTACATTTGTATAGATCACATCTGGGTAAAAACAGAAATCGGGAAAATCGAATCAAAATACAGAGACGTGGCCGCCTGTCGCACGGAGTCTACATTCGAGGCTCTGCCGGGGTCACTTCTATGCTTTTTATGATGTCGCTTTGAAATCTATCCGAATCACATTAAATTGGATATAAAGATGTGCAGACACATACATCACAGTAAATGGTGTGCCAGAGCACTGCTCGTGGAGAATCCCACCTCAACAATCAGGTTATAAAATCGGCTTCAGATCCGATTAATAATTTACAATCCTGTTAGGGGAGAACAAACATTTCTGTTCAAGCAATTTAAGTTGCAGGACTGTTATTAAAGCCCGCTGCTGCTTTTCGCGGGGGCTGGAGGTTCGTCTGGGGATGTGCCGTGCGGTCAGTCAGAGAGAGAGGGAGAGAGGGAGGGATAGCTAAGCCTGCTTCAGCCCTCTGTGCCAGAGAATAACTATGTTCTATTTCACACTCTATGCTTTCTTTATTAAACTGCCATCGCAGTAAGCACATATTGCTCACAGTCTCCTCTTTGAATTTACCGTGACGGCACCCTCTCCTTTTCCCCGTGCTGGGAAACTTTCTGTCGACTCTCCGTAGCAAAATGTTAGCGCCTAATGACTTTATAATGGCCGACGTTTCAATGGAGCTCTAAGTAAAATGAGCTGGTGCTCGTGCAATTAAAGCTCAACGGTGCTTTGTGAATCACCCATCACTAATTGACACAAGGGAGACAGATTTGCCTTTTCGCACAGGCCTGAAAAGTGCTCGCAGGCTTAATGTAATTATTGTATATTTTATGTGCTTGTTACATTCTACACAGGTTTTGGTCACATTATGTACTTTGAGAATATTACAGGTTGACTGCTAAATATCGTATTAATAAAAATGATTAATGCTTTGAGAGATGAATGTTTCATTTCATTATTTTATTAGCAAAGACAATCATGATAGTGAGCTGTCTGATGTGGCTCAAATGTTTGGTAACAGAGACCTCTAGTGTCCACACATGAACAGCCCACTGGACCTGAGAAAAGTGTGCGCAGCTCACATTCTGTAAGAGCTTTAGGATCTTTAAGAAATCATGTAACAGGAATAAAACGTGAACATGCACAAAGTGAATATTTTAACATGCAAATCTATACACTGTATTGTGGGGGGAACAAAACCCAACAATGATTGATAAAGTGAAAATCTAATGCGTTTCAGCAAGTACTGTAGCTATGCATCAACAATTTGTTAAGATTTATGTACAAAAAAAAGGAAAAGTTCCAATCTCAAGAATATATTTTCCAGTTTAAAAAAAAATGCTGAATCAAAAAGAGCAACATTGCACAGCAGCGGGACTGTGCCGATTGTGTCCGGTGGCTGAGCTAGAAGTGTTTCTCACTTTCAGATCAAGTTCATAAATAGTGTGAGCTGAAATTTACATGGGAACAACAAAGGCTTCGTGAGAGTCCGAGCCTACGATCATACTGCTGTACATCTTCTGTTGCTCCTCCTTGTATGACTCCTTGACCTTTGCTCTCTTCAGTCCTCCATCCCTGCAACATAATAATACTTTAATCTATATAATCTATAGCAATTTGTGACTTGCCAGGCTAATAGTTAATAATTTTGAGATTATATTGCCACTCATATTAATCATCCTTACACTAGTACTAACAACTTTAATGGACATTTAAATATTATGAATAGATAATTAATAATGTCTTCTCCAGAGAAAGCAAAAATAAATTGAATAATAAAAAATGCTTACATATATGCACATTTAATTTATTTAAAAAAAATGTGAGTGTAAATATATGTATTAACACAATACGTTTATATTCTTACCAGGACAAATCCACCAGTCCTCCCTGATTTGCAATTGCTGATTTTACTCTGTTAGCAAAATGAACAGCATCCTCTCCATCCTACAAAATACATATTCAGATACAATGAAATAAGGAACCAAGGCTCTACCAGTTAAGTTTATACACACCTGAAATGCTCATAAAAGTAATTTAAACCAGGAAATAACACAATCAAAGTGGGGAATTATGTCACCCTGTGCTTATACTACAGTTCTGCATGCTCTGATGCTGTAAAATTAATCGTTCAAATATTGCAATCTCGATTCAAACACCCACGCAATCTCATTCCTAAATGACAACGATTCGCCTGTGTTTGTCAATTAAACATTTGACAAAATCACACCGGAACATTCAAATCTGTGTTCGCGCTGCCGCTGAGCCAGAGAGAGCAGTTGTCATGTATAGGCATTAAACGGCTTCACAAACAGTATTTTCAACTACACAGTATCGTTGTTTCTGTGTTGCAAAATATTAAAATTAGCATATAAGTACTGGGATAACAGTTTATAGGTCAGATATAAACACTGATGTCAACAGTAGCGATCAAATTAGAGCAAATCACCTTTTGAAACTAACTTGGCGCTTCAAATAACGATTGTATCGATTACATTGTAACACCACTAGGTGTCAAAAAGTGACTGTTAAAAAATATATGTCATTGAATCATTCATTTAAGAGATTTGTTCAAAAAGGCTGATTCATCCAGCAATGATACGAGACATCATTCATTAAAACCGATTTTTAAAAAATAATTCATTCAAATGAATTTAACATTTTAAATAGACAATTAACATTCAGTCAGAACCTCTAATAAATTACATGTCATTTTGTTTAGTTGTCTGTACAGAATCGTGGGAGAATTGTGATCTTTGTTTGTGAAAAAAAAAAAGTTGTGATTCTCAATTTACCCAGAATCGTGCAGCTTTACCTGATGCATTCTAGGATGCTTTTAAACCATTTTGAAATATAAATCAATGAATAAAATAATTGTTTTTGTAAATTCATGTTTCTGCTTAGGCTCTAGCATTCGTGGAACCTTACATAGGACAGACGGACAGACAGATACATCGATGTTTCTGCATACCTGTCGAGTCATAGGTGGGAGGTACCACACATTGCACACAATGGCCCAGCTTGTCATCATTCTGAGGATGTAGCTCACCATGTTATACTTGGCACTGTTCCAGAAGGCATCTCCAAACTGAGGGTCATACTGAAAGAGAGAAGTACATGAGGTACCCCTTTCAGAGGGTGCGTGTAATACTGCCGTAGGAAAACACCGGCTTTTTGGCACTCGATACCTTGATTGCAACTGGGTATATAGTTCCACCTATTTCAAAGCTTCCCTTCTTAAACATCATGACTGATGTATTATTAATGCAAGTTCCTAAAATGAACACAAAGACAGAGCATAGAGAGTTTGGGAATAGGATAACAAATGGCATAGAGATATATTCAAATAAATATGTGAAATATGTATATATAAATTAAATATGTATACTATGATTTTTGATACTTTCTTTTATAGTAGATTTACTGCATAATTAATGCTTTATATGCATAAGGACACATGAATATAACTTGTACCCTCTGGGAAGATCAGGATTGGCAGCTTAGTTTTATCAGCAATATGGTCTTTCAACCTGTGGAAAAAGCAAAACTGAGGCTTTATGTTCTAAGCGAGGACATACCAACTCCAACAGACTAATAAATACACACTTTGTCACCTTTTGGCAACCGCATGGCGATCTTTCATCTCTGATCTCTCAAACCAAACATGAGGACAGGATCGCACTATTGACCTCTGAATGACCCCCAAGAGGCCTCCATGAACTTGACCTACCTGAGGAGAATAAAACTGAGTTAAAGACACCTGAGACCTTCTACAGACACACAACGTCACATATATGATAAAGTCAGTGTGACTCACCATAGCATAACATCCATCGTTCGCCAGAATGACAATGTCAATAGGGGAGGTGTGGTTCGCCACACAGATACCTCCTTTTTTTGGACGATTCTCTCTGTTATGCATCACATGAGACAAATATAAGAAACAATGTTCATTTGACTATATAAGGGAGTGTTAAAAAGAAAAAGATGTGTATGTATGGCCGAGAATGACAATGAGACATAATAACGACATTGTAAGCCACTGTAATTTCTAGAGATTATAACTAAAACTCTTATCTTGTCGCTGAATTGCTTGCATCCACAGCAGTCGTCCTTTAGCTTCTTTTATTTCTTTAGTTACTCAGTCATATTTTACTTTCTAAATGTGCTGCAATGGTTGCAAAATGCAAAAACAAAAAATAAAGTCCACAGTAAATGATATTTGAGGTACGCCACTGTTTTCGTGACCAGTCTGTGTATGTTTTATGTTAGAATGCTGGACAAAACTTGAGAAGCAGGGAAACTGAAAACAACGAGACAACGATCAAAGTGGAATGACTGGGATAAAAAAGAAGCAGTGACTCACTTATTATGATAGCGGATGGTTGCAGACAGGCCTCTGGCACATATTCTGTAGCATGTAATATGAACCAAATCACTGAGCCAGTTCTTCGCACTGAAAGAGACACAAACCCTTCCTTTTAAGAAATGCTTCTACAAACTCAAAGTCAAAATATTGAAATATCGTTCCATCCATATATAACAAACATATTTGAAAACACTTTTGTTCAAGTTGAACATATCTTATTCAGTCAGTCCATAAACGGAGGACAAGAGAATATGGTATAATTACTGTAATTATGGCATGCAATATTAATTACTTGCTGTTAGGAAGCAGTCCAACAAGAGTAGTTCCTATCACCAACCAGCTCAATCCAATAGCAGCCAAAGTGATCCTATGAAAGAGCAATAATATGACCCATATACATATGGATGAATCACAAAAAAACATGGCCAGGTCACAATAATGAGAATGAGAAAGTAGGAAATGTGCTTAAGTGTAATGATATTTTATATATCAGGGTTCCTACACATTTTCCATTTCAAAATTCCATACTTTTCCAGACTAAAATTTCCAAACCTCTCTGTATATTTTCAGACCATATTCACACGCGATAAATAAAGTTATTGTTTCTCAAAAGAAAGAATCCACTCTTAACAGCCTAAACGAGTCTTCAGGAATTCGAATCCCACTTCCGTGACAGCTACTAGGGCTGCACGATATTGGAGAAAAATGCGATATGTGATAACTCAAACTCAATGATAAATTAATGCGATATTCGATACGATAATGCTTAAAGTGTGTAAAATAAACTTAAATTATCTTTAAAATATATTTAAAATTATATAACCTACATACGTGTTTCACATTCTTTTTGTGACAAGAAAACATCCCTACAACTTCTGAAAGTGAACAGCAGAGTTTTACTGTAGCATAAGAAGTGTTATTTTAACATCAGTGTAAACCACAGGGTTTAGGGGTTCAGATTATCTTACATGAGGTTTATTTAACAACAGAAACTGAATAATCAAATGTAAAAATAAAACACTGCTTAGTTTTCACTGTATGAATTAAATATATCCTGATTCTCATTAAAGCTACATAAGTTATTCAGCCGAGAGCAGTGAGTGATTTTCATTTTGTCTTTTGTTCATGACCTCAGTTATTGCAAGCCGTTGCGATATGCATATCGCGATATATATATATACATTTGCGATATTTCGATATATTGTGCAGCCCTAACGGCTACACGTCACTGGCTAACACATTTGCCTAACGCTCTATGTTCTACGTTGGCCGCTGGCAAACAACTTGACCCGCCCTCAAACACTATAGCTGGTTCTTGTTGTGTATGTCGAGAAGACGCTGTTTTCTGCACTGCAAAAGCAAATTCTCTTTATAAACACTTTCAAAGGATGAGGATGTGAAGAGTCTGGTTAAAATTACCACAGCGATACAACAGCAGTACAACCTTTTGTCGAATGCTTCTCAAATCTCCATGAGGTTTACAAAACGCTTATCCATTAAAGATGGGACAGTACCCACTTTATCAGTAAGTATGATTATTTATTCACTGAGAATCGTCCTGCTCAAGTCGTGCTTGCGATGGAGGTTCGGGTTGAATAACTAGTTCTTCCAATGTTTCATCATCGGACTCGAGCTGGGATTGATATGGTAAAATCGACAACATCGTTACTGTCTTTACAGTGTGTACAATCGCCATAGGGCATAATATGGGTGTTTAGCTTCCGACAAGCACTGTAAGTGGTAGACCAATCACAGCAGACTGGCCCATCTGGCCAATCAGAGCAGAGTAGGCTCGCGACAAGGAGGGATTTAAAGAGACTGAATCATGGGACCTGCGTTTGAGAATCATTGAAAAATGTGGTGATGTGCAATGTATATTATGAGAAAATTAAAGCGTTTTTTTTTTTGTAGGAGACCCCCAAAGCAAAAATGTTATTTTCAGCCCCCCAAAAACGGTTTTAAGCAAGTTATTTATATATTTTGCTGTAGTGTCAGTAGACATAGGTTATAGCATATATAAAACTAGAAATTGTAATGTGTAAGTTTCTTGTGTGCATGCAATGCAAAAGTCTTAGGCAAAAGTGACTATTCACCCCAAAAAGTGGTTTTAAGCCAGTTATTTATATGTTTTGCTGTAGTGTGCCAATAGAAAATATCAGCTTACATTTCCTAACATGGATTTTGCTATTAATTGTAAAGATTTTGTATGCACATGGAGTGACATATACAGTTGTGTATATATAACGACTTCTGCATGCACACAAGAAACATTTTCGTGCCCTCGAGAAACTATTCACATCATAAAATTTTGTGTAACAAAGTTTCGGGAAAAGCACGTTCAGGTACTCAACCAATCAGCACAAGAGGAAGCCAGTATAACCTCTGTTTCATGACAGTTTCACAGCATCCCTCCACCAGCCCATCACCTCTCTCTAGGCTGGCTTTCTATCCCAGTCAAAGTGGGGATAAATTACTATATCACACAGAATACTATATCTGATTTCATGAACATGCGAACGCACAGGAATATTTTGCATGCTTACGCATTACAATTTCTAGTTTTATATATACTATAACCTATCTCCTTTGTGTGTCCCTGTCATCTTACTATGAAGAAAAAGAGAGCATTGATGCACATGAATTAATAGAAATCTAGGCCTATTTGCTCAAGATTGGCTTTCGGGGTAGTACCTCTAATATCAATGCCTAATGTCCAATTTAATGCATCCTCTGTGGCGGTGGAGAAACCATGACATGAAATGAGCTGATGGCATAATATTGTCTATGCTGAGTTAAATGATTTCTTGTGCGCCACAGTACGAATGTCTGTATATTTATTTTTGCAAAGTTCCTTTTAGAGGCTCTGTAATACGGTGCTAAGAATATCATGAGAAGAAACTCAATACGCTTATAACCTGCCGCAGTTATTCAGTTGTGTTTGACAATCACTAAAGAATCATTAAACAGCTGCCATGAAAACACACTTCTTGTATGATACATTTATTGTCATTAAATTCTTTTTAATTCATTAGATTCTCTATTATAAAAAACTAAATAGGGGCAATAGTCTGGAAATGCAAGTCATTTCCCATACTCTGCTTTCTTTTTTCCATACTTTTCCGGACCTGGAAATTACTCAAATCTAATTCCATACTTTTCCAAACTGCGTAGGAACCCTGATTGATATATATATATATATATATATATATATATATATATATACAATTTTTTATTATATAAAAGTCTCTAATATATTTTAAAATGTAGTTTATTACTGTGATGTCTTCAGTGTCACATGGTCCTACAGAAATCATTCTGATATGCTGATTTGGTGTTCAAACATTTCAACAATTCTGCTGAAAACTGTTGTGCTGCTTAATATTTTTGTGGGACTGTAATCATTTTTTTCTGGATTATTTGATGAATAGAAAGTAACCTTCGATGAAAGTAAAAATAACGTTTTTTAACAACGTAAATGTCTTTATTGTCACTTTTGATAATTATAATGCAACCTTGATTAATTTATGTCACTTAATGAGTGAAATATCAGTCCAAGCTCACCTGAGAGGCAATAAAATACAGTAACGTATAAAAACTCCCAGGCCCCATATGATGGTGAGCCGCACGCTGATGTAGCGAAAGTTGTTGTTGGTTCTCGTGAGAAGGTTCCAGGAAGCCAGTTCCTCCGACGTGAAGCGCTGAGTCACCTGATCCTCGACAATGTTCTCAATGCCGTTCTTACAGAAATAGAAGACATCACACAGAGTAAAGTCTCCCCCCGCCAGATTTTTGGGATGGGACCGTCGCAGTTCTTCGATCTCCTCCTCCATAGATCCGTCCTCTTTTTCGATTATCCCTGAGAAGACATTATGAGTTTGAAATGAGTTCTTTTCTTGAGGATCCCACATGAGCACACAATGCTTTTGTGACACAGTTGCCGCTATATACTTTACTTTCTTTGTTTTCTGGAGCAAGTATGATTTCTAATGCAAGTATGATTTCATGTGTGCCCTGAGATCAGGATTCATACAGTTCATCAGCGAAAATACCCTGCCTGAAACCGGGTAAAGTTCATAAATAAGATCAACTGAAATTAGGAAATCCGTCACTTGCTGCAATACCAAATAAAGCGTGTTCAACAGACTCACCATGACTGACAGGCATCAGGCCAATAAATAATAAAAGCATTTAAAACATTATTTTCTTATACAAAGAGTTAACTTAAACTAAGACTTATAAATATGAGCAATGAATAATTAAATAAGACAAACAAAAGGCAGCAAATTAATCCACACATTTTTATGATTGTGTAATATGCAGCATGAAAAACACCACAAAAGAAGCTGTGGCTTCACATGACATTTTCTTGAAATCAAATGCTTGTGTTTTATGCACATGATGTCTCATAGTCATAAATATTTTTCCTGGACAGACACGCTCACTGACCGTTGGCTGACTGTGATGGCAGTGTTGGCTGTTCCTTCTGTCCTCTTTGGATCCTGAGAGTCGCCCACTAAAACAGAACAGTTATTTATGGGTAACCTTTGACACAATGCTTCCTACAACCACAAGTTCAAAGTGCAATGTCTTTCTCTGAAATAAATACTAAAAACAATACCCCTGAAAATTACTTTTATTTTAATTTCGTGCCTTTTGACCCTCTTTTGCAAGTTTGTCTTGGCATCATCAACTTCTGTCATGTCTAAAGAAAGTAAAAAAGCTTTCCAAGTTTGCAACTACAATTAATTGAAATATTATCAGGCATAGAAAGCAATTAATAGTCATATGTCTTTAGAAATGAGAAATGACTGATAGCCTTTACCTCTAGTATCTTAACCAGAACCTTGATGTAGATATCTGTGAACCCCAGGGAGACACCAAACATGGCAGGTAACATGATGAGCCCCACTACTATGGATAGCCACACCTGGAAGAGAACAAGTGCGACGTCCCAAGCACTTTCCATCTCTCTGCTCTACTTCCTGTCAGTCTATGGGACTGGGCTCTGGGCTCAGGCCATCTGCTCAAATAGGCGAAGATAAAGGCCAAAACAGAGGTGGTGCTTGTTTAAAAGGCCATGTTGCAATCAATGTGTTAATACTGTCTCTGGTCTGTTTTCTTGTGGTTGGCCTGCTTCTGTATTACTGTACAGTCCCTGACCCATTTTTGCAGAGTTCACTTTAACAAAATGCACTGTAATCATTTTTTTTTTAATCAAGTGGAAAATTTCAGCTGATTTGTTGCCTTATTTAAAAAAAGAACAAAACAAATCTAACCAATGTTCCTACCTAATATTTTCATTGTACTTTTTAAAGTTATTAATGGTCCCATAGATATCTGTTATGATTTTACTTAACTAGACTATTATGTAAAATCAAACAGCTTATAAGAAGCAATTTTTAGCAATTGTCATTTTATTTAATATAATTCCAATAGGCCTGTCAGTTTATTCGAGTAACAATAGCTATAGTCAATTTTATTATTTTTATTTTATTTGTGGCTATCTGTAGTAACTATGCCTTTTTTTTCCACATCTGTGGCTAACAGCTGTAGCTATTATGTTTTGATATGATATTTGTGGCTAGCTGGAGTAATTATGGTATTTTCATTTTATTTTTTATGACATTTATGATTTCTATCTGTAGTAACTGTGGTATTTTTTTGTTACATTATTATTTATTTAATGAAATGTGTGTCTTTCTAACATAGCTGTGCTGTAGTAACAATGGTAGGTTACACTTTATTTTAAGGTGTCATTGTTACAGTGTAATTAAATATTTAAGTACAGTGTAATATTAATTAATTACATGTACTTATAGTGTTAGGGTACGATTAGGATTTGGTTGAGGGTTAGTTGCATGTAATTATGCATCATTTACTGTTATTACTAATGGTAATTACATGTAACATATGTAACGAGAACACTGTAAAATAAAGTGTTACCCAATGGTATTTAGGCGGAAACTCTGAAAATTGGGTCTCCGTTATGTATTAATCCTACTTATCTTGCCCCTTAAACGACATAATATTATCTAATTACAATTCTGATGGATGAGTTTGACAAACTATAATGGCACATATGAAGTAATCATCGATAACTTTAAAGGCTTGAGTTGTCCGTCTGTTTCTTTTCCGTTATTAGAAAACCCCGTGGCATACGATGAACAGTAAAACAACAGCAACCAAACAAGGGTTAAGACTCAGTACACACACCTTCACAATACCAGGATAACATTCAATTCTTCATTCCCGACGTCTGGAGCTGATGTTTCATACACTGTGTCCCAAATCCAGAAACTATGTCCGAAAAAGTTCTCGTGTGACTGGTCACAAAGTTCGGACACAAAATATGGTTAAATCGTGCACTACTAGCGCCTCCTTGTGGTAAAAACAAAGGTGTCAGGTTTCAAACTGCTTTATCATTATAGTGTAGTTTACAGCCCTAATAAACAATACATTTCTTGTTAAATTACAAGTTAATCTATTGGTCATAACAAGACACTAAAATGGGCAATTCGTATGTGACAAAATATAAAAAATATATATTCAACAAACAAGAATATATAAAAATATATTATAAATATAATATAAACATATTCTGTATTATTCTAACAAACTTTCAGTAGATAATAGATAAACAACTCAGTCTTTTAGCTTACTGAGAGAAAGAGAGAGAGAGAGAATACACATTTCAATGCTAGTTTATCATAGTTATATGCATAGATGCCTCATTAGCAGATGTTTCTATGGGCCGCTATACGTAAGCCGTCCGACATATTGCAACGGTCAAAGCAGGTCCGTGAACATTCGACATCAAGTTAACTGCGCATCTGCAGCCGAAGTTAGATGCTGCATGTATGAACATCGATATCTGCAATAGACTCCAGAAGATGATTTTGCTAAACTCAATACAACAGTACGAAGGCGTCCTGTTGACCTGACATTAACATGTTACCATAGTAAAAACATTAAAACGCACCATAGTGAAAACCTGTAATATTGAGTTAATACGTATAAAACACAAATCAACACATTCTCACCTGTGAAAGGTTATCCCATTTATTTAGGAATTTAAATCTCGGCGGTTTCACAACCAGAAGCTGTGCAGTGTTGTGGCTTCATGATTGTGAGTGACGAGCGTGACGACATGCTGAACCGTTCCAAGTGGGTGCGTCGAGCAATAGATTGTATGATATAGACACCTCATTGGCGCCCCAAGCCGTCCGCCATATTGGAGCGAAAGTTGACTGAGCTTCTGCAACGTTGTTAGATGCATTCTGCTAAACACAACACAATACAACAAGACGAAGGCGTCAGCTGACACGACGTTAAAAAGTTCCCATAGTTAAAAGTAAAAACAGTAAAAGTACTACAGTAAAAACATGTAATATTGAGTTAATACTTATGAAAGGTTATCCCATTTCTTAGGGAATTTAAATCTCGGCGGATTCACATCCAGAAGCTACGCTATGATGTGGCATGGCATCATGGATTTTTACTGTGAGTGACGACACGCTGACCGTTGCAAGATGGCGGGCGCGCCTACGTGTCTGCTGCGGTGAAATGTGAATCTACGTATACATTTCTATGCGCCGAGCTGACGTGTGCGCGGTCGAATGTGGTTTCTACGTATAAATATCTATGTGGTTTCGAATTTCTCCGCACCACGTGGTGGCAGCATATGCAAGTGTTTAGCTGTAATCTGTCGTCTCAAGAGCAGAGAACAACTAAACGAAAACTACGAGCGCAGAAAGTTATACATGTAGCCCAGTAACTCCAACTTAAAACTATGATGTTGGAATAGTTAACTCACGGTTTATTCCAAAAGCATGGAGGAATTCAACACAACTGTCCGTATATCGGGTTTCGTGTTGAGTTCACTGATGTTTCATCATTTGAACAGTGATGCGGATGTGGTAAGTGGCACAGGTCATAATGTGACCATATGACTGGGTTTGCATTAAATAGAAAACTAATAAGTCAGATGCGTCCGCTAAGCATTCCCTCAGTCCCATAACTCCTATTTACACGTGTACTATGTTTAAAGGAAGGTCTTATTCTTGGAGAGAGTGTAGGAGAGGAGAACTGTAGGATCACAGACTCTCAAATTGATCACATACAGTTTGAGCACACTATAAGTAAGTTGACTCTACTTATTACATATTTTCAGATAGAAGTCACAAACCGAAACTCAAAGTGTGCACAGAAGGAACCAATATCTCATGACGAATGCTAGCCATAACAACAAAACCCTAGTGTCATGATGTTTTCTCTTTTTCAGATATTCAAAAACACATCCCTTGTCATAAACTGCATAGGTAAGTGAATTGTTTAGGATTTTCCCACAAACCTCTTTTCATATAAAGCAGTGGTGGTTCTCAACTGGTTTTACTTTAGGGCCTGGATAGTACATTTGGAAATCAAATGGTTAGCCAATACAGTACAAAATTGTTTATCATACCGAAATGATTAAATATCTACTGATAATCAAATATTTTGAACTGCAAAATGATTTATACATGTATACAGTGTTTTACTATTTACATTTAGCAGTTTATTTATTTTTGGCCACTGAAATAGAGGTTTTAAAAACTGACTTCTTTTTTTCTTCTTTATACCATTGCCTCAATCCTCTTGAAAGCTTCTACAGTAATGCTGGCGATGTGAGTGAGCAGAAAATAGGACAGATTTTGTCAGATTACAAAAAGGTATTTTTCCACTTTTTAAATAATTTGGTTATTTTTTTACTGCTGAATAAATCCAAATGTGATTTGCATTAACAAATCTTGTTTTTCTTGCTACACATTTACTCGTGTCAAGGAGAATGTGATTGGGTGGTATAGACAACGAAGAAATACCAGACAGCAAATGACCTTCATGGAACAAGTGATTCATCAGAATATGAGAAAGATTCTGTCCAGTCAGGAACTTGTTTTCATGTTGCTCACACCCTCTCAGGCTACGGCTTCAGGCTCCACACATCGCCTCGAGTTCTCCGCTTTCTTATGGCACAGCAGGTGATGTACTCTCAACTCTGGCACACAGACATAAACCAGACCTTTGAAGCTTAGAAAACTAGGCTAATTGAATGTATTTATTATCTCCATGCAGCCAGTACAACAATATCCCCATCTTGGTGAGCAACCTGGGAAACCTTGAACAACAAGACTACTGGAGAGTGTCAGGCACATGTCCATCTTTAGGACAGAGTCAAGCTGTTAATCAACACAGGTACATTCAGAAAATAAGTTTTAATTGCAATTAAAGGCTGTTTAGTTGTGCTTGCCAAGGCAAACACATATAGTACCTGCCAAAAGTTTGGAAACATTCATTTTTTTATATTTTTGATAGAAGTCCCTAATGCACACTGAGGCTGCATTTATTCAATCAAAATACAGTAAAATTGTGAAATATTATTACTATGAAAAATATTTGTTTTCTATTTTAACAAATTACAAAATATATAATGATTTCTGAAGGATCATGTGACACTGAAGACTGAGGTACTGATGCTGAAAATTTAGCTAAACATCACAGGAATAAATTACATTCAAATAGAAAAGTTCTTTGAATTTGCCATAATATTTTGCAATATTACCATTTCTACTGTATTTTTGATTAAATAAATGCAGCTTTGGTGAGCATAAGAGATGTTTCCAAACTTTTTACACAAGTATATATTTTTTGTATTTTTGCCTGGTATATGATAAAATGGCAAAAACATCCCATAGACTTACATGTAAGGATGGGCCCGAGCCGTATTAAAGAGGTCTGGAGGATCATGTGCTACTAGCCTTGAAACCACATAGCAATACAATTAAAACACTTTTCTTACATAGCAAAACGTTTTGCTCTGGCTTGCACCACTTTTCTTCAGAAAATATAAAAATCTAGCCTTTTCTTTAGAAGTGATGAATAATTTTTTTTTTATCTGCCAGGACCAAATTCTTCTGCACAGGGGATGATTTAAAAGAGGTCAGAAATGTCAGCGACATGAATGATGCTTTATTAGCAGAAATGCAGGTTAGTAACTGCATTTCACATTAGTTGCGAAAGTTTCTCCATTGTGATTTGAATATATGTAATCATGAACTTTCATATCCATCTTTTTTTATACAGAAAGTGTGCGAGGAAGTGGAGAAGAGTGAAAGAGCAGTTGAGAAACTTCAAGAAGACATTACACAGCTAAAGGAGGCAATCGGGAAACAGAAGAGAG
This sequence comes from Gila orcuttii, assembly GCA_026230005.1. Taxonomy (NCBI): domain Eukaryota; kingdom Metazoa; phylum Chordata; class Actinopteri; order Cypriniformes; family Leuciscidae; genus Gila; species Gila orcuttii. The sequence continues at coordinate 30,759,545 of JAPDVR010000014.1, forward strand.
ACTCAGAGAAAAATGAATGTAAGATCATTTTTTTCTAGTGCACTTTATATTGATGCCTCCAAGGCCAATCACACACTATGAGCAGAGGCTTCCCATGGCAGAATTAAAACATAAAAGAGCTTCAGTCTTTTGTGTGCGCTCGAATACAGATCTTGTTGTAATGTTGTTTTCCGTTGAAATTGGTGTTGTGTAAACCGTCTCTTATAGTCTTCATACAGAACCTATTCAAAGTGTTTGATACCATTAATGTCCAGATTTTTCTACCAATCATTTGCAGCTAGCACACTATGAACTTAGGCTTGTCATCACAGATGGTAAATGTGAATAACACATGAATAACATTGTATTTCAGCCCACAAATGTGCCTCTCCAGAAGAACCCAAAGAGAACATACCTCTATGCTCAGCTCTGAGAACTCTCTTCCCCAATGCGCCCTCATTACGGACACAGACCCTCACTGTTCAGGGCTTCCCCATATTAGAACTGTGCTGTAATTCTGACCATAACATTGATATTTCCACCAAGCTGCCTCTGATTCTGGAGAATCAACACACCAGGAGGAAGGATGCAGCCCCCAGACTTAGGAAAAAATGCCTCGCTGCTGGTTTTCCTCTGAGATTTAAAAGGAAAAGGAAGACTAATGATATCAGCGAGTCGGCCCCTGAGAGCGGGTCAGATACAGAAATTGAGTTGAATGGACAGAGCAGAAGTAACTCTCCTGTCTTTTAAAGGGTAAAACTGAGCTTGGTCTTATTTGTACATAAATCTAGTCATGACTGGAAAGCATTACACTTTTTATACCTGGAGGTTACCTTTATCTTGATATGCGAATATTTTCTTTAATATCATTTTTTAAACTTTGTTTGTAAATGTTCTCTAGAAAATTAAAAGTTGAATCCACATTATTTAATTGATCAGTTTTATTAATGTTCTCATTTCAGTAGTACATGAATTTCTGGTTTATCAAATCATCATAATTATGTTTTACGGTTTAGATTTTTTTTTAAACCATTTGGTATGTTTTTACAAACTACAGATTTGCATAAACATTAACACAAAGATGGCCTGCAGAGTCACAGTCTTCATACAGAGCCTATTCAAAGTGTTTGATACCACAAATATCAGGGTCTTTCATAAACTGTGGATTCTTCAGAGTGACTGACATAAAACCTGAGGATAGGACAAAGCTTTGTTAGTCAAATATCCTGGTTTGACTATATACATGGATATTTTACTGAAAGCATAGGCATATTTACGTCATTGTCAAAGAAAGAGAAAAAAATAGAATCAACAAATTACAGCTATAAATTCTTACCCATTGAACGAGCTTTCTTTATTGCTTTCGATACCTCCTTCTGCTTTCGACCGCACAAGCCTGTGAGCAAGAGAGTTACGGTGTCCTAAATGACTCGGTCACATTTATTAAAATATTAAAGTGAATATTTGAACCCATAGACCTCTCACCTGTTATGTGTCTGCCGTATACTCTGCCTGTGTGTGGTGAAATGAACTGGGACAACAGCTGGAGAAAGATTTCCAAAAGAGTGCTTTCATTATTATGACAATAAAAATATAGATAACAAATATTCATATTCTTGTTCATTTTACCAACCTGAACGTTTTTGAAGTCTACAGTTATATTGCAGAGGATGCACGTTTTAGGGGGTTGCTTGTATGGGTTTTCCATTTTGATAGGCTGGATAATACATCATTTTGCAATGTTAGTGCAAATAATTATTCAGATGGTTCTAGAAAACATCATCAATTCAACTCTCCGACAGAAACACTAAAAAAAAGCTTGCCATATCATCTTTCTTAGGCGGATCTTGTTGAGATGTTTTCATACTTCTGATGCATTGTGCTGGAACATAAATAAATTAAATATTCATACATGCTGCCATACATCAAATTTTGTAAAACAGATCAGGACAGCATCTTATATTTTGCTTTAACGTCTATGTTAAGCATATTATTAAATGTCTACTACTGATAAAGAAGCGGTGTGCTTCTCATAAGAGTGCTTACGAAAATGTACTTGTCCTCTGAGTAAGAGAATGACTAACGTTAGCTATCCTGGAAAACAGTTTGCAAATAAAATTATTAAGAAAAAAAATGTGGCAAAGATACCTGTAGCCCTAGGGATGACTGGTTGTTTGGGAAAAGCCTGTAATAACAGGCGACTAAAAGAAAGGGCAAACATTATTCGGTGTGTTCAGGAGGCCACCATGACTGTTTCTGCTTTCTTCTTCTGCAGAGTCACTTACCGCTATAGTGTATGGGTTTGTTGCGATCTACCGCCACCTACAGGATCGGAGTAGGGAAAATATGTTTCAAAATGGAAGTTTACTCAAATAAAATATTGAATAAATATGACCTTTACATATTATTGAAACATAACAGATATACAATATAAATAATATCTGTGCAATGCAAAATAAAAATTAATTATATAAATTTATAATTATAAAATAATATATTTTATAAAATTTATAAAATAATATAATTTGTATAAAAAGCTTTAGTGGTTTTGTATTCTTTAAATATTTTTTTTAGACAGAGGGTGTTTAAATGCAAATAACATTCAAGCAATAAAGAATAATAAAATATGCTATTTATATAAATGCCTTTTGTGTTTTTACAGTTTTTAGTAGTTTGCATTCTAAAGGGACTTTTGTTCTACTTTTTCCCGTCTCTCGACGGTCTCGACACTTTAACAGTCACGTGGTCCAAAGGCGAACTTCCATTGGTCATCTCCATCACTCATCATTTCGAAAGTCGTCATTTTTGGTAAACATTAGTTACTGTATCGCCGCTCGCCATTCCACCGTTATTTTGTGCAATAATAGATATTTAGTTATTTGTTTAGGGTTTTGACGGACTGACTAAGATCAGTTACCTAGCTATGATAAAGACTTGATGAGTAGATGAATAAACAGCTTTGGCTCTTTGTTGCTGTTGTCAGTTACTGACCTTTCGTCAGTAATATCACCCAATGCTGTAATCTCCGTGTGGAGTATCATTACAGTAGTAATGTATACTGACAACCACATACACGACATTGTGGTAAAACGCAACCCTTCGTCCTCAAGAAAAAGATCAAGGGATGGCATAAGAAGTCACATCACTCCAGCCAAGAATCGGTCCAGTTTCACGTCAACAAAATGCACTTCCGGTGAAGGACACAATTGTGTTCAAGACATGACTGAGAATAAAGGCACAGAGCTGGTAAGCAGCCTCTTATTTCTTTTCATGGAAAGATATACATTGGTTTCAAGCATAATGATGTTTTTTCTGTTCTTGCCCAGTGCTGCAGTGACAATGAGGACTTATTTGAGGGTTATGACAGCATTGTGTGTGACAGCTCCTTTCTGGCTAAGCTTGAAGTTGTGGAGCTCCAAATGAGGCAGTGTCATGATCAGCAGAGTCCAAACCTCTGTGAGGATTATCTTTCAGACTCTATCTTAGCAGAGGATTTCAGAGACTCACCACTGAGAGCTTTATCAAGCTCTCAACTTGAATTTCAGAAAGCTGTCACAACCCCACACAAAAGCCCTTCCAGGGGTGCACATACCACCTCTACCCCTGATTTGATTAATCCCAGGCCAGCTTTCAATCATGCAGATCTCAATGTCAACAAGCCACCCTCAAAATCCAGAAGAAGTATGAAAGATCATCTTAAGAAAGTACTGATAGATAATGCAGCAACATCCAGCACAGTCTCTAAGACAGTACAACAAAAGGAAGCTGTGATGACTGAAGAAATTAGTTTTGCCATCCAGGCCATGGAGTCCATATCAGCTGAGGGGGACCTGGGCCCTTTTTTTGGTCTCCCATCCAAAGTTAAAGATCTTATTTTGAGGTTCAAGGGAATCCAGGACTTGTATGGTAAGTATTTCACATTCTTTTCATTTCGGTTTTCTTCTTATCGCCAACTTCTCTTTTGCTTTCAGAGTGGCAGAAAACGTGCTTGAGCCTGGATTCGTTGCAACAAGGGAGAAATCTAATTTATTCTTTACCAACAAGTGGTGGAAAGACTCTAGTGGCAGAGATTCTTATATTTAAAGAGCTGTTGTGTAGAAAGAAAGATGCCCTGCTAATTTTGCCATACATATCCTTGGTCCAGGAAAAGGTATGTATTTATGTATATGCATGAGTTATGTATTATTATCTAAGCAGTTTACAATTAGAATGCAAACATTTTTGGACAATTATTTCTGTATTATTAATCCACTTATCATAGAATGATAGATGCACTGATTTGCCTTTAGGTTCGAGGGTTGTCTGGCTTTGGAATTGAGTTGGACTTCATGGTCGAGGAGTATGCTGGCAGTAAAGGGAAGTTTCCTCCAGTCAAGAGAAGAAATAAAAACACTCTGTACATCACAACCATTGAGAAAGGACACAGTCTTGTCAATTCAGTGATTGAAAATGACCGTCTCGACAATATTGGCCTGGTTGTTGTGGATGAGGTGTGTATCACAAATTATTATTATTAAAGTATTTTTTTTTAAATTGTGTTTTGGTTTAGTTTTGATTCAGGTTTAGTTCGATTTAATACAGTCTTTAATGCATATTCTATTTTAATATGTTTTTAATAGAAATGTATTCCTGTAATGACCAAGCTGAATTTTCAGCATCATTACTCCTGCCTTCCGTGTCACATGATCCTTTAGAAATCATTCTAATCTGCTAATTTGCTGCTCAAGATACATTTCTTATTATAATCAATGTTGAAAACAGTTGTGCTTTTAGGATTTATCAGCATTTAGTTTTGTAACAATGTAAAGGCCTTTACTGCCATTGTGTAATCCATCCTTGCTGAATAAAAGTATTATTGTTTTTAATTACTGACCTCAAACTTTTGAATGATAGTGTATATGATAATCTTTTCAAATGAATGTATGCTTTTTATTTTCAGCTCCATATGCTTGGTGATGGGAGCAGGGGAGCAATTCTTGAAATGACTTTGTCAAAGATTCTGTACATGAGCAGTGAGTATTCTAAAACTCACACATGCCGTATACTTCACCTCTGTAATGGTCACTCCTTACAGATTCTGATTACCCCATTGTTGTTTTCCCACAGAGTCAACTCAAATTATTGGTATGAGTGCAACACTAGGCAATGTGGGAGATCTTCAGACCTTTCTGAATGCTGAAAACTACACCAATGACTTTCGACCTGTAGGAATGACCTCTGTGTGACTGATTTAGTAAGTTTTTAAATTTGATTTAAATAAATAACTGGTGATTCTGTAGGTTGAGCTGAAAGAGTATGTAAAAGTAAAGGACAGCATATATGAAGTTGACCCAAAGGAAGAGACATGCTTCAGTTTCTCACGACTCCTGGATTTCAAGGTATTCTTCAAAGCCTTTTTTTCTTTTTAACTCATTAAGATATCGAGCTGCTGAGCTCATTGAACTTTTGTGCGATGGACTTTTCCAGTACTCCAGTGGAATGCAGAAGATGGACCCTGACCACATCATAGCCCTGGCTACCGAAGTCATCCCACAGCTGTCCTGCCTCATTTTCTGCGCCACTAAGAAGAACTGTGAGAATCTAGCTGGAATGATCTGCAAGTATTTAAATAAGTGCGTAGACCTTTAGATTCCTTAAACTGCTTGTACCTAATTTTGTCATTGATATGAAATGAAACCTCTGCATTTTTCTCAGGGAGTTTCTGAAACACAAGCAGGCAGAGAAAGCCACACTTCTGGGTGAACTGAAGAGCAGTGGGAATGGATCTTTGTGTCCTGTGCTGCAGAAGACTGTGCCCTTTGGCCTGGCCTACCACCACAGCGGACTGACCAGTGATGAGAGGAAGCTGGTGGAAGAGGCCTATTCGTCAGGGGTGCTCTGCCTCCTCACCTGCACCTCTACTCTTGCTGCTGGCATCAACCTTCCTGCACGCAGGTTTGTCTAGGCCTATGCATCTCGAACCCAAGTGGTCCCAGATCAAATTGTAATCAAACCTGGACTAAAAGAGATTTTAAAAACTGTTGAAGTATTGAAAGGGATTTCTTAATCATGTGTATGTGCCAGTTTTTTGGGGGTAGTTGTGGCCTAATGGTTAGAGAGTCGGACTTGTAACCCGAAGGTCACAGGTTCGATTCTTAATACCGGAAGGAAACGACTGAGGTGCCCTTGAGCAAGGCACCTAAGCCCCAATCGCTCCATGGGCGCCGCAGTGAATGGCTGCCCACTGCTCCAGGTGTGTGTGTCCACGGCTTGCAGTGTGTGTAATGTGTGTATGGGTTACCATACTTGTCCTTCACTTTACTTCACTTTCTCAGGGTGATTTTGAGGTCTCCATATGTAGCAGCAGAGTTTTTAAAGAGAAGTCAGTACAAACAGATGGTGGGCAGAGCAGGACGAGCGGGTATTGATGCCATGGGTGAGAGTATCCTGATCCTTCAGGACAAAGATGTAAACATGGTAAAGAACACAGATATGCAGTCAAACCAAAATTTATTCAGACACCCTCAACATTTCTCACATTATCACAGTTTATTCGCTATAGTTTAGAAAATGGTAATAAAATATGACAAGATATTTCACTGGTTTTGGCCATCCTTCTGTTAGACTGTCTCACAAATGAATTAGGTTGAATAGCTGTCAGCTGTTACATTTAAGTACACAATAAGATAATACCAATTTAGGTCAACCAATTACCAAGCAATGCTGAATTTTGTTCAGTCTGTGGTGTAAAAAGGTCGCATTAGCAATTAAAGGAATAACACCTAAGCAAAACATTGTCAGGTCAAAGTGTCTGAATAAATTTTGGTCCCAAATTTTTATAAATTTTATTGGTAGTCCACTGTATGAAGAATTTTAGGGTATAATATGTCACAGTTTACTTTATTTTGCCATCCTCACTTACGAACTATAGTGTCCTGCATCTACTAGGGAAAAAATATAAAAATGTATATCTGGTGCCTGAATAATTTTTGGTTTGACTGTACATATAACTCTATTATATTATATTATATTATATTATACAAATGTTTCCTCGCCAGGCCAAAAAACTATTGTCTGCACCGATGGAGAAGTGTTATAGTAACCTGCTGCACGATGGAGGGAGGGGCCTCCTCAGTCTCGTCCTGTCACTCATTGGCCTGAAAGTATGTGAAATGTTTTGATGTAATAATAAATAATAAATTCTGTCTGGTCTACAAGTGAAAACACTAAACCGTTTCCTTTGATTATAGATAACTACAAATGTAGAACAAGTGAGGGATTTCATGAAAGGCACACTGCTTAGTGTGCAAGAGGCTCTGGTCAGTCCAGACAGGAGTTTGTGGGATCTTACAGTGGAGTCCATAGAGACATTGAAGCAGAAGAGCCTCATTGAAGCCTCTGCTGATGTACATAATGAAACTATTCTCCAAATCACCAGGCTTGGGAGAGCAACATTCAAAGGTAAACACAGAGCATGGCAAAAGGATTTAAATTATGTAATGTTTAATTATTCTGTACATGTATTCATTTACCACAGGGTGGCAATATGACCTTGTTTAGAGATCAGTCAGTTAATCTCTACTGTCTATTTCTCCAGAGCCTCCCTTATGTAATGTTTTCCATTTAAATTATTACTTGATATTTCAGGTTCAGTTGACCTTAACTACTGTGATCTGCTGTACCGAGACTTATCGAAGGGGCTGGAGGGTTTACTCCTCAATAGTTTTCTTCATTTAGTGTATCTGGTTACTCCATATGACATGGTGCATCAGTGCAAGCCAGATTGGATGATCTACTTCAGACAGGTAAGATGCTTTCATCGGGTTAAATCTGTTTTAGTTATACACCGTTCAAAAGTTTGGGGTCGGTATGATTTTTTATGTTTTTGAAAGAAGTCTCTTATGCTCACCATGGCTCCATTTATTTGATCAAAAACAAAATTCACAGTAGAATTTTAACTGCTGTCCATTTTTATATATTGTAAAATGTAATTTACTCCTGTGAGTGAATGGCAAAGCTGAATTTTCAGTGTCACACGATCCTTCAGAAATTATTCTAATATGCTGATTTGGTGATCAAGAAACATTTCTTACTATTATCAATGTTGAAAACACTTGTGCTGCTGCTTAATTTTTTTTGGAAACCGTGATGCATTTTTTCAGGATTCTTTGATGAACAGAAAGTTCAAAAGCATATTTATTTACATATATGACTTTATTTAAAGTAGAATGTTTTTGTAGCACTATAATGTCTTTACTGTCATTTTCCATCATTTCAATGCATTCTTGTTGAATAAAAGTATTCATTTCTTTAAAAACAATACAAGGTGCAACAATGTTTGTATTTTGAATATTGTCTGTTGACTATTAATGTGCTTTTCCTTAGTGATGTGTATTCATTCTGAATCTAAAATTTGAATTGTACCAGTTTACAAATTTGTCAGCTGCTGAGCAGAAGATGGCCACTGCAGTTGGAGTGCCTGAAAGTTTTGTGGCTAGAAAGGCAGCGGGACAGAGCGTGAGGAAGGTTAGTAAAAACAGCATTCCTCTCATACTTTAGAATACCATACGAGTGATTCATGATCTTTTTTTGTTTGGGATTAAACAGCCTATGTATAATAAGCCAAAGAGTACAGTAGAAAGATATCATTAGCTGAGAATTGAATATAGTATTACTTAAATCCTAATTCTCTTAAAAGAGTTGCAGTGTTAACCATTTAACCCTACTTAAGTTTCTGAGGGGAAAAAGGGTTTTTGTGACCTAAGTTATATTTGATTTCACAATGATGGATTTTGTTCCTGTTTTCTTCTACCTGTGTCTCAGTCTGTGGACATTGTGGTAGTGAATAGGCTCTATCTGGCCCTAGTGCTGTACTCCCTACTGAAGGAGACAAACCTGTGGAACGTGTCTGATAGGTACCAGCTGACTAGAGGCTTTGTTCAGACTCTCCTCAGCTCAGCTTCTGCCTTTGGGTCCTCCGTGCTGCACTTCACTGAGGTTTGGGGCACATCTAAGCAGAATTTAAGGGCGTTTTCAGACCTGTAAATTGTTTGCTTTGTTTTGAAACTTAAATTACTACAATGTTGCAGTTTCTTCTTGGTTCGGTTCGCTTTCACAAGGAAATATTTTAAAGCATACCAAAATGTGTTAATGCAACGCAAGTCACATGTGAGTGGAACTATCCTCTTATTGGTCAAAGTACACAACGAACGAAACGCTCCAGAGTTCGTTTTCAAGCGGGCTGAGACCACCTCGTTTTGCCGATCTCGTACCGATTTTTTTTGGTGCAGATCTGAACATGATTTCTGTGTTCATATACGCCTAAACGAATCAAACTAGGAGAGGGGGGATTGGTGGGGGGGTGGGTATGGGGGGTGCCAGGTTCCGAGTTCCAAGTTCCAAAACAATGGCTCCAAACGAGCCAGGTGAGAAAATGCCCTAAGACATTTCATCCTACATATCTACATCTGCTTCTATCCTGCAGTCAATATTTGATTAGAATACTATGAGATTTGTCTGTCCATTTCAGGAGCTGGAGGAGTTTTGGGCCTATAAGTCTCTTCTCTTAGAGCTGACCCGTAGATTGACTTACTGTGTGCAGGCTGAGCTCATTCCACTCATGGAGGTGGCTGGAGTCATGGAGGTGTGTGTTATTGCTCAGTTTCTCTTGAATAGTTATGACCAGAATATTTGCTTAATAGTTTGTGTTTTTATTTTATTCTTCTTCATTCTCTTTTGATTCAGTATCGTGCTAAGCAGCTATATAACGCTGGTTACAAGACACTGGCGCATGTTGCCAACGCAGATCCACAAATTCTGGTCCAAACTATTGAAAACCTCTTCAAGAGACAAGCCAATCAAATTATTGCATCAGCAAAAGTAAGTACAATATTGCATTATATAGCAACATTATATTTAGGGGCCAAGCACTGAAAGTGCTTGAAAACACCTTCTTCTTCTTCTTCTCCTTCTCCTGTATGGAAGTCTATGGCAGCCAATAGAACCGCTTGCGGGAAAGTTATGAAATTTGGCACACTGATAGAAGACAGTCTGAACAGTCACCATAGCAAATTTGCAGTCTCTAACTCAATCCCTCCAGCGCCACCAACTTTCCAAAGTTTCACTCATGTTTATGCTAATAACTTTTGAACCATAAGGGCTAGAAACAAAATTCGATTCAGTTGCATCGTGACGTCATTTTCCATCATGTAAATCTTTCCGCCATTTTGAATTTTTTTTAAAACCTACTTTTTTGAACTCATCCTAGATGGTTGCTCTGATTTTCGCAAAAATTAAACCAGATCATCTTCAGACCATGCCAACAAAAAATTATGGAATTCAAGTTGATTCATCAAACCGTTCTTGAATACCGTGCAAACTAATTTTACGTAGCGCTTGCAAAAACAGACGTAATGCTGTATCTCCGCAACACTTTATTGTATTCAGACCAAACTTGGTACATGTCATCACAAGCATGACTTGAGGCTACATGCTGCGTTTCGGCCCAGCACCACCTACTGGTCTGGAGATACGAAAAATGGCTATTTTTGGTTATAACTTCTGAATGGTTTGTTGATATTCAAATCATAAAAGTGGTCTCGTTAGATTCAGGGCGTCATGCCGAGTCGACTGATATCCAATTTGTCCATATCGGCCATTTTGGGCATCGGCCATTTTGAATTTTGTACTAAAATGCTGTATTTTATGAACGCATGAACGTATTGTTACAAAACCTGTTATAGGTCATCGCCACAATGCTCTGAAAGAGTCTGAGAAGTTTCAGACTGGCGCCATCTAGTGGTGAAAAAAAAAATGATTTACATGCTTATAACTTTGGTTTTGGTTGACCTATTTTCACGGGAGTCATCTCCTTAGGTTCCTGAATCCTTGCTGAGTCTAATGATACCAAACATACTATGTATTGCCTTAGGTTCATGTTCAGGTTAGCGCAATGTTGAAAATTAGCTCTTAAAAAACATTTGCCAATATCTTCGAAATGATCAGAACTGCACCACTTGGTGGCGCTATATAGAACAAAACAAGGATATTTCCAATAATACAATTATCACAGTTTTTAAATGCAACACTTTTCAAATTCATTGGTGTACAGTTACAAAACTCGGTATGTGTCTTGATAATCCATTAAATCATATTTTAGTTACTCTATATATGATTTTTCAGCCATTTTGCATAAAATTACTTTAATTTCTCATTGTTGCAGTTGGTCTGACACTTCCAGCCATGTTGGCATGTCTTATTGTCTTCTTTGCGCTTGGCCCTGATAATTGCTGCTTGCAGCTATATTTCCATATTAGCTTTTTTACTTATTCATCCTCAAGCCAAACCCACATTACTTAATTTCTTCTGTGGAACTCACAAAAAAAGAAAAGAAAAAAAAAAGAGATGCAAAATAATCAAAAAGGAATCATCAAAGTATTTTCTCACACGATTGCAATCATATGGCTCAAGAAGACTATACTTTCATGATGATTTTTGGAGATTTTTGATTTTATAAGTAAATCGTAGAATCATTGACACCAATTGTCTCTATGCTCAGCTTAGCTCACACAATGCTTTTGAGAAACGCAGCCCAGAACATTCAGGAAATTTCTCCTTCTACATCAGAAAGAATTTATACAGGTTTGAAACAACATCCAGGGCCAGGGTGTGTAAAGTAATTTCATTTTTGGTTGGTGTATAAAAGAAAACACCCTTGTGTATTCATGTTAACTTTCTCGATGTTCATTTTCAGATGTTAATAAAAGAGAAAGCAGAGGCCTTGCAGGAGGAGGTGGATGACCTGCTTATGCTGCCATCTGATCTCCCATCTTTGTAAATTCTTATGTTTATTTTTTTATTTATATGCTGTAAATAGTCTGTATATAATTGAATCTATATGGCATTATGTAAACTCTTTTTTTTTTAACCTATATGTCTGGCTGCAATAAAAATTGAAGTAACCCTGATTTTTGTAACATCTCTATTACTGATTACCATGATCATGTGTTATTTTATATCCAACGATTTTACAACCAGCAGTCGGTCACAAACAGCATGTTACAATTCTAGCACTGCCTCATGTTGTGAGTTTCAGCCAATCAGGTAAGGTATGCAAATAAATAAATGACCTAAAGCCACGCCCAGGAGTCACTGGCGTGAGATATTTCAAACAATATTTGTCATAAACTGGTTCCTTTTTACAGTCAAACAAGAAAGAAGGAAGTTGGTCTTTAATGGTGCCAAAAATATATGTATTTTGCCTATGTATTTTGGATGAGAGCGTGAAACAGATGCAATCAACTACTGAACGAGACACCGGCAGATTGAACAGATGAAGTCTGCATCCACCGTTTCCACGATTGTCGCTCTTGTTTTGTTTCGCGCATTGTGTGCCGAAGTCAAAATAGTGATATCTGTCGAAGATGTTCAGTCCATACGTGTTGATCTGGATCTGTCCAATGTGGTCCGAAGGGTGGACGAAAGGTTTCTCTCCGTGGCTATAGATGCGAGTTTAATAGCTGAGGAGAAGTTCATGAACCTACTGAAGTAAGTGCTTCAAAAGTACTCTTAAAGCAGACCTCAAATAAATAAAGTTGTGATGTAACTTTAAAAGAAGTGATATGATGTTTATCTAGTTCACCGAAGTTAAGAACCCTTGCCAAAGCCTTGATCCCAGCGTTTCTGCGATTTGGAGGTACCAAACAAGATTTTATGAAATTCAACCCACGCGGAAGATATTTTCAAGCAAGAGAAAACAGCAGCAGCGCTGGTCTAGGTAACCTCTTTCACTAAGCAGTACATGAGTTAGTAAACTACATCCTCCTGTCAGAAAGCTGACTGCGGTGTGTTGTCATCTGACTTAACAGCATGATTCCAGTTTTGCTTTAATGAGGGAACAGTAAAGTGATTCACACTAAATATACTGTTTCGTATGTACTACAATGCCCCTAAACAGCCGGTTGTATCTCAAATTGGTCGTTGCCCTCAAATTTATTTGGACACTTAAACCTTAGCTTTTGGCTTTTAACCAGCTGGGTCCAAGTTGATTTTAGTGTAAATCCATTCACACTGTCTTCTTCTTAAAGTTACCAGCTGTTTAATCACGTAACTACTTCGATGTTCCACATCCGACTGACAAAGTGTCCAAATTCTTAAAAGTTAATTTAATGATAAAGCGATAATATACAACATTTTTATGGCCACTGTAAATAATACCACTTAAAGAATTTTTACTTATTTTGTGTTTTTTATATTATTATTATATGATTTATTTAATACGCACATCTGATGTCATTCCAACAGGAAATGTATGTAAGAGACTTGAATTGCCTCCATTGCTGGAAAATAGGTTAAAGCAAGAATGGGTCCTACAGTCAAAGACATTACTTCAGGAGGAACTAGAGGGAAAATACAAAAATACGAAATTCTCTGGTAAGTTTAATTCCACTTCTGTTAAATAATTACCTAACGGGAAATTTATCATGATTCAGTACAGCAAAACAATGTACATTAACACCATATAAATGTCAGGCCTTCCTTCTGGCCCTTATTTTTATGTGTCTAAAACAAATAGGCCTGGTTTCACAGATAAGGTTTAGATTAAGCCAGGATTATGCCTTAGTTCAATTAGGGCATTTAAGTGGCTTTTATAAGCATGCCTTAGAAAAAAAGCATTACTTGGTGCAAGTTGCTTTCAGTTAGAACAGCTCAAACATGCTTTTTAGTGTGGGACTAGGCTTAAATATTGTCTGTGAAACAGGGGGATAGTTAAATATATTTTTAATAAAATGATTTTTTTATTTTTAAAAAGTATATATTATGTTTCCATGATCAGTTGTAAAGTTGCTTTAGTAACATATTTAATTCAACAACCTGATCAATACATCACAAAAACATTTGTGAGTCCATCAACTGATACGAAACTCTCTCAGACTGGCCCTGGGCCATCATTATTGTTGAGCCCTGTTTTCATATTTTCAATGATATCACAATCAAAACTGTCAAAGAGAAAGTCAAGTGTCTGTCTTTCTTCCAGAATATGCTGTCGACCTGCTGTATGCCTTTGCAAACTGCTCTGGTTTGGACCTCATCTTTGGTTTGAATGCTTTGCTTCGAACCAGTGAAAACACATGGGACAGCGCGAATGCAGAACTGCTGTTGAAGTACTGTGAATCCAGGGAGTATGTGATGTCTTGGGAGCTGGGGAATGGTAGGATTTGGGATTTTTCTTTTTGATTAGGCTTGACATTCTTATTTTGAATGAGCTAATAATTTTAAATGATTATTTTTTATTATTTAAGTTGAATTCATTAAATCTCTTGCTTTAGAGCCCAACAGCTACGAGAAAAAAGCTGGGATCAGAGTGGATGGCTACCAGCTCGGTCAGGATTTTGTCCATTTGCATCAAATCCTTCAGGAATCCACGCTCTACAGCTCAACAGGCCTATATGGACCAGATATTGGTCAGCCACGAGATCACCGCAAAAATTTGTTAACTGGGTTAGTGTTCAGAGAAAAGAGTTATTTTTTTAAATATATTTTCAGAGTAGCTTCTTGTCTTATAGATTTGGGTATCCAATAAAGGTGACATGGTTGAACATTCACTTTCATAGGTTTTTGGAGTCTGGGGCAGAGGCCATTACTGCATGCACCTGGCACCAGTAAGTTATGATTTATTTCCTTTCACAAAAATCTCAAATAATTGAGTCTTTGTACTGAACTTGTTTTCCATTTTCCTTCTTAACAGCTATTATGTGAATGGCAGAGACACATCTTTAGAGGATTTCCTTGACCCTCATGTGCTTGATACTCTGGCAACAAAAATTGACGAGGTCCTCGAGGTACCAGAGTAATTATGCATGACACATTAAAATAAGAACTCTCCAGTGATATCTAAATTTCTCACATTCAACAGTAAGAAATATCATAGAGATAAATGAACTGAAATGAACTAATAAACACTCTGCCTTCAGACCACTGAATCTGTTTCTCCGGGGAAGAAGGTTTGGCTGGGAGAGACAAGCTCAGCATATGGTGGAGGTGCCATTGGTCTATCAGATACATTTGTTGCTGGTTTTATGTGAGTCAATTTTTTTCCACTTCAGACCAGTTTGAAGTTCATCAGTAAATTAAAGCTTCCAGTATGTTTTAATGTGGATTTAAAGGTGCAGTAAGCAATTTCTGAGAAACACTGTTGAAAGTGAATCAGAGCGAGTGCCACAACACACTTGTAGCCAATCAGCAATAGGGGGCGTTTTCACTCGTGATGAGAGAGTGAGTGAGTGAGCGAGCAAGATTTGAAGAAAGACTGTAGAAAGAGAAATGGCTGAGAAACATTAAAAAAACAAAGCGCAGAGGAATATCACTGGAAACTGAAGGGTTATGATCAGGCAAGAGCTTTAGGACCCACGTCAATATTAGAAAAGCTTTTCAGCGCTGAAGAGACATAAGCAGGAAGGCCTGAAAACAGACTTGGAGGTTGCTTTGTTTCTGCTCCATACATGAATAACATTAGTTTTGCTATGATATGCTGTTGTTGTAATGTTATTTTTAGTAACCAGACATGTTGTGTCATTGTTTGTCTGGAGCTGCTTTGCTACTGGTGACTAACAACGAGCTCTTGATTGTATACTCTTGTGTACTATATGTTTATTTATTGTTCTTGTCGTTTCGTTCATCTGTCACCTTCACATTATTTTTCGTGAAGCATTATTTTGCTTTGGTTCAACTATGATAGAGAGATATCCACTTGCATTGTGTTTGTGCATTTTGGGGGCGGAGCAATGAAGGGAGGGGTGTGTTTGTTTGGGTTGATTTTAGTGTTTCTCATTTTCTCTTTAAATCAGTTTATACAAATGACAATAAAAATGGAAAAAAATTGCAGTTCTACTCTATTATTTATATATGAGTTTCCATTTGTTGCAATTAAAAAATTAAATGGTTTTGCATTTAAGTAATGGTAATTTAATGTGTTAATTTAAATATAAGAAAATAAAAGTTTAGGGCTAGAATTTTTTTATGCTGCATTTATTGGATCAAAAATATAGTAAAACAGTAATGCTGTGAAATATTATTACAATTTAAAATAAACCTTTTTGTTTTTAAATGCATTTTAAAACTATTTTTTTTATTTTTGCTGCCATTACTCCAGTCTTCAGTGTCACATGATCCTTCAGAAATCCTATGCTGATTTGGTGCTCATTAAACATCCCTTATTATTATCAATCTTGAAAACAGTTGTGCTGTTTATTATTTTTGTGGAAGCCATGCCACATTTAAGGATTTTTTGATGAATAGAAAGTAGAAAAACAACAGCAATTATTTGAAATGCACATCTTTTGTAAAATTATAAATGTCTTTACGATCACCTTTGATCCATGTAATGCATTCTAGCTGAATAAATGCATATTTTAAATAAAATATATTTAAATCTGTTTCGTTTAATAAAGGTGGCTGGATAAACTGGGACTTGCTGCTAAGCTTGGTTTGGATGTCGTTATCAGACAGGTATTAATTGGTTCCGGCACGTACCATTTAGTGGATGATAACCTAGATCCCCTTCCAGTAAGTGTTTCTTATGTGTTTGATCTTTCTTACATGATGTCCATATCAGTTCAGGAATGTGGACTGTTCAATTATCCCATTTTTTTCTTTTAAACTATTTTATACATATGGAAGGATTACTGGCTATCATTGCTATACAAAAGGCTTGTTGGTCCAGAAGTCTTAAAAGCAGAAGTTCATACGAATTCTGGACAAAAGAAACCAATACGGGTATACCTTCACTGCACTAACAGAAAAAGGTACTTCTATTCTCCTGCTTACAAAACATTTTTTTTTAAAGAAACAATGGTTAATCCTTTTTGACATATCATATATCCTTTCCAGTACACTTTACAGAGAAGGTGCTGTGACCTTATTTGCCTTAAACCTAAACAAAAATGAAGCCAGAATTGGTCTGCCCGCCCATATGGCCAACAGCACCATTGAAGCATTTGTGCTACAGTCAGCTGAGGCCGGTGAACAGAGCCTTTATTCCAGGTAATGTCTCATGATCTCACAATGTTTGGACTGGACTCCTATAAATCTGTTTGCTAGCAGAAGATTAGAACCACTGTTTTACTTTTAATAGGTCATTTCTAATGTCACCTCAAGAATGGTTAAAATGAGTCAGAAATGTGATTAAAAATGGTTGAAAAACACAAAATAAATGTGACCAGCTACAGGACCTAATATATACACATTTTCCTTATTTATTCATATAAATGTAAACCTAACATTTATTGAACCTGCTTAGTTGGGGACACTCAACACTTAATATTCAATATTATTGATCTGACTATATCTATGCTATTCTATGAGAACTGAACTGAGCTGGACAATGACAATTTTTTTGCAGAACTGCTTTATAGAGAAATTAACTAGTTTAATAATTGATCTTTACAATGGAACTGAATCAACACTGAACTGACTTCAGCTGAACAACAGCTGAAATGCATAATTTTCACTGTAAAGCTGCTTTGAAACAATCTGTGTTGTTTAAAGTGCTATATAAATAAAGGTGACTTGAGTTGAAAATTATTAAAGCATTTGAACATGTTATGCATCAACTATCATAGTAACAACCTAAAGATTGTTAAATCCCACTTTTTGTCCATATCTAGGTCAGTCAAATTGAATGGGCAAGTGCTGAAGATGGTGGATGACCGAACACTTCCTCCACTGGAGGGCCGTGAGCTGCCTCCTGGAGCACACATTACGCTGCCTGGCTTCTCATTTGCATTCTATGTTCTGACTGAAGCAGGAGCTCCAGTATGCAAATGAGCTCAGATAAAGACTGCTTTCACTGGAGAATCAGGGACACAAAATGTGCGATGACAAAATATTTTGCTTTGAGATTATTTATGTAAAGGAACTTCAATCTTGAATGAAATTAATCAGACTCTACTTATGAAAATGTATATTTATTATAAATATCGAGCTGAAACCACTCAAGACTATTTTTAATGATCAACACAGACTGGATTTAATCTATTTTACATCTGTTAAAATAAACTGATTTTCAGCTAAGCGCTCATTTGTCAGAACATTTTGTTTGACATGTCTAAGTGATTGAGTGTCTGTGCAGACAGGCAGCCTTCTTCACTGTAGCAATCAAGCCTTTTGATTCTTAGTCATTTTTTGTCTGTGTGATTCACATCTGTGTGTGCAAAGCACTGCAGGCAGCTAAATTTGATGGTTGAGACATTTTGAGAATCCTCTCAAAGGCAGACTTTAGAGCACTTGTTACTCTTTGTGTGGTGATGATTGTTGCAGAGAGTCTGTGTTAGAGGTTGAAACATCTGGGTTTAAGTGAGAACACAGCTGAACACAGTGAGAACAAAGAAATCAATTTATTTAAATGTCGAGGAGGATTGTTACTGTATGAGTAGTTTCGTCATTTAAACATTTAACATTAAAAAAAATATTTAAAGAGCATTGTATTGAAAGAACATAACCTCATCTAAAATAAACCATTGATTGTCCCAAAGAGGGAAGCTATTCTTGTAATAATGACTCTTATTCTCAAGCCATCTGTCAGTTTGCTAAGGGGATTTAAAAATCTTTTTGCAGAGAATTTCCAAATAATAGAAAATTATGGAAAGGTTAAATTGCTCAAACGCTTATTTTGTGAATCAAAATGAGTGGATAAAGAAAAAACTTTTCAGTGGGTGGTTTTGCCCACCTGGTGGCGATGTTTACTACTGTTGAGAGCCTGAATTGGTCAAAAATAATTTTGGAGGCCACATTACAGTTCATGTATGAATGAACACCTCAGGCATTATTCATTGTTGGTGATGTTGAGGTTTTAGTTTAGGATAAATCCTTCATCTTTTATTTGGCATACCCTTTGCCCCAAAGATTAAATAAAACATTTTAAAAAAAAACATGCTATGGTAAATCATAAGTATGACAGTCAAAATTCTGAAATAAATATTGACCATTTTATAAAAAATAAAAAACATCTCTAACTGTTCTTTGAATTTTGTTATGATTATCACACAATTTTGACTGTTTTCTTCATAATTATGATTTAGTATCTTATAATGATTTACGGAAGCATAAAACCATTTGGTTTTTACTTTTAAAGTTTGGGTAGTATAGTAGCTACATAATTAGCTGGTGAAAATATATTCCTCTCATTGTTTTATCTTTGTTTTCAAGATATCTTTGTTGTTGTTATAGTCTATTGTAGCCTATTACTTGTTCAGTTCTAAATTATAAATAAATACATAAAAAGATAATATGCCATCAGTCTGTACCATTATACAAGTAGGCCTACACATTTTACTGAAAATATGGTTGACATGCATCTCTCATGAACGCGCATGTGGTGTCTTGCTAAGTTGGGCATGGCATTTGCTGAAGGGGTCGTTGTTTGCAGTGGAGCTTGGTAATACACGGCTTGTGTACGATGGGGAGAGCAGACTGGCAACCCCTGCCAGTCACAAATCTTCTCCATCTCCCAAGAGAAATCCCACGGCCAATGAACACAAGTCCTCACTCCCGCAGCGTGGTTTTGTCCACAGACTCTCAGCTTCATTAAGAGGCGCCGTCTGGAAACATTAGGGGATTTAGGCAATGTCAGAGACTCAGGCTTACCCTTGGGCTACCCTGACTGAAGTATCTACACACTAATGACTCGGTGAACCAGGGGTTTTCAAACTTTTTGATGTCAAGGGCACACAAATATGAAGTGTGTTAAATTTTTCCCGTTCTTGTAATCATGTTGGTTATTAAATCATTAACATAGGCTACTAGCCTTTAAAATACATGAACATTGACAGAACTTTGTATTCTCTAAAATTTTACAATTCCCCTCTTTGTGGCTCAATAATCTGAAAACTTTCTGTCTCTGACTTCTTTCTTTTTCATTTTTCTTCTGAGATTTATTCTTTTTTCAACAAGCTGTCAGAGTTGGGTACTCCACTTCAAGATTATATGGTGTGATGTTAGGTCATAATTTTCAGCACTCAATAAAAATCCTTATTGAGTGTGTTTGGCCCCTCTCTCTAAACCTTGCTGCCATTCTTTGCTATGGCTATACTTTTTGGAGTCCAGGGGTTTTCAATGGGTGGTCTACACTGTACAGTAAGGGATGTCAATTATTCTTTTTTTTATATCAAACTATTTTTCTTGTGTAAAATAAATAAATAAAGTAAAAGAAAACATCTAGCCTTTTTTTAATCTTTAAATGTAGCTAATCTGTGAAAAGTTTTTAAAATGTAAGCATATCATAACAAAATAATTATATATGGTATCCACGTCATTATAGGCAATGCTCAATTTTATGCAATATGCATCAATATGAATATTTTGTCTAATAAAAGGCATAATAATAATAATAATAATAAAATCCCAAAGTCATTCACACATAAAGGCGGGGAAAACTCACTAGCACCTCCCACGCACGCCTTAATAATCGCTAGTCAATCCGTCAGTCTCTCCTCTGAGCTTGAGGAAACCCGAAAGGAAACTTTGGGAAGACTGTTGAAAGTTATTAGCGACTCAATAAAATAATCGCTCTAAAATGAACGATATGACAACTGAATCTGAAGCAACACGGGGATCGAAGTCTTCAGTTTGACGCGCAACGCGATTAACAAATGGACAGGACGCGCATGTTGATTTGGGGAATAATCACAGGTACGATTCACCATTGTTGCTTTGTATTCAACGCCTTTAACTGTGCTCTGTTCGTCTACAAAGCAGCTATAGATTGTAGAAGTAGGCCTACCCGTTTGCCAACTTTTCCTTCTTTAAATAGCTCTTTATTTACTTGTAGCCTATTTATTAATGTGCTCGTGAGTCGTGACATCAAGAGTTGAGTGTCTAACTTCTTTAACACTATTATGCCCGTTTCTATTTTTAGCACTGGAATTTAGTTTATCACATTAGAAGACCTTGGTTAATCATAGAGGGAGGGATTTTAAAGTTTAACCACGATTAAGAGGGCTATATAACCCAGTGTAACATTTGCCTGGAATCCTGCAAAGCAATCTAATGCCACAGTTCTGGAGATATGCATGGAGCCACCTGTGATTTGTTTGTTGTCTGCCCTCAGCTGTTGTCCTATGCAAATACTCCCAGGCTGAATGGAATACCACAAATGCACAAGCGAATGGGACTGTGTCTTGCAATCCCCATGACAACAGCAGCAACTGCACAGGTAAATATCAATGGCACCCCAACCTGTTCTTCTCAAATAATGGACTTGCCAAGCTTGAGATATTTTCCATTTGCTCTGCTTTCAAAATTCCACCTCATGCAGAAAGCGTGTTTTGAAGCCGTGCTGGGGTTCGACTAACACTGACTTTGAAGACATGAGATATAAAAAAAAGGAGGGGAGGGGGGGGAGGGCATGATATAAAAGTCTTGATAGCTTGACCACCAGCTTATGAGATAAATAGGGTATTAGATTAAAAGATATTTGTATAGCATGAAAAAGCTGGTGTTATTTGATCACAAAATTCTGCCAAAGCATTTGATTAACATGATATTATAATCTGTTCACTGAGGACAATTGGACTGTTATGATAATTCAGCTTCTTAGTCCCCTTCGAAACTTGTAATTTTATTTAAGAATTGATAATACTCTCAAGATCAAGTTTAGCATCTCTGTATAGCATGTAATCCTCAGATCATTTTACGTGGCCAGAGGTTGTAATTAGATCCTTTCCCATTCAACTTTTAGTTCGTTCTGAAGTCAGAGCTCAAGTTTCAGTTTCTGTAGAGCAGTCCCTTTTCTAGCACAGTCCTTTGAACTGAGTTTGGCTTTTACAGTGCCTTGTATAACGACGCACACACAATATTGTAAATGAGTGAACGGACAACCCTAATAACATTGGGCCTACTCTGTATTTTAAGGATGCACAATATATAGACTGTAACAGTTCCACTGAAGTAGAATCAGTTTTCTGAGCCCAAATGCAGTTAATTTCATAATTAATCAATAACTTGAAAATAAACATAACTTAAACATTAACTTGACTAAGCTTGGCATGGATATGAAAACTACAGCATCAAATGATGACAAAGCTATACTAAAACACATGGCAAAATGAGGCCTAAATACATAGACTACTGATGAGCAAATGATAAACACCTGGGGCCTCATTTATAACCATTGCGTACGCACAAAACAGGCCCTGAAAGAGGCGTACGCCACTTCCGACGCACAAGTTGTGATTTATAAAAACAAACTTGACAGGAAAATTTGCGCACCTGCACGCAAACTCTGACCCATGCGTACGAACATTTTGGAGATGGAGCAGTTTGGCGACACTGATGGTGAGCTGGAGTTACATGTCTTTTTGGTCACTTTTAGACAGAAAATCTGAAGAAAATTATACATGTACAGAAAGATAATACAAATATAATTTCACTCACCAAGCCAATCACATGAAGCAAACATCCGTCCCTTCTTAAATGTCCGCGCCAGCGAGCGCGTTGGGCCGTTTAGTGAAACTGACATATCTTCATTATAAGTCCTAATCATAAATACAGTGCATGTTCACAATAGCAGTTTAAATAAATACATAAAAGAATGATTTTAACTATGTTTTACTTCTAATGTAAACATTTAGATTAAATATGCCATTCTGATTAATGGAGTTAAACACTTAAATTACATGAAATCATTACTGAGAAGTTACAACTTTTTTATATAATTTTTAAATTTAATAAATAGAAATATTTGTTGTGGATGCAATGCTTTCGAACACTTTTCCTCTGGCATGCTGTGTTTTAATGTTTTAACTACAGAGATAATTGATTATCATGATAATAGCAGATTGTCTGAGAAAATAGTTTCGTGCAAATAATGCACAACAAGATCTATCTGTTTCCATTAAAAATATAAATCAATTAAAAATACTCTGGCCAGTGGAAAATATAGTGTAAAATACATTTTAGAGAATTTTTCTCAATTTGATTTATTTATTCAAAAACAAGGCAAGGATAGACTACTAAATGATTTTTTATTAATGTAAAGTGACAGCAAATCCGTATTTCATATTTTCCTAATGTCTTGTACCGTTAAACATGTTATCACGTGGATGAATAATCATATGCAAATGATATGCAGATGAGGATATGCATAGTTAAACTAGGCGTTGTAAGCTCCATATATGGTTGTTTAGGGGAGGAGACGCATGTGCGCACAATCTTCCGCTAACTGGGATTTATAAAGTGAATTCTGCGCAGTTTCTGGCGTACGCACGGTTTTATAAGTCTGAATATTTTTTTGCATACGCCATTTTTGGCTTTCTGGCGCACGTACACTTTTAGTAAGGATCCTACGCACAGTTTTATAAATGAGGCCCCTGAACACAATGAAACAATTAACCAATGAAAACAAAAGCACATGGGATGAACCCAAGAGAAACTGGGAATCATGTGACAACAAAGAGCCCAACCAAGCACCAGCCTTACAATGAGATTATGTTTGTTATTGACTGTTATTTTTACATTTAGATTGCCTTTGCCATCAGCTTACTCTCACGTAAAGTTTACCTTTAAAAACACACAAAAAAAAACCTTTTTTAAATGTAATCTTTAACAAATGTTTTTTCATGAATCCCTAAATTCACTTGACTGATTTTAGTTTTTGGTGTTTATTTTCAATTTAATCAGACAAAATAGCCATAATAACATGAAAATAATTATTGGACATAATTTGTGTTTCTATTACACTACTTTTAATTGCTTTTTTAAATTTCTATTTCAAAATAAATGCGGTTCTTTTGAACTTTCTATTAATCAAAGAATCCTGAAAAAAACATTGATAGAAATAAGAAATATTTTCATGAGCATCATATTAGAATGATTTCTGAAGGATCATGACAAGAGTAATGATGCTGAAAATTCAGCTTTAAAAAAAATATAAAACAGTTTTATATTTTTTCAACTTTTTTTTCTTATAAAAATATAAAACAGTTGTTTTAAATTGTAATCATATTTAACAGTATTTCTGTATTTCAACCAAATAAATGCAGTCTTGTTGAGCATAACAGACAGCTTTCAAAAACATTAAGAAATGATTGATCTTGCACTTTTGAACATTAGTTTACATGTTTGATGGTGATATGTATCTCTGCTTTAAATCTATACAGATTCAAAAGATGACCACAAATGGAGTGGTCACTTCTCTAAGTGTCCAAAGGAATATAAGCATTACTGTATCCATGGTGTTTGCCGTTTTGTGGAGAAGCAGAACACTCCTTCATGCAGGTGAGACTTTGCCCTGTCCATCACTCAACCAATCAGAGCTCAAGTAAAAGATGAATAATATTTTTTTTATACTTTTGCACAGATGTGAAACGGGATATATTGGCTCTAGGTGCGAATATCTTGATCTTAATTACCATGTGGAAGAACGAAGAAAAATAGTCATCGCATGTGTGGTCGCAGGATTGGTCTTTCTGATTTTGCTCATCGTCTTCATATGCGTCTGTACACAGTGAGTGATGCGTTACACTATTAAGAGCATTGTACCTTCAAGTGTTAGTCTTCAGTGTTTATTTAATCTTTAATGTTGTTCTTTTTACCGTCTTCTTTGTTTCCCAGTAAACGATATAAACCATGTAGAAAGAAGAAGAGAAAAAAGGAAACAAGTGATGAAGATGAGAAGCTCAGTTCACTAAACACACATGAAGCTTTAGCTGCTCCGGTCGACACATGCGACACTAATGCTGTATGAAGTGAGTATTTATTCTTCTCTATTCTCCTCATTAATTTTGCATTATTCACGCATTAGGGCCACTTTCTGTTCAAATCATGTAAAACAGTGGTTCTTATAGTTAGTACAAAGAGTACGCAATAAACAAGAACTGCCTGGTAAAAGCCACTTGCTACTCATCATCCTGATCTCATTGAAAATGTTTAATTTAACTTTTTGTGTGGTTTTCTAACAGTTTGGACTTGAATAAAGAGAGAAAACCTTAACCTTTTCACAAGCATTTTGTTTTCATAGTTAGACAGATATGGTGATGTGTCATTATAGGATTGTCTAGCAATATATTGATTATCGCAGAATTGCTGTATCGTGATACCGGTATCGTGAGCCATGTATCGTGTATCGTATCCTATCGTGACGTACCCTCTGATTCCCACCCCTAGTACAAACCACGTTTATCTTTGTTTTAAATGAACCTGTATTTAATGAAATCGGTGTCATATTTTATTTTATCTGACATAGTTTTGTTAATTTTTTTTATAGGGTGTTTATATGACAACCATGTACTAAACACAGAAAAGTTTTTCTTTTGCTTTTTTCACGTACAGACGAAAACGTTGTCAAAACGATCGCCGTTCACAAGGATCCGCAAAAATGGCTAAAAACGCTGTATTCTGTATGCCAGGCCAGTAGTTGTCGATGTCACGTTGTAAAGAAACACTACGTGCCTATAGACTAAACACATAATACGCATGCGCATGACATCACCCGTTTCTCAAAATCGCGTCACGATTTCAAAAGCTTGAGTTTTCATGCCACCAAAACTTTGTTGTCGTATAAATGAACAGCCAAAACGCATTTTTTTTTTTCCATTTTCAGTTGAAAATGGTGTCGTGTAAATGGCCCCTTAGGATGTTTATATTGGCATCTGATGAATTTGTCTAGCCTTTATTAAAGGGATAGTGCACCCAAAACATTTTTAATTCTATAATCATTTACTCTCCCTTATGTCAATCCAAAACTTTTATGAGCATTAAAGCTCAAAATATCACAAAATTTGATTTGGATGCACAAGTGTTGACGCCAGTTTTCTCTTTTTAATTAGAGAATATATATATATATATATATATATATATATATATATATATATATATATATATATATAAATATAAATCTTTGCTTGATCCACCATCATAACCACTTGTTCTCTGATTCTTATTAAACAAAATGTCCATTTTATTATAAAATTAAATATTTGCTCCAATCAGAAATTGATCTGTATTCTGTACCAAGCTCTATAAAACTGCATGACAGTTTTTCCATACCATACAAGGACCTTCACTTGTCATCCTCTCTTAGTTCATGCCAAAAGCATTTTAGATGTGCACAGCAAGCTCTGTAAAAGAAAGTATTGACACAATAAGCGAAATGCTTGTTTGACGTGTGGATATATTGTAACGCTGTTCAGACCTTGGTTGCTAGGACGTCAGGTCAACTTTTAGTTCAAATAGATTGGTTTAATGATCTTTTTTGTTTCAGTAAAAACATTGAAGTGATCCTGCCAGAGTTGGGAATGGCCTGGAAATGTGGACTTGTCCTGCCAAGTGATGAATGCAGTGCTTTACAGTATAATCCTGAGTGGACTTTAAATTAATTTGGGAGATATGGTGTGTCAGGCAACCTTTGCCATTCTGTGTGATACTGTTTACCTCATTTTTCATGCCACAAAAGATTTTTATACTTTTCAGAAAAAAAGTGTCGATGAACTGAACAAATATGCCTTCAGAGTGGCTGTAATGACAAAGTGGTGCCGTTCAATATGCTGAATGCAAACAAAGCCTATCCATGTTGGTTTAGATATAGGCCTATTTCTATTGCATACAAAGCACAGAATATTGAAAAAAGTTTCCATATAATGTTAAATTGACAATTAAATTATAAGTTTAAACAGTTTCTGGAAGTAGTTCTCCTGACAGTAACGGACCAAAATATTCTATTTAGATTTTTGATTTTGACTTTGATTTATTTATTAACATGTAAATACAAAATGTTTCGCTTTGTTTGATTTTAAAAGAATATATTAAGTAAATTGTGGAGGACAATTACCATGTAAATATGTGACAAAGAAGTTTTGTTTTCTTTATTGAGCTTTTTGACAGAAAAGTATAATAAATAAATAAAAAGATTTGCAATTTGTTCAACTTTTTTTAATGAAAAATAATAATTTTATATATTTGTGTTCTGTTAGATACAATTTGGAAATATGTTATTTGCTGGTGATGTAAAGTTAGGTGTATGTTTCACATGCTGTTCAGATTTCTGTTGTAAGCACTAAACATTTTTGAGATCTTCTTTAAATGCAAAGCTATATTTACTTCATACCATAAAATGTCTTTATAAAGTAATTCATGTGAGTATTGTTACACAAGAAAGTCTGATTTTCAGTGGGTGCTCCAGTGGTTACTAAAGAGATGGATTTTTTATTTTTATTTTTTTTGTAAAATGTAAATGCTTGCATTATGTTCTGTAAACAAGGTGAATGTGGCACATAAACTGATCATTTCTTCACGCCAAGGTGGAAAATGTCCATGGAATGTGCAAAGGTGCTTGGTTAGAATAAACTGTCGTCCAACCCTGCTTCCAAGAAATGTTCCATCTGCTTAATTGTTTGTTTTTCTCCCTAGTTTCAACTGCCCTCAAACATCCAGTCTGTGGGATTATTTAACCGTTATCATAAAGCTTTGAAGAGATCTTAAGAACTTTTATTACTCAAAAGTTTTCGAAGCTTCAGTCTGTGCTGATGCCAATAGAAACCAGCACAGGCAGACCTAGTGTTTCAACACAGCCATAAATAGCTCTTCTTGGCTTGATGTCAGTGGTTGGAGAACGACAGGAATCCAGCACCTCAGCTGGTGGGACCGTGTGAGGCAGAAGTTTTTCCATGATATTTATCAGAGCTGTGTCAAATGTAACAGAACATCACTTAACCAGACAACAGTATGCATTTATTTCAAGCCTGAGTTTTAGATATTTTCAAAAGTATTTTTTGTTGCAAGATGTAAAGGCTGTGATAGATCATATGATCTAAGGCCCATTTAAACTTCTGTTCCACCTGTGGAGAACGACAGTAGCAATGACCTGTGTCGAATGTCTCATGCGGCTGAATGTCCCCTGAACTAAAGCAGCAGGAAACGAAAATGTAAGGTGTGTCTCAAAGTGAATGAAATGGGTAACCAATACAACACTCTTTCTGAAGGAGATAAGAGATCACTTTTTTTTTAAGGAAAAAATAAATTCTCTTCTTAAAGCCATATGATATCTTCATCAGTGAGATGAAGTTTTTGTGAGAATCACTCAGACTGCTTTTGTGAACTGAATCAACTGATTTATTGACAAGACAAACTCAAAAAAACAATTAGTTAGAATTCTTAAGAACATTTTTTAGAAGAACTAGATGTTTTGTGAATAATTACTTAAATTAAGCTATTCAATTGCTTCAGAAGACTTAAAATATATATTTTTCACCCCGTGACAAAAAGAGTCCAACTGGGAAGGAAGGACGGGCACCCTGGAGTGATGGAAAGTAACAGGCAGGTGTCCAGGTTGGTGTCGGCACACTAGGAAGCCTCCAGGTTGATAACGGCGATACAGGAGCCAGAGAGATGCCGGTCGCTCAAGGAGCCAGAGGGGCGCCCCCTGCAAAATTTTCTTGGAAGGAGCTATGGGGTTGTGAACTAGAGCGGACTCAGGAGCAGGCTCTGGAAATGCTTTCTCTAGACCGGGTTCTGGACTTTCAGTCTCTGGAATGGACTCAGGGATTTCCTTCATTGAAACCATCTTTGAGATTTCACTCACTGGAACGGACTCAGGAATTTCACTCACTGGAACGGACTCTGGTATTTCACTCACTGGAACGGACTCGGGAATTTCTCTCACTGCAATGGACTTAGGAGCGGACTCTGGATGTTGGGACCTGAGAGGAGACGATTTCTTCAGAGCCAGCCGGAAGGAAGTAACTGCAGGATCAGCCATCTTTGCTACCAGGTCGGCGCTGTTCAAAACCACCTTCTGGGCTTGAGGGGAGACTGGAGGGATGGGTGAGATGGTCCAGAAGTTGAGATGTGGAGGGTTCTGGTTGCAGGCTCGAGGTCAGTTGGAGCGCCGTATGATCTCAGGATGGGACTGGATGAGCGTGTGTAAAGTCATCTTTAACTTAATCACAAAATCAGAACCATTTAGCCCGAGTATGTAGTTAATATAATTAACTAAGGGTAGATAACATTTAGCTGGAGCAAGAAACTGAAATAAATCATCATCCAGTCCCATCCGAAAGCAGGCATTGAGCGTAGAATTGCTCCAGCTCACCTGATGGGAATACTCCAAAAAGTACTCTACATACCGCTCTAGAGGCTGACCGTTCTGGCTGATGGTGTACAGGAGATGGTCCTCAGCCCTCAGTAAGATCCGTGCTTGTATCTTTAGCCCTATTCAGGCAGGACTAGTTTCCCAGACTAGTTTTTTTTTTGTGCAACAATCTTCAGCATGCTTTCATTTAGTTTCAATATGGATGCTATCAGATGAAAAAATAAAAACATTATAAAATGAATAAATAGAGTCAAACTGTGGAAACTGCAAAGACTACCCATTTTAATATCAGTGTCAGGTAAGAGTAAGATACTTGTCTAGATTTCTCTGCTTACTTATGTGGGTTTATTATAAACAGCCACTTCTATGAACTCTTACTTAAAATGTACTTAAATAGGGTTTTTATAATTAATTTAAATCTAGGCCTATAAGGAGGAGCAGTTGAATGCTTGAATTGGATTGGTTGACACACATGCAATTATTTTCAGGGAAACGTTATATGAACAAATAATAAATTAAAAGACATATACGTCATATTCACACAAGCACAGCAGATGACCTTCTGTAACATCCATTTATAGAAAACACACTCACCTCTGTAATAAACACGGAGATGTTAGTCCTGCCTGAATCAGTACAATGTCACAGACGTCGAGTGACAATTGTAACTCAAACGTCCTTTAAAAAACTAGTCCCGTCCGAATAAGGTATTTGTTGGGTCCTGGATTCTGTCACGGTGGGGGGCTGTAATGAAGGTGCATGACAATGTAATAAACTAAATACTCTTTTAATTGTAAATGGAAACACCCAGGAGATAAACTTGAAGACACAGAATAGAACAACCACTTCAACATAGACATAAAAAAATTCAGGACAAGGAACTGACTGAAACTGAGGGCTTAAGTTCAGAGGAGCTAACGAGTTAACAAGGAACAGGTGAATGAGATGAATCAATTAAACACTTGGGAAAACTATGAGTTTCTATGAGTTCTGGATGACCGCCAGAGGCAGTGCTTCCCACTGAATATCATCACTCTTGCTCATGCACAGGTCGAATCTAATAACAACAAAGTCATCACATGACCAGGTACGTCATGGGGATCCCCTCTATTTAACCCCGCGACATCCTGCAAACTGTCTCTACAGAATCTTCTCGCAAGACTCCGAGTGACAGGGTGCTCTGGCGGTCATCCAGAACTCATAGAACCGTAGTTACATATGTAACTCTCGTTCTATTTTGTTCTTACTGACCGCCAGAGGCAGTGCTACCCACTGGATGGCTAATAACAACAAGGTCACGAGGAGGCTACTCCTAACCTTATGCCGAAGTTGAGGGTCCCAACAGGACTGCTGCTCCCATAGCACCTGGGGCTGCCACATTAACTCTGTAGTATCTGGAAAAGGTATATCAGTGGATTATCAATTAGCCGCTTCAAAAATGTCCATTAGAGGGACACCTTTTAATGCTGCCCAAGATGTTGAGATACTTCTCGTCGAATGGCATTTTATGCCGGCTGGCAATGTCAGGTTGTTGGTCTTATATGCCTGGACAATGACCTCCACCCCCCAGTGTGACAACCTCTGTTTTGAGGTTGGAGGCTGCCCTTTTCTTGGCCCGCCGTAGCAGAGAAAGAGTTGGTCTGACTGTTGCAGTTTCTCTGTAGCACTCAGATATCCACGAAGGGCTCGCACTGGGCATAATTGTTCCTTTGGATTGCCATCTTGTGTGTCAGACACAGAATGATTAAGTGCTACCAACTCATTTGGTTGATTCCTAAATGATGTTGAGAGCCTTTTGGGTAGGAATGAGGGGTTAGGCCACAATGTCACCATTGTTCCATCCGCATAACAAGTGGCTAAATGGGACTACAGAGGTTGTCAGGAACATTAATGTCATTACACCGAACAGGTCACCTCATACTCACTAGTCCAATTTTACCGCCTTGTGTTCATGATCATGCTTTTGCAAAGTGTTCATGATCATGCTTTTGCAAATTATTCCTCAAACATTTGGGTAAAATGTTCAAGTGATGCGACCGTGGAGTAGTTCGTTTAGCTTTTTACTTCTGACGATTGTATTTAGGCTTCAAAATTCATAAAAGTTGTGTTCATTTGTGATTATTGATTAATAAAATGTGTAAGAATCATAATCTTTTTTAGGTCACAGAGTTTATTTTCTGCAATAATCCAAAAGCCAATGGAAAATTATATTGGGTTTTTTGTCAAAGGAGCCAGGGTAATGTTAACTTCCAGGCTGACCTATACACGCAGCACTCTATTATACAGACTTTCACTTTAATAAAGGTTTGGAATGACATGAAGGTAAAAAGAAAATGAAAAAAATTTAATTTAAATTTTTGGGTGAACTAATGTTAAAACTTGGCTGTGTCCTAAATCACATACTCTTTTGATTAGGTACTTATTTTGAATAACTAATTATTTCATGACCACTAAAAAGGTATGTTCTATATACAGTACTATGAATGTGTGTAGTATGAATGTAATCTGGACATACTACATTTCGCTGTGCTGTCATTATCAGATTACCTACAATCAGTTCAAATCCTCTCCCGTGGCCTCATGGGATAGTAAAGTGTCCATCGCATGCACACTTCAGAATCTCTCTGGACGTAGGTCATCCGGGTACTTTTGCCTACACTTTTACAGGTACTGTGAATTCGGACATACTTCATTCGTCACATACTGGTTTTTACCTATACAGGTCCTTCTCAAAAAATTAGCATATTGTGATAAAGGTCATTATTTTCCATAATGTAATGATAAAAATTAAACTTTCATATATTTTAGATTCATTGCACACCAACTGAAATATTTCAGGTCATTTATTGTTTTAATACTGCTGATTTTGGCATACAGCTCATGAAAACCCAAAATTCCTATCTCAAAAAATTAGCATATCATGAAAAGGTTCTCTAAACGAGCTATTAACCTAATCATCTGAATCAACTAATTAACTCTAAACACCTGCAAAAGATTCCTGAGGCTTTTAAAAACTCCCAGCCTGTTTCATTATTCAAAACCGCAATCATGGGTAAGACTGCCGACCTGACTGCTGTCCAGAAGGCCATCATTGGCACCCTCAAGCAAGAGGGTAAGACACAGAAAGAAATTTCTGAACAAATAGGCTGTTCCCAGAGTGCTGTATCAAGGCACCTCAGTGGGAAGTCAGTGGGAAGGAAAAAGTGTGGCAAAGAACGCTGCACAACGAGAAGAGGTGACCGGACCCTGAGGAAGATTGTGGAGAAGGACCGATTCCAGACCTTGGGGGACCTGCGGAAGCAGTGGACTGAGTCTGGAGTAGAAACATCCAGAGCCACCGTGCACAGGCGTGTGCAGGAAATGGGCTACAGGTGCCGCATTCCCCAGGTCAAGCCACTTTTGAACCAGAAACAGCGGCAGAAGCGCCTGACCTGGGCTACAGAGAAGCAGCACTGGACTGTTGCTCAGTGGTCCGAAGTACTTTTTTCGGATGAAAGCAAATTTTGCATGTCATTCGGAAATCAAGGTGCCAGAGTCTGGAGGAAGACTGGGGAGAAGGAAATGCCAAAATGCCTGAAGTCCAGTGTCAAGTACCCACAGTTAGTGATGGTCTGGGGTGCCATGTCAGCTGCTGGTGTTGGTCCACTGTGTTTTATCAAGGGCAGGGTCAATGCAGCTAGCTATCAGGAGATTTTGGAGCACTTCATGCTTCCATCTGCTGAAAAGCTTTATGGAGATGAAGATTTCATTTTTCAGCACGACCTGGCACCTGGTCACAGTGCCAAAACCACTGGTAAATGGTTTACTGACCATGGTATTACTGTGCTCAATTGGCCTGCCAACTCTCCTGACCTGAACCCCATAGAGAATCTGTGGGATATTGTGAAGAGAAAGTTGAGAGACGCAATACCCAACACTCTGGATGAGCTTAAGGCCGCTATCGAAGCATCCTGGGCCTCCATAACACCTCAGCAGTGCCACAGGCTGATTGCCTCCATGCCACGCCGCACTGAAGCAGTCATTTCTATAAAAGGATTCCCGTCCAAGTATTGATTGCATAACTGAACATAATTATTTAAAGGTTGACTTTTTTTTGTATTAAAAACACTTCTTTTATTGGTCGGATGAAATATGCTAATTTTTTGAGATAGGAATTTTGGGTTTTCATGAGCTGTATGCCAAAATCATCAGTATTAAAACAATAAAAGACCTGAAATATTTCAGTTGGTGTGCAATGAATCTAAAATATATGAAAGTTTAATTTTTATCATTACATTATGGAAAATAATGAACTTTATCACAATATGCTAATTTTTTTAGAAGGACCTGTATAGTAGGGAAGTATGCGATTTTGGAGGCAGCTCTTATCATTTTTAAAAAAGATACACTGCCATCTACAGGACGACATGATAAGTTATTGTGCATCGCTAGTCAATGGACAGCATAATCGTGGGACAGCTGGAAGTCCTTCTGCTTTTTGTCAGAGAGGTGCAGAGAGCATGACCAGAACTCAAGATTGCTCTTGTAGCAGGTGGCTTTGAGTGATTGAAAAAAAGAAGCGTGAAGTCCGCACACTGAAAATAGCTGCTCCAAATGAATTTAATAGCACAACGTTTCGACCATTAGGTCTTCATCAGGCACAATACCTATATAGAGAGAAGTCAACTTTAAATAGAAACAGGTAATCACCTTAATTGGGCCGACACACAAAAACATGAAAAAAAAATACAAGTCATGTGACAAAAAAATGTAATAAATAAAAATAAATAAAATAAAATAGCAATATCAAAACTATAACAAGATCTATATTACTGGGAAAAAATGTATATATATATATATATATATATATATATATATATATATATATATATATATATATATATATATATATATACACACAAAAAACTTAACTAATAATCAACAACAGATAAAGAAATGGCTCAATCTTAAAGGCTTAAAGGGTTAGTTCGCCCATTTAAGACATGAAGTTGTATGGAATCCTTACCAGCACTATAGTGCATACACACTGACCCACTCTGTAGTCACCTCCCTGGTCAGAGTTCTGGACGCTGGAAGTTTTTCAAGAAAGTAGGCTCCCGTTTAGTTTCCGGGGCCTCAAAACTGTGCGTTTTTACGTGAAAAAATTATTTGCGTTTCAAAGCTTGATTAATTTAACACACAAAAAACACGCCGGTCAAAATTCATACCTCAGTTTTAATCGGCACTATTTTCTTTCCATTTTTATCAATCCGCGCTGCTGTCAACGTCAACAGTGCGCACGTTCCGATCAGCTGTTGATAGCGCGAGTCGCTGACAACATGTCTAGACCAAAGTTTAGACATGGGATGATAAAGTTAGTAAATAGAGCTTACCCGTGGTACTGGTACAGCAAAACTCTTTAAAATCAGTTTTTTTCTTTTTCCTCCTTGGTTGGGGATGTAATCGTCTTCGCTGAAGTGAGCACTGCACAAACGATAATCCTTGATTCTGGATATTTTAGCTCCCGCAGAGTAGCCGATGGCAACCAGCCAAAGCTGTCTCGTAGCTATATCCGAAACAGGAAAACGATGGAATCTGAACGGTGATCCTGGCACATTCTTGTGGTCACAGCCTGGAAATGTACAAGTTCGCACCATCGTTCATTTTCTACTTTTTACGTCGTTTCGTAATCGATTGTGTAAACACTATGGAACAGCTGATCGGAACGTGCGCACTGTTGACGTTGACAGCAGCGCGGATTGATAGAAATGGAAAGAAAATAGTGCCGATTAAAACTGAGGTATGAATTTTGACCGGCGAGTTTTTTGTGTGTTAAATTAATCAAGCTTTGAAACGCAAATAATTATTTCACGTAAAAACGCACAGTTTTGAGGCCCCGGAAACTAACCGGGAGTACTTTCTTGAAAAACTTCCAGCGGCCAGAACTCTGACCAGGGAGGTGACTACAGAGTGGGTCAGTGTGTATGCACTATAGTGCTGGTAAGGATTCCATACAACTTCATGTCTTAAATGGGCGAACTAACCCTTTAATATCAAAATCCTCATTCAACGTAATTGACCATGCTTTGCCTTTGACCCAGTGAATAGAGATTTGGTCCATTTGGCAGGTTCTTTATCATTTTTCCCAAGGTCTTTTGAACTTATCTTGACATGGTCTTAAAAGTGAATGATGTTTCATTAGTTGTAGTGTGTAAAAGTATACATGGGATTGTCAGCATGACTTACACATTAATATAAGGGCAAAGATAGATTTTCAAGAGGTGACTGCAGGAGCAATTCCCTTCTACAATAACAAGTGATCAATACGGTAATGAAGGGTTAAATAAAAAAAAGTTAGTGGATGTTAAGGTTATTTGAAATTGCTGTTATTTTTAGGCAATGATGTGAAACAATTTTAACTGGAGTTTGTTTAAGGATAAGAAAAAGCAGACAATGCTTAATCGGGATCCATCAAGCGATGATGCTGTCTTATAAATAAATAAGCATTTAAAATACATATAACTTTTAGCTCTTGTTGTAGGTTAAATATTGTGAGCTCATATAGATGCATAGTTATAGTTTTGAGCACTACTGCTGCTTTAAATTGTCATGGTAACAGCTAAAATTTATGTTGTGCAGAATGAACATAGTCAGAAATGCTGTTTGTCTCTGAGACAGACTAAATAACCTGTTCCTTCACAATTAGTAATAACTTGAAAATACACTGTATCATATATTTTTTAGTCGGAAACCTGAGAAAAGGGGGAGATCTAAAGTAATGGTTCTCAGCCAGTGGTCTGGGCCATCCAAAGAGGGCCAAAAGATGACTTAAATATTGAATTATTAAAATATTACAATAATTGAATGTAATTCAAATAAACACGAAGTGTACAAAATGTAAATACCATATTACTTATTTTAATTAAAAACATGCAGTTTTTGAACCTTCTGGTTACACCATATTAGGTAATTAATTATATGCTTTGATAACTGCTAACTAATAAAAATAATTGAGGTATATGTGGCTTGCTATATTATTTAAATGAACATAGGCATGATTCATTAGAAGTAAATTGCAAATCACAAGCAATTGTTATACATGAACAATTTAGTTGTTTTTTATTGATCTGTTTATGTTTGACTTGTCAAAGGACAGTAATCACTAGTCATTTATTCTGAAAATTGCTAAGCATAGGGAACAAGGGGAATATGTTTTGTGCAGTGAACCATCAGAGTGCATTTTCAAACACATCCGTCACACTATCACTTAATTACAAGGATGTCAGCTGCAGAGTTGACTTTGTATCGGAACAGATGGGGATGTATTTAGATTGCTTCTCATAAAAGCCTTTATAGCCATCATATTCACACGGGAACTTTGTCACTCTGACACTTTGAAAACATTCACAATTCACATCAAGCTATACTTATTTCATCCAAGGTGAGATTCATTGTCGCTTTACTTTGGTGATTTTGAGATGACTTGTTTGCTGAAAGCACAGGCTGGGACTGAATGTTCTTTTTGGTCTGAAGTTCACGTAGGCATTTTATAACTTATATAACTACAACTAATTTATATAGTAATACCAAAATCTGATTCACATTTTTTGCTGGTGAATTGTACAATGGAAGGTGAACAGAATGTGTGGAGCAACAGGGAACAAGCACAATTTAATATTAGAAAAAACAACAACAACACATCTGCTATGCCCAAACACTGACTGCTCAAATAAAGCAGCTTTTTATTTTTTTGAGGAAAGAGTGTTGTGCTAATATTGCACTCTGATATGTTGCTCATTATTCTTAATTGCCTCAGATATCATGCTGAGATTTCCTGCATGTCACAGTTGGCCTGTATGAAGACGTACAAATGTATTGCCCCTCTATAGTTTAAATGTCAGTATAGTAATCTTAAACTTACACCATTTATTTTTCTCAGTGTGTAAATGTTGTATGCTGAAATATATGAGATCACATGGTTGTTTGCCTTGAGGCATAGTGTTGAAGTTTACCTTTGGCACCAAATATGAGCTTCAGTAGCCTAATTCTCACAGCCATCATCAAGCAATTAAAGGAAATGGACTATTACCTGATATACATGAACACATATTACAGTTTTGAATTATTTGTGGACTGGATTGTGAAAGCTGAAATCTTATGTTGGAAAAATGGAATCACAAATCGCTCATAAAGACGGCGATCATCTGTTTTCCTCCTGCATGAATCAGTGTTTTGAACCAATGATGCAAATATTTACTCATTCACTTGTTTTGTTCCTGAATAAATCAGGATTTTTTTAACAAATAAATAATTGAGTGATTCACTCATAAAGACAGTGATGACTAGTTCCCTTTCGTTGTCACTCCGAGTTACGTCGGATGACGACGAATGGGGTTTCGCTTAGAAAGCCTATCAACTTCGAGTATTACAAAACGAGCTAATGGCAAAGAAATGCCATGGGTCTGCGGAATTTGCATAGCGTAATACCGCCTCACCTCGTGGGTATAAAAGGAGGACGCTGGCAACATGCAGATATGTTTTCGCTTAGTTAATCCTTCGTTCCACAAGCCATCTCTGAACTGTCAGCTTTACAGACGAGCGAGATTCTCTGGTGTTGGTGTGATGGTGATCTCCCGGCGAGTGCGCGCTTCCTGCTTATCTGTGCAGTGCTTTGCCAGTGAGTGTGTTTATCCCCGGGCGCTTCAACACTCTCTGAGTTTCTTTTCTCTCACAAAAGAGCTTGCACGCGGCACGTCTTTTTTAAAGACGGCTCGCCCATGCATTTCTGGTTCCGGTTGACTCATATCCGATTTTGATGGGCACATTCTCTGCTCTGCGTGGTTGGGCTTGATCACGCTAGAGCAGCGTTTGTGGATGACTCACGTTCTCCCCGCGGGAACGTGACCATCGCGTCATTACGGTTGAGACTCAGTGATCTGGTTAGAGAGAGAGTCCCCTCATCCACACCCCGATCTAACACTCTCCACGTGAGGTGCTACTTCGGCTGGTGGCCAGGGTGACCTGAAGGTGTTGGTGTGGAACAAAGGCGCCGACTATTCGTCCGTGCCCCACGCCCCCCTCTTCATTGACGCAACCCGTGAGCGATCACTGGACGCCCGTGGGCCCGTCTTTGGACCCCCCGCGGGTTTCCTTTGATGTTCCAGAATCGGATCTGTTGTCCATCGCAGCATCACAGGGCGGGCTAGAATCTTCAGGAAGTGAAGATTTGACAATGCTGCCACTTTCGGGTGTGCATATGGCATTTGTCAAGTCAGATCCTGAGATGACGGCCATGCTTTCCCGGGCCTCCGCGAGCGTCGGACTAGAGTGGAACCTTCCACCCTGTCCTGTCCGCTCGCTGCTGCACGATTGGTTTTTGGGTGTTGGATACCTGTCGGCGTCCACTCTAATACCTTCCAGCGATCCCTCGTTGATCTTCTCCGCCCTTCCTCCCCTCCACTGGGCCGCTGCCCATGGGTACACTGGGGTCCCCCGGTTGAACGCTCTGTTGTGATACTAAAATAACTGTGTCCTCAGAGTGCTTCTTCTCGGCGCGATCCTAAGCACCCGTCCGAAGCCTGTAGTTTTTCGTCTACACTTGTGGCGAAATCCTACAGCGCCCAGCACAGGCAGCCGCCTCACTGCATGCCATGGCCATTCTGCTGGTCTACCTGGCCCAGGTGCTCATGGACATGCAGGAGGGTAGGACTGACCCAGGGCTCTTCATCGAGCTGCGCGCCGCCACTGACCTTGCTCACCGAGCGACGAAAGTGGCCGCACGCTCCCTGGGTCAGGTGATGTCCACCATTCAAGCGTGTGGCTTAACCTGTCCGATGTGCAGGATGTCCGGCGGACCCGTCTGCTCGACACCCTCATATCCCAGGTCGGCCCTTTGGCGGTGCGGTTGAGGGTTGTACAACAGTTCTCAACCGCCCATGAGCAGACTGAGGCATTTTCTGTCCCGACGGCCCCGCCGTCCGCTCAGATCCCTCAGTCTGCCCACCGCCGAAGGCACCCCCCCCGCAGCTCCCACCCCGCCCGTTCACCCGGGCTGGCTCTGGAGGCCGCAGGGGGACGCCACAGCCCTCTCCTGTCCCGCCCCCCGCTAAACGCCGGGCCAAGCGGCGCTCCTGAAACGGGCTGCTCAGGGATGATGGTCACTTCTCAGGAGATGGTAGCAGGACCAATCCTTCCCCCGGTTGAGGGCCGGGGGAGAATCCTTTGTTTTCCACTTCCTGCTGCTCACCCCCAGGTGGGCAGCACCCTAATGTGGTTAAAGAAGAAGTGACATGTTCATCCCTGAGCACACAGAGTTCTCGGACGACACGGTGCGCCGCCTCCGAGCCGTGCACCCCTCGTCCCCCTCTGTCCCAGAGCCGGATGACAGCACGCGCCGTCCCCGGACCGTGCCGCTCTCATCCCCCTCTGTCGCCAGCCCCCTGGCAGAGCAGACCCCCGTGGAACGTTCATCCTTCCCTGGTTTCCTCTGTCAGGTCGCGGTCAATGACTATGCCCCGACACTGGGCCGCTATGCCGTCCACGTCCGGGACAGTCATTCCGCGTCGCTGCTCCACCGACGGGAAGTCTGTGGTTCGCATGACCCCGCTGGTACAGTTCTTGGGAGCCTGGTTAGAGCTTCCCAACCTGCGCGCGAACGATTAGGCTCGGCTACGCGATTCAATTCGCGCTGTCTCCTCCCCGCTTCAGGGGAGTCCGCTCCTCTATGGTCGGTGGCAATGCCCCATCGTGGAGCGGAGGTTGCCACCCTGCTGGCGAAGGGTGCGATCGAGACTGTCCCTCCAGCCGGAATGAGGTCCGGCTTCTACAGCCCGTACTTCATTGTCCCAAAGAAAACCGGTGGGTTACGGCCAATAGAGATGCGCGGTTGGCGGTTATAGCCGCGGACTCCGCGGATAAACCGCGGATCGGGCGGATGACGTGACGGAAAAAAATATTTTAATTAAATTCGGCCTGGTGGCGGGCGGTTTCTAGTCTCGCGGCTGTCATCAGCAGCGCCTTGTATCAGCGGATGGCGGGCGGGTGCGGTTTTGAAAATTGGTCAAAAACGTTGGTGCGGATCGATGGCGGACGGATGATGAGTTTTGTGATGCGGTTGCGGATGAAATAATAGCCCATCCGCGCATCTCTAATGGCCAATCCTGGACCTGCGTGTGCTGAACCGCTCCCTTCACAGGCTGCCGTTCAAGATGCTCACTGCCAAGCGCATTTTCGAATGTGTACGGCCCCAGGATTGGCTTGCAGCGGTCGACATGAAGGACGCCTACTTTCATGTCTCCATTCTCCCTCGACACAGACCGTTCCTTCGGTTTGCTTTCGAGGGGCAAGCATATCAGTACGCGGTTCTCCCATTCGGGCTGGCCCTGTCTCCTCGTGTCTTCACGAAGGTCGTCGAGGCAACCCTTGTTCCCCTTTGGGAACATGGGGTTCGCATCCTAACTATCTCGACGACTGGCTGATCCTAGCTCACTCTCGAGATCAGGTTTGCGAACACAGGGACCTAGCCCGTCTGGGCCTTCGGGTCAACTGGGAGAAGAGCAAACTTTGCCCCGTGCAGAGGATCTCTTTCTCTGTATGGAAATCGACTCGGTCGCCATGTAAAAGGCACAGCTTACGAGCGAGCACGCGCAGTCACTGCTGACTTGCCTGAGACAGTTCAAGGGCAAGAGTGCGGTTCTTCTGAAACTTTTTCAGAGGCTCTTGGGGCATATGGCATCTGCAGCCGCGGCAACGCCGCTCGGATTGCTTCATATGAGACCGCTTCAGCTTTGGCTTCGCGACTGAGTCCCGAGGTTGGCATGGCAACACGGAACCTTCCGAGTACCAGTTACTCCGACCTGCCGTCAGACCTTCACCCCGTGGGCGAACCTCAGTTTTCTACGGGCCGGAGTGCCCCTGGAACGAGCTTCGCGGCATGTTGTTGTAACGACAGATGCCTCCTCCACGGGCTGGGGCGCCATGTGCAAGCGACGTGCTGCGGCAGGCTCCTGGACAGGACCCTTCCGCCTATGGCACATCAATTGCCACGAGTTGCTGGCTGTACGTTTTGCTCTGTGCCGCTTCCGGGCCATGCTCAAGGGCCAACACGTACTAGTCCGATCAGACAATACCGCGACTGTAGCGTACATCAACCGCCAAGGTGGTCTGTGCTCCCGCCGTATGTCGCAACTCGCCCGCCACCTCCTCTTATGGAGTCAGAAGCATCTGAGGTCGCTCCGTGCCAATTTTATCCCCGGAGCTCTGAACTGTGTAGCCGACGAGCTCTCACGGTTTCAGCTCCTCCCGGGAGAATGGCGGCTCCATCCCCGGTCGGTTCAGCTGATTTGGGACCAGTTCGGGGATGCACAGATAGATCTGTTTGCCTCTCACGACTCGACCCATTGCGCCCAGTTTTATTCCCTGACCGAGGGCACGCTCGGCACGGATGCTCTGGCGCACAGCTGGCCGCAGGGCCGCAAATATGCGTTTCCCGCAGTGAGCCTTCTTGCGTAGACCTTGCGCAAGGTCAGGGAGGACGAGGAGCAGGTCATTCTGGTTGCGCCTTACTGGCCCACCCGGACCTGGTTCTCCGAACTAGTACTTCTGGCGACAGCTTCTCCCTGGCCGATCCCTCTGAGGAAGGACCTCCTTTCCCAGGGACGGGGTACCCTATGGCACCCTCGTCCCGATCTTTGGAACCTCCACGTGTGGCTCCTGGATGGGACGAGGCGGGTTTGAGTACCCTACCACCACGAGACATCTCTATGCGTTGAAGTGGAACCTCTTCGTCAACAGGTGCTCTTCTCACCGAGAAGACCCCCGGAGATGTTCGATCAGTGTCGTGCTTTCCTTCCTACAAGATGGGTTGGAGCGAAGGCTGTCTCCCTCCACCCTAAAGGTCTATGTCGCCGCCATTGCCCGCCATTGCCATCGCCCAGCATGACCTTGTTGAAGGTAAGTCTTTGGGGAGGCACGACCTGATCGTCAGGTTCCTGAGAGGAGCGAGGAGACTGAATCCTCCTCGCCCTCCTCTCGTTCCCTCTTGGGACCTCGCAGTGGTGCTAACTGCCCTGCGGAGTGCTCCCTTTGAGCCTCTGCAATCAGTGGAGCTTAAGTTCCTGTCAATGAAGACAGCGCTCCTGGTTGCACCGGCCTCCATCAAGAGGGTAGGGGACCTGCACGCATTCTCCGTTGACGAAGCGTGCCTGGAATTCGGGCCGGCTTACTCTCACGTGATCCTGAGACCCCGGCCTGGATATGTGCCCAAGGTTCCTACCACTCCCTTCCGGGACCAGGTGGTGAACCTGCAAGCGCTGCCCCTGGAGGAGGCAGACCCAGCCTTGGCACTGCTCTGTCCAGTACGCGCCATCCGTGCCTATGTGGGCAGAACGTGGTGTTTCAGGACCTCAGACCATCTCTTTGTCTGTTATGGTGGGAAGCTGAAGGGAAAGGCTCTCTCAAAGCAAAGGTTGTCTCACTGGATAGTGGACGCCATTGCTTTGGCTTACCAGCAGCAAGGTCGACCGTGCCACCTTGGTGTGACTGCCCACTCCACCCGGAGTGTGGCGTCCTCTTGGGCTTTAGCGCATGGCTGCATTTAGCAGAGCTGCAGGCTGGGCGACACCGAACACATTCGCCAGATTCTACAATCTCTGAGTGCAGCCTGTGTCCTCTCATGTACTCGCTTCAACCAGCTAGTATTGGACCCGCTCAGGTGTCTTCGCTTGCTCGCCATTCCACTCCACGGACTGGATACGTGCAATATTCCCCTCAGGTGAGCTTCTCTGAAAGCCCTGAGTTCCTCCAGCACTGCTGACGTCGGCGCCAGTGTCTATTGCCTGCGCGTCGGCTAGGTGCCTCCCGTGTGCATGGTCCCTCCCCTGAGCGACCCCCACATGTGTATTTCCACTGTAAGCCTCTCTGAGCATGTGTCTTTCCCTTGGCAAGCCACCTTGCCACCCCTGGGGTTGAAATATTCCACCTGCGGCTGGACACCCCAGTGTTCTCCATATGCATTCTTCGGGTCATATGTGTATTCTCTAAGTCCCCCCCTCTGGGTTGGCAATAATTGCATATTTCCTCTAAGCTATGTGATATGCTCCCCAGTGTACCTAGGTATTCCTGTGATAAATAGGAGTCATTCGTCCGTGCCAGTCTCACGACAGGGATCTCAGATTTACGCAGGGCACTGGAAGACAGCCGAGAAGGTGGCGTGATTAGACTGGTAACCCCATTCGTCATCATCCGACGTAACTCGGAGTGACAACGAAAGGGAACGTCTAGGTTACGTATGTAACCCTCGTTCCCTGAGTAGGGAACGGAGACGTTACGTCTGCCTGCCACTTTCCGCTGTACCGCGGGGATCGCCTGAGCTCAGTCTTGGCTCCTCAGCGAAGAAACATATCTGCATGTTGCCAGCGTCCTCCTTTTATACCCACGAGGTGAGGCGGTGTTACGCTATGCAAATTCCGCAGACCCATGGCATTTCTTTGCCCATGGCTCATTTTGTAATACTCGAAGTTGATAGGCTTTCTAAGCGAAACCCCATTCATCGTCATCTGACGTAACGTCTCCGTTCCCTACTCAGGGAACGAGGGTTACATACGTAACCGAGACGTTTTCTTCCTGAATAAATCAGCGTTTGTACAAATCGTTTGAATTTTTTTTAAAAGATTTTAATAATTTAATGATTCGTTCATAAAGAATGGTTGCTTCTCAAATGGAAGTCTGCATCCTAGTGAGGCTGTGTCCTTAGTGCAGTCCTTCGGAAGCTTGTAGGCTCGAGTCCTCCTCAATATTAAATGCTAGAATGAGACATTCTAGTATGTGGTCACGGTCACGACGCAAAAATATTATTAAAATGATTAATGAAACTATTAAAATGATTGGAGGATGTGAAGGATACACAATATATACTTTAAAGGGGTCATCGGATGCCCATTTTCCACAAGTTGGTATGATTCTTTAGGGTCTTCATGTAAAGTTTGTAACATTTGCTTTAAATTCCTCAATGGTTGTGTAAAACAACACCCTTTTTACCTCCTCAAAAATAGCTGTGTTCATAGCGACCAGTTTCGGTGCATGTCTCTTTAAATGATAATGAGCAAATGGTCACCCCACCCCTCTCTTCCGTGGGGCGTGTCACACAAGACTCAAAAAGCGCTGTCTTGGCAACCTGCCTTGGTGGACAGTGTATAAATGGCTGAGGGCGG
This sequence comes from Gila orcuttii, assembly GCA_026230005.1. Taxonomy (NCBI): domain Eukaryota; kingdom Metazoa; phylum Chordata; class Actinopteri; order Cypriniformes; family Leuciscidae; genus Gila; species Gila orcuttii. Next base: position 30,803,771 of record JAPDVR010000014.1, read on the forward strand.
AAAGATGCTAATACGGGACAGTCCATCAGCGGTCGTGGGCGGAGCATGAGCAATATGACATCATTAATAATATCAAGTGCTATGAGAAAAGGCTATAAATCTCCACCTCCAACATCCTCACACACAATATAGCCTACAATGATGCAAAGACATGCTTGAATTTCCCGCGGAAATCCACCAGTACCACTGGAATTAAAAACATTATTACAAGCTTACCGTTTTGAATCGAACTAAGGCAAGCAGATTTGAACACAACTTATGTACTTATGTAATATACTGTGAAGTGAAATATATATTTTTTCATATATTACAGTATATCCATTAAATTTGCATTTTATTCAGACCAAATTTGTCCATTTGAAGGCATCATGTGGATGTTGCTTTTCAGTAGTTATGAAATGTTATAAAGTGATTTATTGTCTCAATGTGCTACCAGTATGTGAATGCTTCCACTTTATTCTTTATAAAGTAAGTAGGGCCTACAGTATTACACATCAAATGGCAGGTGCACAACGTGAGTGAATGTATTCATCAAAGCCTAAATAATATTATGTGACATTTTCTCTTAAGTCACTAATGTAAGTTTCTTTCATATAATTGACACAACTCATGCAAAGTAAGATCTCCTGTGACTTTAAAATAAATTGAAGGAGCTGTGCAACTTTTGATGGAAAATATAAATGAGAAAGGCCAGGTAATTTATACAGCAGACTTGTTCCAGGATATGAGTTGCTGAAATCCTGAAGTTCTATCATGCAGCATATTTATAGCTAAAAGCTCTCTGATATTTGAGCAAGATCTGGGAAGATAAAATGAACATAAAGCCTCAAGGGCCCTCTGCTCAAATATAGTTTCTTTTGAGTAAATTAAACAGCTCAATAAAAATGTTCCGATTGCTTATCAGGGAATGGTTACGGTTTATGAAAGTAGCCTACCCCTCCTCGACAGTCTTCTGGAGCGTCTGCTGATTCCACATGAACTCAAGAAAACCAGACTGAATTTATAAATGTCAGCTGTTTCTGAATTACAACACTGGCAGATACCAATCTCCAGATGATTGCAAAGTATTCTTATTTCAAGTGTGTTTATATTGTAATTTTAACTGTAAAAGACTGTAAATATGCAACAGTACATTTCCATAATAGGCCATAAGTGGTGAAACTGTAATAGATCTAACCTTAAAGGCCCACTGAAGTGCCTTGAAACACGTAGCTTTGTATGATGTGTTGACGTAATTTCAACTGACACAGGACGCTAAAGAAGGGACATATCGAATGGCTCCTCCGCCTTTTCAAATATACAATAGCGGATAGATGGAACTGATGAGCACGAGCAGCTGACACTGAGCATGCGTTTACTGCCAAATGTACAGTCAGGTACAGCCACGGTCGCTTTGACCAGGTGGTATTTATAGCATAGGGGACGGGACGCTTCAGATTCTAGAGAGCATTTGATTGGACAGAATATGTTTGTTTTTTTAATGCAACAAAAAATATACAAAGATTTGTACATGCATATACACCTCACAACAAGTAGAAAATAACATACATTAGAATATGTAAAATAAAGTAGGCTCATGCCAGGGGTAAAATTACAACATTTTAAAGTAACAAAAATATGTATAGGTCTTTCTTGCTTTTTTGTTCTTCATTTTATCTAATGTAGTACCATATTGTTTAATCTTTTTTATAAAAGGTTCAAAGCTTTAGTCCATTTTTTCACATGAATGCGATATTTTCCAAGTAATATAAAAAGTTGTATAAGGAAGCACATCGTAGGCCTACTTCTGGAATTGGACAGAATATGTGATGAGGAGCTGAAGTCCGCGGTGACGTCATACAAATCCGTGATCCATTTTAGCGGAAGTGAGAGACTGTAAGTGCTTATATCTCCTAAATGCGAGTTTTGTCACTGTTTTGGAACCTACCAGCTTATTTATAACATTAAGGCTAACATATTCATCATAAGAGCTAAAAAAAAATTACATTTTGATTTCAGGGGGCCTTTAAAATACTTTTAAATGTAGCATTTTTGGACGTAAAAAGAAAAACTGTAACCTGACATTTCCAGAATTCCCTGTGTAACACTTTCACATTCGATAGTATTTAATTTTAAAAATTGTTTTTTTTTCTTTTTCTTAAAAAAAAAAAAAAAAGATAGGGTTTTATGTTACACCATGTGTTGTTAAAAGGGGTGGTATAATGCCCTTTTCACAAGATGTAAAATAAGTTTCTGATGTCCCCAGAGTGTGTATGTGAAGTTCTCAAAATACCTCACGATATTTTTATATAGCATGTTAAAATTGTGACTTTTTGAGGGTGAGCAAAAACGCACTGTTTTTGTGTCTGTCCCTTTAAATGCAAATGAGCTGCTGTCACCGTCACAGAGGGCGGAGCTTCAAGAGCTCGTATGTTGAAAACAGTTGTGTACCATTTTTTTTAGGATTCTTTGATGAACAGAAAGTTAAGAACAACAGCATTTATTTGAAATAGAATCTTTTGTAACATTATTAATGTCTTTACTGTCACTTTTGATCAATTTAATTCCTCCTTGATTAATACAAGTATTGATTTATTTTATTTATTTCCCCCAAAAAATAAAATAAAAATTCTTACTGACCCCAAAGTTTTGAACGGTAGTGTTTAATGTTACAAAAGATTCTATTTCAGATAAATGCTGTTCTTTTGAACTTTCTATTCATCAAAGAATCCTGAAATAAAAATAATTATCATAAATGTTTCTTGAGCATCAAATCATCATATTAGAATGATTTCTAAAGGATCATGTGACACTGAAGACTGGAGTAATGATGCTGAAAATTCAGCTTTGATCACAGGAATACATTATACTTTACTATAGGCCTATATTCACATAGAAAACAGCATTTTTTTTTTTATTTTTTTTTTACAAACTTTCTTTATATATTCAGTTTCTTTCCATCAATGAAATTGTATTCCTTTTACCATTGATAACATTATTCAGTACTCATTTCTACACATTATTGACAATGATAGCCTTTGATTTTCACTTGGATTCAGAGCAAACAAACCTATAAATGTCAAACTTAATAAACTGAAGATGGCAATGCAGTATTTGAATCTTTATGGATTATATTGAAAATGTCACTCCTTATTGTGGAAAAGAACACTTTTTATTGTTTTTCTTTGTCCTTGCTGTATTACGTGACCAAGTGCTCTGTTCCAAAAAACCTATAAACCTTATTCACTGCAGTGCCATCTTTAATTTTTAATGGGAATGAAAGCGAGGCTGTGAGGAATAGACATGCATCTCTTCAATGGGTTATACTGTTATTTAATGTTTTTGGGTTGTTCTGCTGATGAAAGACTGCAAAAATATATTTTCCGAGATATTCCAGTAAACAAAAAAAAAAAACCCAGACAATATGAGCTGTGGAAAATTATAAGTGATCTAGGAGCTCTATACAGCTTTTTACAGTGTACCACTGAAAACATGGTAAGTCTATCCCTCACAGCCTCGCTTTCATACCTGACATGGAATAAGAACTGAGGCAGCATTTGAAGGCATCATAATTGATGTGAAGGCTGTAAGATTTGTGTGACTTGCCTGTGGAGTTGCTGCCAGTAGAGGTTATCAAATTAGGTTACATGATTATTAGGATGATATCTATAGGCAGTTAGCAGCAAGGCAGCTCACAAGGTTTTAGAACGGCTAATTTCAAAAGGAAATCTTAGTTTTGTAGCATCTGGACAAATCAGACATACACAAATTATTCATTATATTTAATGAATAATCCAGCAAACTCACTCTCCCAACAAAGGTCTAGGAAACTTCCCCCCAAAACGGCAACTAACATCCCAAATTAAGCTAACACTGGGAGAACCAGGTGTCCTGTTTCAGGACACATTAAGACTGATGAGACTTTTACAAACCAGAAGGAATTTGCAGAGTTGCAGAGAGTATCCATATTTCCCCTATGATTTTCTATAATGGGGTTTGACCTATTCACTCTCTCTTTAAGACACATTCAATATTCTATAAATAAATGTTACTGCAATATCACTACAAATTCGTGTCTCAACACTGCTACATTTATGCATTCAATATCAATTCAAGTATGTAGGAAATCAGGAACACATCCTGCACATATTGAATAATAAGCTTTAGTTCAAGGATTACAATTGTAAATATGTTTGTTTTGACAGCTGTATTGTGTGGGTAAACATGCACTCAGCAGCAAGGTCAGTGTCAATTGACCTTGCCTCAAGGAAAAACACGCTCAGTGGCACCTTCCTCAATGTTAATTTAGAAGACCTTGAGATACATAAATTCATTTGATTTAGTTTAGGACTGCATTCATTTTATTTTCCTTATAGTTATCAATTAGAGAGTCAATCGGCAGCATACAGATGACATGCCATGTTCAGACAACTCTGTAATGCTAGTTGGAAAATATTTGGAAAATGTTGTTGGTCTAACATTTTCCATGACATAGATTTACAGGCCTTATTCTCTTTTCTTAGTATCTGTGATTAAAAGCCCTGTACAAAACCTACAATCATGAAAACAATTGGCTTTGTCTCTCAGCTAAACAATCCAAATGTAGTCATGACACCTTCATATAGTGATATGGCATATTGGCATTTAGTGTGTTTGCAATTATTATATATCAAATTAGAGATGTTATTTGAATCATCCTGTCTGAAATGTTTCTGCACTTTAATGATATCATCATGATTCAGAAAGCATTGTCTCAATTAACACCTCCCGTCTTTATGCATAAAGTTTCAAACCAACACAGCCAAAGCAACATGATAGTAACTTTGCAGAGTCATTTTGAATTCATTGTCAGACTCCCAACAGTGTCAAGGCAATTAAAATCTTCTTTTCACTGAGAAGCCTATAGTTTTGCCTATAGTTTTGCTTATAATTTCTTGCCGCTTCATGAAAGAAATTTGATTGCTCTTCAGATGAAAGGGAGCTGACATGACTTGACGCTGCCTAATGAACTGATGAAAGCGAGAAGTGCCCTCTCTTTGAGGACAGAAGAGACTGCAGCAGTCATTTTACGGATGTAAGTCTTATTTGAGTTGGTAAATTCAATGGCTGCGGCTTGGCGCAACACTCATCTGTTTATATTTGACATTTCCGATGTTTCATGGATAGAATGAATTCCCAGCAAGCAATTTTGTGTTCAAAAGAAGTCTAGCCGTCCAAACACAGCCCAGACGTCTAGGCTAAAACAAGGAAAAATTTGGGCTGTCAAGTGAAAATGTAATAGTCATCTAAACCATATATGGGTATATCTAAACCATATATAGCCCAAGAATAGACTAGTCATCACTTAGACAACATGTCAAAGAAATCATAACAAACACCTTGTAATCACTTTTGACTTTGCTTACATGATGGAATATAATCCATCTCACAAGTTATTTTGGCAAAAACGACATGTAACCAAATTCAAGGTTATTTTGGCTAGAAGAGGGTTACTCATAGCCGGACTTTATCGGGTCTATAGTTAACCCAGACGGTGAAATGATGATGACAGCTATTGCTTGCTGGGTTGCTTTACAAAGTATCTCATTCATTCGCTGAATGTCATTTGGCTTTTTATCTCTTTTCTCACAATGATATAAGACATGTCAAATGCTCTCTTAATTTCCAGATTCTTTGAGCAGTTGAGCTTAGAAACAGTTAGATTACCACAAAGATATAAAGCTTTATGTTCAGTACAAGGCATTCATTCTTGCTCTATCATTGTATACACTGTAGCAAATTAGCTTAAAATAAATATTAATAATTAATCATAACTTGTTATAATTAATTATGAATGTTTGGATCAGTTAATAGAATTTACTTAATGTAGTAAAATGAATATGACAATCAATTAACCTGTTTGTCCTGTGAACACATTGTTTATTAACAATTGTTTATTCTAAGAAATGTACATTTCCGGGGTATGGGAAATGTACTCAAAATCTGAATGATTAGGGACTCCAGTATATGATCATGAAACACGGGCAACTTTACGTGTGATATGAACAAGAATTTATTAACTAGACTAAACACTTAAACTAACATATACAGTTTACCAAGGGAAAGAGAGCTGAAGCAGAATACAGAAAAGCAAGAAGTTATAGCATTGTTTGAAATTCAGCAGACCAACAGCCTTGAGCAAACCATCAGTTTAGTTCTAACATGCCCTTCTTTAAAAGGGGCAAGGATACTTAATGTATCAAATATGAGACCAAGTGTGATACTTGCATGTCTCGCCCATTTGAATTAAACTGTCCTGATGCAATTTGTTGAGGCTCCAGTTGATCTTTACTGATGTTGTCTTGATGAGAGAGAACTAGTAGGAGTCAGAGAATCTTTGGTGAATGGAAAGACAAGGCCGCAGCCTGGCACAAGCTTGGGGGTCCTAGAAAACTTCTAGTTCAGCATCATCTTCACATCAGGATTTCTCAGAAAGGGACTAAGAGGCGTGATCTTGTGATCAGTGATTTTTAAAGCGTGAAGATGTGACACCCTCTGGAGGTGTGTGAGCCAATAAGAAGTTGTTCCCTTTGGAGGGAATTTCTTTACGACCCTTTGTTCTAGCAGGCCTTTGAATATGTAATTTGATTGGGTGTTTAAGAAAAGAATCTTCAAGTTTCTTATAATACTAATGCATCACAAAGTTAGCAAAATGTAATGTAAATTAACAAATGGGGGATGACGATTTGAGTTTATAGAGACTAAACATGCTACACATATGGTTTTGGTTAACCATAGTATGCAAGTCTGAAACATTAATCCAAAAGAGTTTAAATCTGATCCCATTTGTTACTTATTTAGCTAATTTGAATTATTCATCCTTGACTGCACTATTTGGGAAGGCCTCTATGTATATTGCCCAATTGTGGCGTCGCTACAGAAAGAGCAGCATGCCGAAACTCAATGTATCATATAATGATGGAACGAGGCTGCTGCTTGAGGTGCCACGATGGAGCAGTGCAAGCCAAATGTGTGTTGGCGTGCCCACCTGCTCTGCTGTGCCTCGCAATAGCATGTACAGATGTATGTGTGGGTTATCTGCTCTGTAAATGGTATAATTTTAACACTGATGAACCCAACACAAACTTCAGTCAGGTGTTTCTTTAGTATGTGGAACCATTGGCGTTTTAGCCTATAAATATGAGATATTGTGGATTCTGTCTGTTTTTTGTTTCTTTTTGTATTTGTATTGGTATGTTTTATTGTTTGTGTTTTTTGGTCCACGTGTGTCCAGCTTTGATGATGATGATGATGATGATGATGATGATGAAATACTTGTGAAATGCAAAGATTAAAAAAAATAAATGAAGGAATAAAAAGGCATAGGCCTATCATCCATTACACCATATACGGAATATCAAAAATCATCTAGCCTACTATAGACTTCCTTGCCTCTAAATGCATTAATGTGACAGAATATCATGGCGAGAAACAGATGGTTTCATAGAAGGCAATATTATACCTTCATAATATTCCTCTAGTATAGCCTATCCCAATTTCACAACGGAAAGTTTTTTTAATTATATTAAATTATTTGATTTAAACCTATATTTATATAACGCCATCCCTTATGCTACTTTGTCAGTTACCTAGCCCTACAGCTTATTTGCGCGAGAGAGAGAGAGAGAGAGAGAGAGAGAGAGAGAGAGAGAGAGAGAGAGAGAGAGAGAGAGAGAGAGAGAGAGAGAGAGAGAGAGAGAGAGAGAGAGAGAGAGAGAGAGAGAGAGAGAGAGAGAGAGAGAGACATTGTGATACACAGTCATGCTAGTAAAGCTCCTTTGAAATTTTTAAATTGAGAGACTTCAACTACAACGTCCATAATCCTATACGCACGCACACGTCATAAAGACGCGCCGAGCAGTTTGGTTCGAAGTGCAAATTTGAAACGGTATGTTGTATTCAGTTTATTTCAAAGTCATAATTACTAGTGTTTTGTCTGATGTTTTTTTCGCAGAGGTGGTTTGGACAGAAAACACACATAACTAAATGTTGTTATTTAGCGCTATTGCCAGTTTAGCAGTTTGATAATAAGTTGGGAATAGACAACCGGAGTGAACTGTGACCCAAATAACACTTGTCATTTGCACGGTGCTTTTTGATATTACTTTTTTTTCCGTACATGGTATATTGTGCATTACATTGTATATTTTAGAGCGTTTCAACCACTCCCAGACTGCATAATTATTTGAATATATTTCTTTCTCGTGTAACATTGTTATTATTCTTTAGATATATAAACAGGATCCATTATGGCTCTGACAGGAGTGCGTGTAATTGAGCTGGCAGGACTAGCCCCTGCACCCTTTTGCGGGATGATACTTGCGGACTTCGGCGCAAGGGTGATCCGTGTAGATCGGACAAAGGTGTCAATGACTGTAGATACTCAAGCCCGAGGCAAACAATCAGTGGCCTTGAATCTGAAGAGTCCCAAAGCTGTCGCTGTTTTGAAAAGACTGTGTGTCCAATCAGATGTGGTTCTGGAGCCTTATCGTAAAGGTCAGTGCCTAGTTAAAAGAAGCAAACATGGTTCCACATTTCTTGACACATTGACTTTTTTTTTTTTTGCCAATTAATCCTTTTCTAGTTAGACGGCAGTGTATTTTATTTCTTGAATGTAAGTTAGTATCTTCTTGATCCTGACACAACAAGATGTATAATAGCATAGAGAGCATGTTTAGCACATATATAGAGCATGTCTTTATCTATATTCCTATATTGTAATATAACAAATTAAAAATATATAGGCCCATTTGTTTTTATTTAGTGTTATTTTTTGGTAATTTAGCAGCTTTTTATTTTTTGTACATTTTGTAATCTTAATTATTGTGACAGCTCTGATAAACTGTAATTACAAAATCAACTTAATAATAATGGTTAAACACATCTAAAAATAAATTCAGTAATAATGTGCTTAGGTTTTAATGCAAGCTAGCAAAGAATGTTGTTTCAGAATCATTTTTGTTTGCAAATTAATTTACCATTCACTTATATATATTATTCTCTAAATAGTTTCAGCTGTTTTAATGAAAGCATTGTTGAAAAAATGTGTTCTTGATTTGAATGTGTGATTGCCATTTCTTTCCTGATTTTAAATCCAAACAAGAATAGTCCTCTAAATCCACATTTATTTACCTTCAAGGTTTTTTCCTTCCGTGCCTTATTATTAAATCTCTCTGGTATAATTAAGGAGTTATGGAGAAGATGGGATTAGGTCCTGAAGACTTGCTAAAAGAAAATCCACGCCTGATCTACGCTCGACTCACCGGCTATGGTCAGAGCGGATCCTACGCAAAGGCTGCTGGGCATGATATCAACTACCTGTCCTTGTCAGGTAAAGATCACTGTTTAACAGGTGCAAAGGATTCTGGCTAATAAGCATTCCCAGAATGCCCTAGGCACAGTAGGTTTGAAGCTGAGGAGATGAGAGAGATGGAGCTTTGTGTAGTCCAAAATGTCTTTGGTGCAAACTTGTACAAGAAGAGTTTAACTTTTGTTTCCTCCACATTGAGGAACCAGCACTTGTCTGGTTGCAGACTGAAGCCATGGAGCAGTTTGGGTAGAGCTGTTATATTATGGCAAAAATCATAATCACAATTGTTTTTGGTCACTATTGTAATCGATATTATTTAACACAATTAGGAGTGGGTGATATGATCAAAATCTTATGTAATTTTTTTTTATTACCAATTTCAATACCATAACAAAAACTCATACTAGGCTAATAAAGTCCTCAAACAATTATTGAAGACAAGTAAACAGTCAGTAATACAATAAAAACAAAGAAGAAAAGTATAAACAATAGAAAAAATGTAGTCACAAGCGGCAATTATCCGGGTCTAAGCACAATGGCCCATTAGCGATCCAATTTGAAACTATTTTATAGCAGTCCATCTTGAATAGGGTTTGATGAAATGGGTTATAGCAACACACAGGTGTCAAAAGGGGCAACTGCCTTTCAAAAGAGTTCACTCCCTCTTATTGTTACATTGAAGTGCCCCAATTATGCTTTTTTAAATGTTTCTTACAATGGATTTACTTGAATCAAAGGTCAAAAAACGCTTGAATCTTTTCTAATGATATACACGTCACATCACCTCATTTCTCAAAGAGTCTAAAAATGGTTAATTTGAAGATTTAATCTCTGCAAAATCCTCCCTTTGGCGAGTCTACTCTGCTCTGATTGGTCAGATGACCCAGTCTGTTGGGATTTACAGTGTTTGAGGGCAGGTCAAAAAGTAGACAATGATCGTGGGCGGCCATTAAAGACCATAAGGTTTGGGTCATTGTCAAAAGAATGACAATGGAAATTATGCTGTGTTAAGGCCCGTTCACACCAAGCACAATAACTATAAAGATAACGATAAAGATATAATTCTAAAAATCGTTCTCCATATTAAAGAATAACAGAGTTCACACCACAACTATAACGATAAAGATATGAGGAACGATATCGTTGGGATCACTTTCAGAACGATAAAACACTGACAGCCAATCAGAATCCATTCTAATTTAAAGGTCTCGCGCATTTAAAATGGCAGATGACATTGCAGAGAAGTTAATCGTCGAGGTAAAAAAAAATCCTCCACTGTTTGACAAGTCAAACCCCCTTTTCAAGGATACGTTAAAAAAAGATGGATATATATGGCGTTATTTTCCTGTCAAATGTCGAGAGCGTATTATTGTAGCGCGAAAGTACATTAATATAATGCGCGAGCGGAATCTCTCTGCTCGCGCGCGGAATATAATGTGCTGAGCGCGAATCTTTCTCCTCGCGCGCGGAATATACTGTGCCGAGCGCTAAAGCCTTGTTTATACTCGACGCGTCCGCAAGAGCGCGAAGGTGCGCGCGGCAAAATGACGTAATTGCGGTGTGGGCGGTCGTGCGCGTTGGGTGCGCAAGACCCCATTTCGCCTGGCGGTGTGCACGGCACTTTTTGTAACATCGCGCGCGGCGCCGCATCCGAAGATGAACGACTTCGAGCCGAATCTGGCAGAACTGGTACGTCTGCACCAGCATGTTTATGATCCTTCTATACACAGAGACATTTGCATTGATGGGCGACCATAAAAGCCTCTCATTTTGTGAATAGGAATACATTTGCATTAAGCACCCAGTTTGCACTTGTCTAAAGTAACTGCTTACATTTACAAAATAAGCCTACAATAGCAGAAGTAAGCCCTGCTGATTAAATTAAGGTTTAAACAATCTTCAATAAGGCTTCAGTTGTTTAACTAGTTTGTACAAAAAAGTATAATAAACCTACTGCATTTATTACTCTTTTAATATGGATCAGCTATTAATAAACTACTAATAAACGGCAAACTACTTCTTCACTGCTGATTCCTGGTGGTTTAGAGGAGAATTACTCCGAGTCGCCCCCTGTCGTTTCACAGAATAGCACAACGGCGAGCGCGTCAAGCATAAACGCCTCGTCCGTTTGGAGAGGTGCGGGCGCAGTCAGCGGAGACTCGCGCTTGTGCGGACGCGTCGAGTATAAACAAGGCTTAATGTCTCTCCCCGCGCGCGGGAACTGGGCGCGCGCTCTCAGATATACGCTGCTCTTGTAAGAATTTTCTCTGGGCTCGCTCAGACAATATGCCTGCACTTAAAACGTGTTCAGTGCAATCGCGAATCTCTCCTCTTCGCTTAAAGAATATGGAGGAACAAACCTGCATAAATTAAAAATGAATAAATTAATAAATAAACAAATAAATGTAAAAATAAATAAATAAATGACTATTTTTACTATTTATATAAATATCTTATTTATGTATAATTATATTTTTTACACATTTATTTATTTTTTCATTTATTTATGCATTTATTTTCAATTTGATTTATTTTCACATTTATTTATGTATATATGCATTTATATCTACATTTATTTATGTCTACATTTATTTATACATTTATTTATGCATTTATTTATTTATACATTTATTTATTTATACATTTATTGCTCTGTATGCTAATGAGGGGGGGGGGGGGCGTGTTTTACCTAAGACATAGCAACCGATCTCAGAGTGGCAGTGCTGAAGCATTGAGGGCACAGTGACACCTTGTGGTGTGACCAAACAATACGGAAGAAGTTTGTGGACGTGACTTTACAGGTCATGCAGGAAATAAATGATGGGCAATATGGCCAAAATCTTATAACACGGTTCATGTCCTTTAATATGCCCTAACTGTATGTAGCTATAGGTTTACCATACATAGGCCTACTCTTATAATTATACATAAATAAGGAAATAAAAGTATAATCATTTATTTATTTATTTTTTACATTTATTCACATATTTATTTGTTTATTTATTCATTTTTAATTTCTGCAGGTTCGGTCCTCCATATATTATAGGCTATATGCATCATCATGTAGCCTATAAGTTCTTAAGTTTAACTGATCAATTCAGTTAATAAGGCACTACTATAGGGCTGTCACCAGTAAAATCAGTTTCAACAAAATCCATCTTCGCACTGCAGATGTGGGACGTGTGATTCTGCTTGTTAACATCAGGTGTCTTCAATATTGGCCAATCATCACTCAATTAATCACATCAGCAGAGGTCAAACTCTTGACATCGACACTTTGACGTCAATATGACTTTCATTTTTGACCTATTTCGTCACTTCATTTTGACATAATGTTTGATGTCATATTGACATCATATGCCCACTGGGTAGCTACATACAGTTAGGGCATATTAAAGGCCATAAACCGTGTTATAAGATTTTGGCCATGTTGCCCATCTCTATGTCATTTATTTCCTGCGTGACCTGAAAAGTCACGTCCACAAACCTCTTGCGTATTTGGTCACACCACAAGGTGTCACTGTGGCCTCAATGCTTCAGCACTGCCACTCTGAGATCGATTGCTATGTCTTAGGTAAAAGACCCCCTCATTAGCATACAGAGCAATAAATGTATAAATAAATGTATAAATAAACAAATGTACAAATAAATAAATGTAGACATAAATACATATATACATAAATAAATGTGAAAATAAAATTGAAAATAAATAAATAAATGCATAAATAAATTAAAAAAATTTGGAAAAAATATAATTTTACATAAATGTGGAAATAAAAGTATAAATAGTCATTTATTTATTTATTTTTACATTTATTCGCATATTTATTTGTTTATTTATTCATTTCTATTCTTTTATTCATTTTTAATTTCTGCAGGTTTGTTCCTCCATATTCTTTAAGCGAAGAGGAGAGATTCGCGATTGCACTGAACACGTTTTAAGTGCAGGCATATTCTTTGAGCGAGCCCAGAAAAAATTCTTACAAGAGCAGAGTATATCTGAGAGCGCGCGCGAGCAGAGAGATTCGCGCTCGGCACAGTATATTCCGCGCGAGGAGAGAGATTCCGCTCGCGCATTATATTAATGTACTTTCGCGCTACAATAATACGCTCTCGACATTAGACAGGAAAATAACGCCATAGTAATATGGAAAGCAATCGGTCGTATCCTGGGAATAAATGGTGAGTAACAAATTGTGTAACAAAATTACCTCAGGTAGGCTATCCAGCGCTAGTTTTGACAACATTGCTGAAGTTGCAGTGAAAAAGGCGTTGTATACATAAAGGTGTTGACTAGGCGATGTTTTTATCCCATCATTGACTTCGTCAGCTAAATTCACTGTTAGAATAAATCGATTACAATAGACTTGCTAGATTCACTGTTTAGATGCGCTCGGAACATAGCATGCTGGCTGAGGACATCTGCTGGCAAAGACGTGTAAAGGCAATAAGAACAGCAAAAACATATTCAATGACATGTTGTAAACACTCGCGTAGCTACGGGTGGGCCTGGGCCCACCCACTTGTCAGTCAGGCACATCCAGTCAGTGGCCACACAAGGTAGCCTAAGGAGGGAATTCTGTTGCCATTATTACAATACTTGACCTATAAAAATAAATGGTAACAGGGTTCCAGACTGCGACCATTTTTTAAAAATGTGCGAGTTAAAATTTTATGTGGTCGCATTTGTGCGAGTGCATGGTCATGTACTACTCAGTTAAATTCACGCATGTGCAACAGAACGCCGTTGTATCAGCAGCTGCTGCAGTCCGTAACTTATGTTCAAAATGAATGAGTACATCATGAATCTATTTTCCAAACCGTGTTTTTGACTTATCCTGAATCACTACGGTACGCCTATAATAAGTGTTTATATTCTGCCTATTTTATCCCGGGGTCGGATCGGCTGCGGAGTTGCCCAGTAGTCTCGCGTAGCCAGACCTTCAGACTGACGGCAGAAGGTCTGGACTCTATCGCAGCTTTTCTTGGTCGAGAGGACGTTTGACTGACATGTAACGCAACCAATCACAGGTCGTTTTGTTCCGCTTCATGTTTAGGGACGTGCCAATATAATGTCGATGTCACTACAATAACAGACCGGCATGCGTCTTAATAAATTATTCATTCAAGAACGTTGTGCAAGTTTACTGCAACAATGGAGCCGCGAACTTCACATACATTTGAAAAAACAGCGTTTAGTTGATCCTGGTAAGCGCTCATTTGTCACAGTTGTAAACACAACGGCTTTCATCTTCCACGAGGGGTTTTGGCGTCACGGCATTTGTTTCCAGGCGGACTGTTAAAGAACGCGACACACACGTCTCGCGGACATCCTGTAGAATTCAACCAATCAGGTTGCGACTTCGAAACTCCTGAAGTGTTTCCAGAAAAGTGTGCCATATGCATCAGACGTTTAGCCAACGTTCCGTGGGCGTGACGACTGAGGCTGAGACTAGTTGCCCAGTGACTCGCCATAGACATTAACGGAGAGAAGTAGCTCCGGCTACAATGTTCTTCCGCAAGACACTTGCAGTTTATTTATTAACGAACGTACACATCAAGCGCATTGCACACTGATCGTGAAACGCGCCAATTAGGAATTCAGGAATTAAGGCATATACAAATGAAAAGAACATACATGTTTTTTTAATAGTTTTTTTTTAGTTTTTTTTTTTTTTTTAGAGTTTTTTGATTTGATAGTTAAAAGATTAAAACATTTTGCTAACATGAGGTCTTGTCACTGTCAGTCTTTTATCATCAGTGTAAAACTAGGGTATGCAGATTAAGACCACTATTCATCAGCATGCATTGATTAATCCCATGGCATGTAGCAACAAAAAAATAAAAATAAAAAATATATATTGGTGCGACCAAATCCTATGCTGGTTCTCAACTGAGAAAGTTGGTAGCACGAGTGCAACCAGTGGAAAAGTTAGTCTGGAGCCCTGACACTACATTAAAGGTAATTTTCAAAAATCCATAATAGGGGCCCTTTAAACTGTGGTGTATTCAAGCAGGTGTAGTTGTGTTGGCCTATTTTGATCACAGATGCATTTTAGGCTGTGCCCACCCGATTTTCTCTGGGCCCACCTACATTGTGATTCCTGGCTACGCTAGTGGTTGTAAACAACAATTATAATAAAATTCGGATTCTCCCAACTCCTCTCGTCTTTTAAGGATATCGTGTACCCAAAAGCGCCTGTTTTTCTTTTGATATTTTTTTGTAACGTAAAGCAGCAGCAGGTCATCAATTTTCGCTACTTTGAAAGCGCAGCGCGGGCGCGCGCGTGCTTAGAATAAAAAGACCGTTATCGGTCGTTGGTGTGGACGCATATATAGTTATCTTTGTCGTTATCTTTATAATTATCGTGCTTGGTGTGAACGGGCCTTTAATCTTTTAAAATATTTTTTTATATGAATTCTCCCTTTCTTTTATTCTTCTAACATTTACATAAGACATTAGAATTGAAAGTCGGCATGAAACGGAAGTAGCGATATTCTTTTCTTTCCCTATTGTGATTTATATCTGAGTGAAACGGCTTCTCGAACAAAATAAATGTAGGACGGGACATGATTTTGAATCTATCTGGAATTGATTGGATGGTTAGATTGTTGAATTGTTGTTTGCTGTTGCTGTGATCTCATGTCATGTGAGTGACAGGTTGTCCTTCCCTCATGCCCCAACATAGACCCCCCCCCCCCCCCCCCTAGTTATTTTGCTTAAAAAATTATATTAATTTTAAAAATTGATGTGCACAGATAAATCATTTATAATAAACACTGCAGTATTCCATAAAAAAAAACAAGAATTGTCACTTTTGATTTCATGGTAACTTTAAGGAAGCTGTTATTACATGACTTATTTCTTGTGAATTGTTCATGCTTTCTTTTTTTTTTAAATAAAGGACACTTGAATTGCTATATTATTATTATTATTGTAGGCTAGAGCATGGTGCTAGCAACACCAAAGGCATGGGTTTGTTTCCCAGGGAATGCATGAACTGATAAAATTGAATTGAATTGAATTCAAGTCACTTTGTATCAAAGTGTCTGCCAAATGCATAAAATGTTACATTAAAGCATAAATGTAATATATTCCTGGCAGCTGCATTTCAATGTTGCGTTCACGCTTTCATGCAAATCAACGGTGCCAGATTTAGATGGTGGCTTGAACCATTGATGTATGAAACAACATTTTTTTTTTTTTACATCAATGAGCATTGCCACACATGTAATTATAAACGTATTATGCCTTTATATTGTGCTTTTTTTTATCAACACCAACTACTTTACATTGCCATGGCACTGCTGTGTTCTTTTCATTCAGGTGCTGTTAATGGGTTGTGAAGGTCGAGAATGGTGCAATTGACAGATCTAGCACAAAGACCATTTTACTGCATAATGCACAAGTTTGATTATATTTTTACAGGCCTTAGCTGTCTATGTGCTGTGAGCTTATATGTGCTAACAGACAGTACAATACACATTTGTAAGCTAATTATCTGTAATTACAAAGCTTTTCTTGGAAACTGGCCTTCGGTAAGTGTATGCATGTTAAATACATGCTATCACTTAATTCCTGAAGAACAATAATGCCCAATGGTCTTTTATTTTTGTTTTTTCTCTACAATTTTCTTAACAACACTATTCAGGCTTAAATATTAAAACTAGTTTGAAAGCACAGAGGGCTGAAACAAATGCTTGCTTGTTTTGCAAGAGGCTTAATTGGTGACATTTTTAGCTGACCTTCAACAGTGATTTAAAAATAACTTTTACAGTACATTATTTAGCCATTCTCTGTCCTTCTCTCTGTGTAATAGGGTTACTGTCCATGCTGGGCCGTAGCTCAGAGAAACCATACGCTCCATTGAATTTAGTGGCAGACTTTGCTGGAGGAGGTCTCATGTGTGCATTTGGGATTGTGTTGGCTCTCCTGGAGAGGAGCCGGTCGGGACAAGGCCAGATCATTGATGCCAGCATGGTGAGATACTGCACCTCATCTTAAATTTGGTTTCTACTAGGGCTGTCAAACGATTAATCGCGATTTAGCGATTTAGCCAGCTAGCCGGCCCTGGAAACAATCACATTCAAAAGAGACTGTAGGAAACAGGAAATTGTTCTACTGATTTTTTTATTTTTATTAACTTCTCTTTAAAAAACCAGTAGAACAATTTCCTGTTCCCTTTCGAGAGGTCTCTCCTATTGCGTAAGTAGCTTACGCTATGGGAAAACTCCTTTTCTCGAGAATATTGAAGTCTTTATGTAGGGGTCGACTGATATGTGATTTTCAGGGCCGATACCGATTATTACAGATCAAGTAGACCGATAACCGATATTTTAAAACCGATATATATATGTCTAGTGTAAAAATGCAAGTTAATGTCAAAATTAAGAATAACAGAGTTTTGACAAATACTTTCTTTAAATTATTTTAAGCATATCTTTAAATCTGAGAACTGTTAATAATAACATTATTATTATTATTATTATTATTATTAATAACTAAACAAAAAATGTGCAGGGAGCACCCAGCAGCATTCTGTAAAACTTAAAGACTATTTTAATGGTTAAATTAAATTTTAGAAATCAAAAAGCATTTCTAATTAATTTAAATCAAACTTATTAAATTTATTTACAGTTTAATAAAAAATACATGTTTAGGGCCCTATGAAAAAACGAACTTTTATTTTGACGGGTTGCCGTGGAGATCTTTGAGTTTCTATGTGTTTATGATATGACGATAACTTTTCTCAGTTGAAGCTTTAAAAAGCTCATGAAGTGACTAAGCGGCTCTGGAGATGATGTTTATGCAATCATGTCCTCATACAGTATAATGATGCGGCTGAGGCTGAAAACAGCGCAAGCGTCACACGTGCTCCAGTGTGTGTGTGTGGTAAATGAAATCACGCGTCTGCACCATTCATTTAGAGACACGCAGGATTCATATTTAAATAGTCTTTTTGCGGTTTGAAATTCGATTTGATTTGTACTGACCTGCTTTTTATTAATTCATCAAGAAGTTGACAAATTCCGTGACATTCCGCTTTATACAGTGAATTCCGTTTTTATGACTGGATTCCGCGATTCGGTCCGTGTTTTCTGCATCGCGGACATCACAGGACCCTATTATATTGAGGTGTTTTGCAACTTCAGTGTAGTAATTTATTGCTACTTCAGCAAAGTCTGCTGCTGCCTTAACTTTGAGAGACAAGACAACTGATGCGTGATCAGTGCAGCAGTTCCAGTCAGCGAGTGCTGTCGGTGTGAGTGCTAAACTTTCAGTGCCTTCAGCTTTCTGCATTGATTGGCCGGACTCCTGACTCCCAACAAATCAGATGTGCGGGACATTGCATTGGTCTAGTCTACAGAGTGGTGAGTTCCGACAGAGGTGGCTGCGTCAGAGCCAAATATAGCGCATTTCTAAATTAAATTATTTTATCGGCAAAACGGTTTTGAAAATGGCCGATACCGATAACCATAAAAATGCTCAATATCGACGCCGATAATCGGTCGACCCCTATCTTTATGTAAAACGCATTGCAGCTGCACAGCTGACAGCAATGAGCGAAGGCAGCTCGGTCATTGGCTGTGCTGCGGCAACTTGCTCGAACCAATGACGGGGCGACTCTGAATGCGCGACCAATGAGCGTGCTTCGCGCCCGCGCGTGTCAGGGCCCGCCAAGATGGGCGTGGCCAAGAGCTATATATTGGGCGCCCTGTCATGAGAGTTCCTTAGATTTAATCTCCTTCAGCGAACACCTTCTTCGCTGGATCCTCCGGATTATTGAAAGCCTTCGCTGCCGTGGAAAAGCATACCAGCGGGATTGCTACAAGGACGTCGGCACCTTCAGCTGCCTTCGAACGCCATCCTACTGAGCCATCCGGCGCGCTACACACGCAAGTATTTTACATCTGTTCGCCCCGCGACACTTGTAAAAGAGCAATTTTCTGAGGCGTTGTTTCAAATGCCTTCCTGCGCGTCGTGCAGAGACCTTCTTCCGGACGGGGATCGTCACATCATCTGCGCTCGCTGCCTGGGCCGGGACCACGCAGAAGCTGCTTTGACCAAGGGCGGATGCCCTGAATGTGACGACCTGTGTCTCTCCGCACTGCGGGCTCGCTTTCGCCGCAAGCTAGCCCATCGCCGCCACCCCTCTGTTTGAACCGCGCGTTAAGAAAAAGCACCGCTCACAGAGGCTTCCTGAACCTGAGCTCAGTGACGTCACGCCGAGCCAGTCTCCGCGTGCTTCACCGCCGCTCTTGCCTTCCCCACCGCTGGTTCAGTTCACTCAGCCGGACCCACACCCCTCTAGCAGAGCGGTGGGCCTTGTGACTTTCGGCGCGTCCGAGGACGACGGGGGAGTGGATGACAGCTTGTCCATCAACGCTGCATCTGACGACTGGCCGGACTCCACTTTCGACCCCGCCCCGTCGACGCTAGCTAGCACGAGTGGGGGCTCCACCATGGATATGGAGATTATCCGCGTCCTCTCGAAGGCCGTGGAGGACCTCGGGCTCGATTGGTCTTCTCCCGAAGAACCAACCCGAAGCCGACTGGATGAGTGGTTTCTGCAGGGGCGCCAGCAGGCCCCTCGGCAAAGGCCTTCTACCTTCTTTCCGGAAGTTCATGACGAACTCACCAAGTCATGGAAAGCCCCCCACTCTGCGCGTCTGAAGCCTTCTTTTTCTTCGTCGCTCTCCTCTGTGGACGGCGCGAAGGAAAGAGGCTACGAGGGAACGCCGCCCCTCGAGGAGGCCGTGGCCAATCATCTCTGCCCGCCCTCCACCACCGGATGGAAAGCCAAAGCTTCCCACCCCTCGAAGCCCTGCCGCACTACTTCTGCTCTCGCCGGTCGCGCCTACGCCGCCGCCGGCCAAGCTGCATCAGCACTTCACTCAATGGCGGTACTTCAAGTGTTCCAAGCCAAGCTTCTCCGCTCCATGGACGAGTCTGGCCCCGAATCCGAAGCCTTCAAGGACCTACGCAGCGCAACTGACATAGCTCTGCGAGCCACGAAGAGCTATATATTGGGCGCCCTGTCATGAGAGTTCCTTAGATTTAATCTCCTTCAGCGAACACCTTCTTCGCTGGATCCTCCGGATTATTGAAAGCCTTCGCTGCCGTGGAAAAGCATACCAGCGGGATTGCTACAAGGACGTCGGCACCTTCAGCTGCCTTCGAACGCCATCCTACTGAGCCATCCGGCCGCGCCATGGCTAATTTGACTGTTCTCGAGCGCCATCTGTGGCTGACTCTGACGGATATGAAGGACGCGGATAAGGCGCCGTTTCTCGACGCGCCTATCTCCACCAGCGGGCTGTTTGGACCGGCGGTTAAAGGTTTCGCCGAACGCTTCACTGAGGCCCAGAACGCTTCACAAGCTATGCGCCATTTCCTGCCCAAGCGCTCCAGCTCATCGCAGAGCAGACAGAGACCGCCACAGCCGCAGCGGGCTACAGCAGCTCCCTCCGCCTCTCAGCCCGCGCCTCAGACTGACGCTCGACGCCGCTCGCGCTCCCACAACCGCAAGCCGCCTCCTGAGCGACGGGGTCCTCGGCCCAAGATTGTGCTGAACCCTGAGCCTCGAAAGCCTTCCTAGCCACAGGAATGAGAAAAATCTCAAACATTACCCAGTCCCCTTACAGGCGGCTGGAAATGTCCATACAGCAGTCAATGGGCCAGTCACAGAGCTCGCTCACCTGCAAACGAACGCCGTTTTTACGGCGACGCACAGAAAACACAAAAAGAGTCTTTTTCTGCCTGTGTCACTAAGGGTTCATATGTCCACAAAGTGTGCATTCCCAGATACTGTCAAAACAGTGCCAAATTCATTCCCAGCTCAGGCTGCGTGCCCCATGAATGTAGATCACGTGCCTACGGTCATGTACGCACCACTACACACAAGCACTGTTCACACAGTTATGAATTCATCCCCAGTAAAAGCGGGAAACATTATAAAAGTGACGCGTGTGCCTACCACTGTAGAGCTTGACTGTAGGCTGCGAGCTTGACAGACATAGCGCGCGCTGTTGTAATCACACACTCGCCCATTCGCTCAGCGCGCGCCCGCGCCTCGAGCTACGAGCTCAGGCGATTCGCTGGCCGGGTCCCTACGTCACAGCGGCCCGCCCTTAGCCTGTATTCAGCCCATATCTGTACATGCAGCGGCATGGGAAAACATTCCAGATATGCCGAAATGGGTGTTGAATATAGTAAAGCACGGATACTCGCTCCAGTTCGCTCGCAGACCACCACGTTTTGGAGTGTTCACATGTTCTACACACCGGGGTGCGCAAACTAATAGAAAAGGGCGCTGTGGAAACTGTTCCCCCCTCTATGAGCGAGGCAGGTTTTTACAGCCGCTATTTTCTCGTCCCGAAAAAGGATGGCGGTCTCCGCCCCATCCTAGATCTCAGACACCTGAGCAAAGCACTAATGATTCGCTCGTTCAGAATGTTAACAACCAAACATATCCTCGCGCAAGTACGCCCAGGAGATTGGTTTCTCTCAGTGGATCTGAAAGATGCTTACTTTCACATTCCAATAGCGCCTCATCACAGGCCGTTTCTGAGATTCGCTTTCGAGGGACAGTCTTACCAGTACACAGTACTTCCGTTCGGCCTGTCCCTGGCTCCCCGTACATTCACGAAATGTATGTGTGCAGCACTTTCCCCCTTGAGGCGAAGGGGAGTGCGAATACTGAATTATCTCGACGATTGGCTGGTCCTAGCACAATCAAGCGTCAAGCGGTTTCAGAGGATGCTCGATCTCATGGCCTCAGGATCGGCCGTACTCCAGCTAGTATTGTTGCATATGCGCCCTCTCCAACGCTGGCTCAAGAGCCGCGTCCCTACTCACGCGTGGCGTTCGGGCCACTTTTTAATCAGAGTGAACCATGGCTGTATAAAAGCACTGACGCACTGGAAAGCCGCCGACTGGTACCAGTCAGGCGTGAGTCTAGGTGTGAACACAAGGAGAAAGATGATCACGACAGATTTCTCCAAAATAGGTTGGGGGCCCCTTTACGAGGGCAGGCCTGTCTCCGGCTTTTGGTTAAACCCGGAGAAGCGCCTACACAAACTGTCTGGAGATGAAAGTGGTCGCTTTGGCTCTCAGAGCCCTGCTTCCACATCTAAGAAAACGAAAACGTCCTGGTCCGAACGGACAACATGACGGTAGTGTCGTACATAAATCGCCAGGGTGGACTCAGGTCGAGCTCCATGCATTCAATGGCCAGGAGACTCATCTTATGGTCCCAGCACAACTTGCGCTCGCTGAGAGCAGCGCATGTGCCAGGCGCCCTGAACCAGGGGGCAGACATGCTATCCAGAGACAAGATTCTCCCAGGAGAATGGGCTCTCAACCCGCTGACGATTCAGTGGTTATGGAAAACCTTTGGCAAAGCGGAGATCGACCTCTTCGCCTCCAAGGAGAGCGCGCACTGCTCTCTTTTCTTCACGAAAGAAAAGGCCCCTTATATGCCTTTCCCCCGATCGCGATGCTGCCACAGGTCATCAGTCGGGTCAGAGAGGAGAAAAACGCAGTGCTTCTGATAGCCCCACTCTGGAAGAACCAAACATGGTTTCCAGATCTGATGCAAATGCAATCTGCACCACGGCCGATTCCACTGAGGCCAGACCTCCTCAGTCAGGCCAGCGGGATGATATTTCATCCCCGCCCCGATCTGTGGGCCCTTCATGCATGGCCCCTCAACGGGTTCCCAGGAACCTCACGAGCGGAGCGCTAAAAACCATCGCTGAGGCGCGGGCGCCCTCCACAAGACGCTTATATGCCCAGAAATGGAAAGTGTTCAGTGACTGGTGTAATGCCAAGGGCCTGAACCCTGAAACATGCGAGATTACGAACGTACTCGTAAAGGGCTTTCTACAAGGGCTTCTGGAGGCGGGCCGCACCCCCTCCACGCTCAAAGTATATGTGACGGCCATCACAGCGTCACACGACCCTGTAATGGAACGTCCATTGGGAAGAAACGACCTAATTATTCGTTTCCTAAGAGGCGCTAGGAGGATGAACCCTTCACGCCCCCCCCTCAGTGCCGATCTGGGACCTAGCTACTGTCCTAGACGCTCTTAAAGGGCCCCCGTTCGAACCACTCCGAACCGTGCACCTTAAACAGCTCTCGCTCAAGACTGCGCTCTTGCTGGCACTCGCCTCGGTCAAGAGAGTGGGCGACCTGCACGCACTTTCGACAAGCGCTGCCTGCCTAGAATTCGGACCTAACGACTGCAGGGTCGTCCTTAGGCCAAAACATGGGTGTATTCCTAAAGTGATCACCACTCCCTTCAGAGCACAGGTTATCTCCCTAACTGCGCTATCGTCTCCAGCAGACGAACACAACGCTAATCTACTCTGCCCCGTTAAGGCTCTCAGAGTGTATTTGGAGCGTTCTGCCCTATTCAGACAGACAGAACAACTGTTTGTATGCTTTGGCGGCCGTACGAAAGGTTCCGCCGTTTCAAAGCAGAGAATCTATCACTGGATAGTTGAGGCTATAGCGCTGGGTTATGAAGCTAAGGGACTTCAATGCCCCCGGGGAGTCAAAGCACACTCCACCAGGAGCGTGGCTTCTTCCTGGGCATGGTCGAGCGGGATACCGATCGAGGATATTTGTGCGGCGGCAGGCTGGGCCTCACCGTCCACATTTATCAGGTTCTACAACCTACAGGTCCCGACATTGCATTCCAATGTACTATCAGCATGATGCTAGTTGAACTACGAGTTCGTATCTAGATTATGTATGTGCTTGTGTCACACTGAGCGCCTTCTAGCCGCTCTGTATTCTTTCCACATATAAAGCTCGCCTCTGCCGGCTAGTTGGATGATAACTTTGCTTTTCAGCTCAGGCACCTGCCTCTGGCTATCATAAGGCGAAGTTCAGCACGCACGGCGTTTTGCATGGTGTTCCCATAGCGTAAGCTACTTACGCAATAGGAGAGACCTCTCGAAAGGGAACGACTCTGTTACTAACGTAACCTCGGTTCCCTGAGAGGAGGGAACGAGTATTGCGTAAGCTGCCGTGCTTGTGCTTGGTTAGTTCGCTTCAGTCGTTTTAACCTAAAGAACTCTCATGACAGGGCGCCCAATATATAGCTCTTGGCCACGCCCATCTTGGCGGGCTCTGACACGCGCGGGTGCGAAGCACGCTCATTGGTCGCGCATTCAGAGTCGACCCGTCATTGGTTCGAGCAAGTTGCCGCAGCACAGCCAATTACCGAGCTGCCTTCGCTCATTGCTGTCAGCTGTGCAGCTGCAATGCGTTTTACATAAAGACTTCAATATTCTCGAGAAAAGGAGTTTTCCCATAGCGTAAGCTACTTACGCAATACTCGTTCCCTCCTCTCAGGGAACCGAGGTTACGTTAGTAACCGAGTCGTTTCCTACAGTCTCTTTTGAATGTGATTGTTTCCAGGGCCGGCTAGCTAAGATGTGTGCTACTCATTTTAAAGCTAACTAACTATTGGAAAAAGCAGCACTTGTGCTGGCTTGCTTTCATTTCAGTCGTGTATTGTTCATTCCTTTACCTTTTCCTCTACCTGTTTTGACATATCACTACATGGAATGAGGCAATTTCAAAACCTTGCTTATCTTAGCACGACCGACCCATTTTCTGACCAGCCTGTCAATAGTTTTCTGCAATCTGGAATTTCCAATAATTGCTTGGTTTTCTTTTCGAGTTGCTTATACTGGCACTATTTGTTTTCATTACCACAGCAATGTGAGAATACTGTTAGAGTGGTTATTTTCCAAGTAAGGATATCGTGGTCTTGCCCATTCTCCATTGGGTGCTTGAAAGCCTAAATGTTCCTCCAAATCTGTGTATTGTAAATAAATATAATTTTCTAGCTACTTACCGTATTCACAGATATTATGCATTTGAATTTAGACCTGTGGTTGAAACTATGATCTATTTGGCTGCAGAAAACCCTTGCAAACCGCTAAAGTATGAAACCTGTGAAGCTCAACCATGAGAACATGGACAAGCTAAGGAAAATGTTTCCTTGTGCATATTTTTACAAAAATAATATAATTGACAGTACAGAGGAAATGTAAAACTGTGAGGGTTTAATAATCAACCACAATGATGGTTTGTTATATATAGTTACCATAAAACTTTAATAATGATTGATTTTGCCCGTATTGTGTTCTTAAGCCGGGGACACACTTAACGACAGTAAGGCCAGTTATGAATGTAATTTGATACTTGCGACTGATTGACTCACTTGCGTCAGTGTTTAAAAACAGTCTGTAAGTGTGTTCAGTTCAGTCTTAGAATGTTTCAGCTACTCGTTAAGTGTGTCCCCGGCATTAGTGTGATTCCATATGAAAGTGTCTCATTGGCTTGTAAAATTCCTAAATCAGCTGTATATATCCACTAATGATCCGAAAGAGAATCATGATGTAGCTATGAATGCTAAAAAACATTTATTGGGTCAATATAAAGTTATGTGGTTAGTTAATGTCATGTATCAGTTTAGCAGACACAACAAATGTGTTAGGCAGCAATTACAAATTGTGCTCTTATGACTACAATATAAGGATAATATTACAATATAAGACAGTTTTGTTTGTTAATCAAGTTGGTTCTGAATCCTTTGCAGAATGACTTCGCAAGCAAAATAATAAAGGAGTATATACAGGTCCTTCTCAAAAAATTAGCATATTGTGATAAAGTTCATTATTTTCCATAATGTAATGATAAAAATTAAACTTTCATATATTTTAGATTCATTGCACACCAACTGAAATATTTCAGGTCTTTTATTGTTTTAATACGGATGATTTTGGCATACAGCTCATGAAAACCCAAAATTCCTGTCTCAAAAAATTAGCATATTTCATCCGACCAATAAAAGAAGTGTTTTTAATACAAAAAAAAAAAGTCAACCTTCAAATAATTATGTTCAGTTATGCACTCAATAGTCAATACTTGGTCGGGAATCCTTTTGCAGAAATGACTGCTTCAATGCGGCGTGGCATGGAGGCAATCAGCCTGTGGCACTGCTGAGGTGTTATGGAGGCCCAGGATGCTTCGATAGCGGCCTTAAACTCATCCAGAGTGTTGGGTCTTGCGTCTCTCAACTTTCTCTTCACAATATCCCACAGATTCTCTATGGGGTTCAGGTCAGGAGAGTTGGCAGGCCAATTGAGCACAGTAATACCATGGTCAGTAAACCATTTACCAGTGGTTTTGGCACTGTGAGCAGGTGCCAGGTCGTGCTGAAAAATGAAATCAGATGGAAGCATGAAGTGCTCCAAAATCTCCTGATAGCTAGCTGCATTGACCCTGCCCTTGATAAAACACAGTGGACCAACACCAGCAGCTGACATGGCACCCCAGACCATCACTGACTGTGGGTACTTGACACTGGACTTCAGGCATTTTGGCATTTCCTTCTCCCCAGTCTTCCTCCAGACTCTGGCACCTTGATTTCCGAATGACATGCAAAACTGAGCAACAGTCCAGTGCTGCTTCTCTGTAGCCCAGGTCAGGCGCTTCTGCCGCTGTTTCTGGTTCAAAAGTGGCTTGACCTGGGGAATGCGGCACCTGTAGCCCATTTCCTGCACACGCCTGTGCACGGTGGCTCTGGATGTTTCTACTCCAGACTCAGTCCACTGCTTCCGCAGGTCCTTCTCCGCAATCTTCCTCAGGGTCCGGTCACCTCTTCTCGTTGTGCAGCGTTTTTTGCCACACTTTTTCCTTCCCACAGACTTCCCACTGAGGTGCCTTGATAAAGCACTCTGGGAACAGCCTATTTGTTCAGAAATTTCTTTCTGTGTCTTACCCTCTTGCTTGAGGATGTCAATGATGGCCTTCTGGACAGCAGTCAGGTCGGCAGTCTTACCCATGATTGCGGTTTTGAGTAATGAAACAGGCTGGGAGTTTTTAAAAGCCTCAGGAATCTTTTGCAGGTGTTTAGAGTTAATTAGTTGATTCAGATGATTAGGTTAATAGCTCGTTTAGAGACCCTTTTCATGATATGCAAATTTTTTGAGACGGGAATTTTGGGTTTTCATGAGCTGTATGCCAAAATCATCAGTATTAAAACAATAAAAGACCTGAAATATTTCAGTTGGTGTGCAATGAATCTAAAATATATGAAAGTTTAATTTTTATCATTACATTATGGAAAATAATGAACTTTATCACAATATGCAAATTTTTTTAGAAGGACCTGTATTTTTATCCAAAGTGACTTATTGCATTCAAGGTATACAATTTTATCGAACCCATGAACTTGGTGTTGCTGCCGCCATGCTCTACTGTTTGATCAGAAGGGCTGTAATATTACAATATTTTTTAATATTTATTAATAGCTACACTATAACAATAATAATAATATATTAATAATAATAATAATAAAGGTGTGTTCTCATATTATCACCTGTCTTGGTTTTTCGTGTTGAATAGACTAGTACAAATAAAGTCTAATTATCACTGCCCAAGTCTAATTCACACTTGTTTTGTTGTGCTGAATCTGCGCGTTAACCCAGTTGGTGTTTGTTGGAGCAGTTGGACAAAAAATATTTTAAGGTTTGTTGGCACATTGATCATTAAAGTGCCCCGTTTTGTTCACTCTGCACTAGGTTTTCTCTGCTGGAAGATAATGACGATTAGCAACTGCTACTCTGCTTGTTAATTAAATTTGACATTTCACTTAGCCCTGAGCACATTTTTATGCATTAGAAGACCTCATCTAGACAATGGAGCTCTGATTCGACTGAGGTTATGTAATTTGCTCTATGACAGTCTGACCTCTGCCACTTTAAGCCCTTAAGGAAATAAACAGTGCAAATATAAAGCTTAATATGTGACAATCCAATATTAAAGAACATTGCACATTAGACATTCAGACCTGGAGCAAAGCTGCAGTGCTAGTGAAGAGGTTCTCATGGTAGGCGTGTGTGCGGTGTGTATGTCAATGTGGGAGCGGAGGTAATGATGATTAGATGTTTGCCTGTTAGGCAGTAAAGATATCTCATGCTCCCGTGAGAGTCACCTTGCCACTCTTTGATAAGACCTGCCGTTTGATACTGACAGCAGCTTTTGGCAACGTTAGTGTTATTAACCTGAATGGCAAGCAAATAGGGTTTCTTAGAGACTTGCTTGTCAGTTTGGATGTATTATACCCTGCAAAGTGCAAACATTACTCTTTCAATGTTTTATTTAAGTACTCATTGGAAATTTAAGAGGCAGCCTGTGTGTTTCATTAGCATTTCAGAATTTGGTACGCAACATTTTGTTTGGGGCTACTTACTGTACGCTGTCGATTAAAATCCCAAATAGTGTTTGACTACTATAATCTTGACATCCAGGAAACAAGCGAGTCGAAGAATGAGAACACAATAACTCATTATTGTTTTACAAAACCAGAGCTAAATATTCCACATTAATATTTCTCTGAACTATATGAAAGGAAGAAGTGTGAAGAAATCGCATTTTGAGTCATAACATAACACATTCAGTACTAGGCCATGCGGCAGTGATCTTCTGGGAGTGTGACTTCTTGGTGGTCAGGCCAATCATGTGCTCAAATAGAAACCCAGATTGTCAACATCTCTTTGAAGGCTGTGTTCACTGGGAAATATATGAAGTATATCCATATTGAAGTCAATCTTGCAAGGTCACACTCTTTGAAATGCATGTATATTTATTTTATGCATCAATTGGGAGGATTTGACCTATAAAAACGTTCCTTTTCATCTGTAAAAATGTTTTTTTTAGAAGACTTGCCACACACCCTTTAACTTCAGCCTGGATGCCAACTTTGTCGATCAAAAGTAATATATTTGTTTAGATCCGAGTGTTTGTTTAGATCTGATCTGTTTAGATCTATAATTCTTTAAAGGGGTCATATCATACATATTTAACTTATTATTTGTGTCAGACAGCCATACTCTAGTTTTTCATGGCCATTTTCACTCTTTCCCTAGAAGTAAACAGCCTGTTTTTTTTACTGCTGCCCCTTGAGAAAGGTCCCAATTGCATGTGAAATTAACAGCATGATTTGCTTTCTCTGACATTGTTCGCACAGCCTTTTTTTGGTTATTGTTGTGTCAGATATATGTTTACCTGCCCCATCCTTTAATTACAGCCTTTGTGAAGACTGTACTACATTGTGACTGCTTCACAAAATCAGTGCTGAATCAGTGCTCAGGATTTTGTCCTTTTTTTTTTTACTTCAAAATCGTTGAAAGTCGTGTTTGATTAATTCTGTATAGTGTCACAAAATGTAAAAAAAAAAAAGATTTTAAATGCTACTTTTGGATTGAGAAGGAAATATCTGCAAGTTACATTGTTTTTATTGATGGACATCAGGCTTATGCATTAAAGATCAGATACCATTTTATTACTAATGATATGGCCCCTTTAGAGTCCTGCTGTGCCGTAATGTGGAACTCACACTACTGAAAACCTCTATAGAACGGTAGGCTGTTTCACTGTGGCATGCTTGTATTACCAAGCTGTTTGAATCTTCCCCTGTCGTATCATATTTCCATCTTGCTTAATGCATTCATGCATGTAAATATGTGATTATCTGCGCAGGTTTTTGCATATGAATTTATTGTAAACTTAATTACGTGACCTTATGAATATGAATAACTCCTGCATCTCAGCACTCTGTAGCCCTTTGTAATGTTTCCTCCTCAAGGACCTCTTTGCTTTATGCCAAACATTCTGTTCAGCATGAAAGAATTATGGCAAATAATAATGAAAAGACCTCTCTGGGTTTGTGCAGGTGGAAGGTGCAGCATATGTCGGCTCCTTCATGTGGAAGTCCCGTAGCATCGGCCTGTGGAATCGTCCTCGTGGGGAAAACATGCTGGATAGTGGCGCTCCGTTCTATGATACCTACCGTACTTCTGATGGAAAGTATGTGGCAGTGGGGGCGATTGAGCCTCAGTTCTATGAACAGCTTGTTCTGGGTTAGTGTCTTATATTTCCTCTCAGTATGGTCCTATACTGTTATTTTCTTGATATGATTGATGTTCTCATGCTCTGAAATGCGATGTGAATGCATGCTGTCTAATTCAGAATAGATTATGTAATTTTAGTAGTTTTGTTCATTGAAAACTATTAACCCATGTAAGCCTGCTGGCAGCTAAGCTTGCTAAAGAATCTATCTCTCTTTTTTCATATGTATTTGTCTTAATAGCGACTGACATATTTGTAGACAACCTTAGGAAGAGCTTTTGACATCTTACTGGATATTGTGCCATGTGGTGTTTAACTCATGCTGCCTGACATGCACCTGGCGACTTCAGTGGCTGGAGCACAAAACATGCACATTATGTTCATAGTAAAAACTTATGTGCAAATAGATAGATATTTTCCTTAGGCATCAGTTTAGCATTTTTTTTACTACTTATTCTACTTATTTTTATTAATTATTTTTAATTTTATAAATTATTATTATTTTAGCTTTTATTTCATATTCTTTTCAATTTTATTTATTCTCTTTTCATTTATTATTTTTTATCTTGTTTTTGCATTTTATTTTATTTTCAATTAGAAATATTCTGTTTTTTTGCATTTTATGTTCTTATTATTTCTATTATGTCTCTACATCTCTATTGCATTTTATGCATTTTTTATTATTTGTAAATATTCTTTTATTTTCTTATTTTTGTTCTTATTTTTTGCATTTTATCATTTTTTTTTAATTTTTTTTTTTTTATATATAGTATACATCTAGCTGCTTTCAATTCACCTGAAATAAATCTGTAACCTGAAGGATGTCTGAGTACAATTGACATGTTTAACCACAAGATTCCCAGGGTCACATTGGTCTGGCTACATGATTATCAATTTTGCCCAGGCAAACAAAGATTATGGAGAAGCCACAGGATGCTTTATTAGTATGTGCACAGGGATTCACCCCACATCCTGATGACCCAAGTGCAAATGCAGCGTACTTAATCTTGCTTTGGAACCGCAATGACTCTATTGCTATTCATGTTGACCTTCAAAAGAAGAACATTTTATTTATAAGTCACCAACTGTGGCCAGTGTTGTGTTTAATGGATTCTGGAATCATAGTCCTTTGTGATGTCTTTGGTCCTTGTCCTCTAAATTCCTTTATTGATTTCTTTCCACTTTTGTATCTCCTTTGTATCTACTTAATTCTCTTTCACTGCAGGTTTGGGCTTGGACGATGCTGACCTGCCCTCACAAATGAGTGTATCTGATTGGCCCCAGCTCAGGCAGACGTTCACCCAGGTGTTTGCCACCAAAACGCAGGCTGATTGGGGTCGGATCTTCGATGGGACAGATGCCTGTGTCACCCCTGTGCTGTCACTGGATGAGGTACTCTCTCATCCCCACAACCAGGCAAGGGGATCGTTCTTCAAGGACTCTCGGGGGGAAATTAGCCCCCGACCTGCACCCGTTCTGTCCCGCTCCCCTGCGGAGGCCTGCCGCTCCCGTGACCCCTTTATCGGAGAGCACACTCGCACTGTGCTGAAGGAGTACGGGTTTGAGCAAGCGCAAATAGAACAGCTCCTGTCTGCCGGTATCATAGAGTGTAACGAAGCTAAAGCACGCCTATAAAGCGAAGAGTCTGACTGGAGAATCATTAAAATTTTGTGGCCAATGATGCGGCATGGGAATCTGAGCACTTGAACTCCATTTCTGTCTTATTGAGTGAGTGTGAGGGGGCTTTTCAGAACAAAATGACCCTCTCCCTTGTGAATTACTGGGTGCTTCAGTCAGGGTGGACTAAATGATTCTGGGATTTTAAGCTGATATGTTCAACACATCCAACTCTCATTTGTAATTGCTGTAGGGAAAGTCTAGTGGGATTCAATTAAAGTCTATTGCAAATATACTGTAATAAACCTCAACATCCCTCTTCGTGTTAGCAGCCACATCCGTAACTTTTAAAAAGGATATTCGATATTGAATTATTGTTTAAGACTGTTTTGAATTATTAACTGAAGTTTTGGTGAGGGCATTTTAGTAATAGTTGATTCAAATGTTCCACTTTTGGTTGTACATTGAAAACCTTGACTAATAAGTGCCTTTAGCAAGAATAGCTGAGTGTGTCGTAGACTACTTGACTGACTGAAATATTTGCCTTTGAATCTTCCTTTATCAAAATGTTTGGCAGAGCTGATGACCTAAGATAATGGTATTGGGATAAAACCAATGAATGTCTTGGTTTAAGATGAATATTATCTGTTGTCATTATTACATTACTATTACATTACTTGTATACAAATTTGGGATCGGTAAGATATTGAAAATGTTTTCGAAAGAAATCTTTTTGTTTTTTGTTCATTAAAATAACTGTTTATTATTTTAGTTCATTTTACATGTGATGGCAAAGCTGAATTTTCTGCATCATTACTCCAGTCTTCAGTGTCACATGATCCTTCAGAAATTATTCTAATATGATAATTTGGTGCTCCAGAAACATTTCTGATTGTTATCAATGCTGAAAACAATTGTCCTGCTTAATTAGGGCTGGACCCGAATAATCGAATATTCGAATATTGGTTTGGTGGGTTGGTATTCGATTTGAAAATGTGACATTCGAATATTCGTTTTTTTTTTTGTTTTTTTTTTCACACCTGGCATCCCCCTCGAAACGGTTCTCATTCGCGGTTGAATATGTTTTACACTATAAAATCTGGTGAAATATAATACTTAACATTATAGCTATAATAAATATATTTGCTTCTTCTTGGACTACTAAAAGTGTTCCTGCAACGGGAGTATTCTCTGGCTAGAGCGCAGAACAGCGGAGTTTGTATGGACAGACGTGCATGCCTGAGCCTGTATTTTGGGTTAAGCTGTTTGCTTTGACATTGTGGAAAATAGAATAATAGAAACAAAATTTTTTATCCTTTTTACCCGTTATTATCTAAATTAATCTACTGCGAAATATAGGAGAAATTTAGTTTTTCTATATTTAAATTTCGTTTTTATTTATTTAAATTTCGTTTTTATTAAATTTCGTTTGTATTTATTTAAATCTACCCTACTTTGTCAGTGGGAAAAATATTATAAGACTACCTTATTAAAAATATTGCTTAAGTTAACAGACCTGTGTGTGTGTGTGTGTGTGCGTGTGTGTGTTTTATATCACTAGTGCAGTGTCCGTTCTTGGAGCATATAAGCTCTGCTCGCGTGAGGCGCGCCGCTTCCCGCTCGCGCTGTTCTGTAGTTTATTAATTTTATTAATTCTGAACTTGTCGCGTCTCGCCTGTCTATCTATAGCCTATTGCACCAAATAGGACACTGCACTCCCTTGTGAAGTCGTTTGGATGAACGGTTCTCGAAATATCTAAATGCAAACGGACAGACAGACATCAGACATCCCAACTTGCAAGAAGACTGTTCGGTTTTGTTGAGGGGGGGTGATTGTTCGGTTTTGTCTGTCTTACATGCGCTTCAAGAGGCACACACGCACGGTCTCTCGCTCTCTGTCGTGCGCGTGCTACACGGTTTGGAGATTTGAACTAATTTGGGGGCATCAGGGAGCCGCTATCAATATGCGGGAAGCTCCCGGAACTTCCTTAAAATTTTTCTCGGAACATATTCGGTTGTTAAGTCTGACGTCACCCGTGACGTTTAGCCTCTTCCGGGCCCAAGCGCTCCGCTCGTCCACTCCAGATCCTAGACTACATAAACCCTTTTCTTAAAGGGCTTTTTTCGCTTCAGTGCCAGTGGGTGTTACTAGGGATTAAGGGATAGCACCCACTGGCGCCAAAGTTTCTTCATTCGTTTAAGATTTGTAACTTACCTTATCAACTGCAGCCATTTTCTCTTTTCTTTCTCGTCACAGGGAAAGCGGTAGAATGACAGTTGAATGTCACTTGTTTTTTTTTTAACTCCGATCTATTTAAACAACACGGGAACACGTTAAAACTCGAGCGAAAGCGGTAGGTAGTTAGAGAGGACCCGGCCTTTGGACCCGGAAACAGTATTATCAGAGAGTGGTTACGTCACGACTTAACAACCGGATAGAGATTCCGAAGCTTCGAATATTCGATGTTCATTACTACCGAAGCTTCGAAGCTCAAAAAATGGTATTCGGACCAGCCCTATGCTATGCTTAATGTTTTTGTAGAAACCATAATACATATTTTACAGGATTCTTTGATGAATAGAGTTCAAAACAACAGCATTTAATTGAAATAGCAGTCTTTTGTACAATTATAAAAGTCTTTACTTCATTTAATGCAGTATCCAAAGAACTGCCATTCATTTAATGCATCCTTGCTGAATAAAAGTATTGATTTCTTTAAAAAAAAATCAAAAAGACCCCAAACTTTTGAATGGTGGTGTATTTTCAAAATCAGAACAGAAATCTTACAGATTAAGGACTGTTTTCTTATGCTTGAAGATTGATGAAATCATAATCAATGTGTAAAACGGTCATTAAAACTTTAAAACAGTGTCTGGCTTCAAACAAAGTATATTCTCTTGATTACATTCTGCATCATATTTTCTCGAGGCAAATCCTATTAGTAAACCAGAGGAAGGAGAGGAGTTACATAAAAATATTTCCTACTCTAGCCTGAAATCGTTTCTCATTCACATAGAGATATGCAGTGTTGTGCAAGTTACTTCCAAACTGTAATAGGCTACATTATACATTACTTGTTACTGTTATTTAAAAGTAATGCATTACCTTACAATATTACTGTCTCAGAATTGTAATGCGTTACATTACTCCTGTATTACTTTTGAGTTACTTTCACCAAAATAGCTATACAGTAGTAGAACTTAACATTCTAAGGCTGTAACGATATGCGATATGAAACCGAAATCGCAACACTCAGATCCACGAACCTGCAGAATCGGACACACCCCTTCCAACTCCAAGAATTATCCTTCCCGTCCAGATCCAATGCTACCACATCTTTAAATTACTATTAGTATTATTTGAATTTTGAAGTTAACATTATAAAATACGTAGACCTACACCACAAAACTAGTTGAGGATAAATTATTTAAAATTGGGGAATTCCAGGGTTTTGGACGTGACATTTGCAGTCAAAACTTGAAATATAAATTCTCAGAAAATGCATTTAATACCAATATATTGAAACGTCTGTTTATCCATAGGCTACCCTTAAAAGAGTCCAGACATTAGAAAAATATCAGTCTACACATGCGTTTTATATTTAATATGAGGGAAATAGACAAAAAAAATTTTTTAACTTTTAGGAGGCAAAATATTTTTTTGCAATTCTGTGAATTACACTGGGCAAATCAAAAGTAATACTACCCACCGGATGAAGAAGGGTTGGCTCTCCACAGAATATAAAATATTCATTTTATTTTATTTTTCGTGTTTGCATTTATGAGGAAAAAACAATGTACGTGACAGTTCCTCATTATGGACGCGACCACTCTGAAGCGGCACTAAAAGACTGTTTTAAAACTTTCACAGAGACCTCAAACAGAAGACACAAAGCCTTTCTTTAAAGTGAATTTCGATTTGTACTAATTGTATCTTAATTTTAATCAATGTTTCATCAACCAATTGCCTGGATTTAGTAAATAAGAAGTAAATAAATATAGCAGACAATAGATAATCACGACACGGAGGCGCCTGCGCGTGAACTGGAGCGCGTCTCATAAATTAACCGAAACTCAGCGTAGGCTATAGCCTAAGGTAGCCTACTTCACAGACCTGAAATATATATATATATATATATATATATATATATATATATATATATTATTGGAATGTATACTTGTAAACAGAACAATTAAAAACGAAAGAAAACGGACTGCTCTCTGCTTATCTGTATGAAATGTGCATTTCTCTCTGGCACATTCACTACTGCGAAGATCGCGAATCAGCAACGTCAACTTCATCTTTAATAAACAATTAAAATGTCTCCTTGCTAAATTTGACATATTCATAATCATTGCTTTTGCCGGTTCTTTGTGACAGCTTTTAGGTGCTTTCCTTACATCATGTTACGTGAACGCGTCACCACCGCATCAAAAACATGATTGCGTGATGAAAACAAGAAAAATACCACCTAAACATAGCCTAACTGTTTAGAAAGAAAACACAGAACAAATGGAGTAGTCTAATGCATACGTCCATCTCGCGAATGTACAGTCTTCTTCTTCACCCATTAGCTGCTTTTCCACTGGCCAGCGCGAGCACAGAGGCCGAAATCATGCCTCACGGCACTCCTGTAAAAAATAAATCGCTATAAAAAATATATCAGACGCTGCCATTTAGTCTTTATTTACAAACTTGGACACCACACGCGGCTATTGACTGACCATGAACAGGTAACTTAGCCTACTTGCATTTTTCATTCGTTAATTTAAAGATGTGGTAGCATTGGATCTGGACGGGAAGGATAATTCTTGGAGTTGGAAGGGGTGTGTCGCGATTCTGCAGGTTCGTGGATCTGAGTGTCGCGATTTCGGTTTCATATCGCATATCGTTACAGCCTTAGAATGTTAAGTTCTACTACTGTATAGCTATTTTGGTGAAAGTAACTCAAAAGTAATACAGGAGTAATGTAATGCATTACAATTCTGAGACAGTAATATTGTAAGGTAATGCATTACTTTTAAATAACAGTAACAAGTAATGTATAATGTATTACAGTTTGGAAGTAACTTGCACAACACTGATTGTAATGCATGTGGCACCATCTGACCGGTTGCTTGTGATCCACAGCTTGACCTCTATAGATTAAGTCCAAGATAGAGTGGATGATGTTCCGTGAGCCCACATGATTGTTGAACAGACTGTGTGAATGTCTCATGACACATTTGAGTCAGCAACAGAGGTTAGTCGCGTGAATGGAGAGGGAACATTGCATAGGGTGGTAAGCTTTGATTCGTCGACTATAAATACGTTGCCGCCTTTTTCCAACCCCATTGGAGACGTCTGCATAGGAATCACATGGTATGTCACTTGATTTACCTAATGGGCAATCCCAGCATGCAAGACCACAAAAATGCTTGTTAAAACTACATTTCTCATAACCTTTAATATTTCCACAAACACTCTAATGTTCCCTTTATCTGATAGCCATTTGATATTGTTAACTATGTTTTGTTTGTTCTGTCTTAACCTCTTGTAGCCTAACCCACAAGGAAGAGAAGAACATATACAGCTCATAATCTTTGTCACGTGCTTACAACCAACT
Source organism: Gila orcuttii (assembly GCA_026230005.1). Taxonomy (NCBI): domain Eukaryota; kingdom Metazoa; phylum Chordata; class Actinopteri; order Cypriniformes; family Leuciscidae; genus Gila; species Gila orcuttii. Next base: position 30,841,258 of record JAPDVR010000014.1, read on the forward strand.
CCACCAGCGGCCTTTGGCAACAAAGACAGGGGGGGAAAAGCAAGGCTTACTTCCTTCATCCCAACAAGATCACCACCTTCTTTTCTTCCCTGCTCAGCTCACATTGTGAATACTAGTGTTGAGCTTTATCGCTCAGCTATGCAGTAGGAATTAAGAGTTTCAACACAGAGAACCATGACTCTCCTAACCGAGGACCAGCCTTGCAGGTTCTCTGCACCGGACACCCCGCTCACATCCATGGAGCACTACCCGGTGGACTCAGGACAGAAAGAGGACTATTTGGACAGCATGGAACCGGCTGTTTTTGGAGCGGTGGAGCCTCCCAAGCGCTCAAGAGGAAGGCTTATCATGCATGGCATGGTCATGTTCGGAAGGGAATTCTGCTACGCTGTTGAGGCGGCATTTGTCACGCCGGTGTTGCTGAGCGTTGGGCTTCCCAAACGCCTGTACAGCCTGGTGTGGTTCATCAGCCCTATTTTGGGATTTATCCTACAGCCTGTCATTGGCTCGGCAAGCGACTACTGTAGATCACCATGGGGTCGAAGGCGACCGTACATACTCTTACTGGGGATTATGATGTTAGTGGGCCTTACTTTATTTCTAAATGGAGATGCTGTTACATCAGGTAAGTGTTGCTAAAGTAAACATGATGGGTCTGTCTAGAATATCATACCGGGAGCTACTTGTGTCCAGTAGTTACAATTTGCTGTAATATTAGACAGTGGCAATGTAATTTTAAAAACCGTAAGCAAAGTTGATCTGTTTTCGCTTGACCGTTGAATATGTTGTTAGGTTGGAATGTAAAAAGATGAGAATGAACAGAAGAGAAGCAGATATGAACTGTAAATGATTTAAAATGCTTTTTTGAAAATGTGACTCAAAATTTGTCTATCCAGAAATTAGACAAAGGGAAATAACAAACAATTTTGTACAGCGTTCGGGGTGTCTGTTTTTGGTTATTCCTGTTTACAATATTTCCTATTAAATAATACGAATCTAGAGTTCTAATTATTTAAGAAAAGTGCACTTTTTTATTTTACCTAGCACTTAGGTGGCCTTTAGCTATATGGAAAATTGAAACAGATTCACACTTTTATTTATTTAGTTTATACATTAATTTATACACTGCAAAAGACTAAAAGAATAGGAACATAAATGAAAAAAAGTTATTTTTTCATCATTTTTTAATAATGCAATAACTAATTTTTGCCTTCTAATCTGTGTCCTGACCTTAAGTTTTAAAATCTATAAGAAGTCATATTTAATTTATTACCATTTAATGTAGGCTATAATGAGCTTGTGATGAAACTAAGCTTGATGTTGTTTCTCTCCTCCAGCTATACTAGAGGATAGAAATGTTAAAAGGACATGGGCCATCGTGGTGGTTATGTTTGGAGTGGTGATGTTTGACTTTGCTGCGGACTTCATTGACGGACCCATTAAAGCCTATTTGTTTGATGTGTGTTCTCATCAGGATAAGGAGCGAGGTCTTCATTATCATGCCTTACTCACAGGTAAAGAGTAACAATAAATGGTTTGCTTGGCCTTGCTTTGTATGATAAAAATATCTCTCATTAAACTTTATTGATAGGTGCATTGAATTAGCATGAGTTTTAGCAAGATAAAGACTCGCTTTAACAGCAAAAAATCTAGCTTCTAAACGCAAGAAAAATACATTTGTCTCAAGCTGGTTGTAGTTACCTTGACAATTCCATAGATGTTCTGAAGCATTATGAATCATGGCATTATGCCAGTTTGAAGTACATATAGCACTTTTTGAAATTAAGTGAGTGCTGTTGTGAAGGCTTACTGCATTTATTTTTAGGTTGACTTTCATTTGTGACTTTCCTTTGTGTCATGGTTATTTTCATTATAGATTGAAGTAATATAATGTCATCTAGATGTCATCCACTGCAATGACATTCATAGATTTTTAAGATTTTACATGCATGCATATACATACTGCGCATACATACATTTCCAAGTACTTTTTATGGCCACTGTGCATCTGAAACATATATTTTAGTTTTATGCCATTTTGATCTTGATGAGAAATTTTTAAGATGTGCATGCTTTTAATACCACTGCAGGAACTGGTAAATTACAGATCGTTCTATAATATGAAGCTGACTGACAGCATTTTTCACAGGAGCATTTTTTAAATCAGACCATTGTGTGAAATTGGCTGGCACTATGGCAACAGTCTGTTTCCTATTTCATCATCTTTAACATGGTCGTTTGAGTGCTTTGGTGCCATATTGCTGCTGATGTAACTAAACATCTTGCTTTCTGTATGGCAGCAGTAAAGCAAACAGCAAAACATAAGAAATTCTGCATGTGTCTTATAAACTCTCTGTAAAATCAGTGTTGTTTACTGGTCGAAATCTTAATATCTTTGGAGGAATTTGTTTCTGCATGTTTCATCACTGTCACGCATGAACTTGCACGATCTGAAAAGGAAAAAAAAAGCCATCTTAGATAACAGTACAAATCTCTTCAGAAAAAAAATGGAAACAACATATTACTCAGGCTACTAGAGACACGTGAGCTTTCAGTCTTGTGTGGAGAGCATCTACAAGACAAAAGATATGTTTTTCAGTGATTTTTAGGAAGTGTGGAATGTAGTGAACACTAAATAATAAATCAAACAAAGTTATTTAATAACCAGGGTGCTGTTGTCTATATAATCGATTTTATGTGTTCTTATACACTAAAATCATCACAGAAAAATAGCTTGTAAGAACGTCATGAGGTCTGTTATCCAGTTAGAGTAAAGCCTGGTTGTGTCGGTCAGGCACCGAGGGGTCTGTGTGCACTCAGGGTATCCTAATCCAAACAGGCCCAGTCATGTGTTGAGATCATGGGTTGGAGCTGAGGGCTTCAGAGCCACGTGACTGGGTCGTTTCTGTGGCTCAGGGGTGTTTGTGTGGAATTGCGCAAAACCCTGTGCTAAAATAGAAAACGGTTATTTTAAATTGTAAAAGTATTGCACAATATTACTGTTTTTACTGTATTTTTGATAAGATAAATGCAGCCTTGGTGGTCATAAGACACCCCCAAAATTTGAGTATCCATTGTAACTTTTGGTAGTGTATCTTTTAAAAGAAAATGACTGCTACGTCCTGGCAGAAGGAAGAGGTTAATTTTGAAAAATATACATACTTTAAACGATTTACAGCCTATTGTATTTTTATGTAAATATATGTATTTTTTGTCAGTATCATCGGATATTTATAAATCATTACTAAAATAAGGGCATTTCAAAGTCAGTCTTTATCATAAGGGTTTTCTTTTCATGTTTCACCAGCTAAACAATGTCGCGTAGGTTCAGATTATTTTTTTTCAACTGGCACAGCCATGTTATGTCAACCCTGTCACCCCATACTAGCAGCCCCACCAGAAAAACACAATGGCTCTTGTTTTTAACATGCGAGATGTGCAAATGGTTATTTTGTTAACATGGTCAGATTTCCTGCTGTTTAGCTTTTAGTAGTTGCTTAGTTGCTCATAAAATCGAGTGTGACCTTTTTTTTTTTTTTAAAGCATTCTGCTGTGCTTCCTTTCAGGTCTAGGTGGAGCCTTTGGATACCTGATTGGAGCCATGGACTGGGGTCACTCTGCTCTTGGATTTGCACTGGGTTCAGAGTACCAAGTTATCTATTTTTTCTCATCTCTAACCTGGGGCATTTTTCTCACCATGCACCTTTTCAGCATCCCAGAGAAACCATTGATTAAAGATCATGGTTCGGACTCTTGTCCAACCGCTTCACTGCTCCTGGAAGGCCCTCATCATAATGGCTATGGCGCAGTATCCAAAGAACTGCCACCTCTGCCTGAAATGAGGCAGCGCTCGTTCTCTGCCCTGAGTGAAGCCAATGCAGTCACGCCCAGTGCCAAGCAGCCTAACAGTGAGGTTGGTCATTTGTGTTACTTTAAATCCTTTTCATGTGGCTTTTATTCTTGGCTTCAGTCTGCACCCAATTTCCCATTACATTTTAATGACCTGTTTCAGACCACGGAGCAACAGCCTTTGTGAGCTGTAATTAGGTTGGGTATTGTTCATGCTCCTCACAGAAACAGTTCCCCGTTTAGTTGATAATGAAAATCAGCACATGCTTTTTTAGTTTATTAAAAATACAACAAATAATGGTGTATTAAGAGCTCTTTGTATTGATGTGTTGTACTCATCATGGCCATATGTGTGACTTGATTGTGAAGTTCAAAGATTCCTCCAGTGGAAATAATTTACACCCTTTTCAAAGTTCTCACTATATTTTATTAGTTCATTAAGTGTTAAACCAGTCTCAGGTTTACCATTTAAAATAGTTGCATTATATAGCAGGGATTTTAGACATCTGAATCTCATTATATGTGAGGTCCAAAATCCTGAGACCACTATAATGCATTGCTTCTTTTTTGCATTTGCATTACTAAAAAAAAAAATATATTTACATTGATTAACCATCTAAAATAGTGCAGAATCTTAACTATTTCTTGTTTATTTTATGTAATACTCGCCTCTTAAAAAAAAAACTATCCGTAAACTTTATTTATGGATGGTAAACCACATATTTTTAGTTTGGTCTCAGGCTTTTGGACCACAGATTTCAGATGATCATTAATGTCTCAAATCATGTTTCAGATCATCATTGGAATGCTCCTTTTGAATCATAAAAATTTGGCATGCTCTTTATAAAACCTCCGCATATGAAACTTAACCTAGACTGAAATGTGTCATGCCAGTGAGTCACACCAAGTGATGCTTTAATGCAGCTTATTTTTAGATCTGTAAAATGCTTTCCCAGATTTCTACTATGCACTTTACCACCCAAATGTATGCTTTACTAATGGTATATGTCTGTATAATCAGAATATAGGGTCAAATATATTTACCCTGTGTTGTAGTTTTATACCATAACAGCAAAGCTCTTTACTTTACCTTTAAAACACCTCAGATCCCAGAGGGTTAATGTTCATATCAAATTGTTAATGGCACTAAGGTAAAAGGAATTGTACATCTCACTAATCCTGTCAGTCTAGACTCCAACTCAGTCAGAGTCTTTCAATCATTAACCTGCTAAGAACCTCACATATCTGCCATCTGTCCCTGAGAAAGAGTTCTGTTCCACCAAACCCTGCTCTTGGTCAAAATGTTGGAACATATAGTATTTGTTAATGTAGGGAAGTGATGGGAGGCTTGTTTCACTGGCTGACAGATATTACACTGATAAATGTCTCGAATGAAACACAGAGAGGTAAAAATACCTCGGGGAAATTGTATTGAAATTATGGAAGACATCAGTTGCATTTCATGCATGAGTGTGCAAAATTTCATTTTGGCAGATAATAATAGCCATGAAGGTTTTTTTTTTTAATGTTTTTTTTTATGTCCATCCCTAAAAATGTCCTGTAAATTAAATATATTAAAATATACGTGTGTGTGTGTGTGTGTGTGTGTGTGTGTGTGTGTGTGTGTGTGTGTGTGTGTGTGTGTGTGTGTGTGTGTGTGTGTGTGTGTATTCATAATTATAATGTATTCCATGTGAATAATGATGAGTTGGTGATTTTAGCCCTTCAGTCTTCATTCTCTATTCCACCGAAAGGGTGACATTTCTGTCCCCAGGACATTATATGTATAAAATTGCATGAAAATGAACTCTAAAATACATTTTATTATTAAGCAAAATGTCCTGCATATTAAGCTAACTACAAATTTAAAATGTATAATTAAAAACTTTAATAAAAACTACAAAAAATAGCATTTTCTGAATGTCCCAAATCTCCATCTCTAAACTTTACCATGAAATATAATGATTCAAATCCTTCAGAAATCTGAATTTTTTGCATTGTTGTGTGACTTTATATCCAATCTGCTTTAAAATGAAAAAAGAAAAAAACATTTGATCTAATATTTTAGATAAAATACACATTTTAGTCATGTCCACGGGTTTTCACTCAGTCCTGTTACCCTAACACATTCCCCCCTCTGAAAAACTGGGAATATTCCACAAGACACATTTTCAACAGTAAGTTGCATCATCTGGATCTTCTGAAGGCAATGGGAAGACCATAAGTTAGTCTACTCATTTTAATTTCTGTATATTTGATGAAATTGTAACTACGACTGAGAAGGTCAATCTCAACATACTGTCCTGTTACCTAAACTTTTTCTTAGATTTTATATTTTTATTTTAAAAAATTAACTTTTGGTAAGGCACTAGAAATGGCTCAGTGTCCTCATGCTATTAGCATGTACTATGTGGCCATATGCCATGTATTTGATAACTTTTTGCTTAAAAACTCAATCCTGTTACTTTCAGTCCTGTTACTATTTTTTTCATTTTTCTAAAAAAATAAAATTAAATCACTGTTTTTATCAGTTTTGTTTGGCCCATCATTTATACAATTATTTAATAAATTAAATTATTTAAAAAATAATGACTTTGTTTTTTAAAAATGGCTTTGTTTTTTTTATTAAAATACACCTTGCCTTAATAGTGATTTTATTGTCACAAATATCAATTTTTGGAACATATAACCAACAATTTCTTTAAAATAAACACTTTCTTGTGGGGAAAACAAAGGAATGAATTGACATGCTTTTAAACTTGCTTTTTAAATGACACATGGTTTTCGGTAACAGGATTGAGAAAACATGCACATCTTCTGCTTAAACCTTGTAAAAAAATAAATAAAGTTGCCTGAGATTGACCAATACACATTTTGAATAGTTAAATATGTGTAGTATTAGATTCAATGTTGAAAAAGATAAAAAATCTTACTTACAACAAGCAAATGTCACCCATTCGGTGGAATGGCAACAACTCTGTTAATAAGAGGAATCATTTAGTTGTTTCTCCCCATTGGCCAACCAATATATTTTTTCCATCAGAAATTGAGTTTTGGCATCAAAAGGAATTTAAGATTTTTTTTTTTTCACAGAGACCACCTCTTGACTAGAGATATCACATTAATAAGCAACCCTTTGTGGTTATGGAAATCTTTATTAAATTCTTAATAACATTGTCTTGAGCAAGTCACACCGATATAAGGGTTTCTTCAGCCCATGTTGTCAAATAATTGGTTAGATTATCTTTCAAAGTGTGTCAATTTAATTATTTTAGTATTAAAGTACATTCTCATCCCAGTATAAAGTGCAGAGACGACTAGAAGATATTCGTACTGCATAAAGTTGATATGTTTCTTAAATGTTGTCTGTTGGCTTTGAACTTTTGAACCTTTCTGAAGACATTATTGACCTGTGTGCATGTGTTTCAGGGACAGAAGAGGTTGAGCCTGAAATCTCTGCTGTCAGCTATGATCAGCATGCCCAGCCATTACCGCTGTCTATGTGTGACTCATCTGTTGGGATGGACAGCCTTCCTGTGCAACATGCTTTTCTTCACTGACTTTATGGGGCAGGTGAGGGAATGAGGTTTTTCTTTTTCTTTTTTTTTTTTGATGGAATTTCATTTTCCCAGTCGTGCTTAGTTTTGCACATCCCTATCTTTAAAGGGAGGGATCAGTACAGCCATAAAATACATATGCTGACACTCCTTATAGCACATTACAGTGTAGCCTTCAAATGAAATCCCTGGCCTATACTGAATGCAGTCAAGCATAAAACTGAGTTTCACTTTTGTGATTGGGGGGGGGGGGCACCTACCGGCAGACCGGGGGTTATGACTTAATAAGTTATAGTTTAGTTTAACTTAATAAATAATAATAATAATAATAATAATAATAAAGGAATTAAAGGATTAAAAGGGATTTAAGGGAATAAATAAATAAGAATGGTAAAAGGAGTTCTAGGTCTAATGAAGTAATCAATTGAAACTATTTGAAAATAAAATTTTATTTTAAAATGTGCACGTTCACTCTTATTCGTATGTCTAATATGTCGCAAACGTTTCTTGTCTCGTCACATTTATGTGTGAATTGCATGCATATTTTCAATTCAAAACAGCCAAATTTAATATAAAGGTGAGTAGTTTGCATCATTAGATTGCATCACTATTACTGTTGGTCACTTGATATTTCTATCATAAAACAGTTGTCTAATACTTGCATCCACTTACATCTTTTCACGAACTCTCGTTGCGTTAATACAGTAAGGCCCGCCGCCGCCTTTGATTTTTTTGGTCATCTCGATCATTTTGACATTGATGAGTGCTGTTCGACTACTGAGGTAGAGCAGCCTTAAAAATGTAACTTTTAAAACTTTTTGTCATTCTAAAAACAAACAGCTTTACTCATTCTACACTAAAATGATAAGATAATACAAATAAAATGAGAAAATATGAATTGTATTATTATTATTTTTATTTTTTTCATAGCTCAGACAAAATCATTGGCTCTGGTCGAACTACCACCGCTTGAAACATTCTTGGATGTAAAGTTATTTTGGTTTTGTTTTAAAATCACTTATATTCTTGAATTTTTTGTTTGTTTTCATAATTTGAAGAGTAGTTACATTACAGTTCAAAAGTTTGGGGTTGGTAAGATTTTGTAATGTTTTTAAAAGAAGTCTCTTATGCTCACGAAGGCTGCATTTATTTGAGTAAAAATACAGTAAAAACAGTAATATTGTGAAATATTATTACAACTTAATAACTCTGATTATGTAATGTATTCATGACGTGATGAACAAAGCTCTATTTTCAGCATCCTTTTTCCAGTCTTCAGTGTCACACGATTCCTCAGAAATCATTCTAATATGCTGATTTGGCACTCAAGATATTTCTAATTATTATCAATGTTGAAAAAGGTTGTGCTGCTTCATATGTTTGTGGAAACCATGATACATTTTCCTTCAGGAGTCTTTGAGAAATAGATAGTTAAAAAGAACAGCATTAATTTGAAATATAAATCTTTTGTAGCTGAGTGTGCTGAGGAATAACCAAAAATGTGTTGGAATGTGTGTCCAAATGAATGAATTCACTAAAATTATTCAGTTTATGAAAATTAGTATTTTCAAAAAGAAATGTGAGAGAAATGCTATAAATAATCAGACAGTTATATATTTTTATTAATAGATATTGGTTCTTTTAACTTGTTTTTGTGTATATGACTATATTAAATGCTACTAAAATTAAGTAGCTAAGTAGGTTGTCAAAGCAAAAACAAAAAACAAACAAAAAAAACGACTCGGTTACTAACGTAACCTCGGTTCCCTGAGAGGAGGGAACGAGTATTGCGTAAGTAGCTTACGCTATGGGAAAACTCCTTTTCTCGAGAATATTGAGAAAAGAAATAACACCATGCAAAACGCCGTGCGTGCTGAACTTCGCCTTATGATAGCCAGAGGCAGGTGCCTGAGCTGAAAAGCAAAGTTATCATCCAACTAGCCGGCAGAGGCGAGCTTTATATGTGGGAAAAAAATACAGAGCGGCTAGAAGGCGCTCAGTGTGACACAAGCACATACATAATCTAGATACGAACTCGTAGTTCAACTAGCATCATGCTGATAGTACATTGGAATGCAATGTCGGGACCTGTAGGTTGTAGAACCTGATAAATGTGGACGGTGAGGCCCAGCCTGCCGCCGCACAAATATCCTCGATCGGTATCCCGCTCGACCATGCCCAGGAAGAAGCCACACTCCTGGTGGAGTGTGCTTTGACTCCCCAGGGGCATTGAAGTCCCTTAGCTTCATAAGCCAGCGCTATAGCTTCAACTATCCAGTGAGAGATTATCTGCTTTGAAATGGCGGAACCTTTCGTACGGCCGCCAAAGCATACAAACAGTTGTTCTGTCTGTCTGAATAGGGCAGAACGCTCCAAATACACTCTGAGAGCCCTAACGGGGCAGAGTAGATTAGCGTTGTGTTCGTCTGCTGGAGACGATAGCGCAGTTAGGGAGATAACCTGTGCTCTGAACGGGGTGGTGAGCACTTTAGGAATATACCCATGTTTCGGTCTAAGGACGACCCTGCAGTCGTTAGGTCCGAATTCTAGGCAGGCAGCGCTTGTCGAAAGCGTGTGCAGGTCGCCCACTCTCTTGACCGAGGCGAGTGCCAGCAAGAGCGCAGTCTTGAGCGAGAGCTGTTTAAGGTGCTCGGTTCGGAGTGGTTCGAACGGGGGCCCTTTAGGGGTCTAGGACAGTAGCTAGGTCCCAGATCGGCACTGAGGGGGGGCGTGAAGGGTTCATCCTCCTAGCGCCCCTTAGGAAACGAATAATTAGGTTGTTTCTTCCCAATGGACGTTCCATTACAGGGTCGTGTGACGCTGTGATGGCCGCCACATATACTTTGAGCGTGGAGGGGGTGCGGCCCGCCTCCAGAAGCCCTTGTAGAAAAGCGAGTACGTTCGTAATCTCGCATGTTTCAGGGTTCAGGCCCTTGGCATTACACCAGTCACTGAACACTTTCCATTTCTGGGCATATAAGCGTCTCGTGGAGGGCGCCTGCGCCTCAGCGATGGTATTTAGTGCTCCGCTCGTGAGGTTCCTGGGAACCCGTTGAGGGGCCATGCATGAAGGGCCCACAGATCGGGGCGGGGATGAAATATCATTCCGCTGGCCTGACTGAGGAGGTCTGGCCTCAGTGGAATCGGCCGTGGTGCAGATTGCATTTGCATCAGATCTGGAAACCATGTTTGGTTCTTCCAGAGTGGGGCTATCAGCAGCACTGCGTTTTTCTCCTCTCTGACCCGACTGATGACCTGTGGCAGCATCGCGATCGGGGGAAAGGCATATAAGGGGCGGCTCGGCCAGCTCTGGGCGAGCGCGTCCGTGCTTTTCGTGAAGAAAAGAGAGCAGTGCGTGTTCTCCTTGGAGGCGAAGAGGTCGATCTCCGCTTTGGCAAAGGTTTTCCATAACCACTGAATCGTCAGCGGGTTGAGAGCCCATTCTCCTGGGAGAATCTTGTCTCTGGATAGCATGTCTGCCTAATGGTTTAGGGCGAGCCGGAGACAGGCCTGCGCTCGTAAAGGGCCCCCCAACCTATTTTGGAGGCATCTGTCGTTATCATCTTTCTCCTTGTGTTCACACCCAGACTCACGCCTGACTGGTACCAGTCGGCGGCTTTCCAGTGCGTCAGGGCTTTTATACAGCCGTGGTTCGCTCTGATTAAAAAGTGGCCCGAACGCCACGCGTGAGTAGGGACGCGGCTCTTGAGCCAGCGTTGGAGAGGGCGCATATGCAACAATCCTAGCTGGAGTACGGCCGACGCTGAGGCCATGAGACCGAGCATCCTCTGAAACCGCTTGACGGGGGCGCGCGCGCCCGCCCTGAATGATGTTGCAAGGCGCCGGATGGTGAGCGCGCGTTCTGATGAGAGACGCGCTGTCATTTGCATCGAGTCTAGAACTATTCCCAGGAAAGAAATCCTCTGGCTGGGAGATAGTATGCTTTTTGCAAAATTGATTCTTAGACCCAGGCATTCTAAATGACTGATAATCCAAGATCTGTGTGTTATTAACTGACTTTCTGATTGTGCTAAAACCAGCCAATCGTCGAGATAATTCAGTATTCGCACTCCCCTTCGCCTTAGGGGGGAAAGTGCTGCATCCATACATTTCGTGAATGTACGGGGAGCCAGGGAAAGGCCGAACGGAAGTACTGTGTACTGGTATGACTGTCCCTCGAAAGCGAATCTCAGAAATGGCCTGTGATGAGGCGCTATTGGAATGTGAAAGTAAGCATCTTTCAGATCCACTGAGAGAAACCAATCTCCTGGGCGTACTTGCGCGAGGATATGCTTGGTTGTTAACATTCTGAACGAGCAAATCATTAGTGCTTTGTTCAGGTGTCTGAGATCTAGGATGGGGCGGAGACCGCCATCCTTTTTCAGTACGAGAAAATAGCGGCTGTAAAAACCTGCCTCGCTCAGAGAGGGGGAAACAGTTTCCACAGCGCCCTTTTCTATTAGTTTGCGCACCTCGGTGCGTAGAACATGTGAACACTCCTTTCTCACTTTCGTCTCGACCACAGTCGTAAAACGTGAACTGGAGCGAGTATCCGTGCTTTACTATATTCAATACCCATTTCGGCATATCTGGAATGTTTTCCCATGCCGCTGCGTGTACAGATATGGGCTGAATACAGGCTAGGGGCAGGCCGCTGTGACGTAGGGACCCGGCCAGCGAATCGCCTGAGCTCGTAGCTCTCAGAGGCGTGGGCGCACGCTGAGCAGCTGAGTGAATGGGCGCGTGTGTGATTACAACAGCGCGCGCTGTGTCTTTAAAACTCACAGCCTGAGCTGGGGTTGTGTTTGACACTGTAAGGACAGTGTCTATAAGTGGGGGTGCATAAACAGTGGTAGGCACACTTTTATAATGTTTCCCGCTTTTACTGGGGTTGAATTTATAACTGTGTGAACAGTGCTTGTGTGTAGTGGTGCGTACATGACCGTAGGCACGTGATCTACATTCATGGGGCACGCAGCCTGAGCTGGGAATGAATTTGGCACTGTTTTGACAGTATCTGGGAATGCACACTTTGTGGACATGTGAACCCTTAGTGACACAGGCAGAAAAAGACTCTTTTTGTGTTTTCTGTGCGTCGCCGTAAAAACGGCGTTTGTTTGCAGGTGAGCGAGCTCTGTGACTGGCCCATTGACTGCTGTATGGACATATCCAGCCGTCTGTAAGGGGACTGGGTAATGTTTGAGCTTTTGCAGAGAGAGTGGTCCGGCTTTTGCGAGACACGCACTCTCTCTTCTCAATCCTGTGGCTAGGACGGCTTTCGAGGCTCAGGGTTCAGCACAATCTTAGGCCGAGGACCCCGTCGCTCAGAAGGCGGCTTGCGGTTGTGAGAGCGCGAGCGGCGTCGAGCGTCAGTCTGAGGCGCGGGCTGAGAGGCGGTGGGAGCTGTTCTAGCCCGCTGGGGCTGTGGCGGTCTCTGTCTGCTCTGCGATGAGCTGGAGCGCTTGGACAGGAAATGACGCATAGCTTGTTAAGCGTTCTGGGCCTCAGTGAAGCGTTCGGCGAAACCCTTAACCGCCGGTCCAAACAGCCCGCTGGTGGAGATAGGCGCGTCGAGAAATGGCGCCTTATCCGCGTCCTTCATCTCCGTCAGAAGAAGAAAAAGAAGGCTTTAGGCGCGCAGAGTGGGGGGCTTTCCACGACATGGTGAGTTCGTCGTGAACTTCCGGGAAGAAGGGAGAAGGCCTTTGCCGAGGAGCCTGCTGGCGCCCCTGCAGAAACCACTCATCCAGTCGGCTCCGGGTTGGTTCTTCGGGAGAAGACCAATCGAGCCCAAGGTCTTCCACGGCCTTAGAGAGGACACGGATAATCTCGGTATCCATGGTGGAGCCCCCGCTCGTGCTAGCTAGCGTCGACGGGGCGGGGTCGAGAGTGGAGCCCGGCCAGTCGTCCGATGCAGCGTCGATGGACAAGCTGTCATCCATTCCCCCGTCGTCCTCGGACGCGCCGAAAGTCACAAGGCCCACCGCTCTGCTAGAGGGGTGTGGGTCCGGCTGGGTGAACTGAACCGGCGGTGGGGAAGGCAAGAGCGGCAGTGAAGCACACGGAGACTGGCTCGGCGTGACGTCACTGAGCTCAGGTTCAGGAAGCCTCTGTGAGCGGCGCTTTTTCTTAGTGCGCGGCTCAAACAGAGGGGTGGCGGCGATGGGCTCGCTCACGGCTAAAGCGGCGAGGCGAGCCAGTAGTGTGGAGAGACCCAGGTCATCACATTCCGGGCATCCCCCCTTGGTCAAAGCAGCTTCTGCGTGGTCCCGGCCCAGGCAGCGAGCGCAGATGATGTGACGATCCCCGTCCGGGAGAAGGTCTCTGCACGACGCGCAGGAAGGCATTTGAAACAACGCCTCAGAAAATTGCTCTTTTACAAGTGTCGCGGGGCGAACAGATGTAAAAATACTTGCGTGTGTAGCACGCCGGATGGCTCAGTAGGATGGCGTTCGAAGGCGGCTGAAGGTGCCGACGTCCTCGTAGCAATCCCGCTGGGATGCTTTTCGACGGCGGCGAAGCTTCAATAATCCGGAGGATCCAGCGAAGAAGGTGTTCGCTGAAGGAGATTAAATCTAAAGAACTCTCATGACGGGGCGCCCAATATATAGCTCTTGGCCACGCCCATCTTGGCGGGCTCTGACGCACGCGGGCGCGAAGCGCGCTCATTGGTCACGCATTCAGAGTCGCCCCGTCATTGGTTCGAGCAAGTTGCCGCAGCACAGCCAATGACCGAGCTCCTTCGTTCATTGCTGTCAGCTGTGCAGCTGCAATGCGTTTTACATAAAGACTTCAATATTCTCGAGAAAAGGAGTTTTCCCATAGCGTAAGCTACTTACGCAATAGGAGAGACCTCTCGAAAGGGAACTTAATATCTCCTAAACGTTATCATCAAATCTCTAACCAAGTACATAGCCATCATTCAGAAGTATGGGGGACAGAAATGTCAAGTGTAATACAATTTTTTTTCTGACCTTTGTCTAATTGACAGGTTTTATTTTTTCTTATCTCTTACTTTTAACTGGCTAAGAAATCAAATACACTGCTGAACAATATCCAATAACTTTTATTCTATAATATTACATTTTTCCCTATGTTGTCCTAATGACAATTTTATGTTTGGTTTGTGTACTACAAACACTTGTGCATTAAGTCATCATGGATTTTATGAAAAAAATATTTTTTTTTATTATAAAATAAGGCAGGAAATATATTTTGTAGTTTCTGTACCGTAATAAAGCTCGTGTGTTTATTGTTGAGTTCCATCAGTCAAAATGTGTTTTATTCAGCTACAGTGATAGCTGGATGCCTTTGCCCATATAAGGGATTTCCTGGAACGTCATAAATACCTCTAATAGTCCGTTTTGGACTTTCTGCACGAGGACTATCTCCGGCTTTAAGTTTGAATAAAAAACATTACATGAGAGTGTTTAACGCTCCATAATATTCACATCGCCTTTTGGATAAGAATAAAATTTCAGGTCATACATTTAAAATTTAAACCTAGATTTATTCACATTGGCCCTTCGAACACACTTGCCTGAAAAAGTATTATACGCCCATGTCTCTAACATTCATCTTTATTTATTTACCAAGCCATTGGATTTCAATTTAGATCTCCTGGGAGAGTAGCATCCCACACTGAAAATTAGATCAATTATGCTTTGAATTGTGGTTAAAAGGTAGCAGTTTTTTTCTTATTTTCTCTCGCACAGCTAGCTTTATCAGAGTTGAATTGAGATAAATTAGTAAATATCCTTGTAGGCGGCTGAAGTGTAAAGAAAGTTGTACTGCTGACCTCAACAAAGTGGTAAATGTTCAGGGCTAGGACAGCTGATGCAGTGGATATACTAATATGATTAGATGTGATAGCGGTAACAAAAAGCTTGATAAAATAAAGAAAATGCCTCCATCTTTGAGAGGTGATGGTCATTAAAGGAACTAGATGAAATCTATGACCTGAATGAGTTTGAAAGAAAAGTGTATTTTATAAAGGTGAGCATTATAACTCTCTCAGTTGCCTTAACTAACCCACACAGATCACAGCAGAGCAGAGTCCCTTTTATTTGCCATGTCATGTCTAAATGGAAAAAAAGCCTTGTGATGTGCAGGTTCACTTAAGTAGCATAATGGAAAAAGAGACACTTGTGGAGAGGTTCTCAAGCTCTGGGTTTAAGTGTTTTTACCCTATTTGACCAATGGCTGATGGATCGGCTAAGATGTGATGATGTCACATGCTTTATCTTATGTAACATCCCTGGGATCTGTGTATCCATCTTTAGATTGTATATAAGGGGAACCCATATGCTGAACACAATTCCACCTCCTATGCGACGTATGAGAGAGGGGTTGAAGTGGGCTGCTGGGGCCTGTGTATCAACGCTGTCTCCTCTGCACTCTATTCATGTGAGTAATATTAAACTATAACTCAACTGTTCATTTTTCTTGACTTTATTAGACCTGCAGTCTCTTAATGCATCCAGACAAAAGAAGAGTGTTCAATTACAGTCACATAATGCATGGCCCTACCAAGTCAGTCAGGGGTTGAAATTGTACAATACACTTTTTCTGAGTGTCTGAGAGAAACACAGTCTCTTTCAAAATTCTGTCATTCTAATTAATGCTGGAACTCATATGTTATTGAAAAGGCCATTTCAGAGGGCTTTATAAGTCAAGACATTTTATCAGTGACATGAATGAGTTTGATCAGTTAATGTGTCTTTGCTATCCATCCAATTCACCATTTGTTCTATATTAAAGGCCATTGTTGCAGCCTCCTAAAATGATTTCCATGTGTCCATCCAGATGTGCAGAGGCTGCTCCTGCCATATATTGGCCTGAAGGGATTGTACTTCCTTGGCTACTTTGTGTTTGGTTTGGGAACCGGTTTGATCGGCCTATTTCCAAACATTATAGCCACGCTGACGCTGTGTAGTGTGTTTGGAGTCATGTCCAGCACTCTCTACACCATCCCATTCAACCTCATCTCAGAGTACCACAAGTCGGAAGAGGTCAGTTTCAGAGTGTTACATCAGGTCAAAAACAAACAAATCAGCAGTTTTATATTCATAAACAAGAAAATATAAATTCTTGGTCAAAACAAAACGGAACCAGCCAAAAATGGGAAAATATTTGGTGGTCTTTTTATGGTCTTAATCACAAATCCGGGTCAGGAAGTTTTATTCAAATGCTGTAGATAAAGTAACTTGGCACAGAATAGTCCAACTTGCAAACAGCTTTTTACAGGAAGGAGAGTATGTGTTCCACTTAATGTTAATGGCTTCAAACAGTTCAGGAGTGGTTGAAAAATGTCTCCCAGTTCATTTGAGTTTAATGTGAGACCAAATATTCACTATAGGGTTCAAATCTGGACTCTGACATTCTGGCTTCCCTTTCGCCACCTCAGAGTCGTACAGCTGCCTTATAAAAATCAGACGTCTTAGAACGTCAGTAGAGAAAGGCATAATCTCCATCATAACATTATAATATACATCATATACATAATTCACCCACTATATTGCTAAATGTACCCGGTTTTTCATATCAGCAGAAAAATATTTCTGAAGGATCAAATGTGACACCGAAGAATGGAGTAATGGCTGCTGAAAAGCTTTGCCATTACAGGGATAAAGTACTGTACAATTGAAAATATATTTAAATAGTCAATAGTTATTTTACATTGTAATATATTTGTAGTTGTGTCTTAAAAAAAAAAAAAAAGTCTTAGTTTTTTGTAATTTCACCTAATGCAAAGACTAGTTCCCTTTCGAACGGTCACTTCGTATTGCGTAGCTGTACGCAGTGGGGAAACTCCTTTTCCTCGATATACTGAAGCCTATATGTAAAACGCATTTGCAGCTGCACAGCTAGCACATTGAGCGTATGACACGCTCATAGGCTGTGCTGCAGCAACTGCACATCCAATGGCGCGGGCGACTCTGACGCGCGACCAAAGAGCTAGCCCAACGTCAGAGCCCACCGAGGGGGCGTGGCACAGCCTATATAGACCCCCGAAACCGCCATTATAGCAGATTTTTACTCCTTCAGTGACAGTACACATGTCCCTGAGCTTCTACTGATTATTCGCCGTCGAACAAGCCTTTCAGCCTGAGCGTGCTTCTCTTCAGCAGACTTCGCCTGCACGTTGATTGTCTCCTGACGCTGTCTCACCTCTGGCTATCTGGCGACAGCCTATATCCTTTTACAAAGCATTGTGTTATTTTCAGATGCCTCGTTCATCCTGCGCCACGTGCAGAGCCCGTCTGCACGAGGCAGACCAACACCCGAGCTGCATTTCCTGCCTGGGGATCGACCACGCGGAGAATGCACTCTCTGCCGGCGGATGTGCGGCCTGCGAAAGCATGCCTATCTCCGTGATGCGCAATCGGCTAGCTCTCTCCCGAGACAGCGATGCCGCTTCATCTACGCTTTCTGTTCCAAGGAAGAAGAAGCGTCGCAGCCAACGGCAACCGGAGGGTTTGGAAGTTAGTGAATGCACGCCGGCCGCGTCCCCGCGTGCTTCACTTTCTCCTACTCACACGCCATCACCGGTCCTGTTCGTAGGAGACCAGCACCCCCCCTCCCACGTGGCAGGCCTCGTCTCCTTCGGCGGATCTCTCGAACGCAACGACAGCCTTTCCATCGCCGCTTCTGAGGATGAGTGGCCGGGCTCTCTCGACCCCGTCACCGCTTCTCAGTCTGTGGCCAGTGGTTCAGCGACCAGGACTAACTCCGACGCCGAAATGCTTCGGATCCTGACGAAGGCCGTCGCGGACCTCGAGCTAGAGTGGGCCACGCCCGAGGAGCCGCCTCGTAGTCGGCTGGATGGATGGTTTCTGTCGGGGCGCCAGCAGGCCCCTCGTCACAAACCAGCGCCATTTTTCCCCGAAGTCCACGAGGAGCTTACCAAGGCCTGGCGCGCTCCTTACTCTGCACGTGTGGGATCTGCAGTTTCCGCGACGCTCTCCTCTGTGGATGGCACAGCGGAAAAGGGTTATGAGTCTTTGCCGCCCCTCGAAGAGGCCGTGGCCGCTCATCTTTGCCCGAGCACTGCAGCTAGCTGGCGAGCTAGAGCTGCTCATCCAAGCAAACCGTGCCGAAACACTTCAGCCCTCGCTGGACGCGCGTATGCCGCCTCCGGTCAGGCTGCTTCGGCCCTGCACACTATGGCCGTGTTGCAGGTCTACCAGGCTAAACTCCTCCGGTCTATGGATGAGGCTGGCCCGGACCCGGAGGCCTTTCGAGACCTGAGAAGTGCTACAGACCTAGCGCTGCATGCTACTAAGGCTACAGCACAGGCCATCGGAAGGAACATGGCGAGTTTGGTCGTGCTCGAGCGCCATCTTTGGCTCAACCTCACCAAGATCAAGGAATCTGACAGGACTAGATTCCTCGACGCCCCGGTTTCCAGCTCCGGTCTCTTCGGCCTGGCGGTGAAAGGATTCTCGGAGAGGTACACAGAGGCACAGAAAGCGTCCCAGGCTATGCGACACTTCTTGCCGAAACGCTCGAGCTCTTCGTCCAGCAACCCCAAACCACCGCTTTCACCTCATCCAGCCAAACCGGTGAAGCAGGCCTCTCAGCCTCACCCTGCGGCCACTGATAGCCACCGCCAGTCAAGGCCCACGAAGCGCTACCCGCTCCCCCGGCGTCAAGGCCCGCGAGCCAGCGTCGTAATTGACCAGGTACCACCGAAGTCGTCCTAGCAACAAGCGGGAAGAGAGAGGGCTCGTGTCTCGCACTAGCCGGACCACCCCCAAAAAAGCCAGCAAAACTTCCCACAGCTCCCTGTTCAGTTCAGGTGGCTGGGGATTTTATTATTGTAAACAGGCCCGCAGCAGTGAGCGCGTCTTTGCAAACAAACGCCGTTTTCACGGCGACCCAAATAAAGCACAAAAAGAGCATGTTTCACAATCACAACACACGGGTTCACGGTCCCCCTTCTCTAGGTGCCCCCCCCCCCATGTTGTAACACTGACTTTCCCCCGGGCAAAAGCCTGTATAGTCAGTCAAACACTCAGTATGTGCACAAATCACATTATAAGGGTATCAGGTCCCCCTATATTAGGCGGCCCGTCCCATTCAGTGTGTCAAGCCTTAGCCACACGGGCCATGGCCTGGCAAGCTATTCCCGGTGTGTCGAGTTGGGTCATAAACACTATAAAGCGAGGCTACTCGCTCCAATTCGCTCGCAGACCCCCCAAATTCCAGGCGGTTATCGAGACGTCGGTGAGAAGCAGCGTGGGTCACGTGCTTCGCACCGAAGTTCAGAATTTATTAGCAAAAGGAGCGATAGAATCAGTCCCTCCCGCGCTAATGTATTCGGGGTTCTACAGCCGCTACTTTCTAGTCCCAAAGAAAGACGGCGGACTCAGACCCATACTAGATCTGAGACATTTGAACAAGGCTCTCATGAGACGGCCTTTCAAAATGTTAACACTCAAACAAATTCTCGCACAAGTTCGCCCGGGCGATTGGTTTGTTACAATGGATCTGAAAGATGCATATTTTCATATTCAGATCGACCCTCGTTACAGGCCATTCTTGAGAATCGCCTTCGAGGGGAGGGCATATCAATACACCGTCCTGCTGTTCGGTCTGTCCCTGGCACCCCGCACATTCACGAAATGTATGGATGCAGCGCTCTCCCCACTGAAAAGTCAGGGAGTGCGCGTGTTGAATTATCTCGACGACTGGCTGGTGCTGGCGCAGTCGAGAGAGGAACTGATAGTTCACAGGGATTTGATTCTCGGCCATCTAAAATGCCTGGGGCTCACAATCAATGTTACCAAAAGCAAACTGACCCCCAGCTAGACTGTGGTCTTTCTGGGCACGGTTTTAGACTCGGTGACAATGAGAGCGCGGCTCACTCAAGAGCGCGCGCCTCTGAAGAAATTTCAGAAACTACTCGGTCTAATGGCAGCTGCATCATCAGTACTCCACTTGGGATTACTGGGCATGCGCCCGGTGCAGCACTGGCTGAAACGCCATGTGCCAACCCATGCTTGGCAGTCAGGCAGCCTGCGCATTATGGTGAATCACGGGTGTTTAAGAACACTGATTCCCTGGCGGGCTCAGGACTGGTACCACAATGGGGTGACCATGGGGGTAGTTTCCAGAAGGAAGGTGGTTTTTACAGACGCGTTCAACCTGGGTTGGGGAGCGCTGCACAAGGGCAAGCCTGCCTCCGGCCTCTGGTCGAGCACGGAGCAGAGCTTACATATCAACTGTCTGGAAATGAAAGCAGTTGGTTTGGCCCTGAAAGCTTTTGCGTCAAACCTCAGGGGTCACCACGTCCTGGTCCGTACAGACAGCATGTCGGTGGTGGCCTACATGAATCGCCAGGGCGGCATCAGGTCAGGCAGACTGTATGCTATGGCGAGGGACCTCCTCCTGTGGGCACAGGCCAATCTGAGCTCGCTGAGAGCAGCGCACATCCCAGGCGTCCAAAATGTGGGCGCGGATATGCTCTCATGGGGCAACACTCCCCTAGGCGAGTGGTCCCTGAACCCTCAGACGGTCAGTCTGATATGGGAGATGTTCGGCGAGGCCGAAGTCGACCTTTTCGCCTCGAGAGCCAACACCCACTGCAGGGTGTTCTTCTCGAAAAACAGGGACGCGCTGGCCCATCCCTGGCCCAGCTGCCCCCTTTATGCTTTTCCCCCCGTCTCGATGATCCCACAAGTCATCGAACGGGTCAGGGAGAGCGGATGCCCAGTCCTTCTGGTGGCTCCTCTCTGGAAATCCAGACCATGGTTTCCGGAACTGGTTCAGTTGTCAGACACGATCCCCTGGCCTGTTCCTATGAGGAAGGATCTCCTCACACAGGCCAACGGAACGATATGGCATCCCCGACCCGATTTATGGGCCCTCCCTGTGTGGCTCCTAAACGGGTACCCGGGGACCTCCCTGATAGGGTCTTAAACACTATCTCTGAAGCAAGGGCCCCGTCTACTCGGCGCCTTTATGCTTTAAAGTGGTCGGGTTTTTCCAGCTGGTGCTTGAAAAATCGTATTGACCCAGAGTCATGTGAGGTTTCTGTGGTGCTGTCTTTCCTGCAGGAGCTACTGGACGCGGGCCGCACCCCGTCCACGCTCAAAGTGTATGTGGCAGCCATCGCAGAGCATCATGCTTTGGTGGCTGGCCAATCACTAGGAAGGAATGACCTGGTGGTAAAGTTTCTGAAAGGTGCTAGGAGGATTAACCCCTCCAGGCCCCCTTCGGTGCCGCCTTGGGACCTCTCCACGGTCCTTAGGGCCCTGAAGGGACCGCCTTTTGAGCCGCTCCAGTCGGTTGATCTAAAACCACTCTCACTAAAGACTGCTCTCCTGTTGGCATTGGCATCTATCAAGCGAGTGGGAGATCTGCAGGCCCTCTCTGTGAGTCCTGCATGTTTGGAATTTGGATCGGATGACTCCAGAGTCATTCTCAAACCCAGGTATGGTTACGTACCCAAGGTGCTCTCAACGCCATTTAGGGCACAAGTTATTACATTGTTAGCCCTTCCCCCTTCTGCCGAGGATGGGGAGGTTAATCTTCTCTGCCCTGTTAGGGTGCTGATAATTTATCTGGAGCGTTCTGCGTCCTTTAGACAGTCAGAACAGCTGTTTGTCTGCTTTGGTGGTCGATCTAAGGGTGATCCAGTCACTAAGCAAAGACTGTCTAGATGGATAGTGGATGCCATTTCTTTGGCCTACACCTCATTGGGTCAGGTTTGCCCCATAGGTGTCAAGGCCCATTCGACCAGAGGCATGGCCTCGTCGTGGGCTTGGTCATCTGGTTTTCCCATTCAAGATATTTGTGATGCGGCCGGCTGGTCCTCGCCTTCCACATTTATGAAGTTCTATAATATGGAGGTACCTTCCCTGCAGGCGAAGGTGCTTTCGGTATGATTTAGGCCTGACGTGTCTGGTCTTGTCTACAAAGATTACTGTGCAAAATCACATACATATTTATATAAACCCGCTTTGGCCGGTTATAAAGTTATACTAATAATCCCGACGGTGTCTGGTTTTGTTAGTATATTCTGTTAGTTGTTACTGACTTATATATATTTTTCAGACCCGACAGTGTCTGGTCTGTTATATATACATATATACATATATTATTGGGTTCTGGCTTGTTCTGTTGACTCAGGGGTCCTGAGTTTGCAGTGCAACCAGTTACTTAGGGTGCGGCGTTTTGCATGGCGTCCCCACTGCGTATAGCTACGCAATACGAAGTGACCATTTGAAAGGGAACTACTCGGTTACTATCGTAACCTCAGTTCCCTGAGAGAGGGAACGAGTATTGCGTAGCCAGCCGCACTATAGTAACTGGTGGAGTTGTCGCTTCAGTCGTATAAACCTGCTATAATGGCGGTTTCGGGGGTCTATATAGGCTGTGCCACGCCCCCTCGGCGGGCTCTGACTTTGGGCTAGCTCTTTGGTCGCGCGTCAGAGTCGCCCGCGCCATTGGATGTGCAGTTGCTGCAGCACAGCCTATGAGCGTGTCAGACGCTCAATGTGCTAGCTGTGCAGCTGCAAATGCGTTTTACATATAGGCTTCAGTAAATCGAGGAAAAGGAGTTTCCCCACTGCGTATAGCTACGCAATACTCGTTCCCTCTCTCAGGGAACTAAGGTTACGATAGTAACCGAGTAGTTATCACAAAATAAACCTAATTGTAATCAGGACACTTATGTGAAGAGAGTGGATCATTTATCATCCTCGAGTGGTTCATTTTGTGATTAAAAACCATCTTACTGGACATTATTCTCCTTATTACATGGCTACAAACAAGTAAATGCATAACTTTATTTACTTAATTGATATTGATTCAAATTGAAATTATTTTATTAGATTAAACATAAGATGTGCAGTCAGTTATACAGCCTTGCCCTAGACAACAGTGCTTATTTACAAATGCTGCGATTTGACCTATAAGAATCAATACATTGTTCAATAAATGTTCATGTAAGGTAGAATTTTTACTAAGAACATTTCTAAATTCAAGATCGAGTTCTTAGTTTTGAACATTGATTTTCACTTTCCAAATCAAATATGGATTTGTTTAGTCTCTATCTAAAATCCCTGGGATGTCTGAAGCATTAACGAAGTCACAAGGAAACAGAAAACTTAATTACAATTCAAAGTCCCTTTCTGGAACTCAGACTGAATTATAATCGAGATATTGATTAAACCCTGCTAAAATGTAACTTTGATTTTGTTTCTTGGCTGTCACTTGCACTTGAATTGTTCTCATTGTTATGTGTTTGTTCACAGAGGTCAAAATTGTGCATATGAACATGCTTTCTTAGAACCGTCAAAAAGCAAACACAATGCTCTCTGCAAGGCTTCCTGATCTGTAGATCCACAATGTCCTGCTCATTATAAATGACTTCAGATCTTCAGATGATCTTCATCCTTTTTGGAATGCTGTATATACATTTTCTGATCTTTAATGCCCTTCTCTCATGCAAAGCCTTTCTCTTGTCATAGGAGCGAAGAAAATTGAGTAGTGATGAACCAGCTTTTGAGAGCCGTGGGACTGGCATGGACTGCGCAGCTCTTACCTGCATGGTGCAGCTGGCTCAGGTCATAGTGGGAGCTGGACTGGGAGCCCTGGTCAATCTAGCAGGCAGTGTGATTGTGGTGGTGCTCTCTGCCTCAACAGTATCCCTAATTGGCTGTCTCTTTATTGCACTCTTTATGTGATGTATAAGCCTCAAATAAATAACCTTTTCTCTATTTTGTGGTCCATCTCCTCTATTCACTGAGAACGAGCAGGAAAAAGTAAAGAAAAAGGTACATTTTGTGGGTACTGAGCCAGACTCAAGTCAAGTCTTTCTCTTTGCACTCCAATTTACATGCCACACTCTCAAATAACAGCCTTCTTCATCAGTGAAGTTGAAAGAAAGATTATATGTACTTGAATAAGAGTTGACAAAATTGCAAAATTTTGATGCTTTATGCAATTTCATTATTTAAGGTCAAATGTTTTTACTTTAAAAAAACAATGAGCATGATCATGTCCATTGTCAAACCCCAACAAATATTCACTTTTTATGCAAAACAATAACTGGATTAAGAAATGCTAACATTTTATATTATCAATTGACTTTAATTTAGTGATAATCAATTTATTGTTGGCAGAGAGTTCACCTCAGATGTGAACTGTTTCGCTTGTAATTATTTTATGTATGCCTTTTTATATAGTTATAATTAGGACAAACATCTTAATGGATGTGGTGTCATTTTTTTAATCTGATGACAAAGTTGGACAAATCAATAAAATCAAATGCAAATAACTGACCAGATTTACACAGTCACACTTATAATGATAACAGCATTCACTGGATCTTTACTCTGCTAAAAAACATCAACCAAAATAGTTAGCTGTTCTCAGCGGTCTTCTCACCAGGTCAGGCTATATTGGCTGGTTATGGATGTTCGGAGGATTTTTTTTTTCATACCAGCAAACAACACATTACTGGTGGATGTAAGATGTTTATCAGCAGGGTAATGGTTTGCTTGTTGTCCAAAAGTACATATTGTGCCATGCTGTTAGGTGAATATAAAACGGATATTGTTGACACATTCATGGTGAAAAACAATGCAAATTCACATTTCTTTGTTAACCAACTAATACATTATTAAAGTAGGCTATATAGATCCATATATTGTGCTCTGTGGATAAACTAAAATATTAAAATTCTTTGTACAACCCTTTTGCTCTTTATTTGGATTGTTTTCACAGTTCCAGAATAAAGTAGCCTACTGTGTTAGCACTGCTGAGAGGAAGTTGAACAGCGCTCGGAAAGGGATTCTCAATAGTGAGAAGGGAGTGTGAAATAAAACTCGGATTGGATTTACAGCCTGTAATTAAGGACCATTTTGAATCTCCTCCACTTCTAAAAGTTATTCCAGAACGGCTTTTAGTCTGCGCGTTGGTTTGTTTGAGGGCAGAGAAAAACAGCGTACAAGTTAATTAATTAACTTATTCGCCATTTTGTTTGAGTCTGAAAACTTACTCAACATAACTTCTCCTTATGTGCTGTTAGGCAGAAGGTCGTTTCTGCCGTTATAGATGACCGTTCCCGGAGGATAGAAAATAAGCGCGGGCTCCGCGGGAGAGCGAGGAACCAGCGCGGGACCGTGTTCATCCTGCTCGGGCTTCGTGGAGGCGGTAAACGGTCTCATGTTCGTCACAGAAGGCGATGTAATTTGCCAAAACAGCTTTTTCAATGCCTTTCTGAATTCCCTTCTCATCAAACAATACAGAATAGGATTGAGACAGCTGTTTGAATGTGCCAAACAGACTGTGACTGGAAAGATATACACATGTGTGGTGTAATACTCGTAACTGAAGTGCACTACATTGAGTTTTATTAAGATACCCCAAGCGGTTAACGCCTGATTCGGCAGCCAGCACAGGAAAAAAGACAAAACGACAATAGTTACAGATTTGGTCACTTTGGATCGCCTCTTAGTGCTGGAGGTGTTCATATTTTTGTTAGTTATGAAGCGCAGGAGAAGCAGGTAACAGATCGTGATTATTCCGAGCGGAATGAGGAACCCCAGAAATACTTTTTGCGCGTGGTATAAACCTAGCCAAAATTGCGCGTCTCCGCTCCTGTCGGGAAATTTCACCAGACACAGTTCCTCGTCGGAAACCGTGGCGGTCGTTGAAAATATCGCGTTTGGCAGAGCGGCACCAACCGCTGCTATCCAGATGATGATAGTCATCCATTGCGCGGAGAAACGCAGCCGGCGCCTCCTACTTTTTAACGCCGAAGCTACTGAGCAGTATCTCGCGACGCTCATAGCCGTGAGGAAAAACACGCTGGCGTACATGTTCGTAGCCGTGACATAAGACACTATCTTACACATAGCCTTCCCAAACAGCCAAGTGAAATCCATGGCGTTCTCCACAGCCCAAAACGGAAGCGTCAAAACAAACTGAAAGTCTGTGACCGCCAAACTGGTCACAAAGAGGTTGATGCAAGACTTCTTCCATGCTTGTTTTGATTTCATGAGATAGAGGACAAGGATGTTTCCGATTAAACCCAGTGCGCACACAACCGAGTAAATGACAGAGATCATTATTCTAAGGACCGCAGATCCATCTCCCATATAGTCGGGTTTATCCAAATCGGCGAGATCCTGAAAGTCACTCCACGAAAGATTAGTCCTGTTGACCATGAAGCTCGCGTTGTATTCACTTAACGGGAGACTTCCAGACGCGTACTCAGTGCGGTCGTCTTGCATCTTAGGAGTCTTCTGCATTGCTGTTGTTCAGTGCACTTTTTCCATCCTGTTCCGAGTTACTCATCCCTGAATCTTACCATTAGGCTACATCTTCTCCCGTCTCCACTGTCTGATATTTTTCCGTGGACAACGTCTTTGCGCACACCTTGCAACGGTGGTATTTAAGACCATGGGGGCATTTAACCGCATTTAAGGGATGTTTATCGGACAATTCTGTTGTGTGTTCGTAGCTTCACGCGCACTGACAGCTCGCTGCGTTTTTATAGAGCCAAGTGTCAATGGATTGGATGGCGTGCGCTTTTACGCGTCACAGACAGTGGTGATCCCTGTGATGCGGTGCTCTGTTCAGTAGTGTCGAATTTTATATATTCTGCAATATAAAAATTGCTTTATTTAAAACTTCAACTTTATTTAGACTACGATTTTATTTGGTTATGAATTGATGCACTGTATTGTCTTTTAAAGTAGCCTTAAGCACATAGAGAAGACGGGGCTAGTTGTCACATGGCGAAATTGTCTTATGAGTAAAAAAAATCAGTTACATGTGCTGGTTCAAAATTGGTATTATCAGTGGCCAGTTGCATAAAGTAGCCATTTTGTTGAGACTTTTTTAGTCTGATCACTGCAGTTAGTCAATGGGTGATCAGGCTTACTTTTGCATTCATATTAACTTGCATCAATCTACTTTGTTAATGTAACTGACATAAAAAGTTATGAACAGTATGAAATATATTAGATGGCCAATTTATAAGTCTAAGCAGTGTATGCAGCGGCCCCTGTTTTTAAACTTTCAATACCATTTCACAAGTTCACACTTACATCAATTAAACAGAGTAAAGATTATGCTTATTTGGCGTGCTGTCCGGGGGGGGCTCCAAGCTCGGAATTTTTGCCCGAACCCCCAGAGTAGCCTACTCTTAAAAAAAAGGGGGGAAAAAGCCGTTAAACAAGTGAATATAATTTTTTTAAACCAAACTGGCATACTTTCAGGAAAGTGTAATGAGGGATTGTAGCTATAGGATAAAATTAGGACAAATGTATTTTTCATAATTTCATAATTTAAAAAAAATGTTGGCGTAAGTTGTCATATTTTAAACGTTGTAAATACAATTATTTTTTAAATAAACATATATGTTTAATTTTTGAATTAATGACTCTAAATATCTTGATCAAAACAATGCTTTTTATATATTTGATTATTTGTGAATGTTTTTTTTTTTACTTTTTTTTTCTTTCAATTTCACTAATAATAGAATATCATATGCCATGTTCCCATTGTGACAACATGCCCCACTATTATGACCAAAAAAAATAAACAAAACTTAAGGTGTGTTCAATGAACTGCATTCCCCCCCAATATATACCCCCCCAGCATATATTCCAAGGTCTAGATTGTTAATGCAGACCTGAGATGTTCCACTGCAGGGTTTCTGTAATCTCTCATTGTTTAACAGAGTCACTGTCTTTAATCATTTTGTGCTCTAGTTATGGGACTCCAACAGCTTTCTAAGGGCAGCTCACCTAGCAAAACAGTTTCTTGGCAACCATGTTATGTCAACTATTGTCACAACTTCAAAGGTCAGTTCGAATCGGTCTCTTCCTATCATAGAACAGGCTCAATTTCTTACTTTGGTTGCCAGCGGCAGAGCTTGCCTTTTCACGGTGTAGTTGCAAGTGAGAAGTGTTTCTCCAGAAATTGGATACAATAAATTAAATTGCAACATGGCCCAATATTCATCATTATGTATTTATTTTTCATAATAATGCAATACAATAATTTAATATAATTTTTTTAATTTTTAATACAATTTTTATAAATTAACTAATTAAAGCCCCACTATAGCAGGCATTCATATTTTCCTCAGGCAGGTACTGTAGTTATATATGTTTTATTTATTCATTAATATTATTATTATTATTATTATGTGGGTACAGGGCATCTATGGAACCAATTAAAGCTCTAGTTCTAGGCATTCACATTTTTCTCAGGTGCTGTAGCGTTCCAGCAAGGATAACCGGTATTGCAGTTATGCATTTGAAAAAAGTCTTGTATAGTACTAGAGGTTTGCAGGTACCCTCAAACAAGGTCAGCTAAAACATTTCCTTTTCTACCCTGAATCTGGAAACTATATATTTGAAATAAGCAAAAGGTGGGAATAAGATCTGACAAATCTAATTCTT
Source organism: Gila orcuttii (assembly GCA_026230005.1). Taxonomy (NCBI): domain Eukaryota; kingdom Metazoa; phylum Chordata; class Actinopteri; order Cypriniformes; family Leuciscidae; genus Gila; species Gila orcuttii. The sequence continues at coordinate 30,870,092 of JAPDVR010000014.1, forward strand.
CTGACATTCTAAAATCAATTCAAAATTTAAACAAATGCTTATTATTAGGGGGGTTATTGACTTGAGCAGTACATAAACATTGCACTTGACAGGAATTCTATTAATCTGAGTGCATATCTAGAATGTCAATCAGAGATCAGTCAATTAAGTCTCTACAGCAGCTAGGTTTTTTGTGTGTGCTCATATATAATTCATCAGACCTCCAGACAAGGGAACATGGACATCTGAGGGTGGAGCACAACTCCCAGCTCGTGTTTTCAAAGTGAAACACAAGCCTATTTCTGTTGTGCTGTGAGTTCAAACCCAGGTCAGACTTTTTAGGTGTGAGTCTTCGGGTAAAATTTCCTGATTTGTCTATACAAGAAAGACCAAAACAAACATCTATTGCTGCATATTTCATTAAACATGACAAGCTCAACTGGAGTGAGAAGGAAACGAAATGTCATGCTGCATGACAGAGTGTTATGCTTAAAAATGCTTCAAATGCAATATCATGTTCACAGTTTTTTTAATGCAGAAATTGTCTTAATATATGCATACAATTTAAACTACCATATGTCAAACCGGCTGGTTCAGGGAAAGTGTTGAAACTTTCCCAGGGAGTCATGCACCTATTTCTTTTCTTCTGGGGGCAACAGTGATGGTCCTCTTAGTGCCCTAGGCAAGATAAGACATGACCAAACAAAAAGATTTCAAAAGTTTCAAGTGACATGAAGATTTTAGACACTCTGCACAATTTGAGGAAAATGTCATATTGCGATTATGGAGGTCAATATTGCGATTGCGATATAATAAACAAATGGTTTCATAAGTCAACTTGCTTGGTTCTCAAGGAAAATGCACACACAGATTAGTGATGATGCTGAAATGTGTATTTCTCAACTCAAACTAGCAACAACAACTAAATGAATAATGTTTTCAAAATAAAATATTTTTTTTACAAAATTAAATAATGACATCTTTGCATTACTGCAAACTTGTTATTTGTCTCAGTCTGGACACTCTGCCTGCTCAAATCAGATTTCCACACACAATGATAACATCCAAACCTGTTACAGGAAATGCCGGAAGTATTCATACTGTACATATACACATATATACCAGTCTCCTCTATCGATGAGCTTTTCTTGTGCGACTCGACAGGGTGCTTTTTTGGAGAGCAATATGATGCACTTCCATTTTTCCTGAATCCATTTGGAAAGCCTTGTCACATAAGCCTGAAAAAATCTGATTTGAGAATAAAATCAGATTTGCCAGCAGTCTGAACGTATAGCCTAACTATTTGTTCAACTGGTGAGTAAAGCAGATATACTGAAACTGATTTTATGAAAACGTTTGCAGGTTAGACTGAAATTTACAAAAGAAAAAGTAATACATGGCATAAAGAACTGTGAAAAAGAAAAGTAAATAGAGGTGATGGAGTTGTTGCTGTGTCATTGTGACATTCTTACTTAGCATTTCTTTGTTTCTTTGCTAGAACAAAAACCAACTAATTTACTCTTGTTTGGTCTGTTTTATTTAAAAACATTTCACCGCAAACAGTTCTAGATAGGTTTGGACACATAGACAGAAATACTTTTAAAAATGTCTGTGTTTTTTGTCCAGGCATTCAAAACAACATTCGGTGCCTTTGACTTTTTATACGGATAAAAAAACTGATGAAATATTCATTAAAATATTTTCTTTTGTGTTCCACAGAAGGAAGAGTCATGGAGGTTTGGAACGACATGAAAGTGACAGAACCATTTCACAACCATTTTTGTCTCAGGAGCCATGAAATTAAAACCTTTTTTTTTACAAAGGTCCATAATCCAGATCACTGTCACTATAGGCCATTTTCTCAAGCATCCTTTTAAAAAAAAAATCACTTTAGGTTCAGTACATAAATATACAAACAAATAGATACACAAGTTCTTTTTGAGAGATCTCATGGAATAGCCTCTTAAGTAAAGGCTGTCATGCCAAAGACATGAATTAGATAAAGGCTCTCGGATTTTCACAACCATGAATAAATACGCTGAAGGTGCTTGAAATCTGTAATTATGCCTTCAAGAGCAAGAATTCCTTGATGAAAACGACACCAAACGGTTTGCATCAAGGGCATTTATTTGAAGCTGCCTGTTATCCAGACTTACTCTGCCAAGGCATGTGTGCTGGAGTGTGTCCATTCATACAGATCTGAACAAGGAATCATGCTAACAACAGATCTTCCATTCTCAAGGATCGATTTATGACTTCACAAGAAAATCATTGAGAGTTTATGAATGGAGAACTTGCATAGACACATTTAAAAAAATAATAAACTATATCTACTCAATAAAATTGTGGCAACATATTACACGCAATATTATTAAAAAAAGTATACCTCAAGCATTGCATACTTGTATATACAAGCATACTTTGGAGGCCGGGATAATGGAGATTCAGTGCATACAGTAGGACACAGGATCACCGTCAAGGCCTGTAAGAACTTTCACCCCCTTAACAACTCGATTCCAGTGTCCAATGGGCTGTCACTTGTAAAGCTCCTTACTTTGTTGTTGAAGCACCAATGGTCACAATTACTGCCATCACAAGCCGATCAATTCCTGTCTGTTCTTTGTTGTCCTGCAACATTAAACAGCAGTGAGATTCAAAACCTAAGAAATATTGATCAAAAGAGAAAATCTGAAACTTAGTTTGTTTGAGCAGTGTTGTAAGATACAGATAAAGTCCAATCAATGATATTATGGCCTCTTGAGGAAGTAACCAACAATAATTTTGATTTAAATTCACACTTCTGGTATATTTTTATATTTATTTACGTTCTCCCAAGCCAGCAAAGTGCAAGGTGCTCACAGGTGCCACAGCATGAAAAATTAACAAAAGGAAAAAAAAAAAAAAAAAACAACTTCAATATACCAAAAACAATTACCTTGCATCAGGTCTAATACTTCAATCAGAGTACCCAGTTCATACAGCATTCACTACCACCAGTCTTAACTCTCTTGATCACTTCATTAGGTGAGAATTTATACACCTGGGTACAACCATTTCTCACCAATAATCACATGGGGAAGTAATAAAGACCATGAACATGTAATAAATATCAAGTAAAAATATTATGTGATCAAGTAATTCCATTTCCTTCACCACACACATTTCAATAACTAAATTCAATAAGTAAACTTCAGCAATAATTAGAGAAAATACACATTAACATCAACCAATTCCCCTTCCTTTCCCACCATACTTGGTATCTCCCACTTCCCATGATGCAACACAGCACAGGTATAAAAAGCATGAGGAAAGTCCATTCTAGTCTTTTACCCAAATCAAGATGGCCACCACCATGTATGCTGATCCAGATGACAATCAACAGTCTGTAACAAACTTTAAATGTCCTCTAGGTTAGTGCTCAGGTGGCCAGTCTGAGACACAACAGTATAGTTGTAGATATATTTGTGTGGTTAATCCATCTCTCATGTCGCTGGTACACTAAGGTAAATAAAGAGTCTTTTAAAAACCAAGTATGTGTTCATGTGTTTTGTGGAAGGGCTAACAAGGGGTCACAAAGAACTGAGGGTAGCTCTGTGACACATACGTTGAATTATTTGATGAGGTCTCCTGCATGCTCCAGGAATTCTATTATGGAGCGGATGACCTGAACAGAACACCGATCATCTGAAAAGAAATAAAACACGAATTAATGATATCTCCTCCTCGTAGAGGTTTCTTTAATTTAGTGGTGTAAAATAGTGATACCTTGACGTGTGCGGGAGAGCAGTTCACGTTTTAAAGGAACATGGACAATACAAATGAAGACACGCCACTGAGGTTTCAGATGGTTGGTGTTGTAATTTGTAATGTTGTAAGAGGTCACCCCTTGTAGTTGCTTTATACCTTATTACACGGCCCTCCTATATGGGGAGGCTGCAGACCTGGAGCCGGTAGACATATGGCCCTGGCCGTTTTACGCCCCAGACAGTTTTACGCCCCTGTTGTTCCTGATGCGTCCAGTAGGGGGATACACTGCGAAATAACATAATTAAATCGACGCTCGAAACTTACCCATTAATAACCGTCCCGTCCATAGACTTTGAATAATTTTGTGGTTTTTGTTAATTTAAATATAAATGTTACAGTGTAGATCTGCTCTACGGATTAAAATATCTGTAGATATTCAGTTGGGCTTCCCTCTCTTCACTCAGCCGACTATTTGTTTTTGTGAATTAAAAAATTAATAATACACATAGTTGGATCAGATGACAAGTAATGATATATGACCTACTGTAGAATAGGTATAGGGAAATATGTTGTTGTGAATTTATATAAAGTTACATTTAGATATTAACCATATTTAGCCATTAGACCTAGTACCGTGTAATCATATGGATCCTCGATGAAATACCTGCTTTACTATTCTCTATTGGTCGTCATACAGCTACAAAACAGTGTCCTGCATAGCATTTTATGAAGACAAACACAATTTATCCCTTTTCTAAAATTCCAAGGCCATTTAGAAGAAAGTTGTTGTTCACAGAAAAAAATATTTATTAACACCATTTATGAATTATGATGACTCCCGTAGATGACTCCCCTATGGCTTGCCACTGGTCTTTAACTGTTTTTCTATCCTCCTGTCAAAGTGCTCCTGCTCACTGATAAAAAAAAAATAAACATTCAAAAAATTTAAAAGGACATCCATGGTGAATTTGATCTTGTCACTGTGTGTATGTGGGTGTGCTGCCCAGAATTGATGTCAGTTGAGTTTGGATTGCATCAATTTGCTTCTGATCTTCAAAGTACAACGGCACAGGCACTGTCTTGGTGGAACACTTTTGGAAAAAAATTCAAGCCACTTTGATTTCTTTTGGCCACTGATGATGGACTGTGCAGAGAAAATTGAAAATGACATTAAAAACGTGTATGTCTCTCTAAGTCGTTTATTTAGCTATTGGTTTGGAATGCAGTTAAAAAAAGAGATGGGTGTTTATAGTTTATACAAGTTTAGAGAGAGAGAGAGAGAGAGAGAGATTTTAATTTCCTTAAGTAGCTAAAGCAAACACACCTTTATGAGATCTTGGTAAAGACAGAGTAAGCTATGATAAAACCCTCATTAAAGGATTAGTTCACCTCAAAATGAAAATTTCCTAATAGTTTACTCACCCCAAGATATCCATGTCTTTCTTTCCTCAGTGGAAGAGAAATTAAGTTTTTTGAGGAAAACATTTCTGGATTTTTCTTCGAATAACGGACTTCAATGGCAACCACTGTTTTGAAGTCCAAATCAATGCAGTTTCAAAGGTCTTTGAAGTGCTTCAGCGGACTGTGCACGATCGCAGCTGAGGAAGCAGGTCTTATCTAGCAAAACGATAGGTCATTTTCAAAAAAAAAAATATATATACTTTTTAACTACAATTGTTCGGATTGAGCTGATCTGCAACGCACCGGGAACTACGTCGGTCAGGCTCGATGTCGGCGGTGCCGGCGGAAGTACCGCCCTACTGTTTACAAAGCGACCGTGCGAAGGAGGATAGTTCAAATTGTATTGGTCGCTCAACTCCAGCAAATTCAGCTGTCAGACACGACTGGAACTTCAGATGAAACTAAAAAAAGAGCTTTTTGGCAGCAAACACGCTGGGTTTGATGCAGACAAGGATAAAGAGGACCCAGTGTGTACAATTTAATATACCGTTGGATCTTTAATGTTGTGGGCATATTTTTCTGCTGGAGGTCTTGGACATCAGATACATGGCATCGTGGATTCTATCAAATATCAACAGATAAAAATTCTAAACCTTCTGCTAGAAATCTTATAATGGGCCATGGTTGGATCCATGGGCGTAGATTACGCGGGGGACGGGGGGGGACGTGTGTCCCCCCACTTTTTATAAAATGTAATTTCGTCCCCCGCACTTTTTCATAGGGCAAATGTGTCTATGACAAGCTGAGGTTTCCGCGGGTGTGTATAGCCTGCCCTACATCGAGATTTAAAATCCAAAGAGTCAAGGATAGTCTATCTACATACGTGACTTTCACGCTTCCATGGTAATCAGTCACTCGTGCATTAGCTTTCGACACGCCCATGCTCGCACCCGCGCCGAATCCATCAGTTTCATAGAGTTCAAAACGGCAAAAAAACTCTTCACTCCTTTTTCACGAAAAAGTCAAGCACTGTAAGTTGTCATGTGGTATCCGAATTGTGTTGCACAATGATGAATAACTCCTATTTCTATTTTTGAATAATTAACAAGTTTTGTTGTAAATTGAAAATATTCACTATACCCGCACAAACGTGCACTATTTTCAATATTTTTTTATTCGTAATGTCTTTTATTTTCACAGATATGTTATCAAAGCCCTTCAAATTAGAATAAACATGGTGATTGTTAATGCTGAATTTGTATGTTCATGCATTAACAGCCACGATCTGCTTGAATCAGGCAATAACATGTGTAGACTGTGATGTTTACCATAATTTGGTAACACTTTACAATTAGATAAATAAGTTTGTAGACAAACTTTAAGTTCTCTTGAAAAAGCCTAACTAGAAAGTTTGAAGTATTTTTAAAAGCTTGACGTTTGAAGGTTTTCAATTGGAAAGTTTTAGTTTAGTAAGACAGACTTTAGGCTATTAAGGAAATGTTATTTTGCCAAAAGAAGAACTTTTATTTTAAGTAAATGTTATTTTTAAATCAGCCTACTTCAGTTTGCTTTTTAACCATCATGCTTAACAGTAACACTTATAATTTGAATAATTGTAATGCGATGATCAGATATCTAAATCAGAGAATATCATATGTTTGGGCGGTTGACGGGTGGATTATTTATTTTTAACAGTGGATTCGGGGGACTCAAAGTGCACCAGATTAATGAATTTATCTTTAAAATGTACAAAATTTTCTTCCGGGGGAGCATGCCCCCGGACCCCCCTAGAAGTACCGAGATCCACCTACAAACATACTGGGAAACACAGTAGGCTAAATGATGGTCTACGAAAAATAAAAATGTTATTATCTAATTAAAATACATGATCAGGATTTTACCACCTCCGCCTCGTTTTAAGCCAGGAAAAACCTTGCGTGTCAAATATAAAGTACTGAACATCTGCATTTCTTTCTTTCTGTTTTTTTGCTTTAAAAATAAATAGCATATTAAGCCAATTAACCTGTCAACAAAAATGGTATTACACTTGACATTCTGTCCCCCTCACTTTTGAAATGATGGCTACGCCCCTGGTTGGATCTTCCATCAGGACAACGGTCCAAAACAAACATCAAAATCAATACAAAAATGGGTAACTGAGCACAAAATGAAGCCTCTGCCATGACCGTCCCAGTACCCTGACCTGATGAATGGAGTGAACTGAAGAGAAGAAGCACCAACATGAACTTGTGAATCTGAATGATCTGGAGAGATTCTGTATGGAGGAATGGTCTCTGATCTCTTGTCAGTTCTCCAAACTCATCAGGCATTATAGGAGAAAACTCAGAGCTGTTATCTTGGCAAAAGGAGATTGCAAAAAGTATTTAATAAAAGGGTGCCAATAATTGTGGCCACCGTGTTTTGGAGAAAAACATTTATTTCATAATGTGATTTCCCCTCCACTTTCAATTCTTTTACTTCAATGAAAGTTTAAATTTTTGCACATTTTTTAAATTAAAGATCAAAAGATAAACAATGCAAATTTATTTTTTACAGCCATTTTTGATCATATTTACCAGGGGTGCCATTAATTCTGAACACAACTGTATGTTCAAGAATTATTATTCACATTACAGGGACTGAAATGGAGAAGTGCACACTGTTCAAAGGCAGCACTAATTTTCAAATCCGATTTCCCAAACTTTATGAGCAACACCCATGTTCAAATGTACGGAGCCAACACATCATGTGTATATAGAACACAAATTAAGAATCCATTCAAGAATAAGTCATTCATTCATGAGTCCCTTATCTTATGATAGAATCTGTGCAACACACTTTATCTGAAAGGCACTCATTGATTGTTAGCTTTCTCAATGAGATCAGAATCAGCTGCAGCCCTGCAGCGCCAAGTTTCAGGACACACAATCCAGACCACACGTTTCAGGCAGGAAGTAGCATATATGATTTAATTTGGTTCATATTAAAAATGTTAAATCACAGTAGACGGTTATTTCCTGTGGTATTGAAAATCAATACATTTCAAGGTATCATATCAAAGTAGTATTGTGTCAACACTATAGGGTGCCACACTTTTTTGAAAATTGTCAAAGGGTGCCGTGACTGAAAAAAGGTTGGGAAACACTGGTCTAGATAATATGAGTCAGCTTATGTTAAAATTAGCTAACCATTTAGCAAGCCTATAATTTCACAAGTGTTTTTTTTTTTGTTTGTTTTTCTGATAATGGGGAAGCCATTGGTCGATGGTCGGGCTTTAATTTGTTGCCCTAACATGTAAGCCAGACAACGAAAGACATCAATTATAACATTTAAGCAAAACGTGATCACTAGGCTACTTATGAACCTCCTGACTTACCTGGACGGTGGTTTGAGCGCAATGAGAAATCACCGAAGAAATCACCCAATCGCAAAGCATACTGGCTCAGTCTCCACAGCAACGCTGAGGTTTATGGGTCCACTAATTAAATTAAATTAAATTAAATTAAATTAAATTAAATTAAATTAAATTAAATTAAATTAAATTAAATTAAATTAAATTAAATTAAATTATTTTAATTTAATTCATATCCAAAACGAATCCACCGTTCTCACAATCGAAGGGAAAACAATTAAAACGGATGGTCATAACAGTCGATAAGGGTCATGGGGAGGTCTACTGTAGATTACCGATACACACCAAACCGATGGAAAAACGGTAGGCTATTTCTCAAAAAATAAACAGCAACATTTAGAAGCGATAGCCGTAGCACAACGCAGTCTCGTTAAATTAACTGGGAGAATATATTTACTATATTTTGAATGTAGCGCTTAAAGTTTAAAATAAATAAATAATGACAAATGAGAAAAAACAATGCTCCAAATTGTCAGAAAGAAGAACGTGGTGCAAACACGAAATATAGGCTACTTCCTATTGAAATACTGTACATTAGATTGAAAGTCGTGCTGAGTGATACGAAAAAAGGGGAAATTCGTGTTCACGAACACGAATAAATAGATGTCATGAACTGCGTGGGTTGCGTTTATAGCGGATCTTTACAGTCACGCCACCTACAGTTTTTTTTAGCTTTTATTTGATTAATAATACGAGCTATACAGTATTTGATGGATATACTATGGATTTCATTGGATTTATGTACAATATATAATAATAGCTTAATTACTAACATGATTCGATTATTTATTGATTTTCATTTTAAACAATGTTGCTACAACATGTTTATTTCATTAATGTAATATTATAATGATTTTGACTGCTGTTATGAGATATTCACTTCATGTTAATTTTGTAACAAATAGCCTATAAAGACACAGAGTATGGATATTTGATGCCAAATATAGGCCTAATTTTATTTTAAAACATTAAATTGAAAAAAAGTGCAACATAATTCTCATTTAAAAAAGACACAAGTAAAACTTTACAATAAGGTTTCATTTGTTAACATTAGTTAACTACATTATTTAAAAGGATAGTTCACCCAAAATTGAAAATCATGTCATCATTTCCTACTCGGCCTAAGTTGTTCTGACTAAACCTGTATGTTTCTTTGTTGAACACTAAAAAGTTATTTTGAAAGGATGATAGTTACCAAACCATTTCTGGTCTCCATTGACTTTTTTTTACTACAATGGAAGTCAATGGGGACCAGCAACTGTTTGGTTACCAACATTCTTCAAAATATATTCTTTTGTGTTCAACAGAGGAAAGAAACTCATACAGGTTTAGTCAGAACAATTTGAGGGTGAGTAAATGACAGAATTTAAATTTTTCAGGGAAGTATCCCTTTATGAACTAACAATGAGCAATACTTCTACAGCATTTATTAATCTTAGTTAATCTCAACATTTACTAATAGGCTACAGTATACAGTATACAGTTAATATACTGATCTAACAATATAAACGTTTTCATTAACAAAGGCTAATAAAATATATTGTTCATTGTTAATTCATGTTAGTTAATGCATTAATGTAAAACAAATAAAACATTACTACCAAGACATTTCAACAAATAATAGAACAAACTTATCATTTAAAATTGTACACATCTATAATTGTAATATATATTAATAATAATAATAAATAGGACATTTCTCAACTTAACACTCTTGGAAAGAACAGTTTACTTTTCAGTCCCATTATTTAATTGCATTCTTCTTAAAAAAGACTTCATGTCATCCTTATATGTAAAGATGTAAAAGGCTCTTTGGAATCGTCCAACTGGTTAATGAGATTTCGGAGGGCAATTTCCTTGTCCTCCTCTTCCATTTGGAGAGAAAAAGCAATTCCAAGGGGCCACTGAACATGTCTGTTGAATGTATCAATTGCACAGCCAATTTCATGTTTTTGATTATTGGGAGTTCCTTCATTATACAATGGCAAAGAATAATGAAGTTTTAATGGTTCATATAAATGTAATGTTTGCAATAACACATACAGTGGTGTGAATAAGTTATTACCCCCATGCTAAAGTTGCCTAAAAAGAGGAATAAAAAATCATCTTTTGGAAATTGATCTTAATGCCTTAATTAGAAAAATGAGGAAAAATTCAACCTTTAAGGACACCAATTTTCTTTGTGTATGAATAATGTATCATAAATAAATAAATGTTCTTCCTTAAAATACAGGGTGCATAAGTCAGGCCCCCCCTATGTTAAATTCTCATAGATTCAGGCAGATTTTTATTTTTAAAGGCCAGTTATTTCATGGATCCAGGATAATATGCATCCTGATAAAGTTCCCTTGGCCTTTGGAATTAAAATATCCCACATCATCACATTCCCTTCACCATACCTAGAGATTGGCATGGTGTTATTTCAGTTAGCCTAATAGCTGGTTTGATTTGCATTGAAAGATGATCTTATGGAAAGTACCCCATGCCAATCTCTAGGTATGGTGAAGGGAATGTGATGATGTGTGGATATTTTAATTCCAAAGGCCAAGGGAACTTTATCAGGATGCATATTATCCTGGATCCATGAAATAACTGGCCTTTAAAAATAAAAATCTGCCTGACTCTATGGGAATTTAACATAGGGGGGGCCTGACTTATTCACCCTGTATTTTAAGGAAGAACATTTATTTATTTATGATACATTATTCATACACAAAGAAAATTGGTGTCCTTAAAGGTTGGATTTTTCCTCATTTTTCTAATTAAGGCATTAAGATCAATTTCCAAAAGATGATTTTTTATTCCTCTTTTTAGGCAACTTTAGCATGGGGGTAATAACTTATTCACACCACTGTATATACTGATAAATACCTCACTACTGTTGGATGTACAGTAGCTTGTTCTTCACATCTCATTTCTCATCTATCAATCTATCTATCTATCTATCTATCTATCTATCTATCTATCTATCTATCTATCTATCTATCTATCTATCTATCTATCTATCTATCTATCTATCTATCTATCTATCTATCTATCTATCTATCTATGCATACATATATATATATATATATATATATATATATATATATATATATATATACACACACACAAAATAAAAATCAAAGTTAATTGTGACACTTAACTATAAGGTTAACTTAACATTAGTTCATGTATTACCTAACATGAACTAACAATGAGCATGAACTATCTAACATTTTACAATATGAATTAATATTTATAATCTTAGTTAATAAAAATCCAGATGTTCATTGTTTGTTCATGTTAGTTCACCGTGCATTAACTATTGTTAACAAATAGGCCTACAACTTTTGATTTCCATATTGGTAAAAGTTGAAATTAACGAAGATTAATAAATGCTGTAGAAGTGCAGTTCATTCTTAGTTCATGCTAACCAAAGCAGTTAACCAATGAAACCTTATTGTAAAGTGTTACCATTAAAACAATAATAAAGATGCTTCATCGCAAAGCCCATTTATATCACCCAATCTAAAAAGTAGTTGAACTGTCCGACAAATACTGAAAAGGATAAAGGATGAAATAAAATATAGCCGATTCCCACACAGCGCGGCAGTAATAAAATGTGAAATACATGCACATAATCTGTATTTAGTTTAGACAAATTAATTGTTAACAACTCACCGTGCTTTCTTCGCCATGGTGTTATGTTTTAATAACTCCGCCCCCTGCTTGAAAAGTGTGGTCTGGATTTTGTGCCCTGAAACGTGTGGTCTGGAATGTGTGTCCTGAAACGTGTGTGGGCGCTGCTGGGCTGCAGCCGGATACTATTGGTCTCAACATGTAACCACATGGGAATTCTGGGAAAATCAAGTTCAAGGAAAACACTTCACAGTCAAAGGTCTTTAGTGGGTGTTAATCAAGATCAATTATGTTTACATGAGATTAGAGTCCTATCATTTGGCTCTAATAACCTTTGATAAGTGATGAAAGTTTTTGCAGCTTTTGAAATCTATCCCATCCGATGATCCCTTTGTAATAACTGTTGCCAGCTGGTACATTATGACAGATGGGTGATGTAGCCTGAATAATCTTGACAGCCCATTTTTGCAGTTTTATTGTGTACAGAGGATCTGTGCAATTATTCAGTCTATATTGGATTAAGATTAGAAAGGTCCCTCTCTGATCTGAGAAAATCAATTACAAGAGTATAATTCAACATGCATGATGCCAATGCTTGTTGTGAACATTGTTGTAAAAGACTCTTTTGCATTAGATATTTTATCACTTATCCTCACCTTTTTTCTTTTTTGGGTGAAAGTTTTACTTCTTTACTACTGGCAATAAATGGCAAAATATTCTTGCTCTACGAGCTTGTTAAATTGAACTCTCAAAAATTGTACTCTACTCACTGCTTGTGCTCTATCTTGGATGGGTTAATGCAGAGGACAAATTCCAAGCACTTTCACTTTTCACTTGATAGACAATATCCCCCCAAAATAACAATAAACTCTATATTTTAAATGTATTGATGTTTAAATGTCTGTATAATATTACATATCAACTGAATTAAGTGAAATTTACTCTTTTTTTTTTACAATAAAATGTTTTTAAACAGTTTAAATTGTTCTAAAATAACTTTATTTCAGTTTCCTGTGCTAAAATAAAGCTTCAATTTCCCAAAGTTCCACTTCAGGAGTTATGTATTGTTTTTTCTTCCTTTTATATTAATGTATCATAATCTAAATTATTGCATCATGATATTATAATGATAATGTGAACATCAGTGAACATCAATGAACATCAATGACCACTCCACAGCACAGCTTGTTTCTATTTCAGTCGTCTTGAAATTCTTCACAACATCAGTTTTTACAAAAGCTCTGTATTTGTAAATGTCAAGTTAAAATATTCTCATTTGAAAGTAGTAGCCTAACTCATTTTATAAAACAGCTTCATTTTCCCTCCCAAGATCTGTTATTTTCTCTCCTTGACATGAGGTTAAATAAAAACCTCTGGGTCTTCATTTGAATCTCCAGCTGTGATTCACACATCTATAAGGTTGGCGCAGCAGGAGACTGCAGCCGTGTGTTTTACTTTGAAGCTTCTGCTTTGCTTCTAAAGGTGTGAAAAAACATTAGTCATTTTAGCTTCACATCAAAATTTCAGTGAGGACTACATGTACCCTGATGAGACTTTTACTTTCAAGACTCATGTCTGAACTCATGTCACAAAGAGCCCCTCTCAGACTTATTTTAATAGGGGAGGAATACAAAAGAATGTAACAATACTGTGTCTGTTTACTCGAAATGGTGCCATAGTTGGACTCTTACTTTCGATCTACAGCATTGATTAATGCAGAGAAGACGAGCTTGTGTTATAGTTTGCAAAATTACTAAATAAGTCTTTAGGGATCCAAACAGTTGCTGTTCATTGATTGTCCCATAGAGTTTTGTAAAGGCCTTTCTGTCAATGTAAAGGGTATGGGTTCAAATCATTTTCTGTTTTTTTATTTATTTATTTACAGTCGGTAGAGCTTGACTCTCTTTAAAGAGCTTTTACAACTCACTCTTAGCTTTAAAGCACTTTTATTTTAAGTTCTGCTCTCTCATACAACAGCATTTACAGAAACTGTAAATTATTGTTCAATAAGTGCATTTTTCTGTTGGTTTGGATTCTTCAAACAGAGATGAACTAAATGTCAACTTGTTAAAATTTGCACAAACAGATGCATCACATTGCATGCAAACACTCCCACATACACACACCTTTTGATTCTGCTCTGACCACAAAGTAACCAAAACGTGCATTGAAAAACAGTTATTTCCTCATTGCTCTTACACTTGACGTTGTTGGATGTCTGAGGCAACACATTGACTTTAGGCTAAGAGAACGGTCGGCAAGATGGATGTTTGCAGATATTTGATTGTGTATCACTTCCTGGCGTTCACCTTTTTCAAAGTGGCAGGTAATGGTTATTTATCTGTCACAGAGTTTGATTAGAAAGTTCACAAAACAAATTCATCAGTTGGTTTTTGTTGAATCTGTAAATGCCTTTAAAATCTATATTCCAGCTTGCTCTGAGGTGTCCATTATTGGAGGCAAAGATGTCAAAAAACTTCAGCCGTGGATGGTGTCCATTCAGATGGACCAGAGACATGTGTGTGGAGGAATCCTCATTCAAGACCAATGGGTTTTAACTGCAGCACATTGCGAAGAGTAAGGCAACCACTTTGAGCATACAAATGAACTTGCAAAATCTATGTGAAGCATAATATTATAATCTTTCTTTTTTCCTAATATTTATAATAAAATAATTGTCCAAATTAAAGATACATTGATTATTTAATTAATGTTTATTTATTTATATTGATCTTTTTCGATTTTTTATTTATTTTATTTAGTGATCTATTTGGTCACACTTTAAGTAGAAAAAGCACTTACATAAAAAATGTTAGGTACAATGTACTTTTTGTGTTCCAGTTGTATTTCAAAAGACTTTTGCTGCTATTGAGGTGGGATACAGGATTAGGTGCAGGTTTCGTGGTATGGTTAGGTTTAATGGGTTAAGAAGTAAGGGAAGGATCAACAGTGTAATTGTAGATGTAATTACAGGAATAAATTATAGCTGTGATTAATTGCAGGTGTAAACTTTGGCTAGGGGTACTTGTTAGAGTGTTCATGGAATGGTTAGGGTTAGAATAAGTTGTGTAGTTGCAAAGTTACTTATAGTCAGTAGAATGTCTGAGACCATCACAATAATATTAAGCAGACAGTCTTCTCTAATGAGAGTTAGTTGACATGTATTTGTAAAGTTACTTATATTCAACAGAATGTTCAAAATGGACCAGTAAAATGATCTGTGCATACAAACTCTTAAAGGGATAGTTCACCCAAAAATGAAAATTACCCCATGATTTACTCACCCTCAAGCCATCCAAGGTGTATATGACTTTCTTCTTTCAGACGAACACAATCAGAGTTATATTAAAAAATATCTTTGCTCTTAAAAAATAAATATTAAGGACATTTGACCAGTCAGGTATTTTTTTTAAATCTAAGTACAATGTAAAAGCAGGAATGAACACAATTGTAAAAAAAAGTGCAAATGTATCAAATGATTAATATAAATGTTAGTATAGAAGGTTAAGACACTTAATATAACGTGGGACCTTTTATTTATTGCATATATATACACAATTTTTTTTTTTTTTTTTTGCTAATTCACTTGACCAGGACACATTCCCCCAGTTTTTATGCTAATCCCTCAGTTTCTTAAGGTCCTCACTGTATCTGCATATGCACATCTAAGTCAGTTTTCTATTTCAGAAAACCCATTACATCTGTGACAGTTCTCATAGGATCTCTGTCTCTGAGTAAAGGCTCTCAGCGTGTTGGCATCCTCAGTTATGCAAAACCTGCAACATTCAATGCAAGGACTAAACAAGATGACATCATGCTGATTAAGGTAAGGCTGAATTGAATGTGGTTGTTGTTTAGACACCATATTGTGTTTTTCACAGTATGCATTTGAGCATTGATTTTTCTTCTGCAGCTAAACAAAAAAGTGAAAGCAAAGCCCAAAAAAATCCCTAAGAAGGAACAAGATGTTCCACCTGGAACAAAATGTGTTGTGACAGGTTGGGGAACTACTAATTCAAATGTCATGGCACCTTCTGATAAACTGCAAATGTTAGAGGTGACAGTTGTGGACAGAGATCTGTGCAACCGCTTCTACAAGAGCGATATTGTGGTCACCAAAGACATGCTGTGTGCAGGAAGCAAGCTGGAAAAGAGAGGCACATGTTGGGTATGTCATATTGTTGTCTTTGATTTATGGCTGTTGCAGACTCTTTGAAATCATCCCTTTACCTGTCTGAAGGAAAAATAACCTTTTTTTCTTTTTCAGGGAGATTCCGGTGGACCTCTGGAATGTAAGAAAAACATGGTTGGATTGGTATCAGGGTCAAGAGGATGCGGTAATCCCAAGAAACCAACTGTGTACACATTTCTCTCCAAAAGACATATCTCCTGGATCAATAGCATACTGAAAAAGGAACTCAATAGCACAACTTTTTAAGAACCTAAAGATTTCCAGCATATATACTGTTTTTTTGTTCAGATTACTGTAACTTGTAATCTGATGCTTTTGGAATTAGGGTTAATATATATTCACAAAGCAATATCAAACTTTTTACAAATAAACAAGTAAAACAGAGCTAAGTAAAAATCCTGTAAATGTATCTGATATATTGCATTAATACATGAAGATTTCCCACTGTACTTTGTTATTGATGGACACAAACATGGTTAAACAAAATTTGGAAGATGATCTATTGTCTGGTGAAATATGAAATGTATTATATTCCTTTTTGTGATTTGTTTGCCAACCTAAGCTAAAATAAATTTTATCCTCAATTTAATGATTACATTTTCTAAACTCCACTAGTTAATAACTACGGATTTGTTTAATTATAATGGATTCTGTCTTGTTTTTCTTCCGTTACATTGAACACATTTCACCAAAGTGCATCAAGTAAACTCCCATTGCTTTATGATATTCTTTGTATTCAAAACACATTCAGACACTTCCTCTAAATAATTTAAAGTCTAAAAAACTAATTGATACCTTCTGGTGAGGACACACAACAAATCTCATTCAAAGTCAAGGACAGAATTGTACACTGGGGCTGCATCTGAAATAATATACTCTATTGAGTAGGCATTATTAAGTACGTACTTTTCAAGCGCTAAAAAAAATACATTCTATGCATGAATGTGTGTAGTATGAATGAAATTCAGATGTACTACATAAGAGGTGAAATGTATTCTGATGGATAGATAATTTGTTTGTCATCAGAGAGGAAATTTGTTTCCACTGTGGATGTGTAGAAAGCCACAACACCTTATTAACATTTAAAACAATCATAGACATATTGAGAGAAAAAAACAGATCATACAAGTGCTGTTATCATATATGAAAGAAACATATTGCACCAGACATAAGAACTGGCTCAATAATACTTTGATACAGAAGAGGAAGAAGACTAGGCTGAACAGACAGATGCTACGTAAGTAAGATGTTAGTAAGTTTACGGATAACTGTGTCTCTGTTGACAGCACTTGTTAATGAGTGTGCAGATTGAAGTTGAGATATTTATCTAATGTAATGCCAAATGCACCACCCTTTCAACCATCTCTCCATTAATGATAATACTGGAAGGATGGATCAGTGTTTTGGAGGAGCTAAAAAACAGTTCCTTAGCCTTTGAAATATTAAGGTAGAGAAAGGTATCATCGCACCATGTACTAAAATATGCTATGGGGCGTTGATTGTCCAAAAAAAAAAAAAAAAAAAAATCATTCGCAATTCGCAATGTTGTCATTATCATGTGAACTAACGGCATCAGTTCAGTTCAGCCATTCACAAATGATCTCCCGTGGCCTCATGGGATGATAAAGTGTCTATTGTATGCACACTTAAGAATCTCGCCGGAAGTAGTAGGTCATCCGGGCACTTTCTGCCTATGAGTGTGAATTCTGACATTTTTTTCAAAAAACTGTTTTTCGCCTACTATAGGCCTATGCGGTTTTGGATACAGCCAAGGTTTGAAAGTGCATCTGAAAATTTGTGCAACAGATATTAGATAGCCTATTTAAATTTATTTAAATGCAATGTTGTGTTTGGTTGTTTCTAAACCCCATGGAAATCAGTAAAAATATAGATTCAGTGGCTAATATGAAATTCTTATGTCATACCATTAAACATAATGTAAAAAGAGACAATTACACAGTCTTCGTGTAATTATGCAGCAGCCTATATTTCATGGGTTGCTAAAATTGTTTTGCTGTGGTTGCTGTATTGTAAGGAGTTTAATCAGTGTAAGTGGAGACACAAGTCACCCGTCAATATATTCAGAATATTTTGTGTGCATATGTGCCTGTGCTCACTGCCAGGTTTGAGCTTAAAGTGGATAGCATTCATGGGTCTTTCGTTGAAAACATATGATGAAAGACCCTGTTCAAATCTGCTCTTAGCAGAAGGATGAGCAGAGAGAGGATGCCAGAAGGTTTGACTGAAATTGAGTGGTAGTTATAACAGAACAGTACTACCCCCTCCTGGACAGAGAACTTCAATTATCAAGCATGTACTTTAACTCGTTTTAGAGAAGATTCACTCTGAGAGATGAGTTTATTTACATGCAATGATCCTTGCCTTGACACCTATGATTTCTTTGCACTTTTAATTCAGTACAGGAACCATCCACCAAACGTAATCCAAGCCGAGTGTGTAGTTACTGATGACCTCATTTGTTTATCAATGTTGTTTTGTCTTCATATCTTTCATCACAGTTATATTTCATTTTTAATTCTAAACTGTAATCAATGTAGGAGTGGTGCATGTCTATCACTTGAGTTTTTTGGCATGAAATAATATAAATACTGATTTGCATGTGTGCAATATATTATTATTCATGATGGGGGGAAAGCAGTGAGAATCATCATTACTGACATATTTACTACAACTAACTGCGTGACCAGTGGACACGTTGTCAGCACCAATGGAAATCATGAGCCTATTGAAAGCAGTGGGACCCTTCATGAGATATTTTGAGCCGGAGAAATCTTATGATGAAAAGCTGAGCTTTATCCTGTTCGGTTTGTGACATATACCTGTTCCCGTACATTGCCAGCTCAGTGAAATCTTCAGTTATTGAAGTGAGGTTAGAGGTGTCACCTCTAAGCCTACCTCCAATCCAAACCTTTATTTAGCCACTGAATGAGGAGATAAACCAGTATATTAGCCACAAGGATGAGTGTGGGGGAAACATGATAAACAGCCCTCTGCAGATTCTTGTTTCAATGAATATGCAGAAACACATGGCTTTGGCAAAGGTTCCAATTATTCTGTACTGTGTAGTGTAGGCCATTTAGTATCATTCTTTGTAAGGCTGTACAAATGTTCTTGTCCTTGGTTGTGACTATGAAGATAAGGCAGGAAATAAAGTGATTTGATTCGATTTTATTGTAGGGCAAGTTGTCATGTCTTTTAAATGTTATAAAATTATAAAATGTATTACATTGTTTGTTGGATGACTTTTTTAAAAATCTTTTTGTATGTTATAACATACTGTATTTTTTCATCAATTTCTGTGTTTCAGTGTGTTTTATAATATATATGTTTCAGTGTTATATACTGTATGTACCTTTCAAACAGGCTGGTAAGATGTTTTGTTTTTTGAAAGAAGTCTCTAATGGTCACCAAGGCTGCATTTATTTGATAATAAACACAGTAATATTATAAAATATACATTTTTACAATTTGGTGCTCAAGAAATTTTTCTTATTATCAATGTTAAAAACAGTTGTGCTGCTTAATATTTTTTGTGGAACCCATGATATATATTTTTCAATATTATTTGAAATTTTAATTGAAAGTAAAAAAAATCCTGAATTTATTTGGATTTATAAATCAGAATCACTTTTGACCAATTTAACTGATCCTTGCTGAAAAGTAAATAAATTAGCCTATACTTTAAAAAATCATTCTGACCCTAAACATTTGAACAATAGTGTATATATTTTACTATTCCGAAAGGAAAATAAGCTAAACTTGTTGCAACTTTGTCTGTATCCTGGGGCTGTGTTGCTTTTAATATGATCTTTTCATATTCTCATAATGAATGTTTTTTATGATATAACTTTTAAAACTGCCTAAATAACCTGTTGTTTAAATGTATTGTTGTGTTTATTACTCTGTTACTTGTGGCAATGGACCACCAAGGCACAGACCCACCACTAACCAAAGAGACAAGCGTGGGATTGGTGTTATTTTTTGTTTTGTTCTGGTGCTGCATCACCACAGTTATATTGCAGCAGCTCTGAGGAAATTAAAGGGCGGGCTTCTTGTCAGTATTAGTCCTACTTTCAATGCGTTTTATTCTACAGTGGAAGCCAAAACTACATAATGAAGCATGAATGTGCTTGATGTTACAGCAGTGATTCTAATACAAGCCCTTTATTTGTCCCTTGAGGTTTATTTGGAAAGAAACCTTGCAAAAACTCAGTCTGTCAGCTGCAAATTTTCTTCCCCAATATGAATCTACGCCGGCGGTCCACACAGTTCGGGTTGATGCCATGTTCTATAGGCTAGGCTACTATAAACTATTATCAAGCCATGATTTTGCATGGACTTGGTCTGATTTAGTATACGGTACAATGGTAGCATAGGCTACTAAAATCGTTGGACGTGTCCACCTCGCGGCGCCCTTCCCCTGCTCTGCTGCACCGGATAGTAGGTCACTATTTCGAATCAGCACGTTTGGCTTCAGAGTTCAGACCCCGAGGACACTTTTATGGTCCCAATGGAAAGTAGGCTATTGCATATCGCTCACAACCTCTTGCTTATTTATAGCCTTTGTACATCATCATAAAGATATCTGCTCTCGAGCGTTACTGACGCTGGTTAAATTCTTTCCTCGGAAAGAATAAAACTGGTCTCGTGAACCTTGGTAGGCTAATTGCTTGTTACAATGGTAAAATGATATTATAAAAATGAGCGTAGTTTATAGCTTTAAAAATTAAGAATAGCTATTTAGCCTATGCCCTTATTCGATTTGAATTCACTTATACGCGTTTGATGTGTAATGGTATGACCTTTGATGACATTTTTTCAGTAGTTAAATTTGTTTTGAATTAAAATGTTCAAATGCTGGCTGGTTTGATAATGCCAAAAAAGATGGGCTACTCACAGAACACGATGTAAAAAAATGAATTAATTAAATTAATTAAAAAACAATCTTTAATTAATCTAATTAGCCTAAATTTCCTGCCATTTTTCTTTTTTTACATTAAAAAAAAACATTTATTATAGAGATCAATTTAAAAAGCCTGGGGAAATCCTATGGGGGACAGATTTTTTATCTTATTAACAGTGACACAGATATTTTGGTGATCAATATTTCTACCATGGTAAACATTTTGTGAGGGGAATAAAACATGTCTCGTGTGGGCTATTTACTGTAAGTATAGAGTCAAGCTCGGTAGTCACGAGGACACATCGGTGGTGACGTCACTGTATCTGCCCGGGGAACAATCAGAGGCAGCGCGAGCGACACTTGAATGGATTGTTGTCGGTGAATAACTTTGCTCCTGGTTTCTCCCTTGTAGCCCACCTCTCGTTTTTTCCGCATTTCCCCACTAATATTTACGAGTCCAAATTGCACTAAATGGTATATGAAGCACTTAACACCACTCGGAAAAGTGTGTTAGCAACAAACCCCTGAGGTCTGTGTGTGCGGCTTAACTTTTGCAAAGTGGGTAAGTGCAGAAATCTAAACACTTTTTTTTCCCGTGTATTTTTTCTTTCCAATTTTATGCTATTCCAAATGGAACTCTGCTGAACTTTAGAACGAAACATTTCAGACTTCAAGCTGCCGAATAAAATAGTTGTAATTTCGCTTCAATGTTACATGTACATGCCAGTGTTGTTAACAATCATCATTCCTGTCAGCTATAGTTGCACACAATGTTGCCATTGTTCCTCAGTGAAGCGAGCGGTCAGTCCCGTTTGCTTTTCTTATATTGTTGGAGTCTTTCTGAACACTCCATCTAAACTTTTCACTTTCTCGTGGAGACTCCTCAGGGAGATCCAAGAATATCATTGACCCCAGTTTATGTGTATTTATGGAGTTTGGCTAGAGTGTCTGGACGGAAGTGTCTGGAAGGAACTACAAAATACTCAGACATTTTAAAATGTGCACAGTGAACATGCATTAGATTCAGTACTACTGCCACTGGAGCCACTGTAACTTGATCCACCCTGTTTTGCCTCCAAAAGCTTGGTCCTAGTTCTGCCATTAATAACAGTGCTGCTGACCTGATCCTTAGTTTCCGCCGTATTGAGCAACACATTGCTTTGGAGTATGTGTGTATGACTAACTAACGTCTGATTTTATTCAGGTGTCTTGGGATCTGTTAAAATCTGAATGGACTAATATGAAGAGCCTGAAGGCAAAGTTTAGGAAGAGTGATGTAAGTATGACCTAGTGTACTTTCAGCTGGTTTGGGAACTGATTGGTGTTGTGCTGGTCTTGAACGCTTGCATTGAGAATCATACAAACAGTCCCACCATGAATTAAAACGAAAATGTAACACCATATTATTACGCACAACATTCATAGTTGTCTATTTTCATTCATTTGGATTCTGAGGTAAAGTTTCATAGTCAGCTTCTGTGAATGTTCTAGACTGCATGATGAGTGAATGACTCAGAATCAGACATGTCTGCAGCTTTATTATGATGACTGAGTCATAACTGGGAGTATAATTTTAAGGCAGAGAACTTCTGCACTCCCGAAGAAAGAATGAAAAAACACTCCTCAGAGGAGCTTCCTGCCACCAGATGTGATTCAGCAATCATTTCTAAGCCTATAATAGAACAACATCAGTCTCAGGCTGAAGTATTGGAATGTGCACGAATGAAACGCTATTGCTTATAATTTCATGTTTTGGCTTGCCAAACCATTGCCACTTGGGCTGAGTCAGCGGATAGAGATTACTGTGAAATTCAATGTGATCATCAAACCACAGAACTAAGCTGAGTTTTAATATACTTTCTGCCAGCACATGGTCACAGTGGCATTTTGAACATTTGCACGGAATGTTGTTAAGAGCAAGCTCGCCATAGCCACATTCACAGCTCATTATATTGATTTTCTCCTTGTATAGAGGCTAAGTCACGCTTTACTGTTTTTATCTTTTGTAATTGGTGGGCGTTTGCTTGCACAACAATGTGGTTGCCTAGAAACAATACTTCGACATAATTTTATCGAGAAATCTATGTCTGTCTTTGTGCAAGATGCGGCTTTGGGAACCATAGTATGGCATTGTATAGTCCAGCCAGTTGGTTGTTACTCACTTTTTATATAGAAAAATATGAAACTTCCTCTTTAAGTCTTTGGTTTTGATTCCTTTTAGTTGTATTTTGTCATCACTTCTGCTTGTATCAGTTGTAACCAGTACATTCACCAATCAAAAGTCTTGTTTCAGTGCTTTGCCATACAGGGTGTTTTCTGGAAAAAGAGCTAATCAAGAAAGAACAAGAGAAACTAAATATCCTCCTGGTTCTATTTTGGGTTTTATGTGTCAGTCCAGAACTGTACAGGAATTTTCATGTAAGGCCAGGCTTTCATTCTTGTGCAAAACAGGAGATCAGAACTGCCAGGATAAATACTTTTACAAGAGTGTCTGATTGCCAAGTTCTTGTATGTTACTCTACCACCACTTCATGTGTTTAGTCCCATTTGAACCATTCTGGTATACCCATAACATATTGCATAACAAAGAGCGAGAGATAGTGCTATTATTACATTTGTTGGTATTTGTGGCATGTTTGAGAGAATCATAAAAAGCTTTTTCTTGTTTCTTGCTCAGAGTTGCATGAAATTCCAGTCCTTATGTGTAAGGCACATGGCATTAAAAACAGCTTGTTTTAGACCAGGTTTATTGCATCTCAGTAGGATAGCGGCACTATTGACCTTAGTCATTCACTTGCAAGAATAGACCTTTTGTGCACACAAATCAATAGCAGGCACATATATAAATTTATGTTTACATGATAAGAGCTGTCCTTTATCTGCTCAGAGATTGACTCAATTTGTGTCTGCTTAAGTCATTGAGAATTTGGAAAACCTCCACTCCTGCTTGGGGTTATTTTCCAATGTAAGCATCTAGATTGTAAGTTGATGTTTTGCAGGCTGCTGACATTACTGTATAATGTCTTTATTTATTAGCTTGTCTCTAACAAGCTTTTTAATCAATTAACATTATTATGTAATGTAGTTCATATGGTTCCTGTTTTTCTTATTTAATATCATTTATTTGTTAACTTTATTTCAGTTATGCATTGGAAAAACAAATTGTTGGATGACATTTAAGCGCACATTGTGGGCTGAATGCCCTTTTAATTGCTTAACAGACAGTTTTGCAGATTAAAAATTGCATTTGTAATTTGCTATCTGTTGATGTTATATGGGCTTTTATCTAGATTTAGGCCAATCTAGTTATCCAGAGTATTTTAGGTTAAGTTGACACATGAATAAACAGGAAATAGAAATTGAAAATTGCCTAGATGATCCTTATTTAGCACGATTGTGTCATTTTCGATTTAGATCAGATGAACTTTCAAGTGTGGTTTTCCAACCCAGTCTCATGAAAAGTCATGATAATTTGTAGGAGACTGCAAAAACTTAAGAAATAAAGAAACTGCCCAAACCTAAACCCAACTCCACAACCCAGTCTTAAATATGTTCTGTGGATCTTTAAATTAAATATTTGGAGTAGGGCTGGATGATATGGCCAAATTTTATATCACAATATATTTCTTAATTTCGGTCAATACGATATAATTCCGATATCGCTATGAACAATATAAAAGCATCAGAAAAACTGCCAAGAACGCCTACAACAGATGTCTGTACCTACAATCTTCTGAAAAATGTATTTGCCAACTCTATGAAACCTGCTGGAGTCTTTCGGTACTGCACCATAACAAACTACATGAACCAATGAAATAACCCATCATAACAATAATATTCTCTTCTCAATATCTGCTACAAGACTATGGAAGCATATGGGTAGCAATATTCAATTTGAAATGTAATATGCAAAATGACAATACAATATGTAAAATGGCAATGCATTTCTGTTTTTAAATTTACATTTGCCATTACATTTGTGCAGCGTTTGGTGCAAAATTAAAATTCAATTATATAATTTACATTTGCCATTTCATACACTAGTTTTAATATGTAAATGTAATACATATTTTAATGCTTTATAAGTTGCAAAATTAAAATGTATTACAGAAATGATTAGATATGTTTAACATGTTCAAGCAAAAACTATAGCAAAATTATCATTTAAATGTTATTTTTCATAAGTGCATTTACACTCACAGTTAAGACACTTGCGATTGCATTTTCTAATTAAATGTCCAGCAATGAATGTAGCAAAATTCAATGTGCAAATTGAAAATGCATCCCGAGCCGATCACGCCCCCTCCTGCCCTGTCAATCACTGCGTGAAGTTTCGGTTTCTTAGATATTAAAATCATATTGGTCATTCTAAGGTCACTCAGCATCCCCACATGCTCCAAATTCACGCCAAAAAAGTCTTGTTTATTTGTGCTTCGTTTGTGCCGGTTAAAGTTTTGTTTATGCTGCTTCTATCGGGTAGAACTGCTTCAGATGGTGGAACAGATTTGATGCGTTCCCGCTGCTAGTCTGCACCACTCTCCAGCATATTTTGCAGCACGCTGAAACCTGAAGTTTATCAGATCTCAGATAGCCAGACCACTTCCATACCACTGAATTAGTCTTTCCTCTCTTATCAACTATTTCGTCTGATTTCTCCTCACTTGTGGAAGCTCGTTCAGTCACATTTGTTTTGCGGTAAGGGCTGCTCATTTTGTAGCTAAAACTTGCCGCATTGGAGATCAGCGTAATACTGTCTGTGGTGTACGTCATCATGAAAGTAGCCGATTGTGTTCTGCTCTTTCTGATGGCTGCGCGCCTAACGTCAGTCAGTGACAAATGCTGTTGTGTATATTGAAATATCGAAAATGTTTAAAAATCATATCACCGTTATTGAAAAAAACAAATATCGCGATATGTATTGATATTAAATTATTGTCCAGCCCTAATTTGGAGAGAGCCATTAGTCACCAAAACTGGTTTCCAACAATCTTCAAAACATCTTATTTTGTGAAGAATAAACTGTGCGTCAAGAAATAGGAATTTCGGTTCATTTTTGTGACACGGTCCACAAAAAGTGCACGGAAAGGAAACTGAGACGGCAGAAAGCAGCATTTTGTTTGTTTTGTTTATTTATAGTAAAACCCATTAACTGTTAAAAGGACTAGATATCACTGCGGACATTCAAACAGATTTTTTATTATGAATATAGGACTGACCTGATGGAAAATGCTATATCTACTGTAATTGCAGGTACAATCGTTTACTCAATCTCTCACAATACTCTACTCTATAAGCTTCAATGAACAATATCAATGAGAACATGTTTAAGTTGCTAAGAGTGGTTGCTAGGGGTGTTGTGTAGTGTGATGCATAGAACCTCTGGGTGAAGCGGACATAACCGTGTTTTATCGTGAATAAAACACAGCTATTGACCAATCAGAATCAAGGACTGGAACTAACCGTTTTATAAAAAAAAGTTACGGAATTTAAATAATATGTAGTACAATCTGTTGTAGTTTTTCCCTCTTTTCCACCTCGCTTTTAAATTGCTTATGAAAGCAATCTTCATTATTATATATATATATATATATATATATATATATATATATATATATATATAGTTCATTATTATTCTTAATGAAAACAAAAACAGTACAATGACAAACTCGCTTGTATTAAACATAGAACTTTTATTAACAAAACGAAGAAGACTGCTTTATTAACAAAACGAATAAGCATTCACCATGCTATGTAGGGAACTATTAGCTTTGGGTTTAAATCCAAAATATTGCCAAATAGGCACTTTTACATTTTGCTTTGAAACCAAATCTTACGCCAGCGTCTTGTCAGTGAGCTCTCCTCACTCTCGTCACGTGATAAATGAAATCTGACTCCTGCTGCTGATCTGTGCTGCGACTTTCGTTCGGATCACACTGAATTAAGCTGACGCGTTCAGTTTTTAATTGTAATGTATGGTGTGTAACTGAACTAAATAATTGTATTACTATAAAATCAAAATGACGGTGGGCAGGGGTGGGCAAGTGATTTAATCGGTGTGTGTCTAAACACTGTGTAACACCGGTAACGCCGACTATTGCAGCATGCCTAGTCACAAGACTGTATTGGGTTTTCTCTATGGTTAACGTTATGCTAGTTTAACTTCATAGAGTCATAGATAATTTTAGCAAACATTATGTGTGGCTCACATTAACGATCAGGTCAAAATGTTAATGTAAAGCTAAACGTGTTAAGAAACATAATAGTTGTGTTAATTTATTTTTCTGTACCAAGCCTTTCCCTTAAGAATGTAAGTTCCCGACAGGACTCTCAGCAGACTGGATTTATCTCATCTGGAACATAGTCATGTCCACGGCTCTGAATTAGTGTCCTTACCCTTTTCCCCATTAACTACAACCTTCAAAATGATGAAACCCTCAGTAAAATCTATCCTGAACTGTCTGAGGAGATGAGTACTAATTTTACTCTTCCCATAAAGTCAACAGAAAAATGTGGATTAATGGCATCATAATGTTGTTAATGGTATTTTGGTTTCACCTTAGGTCAGTGTGTCCATTCTGGGAAGAATCCGATGTGTCCAGTGGCGAGGTTAAAGTGGTTGAGGAGGGAGGCAGGATTGTGATAAGGCTAGCTGTGCTTTTGTCGAATTACCTCATCAGTAAGATATGGCTGCCAGGGGATTTAGAAACAGGGTCTCTGCCATGTGAGGGTAAAACACACAATCCTTCATTACATTGTATAACCTCAAATGGCAAGGACAAATGTCTCCTGTGCAATATTTATTTTGTGGGTTGAATCGGAGTCTACACTATTTCACAGGCCCTGTAAAAGTATTCGCAGTGAACACGCATGTAGCATCCCCTTCCCCCTTTGTTCTCTGTTTAACTGTATTTGCTTGGCTGTAGCAGACTGCCCAGACTCTAATTCCTTTCTATCCTGTCATAGACTGACACCTTTCATACACGCAGTCATTGCTGTTTAATTCCAACCTTAAAGGGAGTGAATCACAGTCTAGGCTGACCGAGTAACCATCCCGTAGCCTTTCCAAAAGTAGTTTGCCTTATAAATAGCACCTTCTATTGACAGTGCCAGGTGTGTATTAATTTCATATCTTTAGTCGTGCTAGCCAAACATTAAAATGACTGCTAAAAACATCAGTAGTGAGGTTTATTTTGATTGACTGTACATGTCTGATCATTGTCTAGTCAAACAACTGACCCCCATACCATCTCTTGTTTTCAGTTCAGATTTCAATGACCAATCATATGTTTACAGCTCTCATCCATTTGGTCCAGGACCAATCAGATAACCTCAGAAAAAGCCCCAGATGACCAATCAGAGTGAATCTGGCAGCAGTGCTGTAAAGCGGATGAGAATGGGCACAGCAGGTATCCGCACTAAGAAGAGGGGTTCTGTATTAGCCCAGACCCAGCTGCCTGGCTCTTAGAGATTAGCCCCAACACCCCCCTTCCCTTTAACCTCAGCCCTTTTAGTTCACATCCCTTCTGGTCTACATATTACATCCTCCGACCTAATACATCTATCCCAGACTCCAATTCCTTGTTTTCCCTGCATGCAAATTTTGGTTTGATAAAGTGCAGTCCTGATAGTATAAGATGGCCCATCTGTATCTCCTCAGTGACTTATGACATTCTGTGAGCTTCTGTAAGCATGAGTTATCTCAGGAACAGTTGTTGTGGTGAAGTAATGACAGGCTTTACAAGTTGAAGGATGAATCAAACATGCCTGGCTCCCCAAACTGGTGCATCGAGACTACTCGGGGCCTGAATTTCGTTTTGGAAAATAGGGGGGAAATCTTCCCCTAGGTGATTCTTATGGGCGGGATGTTTTAATTTTGAGGGGGAGGTTCATTTTTTTAGACAATTTTATAAAAATGACATTTACCTAAATATTTGCTCACTTATTGTATTTGTGTTTTTACAATGGGGTAATTTTTTCCCTTAAGAGTTTACACAACAAAAGGAAGCTTAATTTCAATTTCTACAGTAGCACAAATAAATACATGAAATAAAGAAGGCACGGCAACGCTGAATCACTCACGCGGTTTGTGAAATTGTGTCTCGCATAAAGTTTTAAAACGACTGATTTGATAATCTGTGTGGATTAATTTACTCATACAACCTACTTGCTAGAGTGAATGAATGTTTGCGGGAATTTCCCGCATATAAATGCAAGACCTGCGGGAATGATTAAAATTATGCAAAATTCGAGCCCTGCTACTAACTGTTAGTATTACTGCTTCAGGAAGCTCATCCTAGATAACGGTTTGTTTGTGTTGATTGCTTACAGCAATACCATTTATTTCAGATATGTTTTTTCTTTTTTTGTATATTATCTTAATAAGAATAGAATGTGAGTGTCACGTGGTGGAGAAAAAAGTAGTGCTGATATTGTAATGGCATTAATTATTTAAAAACATCAATGCAATAAAAAAAATTGTGCAATTAATCATGTCCACTGAACCGTAACTTCGTAAGGAAGAGTTATCCTACAAAGGTACAACCTTCATGTTTTTCATCAGGACAGATTCCAGTGCCATTACTATAGGATGCTAGCCTGGCTAACGTCAGACCGAGACGTCGGTCTGGGAACCACATGTTCATTTTCACGTATTTGAGGCGTGGTTTACGAATGCCCAGAGCCGTTTATTGGGTGCTACAAATGTCTATCAAATGCGCCTGTACGTAGCTCATAGCCAATCGTTTCAATTATACCAGATGACGCATGTAGAGCGACAGAAATTAGACGAGGAAGAAGACGATGGGTCAGAGATTTAATTAAACTACTTAGAACAATATCTAAGGCTGCATCGAAAGGTAACTTCGCGTCTGCTGCCATGTTGGATCCATAGGTACAAACAAACTGCTTCGGTGTGTCGCAGACGTCGTCATCGTCTTGCTGCTCCCTCCCCATTCTGTGATTGGTCCCCTTGCTGAGGCGAAAATCTGGTCCATGGAATCTAGGGCTGCAACAACTAATCGATATAATCGATAATAATCGATTATGAAAATCGTTGTCAACGAATGTCATTATCGATTAGTTGCTCTGCTTACGTCACGGGGAGCATTTACTGGTGATTGGTTGAAACAGGCCTATCATGATGCGGCACACACGCACACACACGCAAGGTCTCTCTCCCTGTGCCGCTCTGTCGTGCGCGCACTACACAGTTTGGACTTTGGAGCACTCTCTTCTGTCTCGCATGCGCTCTCTTGCTTGCACGCTCTAGATTCCAGGAGTTTGAACTAATTTGCGGGCATCAGGGAGCCGCTATCAATATGCGGGAGACTCCCGGAACTTCCGGGAGACTTGGGATGTCTGTATTTTGTCTCGGGCATCAGGTTGTGCAATCATTTCGCTCGCAACATAAGTGATGGATTAAAATAGCGCTACGCAGAAATAGGCTAAATTAAAACGGTGTTTAGAAAGTGAAGCACTAAATATAAAGGCAGTTATTAACAGCAGCAGTAAAAGATTGTTTTTTAGTCACTGTAGTCAGTGGTTTTCAGCGAATGCTTGTGCACTAATGCATCATTTTCTTGTCCTTTTAATCAAGCCTGTTTGCTGCGTCTGCATTCCGTTCTCTTTTTATAGCATTTGTCTTCTATTAAGTTTTAATTGTTTTACAAACGCGATCTACTGCGGCTCTACTACGTTCACACGCTTTTTTTCAGTCTTTCTATATTTATTTTAGCAATTTATCCTTATAATTAATTGAATCTTAAATAAAAATTAAATGAATTATGTACTTTACATGTTTTTGGTTTCTATCTTCACATCTGAACATGTCTGTGTAAATTAGTTTTTAACAAAAATTATGTTAAAACAATGTTGTATATAATTTAGATTTTTTTGTTTTTCATGGTTGTCAACTTGCCATCAGCAATTATCATTAAAAACAATGCAAATATTGATATTAGTAAAACTCAATGTGTGGCTTTTGTACACTTTTACACATAAATACCATGATTAAGGGTTTTATTTAGTTGTAATAAACAAAAAATCAAATTGAAATTTTTCGATTAATCGAAAAAATAATCGTCCGATTAATCGATTATGAAAATAATAGTTAGTTGCAGCCCTAATGGAATCCAGACTGCCTAGCAGCGTGAATAAAATCGCGCTGCGTGCAAGGCAGCATGGGGAAACCCAGACTAATAGGATGCCAGACTTGGTAGGGAACTAAAGTCAAGAAGATAAAATTAATTTCAAATACAGTTATGCTAGAAACATTTACCATTTTCAAATGTACAAAACGCTAACTTCACCATGCAAAATTAATCACTCAGAATTGAAATCCAGTTCACTCAAATACATATATAACTTTGTTTATTATGGTTGGAGCTAAACTCTGCAGGAAAGTGGATCTCTGCCCTAGTCTAGAAGTTAACTTGTAAGGAGTGCTGGGTTTGAATTCTATATAATGTGAAGTAACTTGTATAATATAAAAACTTTTATATATAATATAAATACTGCAGCTGTATGTCAATCCAGACTTTCTGAACTTTTCAGAGTCCCCATGCCCTCTAAACTTTCACTCTCAACTTAACATCTTCCAACACCCCTTGTTTAATCCCTTTTAAGAGGCAAATTATCTAGAGTTCCTCCAAGAGATTTTGCACAGGACCCAATCCAAGTTAAAGGGATTAAAAAGCACATTCTTTTTGAGTGGATGAGTTTGGTGGAATGTGAAAATGAGTGTTCAAAGTTAGGTACAGAAGGTCTATTTTAAGTCTTGTTCGCAGAATCTCAAACAAGTCATGTGGTTTCTGTCTTTTTAATCCTCATATCTATTCGGACTAATATAAACTACCCCACATTCTGCAATTGTTTAAGCAGTTGCAGATGTAGTTTAGTAGAAAAGGTGCATTGTTTTTTGGAAAAGGTTTCTAACGCCAGGTTGGCGTTAGAAAGTACTGGAAGTCATAACATCGCAATTATTTCACAGAGCTATAGATACTTGGCCCCCATATTACTCAGGTCTGCTTTAGATTGCACCTAGACAACATCTCTGCTATTTATTTAGAGGTTAGTCCACAGATGGACCACTTCTATAACAGTTTCTGACAAAATAGATGCAGTTTTTTTTTTTATTTTTATTTTTTACTTTATTTATTTATCAGGGACAACGTACAAAATACATTAATCTTACGAAGAGATGTTTTGTACCAGAGTTAGCCGAAGCTAATTTTCATCTGCAGTCCCCGGGCAGGTACACACAATATTTACAACATTACATTATAAAATAACTATCAATATTACTTAGCAAGTACATATAATATTAGTCCAACAATGGTCATTTAAAAACAATCAGATGTTCAAGATGAAAGAACTAATCAAAAGACCATCACAGCCTATAATATATACAACAAAGTCAAAAACATTTACTTTAGAAATTAAATTTGTACATTTTAAATATGCTGATGCTGACACAGCTGGTTATCAAGAATGTGTTTCTTTAAGTTTTGAGAAAAATTATTTAAATCTACAGACAACTTTAGATTGTTAGGAAGTTGATTCCATTGTTTAATACTTTTAAATGAATAAGCTGTCTGTGCAAAGGCGGAGGATCTTTTCGGAATAGCACAATTTCTGTGAGCGGTGGACCGGGATGTTCGGTTTGTTTGTTCAGAATAAAGTTTTATGAATTTTTTCATTGAGAGTGGAGCAATATTATTAACAATTTTAAAAACAGTTCTCAAATTTGTAAATCGAATTAGGGAGTCAAAACTTAATACTTTATATTTACTTAAAATACTGCAATTATGATAGTTATTACTGAAATCTCTGGACTTCCATAGTACGTTCGCTTCTGAACTTTTGTTAAACAAAAGGGGGCATTTGTACACAGTGTAAAAGTTTATCACAAAAATACTCTTTGCTTTTTATGGAAGAGGCACTTTGTTACTTGAGTAGACTATGCATGCTTTTAGTGAGTGGGGGGTTGGGGAACGGTTCAAAAACCAGATTTTAAGAACATCTCAATATGTGTGAAAACAAGCTTTAGGGAATAACATAGTGGTCTTAACAGCTGTTGTTTATCTGCACAGACCATTTGCATGAATCTAAACCAAGGGTTTTCTCTCAGAGATCTCAGCAGTTCTATCTGGATGTCTTTTGTACAGATTTGCACTCAGACCATGCTAATGGTTAAGCCCTGAATGGATATCCAGAGCCTTCCGTTTCAACCCCTCAAGCTCTTCCTTATTCACTGGGGTTTTATCAATATGCCACATGGCTGAAAATCTAATAATGAGATTAAGAGGGAGATTATGTCTTTAGTGTACTTTCAACCTCCTGAACTGGCATCGCTGGTGCAGGCTGGCTGGCTGGACAAATATTAAAAGCGTCATATTTCATTCACATCATCTTTCAGATTTTATTGCAAGTAGCTTTAATGGTCTTTTTGGACTGTGTAGGTAGTTTTAAGAAGCAACTTTTTTCCCCACTTTATGACCTCTGTAGAAAAAGTGCTTTTTGTTCAAATGAAATCATTGATTTCATTGATTAATGAAGTCATTGATTAATATCTCAAATTCTCAATATTCTAATAATGTTTTTTTTTTTTGCAGCAATTGCAGAATTTACAATATTAGAACTCTAACTAATACAGATAAGCCAATAATATCATGTTATAGCCGATGTTCAAATTTTGTACTATTTTGTCTCTGTAGTTTTAAATGCAGTCAATTTTATATACCTTACAAAATTTTAATGTACAGTTGTGGAAAATAGATTTTCATTTCAAGATTCAACAGATTTCATTAAATTATTAGTGCTTTTAATGATTAACTTTTATTAACATACACTAACATGTATAGTAATTTACTCTACCGTTTAAAAATTTGAGGTCAGTAAAAATCTCATAAGAACTAAATACTTTTATTCAGCAAGGATGTATTAAATTAATCAAAAGCGATATGACATTTATAATTTGATTTCCATTTCAAATAAATGCTGTTCTTTTGAACTTTCTGTTCATCAATGAATCCTGAAAAAATGTATCATGGTTTCCACAAAAATATTAAGCAGCACAAATGTTTTCAACACTGATAATAAGAAATGTTTGAGCAGCAATTCTGCATATTATAATGATTTCTGAATCATGTGACACTAAAGACTAGAGGAATGTCTGCTGAAAAATAAATCAAAACATTCAAATAGAAAGCAGTTATTTTGAAGTGTAATAATATTTCACAATATTACTGTTTGACCTTTTTTGATCAAATAAGTGCATTCACCAAAACTGCTCTGAGCTTATCATCTCAGGAATCCTAGAAAAAAGATGATGTCCAAATTTTAGCAGTGTGAGTGTAATCGGTCAGACTGAGAACACGCCTAGTGCCAGGCTTGAACAGAGTCGAGTTTGATTAGAGTTCATAGTCCAGCCTGTTCTCAAGGTGCTCTGCTGCCGCTTTCCAATTTGAGAAACCATTAGTTTGAAAGTCAATGTCTGGTTCACATGGACGTGGTTTGTAGTGTTTGATCCATTTGACTTATGTACAGGCAGTATAGGCTGCAGTATAAGTTCAAATTTATTTATATAGCACATTTAAAAACAAACAACCATAGTTGACCAAAGTGCTTAACAATGTCAGGATAGACAAACCAATAAACAAAAAAATTTAACACCAGGCCCGTTTTCTATTAATATTGTTACGCTTCTTTTGCATGCAAACCAAAGTATTGTCTTTAAAGTTTGATTTAGCATGAGTGCCCAGTGTGCTGAAAATATTCAGCATGACATGTCAAGTACAATGGTCACAACTTGGCCACACACCTACATTGTTTTGCCATTGGGAAAGAAAGTAAAATTATCTATATTGTTTATTTTGCTTTCGGGAGGTATATTAGTGAATGAGATTATACAATGTGTGATAGAAATATGCTCTATGTCCATTGCCATGTTCTGTCCTACTTAGTTTATGAACAGATAACACAAATTCAACATGAAAACCGTTTGATCTGAACCACTTGTCTTGCCTCTGGTTCTAAATATTGCACGACTTAAGAGGACCTTTATCAGATATAAATGTAATGCTTACACTAAACGATGGGTGGAGGAAATGGTTGTGTTATGTGTCCCCGTTTTCCACTGGTTATTTAGTCCAACAGGCCCTTTTTAGATAATGTTAAGTGTTTCCTGTTTTTGCAGAGACCCACCATGACAAAAAGGAGATCTCCAGACTGTTGCTGGATGTTTCAAGTTTTTTTAATTAATTTTTTTAAGTTTGTGTAGATTTCCACATCTTTTTATAGCTGGAAAACCTTATGTTTGTTCTTTCATTCACACTTAACAGTGGATTAAAAGCCTATTTATTTATCATATTGGTTCTGGCATCAGACTGGCAGTGATGTTTGTTTTTTGTGGTCCTTTGCAATATTGGTATAATGCCAGTCATGTAACATCCCTTCTTTGTTTTTTGTGTTTGCTATTTTATTCTACGTTATATTCAGATACATGCTATGCATTCTGTTCAAGCATTGGATTATTATTTATTTTTAAATTGTGCACCATTCTATTATTCTCTCTCTCCAGAAGCTATTTTGTTCTCAGTTTAAGGATATTAATCCAAAACATATAAATCAAGTCTCTCTACAGAATATCTCAAGTAAAATTTTTACAGAAATATCATTGCCATATATAGCACACTGGTTGATACCAGTAATATTTCACATTGTCGTGTGCTTCTTTTAGCTGCTTTTAACTTTATTTCAAAAAGCTTTACAACAAAAAGTCACACACACACACAGACACACACACACACACACACACACACACACACACACACACACACACACACACACACACACACACACACACACACACACACACACACACACACACAAGTATATATACAACAGTTCGTTCTGGTTCTTGAATCTGATTGGCTGAGAGCCTGTTCCAGCCATGCAATGTTCTACCACTATCACCAGCAACCCTTCAGAGTGCTCATACACTGAGACACACACGAATACACTCTCTAGTTGTTTTTGTTAAAAGGAATGGTTGTGTTGTTCTCTGCTTTTCACCAAATCGGTTGCCCACTTGTCTTTTTATTTTCTTTCTTTTTTCTATCCGAAGCTATAGCAGCAACATTGAAAGCTCCGGTCTCCGTGTTCAGCATAAAAGCTCATGTGATTGCCGCCGACTCACCGTGCAGCACAGTTGTGCCGTGTACCAGGTGCTTTGACACGATAATCAGGTTAACTGACTCGTAACGTTTGCAATGGCGCACGACGTCCCGAGTGTCCGAACTCGCACGGTGTACGTCCGCCTTTAGTGATTGTGATTTCGACTTTAGTAAAAGTTACATTATTGAGCCATTAGAGTGCAGCAAAGACTGCCTTTACGAGTGAGTAAAGTCAGTAAAGACTCTAATAGCCTCTTGAGACCCGGCCATTCATTTTGGCAATATGCTCCATAGTCATATCATCAGCCTGTGAGATCGGCGATACAAGATATTATCGTGTGTGGGTCACATCGCACAGAAATATTTCACCCAAAAGGTGAGCCCGTGGATATCACACAGGCAATTTTCAATCTTTTCGCAAGAGTTACGCCGGTGAAGAAGTCTCAAACCACAGTCAATGCCCATTTACATGCACACTAGTACGCTGAAAACTCACAAAAATCTGCTTATTGAAATATTTCTCTCATTGTCCCGGTTTACATGCATACCAATAACCTGGCAACGCAATTAAACCACATGTATAAGACTTTATTAATAAATCAGGTTATTTCCTGGTAGTGAGGTCAAAACATAGCCTAATCATTTGTGCATCTGACTCCCAGTATTCCATTTATGATGGCTGTTGTGATGTTAAATAAAGCATTAAAAACCAATGAGTATTTCTGTCAGAGGGAAACTTACAGACATATAGTATCCTCTCATGCCTTTATAGATGCTGCATTTTGACTGAAATCCTACACAAGATGAGATTTTATAATTTCTTGGGCCAAGAAATGACTCGCTCTGTCTGGATGCGCTTAAATGCACAGTAAGGACGCTTTACAGTCATATAGCATATGCGCACTCCAATTAGCCCAAAGAAAGCAGGTTAATGTGTTTACATTCTGGGAGGAATTGGGGTAAGGGGCAAAAATCTATCAGTCTATGCTTAAGCCATTTATGACTTTACTTCATTTACATATGAAAGTGAAAGCAAAAACTGACCAAGCTTTTGGCATCTGATGGTGCATTAACAGTGCATTCTCTCAGAGACAAGAGATGAATCTACCTCAACATAAAATAACGGTAGCCCATATCAGCTATCTTAATTTATGGGCTTAATATTTCTTTTCTGGACCATACATTAATGAGAAGAATCAATATTTCTTGTTAGACAAGTTCTTTTTTAAGTTGGTGTTTGAAGCCGCTTTTAATTTTCACAGATGACTGATTTGCGCTGTGTTCGGACTTAAAGACTATTATTAGGCCTATATGATATTACTGATATTATTATTAATAATAATAATTTGTAATTGTATTGTTATTAGTGTCATTAAATTTTTGTTAATGTGCTATGAAAAAAAAAAAAATGCTAACGAACAACGATACCATTTCCATTTTGGCTTAAACAACAACTGTATAAGAATGATGGGTCTCTTTTATAACAACCACTGTTGACAGTTTGTAAATAGATCACCTTGCAATTCAATTTTGATGTGGGATGTAGTTTTGTAGTCCGTTTTTAAACATTTTTATTAAAGAGTGCTCAATCATCATACGCTTGTGTTGTTGCTGTCGCAAGTGTGGTTATGTCATTATGAAATTAGGGAAGGCAAATTAATTGTAGGTCCTAATATTGATTTAATAATAATATTAGCCTTATAATAATAATAATAATAATAATGATGATAATTTAATACATTAATGGGAAAACGAGCCAGTTATCATCTTGATATCTTCGAAGGTATCAGCCATCGATGATATGCCTGACTATTGTCTATACTCCATTTACATATACTCCATATACTCAGAGGTCGACCATGATCGAGAGCCTCCTCTGTGCCATCATCCTTTCTGGGCCAAAACCAACACGTAGGGTTTTTTAATCAGTGCAAAAATGATTAACTACAGAGAAGTGTTCCAGGAAATATATTCTTTCTTTTTTTTTTAAACAAAATTAAACATAAATAATTAAACGCACATTCCCAGGATGAGCCTGAGCCAATGCAATTAGGTTCAGGCAACACTTTTGCATTTTACAGCATTAACTGTGTGCTTTGTCTTTCTCCTAAGGTTCATGCCTGTATTGGAAGCGTGTGTGATTACACGGGATGAATCTGTATTGAGC
Organism: Gila orcuttii; assembly: GCA_026230005.1. Taxonomy (NCBI): domain Eukaryota; kingdom Metazoa; phylum Chordata; class Actinopteri; order Cypriniformes; family Leuciscidae; genus Gila; species Gila orcuttii. The sequence goes on from JAPDVR010000014.1 coordinate 30,908,708, forward strand.
CGTAAAGACTGGAGCCCACTCCAGTACTTCCAGCAGTACATTGATGACAAGGTCATTCAGAATATATCAATGTAAAATTGTTCCCAATTCAGAACATTGAAGTCCAGTTGTCCGCTAAAGTGGACATGTTATAAAATTTGAATAAAAATGATTTTTATTTTATTTTATTATTATTATTATTTGCAATGTGTTACCACCCCAACACAGTTCAGGTACAGAAATTGATCAAGGAATCAAATGTAAAATAACACTGCATTTAATCTTCACTATATAAATGAAATAAAGATTAATCCTTATTCAAGTTACAAACATTATTCAGTCAGGAGCAGTGAGGGATTCCTTTGTTTTTAATGTTGATCAAATAACAAAAGACAGACAGCAGCAGTAATATTATGCTGCTGACACTTACACATAATGCTCTTTTTGACTGTTTAAGTTCAATTAAGGCAACCAACTATGTTTACCAGGATACTTGCCAAGACAGGCAGGTTGACATTTTTGTGTAAATTTGTCCATTTAAATGCAAGAAGACTTGCTCTCTTGTTCTCTCGCTGTCTGAGAAGACTTTCCATGTGCGCACAGAAAACTTCTCACACAGCACGCAAAAGTTCTCTTTCGGGTCTTCTTGCGCTTGAATATTTAAATTGGCAAGACTTAAAAGTGACCCTTTCGTCAACTGCCCCGAGCGTCCCGGGCCATTGGGCAGTCCTTATTGTCGAGCCCTGCCCAGCGCTTTCATTATTGTATTGAGCCTGTTTGAATTCTTACTGAGTGCCTGTTTAAACGCAGAAGGCAGTGTGTGCTGTTTCTGTGTGTTCGTTCTCACCTGCGCTCGCCGCTATCAACACCTGGGTGATGACGGCGTAAATAACTGCTCATATCAGAGCATGCGGCACTCGCATGAACAAAGTTTACACATCGTTTTGTCCAACACATGAGGAACAAGGATGTCAGCAGCAGAATTACAAAATAACAGTTGATTGATTTTAGCTACTCACGTGAAGCGCATTCGAAACGCATTTCATCGACAGAAACATACAGTAGCAGAACTCTGTTTTTTCTTTTCTTCGACAAACCATATTATTGACGCAACGTCAGATTTTAGATTAACCGCAGTGCAAGTGTGTGCCGAACTGTGGGAGGAGAACGGTACGGTTCGGATAATTTTCGATTTATTTTTTATAACCAAAAACTTTTACACCCCTAGTGTACTTTTTTTTTTTTTTTGTTAATTCAGTTTGCAAAATGTCATGTGGTTTGACTCCCCAAAAACGTTGACATTGAATGGTTTTATATGGTTTTAAAATATATTGAATAAATTGAAACTTTTCTTATTCAAAACCATTTGACCAACATGAATACAAATAGTATATTAATAAGAACAACACACACATATTAAACTAGATGTTCGTTTTTTTATTTTTTATCGTGGAAACACTCTTATATGTCATTGAGTAACCCAGTAATCCAAAACTCTGCATTGGTGTGGCAGTATAGATGCGATGTGTCATGTACACAGTTTTTTTAAACTGTTCATCAATTTCTTTATTGTAAAAAACTGTTTGTTAATCAATGTTTTTCTGTTCACTTTCTTTTCAACTGGAGTTTCTGGTCTGGTTTTTCTGTACTTGTTCTTACTAAATAGAAAATAGAAAGAACATGTACCTCAGAATAAAATTATCCTGATTTTTCTCCAGCATCAGAGGGAATATTAAAGACCCATATTTTTTTTTTATTATTTTTTTTATTTAATATCAGTCAATGTGTTCTGGAATATTTCTTTGTTAATTATGTTTGAGCACCCTGGGAAGGCCAGAAGACTAATTCTTTACAAATTCTTTGTTTTTTTTTTTTGTTTTTTTTACAAAAGATTTACATTTGTTTCATGAGTTGACTTAAAATAGCATCAGCTGATTGCAGAGATAGTAGGCCAAAGTCAAACAGCTCCCAAAATAGTGCAGGGTTTACTGTGGCTCGTGTAATATTACACTGCATTTTAAAAATAGTGTCAGACTTAAGCAGTGGCCTCTGTGTTTCCCCGGCTGACCTCTGCGGTCTGCTTTCAGCTCACTGCCTAGATTACATTTAGAGCAATTGAATTTTGGTTTGTTCAGAACTCTTCAACTTTTTAGTATCTGTGAACTTCTAAGAATTATTTATTTTCTTGCATTGATAATTTCAAAGGGGTCTTCAAACAATTGCTCTGTTTTGCAATGTTCAGCAATTGGGCATTGTTTCACTGTTATGCACAGCTACAAAGACACATTTTAACTAGATTTGTCTGCATTTGAATCTCAGTTGTGAATAATACACCCTTGTTAGGAAATCAGTTCCTGTGGTTTCTGAGAGGTTTCAGAAGAACTGGAGGGAAATAATGTGATTCATGCCACAGGCGGTTCATTTACCTTGAGATGCCTCTAAATTGCAGGTGAAATTCAAGTGACTTCATCCATTTTTTCATATAATTGCTTTACTTTTGCCTTGACTGATTTTGATGAAAATTGTTCCTTTGTATAGATCCGCAATTGTCAGCATATATAATAGGGAGCAAAAAAAATAACAATAAGCACAACAATTCCACAATGCAATTATATATAAATGTCTGGAGCAGCCCGTGCAAATGATTTTCAGTGCATTTTTCTGCATTGCCAGCCCTCATTTGAATCATATAACTTCATTCAGGTACAAAGACTGATCCTGTAGCTTGTGGTGTCATTGTATCATTCATTTTGTCATGCTCGAAGTTTGAAGGAGGCGTTTCTTTTAGTCCTTTTAGTTATTTTAGTTTCTTTTTCTTTTACCCCCTTTTAGTCATACTAAAAGCAGCTTCTGTGATTGATCCAAACCCTCTTTTGACTTTCTCCACTCAACCTCTCTTTAAATTGTGTAAAAGCTTTCTCAACATGCTCTCTCATTTGTCCAAAGGCTAGTAACTCATGTTCTTTGAGTTTGAATTATAAGTATACATTTTTCAAAGGTCATGGGTGAAGAAAAATGGGGAAAGCTGATTGATTGCCATTATGGTATTCTAAAGAGAGAAAAAAATAGGTTGTTAGCTGATATTAATCCTGAACTTGGAATATTTGTTCTTATAAAAAATTACAAATTTTATTTCACAGTTACAAGACCAAATTTGCTTCATCTATTAAAGTGAAAAAACAGTGGTGTTTAACAGCTCCCATAAACCTTATTTGTGGTGTAAAGATATGGCTCTGTGAGAATGCTTACAAATTTTTGTTTTTTATTATTCTAAGTAGGGCTGCACGATTTGGGGAAAATGTCATATTGCGATTATTGAGGTGAATATTGCGATATGCGATTGCGATATAATAAACAAATGGTTTCATGAGTCAATTTGCTTGGTTCTAAAGCAAAATGCACACACAGATTAGTGATGATTCTGAAATGTGTATTTCTCAACTCAAACTAGCAACAACAACTAAATGATTGATAACACCTATAATGATCAATAAGACAAATCCCCCCCCCCCATTTTAAACATTAATTATAGCCATCCAACATTACAGTGATTCCATCATTACAATTAAAAGCTATCCATTTTTTTTACTTTTACTTTTTTTTTATTAGGCTTCAAAAAATATAACAGCTTTTAATTTAAGTGAACTTCAAACAATCCTCACATAAACAATAAATGCCATATTTACCTGTGACCTTCCTGTCCAACATGTAGCACATATACAGAAATTGAATAAAGTTACCAAACAGTATGCGCTGCATAAATTATAAATTATATATAGACTAATTCTTATTAAAGCTAAACAGGTTCTTTAGTCAAGAGCAGTGAGTAATTTTCTCTGTTCCCTTTGTTTTTTGATTAACTTTACTGACAGAGCATTATTGGCTACTGGCTCTTTAAGAGCAGCCGTTGCTGACAGAGACGAGGATCTCACACACGCGCCTCATTCTCTCACAACTCTTCACGTTCATCATAAGACTGCTCTTATGTTATAAAGATACTCAACAAACGGCATAATTGTGTGTGTTATTGTTCGTTCAAGCGCGAAAGAGAACTGTATTCTGGTGCGCGGTCTGTGCATGCGCATGATACTGACGCGCGTCTGTCAGTCAGGACATTCACAGGCAGCGCGCTCTCTTTGACTTGTCTCGCATGAATGGTTTCGCATGAATAAGAGCGGGATCATGTAAGTACCCAAAGGATGGCAAAAAAAGAACAGATGCTGTGTTAATTGTGTTAACAGCCCATTTTTGTTTATTTCATATAAAATCGCAGCTTTTTGCGTCATATAATCGCATAGGCTTGACATCGCGATTACGATTGCGATATGATTAATCGTGCAGCACTAATTCTAAGTCCCTTGTTACTGTCATAGTTCAAGTCTTTATCATATAGGCTACTTACAGTGGAGCCCAAAAGTCTGAGACCAGCAGCAAAATGTTTGTCTTTTTGTCTTTTTTTTTCTCATTACAAAGTATCAGGACTGGGCTGACAATATCGATTTATCAGTTTGAATGGATCTTTTAGAAGAACCATACCATTTCTTAAAGGGTAACTAAACCCCTGGTCAGAGCCTGACTCCACCCACTGGCAATATTTGAAAAATGCTGTAAAAGTGAGCAGAGCCCAGCGGAGGGGGGCGTGCACCTGAGACGCATCTCTCTGTAGGCAAGGGCGTGGTTAGCTGGTACCCTCTGACGTCAGAGGGTACCACAACTTCCAATAGGAAAATTCAACTGCAGTAGCCACCGTTCAACCTGAAGAGGGCAGCACTCAGACGTTTTTACACCATATATTGTAGAATTAAAACACTTTAAACCCAAATGTCAAAAAATTTACTCGAATCATTGAACAGCATTTATGAAGCTCCATTCTTACAGATCATTAACTAAAAAAAGTTGTTTTAGTGTTTAGCTACCCTTTAAGTCCCAAAAATTTTCTTTTTGTCTGTGCTGTTTTCTGTTGATGTGTGATCCCAAGGAGAATTTAGTAACTATAGAAATGAGAACTGAACTTAGTTAAAAGGAAACATAGAAACACGAACAAAAACAAAATGAAACATAACATAACCCTGTATCGTTTACATTTGAGAGAGATTTTTTTCCTTAAGAAAAATGTACATGTTCTGTAACTGATATATATATATATATATATATATATATCCAAATGAATTGATATTGCAATCCAATCCAATCCTATCAAGAGCGAGTGAATCCGAATCAATGCCCAGCCCTACAAATTATTTTATTAGCAATTACATGTCTCAATAATAATTTGATAGCAGACCTTGAGCTCAAGTTTGTTATTAAATTTGATTTAGTGACATAGAAATAGTGAAAATAGTGTTAAATATTTTTTTTCTTTGTTTAAAAATGTTCAAAATCCTAAAACTTTCTATAGATCATATCATATGTGTAATCATAATATCTGTTAAGTTACGTTTTCATGGACTTTTAGTTTTTCTCTTCAGTCACATTTCTTCTATTTTCCCGCCACAATTTGTGACCAAGGACATTCGCTAACAATCACACTCGTTTGTATTCTGTTCATCATTAACCTCTGTATTTAAGTTCTTTTTAAGTTCTCATTCATTCTTCGGTTTTGTAAGTGTATGCGTGTTACACGCTGGTAAGTTGCTTTTGCTATCTTAGTTTCCTATTTGCTTTGTTTAACAAGCTGAACTTTGATTTATATCTACCTTCGTCATCCTTTGGACCTAATACGTTACACACATATTGTCAAAAGATTCAATAGTCTTTGTCAAGCTGATCTTGCAGTACTTTATCTGTGAGCTGTTTTTAAATGTTTCCAATTTTTTTTTAGGCCCATGAATGGAACAAGAACGATGAGCGTCTCCTCAGTGCAGTGGAGCATGGAGAGGCAGATAAAGTCACCACCCTCCTGTCGAAGAAAGGAGCCTGTCCCACCAAGCTTGACAGTGAGGGCAAGTCTGCGTGAGTACTGGACACTGAGGTTGCTCTCATTCCTATTTGATTTAGACATTGACTTCTCTAATTGTAACTTCAGAAATGTTTCTATAAAATTTCTAGACTGTTTTCTGCAATACACTTGAGATTACACTTGCATATTAAATTGTTTGCATGAGGGTGTTTATACTCCATCTGAGGGAGATATTTGAGTTGTGTTTTTTTTTTTGCATCCATTCTTCAGGGTGTTTATTTAGCAGTAGAAATTATAAATAACCCCCACTCAAATAAATTTAGTCCGTCATTCATCCCATCAGCATTTTGTTTCATAGCATTTATTTCAGTCTTCATTTTCCCGTATTTACCATAGGCACACAGCTTCAGATGTGGATGCTTGATTTATTTATGTTAGTCATACAGTTTTAAAATGATATGTGAGTGTCACGGGATGTAGAAGACAAAAAGGTGTGAGGACTCAAGTGCAGGAGAAATTATATTTATTACAAAAGAAAACAAACACAAAACAAAACCCACGAGGGGGGAAACATAACTAATAAATATAAAACAACAACAGAACATAAAACTTACAGGATCACAGGGAACAGGAAACATTAGACAACGATCCGACAAAGACTGCAAACAAGAGGAGACTTAAGAAGGGAACAAAATAAAGAGGGGACAGGTGGAACAACTCAAACACTAATCAGGTAATGAGGGGGAGGGATCAACAATCACAACAGCACATGGCACAACATAACAAACACCCATGTGCAACACAAGACAGGACAGGCATGTGACAGTGAGGCACATTTGAACCAACAATGACTGTAAAACCTCCTTTAAAAACTGATGTCAGAGCTCAGCTTTTCTGACTTTTCCATTTTGCAACTTTGTGTTGTTAAGCTTTAGAAGTCATATAAAGAACACTTAAATATATGTTATACTAGTTCAAAGAAGTTTGAATGCATTGTTTCGTTGTCTTGGCAGAGATATTGTAAATCATTTTTTTTTAATTGGAGCCTGAACCTGAATAATTACATCCTTGTGTCTACATTTTCGGGGGAAAAGATACATGTTTTGAAATGATGTGGACAGATTTGTTGTGTTTGTAGGAATAACAGGAAGTTTAAATCCACCATAAAGGATTTAAAAATCTTAACAAAATATTTGAACTACAGTCGTGGCTAAAACTTTTGCCAGTGAAATAATTTTGGTGTTTCGCAAAGTTTGTTGTTTCAGTTGTTGTGGTGTTGAGTCACATTGTCTCTAGATTATTTGTATTTGGCCCTGGCACAAAATGACCAGCTAACCTCACTTCACTAATTATATCATCAGCACATGGCAAGGTGTGAACGAGTACTAGTCATTACTCATTATTCTATCATTCTGATTGGATAATAAGGCCCCATCCACACTACTACATTTTAGTGTATAAACGGAGACCTTTTGCTACGTTTGCACCTCCCGTCCAGACTAAAACGGCAAAAACGAAGACCTAAAACGGAGAAGTTTAGAAACGCTGCCGACCCCTTTTTGCGTTTTGAATCTCCGAGGGCGTTTTAGTGAAGACGGGTCAAAACGGAGGACTTTAGAAACGATGACGCAGAGGCTCAAGCTCGGCTCTCTGATTGGGTGTCATACAACGGAAGAAAACATACAACAACAGCCTGGACTACCAGTTACGTTAGTGCAAGTAAATTCTGCATTTTACAATGCTATAACTGCCTACATGCGCCGGAGGCAAGCTATTATTTGAGCGATCTGTGACAATTCCCATGTGCAGCGGCAATATCGACTGTACATGGAGCATCGGTTTTGGGTTAGGCCGGGAAGAACCAGCGCATGGTGGGATAATTTTATCAATGAAATTGTGGTTCCTGAGGAATGGTGCGAAAACTTTAGAATGTCCAGATCGGCACTTATCAACCTCAGCGAAATCTGAGGAATAGTCAATCTGATTCCTGTTTACACCGGCACGCACATGCCCAGTGTAGGTGAATGGTCACGTGATCTGCATTTTCAGTCGTTTTAGTGTGGACGGAGATCAATTCTAATACGCAGCTAAAACGCTGGTGTGGACGGAGATCGTATCTGTTTTAATTCTACGTTTCTAAACTAAAACGCAGTAGTGTGGATGGGGCCTAAAAGCAGACTGATTGCTGTAAAAGGAGGGAAGAAGTGCTTCCAATAATTGTGTTCTTTCTTGTGTTAGCAATGTTTTACTCCAAAGAAAAAGGAGGGATGTTAACGATTAATCGGCGATAATACATTTAATCGATCAAACTTATTGATCGTCGATTAAGCAGGTTCATGCGCGTGCGTGCTGCTCAACCGCGATACATGTAAAACGAGCACGCCGGAGTTATGTTTGTGACCATTTTACACCTCCATCGTGACTATAAGTTTGCGTGTGCATTCGCAGCCTTTTGTTTTGTGCAAATGTAATTTGTAAAATTGTTTATTTTGTGTAGGCCTCTCTATATCTGATTTATCTCATATAGGATGCATTTGGTTAAGAATTAACACTGTAGTAAAGCATACGGTGATCAGCTTCAGTGCGCGAGGCCTCGATATACTCACGGTGAGGTTCTTTTTCATTCTTCGCTTAGAGCTAAAACGAAGTTCAAAATATGTGTGCAGCGATATACTGCAAGCGAACATCTTATGCCGTCCACACTGCTAAGAGCAGCTTTTAGATTAATATATAAACATGTGCTGTGCGCTTTCCTCTCAGTAACAAAATAAACACCGCAAAATTGATAAAACCGCAACAAAGCATAAGGACAGCATCTGATTATAGCAACATGGATATGTTTGCTCAAGCTCTACAATTCAGCACTCTAGTAAAGTCATGTAACATTTATTTATATAGCACTTTATTCAATAGATTGCTTAAAATCAAGCAGCTTTACCATATTAAACTTGAAAAAGTTTGTCAGTGTCTCATTTCATCAGAAGTACAACTTTATTTTCTACTATAAAGCAGCTCCTCCATTGTGTTCATGTTTTCACTCGTGGATGTCTGACCTCGACTGACTGAACAGGAGAAATTATCCGGAAAAGATTTCCACGTGAAAAAAGACGGAGCCTCCGTGCATACCCCTACCTATTACGTAATCGCCACGGATCAATGGTAGTACAAAGGTGTTGACTAGCCGTAGCAAACTTTTCTGGAAAGTTCGCTTTGGCAAGCAGTTTCGAACTCCCAAAATGAACTCCAAACAAAGTTCGTTTTGGCCAGATTTTGTTCGAGATGATGTCACATCAGTTCGTTCTTTGATTACGCTTGAAGTATATCGGGACCTTTACATTGAAATTTTGGATCCATGGCCAGGTGGATTTTAATCCCATAGAGAACCTGTGGTCAATCCCTAAAAGGCAAGTGGACTAGCAGATGCTAACAAATTGTGATCAACTCCAAGCACTAATAAGGCAAGAATGGATCGCCATCCGTCAGGATTTGGCTCAGAAGCTGATATCCAGCATACCAGAGCAAACTGCAGAGGTTATGAAGAAGGATCAATGCAGCACAATGTTTTTGCTAATAAAATCCTTTTTGGTTGGCCAAAACTGTAGGTTTGCTAGGTGGTTGCTAGTGTTTTCTGGGTGATTTCTCGCTGGTCTTAGATTTCCTAGACTGTAATACTTTCTAACAGAATGTGTCATGAAAGGCATGAGAAGAATCCTCTCTCTCATGTTAGGTGCAGTTAAATGTAATTATAACATATACGCAACCTTAAAACATCAGCCATAAAGAAAGTATAGCAACATTCCTTTGAGCAGCACAGCAGAGATAGACAAGTGATGAATGATGAGATGGATGAATGAGCTCCAGTGAATGCAGAGAGATGAGCTTGCTCTCTTCACTCTGCAAGTAATGAACTCAGACACTGCCGACCTCAATGCGTCTCTAGTGTCCTGCGTTAGGGCGGCTTGAGCCGAAGTGCTCTCATAGGCTCACAATAAATCCTTATCTTATTTGAAAAGTTCATTGTGTTCGAGTGCTTGCGCTCCAAAGGGTTCACGGGCCAGAGAGGCACATGTAGAACACAAAGCCTCGCTGTTTTTCCAAACGGTCACAGTTGCTATGGAGATATAATTTCCTTATAACGAAGGAGTCGGACATGAGTCCAGTGCGATTTGGTAATCATATGCTCTGGTGACCATGTCATTTACCTTGAAAAGCACTGCGAGAGAGCACTTGATAATATTAATTACAAAACACGAGAGAAATGCTGCAGCAAATGTTACCTCTTCTTTCAGGGTTAAAAGAAACAGAATCTCCCCTGTCTTGTGGAGAATGCAGAGTGACTGAACATTTAATTGACTTTAATTAAATCTAAGGACACCATGTGATTAGGCTTCATAATTCCCTATAATTTAAAACTTTCTTTAGTAAGAAAGACAGCTTAAATAAGCATATTTAAGTTAAAAAATTCAGTTGTTTTTTTTTTTTTTTTAAATCTGTAAGACTTGAAACGTTTTTTGTCTATACAATAGAAGTCAATGGTGACCAAATTTTTACCAACAATTTTCAAAATATCATCTTTTGTGTTCCGGAGAAGAAAGTCACATAGCCTTGGTGATGACTTACTTTCTTCTGTGGAACACAAAAAATGGTGACAGAATTGTCATTTTAGTGTTAACCATCCCTTTAAATGTTGTTTCAGGCCAATTTAAAAATTACTATGATGTGTGTCACTTTAACTCTACCAAAACAGGGTAGTTTTTTGTGAACCTACCTTTAATAGCATTAGAGTGATATTTATTGTGCTTATTTGTTCATTTAAAGGTCAGAACCATGTAGCTGTCACAAGTAACATAATCATCAAAGTTATTATTTGGGCATCTTGCATAGCTTTAGTTGTTAGCTTTATTACTGCCCAAAAGAGAGATCCCAGTGCATCTTGATCTTTATCCTCCAGAAGGGTTTAATCATTTTCATATTAATTTGTGTTTTTGCTGAAGTTTGTCCTCTAAAGGGCCAATTAATAATGAGATGGTAGATATCAAACCAGTGGGTTTCAGTGGAAGTTATTTTTTAAGTGCTCTGAACTTTTTAATCACATGAAAAATGTAAACTTTTCTCCATTATTCTGTGCCCTTAGGTCGGAGATTTCATGACTAATAAAGGATTTAAAGAAATAGTTCACCAAAACATAAGCAATCATTAGCTGGGTTTCCAACCATGTATTTTAATGTGAGTTTTGGTATATAATAATACAAATTGTATTAAATTTAGGTCAGTATTGGATGGAAACACCAAGATGCAAATAACATCTCCAAAATATGCATAAAAACCTACACTTACGTTAAAAATTTGGGGGTCCTTTTTTTTTTTTTTTTTTTTTAAGGGGTCATCGGATGCGCATTTTCCACATGTTGGTATGATTCTTTAGGGTCGTCATGTAAAGTTTGTTACAAACTTTGGTTAAAATTCCTCAATGGTTGTGTAAAACAACACCCTTTTACCTCCTCAAAAACAGCTGTGTTCACAACAACCCATTTCGGTGCATGTCTCTTTAAATGATAATGATAATGAGCATTTACTGCTCACCCCACCCCTCTCTTCTGTGGGGCGTGTCACACAGGACACATAAAGTGCTGCCTTGGCAACCTGCCTTGGTGGACAGTATATAAATGGCTGAGGGCGGAAAGATGCTAATACGGGACAGTAGAGATGCGCGGTTGGCGGTTATAACCGCGGATCGGGCGGATGACGTGACGAAAAAAAATATTTTAAGCATCCTACGACCCCTTTAAAAAATGCATTAAACTGAGCAAAAGTGACACTAAAGACATTTACAACGTTACAAAAGATTTCTATTTCTTTTAAATATATATATTTTTTTATTCATCAAAGTTTTAAGATGTTTCCAGATCAGCATATTAGAATGATTTCTGAAGGATCATGTGACCTAAGACTGGAGTAATGGCTGTTGAAAATTCAGCTTTGCCATCACAGGAATAAATTACTTTTTAAAATATATTAAAATAAAAACAGCTATTTTATAAATGTTTTTTTTTATATATATATAAATAGTAATATTTTTTTAAATGTAATATTTAACAATATTACGGTTTAATATTTCGGTCATAATATTTCATGTATTTTTGATCAAATAAATGCAGTCTTGGTGAGCATTAGAGACATCTTTCTGAAACAGTAAAAAAAAAGTGTGCTTGTGTGATTTGTGCTTGACTTGCCACACAGAATGAAAAGGATTGATCTAGTGTCACTCATTTTCACTAGAGTGCTTTACAATTGCCTTAGGACAAGCATATATGCAGACCATGCCATTGACCTACCTTTTAAATTAAAAAGCCCTCTATTTACTGCATATAGGTTACAGGCAAGTAATACATGACATAAAAACTGGCCAAGTGTGAGTGGCATGGCTAATCTGTAGGGCTGGGTATTGACACAAATTTCACAATTCGATTCTATTTCGATTCACAAGCTTGCAATTCGATTCGATTTCGATTCAATATTGATTATTTTGGATATCAGGTACAATACATGGCAAATTTTCTCAAGGAAAACAAATCTCTTAACCAATGCTTTAAACTATGGGAGTCAGTTGTATCATTAAAATTGTTTCATTAGCCTACTATAGCCTAATATTGAAGGTAAAGATTTACTGATTTGTATACAAACAATTACACTTTTATTTATTTTTCTAATAATAAAGTTATATGAAATATAAATATTTAAATGGTGGCTGTCATAAAAACTTGCCAGATTTATTCAAACATTAAATATTGAAAAACATAAAATAATTATAAAATAACATAAAATGCATATGTAATATGGTGCATATATTTAGCAAAATGCTGCTCTCTAGAGTTAATTTTTCTAGCTGACTAACGAGTTCATGGTCACTGGATATGGTGTTTCTGAGGTAAATGTGACGTTACATGACATTGTTTACAAGCTGTTTCACTGACGTCTTTCCTCGGTTGAAACACTGATTGAGCGATTCCATGTGACAATAAGGATTTCGATAAGTTATACTCTTATCTTTTAACACAATTTCAGATGCTCATTCATGTTTATGTCACGCTGTAACTGGTAATATTAAGGCAGAAGAGAAGATCATGTGTGCTCGGCGCTGCTGCTTCTCTTGAGCTGCGTCAGAGCGATCTCACGCCACAGCGCCAAAACGGTATTTATGTTTTTGAATTTCGTAAGAAAATGGACGTAATTTGAAATCTGAGACTTTGTTTCATATCAATAGTAACAAAGCACAAAGATTATTTATTGGATGGGATGCGCGCTACAATGTTCCATTCATTCATCAACTGAAAACAGGATGACTAATCGATTCTTGGGATTTAAGAATCTATATCGGTTCGTAAAAATGAGAATCGATTAAAATCGAGAAATCTATATTTTTTACCCAGCCCTACTAATCTGCAACTAAAATTATGTGTTAATGACACTTTTCCCCCCCTTTCTTTCTCAGTCTGCATGTAGCAGCCACACAAGGTCAAGCTGAGTGCCTTGCTGTCATCCTGGCTCACGGGGCTGATGTTTCTCTGCAGGACGCTTCAGGTCGTTTACAACTAGATCAACATGTTTTCTTGCATTACTTTTACGTTACGGAATTGTAAATATTTAGAAATGTAAATAACAAGCCTTGTTTCCTTCTCTTCACATCAGGGTTTACTGCTTTACACCTTGCTGCCAAAAACAACCATCCTGAGTGTGCCAAAAAGTTGCTTCAGGTAATATTTTCAATTGATTGTGTATTACAGACTGAGAGTTTGATTTACACACAGAGATGGAGCGGATGCTAATGGAAACAACAGCCATGCCCGTTGCCATGCTGTGTGCCAGCTAAACAAAGGGACCAGATTTTGTTCCTGCAGTTTCGTAAACTAGCAAATCCCACGGCCTCCCTCTGTGAGCTTGGAGAGTGTTGCATGTTTGGATTTGTGTGTGGGCAGGTTGACATGTTCCAAGACTCCCCTCGGTCTGCTGAGGCACCTTCTATTGCATCTCTTTTATAATCATGGATGACTCATTCTCCACTCCATGTGATTCTACTAGAGCTGCACAGATCTGAAATATCCAGAGCCTGTCAGCTGTGTTCACTAATAGGTGCCAGAATTGGCTTTGCCAGTATGGTTTAAGGGTGTACTAACACTTGGCAATCTGAACCATACTGGAGCACGCTTGACCCCAAAGTCTGGTTCATTTGACGTTACGCTCAACCGGGCCTTGGCCCGCTTGAAGATTTGGGCATGGGCGCGGTACGCATGTAGTGTAATCGTGTAAACCGCACCAGAGCACGGAACAGCTACTACCTTTGTGTGCACTACTGTCATCATTACGACAACAAACATCTTTGATTACTACTAGGATGGTCCACTTTTTAATTAATTCGAGTATATATTGGTTTATAAAGGGTCTGGTTCTCACCTTATTGATGAACATGAATTGTAGTTTACGAGTAAAGCTGCAAATTCCTCCTACAACTTCAGCTGTCTCCGTAATAATCTTGTAAAAATCCCTTTTCAAAATGTTCCGATATTGTTTCATTAAAGTTTCATTAATGTTACTTTAACAGCTGCACAAAATACATATTGTGGTTTTTCGAGAATAAAAAGTTTCAAAAACATCCCCTCTCTGCTCTTTCACAAATCGCACCCTATTTTTTCATCTAATGCAATGACATCTTAAACACCTTAAAGCTACATTTTTGTCACCGCTAGGTGTCGCTAACCTCTTACAATAACAAAGGCGTAGGTTGATGATGCATAAGCGGAATTATGGAACTTGTCGTCATACTTAAGGATCTTATAATGTTTATGGATGAATGAAGTTTTCATGCACTCTATTCCAAGACTTCTCATTCGATAGCATAATGTGAGGTAAAAATAAATATTTAAATCGTTAAGTTAAAGTTATTAGAAACTCATCTCTCCTCAGTCATTCTCCATTCAGCATTCAAACAGCGCGTCGCGTTCGGTTATTATACTTTATTTGTAGATAAAGGTCTATGGTTTGCAAAAAATGACTTCATCTTGATGGAGTTTATTGCGCTTTCTAAATCATATTCCTTTCTCCCGGGTCTCTGTTAGATTACAGCACTGGAGTAGAGAGCACTATGAATTGTTCTTCATGCGCACTGTAATTGAAATTTAAAACTGTTAAAAGAAAAGGCTCAATAAACTGTTGCATAGGTATAATACACTAAGCATCAAATATCTCTTCGCTTTGTGAATTGAACTTTTCAATGCGAAGCGCTGCACGCTGTGACTTTCTGTGACATTCTGCGCACGGGATGCACATAATCGCTTTGCCTCTCTAAACGCCCCCTCCCCCTGGGAAACACTGTAATACTCTCACAGGTCAGTTTATTAGACGAATGAAACTTGTGAGGTAACACAGTGCTGTTTCACTTGGTCTACACTATCACACTAAACTGCATTTGAGTGTGTTGAAAGTTATAATGTTATTCTATGTGTTAGTTTGTCTATATGAGACTAGCAGTAAGCTAGATCAACATTAGAATAACCAACCGATCATATTCTAGTTTATTTTTATGTACATTTGCTCACCTGTCTAGTAAAGTATCTGTCAAGTCGAAGTTTGTCACGGACGTGGAGCTCTCGGCATCTCGAAAACGCCACGCTGATATTGTTGATCCTCGTTTTAGGTCTCCTTTTGTCCAAAAGTCTGCTTGCCATGATCCATAATGTTTGAACGAAACAACAACAGCGTGAGCATGCCGCTAGACGTAACGCAGTTGTCCATGTCTGTCGCCATGGTTAATATGGCAGTACGAGCGGAAACCAGGGCTAATGCGGATATTACGTCATTGACAGGCGACAAGTGAACATGGACGAGCCATTATTTAAAACTGGAATTTCTCTGAAATTAAAAATCTTTGTGAACTTTTGGGATATTGTAAGTACACAACTGCAGGAAATATATCACAGTGTGCAAGTGATTTTTGGATATTCTATTACAAAAATCTTACATATCGTAGCTTTAAGCACAGAATCAGCATATTATAATGATTTCTGAATGACTATGTGTCACTGAAGACTGGAGCTTGCAAAATTACATTTTACAAAATATTATAATAGGATGTTCTTTTGAATTGTAATATTTCACAACGTTTTATTTTTTTTTTATCAAATAAATGCAGCATTGGTGTGCATAAGACGTGCATATTTCTTTCAAAAGCATTTTAAATATTGTACTAACCCAAACTTTTCAGGGGTGTACATTATTGTTTTACAAGCTTTAACCTTCCAACCTTAAATGTGTTATACAAGTGAAAAAATTGAAGTTTTGAATGAGGTTGTTTCACTGTTAAAAGCCTTGCAAATATATGCATTACATATTCATCAAATATATTGATAGATTCCCCTTTACACAGCCAGGCCGGTGTTGATTTAATTGGCCTTTTCCCCTGAAGATCAAGTGAATCAGAAAATTAACTGCTACACAAATGAAAGTGTCTGACAGTAGTAATTTAGATTCATCCAGAAGTCCTAAACCAAAACTCCTTGCCTGGCTTCCCAAACACAACAAATGCTCTAACGTACCCAGAGCCTTGAGATTCTGATGAAATGTTCCCTGAAAATGAAAACAAAACTTTCTTAGCTAATTTTCTTGTTGATTGAATGTCTAGTCATTTCTAATGACAAAAAAAGTAATTGGCCTCTACTAATTAAAATAAGCTTTGGAGGTTTATCTAGGCATACAAGACAAGTTATTGAAGGATTTAAAATGGACATATGGAATCTCGTTTACATAATAGTAGCAGAACTTGAGGGATAATAGCTGGCAGTCAGTAATCACGTTCAATGGGAAATCCACATTAGGCACATTTTTAGGTTTGATTGGCTACTGCAGTCAGGTTTAATATATTACACCTCTCCTCGGATGATGCCTGTCAAATAAATGCCTTGTGCCTGTTCGTCCATGAACTCTGGCCTGACATGCTGCTAAATGTTTAATAGGAGTGCAAATCATTAACTTGCGTAGCGTAGCGGTTTTGATTGAAAGGTTGTAATTGGTGTCTAGCAGTGCCTTCTGGGAAGAACATGTCATGGTAGTTTTAGATAATGCGTTTGAAGCAATAATCTAATGCGTTTTATTCTACAGACTAAGTGTGTGGTGGATGCACCTGACAGCTCAGGGAAGATGGCTCTACATCACGCAGGTAAGGTGCAAAATGTCCTTGTTTTAAAGATTATTTTGTTTACTTTAATACTTCTCAACTCAGGAGCCCTTTAAGGAAAAGCAACAGGCTTTATCTTCAGTATATCTTGTTTTCTTTCATTACTTTTTGCTTATTAATAGTTTGTTGTGAGTGGTGTTTTGGTGCAAATGTTTTTTAACATTAACCCCACGGCACCGTTATTCCACTCCCAAGCACAAAATGACATGTTATTGTGGACCATTTGCTCCAAATTGCCAGGTAGTTAGGGCAAACCCAAACAAAAGCATGTTTTTATTTGTGGATAGACTGTTCACAAAATTGCTCCCTTGCCCATTTCAGTCTGTATAGAAGACAGTGAGGAAAAATCTGACAGTGTTGGCTGTTAATTGAGCCTTTTTGCCAGCTGTGAGGGATTGAACCAGGGTGTGATCGGCCTCGAAGAGCAAGGAGCTTGCAGCCACCTGGAGGTCAGAAGTCTGCTGGCAGGATGTTTTAAGCAAAACATGGTTTCATACGGACTACAAAGCAGAGAAACTGCATTTATGCCAGTCCGCTGCTTGAGAATAATGGCCGTGATTGGTTGAGAAACAGGAGGCGGCGTGATTTTTAAATGGGGCGCTAATATTTGTTGGGAAATAAGTGGTGTCACACACTATGAGCTGGGTTTTGGTCTCTGTGGGAAAGCTTGAAGTGTTCATAGTAATTACTCTTTAAAGGGTTTGTTGGCATGCTGTTAAACCCTTGTTTGTGTCTCTGTGGGGATAAAGAACTGCTTCTTATTATCTGTTCTCTCTTTCTCTCTCCCATAGCTGCCAGCGGAAACACGGTGATAGTTCAGCTTCTGTGCGAGCACAAGTGTCACGTCAATCTTGAGGACTCGGTATGTATGAGTGTTATAAGAAATATTTTAACTGCTGTAAAAATGGATGTCTTTCTCTACATGTATCTCAGAACTGCCTGTGGTCTACCTCAAACATGTGCATTGTCAAGGACAACTCCCCAAAGACTCTGTTCTCTGTGGGTTTGAATCCGTGTTCAGCTGCACTGATTTAAATCCCCATGGCACACTTGAGGTCACTGTTACTGGGAGATTGCTTGTCCAAAGCTTTCTTTTGTTCCTTCAAGAGTCTCACAATGCTTCTTTTAAATAGCTTCTGTCTGGTTGATGACAAGAGCGCTGACTAGCAGTACAAAAATAATTTGTATTCTGTACTTACAGGTAGTAAGGGATTTTTTTTCTTTCGTAATTCAGACTACTACAAATATCTCTGGAATGTTTTGGTATAAAAACATTTAGATTGAGGCAGTTTCAATCTATTACAAAAGATCAAAGTGTTTAATAATATTTTTTAAATTATTTATCAATTATACATATGAATCAATATTTAATATATTATAAATTCCTATTTGTAAAGTAAATTACCTCTGGCTCATATTCAATTCAAATTCAAAGTGTGTGAGTCTATGTACATAAAAAAGTGTGGTTGGTTGATGTTAGCATCTGCCTAGCATCATGTTAACATTTAACCATCATCCTAGACATAAATTAGATATAGTGTTAAATAATTTAAAAAAGGCTTTAAAACTTTAGACAACAGAAGAAATATATTGGCACATCCAAAACCATAATGTTTTGTTTAAAATGTTTTTGTAAATGATGACTCTACTAATACTCAAGGTTTTTATCCATTGCCCATCACACTTACCTTACTTACTCCTCTGTGTCGGAAATTCATTAATATGCATCTGCATTATCTGGGCATCTTTAAGAAGTAAACTAATTATTCTTATTCAGCATTCATTGGATGGATTGAGCTGTCCCTGCAGTGTCTGTTCTAATTAATTCACAAAGATATAAATCCACAATTATTCACAGTTACCCTTTAATAGTGGTGTTATCTGTTAAGACCCACAGCGCTATTATCCCAGAGATTAGACTGACTGTGGTGAAGGATGAACAACCCTGATGCATCTCAAGAGAAACATTTCATAATAATAAATCATTAAATAGTGGTGTTCTGTCAGGGGAGACCGCTAGGAGAGAGGCAACGGCTAAACAACCTGGATGAGGTAGGGCTGTCAAGCGATTACATTTTTAAAATCTAATTAATTACATGATGTGCCAAATCTCTAATTAATCGCACATCAAATTTGGCTGTGAAATTACCCCCAAAAGATTATTTAAAGTCATTATTGTGTTAAATGAGGAAAGCATTAAATATACATTCCAAAAAGTAGATTTAGAAGTAAATATTTGATTTGATTCAACATAAAATTTATTACACATAACATTTAGGCTATAAGGGCCATGATTTTTTTTTTTTCTCAGAAGCTGCATCTGAACTATTTTGATATATTTACAAACCATAACAGTTTGGTTACCAACATTCTTCAAAATGTCATTTTAAACCTGTATCACTTTTTCATTTGTGAAACATTAAAGAATATATAAGTTAATAGTCATTGAATCATTAATTCATTCAAACAGCTAATTCTTTCAGGAATTAAGTAAATGTGACCCTGGACCACAAAACCAGTCATATGGGTTAAAAAAATTTAAACTGAATTATACAACAAAGCTGAATAAATAAGCTTTCCATTGATGTATGGTTTGTTAGGATAGGACAATATTTGGCCGAGATACAACTATTTGAAAATCTGGAATCTGAGGGTGCAAAAAAATCGAAACATTGAGAAAATTGCCTTTAAAGTTGTCCATTTATGTTCGCGATTGTGCTGCATTCACTCACAAAAATATTTATTTATTTACGGTAGGAAATTTACAAAATATCTTCATGGAGCACGATCTTTACTTAATATCCTAATGATTTTTGGCATAAAAGAAAAATCTATAATTTTGACCCACACATGGTTTTGTGATCCAGGGTCACAAATGGCTCTCTTTATGAATGGGCCATTGAATCATTGGTTCACCCGATTGATTCACTCAATATGTTAATTCAATCAGAAAAGAAACGCTGACTTGAAGTGGCGCTGCACAGACCGATTGGTGTATGATATCAAAGTACCGCAAGACCAATTCAAAAGCATACCGAGCCGCCTGCTCTCTAATCGCTCTCGCTGTACTTACTGTGTTTCTCGGAGATGCACAACAATTCTGCTGTGGCTGTACTTACTGTTTCTTTCAGAGATGCACAACAATTCTGCTGTGGCTAATGATTTATAATGAGCTGCTTTGTTATCAAGACAACAGATGCATAACTTGCTATTAGTATTAGTAAAGTATTTTTATCCATTTTTGCATGTAGCAGAACAGAATTAATTTTGCATAAGATCCCAAACCTCTTTTACGTATATCAAAAGCATGTCTTTTTCATAAACTTTGACTTAACCACTGTGCCTGTCTGCTAGATAAACAGCCTTTGTCTACCATGTGACATTATCACATATTCTCTAATTCACACATCTCAGTTGTCATAATGTTAGCATGCAGCTCCAATAAAATGAACCATTTTTCTCTTTTCAAGCTGTATATTACTGAGAGACAGAGGGCCGGTGTGGGAGGCAACAAACCCTCAAGCTGTGGCTCTCTCATTTAAACAACCATGACTAAAGAGCTTCAGCAGTCAGAAAGGAGAATGAGAGAGCGAGAGAGAGAGAGAGAGAGTCAAAAGTAGATGTGAATCAGAGGCTGCTTCTGCTTACGGTCACTGATTATCCACCGTCGTCATCCTCTGAGGCAAGCTTGGCACATTCATGCCCACTCAGCCCATTGCTTTGAACATGCGGAAATACCTGCTCTCTCTGCTTAAATTATTAAGCGTAGCCCAACTAATGTCACAATAGCATTCTGGGCTCAAGCACAAATGATTGAGCTTTGATGTCCACTCAGAAAACACTGGGCCTAATTTTTCGAAAACTAGGCTGTTAGTAATGAACGAGTCCAGTGATGTGTGCCTTTTTTCTTTTTTTCATTTAAACTCATCTTGGAGTTTGCCTTTGAGCTCGTAAATGGATGAAAATCCTTCATCCACCAACAGCTTAGCAAAAGCCACTCTGTCTAATTTAGAAAACTCACACCTGGTTCTTTCCCTCTTATTTTCCCTTGCAGCATATGGGATGCTCATATCCTCAGGAGCATATGGCAAGTTTGTGCACAGATTTTTAATTTACACTGCAAAAATATGTTTACATTTTAACAGGATAGTTCAACCAAAAAAGTCTGTTCGGTTATCATTTACTCTTGCTCATGTCATTGCGAACTCATATGACTTCATTTTGAGGGCTCTTTTTCATGTGTTTTTAATGAACACGAACTGAAATGAAAATCACCTCAAAACACATTGTGTGAAAATTTGCCTTGTTTTGCGTTTCACAGAGAAAAGAAAGTCTTACGGGTTTTATCTTAAGTTTTTTTTTTAAAAATGTCCCTTTGAGGGTACTGGCGAAGTGACAAACTGTTGTTCCTCTAAAGGTACAGTTTTTGCGTATTTCCTTTTGTGATCGCAACAGCTTAAGATCTCCTAGCTTGAAGAAATTGATATTAAGTACATGTACAGGCTTTCTTTGAGCAACACCTTATAAAATGGTTTGTTAGATACAATGTTTTCTCAAAACCTGTTTTATGTTAAGACTGATGAATGTATATTCCTCATTATGTAAACAAATCAATCAATTCTGCTACAATCATGCTAATGTTTCTATTACAGTGACCCAGCCATTGCAAAATTGGCTCAGTTGTGAATGCCCATGAGGTATATGTTGTAAACAGACTTTCTCCACTGCAGCCTTGTGCTGTGTTTATCAGTGCTGGATGCAGTTAGAAACCAATTAATTGGGATTGTTGTGGTTTGCTATGTGAAGAAAATGTATTTAACTTAAAAGCCTTGTGAATTATGTTTTGAACAATTATGTTTTCACCATAATTTGCCTAGAAAGTGTAATTTAACTTAAAGGGCACTCCCAGAATGTTAAAAAAAATAGTCTTGATGGGATGTGTAATAGCTAAATAAAATAGGCATCGCTCATATATCGGGCATAAAGATGTTCCTGTTATTATAAACTGTAGTTATAACATTAATTGATCTTCCAGATGTATTAAATGTTAGCTTGTTAAATTTAATCTTGTCTTGGCTCTTCAGTGCATGCCAGGGAAGTAACCAGCCTGAGCATACAGTAGGATTATATTTAATCATTTCATTTTCTTAGCTTGATGCCATATGAGCTCAAATCACCCCCTGGACTGCTATGACTAAGCTTTTGCCAGCTAAGATGCTAATTGAAAAACATCTAAAGAGGAATTTAAACCTTTTTTATACCACAAACATGCACAAGCTTTAAGATCCTATGCATAAAGGTTGTGTCTGTACCATAAATTAGCATCAACACAGTCTCAGTTTTCTCACACTTCCCAGGGAAAAACCGCACCATGATGTGAGCTCCCACAGAAAGTCTAGATCTGCACTTCTTGCTTCCTGAAGAAAAAAAAACTTTGATGCTTTTCTCTATAAATAATTCAAATATATCAAAAAGTCAGCAGAATTGAAAACACTACTGTATAGTTCATAATGTTTTGCATGCACAGAAACATCTTTTTTGTTGTTTTTGTGGTAGTAGTAAGCCTAAATGCATTGAAGTGCTGTACAGAGTTGTGGTGTAATTTTCAGGTTGCAGCTCAAATTCAGCCTTGTCATCCTAAATGTGCTTTTGATGAGGTGTCAGGTTCTCTCGCTCTGGAATAATTGGCCGAACCCCCTGTGACCTCTGGGGTCGCTTGCAGGAGGCGTTGAGCTCTGTGAGAAGATTGTTTGCCCAAGGATATTAGGAAAAGAAGGGGGAAAAGTTCACCTATGTACTTTAATTTCATGTAGATTTTAATGCATCAGGTTTTACTTCTGTTGATATTAGATGTCTGAAGCTCTATTACATTTTGATGATAATTCAGTGTCTTCAATGTCTCACTTCCACTTGTCTATTCCTATAACGTAGCCTTTTAACATGAAGAGGATGGTATTTGAAGGAAAATTATGTTGATTTAAAGCTCTTTTTCCATTTAGGACGGCTTGACACCACTGCTTTTGTCAGCTAGACATGCACACGCAGAGGTCTGCCGGAGCTTATTGGACTGGGGTGCTGACATCAATGCTAGTGACAAAAATGGCAGGTATGTTTCTGGTTATCAGTCATAATATTGAGAGACTGCTAAAAAATAAAAGTTTTTCAATTTAAACATTACGCCCTGCTATCATAAAGTGTCAAGCGAGCTGAGTAAACTTAATTGGAATGCTAACAGCGCAACTAAGCTGTGCATAACATAATCCATTTTTAGATGGAACACATCTAACACATTTGTTTTGTTTTTGAAAAGTATTTTATGGTCACCAAGGCTGAATTTGTTTGATGAAAAATATTCCTGTGATGGCAAAGCTGAATTTTCAGCAGCCATTACTCCAGTCTTTCAGAATCTGTCAAAAATTATTCTAATAAGCTGCTTTGGCGCTCAAGAAACATTTCTTAATTTTTTTTTCAGGATTCTTTGATTAATGGAATGTCCGAAATGTTTCATTTTTATGTGAAATAGAAATCTTTTGTCTTTGCTCTAAATGTCTTTACTGTCGCTTTTGATAAATTTAATTTGTACTTGCTAAATAAAAGTATTGATTAAAAAAACATTTATTATCCATTCAGAACCGCAGTGATGTTGGCCAGTGAGAGCAGCTGTCCGGCCGCTGTCGAGTTTCTGGTGCAGAGGGGAGCTGACCTGCACATGGTGGACTCGCTCGGCCACGACGTGCTCCATTACACCAAACTGTCTGGCAACAGCGAGGTCCGAACCGTTCTCAACAATGCCCTCCACAGACAGCAGTCGGAATCAGGTAATTTAAAAGTGAATATCAGTGTGATGTCAATTTAAACAATTTAGCTTTGAAGTTGTCATTTCAGATTATGATTAAAATACCAATGGTCATACTTTACAGGTACATTCCTCTCCATGATGCTTAAAGTCACCATGAAATCAAAATGGACAATTTTTGGGGGAATATTGCAGTATTTACTATAAATAATTGATCCGTGCACATAATTCTTTTTTAAATCATGTGCCCTCATAATCTTTAATCAAAATACCTTCTCCCTCTTGCAGCGGCACCCCTTGTCTTCGCTGGGGACATGTTTACTGGTGCGATCAGCCCTACTTTTTTTTTTCTTGTTTAAACAGTTTCACTCGAATATACATCACAATAGGGAATAAAAGAATAACGCAACTTCCATTTCATGAGGACTTTAATTCTAGTGCTGAATAATACTAATGAAATACATGTATTTGAAATCTATTGGTTTTGTGGAGCTGTGTATAATTCCGCATAGTTATTTGCTATTACGATTACTAGCATGTAGTAATGTGTATCATGGGCATTATAATGTAAAGTGTTCCTGTTCTATAATAACCAAAAGACCTTCCACTCAAAACTGAAGAACATTAACGTATTTCTTCACATACTGTTGCAAGAACTGTTGTTTGCTTAAGCAGTTTCACACAAGCTAGAGTGCTGTTGTACTGAATATCACATCAGTGCAGCTGTGATTTGGCTGTAAGCACGAAGCAGCTGTTGTTGAATGTAAAATATACGCTTGGATACACTGAGGAAAGCTTGAGTGCCGAAATGTCAGTTTTCCCCCCCAATAGCATTTAATAAAAGAAACCAGTTGATAATGTTTGTGCTTGTATCATCACCTTAAATGTTAAGTTTTCTTTTTTCTTTTCTGTCCTCAATTTACACACAGCTTATTGGCTCAACATTGCCATCTAGTGGCATTTTATTTTTTTTAAACCTCATGCTTTCACACATCTAACTTTTTGCAAAATTTCTCAGATCTGCTTGTGAAATAATTAAAAAAGGAAAGATTAAGACAGAATAACTAATGTTAGCACCAGGCAATGACATGCCATTTTCATTTTCCCCTCATAACCACACTCCATGTTTTCCCCTCCTGTATCTTTGCATGAGCAGATAAGAATTCGACGAGAACCCCTCAGGTAAGCAAGTTAATTTTCATTTCATTCATTTTCATCCGCTCAGACTTTGATGGTTTTCCTCATTTTTTGATTGACAGAACCTGCAAAGTTTCTCCATAGACAATTTAAATTCACATTTTAACTGAATGCTTAGTTCACTTGGAACAGTAGTGTCAGCCTCAAGCCAGGAGGTTTGATTGAATATTCCTTTATTTTTACATTTAACAAGCATTCCCACAATGCACTTTTAGAAACCTGCACTGGCATTTGCCTCACCCTGTAGTGATAGTCTTCTTTTCCCAAACTAAGTGTGCAGTGTTTATTTCACTAACCACTTAAACACTTTACTTCGTCTTTCTCTCTCTTTTTGCCACTCTCCTTATCACGCACACAATCTCAGCATGGTCAAAAGTTAAATGAGGACAGAAGCTCCACTCCCAAAAAGAGAAAAGCACCTCCTCCTCCCATTAGCCCAATCCAGGTAAAGGCACACAGTGCTGAATCTGTAATCGGTAATGATCTCTGCACTTTCTAAAAGCTTTAGATGCAATTCTTTATATAATTACTTCTGAATATTCATCTGATAACAATTTTTCTGTATCCATATGGGCTCTTAATATCTCTAAGCTTAGCCTCATATTTACGCTCTCCTTTGTCTTATTTTTCAGTTGGCTGGTACCATCTCACCACCTTATTTTACTCCAACTGATACTCCTTTGTCCAGCAAAAGTGATTCATCCAAAAGATTCAATTACAAGGTAAAATATGGAAAGAGCATTAAGGGGTATCAGTATTAATAAAATATATAAAGTATGTATGTATAAATCAAGAAAATATTTATTATAATATTGATTGTAATCATTTATGCCTTATTATTTATTATAATATTGATAACAATAAAAAATATAAATAAAAATATCCTAAAAAATAATTTTGTAACTAGTTTAAAAAAATACTTTTCACATTACTCATTGGCTGTCTCAAAGCTTAGTCACTGCCTACCAAATTTTCCCAAATACCATTTGAACATGCCTATAATGCCCAAAATGCTGTCTAGGTAGACAGCTTATTGGGTTTTGAAATATTGTCCGTGGTGAAACCCACCTGTGTTAGATAGCGAATCCATAGGCATATTGCGGTTATATTTTGTTCATTATTTAATGACCTGAATAACTGGAAGATCTTCTCTTCCTGTTTGTTGAGGAGGAGGAGCTGAAAAGTACTGTACTGAAGGATGAGATCGAGAAATTGCATGAGGAAAAGAGCATGCTGCTCGAGACCATTGAAGATCTGAAGCAGATTGTGGAGCAGACTGAGCCCAAGGCGAGTACCGCACAGGCCTTTAATATTCCTTCATGTGGCAGCTGCTTTGATCTTCAGCCACTTTTGCTCTCTGGAACCCATTTTAACAGCTGCATTTTTACTGGCCCTGGCCAGGTGAAGGACCTTGCTTTAGGGGACACAAAAGCAGACTTCTCATCCACACCACCAGTCTCGGCTTCAAACTTGCGGATGAGTTTTAAGTTTGTGCACTCTGTTTGAATTTCGACTAGTGACGCAAACCTGTGGGTCTTTTTTACGTGACCTTACAGAGTCTTGAGTAAGCATTGAAAACCTCAGAATCCAGAGACACTATGTTTTGTGTTCAGTAAGGAATCGTAAGGAATCAGTTTGTCGGTGTCAAGTGAGATTTTGATGTCTAAACCCCAATAAAAAGGATATTGTAAAATAATCTCTTGATGTCCTCCTGTTTTGAAACAGATGGAGCAGTCTGAGAATGCAAATTTGTCGTTGATTGTAGCCCTGCAAGCAAAGATAGCCTCTCTCTCCCTGGAAAACCAGCAGCTTGCCCAAATAATAAAGGTAACTCACTGTAAAAAAAAGTCACCTTAAAGCTGAAATCTGTTTGGTGGTTGGAAATTGCACAAAGCACTTTTAAGTAATGAGTATTTGGAAATAAAGATGTACATTGCAGGTCATTATCTTGATTTTCAAGAACATTTATCTTTTCTCACCGAACAGAAACGTCCAGCTCCTCAAGGAGAGGAAGGCCATGGAAATTCCCGTCCAAACAGCATCGAATCCAATGCCTCGTACCACTCCACCCGTGCTGATTTTGAGCTCTCCAGCGATGTACACATCCACACAGATGAAGAGGATCTTTCGGAGATGTCTGGTCTGGACATTAGCAGTTCCTCAATCAAACATGAGATGGAGGAGGATGTGAGGTTGAGTATAGATAAAGAAACCGGACTGCTACGGGATGCGCTGGAGAATCTGCAGGCCAAACTTCTAGAGTCCAGAATGGAAAACCACTCCCTTCAGGCCAGACTCAACACTGACTTTGAGAAAATTGAAGTTGCATCTAAAAGCATGGACGAAGATACTCAAAAATACCAAGAATCTTTGCAAGAGTTACAGCTAAGGGGAAATACTGTGAGTCCACAAGAGGACAATGTGGTGCAGAAGTTTCAGTATTTGAAAAGCTGCCTGGAGCAGGAGGTCAAAGAACTGAAGGGAAAATTGGCCAGGTCGCTGGAGGAGCAAAAGCAAGATGCTTGTTTGATAAGGGATCTTCAGGCTCAGCTCAAAAGTGTCAGCCTATCTGAAGTTGAGCGTCAAGAACTAAAGAATACCTACAACGTTCTGGTGGAAAACATCAACCAGGAGAAGACACTGTTGATTGAGAAGTACAAAGAGTCTCAAGAGGAGATCAAGATGCTCCAGGAGGCCCTTCGTGGCACTGTGCCAGTGGAGGCTGCTGCCAAAGACTTCGAGGAGATGAAGGCAGAGCTTGGCGAGATTATCGATGGGCTGCAGCGGCGGCTTTTGGAGCTCTCAAAGTCGTACAGTGAGGCCAAAAGCGAGCTTAGCGCTGCCCGCAACCAGCTGCAGGCCAAAGAATCAGAGCCTAAGGACAAGGCAGATGTGGCCTGTGTCACCAAGGAGGAGCATGAGCAGAGAATTCAAGAGCTGACGTTCAAGATGAAGGACATGCAGAACGTTGTGAAGGAAACTGAGGCTAAGCATCAAGCGGCGCTAAAAGAAATAGCCCAGGTTAAACAAGATGCCGAAAACCAGGCTCAATCGTCCGTAGCCATTGCAGACCACACACAGGTCGTGGCATCCTTGGGGAACGCTATCAAGAACCTAGAGTTGGAAGTTGAAGTTCTTAAAGAGCAGCTCGCCCAGAAGACCTTGCAGGTGGACGCTTTGCAGAACAGACTGACTGTTGAGAAGGATGTAACTCCAGATGATTCATTATCCCGGCTGGAATATGAGCAGATGAGGGAGACGCTGGAGGGTGAGATAAGTCATCTGAACCACCTACTGAAGGATGCTCTCAGGAAACAGGATGAGATGGCCCTGGAGGTGACCGCTGCTTGGCAGGAGGTGAGGGACGGCAGGAATGAGAGAGAAGCGGCGCAGGAGCTGGCGGTTTGCAGGGAGCAAGAGTGCAGTGCATTGAATACCAGGTACAAGGAGGCTCAGGATATCATTGTCCAGCTGAAGAAGCAGATTGAGAACCATGTTATCTCCGAGAGAGAGAAGAATAAAAAGGTGCTGATTCTCTCACACACAGTTCTGTCTAAATTGACGTTGATGTGTCATATTAAAACATAATGTGTCATGTTTGTTTATTATCAACAGATTGATGAGCTCTCAAAGGAAATCATGAAGTTGAAGGATGCCCTGAATAGCCTGTCACAGCTGTCGTACACCACTAGCACCCCTAAGAGACAACAGAGCCAGCAGGTGGACTTGCTCCAGCAGCAGATCAAACAACTGCAATATCAGCTTTCTGTATGTTACTAATCTTGTTCTGCCATAAATTAGCAAGGAATGTACTGCTCGGTTTCATTATAGGAAAGACAGCAACTCAACGGTTTAAAAT
Organism: Gila orcuttii; assembly: GCA_026230005.1. NCBI lineage: Eukaryota > Metazoa > Chordata > Actinopteri > Cypriniformes > Leuciscidae > Gila > Gila orcuttii. The sequence goes on from JAPDVR010000014.1 coordinate 30,937,665, forward strand.
TTTGGGGTCGGTAGTTTCTCTTGCTCCCCAACGCTGCATTTATCTGACCAAAAATACAGTAAAACTGTAATATTATAAAATATCATTACAATTTAAAACAACTGTTCTCTATTTTAATATATTTTAAAATTCGATTTATTCCTGTGATGGCAAAGATTATTTTTTTAGCATGTCACTTGAGCCTTCAGAAATCATTCTAACATGTTGATTTAGTGCTCAAGAAACATTTCTTATCAATGTTGAAAACAGTTGTGCTGCTTAATATTTTTGTGGGAGCTATAATAAATTTTTTTCAGGATTCTTTGATAAATAGAAAGTTCAAAAGAACAACATTTATGTGAAATAGAATCTTTTGTAACATTATAAATGTCTTTGTCACTGTTGATCAATTTAGATATAAAAGTATATATTTTTTTATTAATTTCTGGCCCCAAACATTTGAACGATAGTGTGTAATATATAGCAGCATAGAAAATGGTGTTTGTTGTTTTTTATGAGCATGACAGATGCATCATACATTCAATTTAGGACTCAAAATAGCTTTTCAAACATATAACAGTATTTGCTTTTTTGTGCTATAGGAGTCCAAGAAACGACATCATGAAATTGTCTCAGTCTACCGGATGCACCTTCTTTATGCTGTCCAGGTCTGTATTGATTTCTGATCAGGGCCCGTATTCATAAAGATTCTAAGAATCCTCTCAGAAAACTCTTTTACGTATAAAAGCTTAAGTATAAAAGTATAAAAAAAAAAAAGTATAAAAGCTTAAAATCTTTTACGTTGGAGTCTTAGCTTAAGAGCGATTCGGGACCCATCTGAGAGTAACTCTGAGTAAGGAAAAGACAAAACCTTTTATCTTTGTGAGGAGGCGAGGCTGACCCCGTTGCTATGTATGACACAATCTTTTGAAGACTGTGATTGGTTGGTTGTTCAAGAAGGGGAAAAAAAGAGTGATTTTAAGTATAGGGTCTATTCTAAGCCTTCACTTTGAAATTACATGCGTAATTTTTCCTATTTGACCATTCTCATACACACACACACACACATTATATTTGTGTATATAAATCCTTTTTTTTTATTTACCATACTGTTAATTTCCTATAAGGTATGTAATTGGATTTGAATGATAAAAAAAAATCCATTGTCTATTTAAGTGGTGGTTTAAATGTTGGTTTTAATGTAGCAAACATGGAATAAAAAACAAGAAGGACAAGAAAGCTCAACTGGACAGAGGAACAGTGTTTACTGTGAGCCCAGTTAGTGGATGAACACAAGGCCATCCTGAAAGGAAAATCAGGCCGGGTGTCACAGCACAGAAGCAGGCGTGGGAGCTTATAGCGATTAATAATAAATTATTTACGGTTCATTCCCCCTGCTTGTGCGGAAGCCTGCTATATTCATAAATGCATTTTTTTGAGCCTGCAAGGTGGGAATGTCCAGTGGAAACTAAATGAACTGCGACACAATAAGAGGTTCTGGAATGCTGTAATTGTTTGTGATCACTCTGCTTACAGAAGGTTGTGACAGAACCATATCATCACTGCTGCATTGATGCATTTTCCCAGCTGCCAAATATCTTAATGTACAGTAGTGATTTAATTTCTGGCACTACGCCATTCCTGCGCTGTGTCGGAGATGTTATTGTGTCTCTAATAAAATCGGTCACAAACATGATCCCTACACGATCTAATCTATAGTGTCTTATTTAGGGCTGCAACAACTAATCGATATAATCGATAATAATCGATTATGAAAATCGTTGTCAACGAATGTCATTATCGATTAGTTGCTCTGCTTACGTCACGGGGAGCATTTACTGGTGATTGGTTGAAACAGGCCTATCATGATGCGGCACACACGCACACACACGCAAGGTCTCTCTCCCTGTGCCGCTCTGTCGTGCGCGCGCTACATAGTTTGGACTTTGGAGCACTCTCTTCTGTCTCGCATGCGCTCTCTTGCTTGCACGCTCTAGATTCCAGGAGTTTGAACTAATTTGCGGGCATCAGGGAGCCGCTATCAATATGCGGGAGACTCCCGGAACTTCCGGGAGACTTGGGATGTCTGTATTTTGTCTCGGGCATCAGGTTGTGCAATCATTTCGCTCGCAACATAAGTGATGGATTAAAATAGCGCTACGCAGAAATAGGCTAAATTAAAACGGTGTTTAGAAAGTGAAGCACTAAATATAAAGGCAGTTATTAACAGCAGCATTAAAAGATTGTTTTTTAGTCACTGTAGTCAGTGGTTTTCAGCGAATGCTTGTGCACTAATGCATCATTTTCTTGTCCTTTTAATCAAGCCTGTTTGCTGCGTCTGCATTCCGTTCTCTTTTTATAGCATTTGTCTTCTATTAAGTTTTAATTGTTTTACAAACGCGATCTACTGCGGCTTTACTACGTTCACACGCTTTTTTTCAGTCTTTCTATATTTATTTTAGCAATTTATCCTTATAATTAATTGAATCTTAAATAAAAATTAAATGAATTATGTACTTTACATGTTTTTGGTTTCTATCTTCACATCTGAACATGTCTGTGTAAATTAGTTTTTAACAAAAATTATGTTAAAACAATGTTGTATATAATTTAGATTTTTTTGTTTTTCATGGTTGTCAACTTGCCATCAGCAATTATCATTAAAAACAATGCAAATATTGATATTAGTAAAACTCAATGTGTGGCTTTTGTACACTTTTACACATAAATACCAAGATTAAGGGTTTTATTTAGTTGTAATAAACAAAAAATCAAATTGAAATTTTATCCGATTAATCGAAAAAATAATCGTCCGATTAATCGATTATGAAAATAATCGTTAGTTGCAGCCCTAGTCTTATTAACTCACTGTCATCTATTGTCTGCAATGCATTTCTTCTCCCTCTTCATCTTTCTGCCATTTTCTCCTCTGCTAAAGAAACTCTTAAGCCTCTTAAAAGTCCTCATCCGTGCTCCTAACAATTTTGACCTTAAGACCTCTTTTAAGGGTTAAGATGCTTTCTGAATTACTTTTTTCTTTATTAGGATTTTTTCTTTAATGTTAAGAGTAAACGCCCACATTTCTAAGAATTTTCTTAGAATTTTGTCACTAGGAGCTACTCTTTGCATTAAGATTCTTTATGAATACGGGCCCAGTTTTTTATTACAGTGTGTACACATGATATATTGACATTTAAATGTTTCCTCTATTAAAGATACTGCAATGTCAAACACTGTTACAAAAATATAACACTATTTTATATATTTATTTAATAATATTGCACTTATTCCCATCCATGGGAATGTATTATCTTGTTATTAAAATATTTGTTTGTTTTTTTCTCACAGTTCAGAATATAACTTTTAATCTCTAATACCTTTCCTTTTAGGGCCAGATGGATGAGGATGTGCAAAAGGCTTTGAAACAGATACTTGTAATGTGCAAAATGCCAACCGAGGCCAAGTGAAGGAGCCAGTCCTGCAGTTCATGATTTGCCAAAAAACAATGATCAAAGGAAATTCCTCTGTGAACTAAAGCCCAGGATCAATCAATCAGAATGACACACGTAGTCAAGCATTGCAATTGAAATCGTCATTGGCTTTCCCCAGATATTTTGGAAACTTACAGCGAACTTGAGTGATTTACGAAAAGAGGAAGACAATTGATGCGCACACAATGTCTTAGCTCATGCAGTGCCAGACAAACACGCAATCTACAGTCAATGATTTTCTGAAATCTATTTTGAAAACAGTTTGTATTTTTGTATATTGTCAAAGAATTTGATCAGTATTTGATCCTGTTGCAAGGTAATCCGATTTTTTTTTGTCAGTTTGCATTGAGGTAGAATGCAAAAACAAAGCACAATGTATGTTCTAGTATGTTTGCCTGCAGAGCAGTTCATCACAATGCACCTTTTACAATCGTATTTTCTTTCTTATTCAGTTGTAGGATGTGGACTTTCTCAAATTGCAGCTACCTGTAGTATCTATGGGCTGTGAAAGTGAAGTGGCTCAGTGCTGTCGGATATTGTGATCTTTTTCAGTAGTTTTTCAGAATTCTCCACTTTTTCAGAGTATGTGCTTTACAAAATGTCTATCCGCCAAATGTCAGTCTTTCTTTGATACCAGTATTTACTTGCCATTTCCAGGAAACCTGATGGGCTTTGTCCATGTGCCTCTGCTCATTTTTAACGCCCATGGTAGTGTTTTGGAGACCATAACATTTGAAGCTGCACTATATTTCTTAACATTTTAGTTTTACAGCTGAATTTGCCTGCACATCCTAAATATGTGCTATAGTCTGTAACAGTAATGAAGTCATCACACCTTAAACAATTACTGTAGTTAGTTATAAACTAAAGGCTTCAGTGACACAGTGAGGGGTGAGTTAGCCCTAGCACTTCAGTGTAGTTGTGGTTTTTACAACAAATAAGGTTTGGAAAAGATGAGATTGTAGTTTTTCAGTTCAAGGATAAACACACTTCCCCAATTTAGGAGTTACTTAAATGTGGGTCGTGGAAGGATTTTTTGACTCCTAAAGAGTAAACGCGCTTTGTTAGTGATAAGAAATATACAGTAGCACTTGAAAACATGCTATTCACCTGTAGAGCATGGTTTAGATGTTATTTTGTCCATGCACTAAAGCCTTGCTCATTACCTGGTTTAGTATAATTTTGTAGCTTTTTGAATGTAATTTGAGGAAAGCATATAAACCTGTTTATAAGGAGTAATTGCTTTCATAGAAAACATAGCAGAGTTTTGTATGATGTGTATTAAGTGTCCATTACCTATAGAAATTGCCATCTTTGCTTTTTGTTTATCCGTTACCTTTCCTGAGAACCTTGCAGTTGCTTGCAGAGTGCCATTGCATTACTAAACGAGTTCATAATATACAAAAACACATTTGTCATAGATCATATAGCCCCAGTTACATCAGAAAATATTTCACAAGTATCTGATACTCTCAGTTTCTGAAGTAAAGATTTTGCATGCAAAAAAAAAAGAAACCTGCCCTGTTGAATACCTATGATATTGTCATTGAGCTCTTATCTGTCATATTTCATGATCATTGTCAGATGAGTTTTTTGTCTATTGTATTTTTGCTTAGTTATTAAACTTATGAATTGGTTCTTCTTGGCTTATGTAAGACCTTTTTGTGCACCAAAATTCTTTCCAGGTATTGATTCTTAATTTGTATTCTACTAATGTGAATACAGCTTGAAATACAGATTCACAGCTGCAGGAAGAGCACAGACCTGGCTTTAATTTCATGGCAAATGGTGATTCTGCTTTGAGTTTTTATTGTTATTGTTTGGCTTCATTGTATATCCGGCTGGAACATTGTACCTTGATGCTCATGTGCTGCTTGTGTGTAATCAACAAACTTGCAAACTAGCTCTTAGACAGTAACAGTTTTGCTGTAACACTTTACAATAAGATTTAATATGTTAGCAGTTAATAACATTAACCAACATTAAGTCACAATTACAGTACTTCTATAGCATTTATTAATCATATGAATCTTTTGCATTAACTAACAAAAATTAATAAACACTGTAAAAATATATTGCTCATTGTGAATGTTAGGTAATATTTTCGCAAATGTTGACAAAAGAGACATTATTGTAAAGTGTTAACAATTCAGTAAAGCTGAAGTAATGGCATTGCTGTCATATTTAGAAAGTTGTATAACAATTTGAAAACATGTCCTTGAGCTGCCAAAATAATACTATACAAATTGAGGATTTTCATATTTTACATGCCTCTATTTTGCAAAGGTCTCAAAGAGAAAACAAACACAAGAACTTCACAGGCCAACATGTGAGTTCCATTTCCTGTTGGTAATTTCATGAAATTGCTGCTTTGGTGAAGAAGGCATAGGCCTACTGTCAATGTTTTTTAGATGCCATTTTGGCAAGAGAGCAACTGTTAGCGCCTGAAGGCCGAACCAGGGACAATCAGACCATCTCCCTCTGAGCACACAGCATCAGTATGTTCTTAGATGTCATGCCAACTGAATTCTGGGTAATGTCACCATGGTACCCTGTGGTATGACTCATTTAAAATGTTCCTTTATAGCTTTGTCTATAGATCTAACTCAAACAAGTGGACACCACAAGTGCCTGCCATGGCAGAAATGCCAGTAAGTTAGCTTTACTTGGACACAGATTAGTTTTAAGCTATATTATTATTTTCCTGTCCCAAGAAATGGTCTCAAGAGCATCCCGCCTGTGCTATGGGCCCTTAGTGTAGTACACCAAAAGTAATGGTTGTCTCAGCTAGATGGTGCTGTTGACCAATATTACTTAGGAAAGCACTTCAGGCTACATTAAGGATAAAGCATTGAAGTCAAATATGCAGCCATCAAATCATATTCAGAGGATAACGTAGTTAGAAATAAAAGTAAAACAATTTTAGATTTTTTTTTATTTTTTTATCCCGGTACGCCCATGCTTTATTTTTTAAATATGATGCTATTATATGCATTTAAAAGCAACTATAACAGAAAAGCCCATGCAAAAGGAATTTGAACATTTAAAATACTTTAGTGTTTTTATAATCCTCGATCTATCGATAAATAGCCTATATGTAAGAAATAAGGTTAGTTACCGGGAGGTTGACTGCTCTGCATCGTGAATGGCTTTTAGGTGCCGGTGCCTGCAACCCCTTCAGCCGTGACTTATTCACGATACAGCACTAGCCTCGAGTACCTTATTGCTTTTAGAAAACGGTTACCACACAATACAAATATTAAAGCCAAAAAGACAATGCAACTTTCATGAAGAAACATTACTACCATTCAAGAGTCCCTAACCGTGAACAGTGCTTATTTCACCATTAGGCCTATATGCAACAAAGACTGTCTTTATGAGTGAGTCTGTCAGTAGAGAAGAGTTTTATATTGAAAGGACTGAAACTTGTGAACACGGAAGCAAAACATAACTAACGTGCCAAGGCAGGGGAAATCGTCAAAAGTAGCCTATCGCAGCGGACATTCTACAGGTCCTTCTAAAAAAATTAGCATATTGTGATAAAGTTCATTATTTTCCATAATGTAATGATAAAAATTAAACTTTTAAAATTAAAAAATTAAATTAAAATTAAAAAATTAAATTAAACTTTGCTATTTTTTTTAGATAGGAATTTTGGGTTTTCATGAGCTGTATGCCAAAATCATCAGTATTAAAACAATAAAAGACCTGAAATATTTCAGTTGGTGTGCAATGAATCTAAACTATATGAAAGTTTATTTTTTATCATTACATTATGGAAAATAATGAACTTTATCACAAATGCTAATTTTTTGAGAAGGACCTGTATATCTACTGTAAATGCAGGTAAACTTACTTACTTACTCGATCTCTCGCAATACTCTGGCTTCAATGAACAATACCAATGTGAGAATAAATATTTGTTTACGTTGCTTAAGGGCTAAGGTTGCTGGTGATACATAGAACCTGGCCTGCGTTGGGTATTCACGATAAAGCACGTCTATGATGACCTCTTCACCCAATGGTACTAACATCGGCACATATTTTAAAAGTGCTCTAAGCGATGTCACGCGTTTTTTAGGCCAAAACAGTTTTTTGTCACATACAGCAAACATCTCACTATCCGCTAGCCTGTCCCCTGAACACACTGTAAAAAAACGCGGTCTCTGCAGACACCCCAGGCTCCACAAACGGCAACAAAAACAAACTGGGCTAACCTGCACCATGGAACATAACAAACTGTTCCAGCCAATAACCGACAAGAAGGATTTGGGGGGTTAGTGCGCGGATGAGGAGGAGGGAGGGTCTAGCTAGCCTAGCTCCGTTTTGTTTGACAATACTTTAAACGTCAACAAGAAGTGACCACCCGACATCGCTTAGAGCACATTTAAGAGTAAGACTGTTTTGAAGTTTGTAGCTATATTATGTTCTTATAACTTTTATTTTCTTATAAAACACTTCGTGTTTTTGTAAACAACGATGAAAGATCTCATAGACTTAACGTTACATTGGCTGTAAACTAATGCTGTCCTTTAGAGGGGGCCACAGGATAATAAATCTTATATGGCTACTCTTTTACTCCGTTTCTATCAGTTTAAATGGCAAATAAATGTATTCTCCGATTGAGAGCGCTCCAAGTTACATTTGTTTATACCTTATGGATACTCAAATTCATTTAGAGGGAAAACCCATTTAAAACAGTTTATTGTACAGACCATTCCAAACTAATGTGCTACTGCAATACGCTTATTTCACGCATCCGTTATTTTGAAATCGAAAGCGAGGCTCCGGTGGGAAGAACCCCGGAAGTAAAGATAAACAACAATGCCTTGGACTACCAACCTGAAGCTGCTGCCGCGATTTACACTATTGGATGCATGCAGTCCAGCATTAATTATGTTCATTCTAAATATAAACAGGTTACCATATTTTATTTTGAACCAAAAAAGCACCATTCATTTTTGAAAAAGTGAGAAAAAAATGCATTTTATTTAATGCTGCTTGAGTAAAATGTAGCCTGTGTCATAATGAAACACCCCTCTCCTGAAAATGGTCTTAGCAGGCTATTTTTTTTTTTTTTTACGTAACGTCAAAAACGCCAGTGCTTCGCGCCAGTTTGCGGTCAGCAGCAAAGTGACATTAACAAAATAATTATTAGCTATTGTAGTAGCCTACATTTAGTTGGTATGCCTGGTATGTAGTACTCGAGTACATTTCTAATAAAAAAAAAACTTTTACTTCGTTACGTTGGGTGACATTCCTCTCGTTACTTTATTTTAATGCAATAGGGCCTACGTGTTAAATGCGTAGTTTATTCCAAGCGCACTGTATCTTTTTTTCTGGGCATGAGCGATGCTCAATTCACAAATGAATCACTCTTTTGAGTCGATTCTGTTCAAAGACTTCATCAAACAAGTTGGCATATCTGTCTAAATCGGTTCGCGAATCAGTTTGAATGATCTGTTCAGTTCCTCACGCACTGCATCGTCTGAAGCGCTTTCAATTCACACTTGACTCGAAGTTGTCTAACAGGAAGATTTAAGAACATCACAAGCGTTGGATGAATCGGCCGTGGACTACAGTACAGTCAAGTGAGAGCAAATCTTCAAATGCATCATATTGTTTGCCAGCGTCAGCGATGAAGATCTTTATTAGTTGAACATCATCTTATGCTGTCTGTGAATTAATGATTCCACAGGACGATACAATCGATTTCATTTCATTCAGGTAATACATTTTATAACCAAACAGATTATTACGCCACGATAGCACTACTACAAAGTATGACATCACCTGTTTTTTGGACATAATAAATGTATGAATTAGTGTACTCATAAATCTTAATTGTTCTTACCTTGAAATGTTTAAGTACAAAATACAATTTGCCAGTTCTGCTTACTTAAACTTTGAATTTCATAACTTGAGGCAATCGATTGGTAAAACACCTTTTTCGAAGGCTTGATTGTGTTTGTGGGGTGCACTGTAACGTGTTCATGCTTCATTTGTAACTTTACAGATGTTGTTTATGCTCAAACAGCAACATTACACACTAACTAAAGTTAGAAAAGTGAAATCATATTCAACCACCCCTTTAAATGTTTTGAGTTTTGCCAACTTATTCGGGTTTACAGTGCAGATTGTTTGTTAACCTTGGTGTGTGTGTGTGTACCAATGTAGCCCCAATCACTGAGTAAGTCTCTCTCAGTTAAATGTATGTTAATGAGAGAGAGAGAGAGAGAGAGAGAGAGAGAGAGAGAGAGAGAGAGAGAGAGAGCACACGCATGATATGAGTAGCCTAGCAGATTTGGGGAGGGCCCATTCACTGGACCTTTTCAGGGGCCCAGTCATTTCTGTGGACGGGCCTGCTCCACCACAGACCCAGGCCATCAGCATGGCTTCATCTCTCAAGTTCCCCAATTAAAGGTGGGGTATGTGATTCTCTTTTTTGTCCATTTTTTCAAAATAACTTGAAATCCTATTCCTAACCCACTTACTGCCACTGGGTTAGAAGCACTGAAATGAAAATTAAGCAATTTAATCATCTGTGGAACGGGCAGGACTCGAAAAACTCCTGCCAATCATTTCCAAGACCACCTGGAATCATTGGACAGTAAGTTCGTCAATCAAACGGTTGTACCATACCCCCCTCCCCCAGCGCCCGTGACCCCCTTCGTGCACATACTCAAAGCTTGTGACGCATGCGCATCTCGTCAGTAAAGCCGGTTCCATGATTAGTAGCAGAGACTATTTATATAGAGACATGCCACTTACTCAATCCTCAATACAACTATATAGGGAAAACTCGTAACGCCAAAGATGGCGGTTGTATCCACATGTCCCGCCCCTCCCACTGGAAAGCCAATCGTCTGCTTTTAACAGTCAAGCCGGGAAACATTTAAGCCTATCGTCTGGTTCCACTGACGCATGCGCACAATTGAGGTTTGCGACAGTGGAAAATACGTTACTGTTTGAAAAGGCGGCAGATTTGATATGCAGTGTATGTGTGCGTTGTGTAAATATCAGACATCCCAAGTGTCTACCGCATATTTATAGCGGCTCCCTGATGCCCGCAAATTAGTTCAAATCTCCCAGAATCTAGAGCGAGCGAGCGAGAGCTCACACATACTGTGCTTCAAACCGTGCAGCGCGCGCACGTCAGAGAGGGAGAGAACCCTTGCGCATGCGTAGTAAAATATAACCTGTGGGGGAAAAGGCGTTTTAAACCTTATTTTGGGGCAAAGTCATCAAACTTTTTCAGCGATTTTTATCATATTTTACTGCTATTTCTATACATGCAGTTTTTATGTCCTGTTGACCAGTGAAAGTGCAGTTCTGACTCTCTGCCCATTCATTTAGATAGGAGCCTGGGGCCTCATGTACAAAGACTTGCGTTGAATTCATACTAAAACATTGCGTACGGACAAAGCTGTAAATGTGCGTACGCACAAAAAAAAACAGATGTATGAATCTCTGCGTACGAAGGATCCCACGCATATTCTCTTTGTACATCCCAATTAACGTAAAAATGAGCGCACATGCACGAGCACAACGCCCCACCCAGTCTCCTCCCTTAATTAAATACATTTAAATATGGTAATGAGTCCACTTTGGCAAAAGAAAGGAGTAAGAAAATGGCTAAAGCAAGCGGCAAGAAGCGAAACTTTACAGAAAGTGAATCGGAGGTGCTACTATCGGAGGTAGAAACGAGAAAAATAAAATATTTGGAACTTTGTCCTCCGGAATTAATAACAAAAGGAAAAAATGGACGGCTGATGCCGTCAATGCGGTGGGATCTGAAAGTCGCACTGTAAATGACCTTAAAAAAAAATGGTCTGATATAAAGGTGGATGTTAAATGGAGAACTGCTGCGCACCGACAAAGTGTGGGCAGAACAAGCAGTGGTAAAGGGGTCAGAGAATTGCCTCAATTATGGGTGACACTTTACTCTCTGGAGTAGTATCCGCTGTGGGAGACTCGGATTTACTACAGGACTGCCACGAAGGTAACCAATATTATCTGCACATTTATTGAATGGAAATGTTTCTGATTCACATATGCAAATTCTTCTTCAGATGGCGCCTTTATAGCAATGCGTGTGCAGTCGATCGCTCCGATTACATTAGTAAAACCGGCTATCGCTGCAAATTGCGTTTTAATGTTTGGCTGGTCAACTGCATCATATGGGAATATCATATGCTTTTATATGTTCTTACTTAATTGCATAATTGATAGAATATTCCCATAAGGCTCGTGTGACAATATATGTAAATTATTTTATAAATTGCAAATTAATAGCAATGAATCCCACAGGTGGTAGTGCGATAGACTTGTAGAACAATTCGTTGTGTAATGTTTGCAACTTAACTTCATTGCCTGTAAGAGTCGCCAACGAACAAAAACTATGAGAAATGTACGTACGCCAGACATGAAATTGACGTGGATGAACGCACATTCTCACGTTAATTTCACTGTTAGTACATCCGACCGTGAGCGTGAAAGCTGGCGTACGCAGTTTTTGTGCGTACGCAAGATTGATACATGAGGCCCCTGGTCTTGTTAGTCCGAAATAGCTGCCCGGAGGCGTTGCCAAGATGGCGACCGAGTGGCATGACTTGCCTAAAAGGACTTTGTTAGTAGCAGGGGCGGATCTACAGTGGGGCAAGGGGGGGCAGGTGCCCCCCCACTCTAGAGCCTTGCCCCCCCAGCTGCCCCCCTAACTTTGATGATCCAAAAACTGTACCTGTAAAAACAACCTGCAAGCTTCTCAAAACAGTGAACTAAACGATACATTTACCAAAAGTGAACAATTTAATTTTTATTAAAGCCCTTTCCCCCTCCCCTTCAAATACTTAGTACGTCCCTGATTCAAACGTAGAGCGCCGTTCGCTCAGTCTGGCTCACACACACACACACACACACACACACACACACAGCGAGTCTGCTGCGGTGCGGTGGCCCTGCAACCCGACTGGAGAGACTGAGCTGCCCCAGAGCCTCTGAAGGTGAAGTGAGTTTCCCCAGGTGTAGTTAAACACACGTTTAACTTAAAGTTACATTTGTAATGAATGTATACATGCTAAAGACGATTCAGCATCAGCAAAAACAGCGAGTCTATTACGTTAGCCAAAATCAGCGGTCAAAACGCTCCCTCGCGATTTTAAGAGCACTCTTCACTTTGATTAGACTAATTTTGATTTTAGTAAAGACAAGAACAGTTTAATAAAAAATATAAATTGTTTGTATCCATAATGTTTACTGATGGTCGCCGTTACGCCGACGTTACGTTACAACGCACAATACAGTGCCAGTTAGGAGATCGATCATTTGATTAGCTAAGCAAATCCAATTTCTCAGATATCACAGCAATGAAACCAGGTTACAACTGGGGAAATAACAAATACAATTAGGATTATTATATTAAGTAGTCTAAACATAACTGGTGTGTGTGCATGTGATAAATCTTTCTGATTTTATATTTGTTATATAGGCTGTTATTAGCTACATGGCCCTACAGTGTAATGTAATACAAGGATAACCAGAGGTTTTCACATATTGACTTTTGCAGGCAAGAGTATTTGAAGAAAGTAGCTGGAGCCTATCCATTAAGGCTAAAAGTCCTTGGACACAATTATTGTACTTTTTTTAATATTTTCATTTAGCTTTTTATACTTTTACTTTTTAAAAGATGCACAGTTTTGTTTTGTTTTGTTTGAACACTGCACTGGGCTTATTCCTGTTGTGAATTAAAAACCTTTGTAGTGTGTAAGGGCATGATTAAACAATAACTACTGTGTTTTTGTGTTTGTTTTGTTAAAGCAATTCACATAGGGATTCCCACCGTCTACCCCTGCCACCCTGCCAAGACCTCTTGCCACCCCTTTGCCCCCCCATGTAAAATTTTCTAGATCCGCCACTGGTTAGTAGTAAACGTCAGTACAATCTCTCGCACATCTGAGTTTTCGCTCGTGCATGATTGCGCGTCCATGTTCTTCGAATGGGTGGAGTCAGATCCAGCGTTGGAGGAAAGAAGGTAGGACCATTTGAATTGTGTATTTTCAAAATCTGCCGGTCGTTTTCTAAATCACATACCCCACCTTTAAGTAATATATGTTTGTCTCTTACCCAATCCTCAGTGCCATTTGAGTTCAGTTTAGAATCAAAAGGAGGAATAAAGTGCAATCAGTCGGACATACAGTGGATACAGTTCTAAAAAGATTTAAAGGAGTAATAAGATTATACATAAATAAACTTCTCATCTGGCAAAACACCAATGTATCATATTTTGCACAGCTGCTTGTTTTACTGTGAGATTTTCCCATGTGGATTGTACTGTGTCTGTGGTGTTTTAGGACAAACTCCACCCATTACATACAGAGAGGAGGAACTGGATGTCATTTGGCTCTGCAGTAAGCATCACTTGAAAATAACTGATGATTGAAAATTAGCTGTTATGTCAGAGCAATAGTCGTGTGGGGGTGTAGCTACATGGTGGCCATGGGTGTGAATTGGTGGCCATATGTCGCAGCTGTGTTTCAGGCGACTCAAGTTCAAGTCCTGGCTCAAGGTTTAGGCTTCTCAAGCCAACATCAAAGTTTGTTTGCAAATTTTAGCCTCTAGTTTGAATTATATGTTATCAAGTTGACAATGCATTTTGCCTTCAGATAGACCAGCACATGCGTTCTCCAAACCTCCTCCTCAGCATCGCCATCAGATTCTGATATGCCTAAATGGAACCATATGTAGTAAATCCATATCAAAACAGACAGGATCATATTATTAATGACATCATTCCCAAATTCGCTCTCCTTCTCTTTTTTGAACAGACCGCCGAACACGATGAACTTGTGAGAAACTAGCTTAATGCCACTCAGGGACTTCAAGCCTCTGAAGTCTCATTGCCTCTAATGGCTACTTTTATATTCAGTCACACCTGACTCATTGAAAATCAAAGCGTGGAGGCCCCTTTCCACAGTGACTAAAACTAGCAGGAGAATCAACCCGGTGAGAGGGGCGACCGTGTTTGCAGCCAAGTGACAGGGAATTTATGGGAGCACTTAGGCTTCTAGGGAAATAAGTAAAAGAGAGAGCAAGTAAAAGAGGCAAACACTTGTCTAAGAGTGGCTTATTAAAAAGGTGAGAAGTGAGTGTACTGTCTGGAAGGGGGAATAATTGTGCTCTTAAAAGGGACTTCAAAAGGCCAGTCGTGTCGGTGGACAACCGTTAGCAACATGTGAAGGAAATGGCTCATGAGGGTCCACCGCTATTGGCATGTGGTGGATCAAACCGTCTGGGGCGGAGGAACGGCAGACACCATATGTCCAACTGTCCTCTTGTCCATCTTTTTGTGAATCCACAATTGTCTCCCTGCTGTTATGTTCTATGAAATGGGCTAATATGGCAAAAAATGGTTGATTATGACCTGCATTGCTGATAAATCAGTCAATGATTTTCAAGATAAGCTACCCAATAAACACAACACCGTTGTAAATTGTATTTAATATGACAGATGGTGTTTTTTTCACGTTAGAAATATATATATTTTTTCATTAAGTTGCAGATCTACTAGCTCATAATGTTGAGCTGTGGAACTTGGGTCTGTTTTATTACTGTAGTTGGCTAAACATGATATTTACATTTTTGTTTAAAAACATACCAGGTTTTCACAAAGTTTCTAAAACTTTTTACTTTGGTTATAGCCTAGTTGTTGTTTTTTAGACTGGTTTCTAAAACTTTTTTAAAGGGGTGGTAAAACACATTTTTTCAAAGGCTTGATTGTGTTTGGGGGGTGCACTGTAACGTGTTCATGCTTCGTTTTTAAAAAATTTCATTATTTTTCATATATTTTACCTTTATTCTACACTGCTCTGTCCCTCCTTGTAAAAACGGTCTGATGGTTTCCGGGTTCTATGAAGCCAGTCCCTCAAAAATACGCAATGGGCTCAGATTGGTTAGCTGGCCCAGTGTGTTCGCTAACCGACTAGAGCACGTTTTCCGGAAACGTCACGCCCCTTACCTTTACCGGTAGCCAGTTTGTGCTTTGGTGTATTATAAACGATGGCGTCAATAAAACCATACCAATTTTAGCCCGAATCAAACCCAGAGAATGTTAGTGAAGATGATCGAGCAGAACCTGTTCAAGAACGGCTGTTAAACGACGTTTCAGAAAGGTTTGTTCTTTGTTGTCTCATTACCTTTTAGATTCACTGTTATTTAATTGTACTAATTATTATAGTATTACAAAAAAATAAGCTTCATAAACAAGAATTTCATATAATCGTTCTAACAAATTATACTACAGTCCTCAAAGGGATTTGTTTTGAGTAAAGGCTGCAGATCTATAGTGATCGTTTCTGACTGTATGGCACCGTTACTTTTGTATTTTTAGAATGATTGTAGCCAAGTATCTGTCGACAGAACTATTAACCCAAATCGAACACTAAACATTGGATTTACTGCAGTAGCCAAATCAAACACAGAACCATGTTTAGCATGCCTGTAGATAAACAAGCGATAAACAATACATAAAAGCTCTAATCAAAGAATAATTTACTCTAATTCCAAGTTCGCTGTTGAGATTTTAAAAAAGTTTGTAACGTTAGGTGTTTGTCGGATAACGTTAAGTATGAATGAGCATTTAACAAACCAGCAGAGCCAAACAGCGTTGTCATTTGTTTACTTCCTTGCTACAACGTACAATTAACAATACAAACTATAACAGGAAAACACATAGACGAAAAATAAATCATACTTACAGATTGTGGCCCGTAAACAAAAGCTTCTGTTCTTAAAGTTGTAACTGCTCCATCTTTCAGCACAAGCCGTTGTGCGAATCCTGCATTGAACTCGCCAAGATTGTGGAAGCTTTCCTCCGTAAAATGTGCAGCACAGAGAGCGAGATTTGGGTAATAATTAACCATTGATCCCTAACTCCCGCGACCCTAGGAAGGCTGAACAAAGTGGACCTGCAATCCGGGCACTGATGAAAATAACAGCGTTTCGAAGACATTGCGGCGGCAACAACACTCCTATACCACAATAACTCTTCTCCAACGCAATATAAAATGGCCTCGCCCCCCTTATTTCGTATTCTCGGAGGAGGGGTTTATTGGGGTTTGCTGACGTCAGCAACCCCGGAGGAATGGCGTGTAGTCCAAAACCGTCTGTTTGCTGTAGTCCTTAGAAATTGATTTCTTTAAAAGCAAATATCTCCGTTTGCTTTCAACTTTGAGCGCTGTAACTTTGCAGATGTTGTTTATGCTCAAATAGCAACATTACACACTAACTAAAGTTAGAAAAGTGAAATCGTGTTTTACCACCCCTTTAAAGCAAAATGCAACATTACCTAAATACAACCAAAATTTGTGTTTGCTATAGCATGGATAATAATTACAGTCTGCACACGTTGTACTAGAGAGTACAGTAATGTTTTGAGCTATTACCAGCAGTTTGTTCTTGATTTCATGGTAATGTACAGTTTCAGTTATTGCAGGAAAATATGCCAAATAGGTCTGTTCTGCAGAGGCTGGCAAACAACCAAGTCTCCTTCCCTTGCTGGTTCTGCGATGCAGTGGGGATTAGATGTTCTCTGCAAGTTTATTCATGGTATTATAAAATGCTGATGTAGATCCAGTGGCTTACAAAATTCCCTCAGAGGATATTGAAACTAAAGAGACAAGTATTTGGGGTTTTACTAGAAACTTTCAAAATAATGGCCATTGATTTAATTTCAACGACTCCAGATGTGGTTTATAAAATGGCTTTAAAGGGATAGTTCAAACATGACAATTCTTTGATCATTTACTCGCCCTCATGTCATTCCAAACCCGTAAGACTTTCTTCTTTGGGAGAATGCTGTTTTGGACCCCATTGACTTTCATTGTATGGACAAAACTTTTTTTTCTTTTGAAATTTTTGTTTAGCTGAAAAGAAAGTAATTATCTTATTTGGATAAATTATCCATTTAATTTAAAAAATGAACAGTGATGTATAACCAGTATATAACCAAGGCAAGTCACCTTAATTTAAATAGTGCTTTGCAGTACAGATTGTTTCAAAGCAGCTTCACAATATAATGATCAATGATGCAAACTTCATCAAATATGCAACAAATTCTTCTGTAAAACAGCTCCACAGAAGAAAAGCTCAAGTCAGTTCAGTGTTGATTCAATTCAGTCCAATAACTGTGTAAAGTTGCTAAATTATTAAATGAGTTCAATTCAGCTGCAATCAGTTCTACAGAAGACAATATTGTAATTTTTCAGCTCAATTCAGTTCAATAACTACAGAGCCCCAAAGGGACATGGTGAAGAAAAAAATATGAGATGGGAGGAAAAATTATTTGGTCATGCTTTTGTGTTCTCTCGCAAATGTTTTGCTTTCCCCTTGGAAACTTTGCGTAGGCCTACGCTCACACAATGTTTGCGTCCCCCTGAAAACTTTGCGTTCACTTGCAAAAAACACAAACGTTTTGCGAGCGAAAGCAAAAAAAATTGTGAGGGAATGCAAAGGTTTGAATTTAGTGCAGTTAAATAAATAATATTACTGAATATTAAGTGTCTTTTAAGCCCCAACTAAGTGGCCAGTGGCAAGAAATTAAAACTCCATCAGGTGACAGAAATGTTGAATAAACCTGGCTAGAAACCAGTCACAGTCAGGGCTCCTCTGACCATGAGCGAAGTCTTCATGTCACGTGAGTGTGTATGATTGATTGTGAACATTGCACTCTGTGTGAGAATGACAAAAAGGCTTAAAAGTCTAACTGCGCTCGTCAATGCATCGATCGGGATGGCCAGTCAAATCAAAGTAGGCGGGGTTTACTGTTCACAGAAGCAGAGCGTGAATTCCAGCGCGAACGAAGTCACATAGCCTACAAGCAGGGACATAGCCTACAATGTTTGCCTAGTTATAAAATCATTTGGAGCATTAGGAACCCCCTGGAACTGCTCATATTCCTCAGGCAGATTTTCAGAGATAGATTACAAATTGAGTCTTATGACTCCCAATGCCTTCTTTTCTCTAGCAGCCAAGTACTGGTCATTTTTTACTGCTACTATTTCGACATCTGAAGGCCTTTTTATTTTTTATTAATTGAGGAGCTCTTGACTCTGACAGGGATCTGACAATGATTAGATGGAAAAAAAATAATGGTGCTTTTAAGCATGCAAGTATTTTAGCAACCTTCTCTGCTGGGTAGAGCTCTGACCTTTAATAATGGGGCAAAATAAACATTATAAATTTGTGTAGTAAGCATTACTTGTTTTTCCTCATCTTATTGCAAATATCTCACTCAAGCTGTTTTTATGGTCAATATAGAAATAATTCACCTAGCTCAAATTTCAACATCAATGTCACCAAACCGAAACACTTTTGCTGTCTTGCCAAATGTCAAGGCATTTTTTTGAGCTAGCAAATGTTGCCTTATTTAAGGGTATTCATTTATTAATTTTGTAAAGTCAAACTAAGGCTTGATCCATCACATTTCACCAGTCCCATGTGTTTCTCATGAGTGTGAGTTATTTTAAATCTGGAATCTCAGCCCTTTCAGCTGCAGTTTGCTTTGTCTTGCCTGCCTTTTATCTCTCACTGGAGTGATCCAGAGCAAATATCATTTACAGGTCCAGTAGTATTATTTTTAATCCGTTTAGAGGATTGGAATTTAGGAGTTCTCATTTGTAACTTTAATTGTAGGTTGGTGCAAATTGACTCTCCAGAAAGAGAGAGAGAGAGAGAGAGATTATGGGAGAATGGCAAAACGCTGGGAATGTGGAGAGGGATGTAGTGGTCATTGAGGATGAAATACTGTACAGCAGATGCTGAAGAGTGGAGTTGAGCAGTTATTTTGATGAATTGGCAGTCACTGCTTCTGAGATTTACTGAAGAATACTTAAAACCGAAAAGAACTTTATGTATCAATGAATTAATTTGTCTGTTTAACATGGAAGTGGTATGTATTCACATACTTCCATTTTATAAGTCAATGTGTGTCTTTTGTGTGTTGTACAAAGCTGTGAAACCTTATAAAAGAGGCATATTTTCTTTTAAATTAATGTCCTTCTGTTGGGACATAGCAGTAATGTCCTGCTTAAAAATGTGAATGTTGCTAATTTATTTAAAGCTGCATTCTGTAACTTTTGGGTTAAAAATGATCCAAAATACATTTTTGAGCAAGTACATAACTAGCCAGTGTTCAAAACTATCTGCTTGCCTTAGCTTGATTCAAAACGGTAAGCTTGTAATAATGTGTTTAATTCCAGCGGTACTGGTGGATTTCCGCGGGAAATTAGAGCATGTCTTTGCATCATTACGTCACATCTGTACACATAAAGAAGGTGTCTCGGCTAGTAGGCTTTATTGCGTGTGAGGATGTTGGAGTTGGAGATTTATAGCCTTTTCTCACAGCACTTGATATAATTAAACTTATCAATTTGATGGCGGATCCAGAAAGGTTCAAACGACAATCACCAGTGACAACTGGAGATTCACCCGTTGTAAAATGCAAAAGACTTTGTTCGGACTTTGAAGTGGCTACAGAAAAAAAGAGACTGCAACCGGGCCCATGCGAAAACAAGGATAAATATCGGAAGGGCATTAAATGTAGTGACTTAATGGTGATGTTGTTAACATTAACAATTTGAGAACAAAGTATAATTTCCACGGTTTGACGTGATATGTTAAGCGATCATTAGATTTAATCAGCACGATTTACTGCAATGCTTTTTTCCCCTTAGTTGGTCAGAACAAAAGTGTTACTTGTTCGGATTACATTTTCCGGTGAAAATTCTTATTTTGGTCATACTTCAAAAAAGTAGAATCTGTGATTCCGAATGACAGTATTCACACCGGCACGGTGACTGACAGTCGCACATTCTCCTCAAAACATTGGATTCATCCGCACTGTGCCGTGCCGATAGCCTGGTTAAAACCAGACCCTTCTCAGTCGTAACTGAGTTAGGGTCTGGGGAAGGTTCATTCACAGCTCATTTCCAAAAGGGCGTCACCAACAGACGTCACTCAAATGCCTCTGTAAGTAATTGGATAGACCTTAAAACCAATCAGATCGATTGTCATCTTGTAAAGCCCGCCTCAACGTTTGTGATTGGTGCCTCGATTTGGAAAGATTGGAAATGAGCTTGAATGGGCTCCTCGCCAGACTAACTTGCAGAGCAAATCTAAATTTGCCGGAAGTTTGTCTGGGTTTTCCCAGGCTACCGTGCCGAGGCACAACCCACGTAAAGTTGATAATGCCGCGAATAACTGCAATTGCAGATTTCGAACAGAGATGGCGACAAAGAGGAAAAACTACGGACTGCAGCTTTAAGTAATTTAAAGCATATTTTATTGTAATAATATTTTAGATAAATGCTGATTCATTTTCTGTTCCACAACCTCAGCAGAACTGCAGCATTTGTCTCATATAATGGGTGGTGACAGTAAAGATGCTTCAATTTTATATATATATATATAATTATTTTTTTATTTTTTTATACATGATTATTATATTGTTACATGTTAAATAATTTTATTATGTAATATTATTCCATATTAATACTAGATTTCTGAGTGAAAAAGTCTGAGATTTGAGAATGATCCAGAGAGCATCTTCAATATAGTAGCAAGAACATCTGACTGTCTGTACAAAGGAGTTTCCATGATAAATGTCACAAGTATAATTTTTTTATGTTAACTGGAAACTTTTTAATACCAATCATTATTTTTCCCTGCATCATTTTTGTGTTGCCTTGAATTATCTTTTTACCAAACATGCAATTGTCTATTCCCATACTGTTCCACACAGGTGCTGATGAGTGTTCATGAGCAGCCACTGATTTTTGTAGGAAATCCCACATCCTGCTTCCCATAAGACAAAGGTAAGAACCCCTGATGTGTTCACAAGAGCACACAATAGATAACACATGCTTTGTAATCCACAACCATTTATTCATGTCACTGCTAATGTATTAAGGAATGTTCTTGGTTTCCCGGTATTTGTGAAACAATGTTGATTGCCACGTATAATTATTTTCCCTCATTTGTCTAAAAAAGGGGAGAAAAGGAATGAACTCAAAACTGACTGTTGCATGAGCATCAACATGTTAAAAGCACATGTGCTAACCACTGCACCACACATATAAAACCAGGCTGGCAGAAGTGAAATATTTTACATTGCTTTGTTTCCCATTACATTTGGCCAGCTGTTATTAGTAATTTTGTTGGCATTGTCTCTTCACTTTTGATTTATGAGTCCCTCTTTTACACATAAAGTTTTTACATTTATTTACTTGGCAAACAGTTTACAAAAAGTCCTGTTTATTACCTGTTAAATAAACCCAGCCCTGGCCGTTAAATTTGCAGGCTTCAAATTAATGCATTTAGGGTCAAGCAAAAACAAAGAAAAGGAGGATAAAAAAGTCTTAAATATCCAGTGTGATTAAATATAAACAGGTGATACCACACAGGAGAAATAAACAGAGGGAATTATCAGGTCCATTGGACCATGCACATAATTGAACATGCGAGACACCGCAAAAAACACTCTAACGTCTGAGATCTTGTGCAGCTGAGACCGCAAGCAGAAATGGAGCTTGGATGTGATGTCTGTTGCAGAAACTCAAGAAGAAGAGAAGTCAAAGCAAGATGACTAATCTGTGGGCCCTGGATGTTTTTGCGCAAAGATAAATCAAGTGAAGCAATGTCAAGTCTCGTTAGTAAATGATGAATCAGGTCGAATATTTTGCAAATACAACCCAGAGTGGTTTCCTGGAAAGTCTTGACATCATTTACACAGCTGCTCATGTAAACGGATCATCCTGAGCCTTTATTACACTTGAGAGCCCTGCGGTGGAGTTTCCTACAAGTGGTCAGGCTTCACCTTAGGATCCGTCAGGGAGGTGAAGACCTCCCACTGGTGTCTGGGTAGAAACGGACCAAAGATAGACAGGACTAAATGTAAGGTGATGTTTTAATGGCATTTCTTAATGTTTTTAACTGCTATGTGTGTTTTTCTCATTAGAATTTAGACAAAGTAGGTTTTATTTTACTATTAGACGTCTTAAATTCCACCGTGAGGTTTGTCCATTAGATCTTTCTCATTTGCAAAGTCTATTTGCTTAAGTCTAGAAGCGTCTAGCAAGTTGACAAAGAGAGAACTTGGATTAAAGTAAGAATGTTTTTGAGCGATCCCAGAGCTCACCGTTGACTTATACCTTAACCTGACAACATATCGCTCTTAGAAAACTGATACGGATGACTCTTCTAACTCTTCTTGCATATTTCACACCCTTCCACTACACAACATTAGTGTCATGGTCACGACTGACATGGAAAATTTTGACTTTTAAACAATTTAATACATTCTGAAGGAAGTGTCTGGCAGTGAAGTGATCTGGATGACAGTGGGTGCTACTGACGTCTCATTGTAGGTTATGGGAAGTGAGATAAGTCGAAGGGAAGAATATGGACTGAACACTTCAAAGCAGACATGCCCACTATGTCATTGTAAATGGGTATACGGCCAAACTACTGGGGGGAAGAAGATAATGCTTCAAAAGTATTTGAAAGTTGGAGATAAGGATCTCATCAGTGCCCAATAAATAACCTTCTGTGGTGTCTGTTCACAGTAAGATGTCATGGATGTAGCATGCAGCTTTGAAGCATTAAAACAAGAGAAGGGTATCACAGTTTACTTGGTTCAGATATCTTGCCCTGGTTTCACATACAAGATTTAAGACTAGTCCCATATTAAAATGCATGTTTGACTTAAAAGGAACTTGGACTGACATATTGTCTTAAAATATGTTAGCGCCAATATTTTGTCACAAACTGCACACCAGTAATGTTTTTTTCTAAGGCACATTTATAAAAGCTACTTAAATGTCCTAACTGAACTAAAACCTAATCCTGGCTTAATTTAAGCCCTGTCTGTGAAACCAGGCCATAATGTCAGAAAATAATGACACTTCTTTGTTTTATTTTCCTTATTTCTTTTTCTTCTTTTTATTTATTAAGCAGATTTCATTCATTTGAATGTTTTTCCAAACTAATCTGTTGCAGTGTAAAAGAAGTAAAATATGTTAGTAATTATAATGGAATAAGAATGTTAAAATGCTATTAAAAACATGCTATTTAGTTGTGTTCACTTAGCAAATATTTTGAAAACTTACATTTGATTTTAAAGGACTATACATGGACTTTTTGAAGTAATATGTATAAATAACCTCATCATTTAAAATTATAATGTATATTGTATTTAACAAGGCAGTACATGTACTGTATATTAAGAAAAGTGTGCTAAAATTATGCTTTTTGTAAATACAAGTTCCCTCATAATTTACAGTGAAGATGGGACATCCCCGTATAACACATTTAATTGTTATTTAAACATTTTTGTCCCTATCAGTTATGCATATTGTGGTGGTTTATGTTACATTTTATGTTATTTAGTTCATGTTTATTAGGTCATTTTATTAAGTTATGTGTGTTGCCCTGGTGGTGTTTAGTAATTGTGTGGGTAACAAACTATTTACGTTCATTACATAGGTTAACCGTTTGGCCTTCTTTTTACCACTTATTTGTTTTATGGCTTCTAGGTTAGTAACATTATACTGTATAGGTCAATTAACTATCCCATAATGCCTGAAATATGGCCAACCTATTATTTAGAGTTACTTTCTGACAACCACAGCTGCCATTCTTTAAATTAATTTATTTTTTACAGTATACTGTATTCTTAATATGTTTCTAAAAAAACATTTGTAAAACATTTTTAAAATACATAGTATGACATGATACATCATACAGTAATGCAAATGTCCACTGCTTGCTGGGTTTGTACTATGGCTGTTATTTATTGGAATGATCTGTCTTACAGGCTGTGCTCAGTTAATGTTTTCTGACTGCACATCCAGACTGATGAAATCCAACCTTTATGGCTTTAAAATATTCATGCCGATGCTCAATGTCTTTCCACTCTGTAAGTATGCCATGCTTTGTTCATCTTGTTCCAATTTCCTTTAGTGAACGGCCTGTCAGTTCTTTAGATAATCAGGCAGTTCATTACTCTTTTCATGCTTTTGGACTATTGGTAATTTTTATACTTTCAGCTCTGTCCAGGGGTTTGTAAATCATAGTACTGTCATCATCACATTAAACTGTATTATCGGCTGGTCAGTTTTTTTCACTCTGTTACAAAATGATTACTGTCATTTTGAAATGAGTATCTGGTTGGACACCTGATCATGGAATTACCCACAATCAGGTGTCCAACCAAATACTTGTTTCAAAATGACAGTAATCTTGGTTTGTTCTTCACTGAGAGGGTTTGAGTTTGCTGGTTTCTTTTTTGTGTTTCTCACAGCATGCAGAAGAACCTCACTTTTACGGGGACAACATATTTATTGCGTGAGAAATCAACATCACGTGTGTGTATGTGTGTGTGTGTATATGTATCACTCAATATATCTTGATGTAGAACCAAATGGAGCAAATAAAAAAAAAACTACAAATATGTCATAAACACTTTAAACTGAGAACAAAGTAATTTTTTTGTGAGAAATTATATAAATTACTATACATGTGGGGTAATTATATATTATAATATTTATTCATATTTTGGCTTCTTTATTTATTTATTTTTTTTTTTGTCATTTTGTTATGTGCTTTTGTCATTTTTCTTATTTTTTGTTCTATTTCGGTTTTAGTTTGAGTAATTTTAGTACTTCAGCTTTTTCATTTCTAGTTTTTCAGATAATATTTATATTCTGTTTTATATCTACTTTTTTCAATTAATGAAAAAGTATTATTTTTAATATTTTTAACAGATTAACAATCCTTCATTAGTTAACATTAGTAAACTACATTAGATAACATGAACTAACAATGAACAATAATTCTGCAGTATTTCAACATGTACTATTAGGCCTAAAATACATTATTAAAATCAAAAGTTGTGTCTCTTGAGATTAGTTAATGCACAGTGTACTAACATGAAGAAACAATTGTATTTTTTTATTAACAAACGTTAAAAAAGATGAATAAATGATAACGACACCGGTGTGGTCGCCCACCAGAGAGTCTGTGGGGATTTATCGAATTGATGGCCACAGGTCACAGGACCCATAAAACCTAAGCATTGTAAAGTGACTAAACAAATTCATGGTGAGGAGGGTGAGGGTCAGGAAAGGGAGTCACAGAGGAACCTTTCAGTTTGTGGAAATCTATCTACAGCTTCTGTCTCCTGATGCTCTCATGAAGTTCTCATAGACCGTGTTTCATTACACTTCAGCATATGAGTGGCTGGTTATGCTGTAGGCTCTTCTTTGACAGTACCAGGCAGAGAATGTCAACACTGGGGCGGGATGAGATTCAGCGAGCCTCTTTAGAGTAATGTTCACAGAGCTAGAGGAGTAGAGGCCTGTCTGGATGAGTAACAATCCTGTCTGTCTGAAACAGTCCAGCAGCCCCTCTATCAACAGCCAGAATGCTGTTTTCTTCCAGAAATAGAGGTCTGTGCTTCACGGATTCTGTGTAGGTTAAAGCAGCTGGCACTCTCTCCATTTATAGGTTTGAAACCAGCTCTGGCTGTGGTTATGATTACTGATTCTTACAAGTGTGCTGTAATGTAGTTTGTCATAACATCAGACCTGCTCTGGTTTATTGTCAGTTCCATTCCCATGGCTTTGGATCATGTACTCCAAGGGCTTGAACGTTTATTGTCTTTAAAATATATTACTTTTATCGGGACAGCAGGTACAATTACAGCTGGGGGCCGCATCTCTCTCTCCTCCTCTGAGCCCATTGACTTTTAACAGACCCCCTAAAGCAAGCAGTGGGTTTAGAGGTGGGTTGGGGGAGGGGGATGGGGGGGTAATTGAACATGAGTGGGGGAAAGCCTTTCTGGCTTGTTGGATTAAGAAAAGTGAGAGCACTCCATCGTGCTATGATTGGTTATTATTGGCTATGATTCAGTGTTAATTTCAACAACATTTTTTCACAGACGAAAACTAAACGATAACTAAATAAAAACTAGTTTTGAATGACAAAAACTATGACGAAAATCTATTGACATTTTTGTCAACGAATAAAAACTAGATGAAAACATTAGATAGTGACAATTTAGGAAGCGATCCAGTCAGAACTGATGTCCTGTGTTTGTGGTAGATGCGCACATTTGTACTGTAACGTGCTGATCTACCCAGCGGCACACAAGTTGGCATGCCCTGCATGTCCCATAAAACGTAAAAAAATGTAAATGTCTGGGAGAATGAGTAGAGCAGACATATAGGGCATTTCAGAATGTTTGTAAACAATAGGCACCAAGATACTTCCGGGTGGCAGAACGCGAGCGGCTTCTACTGACCAGCTGAAGAGATCCAGCCGGCTACTGTAAATAGTTACATAGTTTCAACTTTGATCAACAACAATGTTTTTAACTATGACGAAAACGTGTTGTGTTTGGGGTTGCGCCACCAGATATACAGCAAAAGGTGTAGGGTTTTATCGATTTCCTTCAGAAAAAAGTATATTTATCCAGCGGAACCGGTGAATAGCTTACCGCTATTCTTCCTTTTATTTATTATCCCGACATAGGCTACGTTCAGATTGTCAGTCCAAAAAAAGCACATGAAATCCGTTTCAAGCTACATCCATATGTGGTTTGAAATCCTATTCAAATCGCATATCAGGAAATCCGCTTCAGTCTGAACGCTCTGATCGGATTTCGCGTGGTATGTGACTTTCTCACGCCACGTAAAATGTAAACGTCAGACGTTGTTATAGGGAGCATGCTGAAAGTCGCTGCCGAAACAAGGCTGTGTTGTTGCAAAATGCCGGACAAGCAAAGCATTTTTATTTTTAAACATATTTTGAAACCGGCGTAGATAAGAGCGCGGAAAAAAGCTGTGCATACCAGCCTCCTACAGTTCTGCAGCTCAAGACGCAGGAGTCCAGTGCGGCGGCTACACATTTCCATGTTGTAAAATTTAAATAAGACAATATCTCTATTGCAAATGCAAACCCCTCCATCAACGCAACGTCATTGCCATATTACCAAAGAGCTGCATGAACACACAAATCGGATCTGAACAGTTGCGATACACAGTGTGGACATCATTTTAGATCAGATTCCAATCGGATACAAAGATAATCGGATTTGGACTGACAGTGTGAATGTAGCCATAGTTAACTACTTTATTTATGTCAACATTTTAGCCATATGCTGTGTATGTTGGCATGTGTAGCCATATGCCATATGTGGCTAATGCTGTGCCTCTCTCAACCACAAACGCCTTATTTCATCCGTTTTTTGCACTCTTCTCTTTAACTTTTGTCAGTCTATAGAACTCAAAATGTTTTTTCCCGGTGCGACTGATTAGTACAGACCAAAACACTATCATTTTTCAGCAGCAACAATCAGCCAAATATGCAACTCCGTTCAGTTCTGTGGCATTTTTTATGTTCAGTGCCTCCAAAATGGCCGACTTCCGGATTGATGACGTGTAGTGAAAACCCTCTATTAAAATAGAAAAAGAAAACCAAAAGTGTATCAGAATCAGAAAGAGCTTTATTGCCAAGTGTGCTTGCACACACAAGGAATTTGTTTTGGTACTGAGGCTTCCAGTGGACATATACAAATACAACAAGAAACATAATACTACAAATTATAAAAAATAAAAAATAAAAATATAAATATATGAGAATAAAAGTATCACAGTTGGGTTTAGTCGGAATAGACATTTTCAGATTTACAGAAATCATAAGTATAGCAATCATAATACAAATAATAATATAGCAGGTATGTTTGGAGGATTTTCTGATATGGGTTGTGATTATCTGGTACTGTTCTTGATCTATGCTTATAAAAAAAAATGCTTATGGAGAGTTTTTGCTATGTGTTTTTATTATTCCAGACAAAAGCAAATCTCCTGAATGCACTGTAAAAGAAACACAGCAGGAATGAGAGGAATCCAGAACAATACTTTGAAATTAATGGTGTGACCAAAGCCAGGAGACATAGCCGAGATAATTTCCTTCACTTCTGCTGAATCTCGGACAGGATTGTTGTAACAGTGCATAACTCATTAAAGGGAGAGTTCACTCTAAAATTACAGTTCTGTCATGTCATTGCAAACTTGAATGATTTTCTTTCTGAAAATTAGAAATTTTGAAGACTGCAATTACAATGAACAGACAGAATTTCCTCTTTTGTGTTTCTTGAAAGAACTAAGTCGTACAAGTTTGGAACAACTTGAGGCATGAGTAATTTTCATTTGTCATAAATTTGTCATTTAATTTCACTTATGTTTTTATAGCTTGTTATACACTGTAGGTATAAATCTAAAATCTATGTGTAAGAGATTAGCTGTAAGAGTCACATGGTGTTGAAATCGTGCTGCACTCGGTGAGAACCATAAAACTTTACAGCTGCTTTCATCTTTGTTCACATTCTTTAAGAGTCAAGACATGCTTTGATTCTGGTGACCAGTAAAGGCTAATTTCCGACTGTACTACCTGGATGAGAACATATGACTAAGACGGACCAAACCAAGACATGGGCAAACAGGTTAATTACAGTTTATTAGCAGAATAGTGAGTGTGCTTGTCAAGCATTTCTCCGTTGGTTAGGAAGGTTTTTTTGTGTTTGAGAAAACCGCAGGATGCCTCTTGACTCAAGTTTTTAATTTCAGCTTTGTCACAATCACTCATCGAAATCAAAAGATGTATAGCATCATGAACATCTGATATCAGATGTACTTGACTCATTGCATAGAGTCATGAGGAAGTTATAATGCAAAATTAATTAGGAGTTTATCAACTTAATGACTTGGTCTTATTGTTTTTTGGTGGCTTGGCAGGATCAACCCCCTTCCCATATTACAGATGAGGAACTTGCTTTAGTAATTAACACATGTTGATGTCTCCTTCACTCTTATTATGGTTTCATACAACCGGCCCGTACCCTCTCAGCTTCAGCCCTGCATGGCTTGTGTCAGTTGGTTCATTCCATAGAAGAGTGACATGTGGCATACGTATGACCATCAAAGGATATTTGCGCCATATGGAGAACTTGTCCTCTTCTTATCTCGCTCATCACGAGAAGATATATTTAGTGGATGATATGTGTGGTATGGTCTAAATCAATATCAAAATATAGCTGCAAGCGATAATCATTAAGGTCCAAGCAGATTGGAAAAATGTGAAGCCACATTTCAATGCTGCAGTTGTTTTGATGGTAAATTTCAACTTCCTTGATTTCAGCTGCTTAGTTTTAAGGATACAATTATAGCATACAGCACAATATTTTTACACAAATGTCAGGCAAATTTGATGAACAGGTTTAATGTTTTCCAAAAAATTCAATATGACAGAATTTTGGGTAACACTTTATGTGGCTAAATGTAGAATTCAGAAACCCTTGTTATTAGCGACACCAGTGGCTGTTAAGTGAACTGCAGCCAGCAACTTATTGCTTTTGCTCGCACTCATGCACACGTAACGTACAAGAGAGTGTACATGATTCAATACTCACGGCATAGTTCTTTTTAGTTATTTGCTTAGAAGTAAAAAGAAATACCTTTTTTTGCGATATACTGATAACAAACATCCTGACGCCATCCATGCTGCTGAGGGCAACGTTTATGAATAAGTAAATATGTGCTGCACGCTTTCCTCTCAATACCAAAATTAACACACTACAAAAATGTGAGAAAACAGCAGTTAAGTAAGCATTCGATCAGCAAGCATACACTGTTATGTTTGATTATAAAGTAAGCGTCACATCCTTTCCATTTTCCTGGCAAAAATGACCAGTGTCCTTCACATAAAAATATTTTTTTAGTTTTGTTTTTTATTTAGATTTAACTTATTTTTATTCTAGTTTTAGTCATTTTAGTACTTCACCTTAAACCTATTTTATTTCAGTTAGTTGTCAAGGCAACATTTCTAATTTTTGTTTTTAAGTTATCTAATATTAATGTTTTAGTTAACAATAAAGCCACAGGTACACACACTCCGAACCACGGTCACCTGGACTCATCAGCATTTAAGAGTAATTGAAAAAGAATGCCATTGTAACAGAATATACAGAGTATTGTGTTTCACTTCGGCCGCAGGGTAAACTGGACACACGTTTTCCCTCTGTTGTGCTCTCTGCATGATTACAATGTTCCAGAGCATCTTTCTCTTTCTTTTTGCCTCAATGGACACAGAAACTACTATTAGGAGACTTGTGGTCTGTTCTCTTCACATCATTGCAATGTAATTGCTGATCAAGAGAGAGTTCAAATTGGTGCAACAGATGGAAGGCACACTTTGATATATTAAGGGGGAAAAACAGAATATATATATATATATATATATATATATACAGGTGCTGGTCATATAATTAGAATATCATCAAAAAGTTGATTTATTTCAAGAATTCAACTTAACAGGTGAAACTAATATATTATATAGACTCATTACATGCAAAGTGAGATATTTCAAGCCTTTATTTGCTATAATTTTGATGTTAATGGCTTACAGCTTATGAAACCCACAAAATCAAAATCCCAGAAAATTTGAATATTACATGAAATCACAAAGCCAGGAGAATACCATGGTCATTGAACCAGGTTTTGGTTCTTTTGGCAGTGTGGGCAGGTGCAAATCCTGCTGGAAAATGAAGGAAGCATGAAGTGCTCTGAAAATGTCCTGGTAGACGGCTGCGTTGACTCTGGATTTAATAAAGCACAGTGGACCAAAGTCCTCTTTTCTGATGACAGCAAATTTTGCATCTCATTTGGAAACCAAGGTCCCAGAGTCTGGAGGAAGAATGGAGAGGCACACAATCCAAGATGCTTGAAGTCCAGTGTGAAGTTTCCACAGTCTGTGTTGGTTTGGGGAGCCATGTCATCGGCTGGAGTTGGTCCACTGTGCTGTCCACTCAACGCAGCCGTCTACCAGGACATTTTCAGAGCACTTCATGCTTCCTTCAGCAGACAAGCTTTATGGAGATGCTTCCTTCATTTTCCAGCAGGATTTGCACCTGCCCACACTGCCAAAAGAACCAAAACCTGGTTAAATGACCATGGTATTCCTGTGTAATTAATGTGTGATTTCATTTAATATTCAAATTTTCTGGGATTTTGATTTTGTGGGTTTCATAAGCTGTAAGCCATAAACATCAAAATTATAACAAATAAAGGCTTGAAATATCTCACTTTGCATGTAATGAGTCTATATCAGTGTTTCTCAACCTCTCCTGCAGGGACCCCCTGACAGGACATGTTTTTGTTTTAACCCTGAAATGGCACACCTGATTCAATTAGTCAGCTACACATTAAGCCTTTGAGCCTTTAATTAATTGGATCAGGTGTGCCATTTCAGGGTTAAAACAAAAACTTGTCCTGTCAGGGGGTCCCTGCAGGAGAGGTTGAGAAACACTGGTCTATATAATATATTAGTTTCACCTGTTAAGTTGAATTCTTGAAATAAATCAACGTTTTGATGATATTCTAATTATATGACCAGCACCTGTATGTATGTATATATATATATATATATATATATATATATATATATATATATATATATATATATACATACACACACACACACATACACACACACACACACACAGCAACATGTGCACTGGACAGGACATGTTTGTTGGACTCGTCTGGTATGAAAACAGTGGAATGTCTGATATTTCGTAAGTGGTTTCAGCAGGTGCTTTTGTGAGAGACTTAGGTGATCATAATGTTTTAGGTTATAACTGTTACTGCCTGAAAATGTCAAGATTAAAATGTGCGTTTATGCATTTAGTAACTTGAAGTGCATTCAAGGTAGGCATTTAACTGTGTGTTACTTGGGCATCAAACCCATGACCCTGAAAATTAAACTCATTGTCATTTCTAGTGCAGTTTTTAACCAATTAAGCTATAGTAGCTGAAAATTGAGAAAAGATAGTTGATTATACAGAGAGTCAATTTATTATGATTTTTGAAGAGGTTTAATCAAAGCTTCTGGGAATTATTTGTTTTAGGAAAAAGAGGGAACCCTCACCCTCGTTAAACTCATCTGTACATTGTTTTTATTTTGGACATTTACAGATATTTAGAATAACAAGCTGGACAGGAAAAAGAACTGCACTGTAAACTTTATTACATTTACGCCTCAATTGTTTTATTTTCTTAGACGACTGACAACATTATGTGAAAGCAAATTGGCAAACAGTGTCTCTTGCATCTGCTCTGGTCTCTTTTAATTTATTTTAATTTAATAATTTAATTTAAAACAATAGTAATAATAACTACAATATGTAATAATAAATATAATATTACATTTAAATGTACAAATATATTATTAATAAAAATAATAATAATATGATAAAAATAAGATGTTTTAATACATATTTTAATATGTATTCATATTAATCAATATTTTCATTATTAATTCTATTATTCTTATTATTCACTGTCATTTTCAACACCTGATGCACAAGTTAAACTTAAGTTTTTTGTGTTTGGTTTAGTACAAGGGGTAGAACATATGTTTCTGTCTGTAGCAACGCTCAGTAACCTGAGGCAGTCATTGATAGAGTGATCCTGCACACACTGACTCCAGTTCAAGTGTGACATTCAACCTCCACCTTCTGCTTAGTGAGGGCAAAGGTACTTCTGGTGTCATCCTGTCGATTAGCCAGCCATGTCATTAATTGGCTCTACTTTTTGTGACCCCTGGTTGACTGTAGTTTGCTCACCGTCCTCCTACATCTTTTATTGTTTTATAATTTATTGGTTTTAACTTTCATTCATTGGCTATACGTGCTAGAAGCAAAACACCCTTTGCAAGACTGTAAAAAGTAGATAAAGAATCTAAATTCACTTATACACTCTACTGAGTTGATCAGTCTCGGTTAGGTTTGACTGGAGGGAGATTGCTTTGTCCTAAAGGGCCTGGGAATATTTTTGTCTCCAGTCTCCTCCCACTTAAAGCCACCTGGGCCTCATTTCCTCACTTCCTCTCCTTACACTTCATATCTTTCACTGAGAGTTAA
The DNA here is from genome assembly GCA_026230005.1 of Gila orcuttii. Taxonomy (NCBI): domain Eukaryota; kingdom Metazoa; phylum Chordata; class Actinopteri; order Cypriniformes; family Leuciscidae; genus Gila; species Gila orcuttii. The sequence goes on from JAPDVR010000014.1 coordinate 30,971,166, forward strand.
AACACCTGATAAAACGCCCTGCTGACACCTGAGGCCAACTAAAATATTCATTTCTGAATGAAAAAAACCCTGGGGGGCTTTATGAGAGTATGACTTTTTTGTAGTTTGTTCAAGAAAGATTATCATTTCAATCTTTATTACCTAATTCAGTAATTATTTGTTTACACTTTTTGGAAATAATATGTTTTGTATGATCTGATTGGGCTAGTAGAACAAAACGGTTGACCTGTGTTTCTTTTCTGTACTAATTTCAAATTTTGTACATTCACTTTTTTCCTCATAGCGGCATTTTCTTAAACATTGCATTGTTCCGCGTTGAGGAACTTACACCCATGAGCTGCCGCTTGACAGAGATCTAGTTAGATTGTGTTATCATTTATTCATTCTGCTTCGCTTTCCCTGAAACTAGAACTAATCTAACCAATGTATAATTTACCATTAGTGAATACTTACCTAATGCATATTTCAACACCAGGCAGCTGCGTCTTTGTCTTGTAGGTGCTGATCACTTAGTGCTATTGAATGAGCTTGGAGATTGTAACAGGTCACAGGTTCAAATGCCCAGAGGTCAATGTCACACACATATAAGCACAATGACAATTAAGGGTTTGTCTTGATCCACCCTGTTATAGCCTTTGCAGCTACTTTAACGGTCACTGACCTGGGTATTTTCTGGTTGGAAATTATACCAATATATATATTCTGAGATTCAGATTAATGTGTTATGTAAAACCAAATGCATACTGTTAAGAATAATAACTCTTACAGAGTCACTAGTTTAATCAAATCTGCTGCACATTTCTGATATGGATTCTGTGGCATAGCACACAAAAGATGTCTTGCTGCTTTTTGATTTTAAATGGGAAACGGCTAGGAAATTGGTGCAAATTACCCTCAAATTGAAGGTTGTCAGAGGTGTCAAACAGTTCACATTGTAGCGTCACTTGTGGTAGATGTGAATTGCATGAACTTTGTTGCACAAATAGAGTGAATTTTTGTAGTGCACACTGTTTAGAAGCAATATACTGTATTAGCTTATTGGTACTAAGCTTAGGGGCCCAGTGCCATTCCTGCATAGAAATGCAGGAACGGTATTGGAGTTTCCTCTTAAATATTGTGGTTGGCTTGTAAATTAATCATTAAGAAAACCTTGGATTAAATGAGAGCAAGATAAATGTAGGCTTTGAAACTGGTCAGTATATTTACCCATATTTAGCTTTCAACATAGAACTTAGGAACAAACAGTCCTTTGGAAGTTCGCTGCCTGAAACCCTCTCTTTTAGCTTGCACAGTGACACACCTGAGAGAGAGAGAGAGCCCAGGCAAAGGTCCTCGCTGCAAGAAAGGTAGAATTTCACCCCCTTTGAAGTAACAGAGAAGGATTCAGGCCCCTCATTAGCCAGATAGAATCTACACTCAGACATGTAAGTTAGCGATTCAAATCTATTGGGACAGATTGAATTCCGTTAAATAGTGCTGTTTTTTAGTTTTCTCAGGCTCTCTTGGCTATCTCTTATGAGGCAGCAAACAATGAGAAACACTGCAGGACATTCAGTGGCAGAGGCTGGCTGGGAAAAATCCTCTGGCTGTCTCATATTCGCTCCTTTCACAAATCCCTCCATAGATAGGTTATCTTTGTAAATGGCAGTTTGTACCCCAGAGTACTTTAATATGATAATGATTATTTTTAAAGAGGACAAGAAAAAGGAAAGTTGGTCAGCAGAATTTTTTTTTTTTTTTTTATCAAAATGTTATTTTATTTTAGTTGGCCAATTAAAATAAGTGAAATACTCATGGAATAACTGTGAAAATGCACTAAAGGTCACTAAAGCAGACTACTTGCAAAAGTAATCGTACAGTTTTATGCAAAAGCTTTTAAACTGTACATGCAATTGTTGTTCTAAATTGTTGCGAATTATCTAGGATTTATCCAGTGTTACATGTGCATATGTTCTCTCTCCTTTATTTCTGTTAAATGTAAGTTTATTTAAATGTAATTGTTTCTCTATATATTTTTTCCAAATAGGTTCACTGCTAAACATGATTATTGAACATGATTTAATGTACTATTTATCAATGTATACTCTAAATAGGCAATGTATCCCAGGAGATACTTAACTGTTAAATTTAAAATAAAAGCATTAGAAAAGTGTCAGAAAAGACATATAATTGTGGAAATTTAAAAGCATTCAATCCATTAAACAGGTTAATCGGCAAATGTTAGAATTGGTCAAAAGTCACAATGTCGTCCGTGCACTTTTATCTTCCATCGGCTAGGGTGGTCCAATATTCACTAGAAACCAAAAGAACATTCAGTTCCTCTTTAAAAATCAATTAAGTGTGTCGCAATAATCAGTGTTCTTTGAGTTCCCATTCTTTTTGATTGGTTCCTTGTCCTTAGTGTTGGCAGGAAATGTCTGACAGGAAGTGTGTGATAAGACCAAGGTGTTTGCAGGGAGATGTGAGATTAAGTGCTGGACCAACATTTCTGAGGACCCCGGCCACCGGGTTAGACAAGTAATAGGTAGATGGAGCTCTTGAGGGTTACGGGGAAAGGAAAGACACCTTCGAGTGAAAACAGCCATTTATCCTCAAACATGAGCTTTTGAGAGGATTAGTCTAGGGTTTTGGGTTTTCTCCTGTTGTTAAAGTTTGTCTCACTAGAGGGACCCAGTGCCAGTACAGTTTTGTTTTAACTCCAGACTCAAGAACAAGGACAGCACCCCACATCTTTGCCATTTCAATGATAATATGTAGATAAGAATGCGAGAAATAGTACTTTGAACTTTGTGCTATAGAAAACGATGACAATGATTTGCCGGGCAATGCGTTTTGCAAAACAATATGCCCTACTAACTAAATGATGAATGAAATTGGCAAAGGTATATCTGTTTCTGTGAGCACAATGGAAACATTTGTTAACAAAACTTTGTATCTGAAGATAACTAGACTTCATGACATAATATTGACAGAAAATCATACTGTTTTATGAATGCTTTCAAATGCACTAGGCACAGTTTAGTTGTACTAACACATGTTTCTTTTCCCTCTTTTTTTGCAGCCCTTCCCCCCACCCGAAATGAGTACCCGGTTAGTGGTTGACTTCCTCGCTTATTTGCAACTCCAATAGATAATTTGGCACAAGATTAATTAATAAGCTTTTCCTTCACGACACACCCACACAGAAATTTCTAAAAACACACATAATCCCTTAAAGATCTTCTCACACCTTGTTTAGTTAAAGTACTAACTGACTTGGCTCTCAGTTGCGCTACAGGTTGGAATTTAAGACTGAAGATGTGCCCAAATATGATATAAATGATATTTACTTGGCAGAAGTTGAATCTGGCTTGGTTTTTCCTCTGAAAAACAGTGAGGGATGTCGAACAAGAGGAGAATAAGCGGAGATACGGATTCTGTCAGTCAATATGAAAAGGAAATTAAACCACACACAAACCAGATTTGAAATAAAGATTGTTTTCAGGGTGAGTTCTGTCCCACAACAGCATTGATGTCTCATTTTGTTGTAGGAAATGCCCTTTTTAAATGTAGTTTAATGGCTAAGACTTTTATATCCTTATAAAAGTTTCCAAAAGTGTATTCAAGGTACAAACAGTGCAGGTACATCCGAGTCTTGTTTTTTTCCTCAAACGTAGGACAGAAGACTGATGAGGATGGCGATAAATGAGGTAAAAGCAGCAATCAGGTCCAGGTGTCTCTGATATGGCTCACATGCCACGGGGGTGGGGGGGGGGCTGCAGCAGTTAGCCGGAGGAGACCTGTACGGGCCGACGCATGGGGCTCCCAGCCCAGATGGGAGGGAACGGGGTGGGAGGGGCAGTAAGAGAGAGGGAGACACTGAGAGTGGGTGAGGCAATTGGGAGAAACAGAGTGAGACAGATAGGAGAGGGGCGAGGAAAAATGCCCCTCGTCGCCTCTCATTCTGACGCACACATGCAAGCAAAACATGCACGCGCACACGCGGATCTTCAAAGCCGACTGCTTTCACAGTCTCCCTATTAGCTAAAGAGATTACATCTGGGGCCCTGAACCAAATAAATAAGGTGAGAGGAGTGTCAGAGCTCAGTCTGCTCCACCTCAGGATCCTCTCAGCACTTCAGTGGTGAGCAGAAAGGAAACACACTCTAAATCAGAGGGACATTGAGAGAGCTGGACACAGCAGGGATTACACTTTTTTTCCTACTGTGGATTCCTCTCATTTCATCAAGAACAGATTCGCTGGCCTGTTGCATTCGGGTCGTTTTGCCATTCTTCTCCAGAACATTTTCGTTGTATCTTGCTGTCCTTGTTTTCCCCCGTCCGACAGGGGTTCTTCAGTGGATTGTACGTGGGAGAGCAGGAGGAGGTGAAGCAGTTCCCCACGGAGGTGTTTTGAGTTATGGATGTTGACACATTCCTTCTGGACACAAGGGGAACCGGATCCAGCCTGAGCAGCACAAGCAGACGCAACCGCCACGGACGTTTCACGGGGCTGCACCTCCTGGTATCACCCTTTCTCCCATCCAGCTCTTCAGCATGTACCTTTCTGTGAGGCTCTTCCCAGTCTTCCGAGCTCCAAGACAATGTGCAAATGGAAAGTGACTAAGGGTCCCTCAGCCTGGTTCCGTCTGTCCTGCCTTTCCCTGCCGCTGCTGCTCCTGCTCCTGTGTTCGGCTTTGCCTGTGGCCTGCCATGACTCCCACAGGGCCGTACGCGCCCCGAGGGGCGCCAACTCCTCGTCGTCTGCCGTGGTGGGGCGGCATGTGCGCAGCTACAACCACCTCACGGGGGACGTGCGCAAGAGGAAACTCTTCTCCTACCAGAAGTTCTTTCTCAGGATCGATAAGAACGGAAAAGTCAATGGCACCAAAAGCAAGGATGATCCGTACAGTAAGTAATGACCATTTTTCTCCTCTTTCTTTTCACATGTGGGTCCCATAGAAGAAATGGCACTGCTTATTTCCTGCCTCTTTTGATTTCGGAGTCAAACATCCAGCACATAATATAAACCTTACTTGATGTTGGTGGGCGCGAGCTGCTGTGCGTGGAGCTGGGCTTCGCATGCGTTGCTAAGAGGTAGTCAGCCCTAATGTTGGTCCTTAGGTTTCAGTGCCCAGATTTATTCATAGCCAGTTTCCTGGAACCAATTTGAAAATACCAGGGTAGCTTTTTTTCTGTAAAATATGCCAAACTTTGGAAGTTACTCCCGAACTTCACACAGTACATCAGCTATCTTTATTAGTGCTCCAGTAACTCCCTTATTGCTTCAATAAATGGCTTTTTATTCATTTAAAGCTTATGTAAGGCGGTTTAATACTTTTTTCTGTGTTAAAAGTGTCATCACGTTCAATCATAAATCATCTTTAAATAATCAGAAGAATTTCAACTTCATTTCATTGTTTGTGGCATGTCCAGACACCTGGCAAAGTGCTCGAAGCACCAGGCCACCACACTTCGAAAACTCCCACTGCACTTTTTCGTTAGTTGGTTGTGCACACATTGCCACTAATAAAAAAAAGCTTTGACATATGGGTCCCATGTGCTTGCTGCTTGGCTTTTTTAGACAAGGGTGTGCTGGAACTCCGCAAGACATGCTGTGGGTATTTCAATTAGCCAAAATGCCTCTTAAATGTGTTGCACAGAAAGTCTCTTAATAAATCCAAGCCCAAGCTTGAAGAGTTTTGGAAAGCTTTTAACTACCATCAAAGAGTTTGTTCAGAAAGCTGGACAGTGTTAGATGTCCAGTTTTGTAGATGTTGAACATTCACATGATTATCTTTTTGAACATAATTATAATTATTTGATATGATTGCCAGCTATTTATTTAAATTAAACATAATACATTATATATATATATATATATATATATATATATATATATATATATATATATATATATATACATATATATATACATATATATATTTATACATGTATACATGTATAAATATATAAATATATATTTACTAATACCTATGCCAGTGATCTCTGTACAAAAATTCATGCTACTCGCTTACCACATGTGAAAATTGCACTGTCCTCATTAGCTCCCACAGTGACTCTTAGGCATGAAACATTCTGGTAATAATGTTCCGGCCAGGTGCACTGGTCGGGATTCACATCTCGTTTCAGTGCTGATATAGCTGAAGTGTGGATATGGCCTGGAATGTCTGCGGGAGACATAGCAAAGGGGAACCACTTGTTGGTGAATGGATCATTTCTTCAAAACAGATTGGACCTCTTCCATCCCTCTGCTTTCCCTGCGTTTTTTTGCAGACGCTATAATTGAATTCGAAGGGCCTCTGGTGCCCACAAGGTAGCACCAGTGCTCCCCGTGTCCTTCGCTTTAAAACAGCGTCACAGTGCAATGTTAGTGTGCAGCATTTACAACAGGCATGTTTGCTTGATTTATTCTGTAATCAGAGACCATTGTTGTTGCCGCAAATGCCCGTAAAAAGGGCAGAAATGAGTGGCTTGCTATGTTATGTATCATCATGCACTTGAAACATCAAAACATCCTCAAATGATTTTACTCCAGTTGGAGCCACTGGCATTTTAAAAAGAAACAGTCCGTTTGCGGTGTAATATTTCTCTCAAGTTAACAAAAAGAATATTCCCATGAACAGAACGGCATGCTATTGTATATAGTCTGATGTCATGTCGACAATAATCTTTGTGTTTGATGGCCCGGTGTTTGAAAGCACAATAAGGAAGGAAAGGGCTGTGCACAATATATCTGTGCCTGTCAAACTCGTTTTAAAAAATATATATTTTATACTTCAACATTCAATGTTTATGAAAAGCACACTTTGCATTCTGTTGAAAGTAATAGTCGAATGAACTGAAGGTCAGTATTTTTTCTGCATGAGCATAACTTCAGCCAGAGTTACAGAATATAAGATGTTACCTATTCTGTTTACCAAATTCTGCAGTTTTAATGAGACATTAATAGAGTCTATTTACCAGCAATGCACATATAAAATGTCACATCTTGATGTGAAATTTACATTTACACCACCGTAAACACACGCAGTAAATCAAAAGCCCGTATTTTATGAGAGGGCCAATATTTGTTTTGCATATTTGATGTGGAAAAATATTTGCAGAGAGCCTAAGTATGATAGATTGTTACATTTCCCAGATTCAAACTCCCAGTCAGAGAGTCTCTTTGTCCATGTTTGAGGTTCTCAAGTCCAGCCTTCTTTAGTTTTCAAGTCCACAAAAGACCTGTCTATGTGCAGCTTGAAATCCTATCCCACCCATATTGTTTGATTTTCTTTCAGAATCCATCAGCTCAGTATCACTTTTGTCACATTGTGTCTCCCCCAAGACATTTTTGGAAATGGCACCCCATGCTGGAACTTGGAGCTGTCCTCGGTGTATTGAGCGAGCCTAACAACAATCTCACTGTGATGCAAAAGCTCTCACAAGGACCGGCCCGAGTTAAATCTTTCTTTTCCTGTTTTGATCTTGTTTGCCCTCTCTTTCCTCTGCGCAATTGTTTTGTGTTTATCACACGGTCCTCGTACTGAAGAAAACGTCAGAATCAACACAAGTGCAAAACCTCTGGTGTTGTAGTTCAGCGGCATTGCCATGGCGGGAGGAAATTGTTAATGAGGATCATTAGGCCTTGACAGCTTTGATTGAGGGGATGTGTTCGATCGGAGTTCAACTACTGGTTGAATCTTAAGGTCTAAAGTGCAGGGGTCTTTCCAATCATCGTGTCAGCTCTTGGGCAGCAGATCAAACAAGGGTCAGGCACGCGGTCATTATACGTCTCGCTTCATTTTGGGGGCAGTTTAATCTAATAGGGCTCAATTAAGAATACAGATTATTGCTGGTCTAATGAGGTGTTTCCAAGCCAAACTCCATTAGCTTTGCTCAAAGTGGTACTCTTGTTTTTCTTCATGATAGAACATTTATATAAATTGCTAGTTTTAATTCAGGTGTTAAGGTTCAGCCACATGCATACAAAGCAGCTTAACAACAAACCTCTTACTGGATGAAATAGCTTGTTTGCTAAATGATAGTTAACGCTCATAACCTGTCTTTCCGCCTACGTTCAATCAGCTTCTGTCTGTTTACCTCATATAAAAGCTGTTTTGTCATTTTAATGAGAGAGAAAGATGAATAAGCGTATTCTGCCAAGTGTTTCTCAGAAACTAGAGTGCAGGGACACTGGCCTGCTGGGTAGTGTTGCACGCATTGTTGTTATGACTTCATAGGGCCTCTCACTGAGGCTGGTGTGATGTTAAAATTAGGAACAGTAACAAGATAACTGGATCCTAGTTGATGCTAGTTAACTCTTTCCCTATCATTGACAGAGTTTTCCGTAATTAATGAGATAACGCTTCCCCACCATTGACTGAATTTTCTAGCTTTCCATGTTTTCACTACTATACGGTAGGGGGCGCTATTATCTGCTATTTCGGATAAAAAAAAAGGAGCAGAAACAAGTGATAAAAGCATTGCTTATGCATGTTGTAGCCGTATTTGTTGCCTATAAGGCAGAAATAGATTTCACATTTGGAAACGAGGCGTACACGTTTTTTGTGTAGGCTACGTTTGGGTTTTTTGTGCATAAGTTCATTTTCTTTGTATCATATATACGTACATTTGAGAAATGATCTTAGACCAAATGTAGGAGGGTTTCTACACAGCATTTTATAAATGAGGCCCCTGGATTCATTATCTTATTTATTATTTGATTCCAGCAAATCCCAACAACAACAAAAAACTAAATTACCCACTTTAATACTGAACGTTCTTTATGAGCATCAGGTGATATTTGTTCAGCATCATTCTGCCACCATGATCAGAACTGAAGTATCCTCATGTAACGTAAAGAGCTGTGCAGGTAAAACATCACTCCCCTGGCATCTAGAGCCGCACTTGCGACTGATGCTAGTGACTGCGTTTTTAGCGCCCTTGTTAGCACGCTGATTCAAATCCCACTCTGAGTGGGTGCGAGTAGGACCAGTTACACTCGCTGTTATACTGATAGGCCTATACAGTATACTAATTTAAAAGGCTTGGTTAATGCACACTATGTAAAGAACTGTGATTTGGTCATAGTGCTCAAACACTCCAAAAAGCATGTTGCAAACAAAACATTTTGACACAATGATTAATTGTGCAGCCTTACTAGTTAGTGATCATTTTCATATGAAATCTGTATGAGTGTATGTTTATCATAACATCAGTATATTCAGTCAGCTCCTGCTTCATAGCTCAAATGTAGCTGGTGAAAATGAACATATGCAATGTGTAAATTTAAATTACATGTTGCTAGCCCTGGCCACATGGATGGCACTCTTCAGAAGTGTGTATGTGCTCTCTGTGGTTACGGTGCCCGTTTATAGCTCCCGTGGGAAATCCCAACCACACAAGTAATAAAAGTGACTTATGAGGATTGAGCTGATGTGCAAAAGGTTAGTGCCAGTGTTTCATTCTCTTTGACCTTGATGTCCTCATATACTTTCTCCTTTCTGATTCATAAATAACAGAGCTGTTTTACAAGACATGTCTACAAGATCCATGGCCCTCAGAAAAAATAAAACTTGCTGATATCTTTGACATGTTTCCTTGTAAGTTGTCTACTGTTCCATTATGTTTCTTCCATCTACTTTATACTAATGTTCAAAAGTTTGGGGTCAGTAAGATTTTTTTTTTCTTTAGAAAAAAGAAAATATTAAGCAACACAACTGTTTTCAACATTGATCATAATAAGAAATGTTTTTTGAGCACCGAATCAGCTTATTACAGTAGAACGATTTCTGAAGGATCATGTGACACTAAAGACTGTTGATGATGTTGGAAATCCAGATTTACATTTTAAACTATATTAAAATAGAAAACAGTTATTTTAAATTATAATAATTTTTTTTACCATGATATTGAAAAATTATGTGCCACAATTTGTATTGTATAATTTTACAGTGTAAACTTAAAAGTAAATAGATAAAAGTAAATGTTTTCAAAATGACGAGTCCATTAAAATCCACAGCACATGTGTAAATTCTGTAGTAGCAGCTCAACATCTTCATCTAGTTAATGCATTCATTTTTCCAATGCTGAAAGTTCAACCTGGAGGAGTGGAAGACCAGATGTATGCCTAACCTCTGACCCCATTACCTTAAGCAGAGTGCCATTTGTGCCAAGGGGTGTGCTGGGGAGAAACACCACTGTCTCTTTTCTGCTATGGTCTATCTGATTGCCAACAGACAGTGACCAAAAGCATGCCAACCGCTGGGACAAAACTTTTTTACTTTCAGGAAACAATCACTGTACAATACTACTGATCATTGAGAAATTTATGGTGTAACACTGAGATGTAACATGTTTTAAGCCAGGTACAGGGAGTCTTGATAACTGATATCTACTGTACAAATACCCATTGTTCTCTTTATATTAATCGAGCCTTTAGCTAGGAAAGGCTGAGGGAACAGGACTTTGCAATGTCTTTCAGTGTCCTATTAATCTGTTAAGTGTTTGACATGATACAATACTGGACAAATGTATAGCTGAGAGCAGTGTGAAGTTTTCCTCAAACAGATCTTCTCACAAGTTCCTAGGGGAATTCCTAAGCGATGTGTGCTTGAACAGATGGCGGTGGTTGGGGCATCAAAGCACTGATGTGAGACCAGGGACAGTGTGAGCAGAGATGCATCTGACCTGTCAAAAAAGTGAGCAGGAAGTTTGAGTGGTCTTGCTTTGGTCCCCATTAAGATGGGTGTCTGCTAGGAGGAGGTTGGAATCTGTTTGCAGCCACAGAAGGTCGTCTGAGTTTTTGGTTATCTTATGTGTGTATTCGGGAATGGTGCATGCATGGTTTCATGTGCTTGTGAGCGCACAAAGTGTTTCATTGCCCTGGCAATGCAAACATTGAACAGATTTGTCTGTCATCAAAAACTGGTTGAGCAGTTTACATGGTGGTTAACAAATGCCTGGAGAGTAAAACAAAAACATGATACTTTATATACTCTGAAGGCCTGGAATATGTGAAAAGAGCTTTAAACGGATTGTTCACCCAAATATTAAAATTAATATAATAAATAATGTGTGTGTATATATACATATAGATATATCCTAACCACTTGTTTCAGGATAATGATAATGAAAGTGAATGAGGCAAAAGTGACAAAAAAGCACAGAAGTCATAAAATCATAAACAAACATACAAATAAATATTTTGAATCAGATCTTTTCAATGAGTCAGTTGATCCAGTTCACAAAATGGGTCTGAATCACAAATCAGATAGGTTATCAAGTTTGATGCTGACAGAATTTTCATTTTTTGGTGAACTAACCGTGCAACAAATTAAACAAACACATTTTGTACTAAATAATTATTAATAATAAATATATACATTATTAATTTGAAAACATATAATTTCTCTTAGTTCATATAATCGCAATCCTCTCTTAAATAAATCTTAAAACAACCCATTATGGGCCACTGAGTGTATGGAGCCTATATGCAACTGGTAGAGAGAAAGAAGAATTGTACTCATTTTCTGACTTTCTCTTCTTTAGAGATTCAATGAGTCAAATTTTAGCAGATTTATAGCAGGAAAACAGCACTACTGTTTTCACTACTGGCCCATTACGTAACATGAAATAATTTCACGTATTTCTTGTGTATTAAGCTCAGACCAAGACATGTACATTCAAACTGTTTCCCTGGGAAACAATGTTATCATGTAGTCAAATACACATCATCCGTATTTGGATCACACATCAAGTCACAGGCCAGTGGCAAGTCATGTGTTCCTTTTATGTTTTTCTTTAGGCCAAGCACACACTACAAGACTGAAGGTTGCCTGTGCACATTTAAAGGGATACTCCACTTTTTTTGGAAATAGGCTCATTTTACAGCTGCCCCAGAGTTAAACTGTTGAGATTTACCGTTTTTGAATCCATTCAGCCAATCTCCGGTTCTGGCGGTATCACTTTTAGCATAGCTTAGCATACATCATTGAAGTGGACAAGACCATTAGCATTTCTCAAAAAAAAAAATGACCAAAGTGTTTCGATATTTTTCCTATTTAAAACTTGACTCTTCTGTAGTTAGGCGCAAAGATATGACGCAGCGCCTGAAAATAGGCTACCTTCCGTCAACTGCGCTGCGTCATATCATTACGCCTGCTGCACTCATGGTACGGCAGTAAAGTTTCTTGATTATTACACAGGAATGAGAGTATAGTTCCTAGCCATATCAGCCTAGAAAATCGCAACTTTACATTTTCCGTCGGTCTTAGTGCACGATGCAACTACAGAAGAGTCAAGTTTTAAATAGGAAAAATATCGAAACACTTTGGTCATTTTTTTTTTGAGAAATGCTAATGGTCTTGTCCACTTCAATGATGTATGCTAAGCTATGCTAAAAGTGGTACTGCCAGAACCGGAGATCGGCTGAATGGATTAAAAAACGGTAAAACTCAACAGTTTAACTCTGGGGGAGTTGTAAAATTAGCCTATTTCCAAAAAAAGTGGAGTATCCCTTTAAAGATTCACAGGTTCTTCTACACACTGTCACAGATTTTCAATTACACTTCTAAACCAAAATTCAACATTTGACTTCTGTTTCCCACTCTAACCTTCCTTTTGCCTTGCCTTCAGTCTTGTAGTGTTTGGCAGGTCATTATTTTTCGGCACAAGATATAGATCTAGAAAGAGAGATATTTAGAGGCAGATGTGCCGTGGTGTTATGTGCTATGAGTTCTCGGAAGATAACTGATGGATGAGAGGGAGAACAGATTGCCAATAGGTTTGCATTGCTCTCCTGTCTATTAGCAAGTTTCAGTAGGAAAATCAGTAATTAAAGCCTGTTTATGAGGTGCTGAAAAAATGAAGGAAAAAAATCATCGATCATCAAAAAGATTTTAACCTCTCAAAAAGTCGTGTTATTCTGAGTTTGTCTGCAGAGTCCTCATATGCTTTCTGTAAACTATCTTGTGCACTGCAGAAAGGCTCATTTAAAAACAAACGAAAATCCAGATATCCAAGGTTCATCGAATTCATTTTTAACATGACAGAGGATGCACAGACATGACCGAGAACATCAGTTCAAGAGCAGAGGTGACAAAATCCAACATATCTTATGGTAATTCGTAATTATTTTATGTTTTTGTGAATTGGTGGCTAATTAATTTGAATTCATATGATCTCATTCATACGTTTTCATACGATCTGCTTACGCCCCAGTGTCAGGTTTGTTTAGGGGTGGGTTGAGGAGTTGACCTTCATGCTTCCTTTAAAAAAAAAAAAAATTTGTCTGTTTTTGTACGATTCACACAATACAAATCACAATACAAATAAATGCGAAATCGCCACCTTGTAACATAGTTACGTTTTCCCGTAAGATCAGGTTGTAAAATCTTCAAAAGGTCTGCATACAAACACATTCACAGTCCTCCCAGCCAGAGTTCATCCAAAGTCACTCTATTTCAGCAGAACCAGGAGAGTAGGATAATGAGACAGGCCCCCCAGACCCGTCCACTGATCTCCCCGAGCCCAGGAGCCAGGGGCCCACAGAGCCCAGATCAAAGGTGCAAGTCACTGTCATCAGAAGCCAATGACGGGTCAGCTGCAAAGATGCCTTTTAATGGGGACCCTTTTTCCTTTACGGTCTGTAGAAGGGGGGTTAATTGAAAAGACGTGCGTGTCAGAGGCGTGGCAGTCCAAGGTTCCCAGGACAATTAAGCACCCTGGTGTAATATATGACTTGACTTATACGGACTTTGCACCGGTGTGGAGAGCTGACAACCAGTTGAGGGTTCCCAAGTGCAAGTACGATTCTTATTTTGACGTCTGGAAACGATCCAATCTGGACGCTACTAGGGAAAGGTCCGTCTGCCTGATAAAAATTGTTGTTTTCAAACATGTTTGAAGTGGATGGGGGTCTCTTTCACTCTCTCGCAAGCTTTGGTAGTGATGCAGGTTGCACGATTCTACAAATATGAGGCTGCAGGGTTTTTGTAATTACCACAAGATGCGATAACCTGAGTTCTGTCACTCTGCCAAGAAAACACTGAACGCCGTTAAGCTGGAAGGGGGGCGGCCACCTACAGAGCCTGGGGTAGAAGCCAAGTCTACCGAGGGAAGATCACGCTAGGCTACGGGTGGGACTCTCTGGACCACCGTTGGGCCATGGGCAGTGTAATGTCACAGACACATGGGTAAGGTTGGTCCGGGCTTGTTAAAACGCGAAGGCTTTTAAGTCTTTGTAATCTGAGCCCTAATGGGGAGTAAAACAAGAATACTTGGAGGATTAGGTTGCACCACGAAAGAAAATTCTCTCACATTTTTTTAAGAGAATGTCTTGGCTAGTGCTTTGAATGATGCAGGCGGTGAAATCGTGTTTGTCAGAATACCGGAGCACCATGATATAGATGTAACAAAACATTGGGTCTGCCAGGAAACCTGTTTAATAGTAATCACGCTCTTATGAGTCAAAGAATTGCTGTCTGTAGAGCAGCGGCTCTCAAACTGTGCTGTGTGAGGGATTCCAAGTGTTTGGCGAGTTTACTGGCTGGAATAAAAATAAAAAATAAATCTTTTTTATAAAAAATAATAATGGCCTTGCCGGCAAGTTGACTAGCTGATAATAAAATAATAAATATATAAAATATTTATAATTGACAAAAACCACCAAAATTTATTCTAAATTAATTACATTAGTAAAAAAAAAAAACTTTTATATTATTTTAAATTTGTTATAAAGGGCTTCTGCTTCTTTGATAATGTAACTGATAGTTATCAGTTATAGGCTATTTTAAACACCAAGGACAATTTGTTTGCCATTTAAAAAAACGTAGGTAGTTGTTTTTAAGTAGTTTGAAGTTTCCCTCAGACTTGGGGTGTTAGGTGGTCTGCTGGTAATGTTAAAGTGGTCCACCATCTGATTAAGTTTGAGAACCACTGCTGTAGAGGTTTGCTGAGGTTTAACTCTTACATGACTGCGCAGACGCACTTTAATGGGCCAAATAAAACTGTAACAGACTTGTTGCACGCACAGCTGTTGTTCTTGGTAATGTCTTAAAAATGTTGATTAGATAATATGTGCTTGCGAGCTTACTGCGCTTTAGACACTGGCCTTAAAACGTTTCTCTGTACTTTTAGGTCAAATATCACATCAAATAACTGGTACTTGGCAGAAAACTGAAATGAAAGAGAGGCAGATCTTAAATGTTTATGGTGTGGAAGAAGAAAGCATGCAGCGAGACCTGTTGCTTAGATGCCTCAGAGATGTTTTGGTTTTGTAAATCCAGCCCTTTGTTGCAGACCTGCATTTCAGCTTCAATGCAGACAGGGGAAACACTCTTGGAACGTGTGAGGTAATCGTAAAAAAAAAAAAAAAAAATCAACGTGTTTTGGTTTGACAAACCACATCAAATAGCCGAAAGCAAACAGGTGCTTTCTGCCTGAAGGTTCAGGCTTTATTTTGACATTGAAAGCTTTAAAGAGCAGCCACCAAATTTACTGTAGACATGACATGTTGTTTGCACACATGACATCACTCACACTGTGTCTGCATGTGTACACACAAATGTATGTGTCTGTATAATAGATGTTTGTTATATGCTTGGGATTTCTCGTCCAAAATGTTTATGCGCTTGTGTCATTTTGGGCAGCCGTTCCATTGCTTTTGTCCACTCTATTACTCTTTGATCATGGATTATTCCCCCTTAATCCTACCAAGTCTGTGATCCCATCTCCGAGCCTCCTCCTTTTATTCTGTGGCTCTTGTTCATGAACCTGAGGCGAGGGAGGAGCGAGGATAGGAGACGAGGTCTTCTTACATGTTCTCTTGGTGACTGCAACCTGAGCCCATGAGGAAGAACTGCCTTCAGATCCACTTAATCCTCCTGTTGTAGCAGCGCTTGTGTCCCTGATCCACAGGTGTGGGTTCAATCCCTCTGTGTCACAAAACTCAGGGGGTTTTACATAGTTCTGAAATATGCAATATATTGACTTTTTGCTGCAATAGATCATCTGACTGGCGTATAAAGCAATTTTGTTTGCAGGTTTAGGCCAGTTTATTTAAAACTAAAACCTAAATTAAAAGTACTAACGTGTTTGGTTAACTGAAATAAAGCTGAAAATAAAATATAAATTTTAGATAAAAAACTTATGGAAATAAAATAAGTTGGAGTTGAAAACTATAGAGCTATAGGAATATATATATATATATATATATATATATATATATATATATATATATATATATATGGGGGCCTATATATATATTTTAAGATATATCAATGCTAAAACGATATATCGTGCAGCCCTAATTTTTATACTGTACAAACTGTATATTCTATCCCCTAACCCCAACTGATGTATTTTAATAACAGGATCTCATGATTTGTATGTACAATATCTTTTCTACACACTTCACACGTACATTTATTTACATTTGCGTGTGTGTATATATGGTCACACTTTAGATTAGGGTCCAATTCTCAATATTAACTAACTATTAACTATGACTTTTGCCTCAATAAACTCCTAATTACTGCTTATTATTATTTAGTTGGATTAGGGAATATGGTCATGCAGAATAAGGCATTAATATGTGCTTTGTAAGAAATAATAAACAGCAAGTATCCTAATAATATGCATGGTAATAAGCAACTAGTTGATTGTAAACATTTTAAGGAATAATACACTTAATACTAGTCAAGTCAAGTCATCCTCATTTATATAGCGCTTTTAACAATGTTTCAAAGCAGCTTTTTACAGAGATAAACATATAATTTAAGGTAACAGAGATTGGTTTGGTTTTATAGTGGTTCTTGAATAATGTTATTTCAAGCTAAAGTTAGTTTTGATTGATTCACTTCCGTCGAAATGGTCATTTGTTATTAAATTAGGGGCCGCTAAGATGACACCGTTCTCTCTAAACAGACTTTAAACTGAACCTGTGATAAACGCTGATGGCGTTCACATACGCATTAAGAATTGATTCTATAGTTATGTGTGTAAAGTGTTGTACATTTTTCTTTACATTGCTATAATAAATGAAATTATTTGTATTGCTTATTTATTTACTTGCTTTTGAGGCTTGTTTTTATGGTTTTGATGTCTTGTTGAATAGTTGCAGATAAAAGCACTGAGTTCACTTAAGCAGCGAGGTAAACTGAACTACTCGTGTTCGTCAAAGGCCAGAAGCTGCAGGCAAAAGCTCTTTTAACCCCATACACAAACAACATAGGATCATATAGCCCTGTTTGCTACTAGGACATGCTTTGGTCTGGGACTAATCCCATCTAAAGCGTGATGGCTTTATGGGTTTACATAATTGCCTTTTAAAAAGCAAAACCATAATGATTACCACAACTTGGATCCCTAATGGCTGCAAAGCTTTGCCAGTATGCCTTTCAGCTCTGAAAACAATAACAACAAAGACAGCAAAATATGACTTTTCAGCTTTTGAAGATAAGTACTCCTTTTTTCCTGAGAAGATGGAGAATTTTTGATTCTAGCATTGGGGTTATGAGGTGGATTGTGGGTAAAGTTTAAGAGTTTATTTTCTGTAATGCCTTGGATGGATCTATTTCCAGTGTTGATATTAGTTACCTGTTCTTTCAAAGCACAAATGTGCCTTCTTTCTATGTTATTATGCAATTACATGTTTCATGCAATACCAGTGGTGCACCATAAGTATTCGCATAATTCCAAAACTCTAAAAACTGCAATGCTTTTATGTGGACGTTATGTAAATGATATGTTTATGTTTGTTTTGTAGGTACACTCGAAATCAAGTCTGTGGATGTGGGCATTGTTGCCATCAAGGGGATTCAAAGCAATTACTACCTTGCAATTAACAAGAAAGGGGTGGTCTACGGGGCGGTGAGCATCATTTTCTCTTCATTTCTCTTTTAATTATAGTTAATGACTGGACTCTACAACAAATAATGATAACGTCTCACGATCCCATCCAAACCGAAGTCGTCCTTCTTATCAGGAATTTTTAAACAACATTCAGAATTTCTAAACTATTTATAGAAATTCAGCTCTTTACAAGCTTCCAGAAAGATCCGTCAGCCCTCGGGTCCTTCTCAGAGGCTTTGATGTCAGAGAGCCTGCTCTATTTCTCATGTCTCGGGGCACTTAAAAAGCCTGGGGTTGTTTTAAAGGACAGTTCCACTCCATTGCCTGTAAATAATCCCCCGGCAAAAGTCGACTTGAGCAAAAGAGTTCTGTTATCTTTGAAAAAGTAAGCTGAGAAGGCCCTCTTCCTTACACTGTAGTCTCCAATACTGCTCCATGCATGCGTTCTACTCCATTCACAATCCAGCCATACAATCCCCAGCTCCCTCTTTGTTAGGAGTTCTCTCCAGCCCCATCGCCTTTCATTCATCCGCTCTCGTGAATGGCAAATGTTACCTGAAACAGGGAAAAACAGTGCCAATAGTTTTCCCAAATGTGAAATCAACTGAGAGGAAGGGGAAAGTCCTAAAATGTAATCGCCTACACCTCAGGACTGTTGTCCTCACTGTGGAAGTATCAATCAATATAGTGACGTACGCCTCCATTTATTCTATTTACGCTTGGAAAAAGGGGGGTAAAATGGGGAATGGAAATAATCCTTATGATGATGCTACCATGAGTAAAGGTCAAATTGGTGGTGGACACAGGTTCACATTATGACACATATTCATTCTGAAAGAAATAATACAATTTGTTTTTTAGAAAAAGTATTACAAATATGTTCAATATTACTATGTACAGGCTGATAATTTTAATTTGTCAATATTATATTGATAATAATATAACAATAATTTGTCTATAAGATAACACATTAAATACTATATATATTTTTTGAAAGCAGTGGCAGAAATATTGATGATGTTAAGATGAGAAATGTGAAAATGGTGGCGGATACAGTTTATCTTATTCCAAAATATCATTATATTATTATAATATTATTATATATTAAAATAAATTTAAAAAAGTATAAAAACATTCTTGATCATAATATGTAAGGGTTTATCATTTTAATGCATCAATATTGTATATTATATTATATTATTACACGGCTCTGTGGAATACTTGATTCTGATTGGTCAATCGCGACATCCAGCGGTATGTTATTTCCAGATAACAACTAAAGTCAGCAGCGATATACGCTTTCTAGGAAAGTTTTTTCTTCGTGGAAGTTTTGCATTTGGTGAGGTAATAAAATATCGAATCTCAGACAAATCAATATTTTGTGTACAGTTATCTAACTATGCCATCCAGTATCGTGGACTCGCTCTCTCTTGTTTCATACAAACGCAGCTGCTGACATTTTGTGACTATTGTTTTGTACACTGTTGGATTATAAAATACAAACAGGTACGATTTTAAAACAGTTTAATCTGAAATTAATATCTCTTATCTCCATAATTATTTATGTGGCGAAATGCTGTGTAATAAGTGGTATGACTGTATACCGTATCTCTTAGATGTCCGTCTAGTTTGAACTTGCTGCGTTAGCAACTGCTCTCTCTGCGGAAGCTTTGCGTTTAAAGACCTAATAAAATATTTCAACTCAATATTTCGTGTCTAATTATTTACTTATGTGGCAAGTAGCCGTGTAATAAGCGGGATAATGTACATCCAGACGGTTGTTATCCCAGAATAAACCCCCGATAGGGTGATGAAGACCCGAACACAAAGCAGATAACAACCGGCTGGATGTACATTATCCCTTACATAATACATGATATACAATATTATATTATTTTTATTTAAATAATTTTTTTCTGACAAGTGGGACAATAATATTGATATGGTTTGCATTCAAATTATTACATTTCAAATATCTCAACAAAATTGAAAAATAGACTTTTACCACACACCACAGATAATATCTAGAACTCACTCACAAATCTTCTTCTTTCAGAGGGATTTTGGCATTGACTGCAAGCTGATAGAGCGGATCGAGGAGAACAGGTACAACACCTACGCCTCGGCAGAGTGGAGGAACAAGAAGAAGCCCATGTTCGTGGGCTTGAGCGCCAACGGGAGGCCGATGAGAGCCAAAAAGACCCGGAGAAAAAACACAGCCACACACTTTCTCCCCATTCCTATCGTGTAGCTACAACCCCACCAAAGGGAACATTTAACTGCACTGAGGAAAGACTTGGAATTTTTCGACAGTATAAAAGGGAACCGTTTGGAGAAAAGGGCACTATGTAAAGGAACTAAGAGAACACCTTTTCACTGAGTCAGACTGTTATCACATATTTTTTTAAGTTATTGGCACCAGGGAAAATATGGGACATTTTTTATGCCAAACCCTTTTCTAGCAAAGGAAAGGTTGGACCAAAACCGACGGAGAGGAATCGAACATTGCAACCTCCCAGAATGGACTGAAGAGACCTTTCACAGAGTGTATTACTTGTGTGTATTTGTGTGTGTGACCTTTGGATGCAGTTATTTATGCTGTACTAACTCATACGAAACACTCTAACAGACTCTCAAACTCTGTGACTCAGTGGACTGAAAGTAATGCAAACACTTACTGGAAGCACTTGCTCAAGGTGCAAGACTGAGAGGCCGAGACGGAGACCCCGCTTCCTACCATCCGAATTTAGTCAAGCTAGCACCATAGCGTAAAGAACTCTAATATTATTAACATGCAAAAGCCACTGTATTTGATATCTCCATTCTTTACCTGACTGCTTTGGAATAAATTATTTATTTTATGTAATATTTAAAGAAAAACAAAGACAAAAAAACATGGAATGGACATTTTTTTTTATCATTTATGCTCCTCTTTTAAAAAGCTATTCTATCGGTTACACATGAATAAATAAATATATTTCTCTTTACCTAACAGAAGTTGCGTCCATGATGCTGAGAAAAGCTCATTTTCTTATTTTATTCACTTTTCAGATGTGAAATGTATCTGTAAAACAAAATGAATTTGCTGCACTTAGTTTTTTCGGTTAATATTTTTTTGATTTTCTCAGTCCCACAATTGAAAAACATTCTATTGTTTCCCAAAAGAAAGAAAAATATCCCAGTGATAACTATGAGCTCATCTCCAAAATGATTCAAGAACTCAGAACACATAATGTCTTCGGTCACTGCCACACTTATTGTCCTAGTATCAGTCATGGAAGGGACTTTTTTTTTTAAGCTGAGTTCACTTTTGCCCAAACAGTCTGAATTGAAAACATTCATACTTGTTTATATATTTCAGCTGTTAACGAAAACCACATATACCCACCCTCAATGCCCTTTTGCCTCATTTTCAACTTTAAGCACAACTTTCAATCATCAAACTGTGCTTTATTAGCCTGCTCACTTCAAAAGAGTCAATGGGAAGGGCATGTGGTGTGTATGTAAATATTGGCAGTAGATTATGGCCTGATTCTGATTATCTCTTCTGTAGGCCTAACGCTTTCTCTCCCTCTCAAGCAGTTCCAGCAATTACTAAGTTAAAACTTTGGGTTGAAATCTCACCTTTTATCCCTCTTGCGTTTTTGAGTTTACTTGGGAAAAGTGACGTTGACAGAACTTTCCCTGTCAGTTCCCATTGTTTCAATTCAGAGAATTTATGCGTTTGTTTAGAAGTTCTAGGTGGTTCGTAAACAACGTTTCATGTGCAATTACACCGTAAGGATTGGAACCGAAACCCGGTTTAATTTTTTGAGGAGTATGACGTTCGGTTCTTAACACACTTTTGTACAAAGCACCGAACTAAAAATAGTTAGCCTATTCAACGGCTCGCAAATGAATCACATAACGCGAGACAGACAACGTGACCATTTAGTAAGATATTCCTCTCTTTATTTAGTGAATCAGAAACAGCAACGCACGTATGCCTATTTTGATTCCAGAATGAGTTGGTCAGGGTCACGGGAAGTGGTTCACAGGATTGTAAATGTAACGGAAATTTTTGTTAATCTACATTTAGGCCTATTCATTTTAAGCATTTAGTAATGTATTTGTAATAAACTCTTTAAGTGGACTATTTAAAAAGTGTTAGGCCTATTTATGTTAGATTATGTTTTTTAAAACATACGCGCAGAGTGCGACGTGGGTGTAGAAAGAATTCGTCCGTATCCGGTTGTTAAGTCGTGACGTAACCACTCTCCGATAATACTGTTTCCGGGTCCAAAGGCCGGGTCCTCTCTAACTACCTACCGCTTTCGCCCGAGTTTTAACATGTTCCCGTGTTGTTTAAATAGTTCGAAGTTAAAAAAAACAAGTGACATTCAAATGTCATTCTACCGCTTTCCCCGTGACGAGAAAGATAAGAGAAAATGGCTGCAGTTGATAAGGTAAGTTACAAATCTTAACCGAATGAAGAAACTTTGGCGCCAGTGGGTGCTATCCCTTAATCCCTAGTAACACCCACTGGCACTGAAGCAAAAAAAGCCCTTTAAGAAAAGGGTTTATGTAGTCTAGGATCTGGAGTGGACGAGCGGAGCGCTTGGGCCCGGAAGAGGCTAAACGTCACGCGTGTCGTCAGACTTAACAACCGAATAGCCGCTCAAAAAAATTAAATAAAAAAAATCGTCCGCAGCCGCTCTACTCCTGAACGCAAGTGTTGTGTAAGGTGGGAACTATAGGCATGTTTTTTTGTGTTCATTTCTATTTCCTGGTCCTGTGCGGGCTCTTTTATTGTATATGACAGTGTAGCCTATAGGCCTATAGCCCAACCCTTTTATTCAAAGGCTTAATTTATGTCTCGTAGATCGGCCCGTTGCATTACGATTGAAAGCAGTAACTTTAGGCTATGTCAACAATGTGATGTGCAGTCAAGTTCTGATGTGTGTATGCTGTTTAAATGAGTGTTCTCACCGACCGACACGGTTGTTGTGATTCACGGAGTTTTGACGAGTTTTATAGACTTGATATTGTTTCCTTTATTGAAAAGTGTTTCCTTTATCCCGCGCCCCTGGAGTTGGTTATTTTTAGGGAATCGTAAGCAGTGTAGTCCGCTTGAGTTGAACGAGTCAAGTTTTGTGAATCAATTCGAACGCATTTGTGTGGCCTTTAAAAAAAGACTGTATTTATGTATTTTTTATTTAAATTAACTCCTTATTTAGCACTGGTTTCATGTTTCTTTTTTCCAAATACTTATTTCAAATAGTATTATCACTTAAAAGACATTCACCATTCTCATTATTTATGTAGGCTAAATGGTGAATGATCATCAAAGTAGCCTATATACAAAAATGGGCCACATTTTATGCTCAGAAGTAGGCCTACATACAGATTTTCCTACCAAGCAAGCAAATTACATTTAGACATGGATAAAGAAGTAAACAAGGAAGATAAATACAAATACCTGTTGTATAAGTCTGTAATCCCCTGTTGACTCATGAAAGAGCCACAGAGTCATTTGGCTCTCGCAGGGAGAAGCTGATTCAGATGCATCATACATATTCAGTGTGCAGCACTGAAGGAATTCCCATTTGTTGGTTTTAGCTGAAATATATATTGTGACCTTCACAGCTTCACAACTTCACTCTTTCCCCAAAGGAATCTGTGGCTTGTTGACCAAACCACATGAGCAGCTGTGAATATTTCATTCCAGAAAGGTTGCTTGGAGAGCAGCAATAGACAGGGCTGATTTTAACAGCCCCGAGGGTAGCGGCACCACTGCATATTTTTGGATCTAGATGTGGTGATATTGAGCCAAGCCCAAGGAGTTCCAGTAACAGAGGTGCTCTTCTATCATTAGTGATCAACAGGTCTCCGAAACACGCTAACCTCATGTCAGCTAACACAAAAGAGCGAAAGTGCTAAATATAGTGGCTTTTCAAACTGCACTTACAGCACGTGTTAAACACAAGGCCAGTTCAGACTGAGATTTGGATCTGTTATGATCTCTCGAGGTTTCCAATTTCTGTTCAGCAGGTGTGTCAAACATTTGCCTTGGCTTTGGCTGAGATGAAGCATGTGTTTATCAATTCAGCTCGAGTGAGTGAAAGAAACAGAGAGACCGAGCGCCTGCCAACTCCAGACAACTCCGACCCTTCAGGAGAACAGAGAACTGGATTTACAAATTAATACGAAGCCATATTCTGCATTTGAATGTAAGTTAATACAAACTAAGCGGCAGAGTATTTTTCTTGCTTTTTTCATCTGTACTGGGATAAGACCAACATTACTTGTCAAATGTGATTTGAAAACATGAAAGTATCCAGTTGAGATGGCAAGATAGCTCAGGATCTTTCACAGACGGGCCTTTCTTGCCCAAACTAAAGCATGTGTAATGTTCATGTAACTTGGGTTTGGCAAACATGCTGCTAATAAAGTTGGTGTTTATTCGGTCCGTCGACCACATTAATGCATTTATCCAATAACATTGTTTGCTAAAACAGCAAATGAACTTGATTAAAGACAACTGCAATCTGTTTTGAGGGTCTGCTTTAGGCTTGAAAAACATGAGGTTTTATAGCGGCTGAGGCTTAGTGGTTGTAAGTACATATTGACCATTTCATCTTCTTTCAATATAATCACATTGCTCTAAAGCAAGGAAAGCATAAAATAATCTTGTGTTTCTATTTCATCTCTTCTAAAGTGTTGTGGCCTACAGAGAATTGAGCAGAACTATTAATTGACCTGTGAATGTGGAGTAATCAAACTTTGCCACTGAATGATCAACAGTCGCTTCAGAACCACGGACAGCTCTGGTTTAGTCTTTATGGAAAGTTGGGCTGATTTGAATTGACAGCTACAGTATGTACTGTAGACTTAAGACTAGACATTCAAGGATTGTTGACCAACTTCAAGACTTCGAAATAGATTTTATGTAACCAACCGTCCTTAAAGTTAGTCAGCACATTATGATTCAAAGGGTTACATTAAGAACAGTTGCATAACACAGAATATTCAGCTTCTCAATTGAATTGAATTCACCTTTATTTGTATATCGTTTCAAAGCAACTTTACAAAAAAATGTGTTTACCTTACAGTTAAGAGTAATCTGTTATCAGGTGACTTCGGTGTCAAAGTAATGTCCATATTGCAGAAATGTACAATTCCAAGACAATACAGATCATGCAGTTATAGCTAACATCATGTATTCATTTAAGCAGAAACAGTGAGCATGTTAAAGCAATTTGTGTGTATGAACACAACATGACACATTTAACAAAATGAACACAGAAATGTCTTTGCCTCACTGATTAGCAATTGCTTTATCAAATCTAAATCATCTTCAGATGGTTCAAAATGCAGCTGCCAGACTTCTGACTGGCACCCAGAAATTTGATCATATCTCTCCAGTATTATGCTCTTTGCACTGGCTGCTGGTCTGTTATAGAATTGAGTTTAAAATTGAACTGTTTGTTTTTAAAGTTCTGAGTGGATCGGCTCCTAAATATCTGTGTGATCTTTGCAATCCATATACATCCATTAGATCTCGGAGGTCTACTGAGCAAAGATTGTTGATGGTCCCGAGATCTAGATTAAAGTTGAGGGATAACCATGCCATTTCTGTTGTTGGGCCAAAACTGTGGAATATTCTTACGCCTTAAAATAATTTGACCTATAACTGTCCCTAGAGTATAAGAATCCATCACATTTCAGTGTTTTGATACTCTCCTCCTTCTCATTTCATTGCGGGCTAAATTGTTTATATTCATTTTTTAGCAAGGTTTTGTACAGCACAGTGGTCAACTACTGTTGTTTTTATTGTGCTTTATAAATATATTTTGATTTGATAGCAATGAAACCCCTTTATGCTATGCTGGTAAAAAACTTTACCAAATGAAGCATTTGCATCAGTCTTGACAAAGTACTGTAACCAAATCACAGTAAACAGCCTCACAGATGCAGACGAACTGAATTAAAAAAGCAGTATGGGAGAAGTTTGGCTGCCTGTATGATTTTGATAATGACGGCAAGTTCTTCAACCCTTTCCATTCGTGGTGAGGAATAATGCATAAAATGTGTGAGGCGTGATAGTTCGTCGAAACTCTGAGCCCACCTGCCCGTTCCTCTCCTTCACCATCTGAAGGCATCCAAAAACATGCAATTGGATCAAACATGTCAAGAAGTGTTTAACCGAACAGACAGAAGGAACACAAACAGATCTGTGGTGTTTTGACACAATCGCTTTTCTTTTTTAGTTTGTGAAAGGAAATTGAACATATAACACATTTTCCTTGCAATTTGCTTGATTTGACTGGGTTTTGCTGAAAAAGAGAAAGGAACTTGATACCTTACGTAACTATTTGCCATATCCAAAATTTTTCAGCGCTCCGTCCACAGCATTCCATCCACATGCATTATTTTGTTTTCCTGTGGGTAATATCTGGGTGGGCTGGCGTGTTGTCACACATGGTGTGTGTGTGTGTGATGAGAAACCTCAGGGATTCTGCCTGCAAGCTTTGGAGGACTCTCAGCGGTGAGAAGTCTGGGAGCTCTCGTCTTCAAGGCCGAATTGCGTCATTACCTAACACTAGCATCTCGCTGGACATCTGGCCTTGACATGAAACTTCCCCTTTATCACCTGCTTATTGGACAGAAAAACAAGTCTGGTTCCTCTCAAAAGGACACATGTCTTACCTTACTTCTTATTATGTGGAATACTTTTTTGTTGATGTTTGTATCAAATCAGAGACTGACGCCTTTTGAAGCATTTCAACACCTGTCCTCCCTTATGATCGACTATTCGTGGTGCTAGTGGCAGAATTTCAAAAGAATCAACTAGAGTGGATGTCGAAAGAAGGTTTGTGGTGTTCAAAATTACATTTTTAGGGGATAGAGGATAGTTGGAGTTGTTAGGAATACCGCAAGTGATGAAAAAAGAATGGAAAATAATATGAATTCTTTACTTTTGTTGGATCAGTCACTCATCTTTGGTATTTTGGGACAAGCATATTGTCTTTAAACCGCAAAATGTGAGACATCGCTGATCATTTTTATGGAGAATTTCAGTGATAAAGTGTGTTTAAGCTCGTGTTGCACAGGACAAACAGAACCCCAGTCACCCTGTTTCAATAAAACTTCTGTCACCGTGACTTTTATTCAGAAATACCGATGTTCTATCGGTCTGCCTACTGAGGCGAATATTGAACAGAGATTCATGTAATTTGAACTTATTCCTGGAGTCTTTCCAGAGCTGTATGAATAAGACCTGACCTCCCTTAGACTACACACCAAATGCTAATAATCATGGTTTTGAAATGTCACTGTCAATTTAGCGGGTTAATGTGTGATAGTTCAACAATATCAGTTGGACTCGCACAGTTCCGTATAGCGTGACAGCGCAATATCCCAATCCTACGAAATGAAATATCATTTCAATGAATGTGTCTGGCAAACACTCTGATGCGTTCACTGAAAAATAAAGCAGGCTCTCCAAACTGGGCGCATCGCTTGATTTCCTTCGAACTGCAGCTGGGCTAAAGCATGGCAATCACAGGGTTAATATTTCATTTTCATTTTAGGTGGCGTGACTGCCAAACGCTTAAAAATCTGCACCATATGTTGAATGTCCAACAGTTGAGGCTGAACCTATTGCAATTATGAAAACTGTGAAGAAAAATGAAAAAAAGTGTTTTTTGCTAGTATTTGGCAACATATTTTAAGGGCTGAGAAATGATGAGGTCCATTAATGCAGCTGGAACACTATGTGAATATTTCATCTATGCCTGATGTGTGGGAAGATCAAACATGCGCTCAGAAAAGCATTCATATCCCGTTCAAAATAACATTTAAATAGCACAGATCAGTCTCTCTTATAGATAAATATAAATTTCAAAGAAGAAAAACGAAACAGCAGTTGGTGCCTTTGCGATTTCATATGGCTATACTATACACAAATTTCACATTCTGTAACACATGTATATATAAAGTCTGCACTCTGTTGAATGTTTGCACATTACATACCCCATATGACATGTAGTGACGCTTTTAATATAATATTATGGTATTTCTTCTGCTGACTTCGGCGTGACATTCTATAAAGCAATCGCACAACCAGCTGCACATCCAAAAAATCAAAATTTGTGTCAGACTTCTTTAACCTCTTGTCCTGAGACACTTCAGTGGTAAAATTACCCAGAAAGTACACATTTTAAAAGCCTTTTTAGAAAATGTAAAACACATGCTTCCCACATATGCAAGCAATAAACATCCTCTGGCCCTTTGTCCCCAATTTAGCCATCACAATCTAGATAGCTATAAGGAGTGTCCAAAACATTTTTATTGCATTTAGTTATTATTTTATTTATATAATATAACACACACACACACACAAAAATGTTGATTCTATTTAACTGCATTTTTCAGTAGTGTGCCATTAGCTGTTGGGTTTTTTTTTTATTCATGACAAGCTACTTTACATTATTTGATGTTTAGTTAGGCTACTTTATATATTATTTATTTGAAGATAAAGATATTGCCTTATAAGATACCACATTATCTACTATATATATTATATATGCATAAAATTTCATATGGATATTATATTAAAAGAAATTACCACTTTAAATAGGTTTAGGGTGAATCCCATTTCTCTGTCTTACCCCTTCCCCTTCGTCTTACCCCTAGCCCTTGTCCCTCGAAACCGAGAGGTAAGCACTAGGGGTGAAAACATACCCCTATGAAATGAGACACCACTTGGTTACAATTACGTCATCATACATCGTCACTAACAGGCCGCTACGTCACCAGAGGCGACAAGTGTTGATCACAAACTTCCAAGATGCAAGTGTGTGTATGTCGATTGCGTGGGTTTTAGAGATGTTTTTGCGATTGTCTGCAACAAATCGCAGAAATCAAGGGAGAAGAAGAGGTCTACGATGCCTACGAATGCTGGCGGATCAGCTTAAGGTATGTATAAATTGGTTGCAAACAACGTTATGTTGTATTTAATGTCAACCAAACTAACCAACATAGTAGCTGAGCTGGACACGTGTAAATTTCGTGGACTTGTATTATATTGTAATACAAACCCAGTAAAGATTTATGTGTACAAGTAATATTTTGTAATGACTGTTAGCTATATATTTTTTTGTCCCAGTCCAGCCCTGCTATGTGCTTTGTTCTTGGGGAGGGGAGACAACTAGGGTTGCCAACTGTCCCGTATTAGCCGGGACGTCCCGTATTTCGGGCATAATTATTTTGTTCCGTACGTGATCTCCCTTGTCCCGTTTATTGACTGCTACGCTGATCTAACCACTGACTGATACACTGACTGAAATCCCTTTCAATGTCAGCATTTTGATTTCGGCAAATCAGTTTGGGCGAATGCAAACAACGTGATAATTGAATCTAACATCCAGCCACGCAAGAAAACGAATCGGTTACCTAACGTAACCTCGGTTCTCTCTAGATGAGGGAACGAGTATTGCGTAAGTTTAGCTTACGCTACGGGAAAGATTCATCTTCTCGAAATATTGAAGCCAAAAATTATCCTTAATTTTGTATCCGTTGTCAACGCAGTGCGGCAGCCAGCAGACCTAGAGCAGGCTGTCTAGCGTGCATGCAGCCTACCAGTGAGCCCGGCGTGACGTCACGTCCAATGAAGGGCGCTCGCGTCCTCAACGCGTCCTAGCCCGCCAGGATGGGCGTGGCTTAGCGTATATAAGCGGGGCTCGTAGGCTGAAATTCTGGTTTTCATCGACTGAAGCGAAAAAGCGCTCGTGGCGCAAGCACGGCAGGTTACGCAATACTCGTTCCCTTATCTAGAGAAAACCGAGGTTACGTTAGGTAACCGATTCGTTCTCTTACGAGAGGTTCTCTCGTATTGCGCAAGTTTAGCTTACGCTACGGGAACACCTTGTCAACGCAGTGCGTGCCAGCATCCACTACATGAGTCCCAGAGAGCTCGGGGAACCCCGATGAGCGGGAATAAGCGCATGCACATAAGCACTCACATGGAATACAGAGCGGCTATGCCGGTCAATGTATAAGCACGTAGCACATAACCTGATACAGTGCAGCTCAACCAGAAGAGCTGAATCATATGAGAGTAGCTTGCGCACGACAATACCTGGGCAGACCTAACCTCTCACTCATACTGACAGCAGTTTAGCCTGCAGGGCGGGAACTTCCAGGTTATAGAACCAGACAAAGGTGGACGGGGTGGCCCAGCCCGCCACCACACATATGTCATGAATAGAAATTCCGCTGGACCATGCCCACGAAGAGGCCATACCTCTGGAGGAATGAGCCCTGACGCTCAAAGGGCATTGCAGACCTTTTGACGCATAAGCAGCCGCGATCGCGTCCACTATCCATCTAGATCCCTTGGTGCGCCCTCCAAACGAAACGAAAAGCTGCTACGAGCGCCTGAAAGGGGCGGAGCGCATAATGTAAACCCTCAGCGCCCTGACCGGGCAGAGGAGATTAACATCGCTCTCTCCCTCGGATGCAGGCAGAGCCGATAGGGAAATGACCTGTGCTCTGAACGGAGTGCCAATCACTTTAGGAACATATCCGTGTCTAGGCTTGAGGATGACTTTTGAGTCATTCGGTCCAAACTCAAGACACGCAGCGCTGACAGACGGCACGTGTAAGTCCCCCACACGACTGAAGACAGCACAATCAGGAAAACGGTTTTGAGTGACAGGTATTTTAGATCCGCTAGTCTAAAGTCCGGAGTCTAAAGGTTCAAAGGGGTATGCTTTCAGGGCCTCGAGGACCAAAGAAAGATCCCACATAGGGACAGAAGGGGGGCGCGGGGGATTCATCCTCCTAGCTCCTCTAAGGAAGCGGATGACAAGCTCATTCCTTCTTATTGACTGGCCGTGCGCTGATTCTGAGAACGCCGCAACGGCTGCCACATACACTTTGAGCGTGGAAGGGGACCTGCCCTTGTCTAACAGCTCTTGAAGGAAACTAAGCAACTGCGAAACCCCACACCTTCGTAGGTCCAGGTTTTTGTCAACGCACCACTTGGAGAACACAGACCATTTAGACGTGTAGAGCCTTCTAGTAGAAGGAGCTCTAGACTGCGTGATTGTGTTCATTACTGCGTCTGGCAGGGCAACGGGTATTCGTTGATCAACCATGCATGCAGAGACCGGCGCTCTGGATGGGGATGCCAGATCGCGCCGCGAGCCTGAGAGAGGAGATCTGTCCTCACCGGAATCGGCCACGGGGCTGTCTGTGATAGCTGAAGTACCGCAGCAGCTGAAGCCATGTAGCCCAGCATCCTCTGGAATGTCTTCAGAGGAACGGCGCTGCCCGTCTGGAAGGACGCGGCCAGTCGCCGAACACGGCGCGCGCGCTGTGTTGATAAGCGAGCCGTCATGGCTACGGAGTCCAGTTCTATTCCTAAAAAGGAAATCGACTGGCTGGGCAGTAATGAGCTCTTGGTCCAGTTGACCGTGAGACCCAGGCCCTCCAGATGACTGAGGAGCGCAGCTCTGTGAGATACTAACTCTGTCTCTGACTGCGCCAGAATCAGCCAGTCGTCCAGATAGTTCAAAATCCGCACGCCCTGATTTCTCAAGGGGGCGAGAGTCGCGTCCATGCACTTTGTGAATGTGCGGGGTGCTAAAGACAGGCCGAACGGCAGGACGGTGTATTGATAAGCCTGACCGTCGAAGGCGAATCTCAAGAATGGCCTGTGACGGGGTATTCTCTGAATCTGAAAATAGGCATCTTTCAGATCGAGAGAGATAAACCAGTCCCTCGGGCGAACGTGCGTCTGGTCGTAAGCATTTTGAACGGTTGTTCAAATGCCTCAGATCCAAAATAGGTCTGAGAGCCCTGTCCTTCTTGGGCACGAGAAAATAACGGCTGTAAAAGCCCGACTCGCTCAGGGAAGGCGCTACCGGTTCTATGGCCCCTTTGCACAACAGCTTTGCTATTTCTGAGCGGAGTAGATGTGCTACTTCCGCGCTCACTGTCGTTGCGGTCCGTGCTCAAAAGCGTGGGGGACGGCGAGCGAACTGTAACGCATAGCCCTGTCTTATTGTGCTTAGCACCCATTCTGATACCCCTGGAATCGCTTCCCATGCTTTTATGTGTGCGACTAGGGGCAGAATGGTCTGGGCTCTGGTCGCCGCGCTGGACGGGCTCAAGAAACTGAACCGGAGAAATGGGCGCAGCGCGCGCGCTCTCTGTGCATGAAAACGGCGGCTCGCTGACAGCGATAGCAGGCTGTTTCGTATATAGCGTCCCGATTGCTGTGAATGGGGAGCGGCTTGCGATCACTTCGTGATGCGCGGGCGGCGCCGTAGGCGGCGTGTATGTTAGTAAGCGTGGGCGCTCGCGAGCGGGCACGGGACTTACATTCATAACTTGACCGGTGTATGGCCGCACTTCATGGCGTGCGATAGGCGCCGTGGGCGACCTGCATGTCAGTAAGCGTGAGCGCTTGTGAGCGGGCACAAGACTTACGTTTATAAACCGGCTGATATGAGGCTGCACATTGTGATGTGCGAGCGGCGCCGTGGGCGAGGCGCGTGTTAGTAAGCGTGAGCGCCTGTGGGCGGCCACGAGACTTACGTTCATAGCCGGGTTGATATGAGGCTACACACTGTGATGCGTGAGCGGCGCCGCGGGCGAAATACATGTCAGTAAGCGTGAGCGCCTGTGAGCGGGCACGAGACTTTTGTTCATGACCTGACAGATATGGGGCTGCACATTGTGATGTGCGAGCGGCGCCGTGGGCGAGGTGCATGTCAGTAAGCGTGAGTGCTTGCGAGCAGGCACGAGACTTACAACCTGCTTGATATGAGGCTGACTTGGCCGTGTGATAGAGCGGGCAGAAGATAGATGTGGGCACGGACACGTGGGCACATCTCCTATAGTTAACACTCGAGCGGCACTTGCCAGCTTTATGTGAGTGGGCTCTGTGAGTGACATGGGAAGTGCTGTGTTTGTGTGTAGGGGCGGGCACTGGGGCGCGGGCACTTTCTCTACACTTAAAACACCATCGGCGTGAGCCGGATAACCAGACATTTTGCTCTTTATGAGATTTCTCTGGGTCGGTTGTGTGCAGGCGAGCAGGTCGTGTTACCGGCTCGTTGGCTGCTGACCACTGCAGTAGCCTGTGTTAAGGGGACTGACAGGGAGAGAAGCTTTGACGGTGGTCCGGCCGTGGTGAGACTCAACCGTCTTTTCCCTCTTGTTGTTGTTAGGAGGGCTTCGCGTGCTCGGGCTTCAATGCGATCTTGGTCCGCAGTCCACGTGGGCGGTGCGGTCCGTGGCGGTTGGACGAGCGCGATCTGGGGCGGCCGCCCCGTCGCTGCGCAGACTGGCTTGACTGGCTGGACTGCCTGGGCTGAGCTTGGCGCTGTGAAGTTGCTCGTGCAGGCGGCCGGTCACGTGGGCGACCTGCAGCAGAGCTAGCACGGCGGGGCAGGAATAAGTTCATGGCCTGGGAAGTTTTCTGTACCTCCTTAGGCATTGACCATTCGAGCCCGAGTCGGTCACCGGCCTGCGAGAGGAGGCGTATCAACTCAGCGTCGACTCCAGTGCAGGTCCTGCCATATTCCTGGATCGAGGAGGAGGCGGAGTGGTGGGAACCCGACCAATCCTCGCTATCCGAAGCCAGGATGGAACAGCTGTCTCCCTTGGCGGAAACTTCTGCCTCGTCATCAGACACGACTGCAGTGCGGGCTTCGGCCGGCGGCTGCGCATCGGTGAGGAGAGGCGGTGAGAGCGAGGGCGAGGCTCGAGGGAGGGACTCCGGCGAGTGCGTCGCAACGGCCACAGGCTCCGGCGGTCTTTGAGAACGGCGCTTCTTCCTGCGCGGTCCTACAAAGGGCGGAGAGACAGCTTGTTCGGTGAAAGCTTTGAGTCGAGCCCACAGGGTCGACATCAAAAGCTCCTCGCAGTGCTCACATCCTCCAGATGAGAGGGCAAGAGCAGCGTGTTCTTGGCCCAGGCAGAGAGCGCAGATAACGTGGCGGTCTCCGGCGCTGAGCTGGGCTCTGCACGAGCCACAGGAAGTGCGAGACATCTTTACAAAGACGTCTCGCTGCTCTTTAAGACAGAAGCGTGAGTAAAAAGGATACGTCGCCGGATGGCGTAGCTCGCACGGCAGGCTGAAGGTGGCGAAGGCGGCCGGCTTCTTCAGGCACTGTCCTAAGCTGGCTTTTCGCGTTTCGACGGCGGCGTTGGCTTCTCAAGGTCCAGCGATGCTGCGAGCTTCGCTGAAGAGATGAAAATCTGAATTTCAGCCTACGAGCCCCGCTTATATACGCTAAGCCACGCCCATCCTGGCGGGCTAGGGCGCGCTGAGGGCGCGAGCGCCCTTCATTGGACGTGACGTCACGCCAGGCTCACTGGTAGGCTGCATGCAGTTGCCACAGGGCAGCCAATGAGCACGCTAGACAGCCTGCTCTAGGTCTGCTGGCTGCCACACTGCGTTGACAATGGATACAAAATTAAGGATAATTTTTGGCTTCAATATTTCGAGAAGATGAATCTTTCCCGTAGCGTAAGCTAAACTTACGCAATACGAGAGAACCTCCGTAAGAGAACATAAACCTACCTGAAGGAGTAATTTGCTGATTTGCTGCTCAATAACCATTTCTGATTATTATCAGTGTAGAAAACTTTTTTTTTTTCGCTCCAGGATTCTTTGATGAATAGAAAGTTTCAGAGTTTTCTGAAATGGGAAGCTTTTGTAACATTATAAATGTCTATACAGGACGGTATATGTAAAGCATGTGTCAATGTCTCCAAAGCAAGTTGTGTTATGCACTTATATCAAACGAAATTTGCTGCTAATGGAGTTTAGTTAAAACTGTAGACATGCATGGAGTCCATTCAAGGCTAGTCAGAGAAATGCGGGACTGTTGTGCAAATCAGCAATGTAATGTTAGCGTAGCAAACTAGTGATTTTTAAAACCGTTTCTTAAGAACATGGTTGCAAATATATATGTACAGGACTGTGTAGAGCACAAAACAAGACTTTATTTAAGCCGAAAATACTTACATTTATGGGACTCTCTGGATGATCTGGCTGCCATTGTTGCCGGTTGCGCAGTGTATTCTGGGTACCCCTTGATTTCAAGTAACCTCGCGAAAATGCTTGGTTTTAAGGGGTATGCTCCACTTCCCCTTAGCCCTACCCCTCGATCAAAATGAGAATTGGGAAAGCCCTTACTCTCACGTGAACGTGCAAAACTAAGGGGAAGGGGTAAGACAGAGAATTGGGATTCCCTTACTCTTTCCCCACTACCGACGGAATTTTTTCACTGTTATACAGTAGGGGGGCGCTATTAGCCTACACATCTTCTGAAAGAGTACTGAATCTCCTGATCAAAACACAGGCAAAAAATACACAGAAACACGCAATATCATATGTAATATGCATATGTAAAATAACGCAATCATCAACATTAAACAGCATGTAAATCAAAAGTGCTTAATCTTACTGAATGAAATGTCGATACAAGACGAGCTACAGGACTGTGAAGCTTTGGGGGTGTCGATCTACTTCAAAAATGTTTTGATCATCTTTCTGAATTCGATCTGGTCTTTGTCAAAAAAGTGATTTTCTCAGCTTTTTGCTCAAAATGTTGCTTTTTTTTATTAAACACCCACATTCAAGTGTTGATACAAAAAAGAATGCAAGAAGCTAAAACAAAACTTTTTTTTTGTTTGTTTGTTTTTAAGCAGAGGGTCTGTTCTTTCTTTTAATATATTTCATGGTCAGATATTCATACAACAAAATATTCTGGGGGCCATGACATTTTTGTGAAAATGGTCAAAAACGCTAGAGGTGACCGACAACTTTTTTAAATTTTTTTTAACGTGGTGGGGAAAGAGTTAAAAGTAGTAGCATGTAGTGTAACTTTTTTCATAAGAAAACAACAAACAACAAACTACTTATACAGTAAAGTAGTTAAAGTAAAAAAGAGAAATTGAGAAATTTTCACGCTAGGTATTGTTCATTAGCTATAGTATTATTTTAACCGTAGTATACTATACTAAATAAAAGTAAGAGGCACACTTTTGGTAGAGCACACTACAAGTGTACCACATTATTGAGAAAGATTACATACACTACATAACACTAAATTACATACACTAAGGTTCACTTTGTATTTGTCATGTAGGTTTATGTCCTCCTACTGCAGAAAAATCAACTAAATTAGAACTAAATTTCCACAAAGGCCTTCTTTCCCTCATAAAAAAAGTTCCTAACCGCAGTGTCACTCCCTCAGTTGTTCACTAGCAGTAGCATTCGTTTTGTGTGGTCATTCTGTGGGAGCCATATTTCAAGTGGCACGTATTGATCTCTTACGAGCAACTGCAAGCTATTACTCTTTCTTGTCTTGAGGCTTAAAAGGGTGGGCCGAATGACACAGCTTACTCTTATTGTTTCAACATTTTGAAAATCAACCCATCAAAACTTATTGTAAAAAAAGTGATGTTTTTCCTGTCCGTCAGTGGGGTGGGAGAAAGGACAGTTTGATGAAAGGGATGTTTCATAAAGGCCTCCTAAAGACTAGCCTGCAACATGGGTTTGTTTTGAAAGAAAACAAGTGACATGAGACAGAGGAAAAGACCGCTAAGCCGGCTCTCTCTCATTGAGTTCAATTTCCTTATCTCTTCTCGTCTGGTTTCTTTCCAATATCCTTCTTCCATTTTTTTATGGTGCCTCTCATGCAGGACACAAGTCATTGCAACATGCACTTTAAAAACTAACATACTGTCTGGCCAAGGTAACAAATCCCATATGCCTCCGAATTGTAATGTTTTTTTAAAAAATGTTTTTATTTTTTAGATTGATCAGTGCAATGTGTCGTCCTGTACTTTTAAGCCTAAATATTTTAGACCCTCCAGCCGTCCATACTGTACAGTTTAGGCCAATCACATCCATCATGTGTCTTTCATTAAACATATACCGTAACAAATGTTCTGCCATATTTTGACACAGGTGACATCAAACGTGGAGCATACAGAACTAATCATGCACAACTTGTATCTCAATCACAAATGTAGTGTTTTGCATTATTACCTTTAGGCCTTGATTATAATAAAGTAAGTCTCTTTCCTGCCCTGATATGTGATATATTTATCTAAACTTTAAATCAGATTGCCCACTTTAATGTCTGATCATAAAATTGGCCCTGAACTCACTAGACTGACAAGATCTGTGTTTGCTGACTTAATGCACCAGGAAGGGGATTTTTATCTTTTTGCTCTTTGTCAACCAGTCTTGAGGGTAGCGCACTACAAATGCCACATAAAATAAAATAGATTACATACAGGTTTTTGATGAACAAATAGAAATGTACAGTATAATATCCTTAGTAATTGTGATTCCTGTATAATACACTTACGGTGCATTAAATAATTCAGGAAAAATTGTGACGCTGATGCATGCTATCTATTTTAGCTGATAAACAGCAAAAATAGCACTTGTAAGCTTGTCACCAAGCATAGTGCTTCAATTCTGGAGGAGAAAGAAAGTTACATTTATTGTTATTCAGCAATTTTTTGCAGACAAAATCCAGTCATTTAAATAGGAATCTGCCCGAATCAGGAATTTTGTGTAAAGGTGAAAGTTTTCTCCATGTTGACTTTGCAATGCGTCCAAGTTGGTCACATGAATTCGCTACCTTCAGTCAGTTGATGGTGAGAAAAAGCGACCCAAAAGCAACTTAATATGTGACTTTTTAAATTAGAAAGTAACCACTAGTAACCATCTTTCTATAAAGGGTTACTCAATATTGGAACCCATTACTTTAAAATGTAACATTCCCCAGCACTCTTGTTCTATCACAAACTTTAAAAGCGTCTTCTATAGCAGGCGGCCTCCCCTCCCTCATCTCCTTGTGAAATGTGGACCTGTGAGCTCTGCTGGTCTGTCTTTTCTCACCTCCACTCATTTGGGCCTTGATAAGAGCTCTCCAGCTGGGGCTCAGCAGGGCTGCGGCGCTTCATCACACAATGTCTTAGTGCGCTGTTCTCATTTACACACGCTCCTATTGGCCCACGGCATCACGCTTGGTTTTTACAAGAAAGGCACTTTTAACCATATGTACACAATACAAATGAAGTTTACCTTGGCCAGCAAAGCTTAAAAGCCAGTGTCCTCAACCCTGCTTTAAAAGAGCTAAATAACTGTGGAGGGTCTGACATCAAACAAGAGAGGAACCCAGGGGGAACGGGAAAGGGGGAACATCTGACCAGACTCGAGCCTTCAATCCGAAAGGAACAGAAGCTGGGTGCCATGTCATTTAATTAGCAAGAGCGTCTACTCTGTAGTTTCCTTGTGAGTTTCAGTCACAGAAGAATTACATCTCCTGGATGTTTTTCATGGTGTTGTTGCAACTATGGCCCTGCAGGTTGAAATTAAAAGGACATCATTTGCTTATGTCTGTCTATTTAAGGGGCATAATTACCTTCACGCTTCAAATAAACTAGCTGACACAAACTAGGGACACGGTTGATGATGTTGTTGTTGTTGTTTTTGAAGTGAGGTTGATCTTGGTTTTTTCTTTCTTTTTAGTTTTGATGTTTTTAATGCCAGTGCTTCAATTAGTATGCTGACACCACCTCTACAGATGGAAATACTAGATGGAAATCTTTAGTTGTTGCATCCAATTTATTTGATTTTTCAAGATTTTGAGAGTCTCGACATGAGCCTCCAGACAGCGTTAAAAACATCCCAAATCCCTAACTTCTGTTGCGCAAAGAATTAATCTTAGGTAAACACAACCAAACAAAAGCATTCAATCAAACCAGTTTAAGTTTCCTGGAAATATATTCAGCCCAGGCTCTTAGAAACATAACAGTATTGTGCAAGGAACTGTGTGAAAATACTTTTTTATTAATTGATAATCTGTGCCTGTAATCATAATTTGTGTGAAAATGAATAAAGGCTGTTGGTGTCATTTCAGATGGAAACTGCAGTGAGTTGTATGTATAAGTAAGTTTTTGAAGTTAAGGCACATTTTCCCAATATTCTAGGTTGATAATAATAGTTAGGGAGCCCACAGACTAACTGGTTTTGAAAAGATGCCAATTTTCACATGACCAACACAAACCCAAATGAGGCCTAACCATTCTTAACAGTATAATAAAGTTCAGTATAATTTTCTCCACCGGAAAACATTGATATCTCTAATATATACACTTGAGGGATGAATGAAGGCCTCAGCGGTAACGACATCTTGCCCCAGACTAAGAAATCATTTGTATCGTCTAGCAAATAGGCTGTATAAAGACTGGCATGTAGCAAATGAGGTAAACATCCACCGTTTTTCCCATCTGCCCCGGCTGTAACCTGTGTGTGTGGGGGGCGGATGGCTGGTTGGTTATGGCATACTGAGTCGGCTGTCAGCCCCCAATTTACCGCTGACCCAAAAGCACTACTCTCAGTCCCGCCACAGGTCCTCAGGCGGTGGGTTATCTGAACTGCAGCAACTCCTGATCTCTTGTTCCCTAAATTCCCTGGCATTCTATGAAGAGATGAAATCATAATGAGGAATAAATAAATGAAAACAGCCAATAACAACAATCTAATTCCACACAATTACTGCAATATTCATGTGCTGAGAGAAGAGTATTACATAATGCATGGATTAGCTATTATTATTAATTATACGTTAAAGTAAGTTATGTACGTTTTTGAAACATATTGATGACTCAAGTTATAGGGGTAAATCTGTTTTTGGGGTGAACGATGCACCATATATATTATAACATGATGGAAAAATTATTTGAAAATTTCACATGAACTGGCTCCTATAGATAACCTAAAATGTACTAAATATTTTTATTAAATAGAAAAAAAAAAATCAAAAAAAAAAAATATATATATATACACACACACAATATACATTAATAATATACATTATATAACATTTTATATAACTTTTTATAATTTAAAATTTTATATAACTTATAATCATTATCATTATAAATAATTAACTATATCCTTAATACAGAAAATAAACTATACAGAAATCACCACAATCATTATGCCATTTTATTCACCCATAAAACAGATTATGAGTCATCAAAATGTTTCAATGATAAAATGTGAAAATAAATATTTTTCACCACATGCATAAAAAAATATAGAAGATTTAAAATATTCTGCAGATGTTGTGGAAAAGCCTGGCAAGAGTGACAGTCATCTGACAACGAAATCCTGTGTGCGCTTAGCGCATGAATGACAGACCACCAAACCACTGCCTTCATTAGATGTTTTATCAGCGGCCTAAATGCTTATTTCTTGATGATGAGTCTCCCAGACCAGGACACGCAAAAGATAGAGCCAGGATGTTCCTTTAATGCCAGATCATAAATGCCAACACAGTGGTGCTTCTGGTCTATATCCATTCCCTAGGTAAACCCACAATGCCACAAGAATCCACATGGCTGGAAGAGTAACTAGAAACTGACAGAGTGAAAGGGGAAGTCAACATTGAGCTGAGCTGAACTGTGAACTGGCTGGGGAGGTGTGGAACTCAGCCATAATGTCCCGGGTCAGGTTAAGTGTGTTTTCAGAGGAGGGTTTGTTAATAGGACGTTTTTCAACTCCCACTTAATGAAAGTGTCATTTACAAGCTGGAATGCGCCAAATAAACCTATGCTTATTCTTGTGACCTTCTATGATAATTACATTTTATTTACATTAAACAAACATAAAACAATGCCCATAAGATGCATTACTATATGCATGTCATCTGCACTAATAAAAAGGATCAATGTTAATGGCAGTTTATTTATAAAGCAAAATTAGAAGCAACAGAAAGTTGACCAAAGCGTACCAAGTGTTTCCTTTTGAGCGGCACTGCTCTTGCTCTGCTGAATCATATTTTATGAGTTGCAAATGTGACATCGATCGCAGTCTGCAGTGCATGTGATGAAATTAAAAAAGACTGTGTCCCTTGAATGAATAGAAAGAAATGTCTTTCTATTGAGGTGTCCTTGTGGGCTGCACTAAAAAACAACATGGAGTATTCCAACTACCAATTAGTAACAAAAGACAGTGGTTACTGAATCAACATCAGCAAGTTGTTAACATAATGTATCATGTATCACAATATATGATTTCTTTATCACTATATATATAGTAAATAATGGATATGGGAAAACAAAATAATGTAGGAAACACTGTGCTGTACATACAATAGATAAGCATAAATTATATGAATAAAACAGAATATAATTTGATGTTTCACAAGCTTGTAAAATGTCTTGGAATTTATCAGATTTACATTATTTCCAACCCTGGCATTCATCCTAAGAAAGATTCTTAAATTCTCCCCCAGAAACACCCTAGGGGTCAAGTATGCTGGATTAAAGCATCTTTTCAAGTGCTGG
This sequence comes from Gila orcuttii, assembly GCA_026230005.1. Lineage (NCBI taxonomy): Eukaryota > Metazoa > Chordata > Actinopteri > Cypriniformes > Leuciscidae > Gila > Gila orcuttii. Next base: position 31,012,383 of record JAPDVR010000014.1, read on the forward strand.
CTCTGGTTCTCACATTAGCAGCCTTACATGTCTACAATATTACCAATTGAATGCCTTTTACGCATACCTTTTTGACATCTTTGTGAGACTGAAATTCAAGTCAGCGAGGGGGGGGGGGGGATGTTTAATTGGCTATGTGAAAACTATGAAAAAGAAGAACTCTGCAGTCTCACCGCAGAGAAACAAAAAACCTCTTTAAATTATGTTTTATTAACCAGGTTCGGGAGGAGCAGGTGCAGATAATTAACCCAATCAGCACAAGTGGAGATCAATCAGTAATCGACTCAGGACAAGATAAATAACAGCAGAACCCACTTGTGTTTCTTGACGGTTTATCAGCATTTGGCCCCGCAGTAGCCTACCTTCCTATCATGTCCGAATCGAGCTCTTCCCGTTTGGTGAAGAATCTTTCGTCCGTCAGAATCAGGAATATTTGCCGCAATCCTCTGGTGTTATCTCGCGGGCGTCAGGCCAAACAAACGGGTCTTCGCCACCGCGGGCGAAACATCCGCAATCTACTTCCGCGTATTTCTTTAAACCGAAGCTTTCAATAATTCCTGCCATAGAGAAATGGACAATAAGGCAATGCTGCCCTCTTCACACGAAGGAACAGGCCTTCCTCCAGCGCCAGGCCGCCGCGGCAGGCCCTAAGTAAGCCGCGCTGCAGATTCAGTCCCGACCAGTCCACACTCTCAACGTCTGCCGAGTCAACTCCGTGAGTGCTCAGCTCAAAACCTTTTCGTTTCCGTCCCCGGTTTAACTTCGCATCGCTTCAGTTGTTGAATCACGAGCCAGTTATGCTATCTGGATACTCATTTTTTATCGGGGAACACTCGCTTTAAATAATTTCTGTACAAATGATTTGCCGTCAATAACGCGATGCTTCCTCGTGGCATAAACTCACACGTAAACAGTAGGTCTCACATTACGTGCATATTGCACACAGAATCAAGAACCTATCACTAACACTGTCCTGTGTCTACAAAAATCGCTTAGCAACTTAAAGTTATAGCATAAATATAATTTTATTTAATTTTTTGAAGTAGCCTAATTTAAAACCACTGCTTCACTATTGTTTTTCTGATTCATAACGAACAAATCGGCAGGGAATGTGACCCATAGCCATAGAAATAATTAAAATAAACTGTCATGTTGACGTTCCTGTTTGATGATCATCCAACATCAAACAATGATTACTAAATCAAACCGATGGGTCAGAGGTGAATATATGCAGGTTCTAAAACGTTTTAGTCTTATGTAAGCAGTCTAAATCGTTCTGAACCGGACTGCTATCTTTGCTCAGCCATTAAACTTCAGATGCGCATAATCCTGCAAGGATTAATCTCTCACCTCCTCTTCCTCACGTCTTTGATTAACGTGCAAGAAGACGAGCATCGGTCTGCGAGGCCCCAATCTCCTCCTCCCTTCACTCAGCCCCACACCACAGGAGCTTAATTTCTCCAGGTAAGTTTCTCCACTGCCACAGCAGTGATGTCTCCTCTACTCCCGCTGGAGCTCTGTTTCTCTGGCTAATTTTCTCCACTGCCGCAGCAGTGATGTCTCCTCTGCACCCACAGGATCTCTGTTTCTCTGGCTAATTTTCTCCACTGCCACAGCAGTGATGTCTCCTCTGCTCCCGCTGGAGCTCTGTTTCTCTGGCTAATTTTCTCCACTGCCACAGCAGTGATGTCTCCTCTGCTACCGCAGGAGCTCTCTTTCTCTGGCTAATTTTCTCCACTGCCTCAGCAGTGATGTCTCCTCTGCTCCCACAGGAGCTCTGATTCTCTGGCTAATTTTCTCCACTGCCACAGCAGTGATGTCTCCTCTGCTCCCACAGGAGCTCTGTTTCTCTGGCTAATTTTCTCCACTGCCACAGCAGTGATGTCTCCTCTGCTCCCACAGGAGCTCTGTTTCTCTGGCTAATTTTCTCCACTGCCACAGCAGTGATGTCTCCTCTGCTCCCACAGGAGCTCTGTTTCTCTGGCTAATTTTCTCCACTGCCACAGCAGTGATGTCTCCTCTGCTCCCACAGGAGCTCAATTTCTCCAGGTAAGTTTCTCCACTGCCACAGCAGTGATGTCTCCTCTGCTCCCACAGGAGCTCTTTCTCTGGCTAATTTTCTCCACTGCCACAGCAGTGATGTCTACTCTGTTCCCGCAGGAGCTCAATTTCTCCAGGTAAGTTTCTCCACTGCCACAGCAGTGATGTCTACTCTGCTCCCGCAGGAGCTCTGTTTCTCTGGCTATTTTCTCCACTGCCGCAGCAGTGATGTGTCCTCTGCTCCCGCAGGAGCTCTGTTTCTCTAGCTAATTTTCTCCACTGCCCCAGCAGTGATGTCTTCTCTCCAGTACCTCACTATTCAGAATTGATATTCCAGTAAAAAAAAAACTAATTGATGATTTTCTCTGTCCAGCGCGCATTGGTCTCCCAGCGGACGTAGTATGCATCTGTTTCCTCTTTCTCCATCCAGCGAGCATTGGTCTCCCAGTGGATGTTGCATGCATCTGTTTCTTCTTTCTCTGTCCAGCAAGCATTGGTCTCCCAGCGGACGTAGCATGCATCTATCTCTACTCTTTTCCATCCAGCGAGCATTGGTCTCCCAGTGAATGTATTATGTACTTGTACTGCGTTCTATTATTTATGCGTGTCGGAGTTCCGACTAGGAAGACAGACGTTGCCTAGCAACACGCCCCCTTTCCTCAGATTTCCCAGCTCGGTAGTCAGACAACCGTGAGGACACTGAGCAAGAATTCCGATACAGAATCCAAGATGGCTGCGCCCTGTGTGACTTGTATGAATTGTTTTCATTGGTTTTGGACCGCTTTGGTTGTTTAAATTACGATTTTAATCACTCGTATTACTGCGATACCTTACTGCGTCGGTATCACTGCCTGTGGGTATGGGAATCGGCCTTGTTCTGAGTGCAATATTGAACGAAACCTTGTTTCAAACGGGTGTTACTAACGTGGCTAGCGTTGCTAACAGAAGATAACTAAAACATGAAATAAAGTGAGAATTTAGAAGTTCAAACGGCTGTGTTTTGATAAGCGCCTGGTACTCGGCCAGTGCTACCATAGCAACAGCTTTCTGGGTGGCGTCTATGTCTTTCTCCGACTCGGACGCGCAAAACATACCAGAATACTTGAAGCGTAGAAGTGACGTCATATACGAGGGCCGAATCGGTTCGTTGACAAAAATCGGTTCGTTGACAAAAATCGGTTCGTTGACATAATAGAACGCAGTGTTATCTCTACTCTCTCCCGTCCAGCGAGCATGGGTCTCCCAGCGGACGTACTATGTACTGTAGGATTACAAATTTATTAATGTTAATTTAGGTTAGTATATAAAAAGTTTATTAGTGTGAATTTTTATAACTAAGATAAATGTCACAAACCTGCCTGTTCCTGTCTGTCCTGATCTCTCTATTGTAAGTTAAATTGATCAGAGCACTGAGAATATCACCTTTTGTCGTTGAATGGTCTGGCTGATTAATTTCTATGCATTCGAATCACACTGTTAATGCCGATGAGATCAGGGCTGGGGAGTTTCAGGTAGCAGGGCGGACTCCTGTGCCTCATTTACATTCCCCCTTGAAAGATATATAAACTACAATGTATTTTGCCTTAGTCAGATCTTGGACGAAGCAGACTACAGCAATAAAGAAACCTGCTCGAAAGATATCCCAACGTCTCCTGGTCTTCGCTTCTGAGTTCCTACACTTTAGAAGAAAGTTCACTACAGTACTTATCTCTACTCTATCCCGTCCAGCGAGCATGGGTCTCCCAGCAGACACAGCATGTATCTATCTCTTCCCACTACCTCTGTCCAGCAAGCATTGGTCTCTCAGCGGACAGCATGTATCTTCCTTTTTCATATTTCTGTCCAGCGAGCATTGGTCTCTCAGCGGACTCGACACGTATCTATCTTTCCTACCCAGCCAGCATTTTCAAATTCATTCCACCTCGCAGGTGGCTGGTAGATCCCAATATCCTGACGCCATCGAGCCGCTCATGTCAGAAGCTACATGGGCCCTCCCGGTCAGCCGTTTTTTCGATTCCCGCTTCGCTCACCCGTTAACGCCACGGCGATATACTTGATCAAGCGATCAAGCTTATTGAAAAGCCAGCCTGCCAAATTCGCTGCATCTTTGGGGGGTCTATACTATGGCAGCTGTCCTTTTGCTCTTTTGCTTTTTGGGGGGAGTACTCTGGGTTCGGGCAGAAATTCCGAGCTCGGAGTCTTCCACCCGGACAGCACGCCAAGTACGCATAACCTTTACCATAATAATTATATGTAGATGTGAACTCGTGAAATGATGTTTTATTAACAAGGTTCGGGAGGAGCAGGTGCAGATAATTAACCCAATCAGCACAAGTGGAGATCAATCAGTAATCGACTCAGGACAAGATAAATAACAGCAGAACCCACTTGTGTTTCTTGATGGTTTATCAGCATCCCACCTCCACCCCATCTCCTCACTTTTAGTTCCAGCTCTAGTTCCATCTACTCTTACCAACGGGGGGAGTACTCTGGGTTCGGGCACAAATTCCGAGCTCGGAGCCCTCCACCCGGACAGCACGCCAAGTACGCATAACCTTTACCATAATAATTATATGTGGATGTGAACTCGCGAAATGTAAGTGGCTATGTGCACATTACATGAGCTTTGTGATAGAACAAGGGTCACCGTTCCTCAGTTGTTCTTTCACTCACTCTCGCCCCTTTCCCTGGAGAGGACCGTTTCTCAAAGCAAACCTGTTTGTAGTTACAGGGTTTGTTGTGCTCCTCTATTTTGTAGGTCAACATGTCCCCCCCCCCCCCCCCCATTAATTGGTGGCTCGGTGTATCACGCAAGGAGAGTCACAGCTGCTTCGCATTATACAGGGAGAAATGCTGGTGGAAGCTGGTCATCTCTGCTCGGAGCAGGTTCCCTATAATGTACCTCTAATGTAGATTGACTTACTGAGCCCCATCATGGGCTCCTCTTACTGAAAACCACTATACTTCACCAACTGTGACCAAAGTACAGGTTTTATGCCTATACAAGCAAACAAACACCCTCTAATTTGTATACACAATGAGGTTGGGTACAGTTTTGTATGTTATCTCAGTCGCATGAGTGCGTGGGACTCCAGTGCAGACACATCGGGATGTGAGACAGGTTAATACTGCAGTATAGCTAACCTCACATGATGAGGGATTTACACGCATTTTCCCTTTAATGCCAGGTGCTTTAGGCATAACAAAAGACTAGAGCATAAACAGCACTATTACTGCACTGACAGATGTGCATTAGTACAAGACATGTGCATTTTGATTCTTAATAAAATCAGCAACTTCTAATGAGAAACTGTGGTACTTAAGCAGCATCAGGACAGGAGAAAGAGAGTTCCAAACAAAGTCACAGCAGAACTGTGCATTCACACATTTATTTAATTAATGATTCAATGACTCAGTCATAAAGACAGTCAAATGAATCGTTCTTGAATAAATCAGTGTGATTGTGTAATCATTATGTAATGATTCAGTGACTCATGAATTGATTGCTTTGTTCCTGAATGAATCAGAGTTTTGAATGATTTGGTTGGATGAATAATTCAGTGACTCGCTCATAACAACAGTGGCTATATCAAAATTGCAGTAGCTAGTAGCTAGGTGTTTTTCAATAAGCCGTTACTTCATAACCAATATATGTTCTTTATAGAATAAATGTGTGTACAGTAGTATAAATGTATTCTGGATGTACTAGATTTGCCAAGTTGTCATTGTCATGTGACCTACCAGCATCAGCTTCAGAATCTCGCCGGTAGTAGTAGGTCATACAGGTACTTTTTGTCTGTCATTTTATAAATACCGTGAATTCGGACGTAGTACTCTTTTCACATTTAGTTTTTCACCTATTGAACTATACAATATAGGATGCAGTCAATTACTTGCTTTGTTCCTGAATGAATCACCATTTTTAATGATATTTGATGATTCGTGAAGATGGTCATTTGCCATTCATGAAGACGGTCGCCACCTAATATAACCTACAGAATGAGTCACTTAAAATCCACACCAATAGTGCTGGAACACAGAAACACAGACAAGTAGAATGCTACTTCATCGAATCTCAAAATAAGAGAGTAAACGGGGAACAAAATAAGAGGTTTGGTTTAATGTCTTCTTATGCTTTCCCTTAGTAAAAGATTGCTGAAATAACACACATTGTTAAAATGGCAGGTGAGAATTTACTACTCGCCTTAAGGGACAGGCTGTTTGAGGTATCCAAATAGTGTGATTCAGTGCAAGATCACAGGCACATTCAAATCATTAAACAATATTATGCAGTAATAGCCACGCAATACGTCTTCAATAAAGTACACAGCCATCATAGGCCACCTAATACGTCCATGTGTAGATCAGTATGTTCGCCTGGTACTGTGGCCCTAACAAGCAACAGAACTCAAGGAGGAAACAGAACCTACATCATGCAAGCATCTCCTTTTTTTGTTTTGTTTTTTGAAATAGCTTGTGATTGACCTCACCCTCTCTGCCACCTGATCTTCTCCTTGTCCTGGGCCTCATATTGAGATTTAGCAAACAGAGAAACCTAGTAAACCCCCTCCTTGCTAGCTCTATGCTTAACCTCGGCCACCTTCACTGCCACAGGGCGACTCTGGGAGGACCTCTTTCTCAAAAAGGAAATGGGGCAAAACTATCAATTCAAGACACATGTTAGGGAGCATAGCCTTTTCCCTCAAAATAGAATAAACAATTACCAATGCAGGAGTGGAAAATCTGAGGTGAAAAGGGCCAAGGAGAATGATATGTTGTTGTTTTTTTTCATTGAAATGTATTGCCAATGACAGGCGTTTTCGGCTAACTGACCGACCTCAGCTGTTATCTTAGTTTGCAACCAAAACAGGTCAAAATATTGTAGTGTATTGTAATGAATCAGAAATATACTACACAGCCAAAAGGCTGTATAGGGTAAACTAAGGAGACTATAAGGAGACTAAAGAGATTACATGGGTGTATTCTTGATTTTATGCACCTGCTAGTAAATGGGTGTAGTCCCAAACACTTCACTGGCAACTTCACTGAGCTGTGACATTTTAGGCAGATAAAATAAGATAGATAATACTTGTAAAAAAAAAAAAAAAAAAAGTATCCTGTCAGAAAAGGAGTCCATATAATGGTGAAGTTACATCATCTACTATATAAGGCTAAGTTTACCATGCTATAAAAACCCAAACCATTTCTCCAAAAAAACAAACAATTTGGGCACATAAACAAAAAGGAAATCACATATCATTAACAATCTCAAAATGGAACTACTAACTAACCACAGTAGCATTTGGGGAGAATTTTTTTATTAATTTCAAAATGTATTGAAATTCAGCAAGGATGCATAAAAATGCATCACAAGTAAAAGTAAATACTTCTATTACTAAAGATTTCTATTTCAAATAACTGTAATTTTTTTTTTCAGAATCAAAGAATCCTGAAAAAATAAATGTATCACATTTTTCACAAAAAAAAAAAACAATAAGAAATAAGGTTTCTTGAGCACCACATCATCATATTATAATGAATACTGAAGAATCATGTGATACTGAAGACTGGAGTAATGATGCTGAAAATTCAGCTTTGACATCACATGAATAAATTACATTGAAAATATACTCAAATAGAAACCAGTTATTAAATTGTAATAATATTTCACAATATTACTATTGTTACTGTTTTGATAAAATAAATAAAGCCTTGGTGAGCATGAGACTTTCAAAATATTCAATTTTGATTAATTAATTCCATTAAAATTTGAGCATGGTTTACTTTCAGTGGCACAAAAGGTAATGGATACATACACAAAACAAGCGCACTGGAATCTCTGGTAACCTTACAGAATAACTTTTGTATTATCTAACATGAACAGATTTTGTGCTAGAGTCATAGGAGATTTACTTTTTGCTGGAGTTTTTAAGGAGGAATGAGAAAAATGGCCTCCCTCAAGGCTGAATTTACCCGTTTCACCACAAATTAGTAGCATAACCAACAGAGAAGAAAATTCAGCGCTAAATCAACATCTCCACAGAAAGGTCCAAAAAAAACAAAGATGGAAAAAAAAACAATCAAATTCTTCTCAAAGAACGAGTAGCAAAAACAATCCAAGCGAGTGATATGTTGACTATAAGGTACTTTTCACACAATGAGCTTTTATAATGATCTAAACATTCCTAGAAATAGAAAGCAGTTGGGATCTATCCGGCAAGACAACATATCAAGGTTGCACCTAAAAACTAATAATAATAAAACAAAAACACAGATTAAGCATTTAGTGCCAATATCATGGTGTTAAACCGCAAACATAGCTTTAGTACACCTTTTACATTCCTTTCTCCCACTTAATCTTGTAATTTTATACAGGTATTCGAATGTGGAGTGGGATATTAAAGTTGCAAGAAAAGCTAAATGTGCCAATGTCAACCACATACAATGGAATTCTCACAATGCTGCTTCCATTCCAGTAACCTCAGGGGCACAACTGACAGAAACCAGCCGAGAAGAGGAGACGCGACCGCTCTATGAGCACTTACAAACACATTGAGAAGTTCAGACGAGCAGATACTGGGGGCAATGAGTTGTGGCCTTTTCCCGCCAAGCGAAGGGGGGTATGGCGCGGTGGTCCTGCTTTCCTCTCATTAGGATTCCTAATTATGGTGACTTGTAGGAGTAGGGTGCTCTCCAAACGGCCAGTAACTGGTTATTAGAATATTATTACAAACATGAGAGGTTGGCCCTGGGCGGCTGATTGCCTGCTCACGTGGGAGGTGTAATTTGGCTGGAATGTTCAAGGTAGGGGGGACTTGGAATTGGTTGCCTAGTAATGAGAGCACCATGGCACATTCAGTAATTACCTGGACCAAAGGAAAATGAAGCAGGAGCTCAGATTTTATCCCAAATTTGTTTTGATTTCTGTCTCCAATAAGGCGGGGAGAAATTAGCCAAATCCTTAGCCTTAATTTATCCCTCTGATCGCCTTGGTCCTCTAAAATTGGCCACTGCCTCCCACCAGGTCGTAACCTGCTCCCTCAGCCCAGTCTATAAAATAAAATAAATAAAACGATTTTAAATCAAATTAAAATTAAATGGGACAAGAGGAATGTGAGTTTAAAAAACTATTTCTTCTGTCATTTTTCTTTTATTGACCAAATATGTAACATGGGTGTGTGGTAGCCATCTGAAAAGGGGAAGATTAGTGTTATGTTATGTTATGTTATGTTATGTTATGTTATGTTATGTTATGTTATGTTATGTTATGTTGTAAGCATATTTGATATGACACAATTTGATACAATTTACTGTGGTCATTTAACTTTAATTTCTGATTTTCGAAAGCTTCGGACACAAATTCGGCGTTTGAATTAAAGTCAATCATGGATGGATGGATGGATGTAGACAGAACGAACGAAAGATAGATAGATAGATAGATAGATAGATAGATAGATAGATAGATAGATAGATAGATAGATAGATAGATAGATAGATAGATAGATAGATAGATAGATAGATAGATAGATAGATAGATAGAGAACGAACGATAGATAGAGAACGAACGAACGATAGATAGATAGATAGATAGATAGATAGATAGATAGATAGATAGATAGATAGATAGATAGATAGATAGATAGAAAAATGTGCACCAGCCGTTTTCTACTACCTTCAAAATCTTAATTGATACAATATGCAATCAAAAATATCGCTATTGTGCCACGAGTCCTTCATTGAACCATCCAGTCCAAATTGTACCACCGCATAGTCCCAAGATATTAAAATCTGTGCAGAAAACAGACAGACAGATTCAAGGCTTCTAAACTCTAATCTGAATTTAATTTGCTGTTGTTTGTATATTTGTGGAACGTGTAAATGATGAAGAAAGCAGGTGGCCCCAATCATCTGGTCAGCAGCTGTGTCTTTCTGACTTACTTATTATACCTTGACCAGGCAGCAGAACACGAACACACGCTTAGACACACTTATGGCACAAAGCACAGGCTGAAATTGACAGCTGCTTTCTCGGTCTCACTGTAAAAGTTCGGCAAAGGAGCACCGTCTACGAGATTCCTGTCCTCTGGGATTCAGTTAAAAAAAAGGCCAAAAAGGGATTCTCCTTTTTTCTGCATTACTGGAATCTTACTCACTGCCATTTCTGACAAGACATTGAGCAATTGTTTGACTCGCTTACATGCTCTGCAGTTAAATTAATAACAGCTGCAACAAACAATGCTAATTTCACCCAGAAACTGCTAGATCTTAATCTATTGGGCCTATGCTGAACAATAAAAACAAACAGTGCCGCAAATCTTTTGAATTCATCCTTAGATAACTGTTAAATAGGACCATAAATGCAAATGAAAGCTCTAGCCTCACAGACAGGCCCGTAGCTTGAATTCTTCGACTTTTTTATGGATGGGCCCACACCCATACAGTCTGTAATGTAAAGTTTAGAGGGCCGGGATAATGCCAAAAGATCCTGCACAACAAGTTCTGGAACTGGCATATGGCAGGATACATCTTTCATGCACTTAATTCGAAAAGAAAAACAGCAATGACATCACTGGGACACCTGATCATTTGCCAGCAACGTTTGATATTGTTTTCTAGACTTTTCTATCCATCATCCATCATAATTAATAGTGGGAAAGTACAGATAGTTTTACAAAAGTTTGCTAAGCACCCAGAAAAAAAGTGAAACTGAATGGAAAGTCCTGGCCCATTAGGAAAGGTTATTGGTGTCACTTTATCTGCTGTGTACAATAGTGGTAGTACTATAGATTTTAAAGTTATGTCAGGAGCTAAGCCTACTTTCATGGCAAAGACTGAATTACAAAATATACTAAAACTTATAATTATAAAGTAAATAAAGTTTAAAACTTATAAAGTGTATTTTGTATGTCAAACATTTGCTTCTATTTATATTTCGTCTAAGGATTCCTGAACTACGAAAAAACAAACTCTGAGCAATAAAATCTTCCTTAAGAGGGAAAGAAAAAAAACTCTTTGTTTGTGAAACTAACAGCTAAGATAACGGCTGCTTCATGGGAATCTCATCTCTATCATCATCTGAACGTTTCAGATATTGTGACAGTGTTTCCCATTCGCTACATCTAGATTTTACGGGAAAAAGGGGGCGTCAATAAAATGCACTATTAATCGTCCTGTGATGTCACTTCTCAGCCTTGTGCTTGTGTTTTCACTGCTCTGGGGTCTCAGTCTGTTCCCTTTTTTGTTTCGGCCCTTTAAATTTAATTGCACATAAATTCATTCACAGTTCAAATTGCCACTTGTTTGGGTGAGGCAGAACTGGCAGTGCCCGCTCACCACACTAATTCACACACCACTGAATAAACCAACATTTAGACTACAAAGTGCCACCAAAACAAACGTTTGCAATCGAAAATTGGCCAAGTCTCAAGCGTACCACATGGTGAGTTGTTACTGAACATTTTTTCGTTTAAGCAGTTTGTTATATTTTTCAATTCTGCCACTTTAGACCAGTCTTTTCAACCACTGTAATCCTTTTAAAATAGATATGGGGTCAACTTTAAATACAATTACAGAAAAGGAATTAGGTTGAAGTGTATCTGAAATGATATGCACTCTTAAATCTCTTTGATTTAACTGTAGACATCATATTGGAACATTACTGGTCATATGCAATAATGGCAAGCAATGTCTTAAGCCTATATCAAAAGTTAGGACAAACTTTACAGTCTGGAGGATTTCACATTTATTTTTGTTAGAAATGAACAAAACACCATCATCAAGCCGAAAGACTGTGACGGTAAGCCTACAATATGATTTAAATGCAGAGCTGTCAGATTTAATATGATGGGAAATTTTAAGCTTCTGTCATTCATCCTTAAAGCTCCAGCAGGGGCGTTTCTAGCTTTTAAAAACATCAGGGGCTGAACCCGAAACATCAGGGGCTGGGGTGGGTAATAAGATAACATGATTCGATAGAGAGAATATTGTATATTGCTGGCCTATACGCAGGGGCAGACTGGTTAAAAAAATCCATCCCTGGCACTGTAACCACACCAGCCCACATTACCACACATTCACGCACATTCAAATGTGAGGTAGTTCGGGGGGTTCGGGGGCATTCTCCCCCGAGAAAATTTGTATTTCTTAGACCTACACGTGTGCATTTTAAGGTGTTTGAAGGTCAAAAAAATTGGATAACAATAAAATGCAAAAGCATGTCAGTGGGCAGTAGCATCAATTATTGGTCAAGCAGATAACAGATTCTTATATATGAGAATGAGGATAAATGTTGAAATGAATGGAAATGCAGAATGTTTCTGGTTATTGTTGACAATACACAATCACATAAAATCTTTCAAGGATTATTTTGCATAGATGTTACATTTCAATCAAACACCAGTGCAATCTTTTTGTGTCCAGAGGCAAATGAGCAATTTATATATTAGCATTAAAGATTGGTTTCAGCAACTTGTTTCTTTCTTAAGTTAATCAATGTTTTTGGCACTAATTAGTTCAATTAAAGTTCAATTGTTCACTCATAAAGACAGTCACTTGTCGCCACCTACTGGCTTAATGATGCAAGTTGGGCAAACACAGACAAGCGGAGCGATACAAACGGTGAAAAGGACCATACAATTCGAGGACAATACAAATATATATACTTATACATTTTATAAATATATATATTTATACTTATGAATTGTACTTATAGTTTCTGTAATTAGCAAAGAACATCTGTGTTAAATAGGAATACATTGTATAATGTTAATCAAGCTGACTAAATCACATGACTGCGCAGCATTTAACAATAAAAATACAAAATAATTTAAAACAAAGACAAGCTCATTATACAAAGGAAATAATATTACAGATCTAGACAAAGGTCATTTAGGCTAGGTGTATTTTTCACATTTTTGGTCACAAAATAAAAAAAATTATGACACAAGTAAGTTTTGATGACTTTGTTTGCAATATTGATAAAATGTTAGAATATTAATAGCCTAATGAAAAATGAGCCAAAATGTGTAACATGTATGTAGCCTACAAATGAATACCAAAGCCCCGACATTAGAGCTTAGATCGGGCCCAAAAAATCAAGCCCGACCCGACCCGAGCCCGTGCACGTTGTGTCCGAGCCCGGCCCGGCCCGACACATTAACTGTAATTATGAGCCCGAGCCCGATTTAAACCCGACCATTTTTAATACGTGGGCCGTTATAACCAGGGGCGACGCCAGATCGTTTTTTTTTAACGCAGGTGCTGCTAGACCATTGACAGTGGAGAGCTGCGCAATTTTACAGTATATATATTATATAAATACTATTAAGAAATGGATTGCGCACGCGCTATGTATGTTATGCGCACAGATGTTCTGTCTCGCATTCGCCTTCTAGATTCCGGGAGATTTTAACTAATTTGCGGGCATCAGGGAGACGCTATCAAACTTCCGGGAGAATTGGGATGTCTGTATTCCAGACTTTTCAAGGGCCCTTCATCCCCTTGGGGCCCTGGTAATCAGTACTGGTTTTACCCCCAGTCCGACGCCCCTGTTTCGACATATGTGTGCGACGCGTGCAACAAGCAAGATGTGCATTTGTAAATTCGGTGACCAGCGTGCCGAGAATTGATTTAATTTATGATGAGATGCTCCAGTTCACAGGCTGACCGCGGCTCGCCGGCGCCTTCATGTCATGATTATATTGTCTGCTATATTTGCTTCTTATTAAATACAGGCAATTGGTTTATGAAAAATGTATTAAAATTAAGATACAATTTATACAAAACGAAATTCACTTTAAAGAAAGGCTTTCTACAAAACAAAACATAATTAAGTGGTCAAAATCATGCCTGAACCACTCCATGTCTCCCGATAGTGCGCATCCTCCTATCTACTCTGTTCACTTTCATTATCAACATAGATGGAAAAAAATAACATTATAATGTTTTAATATGCAACTAAATGCGCTTATTTAAAGGCTACAACACGTACTATACACAGACTCTCTATTTGTACAAATTGCTACACATTCATTTAATTCTGAATTTTGGACACTTAAGTTTAAGGCATGTTGCCTTTATTGCGTGCATTTATTAATTATTATCTTTATGAATAATGTAACAAGGACGAAGCATGTAAACTGCGTTGTTTATTTATTCAGAATCGAATGGATCGCAAATGGATCCGAATGAAGAAACGTAAAAAAAAAAAAAAAAGAAAGAAAGAAAACCTCGCCCTCAGCGGTATGCTTGGAGAAGTAACAAAAGAGGACATTGAAGGCTGACTATCATCCTTTCTGTCATGGCAAGCCTGCTTCATGTGTCTGCTCATCGTCGAAGTCCCCGTTTTTTTGCTGTCATAGGCGAGCAGCGCGCCGCACTTGCACTCAACAAAGCCAACACATATGTTGTCACTGCCCACGACTAATTTAAAATATTTCCATACCTCCGACTTTCCTTCATACTTGCTCAAAGTTAATTCTCCTGTTTTCTTTTTTTTCTTTACTTCTTCAAGCTTCATGTTGCACTTAAGCTACACAATACAGTGTGCGTGCGTGCGAGTGGAGGAGACGCTGCGCGTGACACGTGACGTGCTTGATCAAGGGCCCGACCCGACCCGACCCGAGCATAGTGGTGGGAAATATCGGCCCGGCCCGCGGGTCGGGTCGGGCTCGGGCTCGGGTAGAGAATCTAAGCTCTACCCGACATAGAGTTTTGATGCAGCTTTAATCTCCCTTGTGGTTATTTTTTGAATACTTAACTGACGACAGAACAGGACGGTACTTGCTTGTAGTTTCTTTTGCGTGATACAGGGCCCGCTGCATTTGCGCGTAGGCCTATTATTGAAGAGTGCGCGCCGCGAGCACACGGCTGACACGAGAGGAAAGTTGGTTTTTCTGAGTTTTACTGATATAGCCTGACAACACAGAGGACTGTGCAGCGGTGCTGACAGCGTTATTTTTTTATTTTATTTTTATTGCTTGTTTGCTGTTGCGCGCAGATCCTGGAGATATTCTAGGATAGGCTGAAATCACTCACGTGGTGCGTCTCTGTGTGAGAGACAGATTTCAACAATCATCAGTCAGAGACAGCAGCAAAGCCAAAGCACAATGAAATAAGGCAACTTATGATTTCGGGGGTTTACATAGGCTATTGTCCGGTTTCATATTGTCAGTCGACTTTTCAAAATACATTCGGGGCTGCACTCAAAACATTCAGGGCTGAAGCCCCGGCAAAATCGGCTGCCGCCCCTGAGCTCCAGTAGGTCACTTTTGTAAACAAGCATTTGTTAAAACTGTCATTATGTCCTGACAGTAGAATATGAGACAGATAATCTGTGGAAAAAATCAAGCTCGTCTGGCTCCTCCCTGTGGTCCTATTGCCATTTGCAGAAATACACCGCTCCTGGTCAGAAACAACCAATCAGAGCCAGGAGGAATGTCTTAGCAGTGTCAATCACGCTCGTGTACGCGCTGAACACCCCTCTCTTGCACAGCGCGAGCGCGTACAGTCGTTCGTGACTCTCCTGTTCGAACTCGTTCATCCAAATGAACGAATCTTTTTTCGAGTCATTTCGTTCATGAACGAAATGACTCGAAAAAAGATTTGTTCATTTTGAACGAGTCTTTTTCGGAGTCATTTCGTTCATTCAACGAACGAAATGACTCGAAAAAAGATTTGTTCATTTTGATGAACGAGTTCGAACAGGATCACCAACGTACATCATAGAACAGAGCAAGACCAGCATTTGTGCTTATAAAACTTAAAGTTTTGTATTTATTTTTTAAATGACCGATCGTTTCGCTAGATAAGACCCTTATTCATCGTCTGGTATCGTTTAAAGCCCTTTGAAGCTGCACTGAAACTGTCATTTGGTCCTTGAAACGTTTGTGTCCTATATTGAAGTCCATTATATGGACTGGAATGTTTTCATCAAAAACCTTAATTTCTTTTCGACTGAAGAAAGAAAGACATGGACATCTTGGATGACATGGGGGTGAGTAAATTATCAGCAAAAGTTTTTTTTAAAAGTGAACTAATCCTTTAACGTTATTTTACTAGCTATTTATAACTTATAGAAAGAGTGCAATGTTATAAAGTTACATGTATTGCAAAATACATAATGATTTGAGGACCAAGTTTGTAGTCAAAGTATGGGCAGGCCATAGTCAATGTAAAGCATATTGTTGATGTTTCGTCCCTATTAGTGAATGTTCCATAACTGTTTATAATCCGCCGTCATCGGTGGTCCTGTTTACTAGTCTGCGCGTTCACGGCAGGCTCCGCTGTGGGGGAGGAGCTGTGGAGGGAGGGCTGTAGCGCAGCAGAGAGCAAGGGGGTTGGACCTGGAAGTTGTGCTTGTTCAAATTTTCAGGCTAAGTCAACATTTTCTCAAAACTCCCTACTGCAACTTTAAGTGTTTGACATAAATTTTAACTTTAAACCAGAGATGTCGATAGAGAGCCCACAATTATATAGTGTGCCTTTAAAAAAAAAATTATATAAAAAAGGTTTACCAGCCTCTAGCCAAGCTTGGGCACTTAAACTTAATTAATTATAACTTATTTTAAGAAGTTAGGAAAAAGAAAAGGATTCCTATCATAATGGACATAAAAAGCTAGATAGAGCTTAAAGGGCGTTAACTTTAAAGTTCGAAATTGTTCTCAAACGTTTTTGAAATTTGGATATTATCATACTGATTTCTACAATTTTAAATGCTTTACAGCGAAACTAACCAGCTAATAATACCAAAAAAAAAAAAAAAGCTAATACTCACTGATGTTTGTGTTGTTGTTTTCCCACCAAAGTGATGTCACTTCCTGGAGGATAATATAATTAAGGAACTGGCTTTTATAAAGGGATATTGCAAAAGACAGGATGAAAAGTGATACTGAATTTTGGGGGGAACTATAAATTGGTTTCCAAGAAATTCTGACTAAAACAATATTTCCAAAATAACATGTTTTGAAACACACTGATTAGAGAATAAATCTGGAATATTTCTTAATAAATGAAAAAATTTCATTGTAGAAGTTGAGGACGTGACAAAAACAGCAACATTTAGTTAAATCTAAATGTAAATGTTATTTACAATTCATACCTTTGTCCAATTAATGCTGGTATTGTGATAAAAGAAAAATAATAAATTGTGAGTTTAATATTGTATTCAATATATTGTATACAAAAAAATACTGCATATTAGGCATGACTAGTCAACAGTTGCGATGGTTACTTCAGCAGGTAGCACGATCAGTTAAAACAGTCATTATTTGTGAGACCAAAATCAAAACTTCAGCACCTCAGTGAGTTAAAGTTCAACATCAGCAGTGTGGTTGAGCTGGTCTGCATTCACTCTCTGTATCGACATAACCGCTCACAATGATCTCACTGCAGCCTTTCCTGTGGAATACACCAGTGCCATCCATCACAGGGATAAACACCCATTAATACGCCATATCACTGGCTCTGTGAAATGTTGTATAAGTGATACAGTTTGGAAGAACTTTGGAAGAGTTTTGTGTCATGCAATTTCTGGCAGTTTAAATGTGTCTTTATTTTCTCACAGTTTTTGATGAGTTGCAACATGAAGAAAAGCTGTTTATAACAAAACAGACCATTTTCATATACCATTCAAAATGGGCACTTGCCCTGAAAACCTGATTTACCACTAAATGTTATAGGGTTAAGGTCTGTGGGTATTTTTTTTTGCATGACAAGATGTGCTATATTCTATATTTTTATATTTTATATTATAATTTTATCTCAAATAGATCACTAAGTGCAATAGAATACACTAAGACTTTTGCTCAGATTTTTGCTGTAGCAGTTGACGGTAGTGCTGAAAGTCATAGCTAGTCTGCTGATTTTGAGCAGTCTAAGTTAACAGATTTTATTGAAACTTTTTTTTCTTAAATTATTCTGCTCCAGACTGTGATTTCATCTAGTTGGTAAATATCAAACACATTATTTTAATTTGAAATGGATCTTCCAGCAACAAGGCTTGTTTCTGTGGGAGCTTGTTGTTTTCTGGAACGACTTAAACGTCTGGTGATCCTGGAATTGTTTATGATGCCGTTTTTCTCTGTAACGCTTCGCTAAGTTGTGTATGATGCCTAGTGGTGTAATGCATTTCAGCCTTAAGTGAACCAGGACCACCAATGGCGCCCCCTCGGAAAAATAATAATAAATAGGTGCAGGACACCAGCATGCTAACTGCTGACCTGATGTGGTCTATACATCAGTGCATGCTTATGGGAGACTCTCCATTCACTCTCTCATGCTAGAGCGCTGTAAACATCACTGATAGGATGATCCAGTGTGATTGTGCTGTAAGCTCTTCATGCATTGCTCCCCTAAACACACTGATGTCCTCAGAACCTTTTAACAGCCTCATTGCTTCTTATTTTCTATCTTCCAAAACCTTTGATATCATATTATATGATTAATCAGCATAGATAAAAACGTAAACGAAGCATGATCTAGCGGCTAACGTGGACTTGTTATGCGTTTTAAACTCTTTCTTCCCCCCTCACGAGTAGTAATCTATTGCTGAAATGTTAACTCAATTTGTCAGTGTTATCTTCATGTCAACAGTTTCCCTTAAATATTTATAATAGGCTCGGAGCTCTGAGAACCAGCAAGCACAGGATGAATTTGAGAATGTTAACATGCAGTGCATTTTTTCCACATACTCTCAAACTTGGGAAATGTGAAATGTCTCAAGCAACCTGGTGAAGAGAAAGCATAATCCCGAAGGTGAATCCATCAAGCCCTCTCTCATTAGTGCCTTTCCCCATGACTCATCCTAACTTTTCCTCCCTTCATTGCTCAAGTGAGAATTCACTTTTCCAGACGTGAGGATATTAGGATATTTAGGATCAGCCACAAAACTGTAAGCACTTTATAAACTTTAAACCAATTTAGGGTTAGTATAAAAACTCATCTGGCACATGATGCCCAACCCAAGATATATGTGATTTGAAATCTGCCATCTTCACTTCATGGGCAATCAGTTCTGTTCAAAATTATTTGTGAGTTATTTAGCTGAGCAGTAAATGACTAATCGTCGAAAACACATCATACTGACATGGGTACCACATTTACAGTAATGAATTATGGCGTACTGTATGTTGCTTGCAATAATATATTTCATAATCATAATACAGACTCATTTTAAAGGGCCATCAATGGAGAAATACACTTTTTGAACCTAATGATGTAGCTACCGTCATGCTAACCATGATCATCTTGGTTGTTTCCAATGCTTTAAGAACAGCACAACTGCTAAACAGGAGTAGCACTATGATCATTTTCTGTATTATTTAGAGATGTCAGGATGTTTATGTTAGCATGTCGATGGTGAATGAAAGGAAGAGTTTTGCTTTACTTTGCACTTTTGCAGATTTTCACCACTGAAATTTGAACTAACTCAATAAGTCACCATGAAATCAAAATGGATAATATAGATAACTTCTCATTTCACTCGGATATATGTCACAATAGGGAATAAAAGACTATCTCAACTTCTGTTTGTGCCTACTTTAATGTTAATTTTTGAATGTAACATGCACATGTTGGGATGTAGTACTGAGTGTTTGTATACAAAGCACATAGCTGTTTGAAAATATTCAATATATTCAATGTTGATTTCATGTATATTATGCTTATTTCAGAAACCTTGCACTGGTCTACTACCAATACTTAAGCAATGAGCAATTACAAGCTCATACTGTATGTTCAGAAACCACCACCACCAAAAAAAGAAAAGAAAAAAAAAGATGGGGTGTCCCGACCCAAATCTACACCTATGATGTATGATAGATCTAATCGAATGACCCAAAACTGTCTAAACATTAAGAATTGTGTTACTAGTGACCAGTACTCACCTGTCATATAATAGTCCAGCAGGCTGTGTCAACAGTGACTCTAAGCTGGTAATCCCCATAACACTCGTGTGGTGTCTCAATGTACCTCTCATGCATTTCAAATGTATCATTTATCTGCGAAGACCTTGAGCAGTAGCAGACAGCCACAAGCTTTGGCCCAAAGAAGCCCGACGTGTAAACACAGTAGTGTTCTACTGAGACAGTACATTCGCCATCATCCTATGACTCACCCTCGAGACCTCTGACATATAAACAATTATGGGAATGTTAAGTTTATTTGATGGTTCTTTCGTCTATCTGTGGGCTGCTTGTTGGAGTTTGAACTCGAATTGTGTTTGTTTTGGAATTTGGCTTTGCTGTGTCACAGGAATATGTATTGCTTAACCATTTTTGGAAATGGCAGGTTTCACTTTTTCTTGTTGTGACCTTTAAGTGAATTTCCTGAAAAAAGAAAGATAGAGGACCTCATAAAAAGCAGAAAGTTTTATGACTCAGCAACATGCATATAATTATGATGTTATTATTATATAATTATTGATTATATAATTATGATTTCATAATGAAATGCATTCAAGAAAATTTGTAGCCCAGTATGTAAATAGAAATGTCACCCGGTTCTATTCATTTTGTCTTTTCGGATATTATTTACAGAGGTGGACTGTAACAAAGTACATTTACTTGAGTACTGTACTCAAGTACACTTTTTGAGTATCTGTACTTTACTTTTACTTTAACTTCACTACATTTGAAAGACAAACATCATACTTTTTATTCCACTACATTTCTGTCAAGGTCCTTGAGTAGAAAGTAGTAACGTCAGGAGATGATTTTGGTTGCAGGGGTTGCATTTTAGTTGGAAATGAAAGTCGGTTTGACGTCAGAACCCGACTGATGTTGGTTTCTGACGTCAACTCGATTTTCATTTTCAACCACAATACAACGTCTGTTCAATGTTGGAGATTGACGTCAATCTGACGTTAGATTTTGAGATCAACTTGATTTTCATTTTCAACATTGGCTTTGGTCTTCTAAATGTGAATTTTGGTTTGGAGCACAGAGTAAGGTTAGCATATTCATACTAAAAGCCAAAAAATGTTTTATAGAGACTTTTAAATAGGGCACTATTTAAGGGAACAGCCATTTGGGTGTATGAAACCATTGTGGACGTTATTGAGTGTACTTATTCAATCTCACTGGAACTGTGTTCTAGAAATAAATTTGATATTGATATGAGGGTATAGGGGCGATTTCGGACACAACAAATATCTGATTAACGTGAATATTATTACTAGTCTACTCGACTAGATGTCATTCTTTCTTTTTTTTACCTTGTAGGATGCTACAACAGGGTCCCTGGATTTATCCTATTTTAAAAGAACACACAAGGCATATATATTAACATTATTTAAATAATATAAAAGCAACAATAACACTGTATCCCTATACTAACACAAACAAACTTGTATAAAAGTATGTGAAAAAGTATAAGCATAATATTAATATTAGGGTTTTGAGGCACCGATACATGGACATTTTTTAATACCAATCTGATTACAGCAACCTGGAGTTCAGTTTTAGTCGTTATTTAATCTTAGCCTTTCGATTCATTTATGTTATCTGTACTGCTAATCATCACCTCATAGACTTGGATTGCATTTCAAAACAGGATCAGGGCTGGGGTCAGTTCAAGGTATGAGCTGCCCATATGGTCAACACAGAGACAAAAAATGAGCAAGATAGTTAAACTGAAAGAAGAATGAGAAAATGAGTATAGGAAGGGTGGTGATTTGGAATGAAGCGAAGTAATCCGTCTTGTCTATTACCTAAGGTCATGATCCTTTTAATAATGCAGTTGTATAATAAAAATCAGAGACTAAAATACACAAAAGTGCCAGCACATGACTGATTCAGCATATCCATTTTCATCCTCACTTTTTACCTTTTATCATTGTATTATTTTCCCCTTAGAGCAAATGCCTCATTCGCATTTCACTTTAGAGTATCTTAATGACACTCTTGATAAATTACCCATTTGCCCAGATAAAATCCTTAATGTTGCACCACTTGATGAGAAATAGGATCAATTTCAAAGGTAGTCCTGGTCATTAGCTTCACCTATGAAAGGAGACCTTAAGAGCACCACATGTTGAAATACTAACTTGCAGCACAGTTTGCCTTTCTTTTGATATGTCTATTGTGTTGCATGACAGAAATTACGCTTGTGAGTGATATTCATATCAATCATCTGTATCAGTACAGAGGGGCCGCACGCACAAAAATATTCTAATGATACAATACATTAAACATGTTATAAAAAGGGGTTTGGGTTAGTCTCTGGAGCATCTCCTTAATTCATAATGCAATGATGCCTCAGCTGCTGCGTACCGCTGTTGCATGTGAGAAAAACAGCTCGAACGATTAGCTTTGATTGGAAACGTGAAACTAATTATGCAACATTTGTGTTTGATTGATTCAAACGATATTTGTGTGATTGATTGTGATTGGTGCTGGTTTTTCTGCTCATGTTACACACATTTGATTCAGCGATTAATCAAACAGAAATTTTAGATCAGTATAGGCTTCCAAGACACTGACACAATTAGCGAGTGAATCAGGTTGTTTAAGTAATAGCCTCATTTTGGGCTTACTTATACATTAAACAGATCACATTAATCAGTTATTCTGTGTTTAGCTACTTACAACTGACAACATTAGGTCATAAACCCTTTCACCGCTGTATTTCTTATGTGAAATTAGAGTTTGTTTAGTAATCTGCTGTACTGTAAAAAAAAAGAAAAGGGCGGATTAGAAACAAAACGTGGCAAGTGGCAAACATAAATCTTCAGTGTTTTTGGCCATTTGATTTGACTCAGTGCCTATAAATACGAATTCCAAACTGTATAATCTGTCAGTCGGTCTGATTTAGGTAAGATCATGGACAGATCGCTTTTTGTATAAAATGCATGATGTTTTTAGCGATTTGTGATGTTGGAATGGATCCTTGCTCCCCACAGTCTCCTCCCACAGCACAGCTGAGGAATATCTAACACTGTCTCCAGCCGTCAGGAATGCCGACCCTCTCAGGTTATGACCCGTAATTAATTGTTTTGAGGGTCTGGCTCCATGTTCCTGGCGTTTGGAGTTGAAGTATGGGAAGGGTATAGCATTCTCTCAAATATCTAAATTAAATTTTTACTGTTGTTCCAGCGGTCACCGGGCAAATTGAGAGAATCCCCCTCCAGCCTTGAAACGGGTCGATAACTTAACGAGACGTCTAGCTATGACACGCAAACATCTGACATGCTTTTCAAGTGAATGTAAAACACACAGTCTGATGGACAGCCCAGGCTCATGAGTGATAAAGCACAGGCCAGGGGTTTTGGAGTTGTGTTTTTCTATTTATTTTCAAAGGTGGGCAGCCAAGACAAATGTTCAAAATGCAATTCAATCTTAAAAATTCAAGGGAGCTTTTGGTTGGACCATCCGAAGCAAACCATAGAAGCACCGGGCCAAAATGTAAATCTCTCTCTGACAAATGTTCAGTGAGTCATCGTTTCTCAGCACATAGTTAGTTAGCGAAGGATTTGATTGGCAAACGCATAATTGTAGTCATTTAAATGTTTCCTACTAACAGAAGTTTGAGAAGTTGGCTCTCTGATTTAGTTTCTCTAAATGAAGATGGATGCATTACATCCATGTACACATATTCTCCTTTTAGATTAGAACTCAAAATTGCATAATTCTATTTTCGAGTCATATTTTAGCCCTGCGTCTGACTTATATGCTGTTATTGCATGACTTTCAACAGAAACTGTCTGATTAGCTCTTGTGTTGTGGTTACAATCAGCCGTTTGCAACAGAGCATCGTAAACAAACAAATTAGACCTATTATGATTCCCATTGGCGTGCATATGTGTTGTGTATATGTGTGTCTATGTTAATCCAGTCTTGGATGAGGTGGAGATCTCATTCCTTTGTGCTGTGTTCATGAACCAAGCCTTGCATGCTCAGGGAGGGACCCAGAATCCTACACTCCTCTTCTCATGGCACGAAAGCCTATTGTCTGTCCCCCACCTCTGAAAGAGGCAGACAGATAACCTCCCCACACACAAAAGACATGCGCGATGAGGGCAACACAAGCCCGCCATGATTCCAAGCTTGCCTCTGGGCTGCCTTAGCCACCCGCGAACACAAAGGCGGCTCAGCTGTGATAAAAGCGTTGAGAAGTGTTGTTTTGGTTTTGTTTTTTGGCGGCCACCCTTACTGATTCATCCTTGACCCTTGACTCACCAAAAAACATCCCTTTCAATTAAAATCGACACAAATGGATCCAATCACTCACTATAGTGGCCGTTTCAGAGAAAACCATCAGTGCAAATTCCTCTAGTGGTGTTGCACCATGACCCGCATAAGGGACTGAGTTCTTTCATTGCCTGTGAACAAAACATAGACGGAGAATGATGTTTTCCTTTTCATGCCCAGGCTCTGAAACCCCATCCCTCTTTTCTGGTGTCAGTCATTCTTTTGTGTCGGCCAGCGGTGGCTCACTTTGACACGGCGGAGGTTATCCTCTTGATACCCGATTCCAAAGAGAGTCTGCTCACTCAGCCATTTGTTCTCCCGTCACCTTTACTCCAGCCTGTATGATAGCCAGGCTCAGTGACCCCCATCCACCTGCCTGTTGGAAAAATCAAGGTTAAGCTGGTTGCTGCTGGTTCAACATGATTACTACCTGGTCAAATTTTGGTCATTAACTGGCTCAAGCTTCTCATTAGCTTTTCCACAATATTTATTAACTTGTTCAATTTGATCATATGCTGGTCAAACTTGACCAACAGTAAGTAACTTTGCAACTACATGTCAACTAATTAGAGTATTAGAGTAGCACTCTCATTAGAGAATTAGTAGACTGTTAAGGTGGCACAGTGGCTCAGTGGGTAGCACTGTCGCCTCACAGCAAGGTCTCTAGTTCGAGGCCCGGCTAGGCCAAGGGTCCTTTCTCCCTATTTCAGTGTGGGTTTCCTCTGGGTGCTCACCCACAATCTAAAATTTTTTTTTAAATGCAGTATTGTAATGGGGAAAGACCTGGTAACCTACCCTGGTAAAATAATTGCCAAGAAAATTCATGGTCAGTCTCTCTCCTATGATGACTGGAATGGTAAATGAGAGAGTAGACTGTTAGGTTAGGGAAATGTGTTAGGGTTCCGATTACTTTGGGGCAAAGTTACTTATGGTTAGTAGAATGTCTATGTCGACCATCAAAATAAAGTGTTACCTAAGTTTGTAAAAACTGGTCATTAACTGGTCCAATCTGGTTATTAACTTGTCCAGTCTGGTTATTAGCTTGATCAAACTGGTCATTACCTTGTTCAGTAAGATCATTAGCCGTTTCATAATGGTCAACTTTTTCAGTTTGGTCATTACCTGGTTTAAGCTGGACCAAACTGGTCATTAACATGTTCATTCTGGTCCTTAGCTGGTTATGGCTGGTCATTATCTGGTACCAATTATGAACTGGTTCAGTTTGGTCATTAGCAGTTTAAAAATGGTTATTCATTTGTTCAATTTGGCCAGTAGCGTGTCTAAAATGGTTCAATTTGGTCATTAGCTGGTCAAGCTGATTTTTGCAACATGGTGGCTGTTTTACCAGCAAATAACTCACTTGCACCACTTTTACACATTTGGACCATCTAATAACTATCTTGGACCAACTAATAACCAGCTTAGACCAGCTAATGATCACATTTGACCACTTAAAAGTCAGCTAATGGTCAGCTTAGACCAATTCATAACCAGTGTAAACCACTTAAAATCAGTTTGGACCAGTTAATGGCTACCTTGGACTCACAGGCGTAACTATGGGTAAGTAGGGTACGTGGTTGCTTACGGGCTTGGATCAATCAGGGGCCCGTGTGACTGGAAGATATTGATTGACAGCTGGGGCCCCTTATCGCATTTTACTATTTTTAGTCTGATGGCATTTTACTTTATCGCAATTTTTTTTGAATAAATAATGACAGCAACATATTTTACTGATCATTGAATGCATGTGTGAAATGAACAATGATGGATTTTGGTGTAATTTGTTTCGAATTGGGACTGGGGAATCCCGGGTCGGTAAGTGAACATGCGTATCTCACAGAGGAAAGCCCGGAAAATGCAGCTATAATGTAAGTGAGTATCTTTTTTATGTATTTGGACCTAGGCCTAAGTGTGTGTAGTCATAGCAGTGAGTAACAATATGTTATGGTGCGCCGTCACCAGCAGTGTTTTTTTATGTGTTTTGGTGCGGGTGCGCCGTCACCATCCGTGTTTTTTCATGTTATGGTGCGCATTCACCAGTGTTTTTTTTGTGGTGTGCGTAGGCTACTCCTGATTTTGTCAGTCATCTCATCTCTTATATGCCGTGTCTCTATGATCCTATCCTGTCCTATTAATGGTAGCCTACTCGTGGACATTGCCTCATCACGTGCTGTAGTAGGGGGCCCCGCCTTGATAATTCTGCACAAGGGCCCGGTGTTGGCTCGTTACGCCACTGCCTTGGACTAACCAATAACCAGCCTGGAGCCCTTTAAAACCAACTTGGACCAGCTAGAAACCAGCTGTTCCAAAAGACAGCTACAAGTTTAAGCTAGATTTCCCACATGTTAGAAGTAAAAACAAGAAAGAGTATATATTTGTTGTTTGTGTTCAAAGCTCTCACCAACAACAAGACAGAATGGGAATCACGTCATCTGTTCCACTTTATTCTTCAAATCCACCGTCTCACACAGACATACCTGAAGAACAGACACAAAGGGTGCTCCCCAGGCCTCCCAGATACAGGATACCTCTGGCAGATAAATCCTCTGGGATTTCGACTCCATTCCAAGGCTTCTTTTCAAGCATTTCTTAAGGGATTCTCACGGAAATCTTCTGAACTCGGCAGATAAGAGGCACCTCTCCTGACAATCCAAAGTGGCTGCCATGTCACAGAATGAGATAAGGACAGTGGAGATGTTGCTGAGGGACAGTGTTGAGTGATGGCATTGACTGGTATGGCATAAACACTTCACAACTCTTTAAACCACAAGACCAGCATTTCGACTGATTTTTACAATGGACACATTGTCAAAGAATGTCAATTATAATTCATCTCTCACAATGTGCAACTAGCAAACATTCAAGAATGTCAAAATTTATATAACAACAAAAATTAGGGATGTTACCTATTGAGTTTCTCTGGAGACTACTATTAAAAAAATAATATTACCTATTAAAAGGTAATAAAATTACATATATCAACATCTAAACCCAACCTAAACATGACAAGGGCATGCTGGAATTTTAACAGGATTTTTAAGACACTGTTACACTAAAGCCATTCTCTACAAGCAGTGAAGAAACACTCAGTTTATCTTGACCACATCTGGAGCAAGATGCTATCACAATACTAATGCCATGACATTCCTACAATTCACTATTGTTATTTCTGTTCATTTAGTCTTTAAGGCAACAAATCAAGCTTGCCAATTCCCGAAAAGATCCATTAATCCTTAATACACTTTTCGTATGAGTTGTTTTACGGAGTCTGGAGCTGGTTCAAACAGCTGTGTGGTTAGCTACGGCCCGTGTAAAACACCCTGGCCAGCATCGATCAACTCCTCACTACTGTACAGATCCAACAATACAGGCCTGAATGTAAGGAAACAAACAATGTACTGAGAAAAACGAAGCAGCTTATGTTTCCTCACATCTCAGCCACATTTCAAAAAAGCCTTCAAAAGCTGGGATGTAAAGTTTTCTTCATAAATTACCCTATTTGTTTCCCTCATGATGTACATTAGCTTCTTGACTTCAACAAAAAACAGAGGGGTTTAACTATTGTCGAAAGACATGGATGTGTGGGTTCGTTCTGTCAACACAGACATTGTTGGATTGCATCATTGACAGTGTATCTGCCGCATAAGGTAGAATATTCAAAGTCCTTCGCCTTAGTCCAATTAGATTTTGAAGTCAAATATGGATCTACAAGGCTTCTCATGTACACAGTTTAAGTAACATTCGTGACTGATGTTTGATTCAAGACACTGTAGGAAGTCCATTTCTCTGGAAATGTGACTTAAGGAGGTGCTTAAGAATTTCTTAATGATCTACAATCTTCATTAGTACCTTTATTTACAGTTATAATTTTGCCATCCAGAAACATCTATAATGGTCTTTAACCATGACTCCATTCAAGACACATCACTACAGTATCAGGGCAAGAAAAACTAAGTAGTAACTTGTTATAAAGGCAATTTAAAATAAAAAAAAAAAAGAAGCAAAAATAATAAAAAATAATGCCGCAATCTGATCTTGTTACTAATAGAGCAAAAGCATTTAAAGAGGTAAAAGACACTGTCAATGAAAAAGTCATCTGAGGAGAAAAAGTTACAGCTCAGAAACAGCACTGCCTACTGGTGAAGACTCAAAATAACCACTTGCCTGTTCTCACAAAAGAATTTATAAAAAAAAATAAAAAAAAAATCATGGTTTCTGCAAAAATGTTGATTGGAATGTTTCTTGACCACCAAATCAGCATATTAGAATAATTTCTGAAGGATCATGTGACACTTAAGACTGGAGAATTTATACTGAAAATTCAGCTTTGCCACAAATTTACATTTTAAAATAGTGATTTTATATTTCACAATATTACCGTTTTTTTGTTTCTTCATAAAAAAATCTAAATTAATTTATATTTGGTTTGCCCCCTTTTCAAGCTGTAAGCTTCCCCTGTGAATGAACTCAAGTTTGTATAAAACCTAATGGTCATGTGGTCCAGAATTATTTTAATGATCCAATTAAAGAGCATCTTGAGCTTCATTGGAAGAAAGAAAATCTGAACTTTTGTTTAAAGGAATTCACTTAAACAACGATACAATTTTGCTTATTTGATTAGTGACCTAGAAATAGTGCAGAATCTTCAATATTTCATATTTTACAGTACATTTTTGACTAAAAATATTCAAAATCCTAAACCTCAAAATACATTTAGACCCCCAGATTTTCAACAGCCTGTGGCATGAAACTCAACAGCACCACTGAAGTGGGTTAGTTCAAAGAGACTGTCCTTATAGCACCTTTGCATTTGTTATCTTTAGCTTATATACATACAGTATGGGACACGTACAACGCGTTTACATCAAGAAAAGAGTCTACAATTAAATGACGATCTGCGATCAGACAACATACACTCAAAGTAACATGTAATATCCTCTCCACTTCTAATATACAAACTCACATACACCCTATTGCTGATAACAGCACTGCCAAATCCATGTGCGCTGTTTACTAAAAGCTCCCTCTGTACAGCAGGCCAGAACTCCTCTGCAAAACCTCAAAAGAATAATAATAAAAAAAAAGCTCTACATCTTTGACATTAACCGCTCAATTTTAACCAAAGCCTCACATTCAGGGAATTTAGACAATAAAAGGATCTTAAAAGGACACTTGAACTGTTTGTGTTTCTTAAATGTCAGGCCTAATAGCTAGGATATGGTACGACGAGGGTTGTACCTTGTCAACATTTATCTTTATTTTAAGAGTGATATGGCTTGGACGAATGCTTTTAAGAGCATCTGCGCAGCAGCTTAGAAGAGGACTTTGGAGATACTGTTTGTGCACAGTTATCCCCTGTGTTTTAAATCAGAGTAATGTTCAGCTGGTCGAATGATGAAAGGGATTTGCATTCACTGCATCTGGTGCTCTGTGTACTTAAACTGTTAAAACTGAACAGGTGGAACAGGTGGGCACGATTCAGGACATATAGAGAGATGATCAACTGTTAGACATCCCTTTTATCTGCAGTCGCAGCTTCCTTTGGGGATTAAGATAAGATGCCACCATACAAAGTAATAGATTGTGTGCAGGCATGAAACTTTTTAGTAGTGCTTGCCAAGACAAGCGTCACTAGCTACTGCTCATATTTTAGGCTAAAGTTTGGAAGAAGTTATCACCCCGTACATGAACAATACCCTAAATTATGTGGAATGTTGAGAAGAGCTGTGCTTTTAACTTGACAGATAAATTAAAATCCCATAGACTTATATTGAATTTGATTAGTATTGATATTTTGTTTTTAATTCTGTAATGATTTGTCAATTTTTGGGGAGCTCTACAAAAACTATATGCATGTGAATCCAGTGAATACCAAATGGAAGTAAATGGAGCAGAGTCTAGTGTGCTCAGTAATCTGACGGAACTGGATCCGAATCGATCTAGAATAGAGATGTAGGTTCATGGAAAGGAGCATCAGTGATGATCTCCAGGAATGTAGATTGAGTAACAGAGTCCAGCAGGAAGAAGAAGAGAGAGAAAAAAAAAAAGCCACATCCTTTGACATCACTGAGACGAACCACACAGTAATTTTCACATTTGCGGTTAAGGAACATAGCGTGCCTAGCTAGCTCCAATCATATTTCATCTGGTGTTCAGCACTTTCAGCACTGGAGATATCTTGTAGGGCAATGAAACCGTCATGAAAGCCCATTTAAACTGCTTTCAGAAAGTTGCAGAGACATCAGGTCACTCCTCTGCAAAACCTATTAGCGTGGCCACAAACATCTACAAGAGCCTCCAGGACATTGGAAGGGCTGGAATTAAGAGAGATGAAGCACATAAAATGCTAAAACTGATAGATGGAAAAGACATGAAGAACCACAATAAAAATGAACTAACTAGTAATGGTTGGAATGTGTTTTGCCCATGTCACAAATGTCCCATACCTTGACTCAAAATAAATAAATAAAAGCTTGTTTGAAACTCTTTAAAGCACTTTCCCAAAAATACCTCACCTCTTAAGAGAGATTGGGAGAAGGTGCATGGAGATTACCATCATGTCTGAGTGCCGTTTGTTGCAAAGGGGAAAGAACCCACATGGAATTGATATCAGAGCAACCATCTCAACCCTTAATTCTAGACATAAACGGGAGGAAAAAACTCAGGTAACCATGAAACTGACAATGGGTAATCACTGTCACTTGTGCGCAGATATTCACTCATCAGAAGATGCAAGTGGCTTCTTCAACAGCCCAATCTAGGCATTGTGGTGCCCGCAACATTGAAGGCATGTGATATTGAGAAATGAATGATTGTTCGTGCCATCGGTTCTCTTATCAGGATGTTTATTAAGAGGGATGTTCTGTGATACAGTGAAGAGAGAAAAAACATTTCACAGTATGACATTATTTCCTCACCATGGCACAATGAAACATCTGAAGACCCTCCTCCCTCCCATGTATAGCATCAAAGTAGAATTATCAAAGCATGAAGTGGGAGGGAATGCTAAACTCTGTATTAACCCAAATGATGTTCGATAAATAATTCCTTTCCCTTGCAGCAATTGATTCCCTTGCAGCAATTGATTCCCTTACTTTTCACATATTCAAACATTCCTGAATCAGATGATATTCAGCATCTAAGCTGCAGCTTTTTTGCAAAGAATGATGTACCTTCCTGCATCCACAAAATCTACATCGAGGAACAAACTACGTGCCCAATGCAGCCCAGCTAGAGGTGAACATAAGTGGAGGAGTGTGAGATCGGGGAGGTGAGGGATTGTTTTGGTCGAGTTGAAACTGTGGAGAGGTAGGGTCGTTGTAATGGTCTGGTTCCTGTATCTCATAGGATCTATTCCATTAAATCCCAGTGGGTAAATTACAGTACATCTGTTCAAATCCCTGTCAAATACTGCAGAGGATTACTGCTGGGAACAAATTTGCGAGGACAACAGGGCAGATATACAGTAACAACTCATACTAACTTTCACCACTACAGTGACATTCACTTGAATTAAGAGTGGTTGGGGAATACAAATCATCTTATGGATGAGCCATAGGTGTTTGGGATTCTGTGCGTAAATCTTTAGTGATATTAGCTAGGAATTTACTTCATCTCAGCAGCGATCCTTCAAAGTTTTGTGCGGGGAAATGGTCCTCTGAAGCTGCATCTAAAAAGGTTGATTGCTTGCTTGGAACACCACCATATACCACCAGCTGGTCACTAATGCACATGGTAAGTTCATAAGATATAAACAATTAAGCAAGAAAAAGGGGGAAAAAGCATATATTTTGGGCTTTCAAACAAATTAGTGTATGCCAACACATATGCATGTATGTAACATGTATGCTAACAATACCACCCTGTTTCTAAAAACTGATTGCTATGCTATATAAAAATTGAGCTATAATACATACAAAACCAGATGAGAACTGGTTGGCTTTATTTATTAATGCTAATTAATGTGATGCTGCAATGCTTTTTCCCCTTTAAACTATTTAAATGGGGGACCAAAAAAAAGACATTTAATGAAAAGAAAAAGAAACTAAGTTCTGTAAATACAGAATAAACTACATATCTACAGTTTAAGAATGAAAATGGACAAAGAGTGTAATTAAGAGCTTGATTCTATTAGTGCTAATTTATATCTAAGGGTATATTGGGTTTGTTCGATCTCCTCATCTCTGTGACTCATCTCGTGCAAAGCAAGGTCTGATCTTCTCTTTTCTCTCTAGCCCTCACGGACCTTGGCAGACAGAGCATCACAAGTCTTCTTGGCATCTCCCAAAAGCATGGATGTGTTTGGTTTGTAGAAGATAGGGTTGTCCACAGCGGCATAGCCAACTCCCAGAGATCTTTTCATCACGATGATCTAGAGGGATGAAAACAGAGGTTGATGCATTTTGTCTTATTGGGGAACAAAGAATGGTACTTTATGGAACAAGATAGAAATTTCACATTAAATAAAATCCTGTATGTTGTCTTTAAGATTATCAATGGCATTTTCCTTTGAGTTGAGCCAGCTAATACAATCCGTTTCAACATTATATCTGTAAAAATATTGGATGCACCTGCACATGAAGTGGCAGGGAGAATGGCTTTAGGATTTGTACAAGAGGGCGCAAAAAGAGCCCAAGCTTCCAACATGTAATGGCTATTTAAGTATCTTCCATTTACAAAATTAAGAGTCATTAGTGTCTCAAACACCAGTTTTTAGGATGAGCCGTTTCTGGGAAAATCGTCGAGAGCAGTGCTTTGATTGGGAGCATCTGTTTGGGAAGGAGGAACACTTGGTAATTGAATAAGTAAAACCAGAGAGGAGAACCCTTGCCGCTGGTCTAGCTTTAGTGTTATTCAATACACAAAGATATTTGGAATGAATTGACCCTCATCTTGAGACCTCAAAATCAGCAGGCGGATCCTTGTAATATCATCATCTGTCCCTCAAAAGCCCTGCAGATGTTCGATGCCAGGCAGGTGATCGGGATGGCGTTCAAACAAACCCAACCGCTCTTCTCAAAGAGTCATGTGACCACTTTACCCAGGTTCAGCATCCCCCAGGACAGGACAACATCCTTTTGTTAAATTATTCATAGGGCAGCTGGTTTCATTTGGGAATGAGGTTACACATGAAGGTCTCTAACAAGGCTGGGAGCAATCAGCAGGGGTGGATGTTGCACGAGATTGAGTATAACAAAACCAACGTAGACAATCGAATATGAATCAAACTTCATATTCTGCTGTGCTATCGTGTCAATCAAGAGCGTCACTAGGTTCTAAGTTGGTCGAGTGCTCTTGTTGAGGCTACACATCCAAGTTGCTACAAATAAGGAAGGCTTTAGTTCAAAGCTCTAGTGTTTGTAAATTCCATATGGAATTATGGAACAGGTTAACAAGCTACACGCAATTACTCGTGGGAGAAGATCTATATATTTACACATTTGCAAACGTCAAGCCCCAGTACTCCAAATGATTTCCCCAGAGAAGGTCTGGCTACAATAGGCTTGTCATGTGGTGAGGCACACCAGCCCAGCATTTTAGGGAAAGTATTAGTCGGATGCTCTGAAATGTCATCATTCCAGAAAGAGCGAGTCAGCGCTAATGAAAGCAGCGTGAGGCTGTCTTGCTGAAGATACACCTGGACTGTAGTGTGGTTACAGTGGGAACCAGCTGTGGGGATGGGATGGAGATTTTCATATCGCTCTGAGTGGAAAAATGAGGGATGGTCTGTATTACAAAACCTGAGGGCAATTCCTGCCACCTTGCCTAAAGTATATCATGTACACTTAAATTATTTTTAAAGTCTCTTATGCTCACCAAGGCTCCCTTTATTTGAGCAAATGCAGTAAAAACAGTAATATTGTGAAATATTCTAATTTAAAATAATTTTTAAATGTAATTTATTCCTGTGATGACAAAGCTGACTTTTCAACAGCCATTACTCCAGTCACATGATCCTTCAGAAAACATTCTAAAATTCTGATTTGGTGATCAAGAAACATTTCTAATTATTATCCGTGTTGAAACCAGTTGTGCCATTTATTCTTTGGATTCTTTGATATATTGAAAGTTAAAAAGAACAGCATTTATTTAAAATTATAAATGCTGTTACAGTCACTTTTAAACAATTCAATGCGCCCTTGCTGAATAAAAGTATTACCCCAAGCTTTTTAACGGTAGTGTATATCGTGTGAAATCAGCAAAAAAGGTGATTTCATAAGACTATTATATTTAAAGCTTGCCAGATTTTAACAACTAATAATATGCTCACCTGCTTGGACTTCCAGACCTCCAAAACAGGCATGCCAGCAATGATCGAGTTGGGGTCCTCCTGGGCTGCTGAGTTAACCGTGTCATTGGCTCCAATTACCAAAACCAGATCAGTTTCTGAAAAATAGATAATGTAAAGCAAGATGAATTTTACACCCATCCCCCCCCAAAAAAAAGGACAAAAACCACCAAAAATGGATATCATACCAGGGAAGTCTTCATTGATTTCATCCATCTCCAGCACAATATCATATGGCACACCAGCTTCAGCCAGCAGTACGTTCAGTTGGCCCGGCATACGACCAGCCACCGGGTGGATTCCAAACCTGAACACACAACAAACTCACAATATAGATCACGTGACCTCTTGGATCTCCTGATACACATAAGGCATCCAAATTAAGCACTTTCTGGCAGTGCAGGTCAGGATGACTTTTCATACACCATGAGCAGGAGTCTTTGAACAGTTAAGTAGACGTACTTTGGGGTCAGGCTGTTTGCAAGAGGTTAACAGAGAAGGAAATAAGCAGTGGCTGAGGGTATCTTTTTAATGCCAGGTAGTAAAGTGCATGAGCACAGGGGAAATGGCTTGAGGAAGATGAGTGGACCCTCCAGGGCACGTGGGCAGCTTTACAACTTCACTGTAAAAACAGATCACAACCAACAGGCTTAGGAGAGAGACAGGAAGTGATGTTCCTGCATTTGTTCCTGCTTTTTTAACGGATGTAAATTTGAGTTCCATTTCTATTTGATGTTTACACTGCAGTTACATATGCTTTTAAACCAAAAAGAAACCAATACTACTATTTTCAAGTTTAACTGTAACAAAGCCAAGTTACCTCAATTTTTTTATATATATAAATAACCTATCACTGTTTCCAGAAGAAACAATAGGGTCTTTATCCAAACAGCTTTGGACAGCACAGGTATGGTTAAGTAGTAAAAAAAAAAGGATAATATTTCTTAAATAATTAATTAGATATAAAACAATCACATGGATCCCATTAAATAACTAAATAGTAGAATCATCACAAGGGTAATGATCGCAAGTATGAATGTGCATCTTTAACCAATTTACCTCACCAGTCACTAAAACTAGCTCACTTCACTTCTGACCTTATTCAAATTAACATGCCCGAGTTGTTTACTTGATAATTAGTCAATTTCCAGAGCATTTAGGCCAATTTGCAAAACATATTTACACACTATTTGATCTCATATTAGTTTTATTTTACACTATTGTCAATTATTTCCTCATCGAAATTAAGCCAGCACTACCTCATTGCAGAAAATGCCCTAAGCCATTACTGAAAAAGTGGTCTTGTTCAGATGAAGGTGGCTATTTTTCCAACAAGATGTGCCGTGACCACTTGCAAAACAAAGACCACATCATTCTTGCAGTTGCTTTCCATCAAATCCGACATCTGTTCATCAGTTTCCTTTAGTAAACTTGTTTATCAAATAGGAAATGAGGAAAAAAGGTTAAATAATAAACCAAACAGAAATAAACTTTAGTGGACAGGCCTCAAAACTTTTGAGACATGGGGTTTGTCCGTCAGCTCTGACGCTGGCTTACATAAGCTGCAGCTGCAATGTGCGCGCAAAACAGTCTGGGCGGACAATGAGTCCAAGCTCAGCTATCCCATCCAAACCAGCCCGATTGTCCTGCTATTCCCATCACCATCACGCTGTGTTTCACCACGCTGAACCAACACATGCTCTGAAAATATCTGCGATAGCTTGCGGTCCAAAGGAAATTTAGACCGCTGTGCTTTCCTGCCCAAATTTACGACTACTTTTAACCAAATCTTTCCAACTCTACACTGCAGCAAAAACAAATGTAATGATATTTATGGAGAGATAGACAGAAACATAATGGGAATGATAAGGAGACAGTCTACACAGTGTCAGTTCTACCCAAAGTCCTCTCAACAGGGCGACACCCATGGCCAATTATCCTGAAGTAAGCAAGGGGGAGAGCGGCGGGTGCGCTACCTAATCTGTCCACTATTTGGCCACCCATCTTCCCTTCTAATCAACTGCAAATGCTCTAATTGGCAGCAGCTGTTGGGCTCTCAGATCAAACAAATGAACGAAAATTACACAAGCTTCCGGTCTGCTTCTCTCCTCCACAATCACACAGTGCCCGCAGCTCTAGAGAGAGAGAAAACAGGAATCTAGCATTTGTGACAAAGTCAAGTTGAAATTGTCAATTTGTTTCATTCAGATGCCACCTTGTCAGATCTAAGTATTCCATAAACTGCATTATGGGAAATGGTACTGAAGCTCATGATAAAATTGCAGGGAACAATAATCTGATGCAGGACGCAACAGTCTCCATCAACGGCAATGCACTTTTGAGCAAAACTGCACTGCTGACCACTTTGTGACCAGTACTTGATCTTTTAAGTGTACAAGATGGGTTGGCAGCACACCATGACATTCTGGTTAAAACGTGTTTGTGTGTGCGAGTCCCTTCGTTAAAACATTCTGAAGGAACCTTTAAGTCACAGATGATGCCATAATTGGCTCCTCTCACTGCCAAGAGTGTGGTGAAACCAGGCTAGTGCTGACAACCACTATCTAGTGGGAACAGGCCAACAAAAGCATTGACACCATCTAGTGAGAGACAAATAGAGAGAGGGCCACAGTGGTTAGCTGTAGCCATTCAAAGAGTACATTCAAATCAGATGCCCATTTATAAAGTATTGGCCACATCTCTAATTTGGCCTTTTTGCTGCTTTTATGGAGAGAAGAGAGAATAGAAGAACATGGGGACAGAAAAAAAAGAACAGTTTTGTGAAATGTAACCAGCCAGATCTTGAACTGGTGTTGTCCGTATGAGACCTACACTTCAATATGTGTTACTATATTTTATACTACGGGGCTGTTGAATTCTTGGTTCTGACTAAGTAAAAGTCAGTAAAGCTAGTACTAATTAGTAAAGCTAATGGATCTCTCTTCAGGTATTACAGACCAACTTGGTGGCGCTTAAGTGTGTCCGACCAAGGTTCGAATCTGTCTCGGGTCCCTCCCCCATCCCACTTCCCTTTCCACCAATCATGTCCTGTCACTTCTTTACAGTCCCATCTTAGAAAAAAGAAAAAAACTTTGGTGAAACATCTCTAGGGTCAGGCTCAGTCTTTCCACGCCCTGCAACCTGAGAGGCATCATTGGGACTGTGGAAAGTATTACGTAGCCCGCACCTATCGCTCTGCTCTTCACCGGCTCTTTCACAGCACTGGGAGGCCTGGGGTACACTGTGCTCTCAGATCACAGGGCATTACACATACACTGGAGAGGCAACAAAAGCCCCAGACAATAGAGCAACTGAATGACGATATTCAAAAGCACTCTTTGAAATGGAGGAGTCCGACATGCAGAGAGAAGGCTGCCGTTCAGAGGTTTACCAACTAGTAGTGACCGGCAACTAGTAGTGAGCCATTTAAACACTCATCCAGCCGTAGAGACTCAGACCCCCTCAGAGACTAAAACTCACACACAATATTTTTGGCTTAACTTTGGACTTAAAGAGACAGGGTAGAAAAACATCCGACAGAAAGAACATTAATAGAACATAAAAGAATGTTAATAAATAACTATATTATTATTGTTGTTTATTATATATAATAATGGCTTTAAAATATTTTACGGATAACGTGTATTATGGATTAGAAGTAAAACAAAGTTTTAAAATAACACTTTAAAGTTCCTCTATGAAAAAAAGCCTGGGAGAGTGAGGAATTGGACAAAGGAGAGATTCCAAGTGTCATCCTAGTTCAATAATTCATTGGACATTATTTACTAATAAGGGGTGTCCAGCAACTGCCACTGAGATCAATGGGAAATGTTAACGGATAGCTTTCTCCTGGTATCACAGATCTCGTGGTGCACATCATGGTGTCAAATCACAGTTAAAAAGTAAAGATTTAAAAACGACTGAAGATGCTTGAATGTTTCTTACCTGACCTTCTTGCCCTGCTCAGACAGTGACTTGACAAGATCAGCAATAGGATACTGAGCTTTCGCTGCACACAGACCATAACCTGAAGTAAAATGCACACCAATTAAATACGGAACACACCCAAACATGCATGCATGCAAAACAAAAAAAAAAGATCTGCTACTATTATTTGAAGCCTAGGAGACTCCCACCTGAAAACTAATGAACTCTGCATGATCCCTACAAATCATTTTTATACTTTTAGTAATCAAACCTCATCTTTCACAATGTGTCATGTGAATTGATTTTGGCCTAATAAATAATCCCAACTTATAAACAAAAGGAAAAATCTGTTTTGAAAGTAAAGCAAGCAAGCGACCTGCTCCGACTCATTTACAATTCAAAGATAAAGTAATTAAAACTTGAATGACCTGCAGGATTATAAACAAACAGAAAAGAGAAAATTGCTTCATGTTGAAATGCATCTTTGATGAATCTACAGCACCAGAATTCATAATATTTCACAAGTGTTTATTTTTATACCTTTAGTGCACTTTGAAAGCAGCACAGAATAAGATGAACTGGGATCAGAAAGAGTAATGTGCATTATGCAACAATTTAAAAAGACTTCTCAATCTTTCATAAATAAACAATGTAGCACTACGGTGAGGAAAACGAATATAAATTCCACACGTCAGTCAGTTTTAAGCCTTCTGATAGGCTTGTTACAACAACATTCAAATCCTCCCATTTAAACAAGCATGTCACGGTGCAAGTTGACTAACCCTCCTAATGATTTTTTGCAGCTTTTAAAAAAAAAAATTTTTATGAAAGACATTTCACCCTGGGAAAACAGCCATGGTTGGCAAACTTCAAGCTTAAACAGAAAAGTCTTAAATGTTTTCACAGCTGTCAATCACCAAAAGTGACGGACTACTTAAATTATACAAAAATGTGGAAATGGAAACAAGGCCATTGCTTACTCAGTGTAAGGACTGAGCAGTGAAGGAAACCCCACTCAAAATATACCAAAAAAAGGACAACGCAATGACGGCTGATGGATGGATTTAGCGGTCAATGAGGGGAGAAAACTTAAGTGGGTTCAATTATATGTTATTTAGCAATCCAGGGCTCAATAATAAGGATGGTCTGATCGGCCAGGGCCAGTGTAAGAGTGT
This sequence comes from Gila orcuttii, assembly GCA_026230005.1. Classification (NCBI taxonomy): domain Eukaryota; kingdom Metazoa; phylum Chordata; class Actinopteri; order Cypriniformes; family Leuciscidae; genus Gila; species Gila orcuttii. The sequence continues at coordinate 31,051,997 of JAPDVR010000014.1, forward strand.
AGTGTAGCTACCATATTTTAACATTTGGGAAGGGCTGCACACTACTGTAAAAAACTGACATTGCAATATTTAGTTTTTCTGCGATATATATAGCAATATGTAAACCATTTCACCAGATGACTTGAATAGTTCTATTTGGAAAGAATTAATAATTCAAGGGTGATTGGGGTGATTTTGTAGGGAGTGAATCTGCATAGAAAATAAATCAACAAATTACAAGCATAAATAAATACAATAAAACAAAGATGAAATAAACAGTGCTTTGTTTTTCAGGTAAGTCTACCAGAACAGGTACAGAAATTGAATAATCAAATGTAAAATAACACTGCATAGTCTTCAATGTATAAATGAAATATAATTCATCTTTGTTAAAGCTACAAAAATGATTTTGACTTGGTATTTTGTTAATTGATTAATGTTAATGACAGACAGCAACAGGAATATATTAGGCTGCTGTCACTAAGACCGAGCCCACGGATCCAATATAATGATAACCATCCATTTTCTCTCTCCATTTACGTTCACGTAAGCCATGAGCGACTGTTTAGGAGGATACTCACAGAGACGGGCATTTTGACATAATTTTGCTTGCATGTGTCAATTCAAGCACAAATAGACATGGAAGACAACGGAATTTGGTGTTCCCTTGCTGTCCATGATGCTCTGTGTGCGCACGTCTTCTTGCTCTCAAGTAGTTTAAAATCACTTGACATGACCTATACTTGACATCCCACATACTGCGAGATGACCACTGTGGATGTGTGCACATCGCGATATTGATGCCAAAACGATATCTAGTGAGGCCCTAATTGGGATCTTTACATTGTTTCTAATTCCAGGGTTTTAAAAGTCAAGTTAACATTATCTAGCCGGCCAGAATGACTTTTAATGGTCTTCACGGTGGCCAGGCCTGTGTTGTCCATGAGCACAGGGCTCTCTCAGACATCTTGGCAGTGGCTTAACAAGCAATGGTCAAGAGGGGAAAATTTGGATGCCTCAGAGCCTGTTGGACGGCCATTTGTTTTAAATAAAAGGGGCCGTCTCTGTTGTGCTTGGCCCTGCAGTCTTGTTTACTCTGGACTGCACGGTTTATTATCATTTCTCCTTTTCTTTCGGTTCATATTCCCACATCTAATCGCTGGTCTTTTCCACTGTCCTGTCGCCTCCAAGGTCTTGATGTTCTCGACCTGCTGTCAGACCATAAAACAGTCTGTTGCGAAGAACAAAGCAGCGTGAGAGTTGCTGCCGTTGCTGGAGGCCATTACGGAGGCCCCTGCTAAGGAACCAGCCACAGAAAAATATTCACTTCAGATATACGAGTCCAACTAAATTATTTGCTAACTGAACTTGTATCAAAGGAAAACAGTTAAAGTTCATCTGACACATCTTGCTTGATCAGTCAGTTCTAGCTGGGCAAAAGAAACGTGCCATAAGAGATAAACCTGACATCACCCACCACAGCTCAGCTCACACGAACAAAGCCACAGGAGGCCAACCACGCCGTTCCACAACACACACCAAAGAGTCGAACCCAAATAGACAGATAAAAACTGGGCCCCAAAAAAACATGTGAGAATTCAAGACCACCTCAAAACATGTCCCAGCATGCCTCAGGGCGCTCTGCTCTCTAGGGGGTTTATCCCGCACAGGAGGGGTCAGAAAATTACCAGTGATGTAATGGAGGTGAACCAAGGTTGCTTTAACAGACATAACATAAAGGATCGTTTGAAGTCATTGAAAGGACACTCCAGATCTAGTTTAAACCAAGGAGATTCAGATGTGCAAGGCTACAAAGGGCCTCCATTACCTGGAACAATGATGATATTATGAGCCTCCTTGATCATCTCCACCGTCTGATCCACGTTGACCTCCGTGTGGGTACCTATGATCTCCATGGGCTTGCCCGTGCCAGTGGATGAGGTGCCATAACCACCCAGAATAACGTTTGCCAGGGAGCGGTTCATGGCCTAGAGAGGAAAAGACACCCAGAGATTGGAAATCAGATTGCAGAGTATGAAGTCAACTTCTCAGCGGGAAAAGAAAGAAAGATTGTGTCAAGAAAATATGCGTGTCCATATGACATTTAGACATTATTAACAGGATATTAAGCGTGCCAGACAGCCAAAATGACTCGAGAGGAATTTGCATGTGGGAGAAGAATAAAAGCGGGTACATACAAAATAATACCATCCTTTCATCCTAAAAGAAAACCATGGTGTTGAATTCCCAAATCCCAGAGTGGTACAAGCCATGAGAGTCATTATAAAAGGAACATCCAGTCTTTGTGCTCAAGATCTTTAGACTCGCACACATGTGTTTTATAACCTAATATTAATTAGGTTTTCCACAAATGACTTAACATGACCTTTTAACACTGTTAAGTCTGTGTGATTAATTGATTTGCTGATCAGGTCCAAGTTGAATATTACAATTAGAAAAAAACTAAAATCAAGTAAACAAATCTAAAGCAAAAGTTGTCATTATGTCTTATTGAAATTGTTGTTTTTCACTTTGAGAACAAAGGCATCTGGGTTCCAATCTGACCTAAAATAATATTATACATTTAAATACATTATACATTGATGTTTAATATTGAGGTCGGTGAGGTTCTTTCACATTAAAGGGATAATTCACCCAAAAATGAAATTGCGTCCAAAATGTTGTCGTTTACTCACCCTCATGTTGTTCCAAATCTGTATGAGTTTCTTTGTTCTGTTGAACACAAAATATGATATTTTAAAGAATGTTGGTAATCAATGTTGACGGTAGCCATTGACTTCCACAGTAGTAAAAAAAAAAAAACACTATGGAAGTCAATGGCTACCATCAACTGTCTGGTTACCAACATCTTTTAAAATATCTTCTTTTGTGTTCAACAGAAGAAAGAAACTCACAGGTTTAGAACAACTTAATGAGTAAATGATGACAAAACTTTTATTTTTGGGTTAATTATCCCTTTAAGCAAGGATGCATTACATTGACCAAAAGTGACAGCAAATGCATTTATATTGTTACTGAAGTTAAATATTAAATAAACACATTTTAACAGGATTCTTTTGAATAGAATGCAAAAAAAAGAACAGCATATCAGTTTCCACATTTCCAAATTTAAGCATTTAACTGTTTTCAACATAACAGTAACAATAATAAATGTTACTTGAGCACAAAATCATCATATTAGAATGATTTCTGAAGGATCATGTGACGTGCTGAAAATTCAGCTGTGTCACAGGAATTAAAAACTTTAAATAAATAAATGCAGCCATGAGACTTTAAAAAAAGAAAGAGAAGAATTCTTACCTACCCCAAACTAGTAAACATTTTATATATATATATATATATGTGTGTGTGTGTGTGTGTGTACACATTTAAAATAATAAATAACTGTAATAAATCTATACATATTTAAACATTTATATACAAATATTTTGTATTTTAAATACTTTGTGGCAATGTTTTCTCCAGCCTACAAGCTGTCACTTTCCATGAATAAAAACAACCACAATGTCCATTCAGACAATCACATTAAGCCACAAACTACTTCATTAAAGAGGTGTGAACAAAATCAAACATGGAGTGAACTGAACTTACCACACACATGATGTAGGACAGGATGGCTCCAGAAGAGCCAATGAGGGCACCCACAATGGTCAGCAAGTTGTTGTTGAGCAGGAATCCTTCAGCGCACAGGGCCCAGCCAGAATAGCTGTTTAGCACAGTGATCACCACAGGCATGTCGGCCCCTCCGATGGCGGCTGTCAGGGTCAGGCCCTACAAAGAAAAAGAAAAGAGGGGTCAGGGAGAGGAAAAAGGGTGGAGATCAAAGGTTACATTGATGACAAGTGAGCAAAGCACAACAGTAACTCGATTCCATCTTTAAACAAAAAGGAAGTCCACCAAAAGAAAAACCACAAGCCCGAGGTATGAGCATTGTACACGCGGTTCGTTTCTATAAAACAAGTCTGTTCATTTACACACTGGGTGATGATGCAAATAGGAAATACGATCTAGATCACGCCAGAGCAACATATTTCACACAGATTTGGTTGCAATGGGCTTCAATTAAGGCATGAGGTGTTTGTCAAAACACAGTATTAATTTCTCTCACCCATGATATCGACCTGTATTATCAAACAATGTACTTTCCTCAGGGAACAGACTTGAACAAAGCCAGCTACCACACATCATGTAAAAAAATACATTCAAACAAGCAAAAAGATGGAGACTTGAAGAATATCGCTGTAAAAAGAGCCAGACGCCATACTGCAGGTGATTGATTCTCTTTACAGAGGTAAAAGGAACTGTATAAAAATGTCAGCTTCCTAATTATTGACAAGTGATGAAAGCCTCATGATGCCAATGTTTACAGAGACTCGAAATTTCATCATTGTGGTTTAATTGTATCTGTCATAATATGGTTGTGTGCTCTTATGGATTTATATAAAACAAGTTAAACTAAAGCCGAAGGGAGATGGGTTTCATGAGCTGAGGAGTTTACGTATGGCCCGCCGTTCTGAAGCGCTGAACATAAGTTGTATATACCGTACTCACTGAAAATCTTAATCTCTACATCCTCATATCATGACTAACCAAATGAGCAATTTTATAAATGACTGTCCCTACTTAAACCAGCAGAAGGTCAATATATTGGCCGATTGATCAGGTTATATTTGGGCATTTTAACAGACTGATTTTCAGAATTCCCCTTCGAGTCTTCCAAAGCTGACAGCCTTGTCAATGGACAGCATATTTTCTGTTGTTTAGTGAATTTAGAGTAAATACTGTTTAATTATGCACTTTAAATGTTGTGTACATTTTACTGGCTACCATTAAATAAAAGAATAAAGAAATAAATGACACCCATATATATATATATATATATATATATATATATATATATATATATATACACAAGAATAAAACAAAAACCAAACATCCACATCTGAACTGCCTAGCAACACTCAAGAAATTATATTATAATTTTTTATAAAAGACAACCTGGCAGAAAAATTTTAGAAAGCTGTGAATCCCTTACCATGACGGCAGAGAGTGCAGACACAGAGCCCAGGCAGGTCAGGCCAGTGGTGTAGCTGGGATCAAGGATGTAGGGGATCATGCCGCCCACACTGGCAGCCATGAGGGTGGCGTTCAGCGCATGACGACCAGGAAGCATAAGGGGAGCTGAGTTCAGAAGACCTGCACGAGGAGGTGAAGTGAGAAGAGCAAAACAATTTGAGTCTAAGTAAAAAGTGGGTTAGACGATGGACTCGACGTGCTGTTTGGGAACGTGATGAGTGAAAGGAAATTAGGAGGAGAAGTTCTTGGAAACGAGAAGCTTGTTTGAGCTGAGCTTTAAACAAAGGTACACAACTGCATGTCATGTTGTTAAGTGCACTTTAAGCATCTGCTAGCGCTCTGTAAACTATAATAATACGTGCGAGACATATCATCAGCGCAAGATAAAGTATGTGAATGCAGGAAAAACTCAGTAGGAGCCGAATAAATTACACTTACCGAATTACCAAATCAGTTACACACGTAACAAGTTAGCAATACAATTGGATTGGGCGATTATGAACAGCATTCTACCCCCCTTTTACACTGAAAGAAAAACTCACAAGGATAAAAATGAGACTTCAAATCGATTTTATCAGTGCAAGCCTGTAGGCTTCAGAGTGGTGGAGGAATGGGAAAGCTTCTGAATATAATGCGTCCCAGCTTTGAGGGACAAGTGGAAAATGACTGGGGGGGCGGAGGGACTAATTAGTGCCAAATTTTGAGAGGTTCCGCCTGGCCAAGCTTTAAACATGAGGCATGTGTGGCACCGGTGGGATGGTGAGTTAACAAACAAAGCCGCACCACAAAAAAAAGGACTTAGAAATTCTGTTTTATTTGTATTAATCGTGCTGTCATGGGTCTATGTAGTTTAGGGCGATAATCAAATCACAAAGGCTCTGATTTAATTAAGCAGCATGTTTAAGAGTGAAGCGTGGCACTGTATATGTGAGCAGCTCATGATCCGGTGTTTTCATTGTCTTGGCTCGTAGTAAATTATGCTACACATAAATTATGCTACACACAAACACATTTGAGTTTGAGTCGCTTATAATGTGCATTTGGGAAAGTACTTGTAATGAGAATCGCTTATAAACAGATTGTTTACTACATTATTTATTTGACTTTCTCTTTATAATAAAAAAGAAAACAATAATAATAATAATAAAAAAAAAAAAAATTATTATTATTTTTATTACTGGGGACAGTACAGAAAAGAAACGTGTCACCCACAAATGAAAAATCAGTCATCATTTATTCTCTCTTATGTCGTTCGTGTGTTTGTTTTGGACCCCACTGATTCTCATTTTATGGATAAAAACTGTTCTTCAAAATATTTTTTTGTGTTCCACAGAAGAAAGTCATTCAGGTTTTGAAGGACATGAGGGCAACTGAATTATGACAAAATTGGTCACTTTTGGGTGAACTATCCCTTTAAACGGTCATGAAACCCTAAACCAAATTTTCTGAGATTGTAACAGAGGTATGTGTGTTGAACACCATTGAAGACAATGTTAGCATCTGTTAGATTTAATAGTAGGGTGAAAATTTTAGTTTCTTTCCGCTATTTTCGTCTTCCGGGTTTAAAATCTTCAGCACAGGCTGTGACGTGGCAGAGCACTGTATAGTGCGTTGATGACTCATCGGTCTCTCATAATTATTAATGAGACTGAGTTTTCATTATCTTATGAGAAGACACTGTCTCTTAATTATTCATGACACCACGTGGATCTTTCCAATGACAGACACGTCAAACTGTGATATCGCGTAGTAGAGGAGAGAGACAATCATGGGACGCAAGTGTATATTTTCGTGGTGCAAAAGTCAAAGTGGGTTGAATATATTTCCCCAGTGACAACATATGTGTTGGCTTTGTTGAGTGCAAGTGCGGCGCGCTGCTATGACAGCAAAAAAACGGGGACTTCGACGATGAGCAGACACATGAAGCAGGCTTGCCATGACAGAAAGGATGATAGTCAGCCTTCAATGTCCTCTTTTGTTACTTCTCCAAGCATACCGCTGAGGGCGAGGTTTTCTTTCTTTCTTTTTTTTACTTTTCTTCATTCGGATCCATTTGCGATCCATTCGATTCTGAATAAATAAACAACGCAGTTTACATGCTTCGTCCTTGTTACATTATTCATAAAGATAATAATTAATAAATGCACGCAATAAAGGCAACATGCCTTTCAACTTAAGTGTGCAAAATTCAGAATTAAATGAATGTGTAGCAATTTGTACAAATAGAGAGTCTGTGTATAGTACGTGTTGTAGCCTTTAAATAAACGCATTTAGTTGCATATTAAAACATTATAATGTTATTTTTTTCCATCTATGTTGATAATGAAAGTGAACAGAGTAGATAGGAGGATGCGCAATATCGGGAGACATGGAGTGGTTCAGGCATGATTTTGACCACTTAATTATGTTTTGTTTTGTAGAAAGCCTTTCTTTAAAGTGAATTTCGTTTTGTATAAATTGTATCTTAATTTTAATACATTTTTCATAAACCAATTGCCTGTATTCTATAAGAAGCAAATATAGCAGACAATATAATCATGACATGAAGGCGCCGGCGAGCCGCGGTCACCATAGCCTGTGAACTGGAGCATCTCATCATAAATTAAATCAATTCTCGGCACGCTGGTCACCGAATTTACAAATGCACATCTTGCTTGTTGCACGCGTCGCACACATATGTCGAAATAACATTATTAATAATAATGAATCTGTAAGAATAGGCCTATTTGATTGAATGCTGAATGTTGTGCTTGTTTAATTTAATAAAATTAAAACTTTCATTGTGATAATTAAAATGGGCTAATTGAATATTAAATATTAAGTAGCCAATTTTTTTACATTTCTTAATAGTATTTATATAATATATATACTGTAAAATTGCGCAGCTCTCCACTGTCAATGGTCTAGCAGCATCTGCGTTAAAAAAAACGATCTGGCGTCGCCCCTGGTTATAACGGCCCACGTATTAAAAATGGTCGGGTTTAAATCGGGCTCGGGCTCATAATTACAGTTAATGTGTCGGGCCGGGCCGGGCTCGGACACAACGTGCACGGGCTCGGGTCGGGCTTGATTTTTTGGGCCCGATCTAAGCTCTAGTTTCATGACCCTTTAAGTGTTATTATCAAACCAAACAAGCAGGACCTTGAAGTTTGCCATAAGCCACCAGAGATCCACTGAAGGTGACTCCTCCAATGTAGGTCCCCAGGTAGGCCACAATCTTGGTGAAGTTGGCTGCAGGGTCAGTTGCAAAGTGGGGGTACTCCACCATGTACTCGGCCACGCAGGTGAGCACGGCCGCCAGACCCACCAGACTGTGGAAAGCGGCCACGAGCTGCGGCAGGTCGGAGATCTGGATCTTCTTAGCGATGGTCAAACCTGTAAAGGTGGAGCAAACAAGAAAGGGGAATTCAGGCCTGCTGGTAAGCGGGTCACATCCAATGAAGTGGTGTGTGTGTTGATGTGAATCTGGAGCGCAGGTTGGGGGAAGGGTGTGTAGAGGGCATGTTTTGTGCGGGCTGAGACCTCAGGAAGGAAGCATCTGGAATCAAGCAGACTTATGGTTTGAGCTGGGGCTGGTCGGGACGGTTTAAACTACGTTCCAGCAGGTTTCCAGGAATAATTAGCAATTTAGATTAGACATGACTGGCTACAAAGAATGATACCGCGCTGTGTGACTCACATGACCTGATGACCATTACCTGGGGTTGCGGGGAAAAAAAAAATAATCAAAAGGCCACTTCCAATTTACTTACACACACTAGGTTCAAAGGCTGCTGACTAAAGAAGAAATGCACAGAGACACAAGCACACACACGTACTCACCAGCAGTGCCACCCACCGCCATGGCCGCACTCATTTGAGCCATGAGCTCAGGGGAAGGTTTCAACGCTCCGAAAGTAGCAGCAATACCACCGGCCACTCCGATCATGCCCAGGGCGTTACCGAGACGGGCTGTGGATTGTTTAGACAGACCCGCCAGAGCCCCCACGCAGCACAAGCCGGAGCCCAAGTACATCATCTGCACACAAGAAGGTTCACAGGAAGTAAGGATACATATCCTCCAGAATCCATTTCTCTTTTGCATTACTACAACACAACTAAATCTTCGCTATATTAAGTTGTTTTATGTGGTGGCCAGGAAGATGCTATTGTGTTCTGAGTGGAAATTTAGCATGTTGTTAATCATATTTCTATTTAGCTTCAATTCAACTTTTTTCAGCTAGTTCCCAAAACAACATTTTTAAATCTTTTAAATTTCATTTAAGTTTATCTAATATTTACATTATGTAATTTTAGCTTTATTTCAAATTAAATAATTTTTAATAGTTTGAACATTTTATGCAACTTTGATAAGCTGGTCACTAGATTGTGTACCCTTCCTTCAACCATTGTTATTTTAGTACTATTTATATACTATTACAGTAATTATAAATATACTGAATTAACTTTTATTTTTATAGTATCAAATTTTCGTTTAAGTTTTAGCAATTTCTTGAGCTTTTGTCATCTTTTAAAAAAATATATTTTATTTCAGTTTTACTTTTTAGTACTTAAACGAAAATCAGATATGTTGCCAACTAACTAGAACATGTTAAAGTTGAAGTTTTTCCAACTAATCATTTTACTTTAACTTTTTCAATTGACAAGTTATGTTTAATAGTTTGAGTTTTATTTAACAACGATGCCTTCAACACAGATGTTTTCATCTTTTATCATCTGCCATGTTGAAAAGTGCAAGTCTGAACCCAAGTAACTCAACAGAAACTCTTCAAATCATGCAGCTTGTTAACTTTAAGCAATACAGTCTTACCTGTTCAACATTGTAGCCACTTTGAAGAGCCACCCCATAACCTCCAACAAAAAAACCAGCAGGAAGAAGATACAAGTAGTTGTACTCTGGGGGATCAGTGGGCCGCTTGAACATGTCCAACATCCTCTGAGTAACCAAGAAACCACCTGATCAAACAAACAGATAGTAAGAACACATTATATACACTGTACACAATCTTAAAGGGATAGTTCACCCAAAAAATGAAAATTCTGTCAGTATTGACTCACCCTCATGTTGTTCCAACCTCTTCCAATTATGATATTTTTGATGAAATCTGAGAGCTGGATCACTCCTCCAATAATTCACTCCTTCTTAAGGGATTGAAGCTTGCCAGCCCCTAAAAGTTATTAAAGATATCGTTAAAATAGTCCAAGTGACTACAGTGACTCAATCTTAAGTTTATCAAACGACGAGAATACTTTTTGTGCGCAAAAAATAAATAAATAACGACTTTATTTCAACTATTCGTTTCCCTCTCTGTGGGCCTCGAGTCAGTTCACTAGTGATATAGTGCAGTTCTTCTCTTGTTGTACGTCACACGCATCACACACACATGACCAGCGTCGGCCAATAGTGAGCCTACGTGTGACGTAGCAGACGCTATCACACTACGTTAACTGACTAGAGGCCAACAGAGAAGGAAATGAATAGTTGAAATAAAGTCGTTATTTTTGTTTGTTTTTGCACACAAAAAGTATTCTCGTCGCTTGATAAACTTAAGATTGAGCCACTGTAGTCACTTGGACTATTTCAACGATATCTTTAATAACTTTTCGGGGGTGGCAAGTTTCAATCCCTTAGAAGCCTATGGAGGAGTGATCCAGCTCTCAGATTTCATCAAAAATATCTTAATTCGTGTTCCGAAGATAAACGAAGGTCTTACGAGGTTGGAACAACATGAGGGTGAGTAAATACTGACAGAATTTTGGGTGAACTAACCCTTTAAGTTGACTTCATCCTAAGCATGCATATTTATTTTTTTATTAATTATATAATACATTATTTATATTTAATACATCAAATTAATAATATAAAATTTTACATTAAAAAAAAGAAAAAAAAAGTTCTAATTGAGTTGCAGAAGGATGCCACGAAGACTGACGGGAGTCACTCATCTGCTGCTCATTAGTGAAGTATTTTTAAACAGCCATGTGATTGCATTTACATTCATTTTCCTGGCTTACGCCGCCCTAGCAAAGCAACTTACTAGGACGATTACCAAACCAAAGCTTTTAATTTTAAACTCAGACGGATATCCAGTTTCACTCAAACCTTAGTGACCCGTTCCTCTGAGGATCCCAGTAAAATATTTAAAAAGTAAATCCACTCAGACGGTTGAACACAATGTATATACAGCATTAGAAAGAACGTTCCGTTTTCCCACAATTAAATCTGAAGGATATCCAGACATTACAGCCGGGGCCAAAGAATAAAATATGTTTTCATTCCTGTCATTAATGGAGCAGGTTCACCATAAATTCCTATTCTTTTATTGAAATTAAATTGGAAAGGGCAATTGTTATTTTTTCCCTGCATGCACTTGTAACAATAAAAATGGTCAAAAATACTAAAGGATAGGAAAAAGCGACCAGAATGTCCATATTTCTAACTTCCAAAGGTTTATGGTTAATGGGACTGCGGGATGAAACATCATCATGTATGAGGAATGGAAATAACAAAAAAAAAACATCTTTCAACTGAAATTAAACACCTGCCTTCTGAGAAGATAAATATATAAATTCAGACACTTTATGCGCTGGAACACATATCAAAAAGTTGTTATTGTAGCATGATGAAAAAGGTCTGTAAAAGCCTAGTAGCATGCCATTGAAATCACTAACACACCCTCTGACCTGGACTGGCGTCTTGGCCCACCATACCAAGACTCAGGATGAAGGGGTCACTGGATTCAGGATGGCATTTTGGCCACCTGGCCACTTTCAAGACATTTTTTCCTTTTCCTCCTTAATGACACTATTGGTTGCTTTTGAGCAGAGCCTGATTTATGACATGACCGAGGCTCTTTGAAGCAAAACTGCCGCGCTGACATTTCCTGTTTCAGGTGTGAGGTTTGACGGACTAAACTATTCCACCTGGAAGGAACGGAATACGCCACTCTTCTCACGAACACAAGATGCAGGGCAGCCAGAGGGCAGCAGTCGGCCCGAGTGCAGAGCCCTCACCTGCTCGCATCTGTAATCTTACTCGACTTTCAGCCTCTGACATTTTAGTGATGTGTTGGTAGGTATGGTATCGTGTGTTCAGTGCACTCACCAGCGATGTTGACAGAGGAGATGAAAGCAGCCAGTACGGCCAGGGAATCAGCCGTGCTGCTAGGGAGATATCCACCACCCATGAGGGAGAGGCCACCAACAGCAGTCAAACCTAAAAACATACAGCATCCATGTTATTTTTTTACAAACAAACAATGAATAAAAATTAAACTGGAATAATATTTTACTAAAAATAAAACCAATATTTTAAAATAACAAATTTTCTTGAAGAAAAGCTTAATGTATTTTTTTAAATAAAAAAAGTATTTAAATTAGTAAATTTTCAAATAAAAATGTAGTTATTAAAAAAAAAGAAAAAAGAATAGAATAAAAAAATATCTTATTGAGTGCTGCTAATACACTAACTATTAGTGACATGTGGATTGCAACACTAATTTCACTAATTTTGAAAGGCTAAAAATAATAATAAAACAAATGGATTAAATGAATAATAAACAAAACACTAATTATTTCTTTGGGCGCTTATAATAGATACTACACTACAATGAAATTAGTGACATGTTGATTGCAAAAATTAGCATTCCATCAGAATACGTCACTAATATTAAATGGCTATGAGGCAATTGAGAGATCTTAGAAGGCATCTATGCAGACTAATTATCAGTCCTTCCAGAAAAATGCTTGTTGCGGGGAAAAATCCTTGATTATGCGGAACGTTTTCTTAAAAAATATTTGCGCAATTTTATGCAATGAAATTGCGGGAACTTGCAAAAACTGCGGGCGGGAACTTGCAAAAACTGTTTGATGAAAAAAAACTGGATTCCCCAACACCCTGTTCTCACTAGGCTACTACCTTAATGTAAGGGTCATTTCTTATTACTTCCTATGATAAGCAAGCATACTACATCACAGAAAGTGCTGGGAATATTTAAGTTCTCATCTTTTTTTATTTCAGACCTTAATAAACACATGGTGTTAAACACAACTTACAAAACATTGAGTCAAACAAGTTTTGTAGCTTTACAAAATGAATATGCTACAACTTCTGTAAAAATGAATAAATAAAACATAAAAAAATAAAATGTCTGCTTCCTATTTTACAGAGGTAGCTATACAAAACAGACATCTTCTGTTAAAATAAGTGCTTCCCATGCACAAAGTGCAATCTCTTACTGTAATGTAAATTTACATACTACTATATACTTACAACTGTAAGGTTTTTGAAACTAGTATGATTTAACCCACTGGTAACAAAAAAGTGCAATCTTACAACTGTAAAGTGAATGAGACTGATGATTTGCGGGCTTCATCATGACTTCGTCGCAGGGTTTGCAGCTTTTCGATGATGTTCACGTCGCGTAATTACGTCACTTTATAACGTTCCCATGGCAACAGGGGGAAATGGGTGCTCTTGTGTGAAGTAAACGCCACATCTTTCAACTTTCTGCTAAAGATATGTCTTTTTTGCAACGAAAATGCGGGGATTATGAAATCATGCAAGCCCCGCATATTTCCCCCCTCCACTACATCATACGCTTGACACTGGCACAGCACTTAAAACAAGCCGTTCGTAACTCATTTTGACCGGGAATTAACGAGGACAACACTGGCATCCCAGAAGGAAATCTGATAACCATCACCTCTTTAATCGTTTTCAAATGCTTCCACAGCATCAAATCGACTGAACAAACCTGAGGTGGCCCTGTTGGTTAGTGGTATCTTAAGTCAATGAAGTGTGTAACTGTTGGTAAGCATTTCCTCTCACTTTGTAATTCTGAAGTAACAATTGATCACAGACCAGCTTGCAGGCCAAGAGCACGCTACCACAACACTGCAGGAAACGCAACAGACAATTTGTAAACCTACACAGGCATGAACCGCCACACATGCACCCAGACATTCAGAGGTCTGGATATCTGTAAAATAAAACTCTTGGATGAAAATGAAAGATTTCGGAGCCAGCTTGAAAATCCACAAAAGGATTGCTCTTGTTCTGATGGCTGGATAATATTTCCAACTTTCTGTGATCACGGAGGATAAAGCGATGAGGTATTTGGAAAGAAGGGTTGTTTTAGGCAAATGACACATGCATTAGGTCACATTAGCAAAATGGACCCAAAACCAATATCTAGTAGACAACATTTGTCCGTAAAGATTCCTTGGATCAGGCGATGTTCAAACAGTCATATCAAGAGATGTGGAGTCATTCTGATTCACCAGTTTCAGGTAGATTAAAGAACGAGAGAGGAACTTTACTCCACCGGGAGCAAAAGAGTAACTTCATGCTTCTGGAAAAGTTCTCCCACACTTTCAATGAGAATGAGAAATTCCACATTAGTGGCTTAACGTCTCGGTCACTTTTGTGAAAGCTTCATTACTTTTGGCACTGAAATAAGCAAATTCCAACTCGCTCACGTTTCCAGACCTGTGAAAGACAGTCCAATAAGTGTCAAATATGTACCACCTAATACGCGAATAAGAAAAAGAAAAGCAAGAGACTGTCTCTACAAGACTAATAAACTAATTCACAGGAAGTGTGGAGCAGGTCGAGGGAAACTAATTGCTTCAGATGATTCCCCACACTCTCGATGTGAAGTTTATAGCTTTCTTGACATAAAGGACTCTTTAATGCAGACCACCAAGGACTTGTTAAAAACAATGAAACGTTTCCTGGTTTCTCAGCCTGCTGAGAGAAATGAATAAAAGCATAATGAAGCACAGAAATGTTCTTGATCGCCTGGCTGATGATTACGTCTAGACTAATGAAGAGCTGAATTCGCCACCAAACGGGTGAGCTATGCTATGACAGACACTAACAATTCAATTAGCCCCCTGAGGGATTTTGAACTGGCCCTTTAGGCGTAATTTGCGGGTGGGAAATTTTTTGCTAAGGTCATTATTGTCCCCACCACTTTTGAAACATCTCACGGCACGAATGTACCAATACAAATAAATAAAAAATCTCCAGTTAACTAGCAGAGCATTAATATGTTTGTTTGTTAAATAAGAGGCGATCTAGTGCTGAAATGTGTTGTTTTGGATCAAAGTGCTCGTTGCCGCTGCGATCAGTGGCGCGGATACTGTGTTCTCTTGTGGCTCGCGCACAGTCTTCACTCTGACGCGCACTTCAATCCGTTGTGGAGACTCACTATATTCAACCAGGGCTCTCAAGTGTCACGCATTGAATGTGACAGTCACTCATTTCGGTCTTTTGTCAAGCACTCCCGCCACACATTGCATTTCTCACGGGGGACAACTATTTATAATATATTTAATATGCCGCAGTTCTCCGGCCCCTTATTTTGCCTCAGTTTCATGAACTGGCCCCAATTGAATAGCCCTGCACTAACTCATTGGTAGAAAAAAAAATAAAATTAGGTGACATTCTGACCATTAAAGCAAGTAGGTAATTCACACCCACTTGAGAGCCCCCCATAGCTAAAGGGCAAACTCAGATGAGGAAAATGGAACGCTTTGATGACCTGTGCATGAGAGAACTTTCAAATTGTAACTTGCCTCAGATCACTTTTTACAACCAGCTATATATTTACAGGGCTTGACATTCATAATTTGGCAGCAGTTATATTAGGCTGCTGCCACTTTAAGACCTGACACAAAGACCCACTATACTGTTACACATACGTTTCTTATGTTTAATTAAAGGGATAGTTCACCCAAAAATTAAAATTACCCCATGATTTACTCACCCTCAAGCCATCTTAGGTGTATATGACTTTCTTCTTTTCTTTCAGACGAAAACAATCGGAGATAAATTAAATAATGTGCTGGCTCTCTCAAGCTTTATAATGTCAATGAAAGGAGAATGAAATTGATGCCCAAAAAAGTACATCCATCCATCCATCATAAAAGTAATTTACACAGCTCCGGGAGTTAATAAAGGCCTTCTGAAGGGAAGCCATGCATTTGTGTAAGAAAAATATCCATATTTAAAACTTTACAAAGTAAAATAACTGTGAAAAGTTATTTTAATAATAATAATAATAATATTAAATAACTTGCTACAGGCAGACGGCCTCTGCAAGTCGACTTACATCATGTCTGGGGTAACTCTTTTGGTGTATGATGTCGGATGTAGGCATTGTGTAAGCTTTGACGCCTCTCGCAGATCAAACAAATAGGGCTGGGCAACAAACTCAAGCTCCTTTTCACTTACATCAAAATCCTCCAATATTTCTCTTTAAAATTCTCGTTTTAGACTTCTAATTCATGATCGTTGTTGTGTTTTGCTCTATCCTCCGTGCTTCCGCGTTCGTCATGCATCGGGTCAGGGGTTACTCTTTCGTCATAAATGAATGCGTACGGCTGTCTGTCAGAAGCTAGTTATTTTAGCTTAGAAAGTTTTAAATATGGATATATTTCTTACAAAAAAGCATTGCTTCGCTTCAGAAGGCCTTTATTAACCCCCAGAGCCAAGTAGATATCTTTTATGATTATGGATGCACTTTTTTGGGCCTCAAAATCTCCTCCTCTATTCACTGCTATTATTAAGCTTGGAAGAGCCAGGACATTTTTTAATATAACTCCGATTGTGTTTATCTGAAAGAAGAAAGTCATATACACTTAGGATGGCTTGAGGATGAGAAAATCATGGGGAAATTTTCATTTTTGGGTGAACTATCCCTTTAAAATATAACTGATTGTTTATGTGAATATTCAAAAAGACCAGGATTTTGACATTATTTTGTCTATTTGACTATTTAAACGTAATAAGCAGTGAAAAGGAACTCAATTTAGTACTGAGGTGGCATTATGTGCATGCACTTTGGATAAGCACAAAATCTGTGGGAATGAGTAAAATTATGAGCAATACGCATAATCCCAAGCAGAAATTCAAGCTCTGTAACATCAACAATATTCATCCGGAGTAAATGAAAAAAGTGAGGGCAGGTGGGTTTGTGCCACAACTCGCTTGTATAGTGTATCTATTCTGCGGAAAATGAGTATTGGAAGCGTTTCGTATATATCAGTACACTAAATTGCACTTAATGCATAATTTCAGATGCCTTAAAGACTACAATTGAAAACTGTATATATTATATAAAATTCAACCCACCAAAGTGACTGCGTTACACGGCACTGCTGAAACTGACACGCATTTGGCGGGTTAATGTTAAGCCCTGCGTGTGTGTGTGTGAGAAATATATATAGACAAATCTCAGGTGTTCATTTATTTTTTTAAATACACAAAAAAGCACGACAAAGGGAAAAACATTTCATTTAGCAATTGACCCTTCGCTAAGCCCAGCCCTCCTTAGTTACTGTTGCTACGCCTGTCAAGCTTTCGCGTCTAGCACGTCTATTACAGTGTGTATGAACCGGTGTCAGACATTCCCAATGAGATAATTAGTAATTTTTGGCGAACATGTGAAATATCTGAGAGAGCAAGACAAAAGGGACTGCAGTGTGCATTCGAGGGATATATCCACGACATAATATGCAACCGATTAGACAATAATTTCATAAAAATTGAAGCTAAAGCCTATAGTCGCAGCAGCCGCCGCTTCATACGCTGACCATTCACATGGGAAACACACAAATTGAGGAACAGCTATGTTCGTGCACAGCAGGGTAAGTGAAATGTGAAACTAATCTAATAATTATAAATCAAAAAGTTTATCCATAAATCTTGTGGAATAACACTAACACCGGGAGAGCCGCGATCGGATTGGGTTAAAGTTACTCCGTCAGGTGTAACTTAAGCCGTCGATTAACAAAATGCTGAAATATATTTTAAAGTATGTCAGTGAGACTCCGTCTTGTCTTTAAACGTCTTATTTTACGTTAAAACGTGCATCATGAACAAAGAACCGTAATTATTTCCAACTTCCAAGGAATAGGTGTTTTTGTTAATCCTGTCGACATTTAGTTGTGAATGGGGTCTCCCACATTGCTTGATCCATGCACATCATTTCTCCCCTTGGCTTTTAGATTTTCGGGAAGGAAAAAAAAATCCACTCCCCCGTCCAAACTTTTAGGATACCGGGTATCAGATTTGCACAATCCACACGCACAACACTTCGGCATGTTTCCCTCGCTCGAAAGCTTGCCAGACCTTCCGCGCCTAGTTACGGTTGGTAAGACACGATTGGCCAGTGGCGGTTTTCGGGCGTGGCTTAGCAAAGGGTCAATTACCAAGAAAATTATATATTAAAAGATATATACACATTTTATTTACCAACTTACCAGAAATGGCATTTGTAACAGACATAAGTGGGGAGTGAAGAGCAGGACTGACGCCCCATACGGTGTGGTATCCCACGATTCCTGCCAGGCCAAAGGTTGTAACTATCTGAGTGAAAGCAGCATTGGGAGCTACCAGCCCAAGACCGATCGCCGATGTCAGACCTAAGTAGAAAAAACAAGACGTAAAACATTTTGTTTTTCAGTAAAGATGTAAGTTTTGGACGTTTGACTATTTAACAGAAAAAATAAGTCTAGTGCCAGCAATGTGTCCTGCTTATACATTCCATAATCCTCTCAAAACAGCAATATTGCTGTGGGTCGTGTACACTTGACTCTAATATTTGGTAGGCTTTCTGTCTGACTCAATTTTAAAACTTAATACACCATTTATATTCAACTTTTTAGTTTGTAATTTGCTTTATAAGCATTCATAGTTGCATAAAATAAATACATAAAAAATAACAGTGACATAAGCTTTTGTAGTTATAAATAATACAAAATTATATTAATAATAATATTCCTCTTTATATTATTATTAGTTATATTATTATTATTACACAGGTATTGACTAGCATTGTGGTATTGCCAACTCAGAACAGCCATTGGCCATGCGGGTAAGAAAACCTTTTCACCACAACAGACATACACAGCAGAAGGGTATACACCCCCCTCCCCCCCACCATTTTATCATCCTAGTTTCCTGGCATTCAGATGCTAGACGGTGCCAAGGTGATGTGGAAAATAAAACAGCTTGTCTCGCTATTAGGTGACCAATCACAATTTCAAAAGGAAGTGATTTTGGCCTTCCCAGCAAGTCAGGATTCCCTGTACCTAGACTCATACAGATACAGCAAACCATGAAAGGGCAGGAAGATCTCATTTGCATGTTTGTTTATCAGTCGGTGTTTATTTACGTGCAAGTTTTTGTGGCTTGTCTGAGTGAGGAAGTGAGCGCTTTGATGTGAAGCCAACATTGCCTCTCCTCACACGAGTGTTCCTCGGGCGTCTGCAACCAATAGAATTCATTTGTGTGCCGTTTGGTTTAGCAGGGCTTTGGAGTCTAATCACATCTTGGGACAAAAGCGAGCAAACAGGGTAGCTGCTATTTTTGGATTTTCTGAGCAATGCAGATTGCTAAAGTAGATAAAAGGAAGAAAGTTAAAATAGGATTAATCTCAAAGTCTATAAAGTGGGGGCGTTTGAAATGTACACGACAGCCTTTTTAACATAGTTCAGTGTCAGAGACCACCAATGCAGCGGTCTCTTCCTCTTAAGATTCATGGGGAGCCGCTTTCATATTAACCCCGGGGGACCCGCAGAGATCCGGTGGGAAGAGGGAGTTAGAGAGGGCAGCCGGACAGTGATTTACCTCCGGTGTAAAGCCCAGCCGTGTTGAGGGTGGCTCTGAAGGGCGAGATGGCAGATGCCCTTTCCTTCTCCAGCTCCTGGACACCCTTTTGTTTTGTAGGCGCTGCCACTGGGACGTTGTTAGGTTGTGGTGCAGGGAAAAGCACTTCTCCGTCCTGCAGCCAGACAGAGTGAAAGCCAGAATTAAAATAGCACCATCACTCAACTCCTTGAAAGCTAAATGAGCGCCAGAGTGATATTGAGTCTCTGCTCACATCCTTTTTTCTGAACTCATTTGAGTTCAGTGGTCAGATTGGATAAAACGTCATCTTGATCTGGCCTAATTTTGTGTTTGTTAAAACATAGTGCATCCATGGAGAGTGAATACAGAGAATCAACTGCTTATTTAATAAACACTCATTTCACCAATATTATGGTATAACAAAATCACTCTTTACATTACCTACACTGACCACCAACATACAAAATTGATGATATTATTATTGTAACAATTTACAAAAGGGTTCCATTAGTTAAAGTTATTTTTTTAAATTAATCTTTGTTAATGCATTAACTGTTTTAAATGTCCTGCTCATTGGTAAATGTTAAGGTTATTTAGGTTAGGTTAATACAACTGTTCATTGTTAGTTCACATTTGCTCAGGTCCATTAAATAATATTAACAGATACAACTTTTGACTTTAATAACTTATTAGTATCTGTTTAAATTAACATCTACTAAGATCATAAATGCTTTGGAAGTACTTTTCATTGTCATATGTTAACTAATGGTAAAGGAATATTCCACACAAAAATGTTGCATGTAATTGAAAGAAAGGTTCTACCACTTTAAGGTGCGAGTTGTAGCCAGCAACACAAAATAAAGGGTTTATCTGTCCTCCTGTAGCTAAGAACATTGTAGAAAAAAAGGTTTACCTTCATAACAACTGAACCTCGGATGACGTGGTCCATTGTGCCATAATCAAAGTCGTTTTTGACGTCAAAGTAAAAAACTTCCTTGTCCGGGCTGATTGCACGGAGGAGTTTGATGATGTTGTTAGAGTATAATGTGCTGGCCTGAGTCGGGAGCCGACTGGGAATATCAGTATAGCCAACGTGGATCACACCCTATAGGAAAGTACACAAGCACATTTTATAAAAGAAGTTAATCTCCTCGACCTTCAACTTTTGAATTGTAAAAAAAAAAAAAAAAAAAAAAAAAAAAAATCAGTCAAAACAGAAATATTGTGAAAAAACATTACATTTGGCATTATGCTGCATTCATGCCATGTCATAATTACCAATATTTCTAGATGTTAACATGTGACTTTCTACTCTGAGCCATTTATTTAGTCCTCAGAATTATTTGTTTTGATGATAACACTATCAACACCTAAATGAATCTGCAGCGGTCAGGTGATATAGCAATCACGCAGTAGAAGTCTGAACACTCCGAAAATTCCCAGCTTACAAGTTGTAATTACAAGTTCAAGTAGGACGTGAGGGCACCTTTACTCAAATCTTCACTGTCACACGATTATTCAGAAAACATTCTAATATGCAGATTTGGTGCTCAAGAAACATTTCTTATTTTCAATGTTGAAAACCGTTGTGCTGCTTAATATGTTTGTGGAAACCATGATACATTTTGTTCAGGATTCTTTGATGAACCGATAAATAAAAAAAAACTAACATTTACATTTATTTGAAACAGAAACCTTTTGTAACATCATACAAGTCTTTACAGTCCTTTTTGATCAATTTATTGCATCCTTGCTGAATAAAACTAATAATTTATTTAAAAAAAAACTCTTACTGACTCCAAGTGGTAGTGTACCTGAACCTTCCTGACAAACCCATGGAGCTCATGTAAGCTGCAGTTGTAGTGTACTCACTTTGTGAACAGACAGTTCTCCAGGAACCGTGGTCTCGATGTTTCCCCCAGCCTCTGCGGCTAGATCCACCACCACTGAACCATCTTTCATAGTCTCCACCATTTCCTTAGTAATCAGCACAGGGGCCTTCCGACCTGCATAATAATTTCAGCACAGTGAGACTAGTAAACCAAAACCATGACTGATATGCATTTAATAAGACTCCTCTGATGTGCCTTTTATCTGTGCAACCTAATATACTGATAAGCTGCTTTGCGGCTTGTTGGTTTTAAAAGAAAAACGCTATTCAGATAAAAGTGGAACAGATCGCATGTGTTTTACCAATCAGAGCGTGCTAAAATCAGCCAGTTTGTTTAGGAATTAAGTTCTAAAAGTCCAACCGGTGGCTCCATAGCTTCAGGGATGGAAATAAAATAACATTGGAGTGACACCAGGAGTGTGCATGAGCATGCAAAAGTCACAGGAACTGACTTTGAGTGCCAGCGGTACTGAAAAAGCAACACAGATTGGAAAGACAACTCTCTGCCAACCTAAAGCAAGAGCGACCCAAAGCAACTCTTATGACACTTTGTAAACATTCTCTGTTATGGACATGGCCTGATTTTTATTAGCTTTCAGTCATGGAGATTAGGACAACACATGCTTCAAAATGAACACAAAGCACATGTGCAGCCACAGAGCTGTTAAATTGGTAATTGTGCTGTACATAATTAGCTTTGCTGGTTAATCCATTTCTCTTTTCAAATGCCAATGATAGTCATACGAGTATTAACTTAAGGATGATGAGTTAAGCCAGTATCAAAGTTAAAGGAATAGTTAATACGGAAACTATTTCCATGAACTGCAAAAAAAAAATTGAAGATTTTTTCCCCCCATAGAATCATGTCAGGTCATCGTGACCAGGGACAGACAAGCTCCAAAATGGACAAGAAAGCACTATAAATGCACCATAAAAGTACTCCAAAAGATGTGTGCCCTATATTCAGAGTTTCTCAAATATAATAGATTAAAAGGAAGTCATTATGCAATAACATTCACCTTTTGCTACAGCTCTCAAATCAACTGTAGCGCCTATGATGCAGGTTGGACATCGATAAATAACATCAAGATAGCTTATTTTATTTAAGAGCCACAGTACAGTGAAAGAAATATGTAAATAATGGTTTCAAATTGTAATTATAATTGTAATAATTGACTTAAAAGCTTTCATACAGCTTCAGAAGACTTATAACATAGCAAATACAGAGTCATATAGACTATTTTATGGTGCTTTTTTGGGTCTTTGGAGCAAAGTGGACAGCCTGTGATCATAATGACAAAAATAATCTATTGTAATCGGTATGAAGATTTGTGCATTTCACAGAAAAAAATAACAGCAACAGGGTTTATAAAGACATAAGGGTGAGTAAATAAAGAGAAAATCAATTTCTGGATGAATAGTCATCCATCATTTTAAAGTCAAATAATGGAGAAATAAGAACATGAGCAAACAAGATCACTCATTATGTGCAAGAGTACATGCCGTAGAGGGCATGTGATGGAAAAAGGGGAGATGGAAAGGGAGTAAATGTTGCAGGTGTGCGTACCGGGGATAAGCGCGGTAGTGATAATGATGTCAACATCCAAACACTGCTTGGCAAACAGCTTCATCTCTGCCTCGATGAACTCCTTGGACATCTCTTTAGCGTAACCGCCCTGGCCTTCTCCTGACTCCTTCACATCCACCACCTCTAAAGGTTCGGCACCCAGGGACTTAAACTGCTCCAGTGCAGCCGCTCTGGAAGAGGAGGACAAGACTCCATGACTAAAACAACACTGCCACTGAGAGGACACTTGCTGGAACTGAACTTGGTGGAATCAGTCAAGCAGACAAAGTTTAAAGTCACCATGAAATAGAAATGAACAATTCCTATTTTTAATGGAATATCACAGTCTTAAATTACTTATTCGTGCACGTCTTTTTTAAAATCATGTGCCCCATGTAATCTTTAAAGGGTTAGTTCATCCAAAAATGTCTGAATTAAAACTCTGTCATTAATTACTCACTTCCGAACCCATAAGACTTTCTTAATCCTTCGGAACACAAATAAAATATCTTTTTGATTAAATCTGAGAGCTTTCTGTCCCTCCATTGACAGCTACGCAACTAGCACTTTGATGCTTCAAAAAGCTCATAAAGAGATCAGAAAACTAATCCATATGAATAGAGCGGTTTAGTCCAAATTTTCTGAAGAGACACAATCGGTTTATATTGTGAACAGATTGAATTTAGGCTTTTATTCACATTTAAACATTGATCAATGAACATAAACAGAGGCTCAACCAAACCTTGACGCGCGAGAACAAACCTCATTGGTACTTGCGGAAGATCAAATGTGCTTCATCAAAAAGATCAATTTGTGTTCCAAAGATGAACGAAAGTCTTACAGGTTTGGAACGACATGAGGGTGACTAAATGACAGAATTTTCATTTTTGGGTGAACACCCTTTAATCAGAATAACCTCCCCTTCCCTCTTACAGCTCTTTTCTCTGATGACGTTTATACTAGCATGAGGACGGGACAACCTGTCACTCACATGAGATCACAGCAATAACAAACCACAATGATCCAACAGTCCAATCAATTCCCATGGGACAAAATCAAGTCCCACACTATATTTATTCTTGTTAGAGAAGCAGTTTCACTCAGATATACGTCACAATAGTGAAGACTATCATCACAAACTTCCGTTTCATGCCGACTTAAGTTTTTTGTTAGGGATGTCCTGGAGCCTATCTCAAGGATTGGTATCAGGACAGATTAAGCTTCTTTGTTTTTCTCTCAACCGATCAGTACCGGTAGCACCATTAAAAGGAAAAGAAGCTCAAATGTGCGTGCGTAATGCACAAGAACCAACGAGGTCTGTTCTAGCGCATCACACACGCACGTTTGAGCCTCCATGTTTAGTATAATTGATGCACACCTTTGTATCGAATCACACGAAAGTCATTTACGGTTTATTTTTCATGGGTTGCTCCTTGCTTCGGATTTGACTGACAGATTGGCATTCTGAAACCACAAGCTTCAAGCTTTAATAAGTTAAATATACTTGAAGTGTGCAATATACAAGTATCGAATCAGGACTCAGTATCGAAAGATGTTTTATATTTAGTGACTCGGGAGCACTTAACGGATCGGGCGCACTTGATTTGGACATCCCTATTTTATGTTTTTTTTTCCAAAGCACAGAAAGGAAATGAATTCTACCTAAATACACTGAGCTTGGTTCTAAAGCTGTAAATTCACAAGCTTTTTAAACTATGTACATTTCAAACCATTTTAGCAGGATTAGCAGTGACATCACAGTTTTTTTGCACAAGGCCTTTTCATGTTCTTGTTTTTGGGAAAGCAAAACAGATTAAAGAAACATAAATCCAATGTAGACCAGAACGATGACTCAAAACTCAAATTTATAAATGCTGACAAGAATGGGAAATAACACAGCATTCAAGAGCATCAAGATTTAAAGGGGGGGGGGGTACAATAAAAGAAGGGTCAATCATTAGGGTCAAAGTAGACAAAAAAAGAGCAAATTATCCACAGGATCCGTTATAAACTAACTTAAATGCTAAATTTCATGTTAATTGGACAAAAGACCTACAGTAGGTTAGAGTCTGAAAAGTTTCTAAAAGTCAGAAACTGAAAACCCACTTGATTTTAAAAAACAAAACTATAAAATAAAGGTCACCACATTTAATGTGTAGTGGTGATGTTAGTAAAACTTTGTATATTATAGCACCACCTAGTGTTTGATGGATGACTGTGCATACTTGATTTCATGTTAAGACAAAAATAAAACATTTGATAAAAAAACTATAAAAACAGTAATATTATAAAATAATATTATTAACTTAAAGTTTTCAATTTTAACATTTTAAAACAATTTATTTATCTGATGGCAAAGCTAAATTCAGCATCATTACTCCAGTCTTCAGTATCACATGATCCTTCAGTAATCATTCTAATATACTGATTTGGTAATCAAGAAACATTTTTTATCATCACAAATGTTGAAAGCAGTTGAGCAGCTTAAATTTTGGAAACAGTTATACATTTTTTTCAGGATTATTTGATAAATATATAGTCCAAAAGAACAGAATTTGAAATAGAAATCTTTTGTAACTGTCACTTTTGATCAATTTAATGGATACTTGCCGAATAAAATTATAAATCTTTCCAAAATGTAACTATCAGTTTTAGGACTTTTTACCTGGTGTCAAATCCCCTGACAATGGCACCCATAGCACGGGCAGAGCCAGCAGCAGCCAAGCCAGCCACTCCACCTCCAATGATCAACACCTGCCAATAAGAACAGCCTTATTGTAAAATTCAAACTCTGAAATAAACAGAAAAATCTAATTTGGGAAAGTATGAACAGTGCAAACATCTTCATCCAAGAACTAATGTGAGAAATGTACAGCAGTGAATCAAGCAAATTCAAAATAAGCACTCAGGACGTGTGTGCGGTTATGCCAGCACATACCTTAGCAGGAGGAACCTTCCCCGCGGCTGTGATCTGACCAGTGAAGAAGCGGCCAAAGTTGTTGGCAGCCAGGACCACGGCTTTATAACTGCCAAAAAAAAAAAAAAGAAAAACAGTCATGATAGTTACATTGAAGCAGAAATCAAGACATTTTAAAAAAGGCAAGACACTGCAGGTGAACAGGGTAAAATCTTTAACTAGTAAACATCACTACTCTTCCTCAGTTAATTTAGACACATTTTGCATTACACGTTTCTGCCATATTATAACTCAATATACAAATAAGGCATTAACTAATTAAAAATGCACTAATATGCATTCATTTCCAGAACAGAAATCTTAACATTGTATAAAGCCAGGTTCAAAC
This sequence comes from Gila orcuttii, assembly GCA_026230005.1. Lineage (NCBI taxonomy): Eukaryota > Metazoa > Chordata > Actinopteri > Cypriniformes > Leuciscidae > Gila > Gila orcuttii. Next base: position 31,078,474 of record JAPDVR010000014.1, read on the forward strand.
TTCATTTCATTTTGATATACAGTCATGGTCAGAATTAATGGCACCCCTGGTAAATATGATCAAAACTGGCTGTAAAAAATAAATCTGCATCGTTTATCCTTTTGATCTTTCATTCAAAAAATTTGCAAAATTCTAACCTTTCATTGAAGTAAATGAATTGAAAGTGGAGGGGAAATCACATTATAAAATAAATGTTTTTCCACAAAACACGTTGGCAACAAATATTGGCACCCTTTTATTAAATACTTCTTGCAATCTCCTTTTGCCAAGATAACAGCTCTGAGTCTTCTCCTATAATGCCTGATGAGTTTGGAGAACACCTGACCAGAGATCAGAGAACATTCCTCCATACAGAATCTCTCCAGATCCTTCAGATTCACAAGTTCATGTTGGTGCTTATTCTCTTCAGTTCACTCCACTCATTTTCTATAGGGTTCAGTTTAGGTCATGGCAGAAGCTTCATTTTGTGCTCCGTAACACATTTTTGTATTGATTTTTATGTTTGTTTTGGACCGTTGTCCTGATGGAAGATCCAACCATGGCCCATTATAAGATTTCTAGCAGAGGCAGTCAGGTTTTGATTTATCTGTTGGTATTTGCTAGAATCTATAATACTATGTATCTGACCAAGAAGTCCAGGACCTCCAGCAAAAAAATAGGCCCACAACATATAAGATCCAGCAGTATATTTAACCGTAGGCATGGGGTACTTTTTCCCCTGTATGCACCAAATACAGCATGTGGGTTTGCTGCCAAAAAGCCCTTTTTTTTCTTTTCTTTTTTCATCTGACCATAAAACCAGGTCCCTTTTGAAGTTCCAGTCATGTCTGACAACTGAATATGCTGGAGTTTGTTTTTGGAGGAGCGAGGAGGATTTTTCTTGAAACCCTTCCAAACAACGTGGTGATATAGGGGTTGTTTGATATATTTTTTTTAGGCTTTCTGACCCCCAAGACTCAAGTAATCTCTTCCATTCTCCATCTGTGATCCTTGGAGAGTCTTTGGCCACTCAAACTTTCCTCCTCACCGTGCATTAAGACAATATAGACACACTTGATTAGACTTCCTGACAGATTCATAACATCTTTTGTTGATGGGAACTTCTTAATTATTGCCCTGATGGGGATCTTCTTTTCTTACAGCAACTTTCTATTTTGTGATGCTCAACAATCTTTTGCTGCACATCAGAACTATATTCTTTGGTTTTACTCATTGTGATGGATGATTAAGGGAATTTGGCCTTTGTGTTTCCTCATACTTAAACACCTGCGAAACAAGAAGTCATGGCCGGACAATTTCATGTTCCTAGTCACCCTGGTGTGCTAAAAAAAGGTAAATATTAATGGGAATATACTTCAGAGATATTTTACTTGTAAAAAATTCTAGGGGTGCCAATAATTGTGGCCAATGTGTTTTGTAGAAAAACATTTATTTCATAATGTTATTTCTCCCCCACTTTCAATTATTTTGCTTTAATGAAAGGTTAGATTTTTGCCATTTTTTTAATGAAAGATCAAAAGGATAAACAATGCAGATTTATTTTTTACAGGCATTTTTTTTATCATATTTACCAGGGGTGCCATTAATTCTGACCATGACTGTATTAGAAGAGGATTTTATTTTTAGGAAAAAGATTAAATATAATAGAAAATATATAGGAATAAAACTACAAAGTTTGGTGTTTGTAAGTGCTACTGAAGTGGAGATGTATGGCTCAGTGCATGCGAAAAAAAACATTGAGAAAATGGTCTTTAAAGATATGTATTGTAATGGAAATCTACAGAAGCAAAATAAAGTGATAAAATAAACACTTAAATGTGTATTTTGGATGTTTTCTTTCCGAATGTCTGAAATAAAACATGTTATGGAAGCAAAATATCCCAAAATCTAAAAATTGACCAGTGCATTAAAAAAACAAATGGTTTTACATGTAGTGTCTTGCGTTAAATTGAAAAATTAATTTTGAAAAATAAATTTAAAAATTAAAGGTTTTTTATATATATATATATATATATATATATTTTTTTTTTTTTTTTTTTTTTTTTTTATGTCTTTAGTGATAGGACAGTATACAGGATAGACAGGAAAACACAGGATGGATTGAGGAAAACAAAATTGTCAAATGACCTCGAGCCAGGAATCGAACACAGGTCACCGGAGGCGCAGTTGCACTATATTTCGGCGCGCAGCCCATGAGGCTATTGGCGCCGACATTATTATTATACAACACAATACATACAAAAACTGCATTTAACGAAAGCTGTCATTTACTGAAATTAAAACAATCATGCAAATACAAAATGCTGTCTAGTCTTCTGCATTTTTCATTTTAGATGGCCTTACCCAGCAATGTTGGCCATGGAGCTGAGGGCATCATAACCCTGAGCAATAGTAACTCGGGGCACCTGGTCCATGGCAAGGATGGTGGCTTTGCGCCGGGACAACAGGTCCATCAGCTCAGGGTTCTGAGCGGGATAGATGAAACTGACAAGGGTGGATCCTTCACTCATGAGGTCGGCCTCATGAACTCCCAGAACAGAGTTCAAAATCGGGGCACGCACCTGTGGCGAAAAGATGGAGAGAATAAAGCCTGGTTTATACTCGCCGCATCCGCATGAGTGTGAATGTGTGTGTGGCAAAAATGACGCCAGCCTGGTGGTGCAAAACATTCATAGTTTTGCGAGCGGATCAGCTTCCGAATATGCAAAACTTTGAGGCCAGATACTAGCACCCAGTTTACACTTGTCCAAATTAATTGCTTACATTTACAAAATGTAAATCAATAGCAGAAATAAGCCTTTCTAATAAAAATAGGTCCACTTTTAATCAAACAGTCCATGTAATGAAAACGTTTAAAGAAATAAGAAAATATTTAAGAGAATGTTGTATATTTACTTATACACATGTTCTCATATCCATATATTTTGTTCTAATGTAAATGGTGAAGTGCACTAACAACAAACATCACGTGTGCCCTCCAAACTGACCCGGCGTCAACCCAATCAATTTATACGTAAAGAAATGTTAGCGTCCCCGACAGAGATAAATAGTTTAAATGGGACAATAATACGATCAAAGATTACTCAATGAGCATTTTGGTACCTTTTATATAACAAGACTAAATACAAAGAATAGGGTTAAGCTTTGTTTTATTACAAATGTTGTTAATGCTGACTTTTGCATGAATAAAAACATTTTAAAGCACAGAAAAATAGGCACACAAAACAAGACATCACTGTCCAGTTACTTTGGAGTTCGTAGCCCGACTGTTGACAGCCACTTCTGATAGGTGACTGTCCTGTACTACGCTGCTTTCTGATGGTTTAGAGGACAATTACTCAGAGTCGCCCCTGTCGTTTCAAAGAAAAGTACAAAGGCAAGCGCGTCAAGTATAAACGCCTCGCCCGTTTGGAGATGTGCGCACGAGGTCAGCGGAATCTCGCGGTACGGAGACAAGCGACAGAATAAACGAGGCTTGAGTGTTAATGAAGACTTGGTTAAGTGAAGGTAAGATTAATGAATTTGAAGGCCTCTGACAGTACCTTAAGCAGAACATCAGATGAAAAGACATCTTTGACATCCCTGATGGTGGCTCCTGCCTTCGTATACATGTCATCGGAGAACTTGGCAGATTCCCCAGCACCAGACTCCACCACCACATTAAAGCCCTGCTTGATGAGAGCTTCCACTCCGGCTGGAGAGATGGCCACTCGACGCTCATTCTGAAAGATTTCCTTGGGAATGCCGACAGTCAGCTGTTTGTATGGAATGCCTGCAGGAAATAACAGAATTACAGAATCAAGCAGAGCCTGGAGAGGAACATGAGATGTGCATATCAAATGCAAAGGTTCAACAGGTGGGCCCTGCGCCAGTAGCACTAGAGAATCCTTACATTGTATTTCTAATGCAATTATGATGTAGAGCCCGACCGATATGGATTTTTGGGGGCCGATGCCGATATTAGGGAGTAAAAAAAGCCCGATACCGATATATCGGCCGATATTATTTATGTGTATATTATAATACAGTGGCAATATTATTTATGTGTATTATAGTACCGTATACCAGTCAAAAGTTTGGACACTTTCCTATTGGTGTGTACAAACTTTTGATGGGTAGCCTACTTTACACAGTAGCTATAAACAGAATAAATATATTTTATAAACACGTTTTGCAATGATCACTCAAATGTGGTGATCAAACACTTGTGTGACACAGATATGTAATGGAGGCAGGGGGAATGATAGAATGAGAATTATACAGTTGAGCTGTAACCAAACTAGTTTGCATTGCATGTTATATTATATTATATTATATTATAAATACTGTTGCATAATCTTCACTAACGACTTTGGCTTTTCATTTAGTCATAACTTGTATCAATAAATATATAAAAAGTGTCACTGACAAAACCTTATTATCTTCTATTTTTACTAGGGCTGGGCAAGTTAACGCGTTATCGCGTTAACGCATTTATTAATTAATGCCGACAATTTTTTTATCGCACGTTAACGCAGTTTTTTTTTATTATTATTATTTTGAAAGTCCGTTGCTCACTGGCTCTGAATACACATAGGCCTACAGTCAAACCATGATCACAGGAGGGGTGGGATGTTGGTCAGCCAGCAAATAACCCACCCAAACAAGCAGTGGAGAGAGGCAGGTTCTCTCTGGTGAACAGTTGGTTGCGCTCCGCGAGTGAATGACAGGCGCTCTATGGATATTACCTATAAAACCTATAGATAATAACTATTTAGATTCTGGAAACTCACTAACAGCGAGCCGAGGATCAGTCTCTCTTCTAATGATTTGTGCTGCGCGTCCTTTATAAAAAGTTATAGACAATTCAACTTCGGCAACGAGCGGGCGCGTGCTTGAGGCGAGCATGACCGCAAAGGTATCACAGGAACGCACCCGCTTGTCGCTGCACCTTGTGCTCGACCACTTCACCTCACTCTTGGCTGATTTATACTTCTGCGTCGGACTTACGCCGAAGACAATACGCTATAGACTACGCGTTGGTTTTCATTTATATCTCTGCGTCGTTGTCCGCGTTGACGCGCAATTACACATGCAGAGGGAGCATGTGAAACCCGAGGAGCGGTTGTAGCAATCACAGCGCTTGCGGTACACGTAGAATTGACGTTACATTTTTGGAGAGGTGCACGTCAGGGTACGCCGAAGTGTACGCGCGCTACACAGCAACAGCGTGAGTATAAAGTATAAATTGTTTTTTTTACTCTGTTTAATGTAATCTTACGTGGGAAACCATGGCATGACCAAACCTAAGCTACTATAAGTAACGTTGGTCGACTTATATAGTAGTGATCATGACCTCTGACTACTACATAGACTGTTTCTGCTGCTCCCTGATAAAAGATACCTGTTGATACCTGTTCAGAAAAAAAACAAGAAAACTGGACTCGTTTTAACAAACTAGATAAAAGGTAATGCCCTGGCAGTGGCAAATAGCTTTGTTTAAATATTTGATTTGATTACATTAATGTTTAAGTTGAGATTTGAGATTACTGTGTAAAGGGAATACTGCTGGTATAAAAGCACCTTATTTGTTTAAAGTTATTGCACTTTTGTGTATATAGCAGTACATTTAAATCAAAAGTGCGCAATACACTACTTTAGAAGTCATTATTCAATTTTGCGCATAACAATGCGATTAATCGCGATTAAAAATTTTAATCGTTGCCCAGCACTAATTTTTACTCTTAATTCCTCTAATCTCTACCAGTGGAGGAAGAACTCAGATCTTTTTACTAAAGTAAAATTAATAATATCATAATGAAAACGTTTTTAATTACATATGTACAGTACTTTTATACTATTTTAAATAATTAGTAAGCAAAATGTACTAAACATGAAACTAGGCTACTCTTAATGCAAAATGGCCCTATATAAAGTGTTATAATTATATGAATTTTTGGAATATTGCTGGATGTTGTAACGTAGCGTTATCAGGCAGAATGAGCTTTAACACTGTGTCTACACCGGACGCGGCCGTTACTGCTCGCGTCGCAACAGCCGTTTACCCTAGACAAAGCAGAATCAGTTTACTGTTGGGGATCGCTCGCGCCACGCATTTTAATCAATGTTTCATCAACCAATTGCCTTAATAAATAAGAAGTAAATATAGCAGACAATATAATAATGACTTCTCAGCTGTGCGCTTGCAATTGTCACAAGCTCACACAATAGGCTACGTGACAGAGGCTTGTAGCAGAGAAATCAATTCTGTGAATTACACTGCGCAAATCACAAGTAGGCTACTACCCACTGGATGAAGAAGGGTTGGCTCTCAGTCTCCACAGGCTACATAAAATATTCATTTTATTTTATTTTATTTTTCGTGTTCGCATTTATGAGGAAAAAACAATGTTACAGACTCGAAAGTTCAGCACTACGGACGTGAGCGCTCTGAAAGCGGCACTAAAATATGCTTTGAAACTTTCACATAGACATCAAACAGAAAGCACAAAACCTTTCGTTTCAAAGTGAATTTCGTTTTGTATTAATTGTATCTTAATTTTCATCAACCCATTGCCTGGATTTAATATATAAGAAGTAGATAGCAGACGATAGATAATCTCGACACGGAGGCGCCTGCGGGTGAACTGGAGCTCGTCTCATGAACCGAAACTCAACGTGTAGACCTGAGAATTGAAATATATCTATATTGAAATGTCTACTTTTAAACAGAACAATTCAAAACGAAAGACAGACAGGCTCATGTAATCGTATGAAATGTGCATTTCTCTCTGGCACACGTTCACTGAAGATCGAGAGTCAGCATCGTCAACTTCATCTTTGGCTGACACTGACTGAAAACACTTGTTTGTTAATAAACAATTAAAATGTCTCCTTGCTATATTTGTTGTATTCATAATCATTACTTTTGCCAGTTCTTGTGACAGGTTTTAGGTGCTTTATTGGCAGCACCACCCTTACATGAATCACCGAACCCGCATTTTTTTAAATATTCATTTATCGGCCATTATAAATGCCGATACCGATAGTTAGGGAAATGCCTAAAATCGACCGATAATATCGGCCCGCCGATATATCGGTCGGGCTCTATTATGACGTAAAAATACTCTATTTTTTTATTTGAAAAAAGTACAGTAATACTTCTTATATCTTATATTACTCCGTATACTAGAAAAACATTTACATAATGATAAAAAGTAAATGTTTATAGTATATAAAATAGCTTTTACTATTATAGTTGTATTCTAAATAAAAATATTAAAATAAAAATATAGATTGTTTCACATAAAAATCTATAATTTTATTAATTTTTTTATTTAGAATACATTTAATAATAATAATAATAAACAATAATTATTAAATAATGTATTTAATTTTATATTTAGAATACATTTAATAATAATTATTAAATACATTTTATATAACTTTATATAAAAAAATATTTACTGTATTTTCTATTATAAATTTGAGATGAGTCATCGTTCACCTCTACATTGATTTAAATAAATCAATATTTAAATATAAAAAATATATATATATATATATATATATATATATATACACTCTTAAACTAAACTACTGAAACATAAAATCTGAAAATTTGTTTTCTTATTTTAAAAGTACAACAACAACAGCCTACCATTATTGTGAACCTGTGAATTTTAAAATGTTCCCTTTTTCCAACTACATGAAATTTATGAGTAAAACCTTAAATTATAGTTTTAGAAAACCCAGCACCACAAAAACAAAGTGAAGTGTGAACAGCTGATCTCACCTTACTCCCATAACCAATATAATCTCTCAAGATCATTTCTAACCTGTCAGACTCTCTGTTTTGAAGTCAAAGAGAGGTCAAAGAGTAAAGCTGTATGATAAAGATAAGCAGCACCATATACGGAAGCAGACTTACAACTGGTAAAGGTCCATGCAGTCTCCGTGAGACTCGTGGTTTTACAGCTACGTGCATTTTCACAGTAAGGCGAGACCTTGTGACTTTACAACAGCTCCAATTCTGCAGTCATATTTTCAAAAATAAAACTGAGAATTTCAAGCTGTAAAACAGAGGATAACTGGGGATTTGGCATGTGTAATAAAGTAAATCAAGTTGAATTTTTTATGCACAGCTACATTTTATGAGTTTTGGTCTGTAAAAGTTGTGCAAACAACATGTGGTCTAGACAGGCTGAATATGCATCAAGAAGTCATCCAAGTCATGTCCTGCTAGTGGTAGCAGAAGGTCGCTTGTGGAAAATTCCATCACAGGCATGATCTATAGATAACAACAACATAAGCTCATGTGAATCACAGACTTGAGCGGCCTAGAGGTGGTTAAATTGGGCCACAGACAGCAAAGACAACTCAAAAAGTATTTGGACACTTCAGCCATATGTATAATCTATGAATGTCACTGCAACAGATATCAAACAACAAACCAAGTGGCATTTATTATTGATGTAAACAAAACCTCCTTGATAACTTAAGCCCAAAGTCATTTTTGTCATCAGGAGGGTCCATGGACGTCTGTGCACACCGTCCACATGCAGCCCAATTTGTGTCCGCGAGGAAGGTGCACGTACAACAGAGCATGTGCTAGTGACTTGAGCATTTAAAAACAAAGTCCACTAGATAGTGAGCACGTCCAAGTCCAAAGGAATACACTTTGAAAGTCTTGCGCGTGTGTGAGAGCGGAACGCAGAAAATAAAGTGTACCCGCGCCTTAAGAGCAGCTGTTTTCTGGCATATTCAAGGGCAATTAACTGTTTTTTGTTGTTGTTGAGAGTAGGTGACTGTGACTGTTTTGTGACATGAGCAGAATGCCAGTGCCAAATCTGACCAATCCGGATAATTATATATACTTTACACAGAACATAAACACACTACCGTTCAAAAGTTTGGAGACAGCAAGAAAAAAAACTTTAGTATGCATTAAACTGGTCAAAAGTGACAGTAAAGACATTTATAATGTAACAAAAGTTCTCAACATTGATAGTAAGAAATGTTTAAGCAGCAAATCAGAAAGATTTCTGAAGGATCATGTGACACTGAAGACTGGAGTAATGGGAAACTGAAAACTCAGCTTTGCCATCATTTGAATACATTTTAAAATAGAAAAGTTATTTTAATTTGCTATATTTTATAATACTGTTACTGTATTTTTAATCAAATAAATGTAATCTTTTTTAGAATAAGAGACTTCCAAAAGAACTTAAAATAATCATACCGACAGTACTATAAATAAATAAAAGAAAAGGATTTGCAAGTAGTTTTTAAATATTTTTTTTTAGCATTGCCAGATGTAAATGGAAACAAAGTGAATATCTGAGGCCCACAAACTTCTTATAACTACACTGACTGCTGGCAGTCACCATAGACATGGGTTTCTTTTCCCAGCAGGCATTCTCCTGCACAAGCCGCGCCACAATTTTCGTTCCTCAGCTGATACAGTGCCAGAAATAACCTGCCCCAGCTGTCATTTCCCCTTTCAAAAAAAAAAAAAAAAAAAAAAGGTCTGCCATTAATGGCAGGTCTCAAACACGCGCTGTAACCAGGGAGCCAACACGCTACACAGGTCAACTACAGTACACTCATTCACTTCCTGGGACCTTCAACACAACTAATAGTGGCAGAACAAGCAGGGCAGGGACACAGTGACCTTGAGGGACACTGCATATTACATGCATGGACTGCTACAGAAATATTAGGGTAAGAAGTTTGGGAATGTCTCAACTGCTTTTGTCATACTTTAAAACAAAACCTGCTGAGGTAAAACAAATTATGTTTATATATTAGCATAAGTGAACCGTATTCAAAGTCTTTAAATCACCTCATTCATTAATTTATACTGAGGGAAAAATACCTCAACCAAACACGACCTCAGTCACTTGGTTACTAAAATTGAATGTCTGAAACAGAACATGTTTTATAACAATTGTAATATTCCAATAACGATACCTGGACTAGCGAGGCGAGAGAGGGCTTGATGGGTCCTAAAGAACCGCACACATGGTGTCTTCACCGACTGCACACTCTGAAGCTTAGCACAGGCCAGCCCGGAGAACAGGGGGCTGGAACAGCTGGTGGCTACCACACGCAGAAGACTCGCCATCGGAGACACAAGGAGGAGCTGTGCAGTTGGAACAACCCTCCTCCTACATGTGAGGGAGAGAGAGAGGGGGAAAAAAAGTGAGCCAGATGACCTATCCCACAATGCTCCACTCTGCCCCACTAACTGTAGCTCAGCTGTTTACTTGCCTCCAAGGTGACACATAACACAAGTGAACTGAGCATATTAAGTCACTATGTCCTCACACATTTTAAAAGAAAATATCTTACAAACACAACAGAACACATTCAATTCTTTAAAGGAATTAAAGGGCTCAAAAAGAAATAAAAATATATTCAATACGGTTCAAAAGTTTGGGGTCAGTCTTTTTTTTTTTTTTTTTAAAAGAAATTAACGCTCTTATTCAAGCAAGGATGCAATAATCTGGTCAAATGTGACTAAACATTTATATTGCTACAAAAAAATGTTTTATTTAAAATCAATGCTGTGCTTTTAAATTTTCCAAACCTGGAATAAAATGTTATCATGGTTTCAACACAATATTAAGCAGAGCAGCGCAATATTTAGCAGCTAACTAGTATATCAGAATCATTTTCTGAAGGATCATGTGAAACTGAAGACTAAAGTAATTCAGCTTTGCCATCACATGAATAAATTACATTTTAAAATAGATAATGAAAAACAGTTATATTAAAAATAAGTTTTTGCAATAATACATACATATATATTACACTATTTGTTTTTGCCACTATAACGCCAGTTTAATCCAGAGGGTAAAACAGTCAAGGGGACGCAGAAGCAAACACTGAAATGTGTAGTGAAGTGTGTTTGTTTAGGTAAGGACTGTCTCTTCAGGTGATAAGGGTTTGTCTCGGAAGGCCAGTGCAGGTCATACAGTAGCAGCTTACATGCATGCATTATTATACTGGTCTATGACACCATAAACACTGTCTGCATATATTCTGATCCACACACAGTATACTAAATATACAAAAAGAACAATAAAGGAAAACTTAACAAAAAAAAAGTTTTTTGTTGTCATTTTTGGATAATGTTTAATACAATTTTGAACTCTAGAATTAGTTTCTAAACATCATTATTGATGACATTTACGTTTTTAAATGTTAGATACTGACAATGTGGTCAAGACCTCTTAAGTAGAACAGTTCGTCACAACTTTAAAGGGTTATCAGACATTTTATGCATTTAAAACTAACTACATTTCATGCTTTTTCAAGATTTTTTGACACATATCTAATAGGTCTCACAACTAAATAAATAAAGGATTTGTGGTACATTATACACAGACGTCTAAATAGTTTTCTTTCTTTAAAAAAAAAAAATACATGCATCCCACACATAAAAGCAGTGTAGTGGTTATGCGTGTATGAAGGTGTGTGAAACAGACAGACTATATTGGATTATCGTGAAAACTACAATCCAATTCCAGCCCCACGTCACCGGACCAGAGAAGTGACATAAGTCTTTATCAGATGTGGAGCAACACTTTCTGACCTGTACACATTAACTTTCATTTATAAACTACAATGTTTTGAAAATTACAATATTCAACATATACGGTTAAGAGAAAACGATTAGCGCCCAAAAAAACATTGATCGTCCTCGTGTCTAGAGTTTGTTATTGGACAGTGCAGAAGTCATTCATTCAAACAACTCAATGACACAAGGCACGCAGAATTTCCGTCTATATTTATACATTTTACATTTTCATTCATATCATGCGGCTCAAACACAACAGCCCTATTCACTAAAACCCGTTATGCAGCACCACTAATTCAAAAGCAAGAGTTTGCGGCTTTGGGGTCGACAGAAGGCGGGCACAGGCGCTCATTTCCCCTTCTTTCTTTTTCGTAACACACGCTAGCTTAATAGCTAAACAGAAAGCAGTAACTACTTGCTGTCGTTTGCATTAGGAGATCAAATCAATGCATGCCCTAATGCATTTCTTAGGATCAATTGACAATGTGGCAAGGATCGATAATGAACAATTGAAATTCTCACCGAGAGGAGAAAGAGCATCAATGAGCGACCTTTGAATTGCGGGACGGAAAGCTTACAGCCGCCAGCAACCCGGAAGTACTCGCGCTCTCGCTCACCTCTCTGCAGCGCTTCTGTGGCTTCATTCGTCCGTCCATCAACATGTTAATCAGTCATGTGCTGTGGGCGTTTGTTAACTAGATTGAACACAGACTAGTTTAAGATATTTCGGTATATTTTAGGCTTTAAAAAGGATTTCGTACAGATTATTAGCACAAAAAAGAAAAGAAAAAAGGTTTCCCAGTGTCTTTCAATTCGATTTGTCACATCAAATCGTGTTGCTTTTGTATTATGGGAGATTAACAATTTAGATCAACTTTTTATGGAAGTTGTAAAATTGTACCAAGGTTTTTTTTTTTTTTTACGCATTTCTATTAATAGTAAAATTCAATCAAAGAAAAAAATACATATATTCTTTAAATAATTGATTACGGGTTGTTTAATAATTCAGTTAAAATATGTAAGGATTATTGCATTCAATTTGCTCTGGAGCAGGTTAGCCGTGCATATATACATTCATACTCTTTAATTACAGGTTGTATTTTTAATAGTAACCAAAGACTTGGATGGATATGCATAGAGATTCACATGTCCAGCAGGGGACGGTAGTAGACAAGGACAAGACTTCAACACAGTCTGAATGCAACTCACATTTCAAAGAATCTGAGAAATCTTGAGAAAAGTGCCCCAAATAACTAGGTTCTTGATTTTTGCTGCAATGTGCACAGTGCAATTACGATTATTTTGTTCAAAGCACATTCAGACCATATGAAGCCCCCAAAATTTTCAAAATTTTGTCCTGATGAACAATTTTAGCCTATGACAATTTCTTTGTTTCTTGGCCCCTTGGAAAAAAGTACACTCCTGCTTTCACAGACAAGGCTTAAAACTAGTCCCAGACTGTTTGAGCTGTTTTAACTGAAAGCAACTTGCACTGATATATCGTAAAATATGTCAGTGCCATTGTTTTGTCTCAAGATGCACATCAGAAATGTTTTTATTTTCTTCTAAGACACGTTTATAAATGCCATATTTTAACTAAGGCCTAATCCTGGCTTAATCTAAACCAGGCCACAGAGTAATGGATTAGTGAGTGGAAGTCATGGTAGTTAAAGGAGCAATAAAAAAAAAAAAACTCTTGGCTAATAGTATATTTAAACAATTGAACAAGTAACACTGACAAATTTGTTAAACATTTAAATTTAAAAACAAAATCATGAATATAATTAAACAATTTTTGCATATCTTTTCCTTCTGTTCCGTTAGCATTGGATATGGTGCTTTTTTTTTTGTTTTCCTTTGTCTCTCATATGTTTCTGTTCAACTAAATCCATTTGTGGAATGTCTGTGTACAATGACTGTTAACCATTATCTCTTCTCCCAGATTGCTACAGCCATTTCTCAAAATTCTTTTCACACCAGGAAAATAAGTTTTAGCTTTGAACTATATAACAAATTAAAACGAATGAAAACGCTTTTCCTTATTTATAGATCTCTTGTACTGTACATATTAAAATATAAATTTATATGAAAAAAGTTAAGGGCAAACATGTTTATTTTAGTGTGGATCACATTTAATACCATAACTTTGCATTCCACAGTTTCTATCTAAAAATGTAAATTTTACACTTTCAACCTTTTATTTTGATTTTCATCTGATAACATAATGTGTGTTGGCCATGTATTTCTCTTATCCCGGTGTATTCATAAGAAACAAATTTCAAGGTGTGTCATGGAAAGTTATTTTGAGAACAAAACAACTATGTAGTTTCATGTCTAAAAAAGGGAATCTAAAAATATAATTTGACATTTTAGTCTGATACAAACAGGCTAGTTTGTGTTCGTGAGAAACACGGTGAGATTATTGGAGTTCTGTTACTAATCATCATAGTTTTGAAGTCTGTTTTACAGATGCATGGATTGCGAGTGTCCAGAGACAACAAAGACTGGTTTGCCTTTGTGAATAAATGAAAAATGTCTGTTATTCTTGTTTAAACTTCAATATTGACTTTCAGAACACATATTCAAATTGTCAAAATATAATCTGCAATAATAATTATTCTCCAAAAGAAACGGTTAAAGCAAATTGACAGCTAAATCACATTAAAGTTGTGAAAGGGGATGGGTTTCATCCTGCCCTTTCATTCTTCTCCTACAAAAGCTCATCCTCCATGCAGACACAAAGTTATGAAGCACAAGAGGCTGCTCCGCATGCCTCACAGCTCCACGTTGCTTTGAAGTTTAGAAATTCCAGGAGTTTCCTGTAACAAGGTCGAACTCTAATGTGAACCAGAAGCTGTTTTTTTCTCTCTGCCTCCTCACTCTGTTGGTTAGTGGAGAGTGTGAAGTCTCGATATGTCTCGTCTGTGGATCCTCCTGCTCCTGTTGGCACACTGGATCAACAGCCCGGTGCTTTCTGCAAAAGCAGGCAAGAAAAAACACCAAAGGAAGAATCAAAGTGACTCTGCAACTCCCAAGGAGGAAGTTGGGTCAGATGGAGCTCGCGAAAGTCCGTCAGAGTTGGACTTCTTGGCTGATTTTTCCGGGAAACACCGCCTGTGGGTGATCACTGCGCCGTCGCATGGTGACAACTATCTGCGTATGATGGAGAAACAGATTCAGGAGTCTGAGGGACTAAACTGTCGCTTGGCAGAAAGAGACACGCTCGTTGTCACTATAATTCAGAATGCCATGATGGAAGGAAAAATCCAACGCACAACCTTGCACGGAGAAGCCACTGTGGAGGTCATGGACTCTGAAATGGTGAGCAAACTTCTCCATTACCTTGAGGTGGAGTACCATACATTCTCCATGTTGATTCTGAAGAAGAACATGAGGGTTAGTGAGAGATTTCCTTACCCGGTTCGTGTTGAGGCCATCCTTGAGGTCATTGATCAGCTGCCTGTGCGAAAGTTGGAGAAGGTCGCCAGAAAGGGCTTACCAATTAAATGCAAGATCACAAAGAAGAGGTTAGTGATGAAAAAAACAGGTTCTAGCAAGCGTAGGACCTTCAGCCCACAGAGGCAAATTAACACCACGTCCATCCTTACACAGAAGATACGTCTAGACAAAAAGGCAACATTGAGAAACAAAGTCCAAGATATTTTGAGAGGACGCTCGCGATTCGTCATCCGTAAAACGACGGGCAGCTCAGGCAACGGCAAACCATCAACTAAAGCAGGTTCAGAATCTGGATCTAAAGGAAATGAGAGGCTGAAGCACGACAACCAAAAGAAAACTCCTGATAGTGACAGAAACAGAGAGCCAGTAACAGAAGTGCAAAAACATCCTGAAGCAGATCAAACGCATGCTAGTGCAAAATCTAATTTTGGCACCCCTAATGAGGATTTCAATGGAGAACAAACCGTTGACCATTCAACCTCTAAAAAGAAAGGCAAAGGAAAGGATGGCAAGAAAAACGGAAAAGGAGGGAGGAGGAAGTCGCAACGAGAAGCAGATGATAAGGAAAAGGCAGCTCTTAAAGAATTCATGCAAAACCTCAAAGGGAGAAGAAGACTTCTTGTAAGTTCTTGACTGAAAATTCATACATATTTGCAGCTCTCCGTGGAATGGTGTATCTGATTATAATGAGGTTTTCTTTTTGTGATACAGGTGATTTCATCCCCAAGTGATGTCTCAAGTCAGTATATCAAACAGAGAGATGATAATGAGCTACGTAGCTGTGAGTTTTCCCAAAGAAAGGTCTCAGTGCTGTCCATAATGGGTTCAGATCATACTCTTACGCTACACATCCAACACTACCAAGGTAATTCAAATGTGTAAACACTGACATTAGTAAACCACTTGTAAAATTGGTTATGAAGATAAAGATTATACAGATTTGAACAGAAGAATAATTAAACTACTTGTCGTACTGTATGATTTTGATTCACTGAAAGAACCAAGTCATTTGTTTCAGGAATCATGCTACACAGGTGGCGTATGTATGTATGTATGTATGTATGTTTTTCATTCACTGTAAACAATCGGTTTAAAAGATTCATTTGCTCATGAATTGAACCGCACTTGTCGCACTGTATGTGTTTGCATCAATTAAAAGAACCGTCTCAAAAGAGTAATTTGTTTGTAAATCGAACCACACAGGTCTCTCTGTACTTTTTTGATTCACTAAAAATATCCAGCTCATAAGAGTCATTTATTTGTTTGTGAATCGAGCTGATCGAGTTATATTTCTTTACATTATATTTAGAAATGTAAAATTCTCAATGTTCTTTTTGTAGCAGACTCCGAGCCAACACAAGCATCCTTGCCAGAAAAGTTCAGAAACCCAGAGTTAATCAGCGAGATCCGCAGAGAATATGGGCTGGACTCCAAAAACTTCTCAATGGTGTTGACTGACTATGACCTGAGGCCGAACGTAAGAACGCTTTATTTTCTCCTAATTCACAGTGACTTTGAATGACTGCTGAAACTTGTGGTTTTTAGCTTAACAGGGTTTTCAGCAAGCCAACCGCTCCTTCCGATTTACTGGATTACATTGACAGCTTTCCTTCACGTCAATCTGAGAAGGAAGACGAGCGAAAAGCTCCATCACGCTGCTCTAAAGACGAAACAAACAATCAGGAGAACTCACTTCTGAGGTAAACACAATGAGTTTCACCCTGCTTTGAGCTTATTGCTAATCTTTCTAATTATTCTGATTCTGAATTTTTAGGTTTATGTCCAAACGAAGACTTCTTATCATCTCAGCACCTACAGTAGATGACTACTCATTCCATCAGCAGCTTCAGGCACTCAATGGACAGGAGTGTCCAATGGGTATGCATCGTGTTTTCTGAGCTCTTTCTAGTGTGTATATTTCTTTAAAAATTATTAATTTACAATATATTTGGCAACCATTAAAACTTTATCCGCATGGACAGGTATCCGTCATTTTGCCTTGTTGAAGATTGTGGGTACTGGATCGACAGCTTCAGGAACAGTGGAGTTTTTTCCATTGAATGGTGAGATCATCAAACCATTCCTTATTTCATGCAAGTAATACATAAAGCTTATGTTTATGAATATATTATGAAATGAGGATGGAAAATTGATCATGCCCTACAGGAAAAAGTCAAACTGAGAAAGAGACGTTCTCGCGGGATGTGGTGGAGAGTCTCAGAAATCAGTTAAAGATAAACAGGGACTACTTCAGCATGCTGGTGGTGGGTAAGGACGGAGACGTAAAGGCCTGGTTCCCGTCTCCAATGTGGTCTTTGGGAAGCATCTACGACCTTGTGGACTCCATGGAATTGCCTCAACAAGAACAGAAACTGCAGCAAACACTTGGAATTCACTGTCCAGATGAGAATACTGGGACTTACCATGGTTACAGAGAAGAGACAGAGGACAGCTATTTGTACCACAGATCTGAGGACTAAAAGTCATCCAAACAAAGACATTGGACATGCATATAATGAACACGGCATGCATTTGTACATTTGTCATCCCCATGTCATGTGATGCAAAAGTTTACCTCTATAATAAACAGGTCTTGTATGAAATTGATACATTCATCTTACATGTTGTTGCTGTGTCCTGTAAAATGTCACTTCCTGGCATCTAGTTTTACATGCTACTATGCTTACTATAGCTCTTTTTTAAAGCTTTTGATATTAAAGTCTATTTTTTCTAAGCTGAAGATAATGTCTTCATGAGTTACTATTCAAAAGTTTGAGGTTGGTACGATTTTTTAGCAAGTTTTCTTAAGCTCACCAAGCCTGCATTTGATTAAAAATACAGTAAAAAAAAAACAAAAAAACAGCAATATTGTGAAATATTACAATTTAAAATAACTGTTTTCTATTTTAATATATTTCAAAACGTAAGGTATTCATGTGATGGTGTCGTAAAACAGTAGTAAAAAAAGAAAGAGGAATATTACTCCTGTCAACAAAGACAGTAAAAATAAGCAAAAAAAGTGACATGCTTCAGTGTTCTTATATGTGTTCTTATAGTATTCCATCATGCACAGCAGGGAAGCATATTCGAGAATAGAAAGAGCAATTGTGCAGTATGGGATAGGCAAATAGATTTGATGAGGAGAGCGATAGGGCTTCCTGTGATGACAGCGCAGTGCAGATAGGGGAAGTAGCCAGGAGTGGGCAGGCATTTACAGTCACAAATAAACTGAAGCAAACAGAAACACGTTCAATAGTCCCGTCGAGAACTACTAGTCCATGAGAAGATCCGGGAGAGGATCTTTTTTTTAGCTCGACCACCATGGTGAGTGTTCTTTCTGCTTTCATCCCTTAATTGTCATGGCCGGAATGTAACTTTATGACAGTTTTTAGAGAAATTAGTACAGAGAAACTGATTGTATGAAATCAGACGGTGAACTTGTGATGATGCAGGCCTTTTTCTGTGCATAAATTGTCTCTTCTAGCACACTATGATTATCTGATACTGTTTGTCTACTTATTAACTTGTTATTTTACTTTTTAAGTATGTGCATGCAATTTCCATTATCATAGGCTTTGTTTGTTGGACATCAGTAAAAGATAAGACGCAAAAAACTAAACTGCTATGAAATGAAATGTTTCTTTTGTTACGAAATTTCACAGCAACTTCACCTTTTTCTCATTTAAAAAAAGTTCTGGAGAATGGTTAGGGGATTTTATCATGTGTTTTTGTGTAAAAAAAGATTGTGTAATGTTTGGCCAGTTTTTGCTTCACCAACACAACTTAGTTCCTCTTCGTCTGAACACACTTGAGTTTCTCTTGAATTCTTCTGCCATCTGGTTTTCAATAAGCCGCTCTTTTAAACCATAGACAAACTGTCACAAACCGGTTTAAATTTCTATCTGGTTCTGCCATTTGTGGTTACAGCAACCCATTCTGCTTTAGCTTAATAATGCCACATTACCAATGTGAAACTACGGTAGGACACCTGTTTCAGATTGCATCACAGTCACATTGTGGGATCTCCCAAATTCCCTTCCCATGGTCATTAAGGTTCTCCATAAGCGTTTGAGAAATACACACACAGACATCCATTGGTTCTTTGTTAAACATGTGTTAATACACGCAAGGTCTCATATTATTCAAAACACACATTACACAAATCATCCATCCAAAGAACAGAACTATGGACTTTTTGTGAGGCTGCTTTGCATGTCGGAGCCTTTAAAGGTACAGCTGTTGTTATAGTAACAGCCATAATAATTAAAAATGTATTCCGTATTCTTTGTATATCTTTGTGGCTATTAGGACAATTTTTTTAAAGCATAAAAAACTAAATGCTGGAATAACATTAGAAGACATCTTTCTGCTTATGTTACATTTTAGGTTATTTTTTTCAAACTTACTGTAGCCGTTGTAACAAAATTATGATATTAAAGGGATAGTTCACCCAAAAATGAGAATTCTGAATTCTGTCATAATACTCACCCTCAAATTGTTCCAAACATGTATGCATTTCTTTCTTCTGTTGAATCTTTTTGTGTGATCTCATTGGAGTAGATAAAAAACGAAACAATCAATCCATGTGGTATCTGCAAACAAACAACATCTCAAGGTTTTTTTGATGCAAGTGTCCTTGGAGAGTAAATACAGGTGTAGTTCATCACATCAACTATCTACTTGTTCTACTAATGTTTACAACTAGAAAGTTAGCAGTCACATTTTAATTTAAGCATGTAAATTTACACAGGGTCAGAAATTAGCCTGAAAATAAAAATTTTAGCCCTATCTGGTCCCCAGAAGATAGTATGCCGGTGTTTCTAACAAGCTCAACCAGCAAATTAATCAGAAACACCATAACAATAAAAATAAAAATTCAAAACAATTACACCACTAAAGTTCACTAAAACATGAACTTCCCACTGTCCCACTTTCTCATGTCAACGGAGCAAAGTCTAATGTCACCACACCTGTACATTTTGAACAGTTTATCTATTGTTTTACTCTTTAAAACCTAATAAATTTGTGTGTGCTATGTCTTTTTAAGTCAAAATAGGTAAAAATGTTAAAAACATTCAAAACTAAATGCAAAAAACTAATAATTGGTTAAGTGTAAGTTACCTTACCATTTAACAAGGCCAACCATAAATACGCTTTTTGAACATCATATTATATGTCATTTTACTGTAAAGTGTGGACAAATGTAAAGTTTTAGCAAGTTAAAACTATACGATAATTACTGTACAATTTACAGTGAAAACAGTAAAAGGACATTCCCAGAAGTCTTTGCATGGCATATCACACATGATTATTTTTCTTTAAAGCTGCAGTCCATAACTTTTTTGGGTTAAAAATTATCCAAAATAAATTTTTGAGCAAGTACATAACCAGCCAGTGTTCAAAACTATCTGCTTGCCTTAGCTCGAATCAAAATGGTTAGCTTTATAAGTAAGTAATAATGTTTTCAATTCCAGCGGTACTGGTGGATTTCTGCGGGAAATTCGAGCATGTCTTTGCGTCATTACGTCACATCTGTACACATAAAGAAGGTGTGTCGGCTAGTAGGCTATATTGCGTGTGAGGATGTTGGAGTTGGAGATTTATAGCCTTTTCTCACAGCACTTGATATAATTAAACTTATCAATTTGATGGCGAATCCAGAAAGGTTCAAACGACAATCGCCAGTGACAACTGGAGTTTCACCCATGGTAAAATGCAAGAGACTTCGGAGTGGCTACAGAAAAAAAGACACTGCAACCGGGCCCATGCGAAATGGAAACTGACCTACAGGTATCCCTAATACACATTAAATGTAGTCTCGCAATGATGATGTTGTTAACATTAACAATTTGAGAACAAAGTATAATTTGCACGGTTTGACGTGATATGATAAGCGATCGTTAGATTTAATTAGCGCGATTTACTGCAATGCTTTTTCCCTTTAGTTGGTCAGAACAAAAGAACAAAATGTTACTTACTTGTTCAGATGACATTTTCCGGTGAAAATTCTTATGTTGGTCATACTTCCAAAAAGAAGGATCTGTGATTCGAAATGACAGTATTCACACCGGCACATTCTCCTCAAAACATTGGATTCATCTGCACTGTGCCGTGCCGAGGCATAACCCACGTAAAGTTGATAATTCCGCAAATAACTGCAATTGCAGTTTTCGAACAGAGACGGCAACAAAGAGGAAAAACTACGGACTGCAGCTTTAAATAGTTTTGGGTCTAATTTTTGTGATCAGTAATATACATTAGGATGTTCTCTGTTACATTTTCTATTATAGCATTACTTTAAAAGGTTTCGGGTCCCCCTGGCTAACTTTTTCGGGCCATTATGATTGGAGCACTAATTTCTCCTCAATGGACCATGTTTTATGGACAGACAACTTATGATTAACTCTAATTCATCATGTGGTTTTCTGCTGAAAAATATACAGGCATCCTGTAATACCAGAAACATCTTCTCCTTTTTTTTTACTGTAAATTAATCAGGATATGTTTACACAAATACAAAGACATGGCCTAAAATTTCCATTTAAATTACTGTATGTGGTTTTAAAAATGTCTACATTGCTGGTGTTTGTCAAGAGCGTAGTGATATTGTAATTGGTTGGCCAATGTCAGTTCCTGTGTCTAACAGTTTCTCTTTTTTGCTCAGTGAGTCAAACAGCTCAGTGTGTACCTCTGGGTCAGGCCTGTCACATTAGAAACTTGTCCAAAGCTTATCAGCTCTTCCTGGTGAAAGGTCTGTCCTGATTCAAATGCTTGTTACCAAGGCTGCGTCACAAACATCGCCCAGAGTCTCTCAAGTATCGCTAGACACGTTAACACAAAAGTCTAGAACATAATTTTTCTGTGAAAACAAAGAGGTTTAGTCCACAGCTTTGAGATATCCGGGCAAATCAGCTCGAATTCACATTGGGGATACATCATGGACAAATAAATGAGGTTTTTATTTTTTCAGAAAGAGATTTGCATCCAATTGCGCAAGATTTGAATGACGGGCATCTGACAAACTAGCTTTAAAAGCTAAAGCTATTTCATGTTTTTTTTTTTTTTTTTTTTTTTTTACAAAATGTTATACGTGAAAGTAATGCATTTCACTGTGACTTTTGTGCATCTATCACAAATTATATTGTTAGAAAAAAGTTCATTAGAATTAGAAATTCATTCTTTTGTATAATAAGTGCTGTAGTATTGATTGTAGTAACTTCCTGCTAGTTTGGTATGACAAATGCTCTCAGTTCCTGTGTGATCTCAGAAACTCTCAGGTTCAGTGCAGTTGACTACAAACAGCTCTGATGGAAAAATCAACTGTGCTAAATTGTAGTGGAGACCCCAAATCAGAGGTAAAGATGTTTTTATAGATATTTTTGTAATGTAAAACATCTCTGCTGTTTATGTGTTCTATACTCAATTTATTAGACAGAGTGTTCAGGTGGTTAATTTGAACATTGATAAATCTTTTATGGACAGTTCAATACAACAAAAAACTGTTTTAGACTACAAGATAAGAAAAAAAATACACTTGACATAACCCTAACCCTAATTTAAAAAATGTATATAGAATACACATTTAAGTTGGACAGACATGAAAAGTATGATTTTTAATATTTTATACTGCTTTGATATCAAGTTTGTAGTATTTCTTAATAGTATTAATCAAATTGCATGAATTGACTTAATTTACTTTAAATTATATAACAAAAGGTTGGTAACCCTAGGCATGCATATCAATGAACAAATGAGCAGGATAAAAGGATAAAGAGTTATGATACATGTTTCTTTCACTTACTTTTAGAGGTTTTTAAGAAATATTAAAGCCTGTATGCCAAATTAACTCTTAACGTATTCCTTTATCAGTCGCGTAGTTTTAAAGCCCTATGGGAAGGAAAACCCTGAAAGAGTTTTACCAGGGATGCACAATAAATTGGCCACCATATCGGTATCGACATATACATGATAAGTTTTAATGTTATCGTTATCGGCCCAATAAGAAAATTTGGCCCATATATTATAACCGATAAATAATGGATTATTTCCTCCAGCTGAGACACATCAGATGCGTACTGTTCACCATGATGCGTTTGGATTGCTTGAAATATGATTGGAATCCCTTCAAAAAATTTTTTATTACAGCAACATGTGAAGCACAAGTCTGTCATATAGGCTACATCAAATAATAATGAGAACATTATAATTGTGTGCTTGAGAGATGGCTTTTAATGATGAAATTTTTGTTTTTGTAATCAGGCTCTCAAAAATTATATAAAAAATTGTTTTTAGATTTATCAGCCAATATATCAGTTATCGGCTTTCAAACATAAAGAATTATCGGTTATCGGTATCGGCCAAAATGTTCGCATCCCTAAGTTTTACCAAACAGCGTCACCCAACTTAACCATGCAATTGCAATTGAGTTACACACTGAAAACGCAGTGCAGACAGTGGTCGAACCAAGAAAACTGCAAGATGAAATATAATTTTGGCCTAGTAAAGGAGCCTATCGCTCAATGCTTATGGTGGTACACTTTGCATTGCTTTTTTGTTGTGTTTTGCTCTCAAAACAATACTTTTTTACAGAGCAAGCAATGCCATGGGTTTGATTCACAGGAAATGCATGAACTGAAAAAACTGCTTAATGTAATCCAAGTCATTTTGGATAAAAGTGTCATAAAATGCAAAAATGTAAATGTAATGTAGACTATGATGCATACTAAATCACACACAGATAAAAGCAGGATGTGTACGCTCTGCCTAGGTTTGTCTCTGTTCCTTAAACTTTGACTTTCAATCTATGCTCGCAGGACAACAAGTCAGATGTGAAAGCTATCATGGCTCGTTTCCAAACAGGAGGTGCATCTACGGAGGGGACACCAGGTGTTCGTCCAAAACAACCAGTCCAGCCCACATTGTCTTCAGGCCCAGCGTTGCCTGCTAAGAAGCCTAATCTTGAAGCTAGCCTCTCCGGTGGAGCTACTACTACCTCAGCTGCCCCCAGACCAAACTTTGTAAAGAGCACAGTCAACACAGCTAGAAGCGCTCCAGACATGCATGATCCTCCGAAGCCAAAAGCTTTCGGGACTAGGTTTGAAAACACACAAGAGAACAACAGAGTCAACTTTAAATTTCCCGTTAAACCTAAACCAACAGACTTGTGTCAGAATTCTGAGACTTCAAAGGCCCCATTCCTAAAGGGACCACTACAGAAGCATCCTTCAAGCATTATGGAGAACGATTCAAAGGTGATAAGTCCAAAGCCACTGGCTACTACGGTAAAACCACCCTGGGTCAAAGAAATCCCAAAAGCTGAAGACAACTCTAGCTCTAATCCCTCCCTTCCAAAAATGCCATTAGCACCCAAACCGAAAAGCACCATGGCTATTTTGCGCCAGCAGCCAGAGGAAAGTAGCACTACGGAGCCTGCAAGACCTTCCTCAGTATCTCATCTGAAACCATCAAGTTTCCGTGTTAAAAATAGCTTCAACAAACCAGAGGAAGTTGTTAAAGAGGGTGCTAAAGCACCAAGTGCTAATGAGTCTGTCTCAAAGCCCGTAGCGCCTCATAAACCCAACTTTCCAAGAAAACCATCCGGGCCAACTGTACAAACATTGAACAATGACCCTTCAGCCCCCAAGAAGAAACCTTTAACCAATAGCTATGCCCTGGGCAGCGCCCCTGCAAAACCCAACAGACCTCCCAATGTCAACCTTGAGAAGTTCAAGAAGGGCTCAGAGGCTGCAACAGACAGTGAGTACTGCCCACCTGGAACAAACTGCACACGCTTTTTGTATAGAAGAATCTGATGTAACAAAACAATAGGCAATATGCACTTCACCAGCCATATCAAAGCCACAGAAACTTTGTATGCAAAGCAGCCACTGCTCATAAGCACCGTAGAGTAGACTTTGGGTCAAAGTGGTTTCCGTGGTTTTACTTGTGACTGCTCTGCTTACCCCTGAGACAGTTAACAAGCATGCACAATAAAACAAGCACCATAAAGTGATACAAATGAGAAACTATGTAGATGCATATCTTAGTCAGTAGTTTATGTACAAATGAGGAACATCACATGACTTTGACTTTGATACAGTGCAACGTGCTTGTCTTTGCTCTTTAATACTCTTTTACAGCACAGTATGTGAATCGGTATCAGAGGTGCCATCATGACATGAACATACAGGTGCATCTTGTATCAGAGAGCAATAACAACATATTGGAAAATTTAAGTTTGCCTGCATGTGCTGTGCTAACTTCCTCGTTTGAGTTTCTCTTTTCACTTGAGAGCAGCAAGTCAGTAAAATAAGGGAAGCTCATTTAAAATGGGAACATAGTTTTAGAGATAGCTTTCATTTTTAACTTGTGATAATGGTGAGATCCTGTGTATGACTAGGTTTTGCTCTTGAGCGCCATATGAAAAGATCAGATTATTTTACTATGGTTAAAAACGTTGCTTTCTGTGGGGCGGGGGAGTTGGTCTTCCAAAAAAGTTCTTCACTTTGTTTTCTTTTGAAAAACTGTTAGACAGGTTGTCAGTCATGTTTTAAAGGGATAGTTCACCCAAGAATGAAAATTCATTTCTCCTGTCGCCCCCGACCTGCATGACTTTTTTTCTTTTGTGGAGCACATTAAACTAGATATTTTGATTTAAACTAGATATTTTTATAGTGTTTCATCTGTTTTCATGTTAATCAGTTAACCTTTTGTGTTCTGCAAAACTAAGAAAGTTTAAATCATTAAATCATGACAGAATTGACATTTTGGGTAAACTGTTCAATTTAAAAGATAAAAGCTGGTCATAAGGTTAACTATTTCTTGCAGGTCCTGGACCAAAGAATGTAGCTCCCCCTCCTCCACCCGCCTCTCACCCCAGTAGTCAAGCACCTCCACCACTGCCCTCTCAACCCTTACCTCCCAGCCTGCCCCCACGACCTTCAGGTCCTTTGTGAGTGCCACAGACATGCTACTCTTAGTACTGTGACTGAATTATTCAGGTAATAACAATTTCTTTAATGTGAATGTGATGATAATTCACACACTTATTTTTGTATACAGAATTCAAGATGAGCATTATGACGATGTGGAGAGCATGAGAGAGTCATCTAGGGGTAAGAGCTATCTTTACGTTATTGAATATTAGTAATTTTAGAGCCAATAGCTA
Organism: Gila orcuttii; assembly: GCA_026230005.1. NCBI lineage: Eukaryota > Metazoa > Chordata > Actinopteri > Cypriniformes > Leuciscidae > Gila > Gila orcuttii. The sequence goes on from JAPDVR010000014.1 coordinate 31,104,663, forward strand.
GTGTGTGTGTGTGTGTGTGTGTGTGTGTGTGTGTGTGTGTGTGTGTGTGTGTGTGTGTGTGTGTGTGTGTGTGTGTGTGTGTGTGTGTGTGTGTGTGTGTGTGTGTGTGAGTGAATCCAGACATATTTTCATTAGAGGCTGCTTTCATTTTTGAAAGTAGCCTTGTGTGCTCACAAAGGCTTTTGATCAAAAATACAGTGAAAACGGTCATCTTTTCTTTATATTTTAAATCTTTTAATACATTTCCATATGTTATTTATCCCTATATACATTTCTTATTATTATCAATGCTAAAAACAGTTATGGTACTTAATATTTTTGTGGAAGCCATGATACTTTTTTCAGGATTAATTGATAAACAGAAAGTTCTAACAATTTTAATCTGCATTTGAAATAGAAATCTTTTGTAACATTATAAATGACTTTTGATCAATTCAACGCATCCTTGCTAAATAAAAGTGTTTATAAATATATATATCTTAAAAACTACATATAAGTTTTAATATATAAATTACATAAATATAAATACTTACAATACTATATAATTAATGGTGCAATACAATATCTTTACAATATCTTTTCACATTTTATCACTACAGGCCAGAAAATGGAGGTAAGAATCTTAGAAAAGGCATACAGATACCTGGAAGGTACACTAAAAGTTTGTTTGTGCAGTGTCTCATGTCTTACCTTTTTTAGGGAAGTGGAAGTGATGGTGAGATATATGAGGATCTCGATGACAGTCGGTAAGATGTTTTAAGCTCTATTGCTGCTACTCTCTGTGATACACAGCGGTTACCTTAGCCACCTGGAACAAAAATGAAATTGTAATATCATCTGTTTTGCTGCTTTGCCATGTTCTGTAGTGTTTACTGGCTAATAAATGGTGCATGGTCTGCTATATCACAGGTCTGCTGCAGAGACAAGTCAGCCTCAAAAGAAGCAAGACAAAGAACTTAAAAATCAGAAAGAACGTGAGAAAAAAGAGAAAGAAGCAATTAAGAAGTTTAAAGTAAGATGGGATTTTTATTTTAAAGCATATTTAGAATTTAATACCAACCAGTTAGATTTACTTTACTGGATCATGAGGATTATAAAGATTTTTTTTTTCTGATTTGTTCTTTCCACAGATAACATCACCCCTGCAGGTTATTCATCAGGTAAAAGCTAAAGCTGACTGCAAGGGTGGGAAAAATGACCTCTCTATAAAGAAGGCCGAGTCAATTGATATTATTCGAATCACTGACAACCCAGAGGGTAAATGGCTGGGCCGGAGTCAAGATGGATCATGTAAGAGTTCACACTATAAAAAGTTTGACAATATGAGCTGGTCATTGATCACCTCACATGAGTACTTTGATAAAACATCACTGAGAAAAGACATATGTAGTTATTTCTCTATATTTCAGTCGGCTATGTTAAAACGGAAATGGTTGAGATCGACTTCAGCGTCTTGAAGAATCAAGGCCGGTCTATTCCTCATAACTTGGAAAATGAGGAGGTGTACGATGACGTGGAATCTATGGACGATCAAGGGTAAGAATCTGTAACACTTAAAAACAAAAGTCCATTCTACAGAATTCCACCGATTTTCCTTAATAATTAATAATAGGAAGATGTGAAAAAGCAGATTTGATCTGCACCTGGACATTTACTTGACGTCACATTAAACACTTCTCTATTATCTAGTCCAGAAACAGTCAAGAAAAGTTTCATTAGAACTTCCACAGCAAATACTGCTGTTCTCATTTATGTGAGAATTTACATTTCTTTCATATTTCAGGAAAATGAATGGGCAGCGGGGTAAGTTTTAATATAACCAATCTTTTTTCTGACTGATTGACTGTAAGGTCTAAGTTTAAAACTTGTATTAACTGTAACTGTAATAATTGAAGTTTGAGGGGTGATACTTCAACAAGTCTGCCCTCTGCTGTTTATAGTTGTTTTACCTCCACCGCCAGATGATGATGATGTGTATGATGATATACCTGATTCCAATCCTAATCCAGTCAGGTAAGAGCAAAATATACATATATATATTTATTATGTAATGTAATATAATATAAGACTTCCATACTTTGTTTATATGTGTGTGCCTGTATTCACACACTGCATTCCTCTGAAACCATAGCAGTGGAGATCTCAGGCCACTCTTTAAATCGCGCAACTTCTTGGACATGCTCAAAAGTTCGGTTGACCGGAGAAAAAGTCAAGTCCACAATAATGAGTAATTTTTTCATTAGTAAGCTGGAATCAGTCAATGTTACTTTTCTACATTTTAAATCCTTACCAATCACAATTGCATATGCAATTGCCTCTATTTGCTCTAACAAAGCAAATTGATTAATTGTTCCTTTCATAATCAATCCAATCTGTGAAAAACACCAAATAGCACCTTCAAGTTAATGTCTTCTGAGCCTCCTGTTATTAATGCTTTTCTAATCTTTTCTAACCAAAACGTTGCTGGATATGGATGATTCACTAATGTTCTATTCCCAAGACTTCAACCTCCCTTGATTTTGCTTTTATCTACAGAAAACAATATTAACTCCAAATTAAGTCTGTTAATTGGCTTCTGCCCATAAAATTATCAAATAGTTATATACTTCTTTTTCAGCATTCCACCACCTCCACAATTTACACCTGAAGGAAATAAAGGTAAAAATAATTTAAGTCCTATATAACGCTTTCAAAGTAACTGTGAAACCAACTCTTTGTTTCGTCTTCAAATGTGTTTACATCACAGACATTTGCCAAGACATATACGATGATGTTGATTCATTTCCTCCCGCTCCATCACCTTGCAGGTAAACAGATGTAAACAGATGTTACCTGAAGTGCTTTGCTATTAATGTTGTAAAACAATATGATGCCATACACAGAGTTAAACTCTTAAAACATACTATATATTAGCATATTTAAATTTGTATGTCTTGATGATAATGATATTTTGCAGCCTTCCTCAAGTGAAATCAAAGGCGACCAAAGTTCATGAGGACCCAAAAAAACAAAAGAAGTTTGAGAAAGAAGAAAAGGAATTCAGAAAGAAGTTTAAGGTGCGTATGAGATAACTTTGGGCATACTGTATGACACAATGCTATAGAAGTTCACATAAGAGTGCTTTCTTCATTGAATTAATAAGCAAACAATTTGGTATTTACTTTACCAGTACGATGGTGAGATTCAGGTACTTCATCAAGCAACAATTGTCACCAGTAAGAAGGGCAGTGGGAAAGAGCTGGCTGTACAGGCTGGGGAGACTGTGGATGTCATCAGCAAATCTGATCCTGACAAATTCATCTGTAGGAACAAGGAGGGAAAATGTAAGTGACATTAATTGTGACTCCAGATGAGATTAATCTATAAAACAAGCAATGGTAATAATGATGAAATTGTAAAATTGACTTTCAGTTGGATATGTCTCAGCGAGCAACATCCAACCAGAGTAAGTTACATTTTGTCAAAGTTTTTTTTTTTTTTTTTTTTTTTGTGCAAATGTTTAATCAATCTGTGAACATGCAAAACTAAAATTTGACATTTTGTTTACATAGTGAAGAGGTCTACGATGATATTGGAGATGGTATGTAGCAAATACATACACCTGAACATTACATGAAAATATTAAAATGCAGTTATTCTACTGTGAATGTGATGTAATTTCATATCAGAATTTAGACAATATTAATTATAGAGATGAATTAATTTACATCTTCAAAAAACTGTCTTTACAGACTGTATTTATGACAACGACTGAAGATCTCACACCATCATCATCTCATTTTCTGGTGCAGCTCATTATTTCTGGCCCTATTTGTCTTCTTAGTTGTTGATGTGTATTTATTATATGGCCACAATCATTTGGAGTTCACTTGTTCTCTTGGAGTAAGTCTAGTACCATTATAAAATCATAGTTACCTTGACTCAGTGAAAATAAATCGCTCTTTCGAAAGTTCTCACTTAGAGAGACTTTCACTTTCTTTTTCCTGTCATGAGTTCTAAGACACATTGATAATTTATCACTGTAATAATGTTGCTGAGTGAAAGGCAGTATTTTGTAACTGGTCTTAATTTTCTCATTTACTTGTGGGTTGTTGTTTTTTTTTTTTTGTTGTTTTTTTTGTAAATAGGGTATTACACAGCAAAAGACTGAACTGTTTTCATAACATGCTAATAAATTTATAAATTTGCTGCACTTTTAAATTCAACATGTTAATTGCATTGATTTATTTAATACATACGTTCACATGAATTATGTAGAACAGAAAAACGTGAGCAAAACTCTGCAGGACAGTGGCCTCCAAGACCTAAGTTGTCCATCCCTGGCCTACATACCTTCGCATTGTTTGGTTCACTGTGTTAATGTTTTACAAACTTTGTTTAAAGGATTGTCTTGGTGTCACCAGGCAATCAGGTGAATGTCTGTCAAGTGTCAAACAAAAGGTAGGCTATAGATCGTCTTAGTTCAGCCAGGGAGGTCCGTATTGTCCGTTTAATGTTGATGCGCCGGTTAAAAAAAACTTGACTCTCTCAACTCTTCATTAGACGGCGTATTTCATTATAGCCTGCTATTGACATAAGAACTGTTATTCGTCCGTTTATCTTTTTTTTTTTTTAAGCTGATATTATGTAATTTCGCACCGGTAGATCATCCCTTGGACAGAATATAGCCAGTATCACTGTATGTAACAGGAAGTATTATGGCGTTATTTTTTAGTCAAAAGTTATGAGCGTGTAAGACATGCTCACGAGCACATAATGTTATTTCAAATGAGCAAAAATGAACCTTCAGCTGGCATGATAAAAGTACTCGCGCACAAATTCAACAACCGAGAGGTGTACAGGTAGCTGCGAGCGAGCGCCTGGCATACTCTCATAGGTTAACTCTGCTTGTACAGTGGAATCCTGCTCGCGCGCAGCGGGCTTCTGCTCGCGGAGTGCTGTTTTGCTCGCGGAGTGGATTTTCTGCTCCCTCGAGTCTACATGACTTTTGACAATTTGGGGGCGGAAACCAAGGAGGGCACTGACCCTCTTATGATTGGTCACTTTCATCGTAATCACAACCACAGCGACATCCTTGTACCTTGATTGACAGCTCTCATTACAGGAAGCACGGAGTCAAAGTATCTGACGGAGTTTTTTTTTTTTAATTGAAATATCAAGATTTACAGACAAACATGGCTGCATAACTTCCTTTTCTTTAGAATAGGATACAAGGAAAATATAGTCAGAGGGAGCAGCTCTTAATACAACAAGAATATAAATGTAGTCTTAGTACAAAAATAAGGATATTTGTAAGGAAAATAAACATTTAAATAAATAAACGGTAAGGAATTATAATATAACATAACATGACATAAGGGGAGAATTCAGTCTTTGTTCATCCATTTATCTCAGTTGGGAAGTGTTTTAGGGTATCATATATTGTTTGTGCTTTAGGACCTTTCAAAGTTTTTTAAGGATTTTATATACAGTTTAAATTCATTTAAAAAAAAAAGGAAGTTATGCAGCCATGTTTGTCTGTAAATCTTGATATTTCAATAAAAAAAATAAAAATAAATAAAAACTCCGTCAGATACTTTGACTCCGTGCTTCCTGTAATGAGAGCTGTCAATCAAGGTACAAGGATGTCGCTGTGGTTGTGATTACGATGAAAGTGACCAATCATAAGAGGGTCAGTGCCCTCCTTGGTTTCCGCCCCCAAATTGTCAAAAGTCATGTAGACTCGAGGGAGCAGAAATCAGCTGAGCGAGCAGAAATCCACTGCGCGAGCAAAACAGCACTCCGCGAGCAGAAGCCCGCTGCGCGCGAGCAGGATTCCACTGTACAAGCAGAGTTAACCTATGAGAGTATGCCAGGCGCTCGCTCGCAGCTACCTGTACACCTCTCGGTTGTTGAATTTGTGCGCGAGTACTTTTATCATGCCAGCTGAAGGTTCATTTTTGCGCGTGTGAAATAACATAATGTGCTCGTGAGCATGTCTTACACTCTCGTAACTTTTGACTAAAAAATTATGGCGGGCCGCAAGGTCCAAAAATAGGACTAATGACTTGTATTAGGAAGTCACTATACTATAGCCACTAGCTACTGACTTTCCCACTGATAGGCCAGCGGTGGGTGGATCTGTATACGTACTCTCTTCACACAGCGGGCGACCCATTCTCCTCAGCGAGCGACTCACTCTCCTCACACAGCGGGCGACTCACTCTCCTCACACAGTGACTCACTCTCCTCACACAGTGACTCACTCTCCTCACACAGCGAGCGACTCACTTTCCTCAGCGAGCGACTCACTCTCCTCACACAACGGGCGACCCATCTCCTCAGCGAGCGACTCACTTTACTCAGCGAGCGACTCACTTTCCTCAGCGAGCGACTCACTTTCCTCACACAACGGGCGACCCATCTCCTCAGCGAGCGACTCACTTTCCTCACACAGCTGGCGACTCACTTTCCTCAGCGAGCGACTCACTCTCCTCAGCGAGCGACTCACTTTCCTCAGCGAGCGACTCACTCTCCTCAGCTGGCGACTCATGTGTGCTGCGTTGACCTAATATTATAATAAAATCTCTACCAATTTAAAATACTGTGGTGGTGCAATAACTAACAGTAAAGTGTTCAATTTTTGTGTTGTAAAAGTAATTTAATCTGAACCAATAATCTTAAATTGATTCTCATTGGAATTTTTTTTTTTTACATTTATAAAGGCAATTTCCCCCTAACTGTCATCTTTCATGTCAAATTCTATACATTTTAAGTCACTATATATGGCTTTTACCAATCAAATTGACTAGTATCCAAAAAAAAAAATAATATCCCACTGCAGAGAAAACAATCTGCATTAGAGGTGGCATTTATAAAAAAAAATCCAAAACAAGCATAAAAAACATTGTTTAACCACTTTAAAATAAACTCCGTAAAGCTTCTGTGGATTTTAACAATTATCTTTAAAATAGAATATTCTGAAAAAGTTACATTTCCATTTTTGCTGATTCACATTGGTATCAAAATAGGTAAAACACATTTCATAGTTACACCATTATGTTTTTTGTAAATATCACATTAAACACTAAACAACCAAGATAAATATATGTCTACCTCAAATGTAACATTGTAGCCTATCTGTACATCCGCATCAGGGGAAAAAACATTATCTCATTCACGGTAGAGAAAGATGCATGTAGGCTACACAGGAAAGGCAACCGTGAAGACACTGAATTTAACAAAACACAGCTGTCATAATAATCACAAATACACTTACATTGCTGTAAATTAGTTTTTATGAATGAATGGCTTGCTCTAACTGTTGCTCTGGTCTTTGTCAACAACACACGCTTGCACCCCCTGCTGGTGAGGTAGACTAACAGCAGATGGAGATTATGCTCCGTTATCTACTGCTTTTCCTGCAGTTCCTGGATGTCAACGTTGAATTTACTGTTGAATTTGAACCACTGAATTTGTGGAAGCAAATTTGCTAAGCGAAATAAAATGGACCAAAAATTGCCCGTTCAATATTATAGGTTGTATTTTTAATCAGTTTGAATATTTTGGAAGTGAAATATGAAAGGTGAATATGGGTTATTGAATTTTGATTCATGAAAATGTGTTTGAAATGTTTTATATTGAAATATTCAGTTTAAATATTCAACCATATTGAATTTCAGCCCATAAAAATGCAAGCCCTAAAAATACAATGCAAGCATGGTTGCAATGCATTTTTTTTTCAAGTAGTGCAATTCAACAGACTTTTTTGTTTCCAAAACTTTTGGAATTATTTTACTGGCAGCTGCGCTAACGCAGTCTACATGAGTGAGTCGCCAGCTGAGGAGAGTGAGTTGCCCGCTGTGTGAGTAGAGTGAGTCGCTCGCTGAGGAAAGTAAGTCGCCCGCTGTGTGAGGAAAGTGAGTCGCTGCGTAAGGAGAGTGAGTCGCTCGCTGAGGAGAGTGAGTCGCTCGCTGAGGAGAATGGGTCGCCCGCTGTGTGAAGAGAGTGAGTCGCTCGCTGAGGAGAATGGGTCGCCCGCTGTGTGAAGAGAGTGAGTCGCTCGCTGAGGAGAATGGGTCGCCCGCTGTGTGAAGAGAGTGAGTCGCTCGCTGAGGAGAATGGGTCGCCCGCTGTGTGAGAAGAGTGAGTCGCTCGCTGAGGAGAATGGGTCGCCCGTTGTGTGAGAAGAGTGAGTCGCTCGCTGAGGAGAATGGGTCGCCCGTTGTGTGAGAAGAGTGAGTCGCTCGCTGAGGAGAATGGGTCGCCCGTTGTGTGAGGAGAGTGAGTCGCTCGCTGAGGAGAATGGGTCGCCCGTTGTGTGAGTCGCTCGCTGAGGAGAATGGGTCGCCCGCTGTGTGAAGAGAGTGAGTCGCTCGCTGAGGAGAATGGGTCGCCCGCTGTGTGAAGAGAGTGAGTCGCTCGCTGAGGAGAATGGGTCGCCCGCTGTGTGAAGAGAGTGAGTCGCTCGCTGAGGAGAATGGGTCGCCCGCTGTGTGAGAAGAGTGAGTCGCTCGCTGAGGAGAATGGGTCGCCCGTTGTGTGAGAAGAGTGAGTCGCTCGCTGAGGAGAATGGGTCGCCCGTTGTGTGAGGAGAGTGAGTCGCTCGCTGAGGAGAATGGGTCGCCCGTTGTGTGAGTCGCTCGCTGAGGAGAATGGGTCGCCCGCTGTGTGAAGAGAGTGAGTCGCTCGCTGAGGAGAATGGGTCGCCCGCTGTGTGAAGAGAGTACGTATACAGATCCACCGCTGGCCTATCAGTGGGAAAGTCAGTAGCTAGTGGCTATAGTATAGTGACTTCCTACGACAAATCATTAGTCCTATTTTTGGACCTTCCGGCCCGCCATAAAAAATAACGCCATAAAGTATCTTCTTCACACTCTTGTAGCTGTAAAGCGTGTTAACTGGGGAATGCGCGTTCACGCAAGTAATTTTACCTGGCTTTTCAGCAGATGCAACAAGATTCGTCGAATGCGATTTTCCACGGAACACAAATAAACATGTTTTTCACATTTTTTTTAAAATGTTAGTATTATTATTGGACAGTGTTGTTTCCTCGGTAACTGTTCTCATGTATTTCATGCAATGACACGAAAATACACAAAAAAAGTAAACAACAGTATGTGGAAACCAGCCTTTATATTTGGTGTTTTTGTGGTTCTACAATGAGAAAGAATACATTTTTTATAATTTAGAAAACAGTTTGTGGCTTTTACATTGAGCACAGTAGCCATGCACAATGCACAGTAAATAATGTGGGATACTGGTGACAGCTTATTAGCTTACAAAAATAAAATATTATGTACAAAAGTTTATCAACTGTTCACAAAACATTACACTTATTGCAGATTCTCTCCTCAAAATTTTTTTTTAAACAATACACAGTAGTTTCTAAGTATGAATCAAATCTTATAAAAACGCAGCGCTTCTTTGTTCTAGATAATGTGCACTTATTAGATAAATATGTACAATTTGATTCACACTGCTTTTACAATCAGTGAATTAAATATATATCAAATAACCTAACCTTAAGCAGATATGCTTACAGAATATTCTTCAAGTGTGAAAAGACATCCTTGGCTGAATTATTGTACATGTACCATTTCTGTACATCCGGGACTGTACATCAGTATTTCTAGTCATATGTATCCAAAACTGCATCTTATAGGAAAGTTTGAACATGCAAGAAACAATGTGACAATCATGAAAATCTTCCAGATGGCTGATACTTGCTTAAAATAATATCCTCATGCTATGGAGTATGCTTAGCTGTATAAGCACTGGAGTGTATGTGTGTGTATGGAAAGAGAGAAAGAGAGAGAGAGAGAGAGAGAGAGAGAGAGAGAGAGAGAGAGAGACACACAGAGAGACAGAGAGATAGATGCTTTTGTGTCAGTGGTTCAGGGAAACATTTTTACATCTTTGGCTGCACGCATCACTCAAATCCTTTGAAATGTCTCATCTTCTCCACCCAAAATAAGCAATGTGTATTTGAACAGAAAACCAATAAATAGATCCTGAAGAATTATGCCCAACAATTCTGTCTTTTCATGTTCAATATGACTAAACCTCATAAGAGGCTTCTGCTAGTGCATATGTTATTTTATATTCCTTTTAGTATTTCAAATGCATGCATTTAAAGTACAATATCACTTAAAGCGTCAATCTAACCTCACTAATTAATGTCTGTCTTGTGTCTGAGGAGAAACAAGTCCATTCTTTTCCATATTCTGTCAGCTGAACCACCTGCAGCAGCAGAAGATGTGGGTTCAGTCCAAGAGATGCAACAACTGGGAATGTCCAAGAACTTGCAGAGGAACGGCTCATCTCAGATTGTACTGAAAAGCTCAAAGCGTCAAAGAAGGCTCAGTGTGATTGAAAAAGCTTTAGGTGCACATAGACAAAAACAGGATGTCAGTGCAAAAGTTTCGAATACTTTCAGTTCATCGTGTGTTGGCAGTCGGAGCTGAACACCTGAAAAAGAAGAGAACATGACTACAATGAGAAAAAAAAGATGGAGATCCAAAATATGATCCATCATTTTATTTATAGCTTCAAAATATTATACCTGTAATTATGTCCTGATATGATGATCTCCCCATGACAAGCTTCCATTATAAACCTTCTTTGCACTTGTCGGGTATCCAGTGGTCCATCATCTCCCTCAGATTAGGAATGAAATGTAGAGGCAACAGGAAAGAGGGGTGTACGCTTTAGCACACACAAACACATATACTTCTGTGTGTGTACATGTGTGCATATAAGATGTTGGGGAAAGAGGTGCAGCGGTCTGTGGAAGCCATTCACATGCAGGTAAGTGCAGGTGAAGTCAGTGTCATTTATGACTGGGGCTAACCACAGTCGGGTTTGGAGGGTAAACTAGTGCCACGTTGACCCGCTCCGAGCCGTTCTTGGGGCAGATGATCTCAGTAAGTCCCTCAGGTCGGGGCTGACTTAACAGCTCACCTATAATGTCAAGAAAAAGACAAAATAGGCGATTTTACAGGGCTCCACAACATAAATAAAATGACTTTTCTAGATCCCAGATTACAAAATCGCTCAATAAATAATACTTTAATAGGTCTGATAGACCTAACATTTACTCCACACACAGTAACCGTTCATTGTCCATTTAAAATCGAACGTAATAAAAAATGAATCGTGGTTCAGTGAGGGATTCATTTGTGAACTCGGTTCTGAACGACTGAGTGAGTCTGATTCAAAATGCTACCTCAAGAGGGAGCTCAAGGCTAACTGGCTCATTAAAGGGTAACTAAACCCCTGGTCAGAGCCTGACTCCACCCACTGGCAATATTTGAAAAATGCTGGAAAAGTGGGCAGAGCCCAGCGGAGGGGGGCGTGCACCTGAGACGCATCTCTTTGTATGGAACCTGCCTACGTCACCAACAACCGCTACGTCACGAACCACCGCAAACATCCAGTAGGAAAATTCAACTGCAGTAGCCACCGTTCAACCTGAAGAGGGCAGCACTCAGACGTTTTTAAACCATATATTGTAGAATTAAAACACTTTAAACCCAAATGTCAAAAAATTTACTGAAATCAATTAACAGCATTTATGAAGCTCCATACTTACAGATCATTAACTAAAAAAAGTTGTTTTAGTGTTTAGTTACCCTTTAAAAAGAACAAGTTCATAAGAGTACATAGGGGAATTGTTTTGACGATATAATACACTTTTAAATGCAGACCTACTGCGAGTTATACCATGGAATTTCTGGTGAAAAACTACATTACCCATGATTCTGTAAAAAAGAAAAAAAAAAAGAAAACCAAGGCCCGCCCACTCCAATGAAGCCGAGCTTCCCTTGCAGCACTGTTCCAGAACCAAGACCGATTTTTTTTTTTTTTTTAAAGCAGACAGACACTGTTTAGTGTTTGACTCTACTGCTTTCAGGAAACAAAGTTGCACTTTCAACAAACAAAGTTGCACTTTCAACAGAGATAACAAAAAAATAACAACAACAAAAAATGTTGCCAATGGCGACTAGATTCAAATTTGCTGCGGTGCTTTTATTGTTTGTCGCATTTGAGACCAACTGGAGCCCTCTTTGTGACATATATTATTTACATCGTCAAGTATTATTTTTTCAATATCAAATTTCAAGGAAATATCGAAATATAAGTAATATAACATTTTCTCAAAGGCTGTTCTAATGGACCTTTAAAATCTACCACAAGGCGGCGCTGTTTAACAAGCTTTTATCTGGGCATGAGGAAGAACTCTTGTGTCCAGTGAATCACCCTGCAAAAAACACAATGGCTTATAGATAGGGCTAAAGATATTAAAGCTTTTTTTATTCATAATTTAAAATTGATCTTCTGAAGAACTAGTACCAGTTCCCATAATACTTCAGAAGCGCATCTGTATGCCTTTATGAGGTGGATTATGTCAGTTTATCTTCCAAAAGCAAACCCTGATGGTTTTGAGGATCAACATCTTTTATTGTATACTGCACAAAAGCAAGTGTGCTAAATTCAGCCTAAGCAGCCTGAATTGATAGGAGAGTCGTCTATAAATAGAGACTGTAATGAAGGATTCCAGTGTGCTAGTCAGCAAGTCAATAAGCTAATAGCACACTTTCAGTACTTCAGGGGGATCAGACCAACCGCAGGAAGACAAAGCATTACATCATGTGTCAATCCAAGAGATTATAGACCACAGTCATCTGTACAGTGCTTCCATGTGACTTTGAACGTTCACTCCATCTCACCCAGAAAAAAACACACAGGTTGTGAGAAAAAAAGCATAAGAATTCTCCTTTTGTGGTCCATAATATATAGAAGGGCATATGGCATTAGAACAACAAGGTGAGTAAAAGATTACTTAATTTTCATTTTAGGGTGAACTATCCCTTTAAGAGTTTTTGGAGTCTATGTACTGAAGGGGGTGGATTGGAATCCACTGCTGTAATGATTGATTATAATTAAGGTATTAATCAATATTATTCCTTCTAAATATCAAATAAGTTGATTGACTTCTCTGGAGATTTTACTTGTTATAAAAGTTACCAATGTCATTACTGAAATGTTCTTTTCATGTATTCTTTAATGTCAGAATTTGCTATCTGAATGCAGTAACGGTGCTTGCTTATTCAGCCCGGATTCCAGAAATAAAACAGGGACTTGTTTTGTGTTTGAGAAAGGTCTTCAATGTGTTAAAACATAGGGATCTAGTTTAAGAGACCATTTCTCAGTTAAAGCCTATAGTTCTCATTGAGAGAAAGAATGCATTATCTTGATGTTTTGAGAATACTCTGTTTATAGTTAGAGCCTGGCCAAATCCAACGTTGGAAAAGCTGTGTGTCATGTGTGTGTTAGTCTTCTTGGTTACAGGATAAGGAACCACTGGCATTAATGGAGATTGACTGAGTTGTTGTTCTGGACATGCTAGTGCCCAGCAACCCAAATCTGTGACCTGGAAGGTCACAACGTCCCTAACTTCAGGGTCTGAGTGTCAGCTGCATAATCGATGGAGATATGCTTCAGTCTATCTGTATATGTGTGGAAAATTACTGTTTATCTATTTCTTAGCTAATGAGAATCATTCAACCTGTAAGCAATGACGTAGCTTAGACCTTGGAAATGGTATAACTGCTGTGATCTTTGTGACTGTAAGCGGGGCGGCCTACGAACTCCTGTGAGAGTCTTGAAGCTGACTTCTGCTGATGAAACTGCAAACTATCTTCAGTAAAACTTTTCTTTAATTTATTATAATTCTGACTCGGGGTCTTCATTCTTCATATCTGGTTCTGGGTCTTTGACTGTAAATCCCCTTACAGTAGATTCCTTTATTTGTGACCCGAGCACAGCTTTTATACAGTATCAAACCCCACAGAAGAACTATAAATAATCTGATGCGCATTAATGATATAATAATGCGCCAGCCACTAATATTTCCTTGATCTATCCTCACATCAGGTTTGATCTAGTTTTAACAATAGACTTGACTTGAAAAATGGCTTGCAGTGAAACGTCTCCCACACCAACAGGGAAGCAAATTATGCCATTAAGCCATTTAAACGATGCAGCTTCCTGACAAGTAATGTGCAATTAGCTAAAAAAGATTAGACAAATGTGAAAATTTCCTGTGAAAACTCCTAGTTATGTACTTTAACACATAAAATAACTGCACATCATGGCATTGCATTATACATCCTCGACACAGTGGCCTGACTGGTACACCACTTACGCCATTAGGCCTATTGATTTTCTGCTCTCCTTCGTTTTAAATAAAGGAGGAATTTCCACTAGACTGAACTTGGTCACTCAGCAGAAAGATGAAGGCCAAAGCAAGTCTAACAGATAGAAACCAGATTTATTTGAGATTAACAAACAGTTAGCAGACAGTGATTGCCAAAGGTCTCATTGCTGGTTATACATGATGTGTTCACTGTAGACAGTGATTGTGAAATTAGTCAGCAGTCCCTTTAAGGGAATCATATGGAATAAAGGTGAGTGTTCTTGCTGATTCATGCACTAGTTATTATTATTACTTACTCCTCCTCTAGTCTGGGTCATAGTGCTGCTAATATGTGTTGGAACGCAGTCATTTCTGGCATTAAAACTTAAGAAACTGCCTTCTTTCTTGACTTTTGCCCTGAATAACATTTCCAGGTGTGTTTTTGCACTTGGGTCTGTTTGTTCCTCTGCCAGACTCTCCATTTCTGCATCACATACTTTTTGTTCTTGCTCTCTGAGGTGCATTATCAGGTCCTTAAAAGGTATACTGCACTCCCCAGCAAAAGCTTCACGTCAATACCACCGTACAACAATCCCCAGTAAGCAAAACTGGCTTGCGGGTTTATGGATAAAACACAAGAGCAATGAACCATGAGGAGCTATCAAGGCCTGTGCGAAGAACAATGACTTTTACAGACAGTATTATTGTAGCTGTACGCTCACAGAGACAGAAAAAAAAGATGCTTCTTTATTCTTCCTTAAAGTCAACAAGAAATTGAATAAAGAAATCAATATTTTTCTTAATCAAGAATTTTCCAATTGCAAATTCTTGCTCTTAGTGCGCAATCAATATTTAAAAAAAAACTTTACCATCGTAGCACGAATCTTTCTAAACCAGATCCTTATAAACCAGCTAAAAGATCCAATCAATTCCCGATCCAATCAATAACCAATAAACAAAACACCCTCAACTTTTCTCATATTACACTAGGAAATACATAAAATTGTGCAAAGTAAAATGGGATGCAAATGTCAGTTTAACTAGACTAACTAAAATGAAATAAAAATATGAGAGAATATTTTATGCTTGAGAATATTATCCTTTTTTTTTTTAAAATGTTATCTCATTTTTTTTTATCTCTATTGTGCATCTCAGCAGCACACAATATACATGAAATGTTTTAAAACATCTCTAAATTATCAGCAGAAGTTCCTCTTCTTGATGAGAAGAGTTAATAAGTAATGAAAACAAGTCGGGTATATCAGTGGTCTTGGGGGTGGAGAGTCTGGAGACTGTTGGCCGCATAACTGCACCGTAGGGGTTTACCTAAGGAAGCCTGGGGCAAAATAAAGCCCCCACCCCACCCCCATGAGCCATTAGACAGAGTTTTGAAGCTTTCTAAACCTGGTTTACAGGTCATGTATCTGGTTAGCTATTTGAAGTCTGAGGATCGACTTTGCGGGCTCGAAGGAATTTTAAAGTCCAAACATCCGGGGTGACAATGTTGTGACGTGAAGTTCAGATCAGTTGACTCACTTCAGTCCACAATTATTACTTATTAATGAGAGCCAGGGTGCAGAATGACAGTAAATGGATTGATTCTACTTTCACTGCTTGAGAATGACACACATGAAACTGTTTATCACTGCATCTAGCTATAGTTATATCAACCAATGAGATAGCTATGGAGGGTAATGTCAGCATACCACCACGAAGGACGTACCGCATCGAACAGGAGTAACTGTCGATGCAAGAGGAAGCTGTCAGAAAGGGATGTCCAGATATTAACACGGGCTGTATACTAAAAACAAAACCACACCTGCCCAACTCACTGCAGAATTAAATGCGCACCTCGACTCTGCTGTTTCTAAATTTGATATTACATTGTGGGTGTAAATGAATAGGCTTGCTGGTAATCCAATGCACAGGACAATGGTGACATCAGAATAAAAATATACATGATCCTGAAGCTGAAAATACAGAATTATTTTAAAAGAATATGTTTGCACTCTGTCACTGGCTAGCTATATTTAAAATAATGTAGGCCACTTTTTACTGGTGACATAAGACATTTGACATTATCAGGACCCACAAATATTCCCCCATTGCATTATTATACATAATATTATTTTCCCCTGATACAGTCATTTTTATTTTGGGTCAATTACACACAATATATATTGTCACTATCCACGATACATATTGTTGCATTGTGATATATTATGACACAATATATTGTCACGGCCCCTAATATATATATATATATATATATATATATATATATATATATATATATATATATATATATATATATATATATATATATATATATATATACACACAAAACTATAATTAACAGTAACAGGTGAAACAGCCACCCAACACCACGAGAAAGGCTACAGCTTTTCAATAATGAAATTGAGACCTAACTCTTTTACACACAATTCTCACAGTCATTAATGAGAGGTAAACCTGCCCAGTGCCTGGAGGCAGGGAGGACAAAAACTTGAACCTAGAGAGAATTCGTTACCTACACAATAAATCTCCAAACCCTGAATCTATAAACACATTTCCGTAAGGGCACACTGCAGTTTAAACATCCTGTACTCGCTGGGACAGGAAGCAGCAAAGAGAATGAAACAATGAGACACATCTCCATAACAAAGCCCACTGTTGCTACACTCACTCATGGCATGTCTAGCTTTCACTTCACTCCTACAGTCTATTGCTCATACTTTAGATCTTGCATTCCGATGACACATTCTTCATCTTCTGTTTTCTACCATTTTCCATCAACAATTAGCCATAAACTATAACTAACTCTCAATAACTAAAACAATATGACATAAAATAAATGTGATTTCTCAAATTAAAAATTTTAAATATTTGAGTCTCAAATTATGATTTTAAAGCCTATTTTGCACAATTAAAATTAATGTAATTATTTTTGCAAATTCTGGACGGTATAGATAAGCTGGTAATTATTTTATCACGTAATGGCAGATAACCAATAAATGGCCAATTTTAAAACTCTATTTTGTCTAAATAAATGACAAAGTCAAAATTTTAGGTTAAAATTGTGAAAGAATAGTTGGGAGGGAGCATGAAGAGTAATTTTCACACCTGAATTGGGTTGGAGGGTTGTGCTGGAGGAGACTTTACAGAGTGCTTGACTCTTGCATTGTCAATCTTGATCTTGACCAAAAATTGATGCCCCTCTTGAGTGAAATAATTTTGTATTGACAATGCAAGTCAAGCACTCTTTAAAGTCTCATCCAGCACATCCCAATGACTTTAAAGGCTGGCCTAAGAGGTGCCAATTCATGTGTGAAAAGTATTCTTCATGCTCCCTCCCAACCATTCTTTCACACTTTGAGCCTGATGAATCTTGACATTGTCATCCTGGAACATGGCCATGATATGTCTTCCTGCACGATTGTTTAAGAAATGAAAAGCTACAAACTCAATCAATTAGGGTTAGAAGAACTGTTGCCAAATATATAACATAAGGAGCATTTGCCTTACAGCGACTTTTAAAATTAGGGCCCTATAAAAATTAATTGTTTGATATACAATTGTCCATTAACGATAGTATGGTAGTGATATATCATGCATCCCTTAAAAAATGAAAATAAGGATGTAACTACTTTTATTAAGACCAAAGCTTTTAATAAGCTCTGTGCCTCTGTTATCTTGAATAAGACACAAAACACACATACAAAAGACAAAGGCTTGTCTAGCCCTCCAGTCGCATTCCAGATATTTTCTAAAGCCGTTTTATCTTTAACACATTCATGCTGTGACTCGCTCTGCGGCCCTTTGTGAAGTTTGAAATCTGGGTCAAAGACATCCTGGAATGCTTCATCTTTTTCCCGAGTGTCCAGAGGATGTGGATTCATAAAGGTACTGCCAAAATAAACTGCCTCCGGAATGAACAGCGTGTAGCTGACATAGCGCTTGTCATGCAGAAGTTCAGCTTGATTTATAGAATCATTCACAACAAAACAGAACAAAACCACACTGTGATTATTCGTGAATTTTTTAAGCTATATTTGATGCTCAGTGGGTTTTAAAACAAGGGAAAGCTGACAATGTGCTGCAACGGTCTTTCTGCACCACATATAGTGGTATATATCACTCATTTCTCACTGTTGGTAAACCGTGAAAAGCAGGATGAGACTTGAGCAGCCACACAAGGCCGGCGACCTGGGCGGAGGATTATCGCTCTGAGTGATAAAGCACAAAGCGCCTCAGCGAGTGAATCAGGGTCATCCCCATGCACACGCATGTACACACGTATACACAGATGTTGACACATAGACTTAAGTGATACTTAAAGGGATCGTGACATGAGAAATTGAATTTGCCTTTATCTTTTGACATGCAAGAGGTTTTTGAACCTTTAAAATATCCTGCAAGTTTCATAGCTTAAAATGCCCTCTTTGTTATGAACAAAGCATTTATTTAACCAAGCTCCAAAACCGCTCATTTTGACATTGGGTGACCTGTGCAAACACATTTGCATATGACTGCCTCCGGAGAAAGACATCGACGAACAGTTCTATGGCGTCAAGTCGCTTAACAGTTGACATTTGCCTACATGGAATGTTGTTGCATCGCGTTAAAAGCAAACAGAACCCATTATTTTCATGAACTTTGTCTACACTGGATACAGTATACAGGTGCAAGATCATTTTTTGACATACACCACGCACTTGAGTCTGTCGTCAACAGGACAAATGGAAGAGTGAATGAACGTTCGCTTTGACTCGTCCAGTTCACACTCTTTTGCATCTCTGTACTTAAAGGCTTTTCAGTGCTGTGTGTCCTGATGAGATTTCCATGCTCTGCTAAAAAAAAACAAATGACTGAGGTTAAAAGTGAATCCCTTTTAAACACATGCTCAATGCTTTTAAGAAATCTGTCACTGAAGAGCCCTGAAATCAAAGGTCTGCTCATGTCCATGAAGAACCCAATGAATCTCTATTCTTCATATCTCTAAGAAGAACGACAGAGATGTATTAAAGTTAACAGATGAAACAGCAGACATAACCATTTAGACACAATCATTAACTATAGGGTGATCACTTTGGCTATACATTTCTGACTTTCCTTTCTGACTTTCTAACGTCCTCCTTATCGTCTGTGCAAAGGTGCTTTCGTGGCACATAAGCCTATAAATAAACATCTTTCTCACTGACTTTGTCATTCTGTGTTTTTTTAATGGAAAAAAGAAAATCATACAGGTATGAACAACATTAGGGTGAGCAAATAATGACCTTAACATTAATAATCCCTTTAAAACACTCTTTAAATGTCATCATTTCTAAAACTGTATTAGATTCATCCACAAATAACATCTGCTGGAACCAAGGACCCAAATTGCTGACTGAAGCATAACAACAACTATTACTGACATGGGAGACGAATCAAAACCAGCACCACCAGATTTCATTGCAGACAATAAAAGGAAATCAACAGGGGAACTGATCATGACAAATCCATATCGCTCTTTCTCAATAACATTACAAAAATCTGATTATAACACAACTGATTATTCACAGATCCAACCGAGTGAGTACTAAGGAGTACTAAACTTTTCTTGAGTTTTCTTGAATTCATCCATTCTCTTCTTCAAACACAAATCTGGTGTCTTTTTCCATTTCATTCCAGATGTTTCTAATTCCTCTCTTTATTGTCCGTTTGCTATTTGTGAACCCCACACGGAAATGTCCATCAAAAGCTAACACAATGTCAAACAATATTGTGATCAAACATTAGGGCTTCATGTGTGCAGATCTCGATCAAGCCAGACGAAAATGAATAAACAGAACCAGATTTGTTCTCACTCTATTTCACACAATCCATCTAGGTTTCTAGTGCTCTGTGTTGTAGTCTTCTTGACGCCTTGTAGTCTCACCGCCCACTTAGACAAGACGAAACCATGAGTGACATGTAATTCAAATGAGCACAGTTTGTTTTACGTGCCATACAATAGGTTTGAGTGGAAGTAAAATTACTGAAATTACATGATTACAAATAGCCTATATTAAACTACTAAAATAAAACTGAAAATATCAAAAATAAAAGCTAATTCCAATTATTAATAAATACTATAATATTATATAAATAATGCTAAAAGAACACTGGTCCCAGTGGGTGCCATTAAGGACCCCAAATGGCTATAATACATAATATAACCCCAATTTTAATTTATTATAAAAAAAACAAAAAACACGTACTGTTCACTTCACAGACAACTCATAAATAAAGTGGAATGGTTTTATACAGCACACAGTTGGCCATAACATGAATCTGGGATTGTGAGACTGTCTTTTGGGTCCTCAAACAGGACGTTATGCCAGTAGATCCTGCTAAACTACAGATTCACTTATAACTCTTAACTTTGACTGAGAGTGGATTTGAATGAAACCGGAAGAAAGCAAACAAAAAAAAGAGTAAGAGCCTAAAGGTAAAGCAGTCTGCCACAATGACACTTTTCAAAGCAGTGACCATAGAAGCCATGTGAGAAGTACCTACCAAGACAGCTGAAGAACTTTATCATCAAATGAGCACAATTTTTTTGGGGAAAAACACTTTAACCTAGTTAGCATTGATCTATCTGTATGTACAGTATATTAGTACATAAACAGCAAAAAGGCTGTTGTAAGCTTGATCTGTCATCTGACCGGCTCGTGACCGGCTAGTCTGTAATGAGATCACTGCCGACATGTATCGCGGCCATCCACCAAGCAACCATCATTATCCGCTAGCTTAGGCTGACACGTTATGCCAATTATGCTCAATTGAATTTGTATTGATTATAGAGATGCAGGAAGCCCACAGAAAGAGAACCAGAGATCTCTAAATTCAACGGCAGCAGCAGGGAGGAGGACACTTCTTTGTGAACGAACTGAAATGGACAATTCATAGCCAAAAACATTCATTTTGTCGTTTGCCATTCATTTTATCTTCAACATTCATTTCAAATGTAAAAAAATACTTAGTGAATTAGTCTTTTTTTTTTTTTTTTTATCTTCAGTTACTTTTACATTTACTTATTGAATTACACCATAATATCTGAATTTTTTTGCACTACCATTCAAGAGTTTGCCTGCACAAGAAACATTTCTTGTTACTATCAATGTTCAAAAACATTTTTGTGGAAACTATGATACATTTTATTCAGCAATCTTTGATTAAAAAAAAGGAAATTTCAAAGCGACAGCATTTATTTTAAATATAAATCTTTTGTAACATTATAGATTTATTTAGTCACTTTTAATTAATTGCATGCATCTTTGCTGAAATAAAATATCTTACTGATCCCAAACCTTTAAACAGTTTATTTAATTTATTTACATTCTGAACTTACACTAAAATATCTGAGTTGCTTTTTTTTTTTTAATAATGCATGTTACTTTCATATTTGTTAAAGGGGTGATGAACTGAGAAATCAAATTTTCCTTGAGCTTTTGACATCTAAGAGGTCATCATATTATAAGAATATCCTGTAAATTTCAGAACTGAAAACGTCCTTGTTAGTCCAATAAATGCTTTTATTGACACCAGGCTCAGCAAACGACTCGTTTTTCAAAGTGGGGAACTATGACGTCAAAGAGGATAAAACACCACCCCCGCTGAAGAAGATCAACGCCTACTTCAACACGGCTACTTTAGCCCCGCCCACCGATTCGCGCATTACACGCATAGCTAAATAACATGGGCCTACCTCGTGATGACAAACCGGATCGAGCTACCGAGCAATAAACATGACATTTACAAAATATTGTGCAGTGCCTGGTTGTGGAAGAAGACAGTCGCTGCATAAGCTTCCTCTGGATTCCAATAGGAATGCTTGGTTAAACTTTATTTTTAATGACGTTCCAGCTGATGTGGGTAAAACATTGTCCGTTTGTTCGCTTCATTTCACTGAGGATTGTTTTGTAAACAAGACACAGTTCGAGACTGGATTTGAAGACCGATTAAGATTAGAAAACGGTGCTGTGCCTTCTATATTGGATCCGACAGGAATGGTGCAACACACTTATGTGAGTAAAATTTTTATTTAAAAAATAATAATAATCTGATAGGCTAGTATTGCATTGTTACAGATCGTTTGATATCTAATAATTATGTGTACATGTGTATCAGTCTAATCGTTACTGACGAGTGAGTTGAAACTCCTTATAATATGCAAAACTGTTATCCACTCACAGCAGTGGGCGTTTACTTCCAAGTCTTCAATGCGAGACGCCCCTAAAAACCGAGCGTTTTTGAGCTAGGCTCAAAACTAGGGTAGAAAATAGCCTATTACTTATTCATTTTGATGTTTTTGAATGTAAAAACCAAGCGAACGTCATAAGTTGACCTCAGACAACAATATAACATTTTTTAAAAAGCTAGTTCATGACCCCTTTAAATGTATTTACTGTCAAATAAATTTGAAATAATCCCCCTTTCCCACATGCCTCCATTAAAATGACTCAGAAAGAATGGAAAAAAGCAACAACATTCTCAAAGACAGGGTCTGAGCCAAATAAAAGTACGTGTTATTTATTCGTAAATTTTTTTTAAGGCAAATGTTCTGTTTGTCGTAGGTTTACTTCACAGCACATGAGTAATCAAGTATGCTGAACACACTCAAGTGAAAGTGTGAAGCAAATCAGCGCTCATGTGTTCATAAATTTAACCCAGTATTCAGTGATGCAAAATGATAAAACATATTTATAAAAACAGCATCAATTATTTCACCAAAGCAGATGTAAACATTCACTCAGTATGTACCCTGTCTAGTATATGAGAATGTAACGTTTGTCCTAACTTGAAATTCTCAAGTCGCACAAGACTTTTCTTGGCCACAGAGCAGCCTCAAACACTGGTTTCCAGGAATAGCAGCATCTCTCCCTTTGGAGGAAGTTCACACTGCTTTTACTGCCAAAGGTCAAGGCTGGAGCACTTCGTCCGTATGGACAGATCTGTCCACTTACAACACGCTGCAGCTGGCAGTACAGCAGTTATACAATCAACAAATGAAGCGTGCTACATTAATACCACGTGAAAAACTAATCAATGTTCTCAAGCTCAATTGCACACATCAATAAGAAATGAGTCACAATAAATGCTCTTTTTTCACTAGAACACATTTAAAAGATATATATTCTGGTGAAGAATGCAGTTTGCAATGCTATTTCAGCAGATGCAGAGCAGAATCTGATGAGGCCTACAGGCAGAGATCCGATCTGGGCTAAAATAAGCTGAGGCTAAAAGAAACATGTAAGCATCTGACGAGCAAAGAGCTGATACAACACAGAAACAGAGATGGAAACGGGACAAGGTGAGAGCTGCCATCTAATCCTGCTGACACAGTGAGAATGTTGATAGCACATTTACACATTTAATATCCTGTCAAGGCTTTCGGCACTGCCGCCATGATATGCTGATTTGCACCAATAATATGTGACCACGAAAACAACTTTAAAAAAATCATGGGAGATCTGGGATGGAAGATCTGTGTTATCTCTAAACATGAGAAACAATCATTCATCATTAATTTTTAACCAAAGAGGCTTAATAAATCATCATCTTGCTCTTATTGAAAAATATAAGGTGGTGGAATGATACAGTGGTAGTATTAGGCACTTCAATAAACATCATGGTCCTATATGATTAACATTCATAGTATTTTCATGGTATTTCAAAGACAATCATGGTATTAGCAAGCTATATGTTTAAATTAACCGTGATATTACTGTAGTACATGTTCAAATATTACCACAAATATTACCACCAATATTATATGGTTAATATCAATAAGCCAATAATTAGTTTTTACCTTATGGCTGATCAATGGCTAATTTGAAAAGGTTACACTTTATTTTGAGGATCCACTTTAGACTAGGGATGCACCGATACCACTTTTTTCAGAATCGATCCGATCCGATACGATACCAAAAATTCTGAGTATCGACCGATACCGATCCGATACCAACACAGTTTTTTTTTTTTTATTAAGTAGAATTTATATAACTCTGTGTGTTGAACTGATAATCACTCTTTTGTGTGTTAAACAGCACAATCTACTTAATACAGACAACTTCATTATAAAGAAAAACAAATCCAAAAAATATATGATCATAATCTATGACAAAAATGCTTTTATAAAGTAGATTAGTGGATAATTCAGCAGTAAAATTTAGTCTAGAAGAATCATAAGTCCACAATAATTGTATAAAATCTGAACATTTAGTGAAAAAACAAATAAGAGACAATAAGTGTAACACTAAATCTGGTAAAACGTTACACATTGCTCTTTATATTGTAAAATACATTAATGAAAAACAAGATAACAAAAATCAAAGATAAATTATTTTATATATAGCTATAGGCTACTATACAATTGAGACATGTCTTAAATGTATAGCACACCTGTTTAATGAGGCAGCAACATATGCTAGATAGGAAAGAACAAGAAAGGCCATTAATAATCTTTAATTGCGTCACTGTATTATGATATGAAAGGCTGCAATACAGTGCGGCACAAAGCACTTATGCGCATCCCGAGCGCAGAATGATGCGCTTGAAGCAACATGGAGTCACAGCGCGCAGAGTCCGCATTGAAAAGTTCAAAGCACAAACGAAAGACATACTGATGCGTAGTGTATTATACAGTATCTATCTATGCAATAGTTTATTGAGCCTTTTATTTTAACAGTTTTAAATTTCAGTTACTGTGCGCGTGAAGAACAATTATTGTGGACTCTAGTGTTGTGATCTAACAGACACCCGGTAGAATCATTTAAGTTAACGTTACAGCAATAAAGTCCAACAAGATAAAGTTGTTTTATGCGAAACCATAGCGCTTTATCTACAGATCAAGTATAATAATAGTAACATTGAATCATCTTGGAGAGGGTTTCATCATGTTGACTGTCGTAACCGAACGCGACGCTGAATACTGAATGAAGAATGACTGACAGCCGCAGCGGAGGGAAAAGTTTACGTGATCTTGAATTTAATGACTTAAGTGTTAATTTCTATCTCACATTATACTATAATGGCTTCAGAACGGTCACCGTGATTTTGCCAAGTAAGACATGGTCCTGGATCAACATATTTTGTTGATCCTGGATCAACATTCCTGTCCCAAAATGTAGTCAATCCCTACCCCTAAACCTAACCCTACCCATAACTTTTCTCTAAAATCAGAGGGTAATGATAGGTGAATGACACTGATGTTTAAGTACTTCACCTTGGTTCTAAGCCTAAACTTGACATAAACTGTAAACTTGTCCCTCAAATCTGATTGGTTAATTGGAAAGTTGATCCAGGAACGATGTTGATCCAGGAACATGTGGTACTTGGTGAAATCACGTTCACCAACACGGTCTAGTATACGCACAATATCGGATTTGGATCGGCCTCGTCTGATCGATACACTATCCGGCAAAAATGGCTGTATCGGAGCCGATACCGATGCTGAGTATCGGATCGGTGCATCCCTACTTTAGACATTCTAACTATGAGTATCTTAGGTTAGTAGTATATAGTTCTATATAGTAGGATATAGTGTAGTTAGTTCGGTTACTGACAAAATAGTCAGTATGAGTGTCTGCTGGGTGGGACATCAAAATGTGTCAGTAGTAGGGATGTAACAATATAATTCTTTATATTTGAAAGCCGATAACATATAGCCGATTAATCTAAATTAAAAAATTTTTTTAGCATTTTTTGGGAGTCTGATTACAAAAACAAAAGTCTCACCTTTAAAAACCATGTCCCAAGCCCACAATTATAATGTTCTTATTATAATGTTATGTAGCTTATATATGACAGACTTGCGCTGCAAATGTTGCAATTAACTCTATATCCTTTTTAAAAGTGATTCCAATCATATTTCAAGCAATACAAAACCATCATGGCGAACAGTGCGCATCTGAAGTGTCTCAGCTAAAGAAGATACTCCATTATTTATCGACTTTAATGTATCAGCCAAATTTTCTTATCGGCCCGATAACATTTAAAATGAACACATATCAGCCGATACTGATGTGGTGGCCGATATATCGTGCATCCCTAGTTAGCAGATATTAAGCAGACAGTCAACTAATACTCTAATGACTGCTAGTTGCAAAGTTACTTATAGTTAGAAGAATTTCGTGGACCATGAAAATAAAGGGTTACCTTTTAAAATTATATACTATTTTGTCTAAATCAATTGTTGGTAATGGTACTACATTTACATGCGACTACATATTTAAAATTTTCATACTATTTCATACTACAACCCTGATGTCTGACGTGGATAAATGCTGATGTGACTCGTGATGACAACATTGAAAAAGACGGCATATGCATTACAAAACCTTCTATCCAGGCCTGCGCAGGTCACATGGATAATTCTGCAGGCTTAAAAACCTCGAAGGAACGTAGTGACATAACAGGATTGACAACATCAGATTATTCCGGTGCTCGGGAATATAAGGTTTCAGGCTGAAACATGCAAAACAGACATGAAATCATACAGATGGGGGTGAGAGTTTACAGACTCTTCTAGAGCAAGAATGGCAGTCTGAAATTGTCGTAACGCATGATTTTAAACAAAATTACAGCAATATAGCCATGAAACAGAAATCTGATGTCATTAGCACAAACATGCAATAAGAGACATATCACTTTCACTCTCACGTGAGACAGACATTTGAGCCAATTAATGCAGAACCACCCCAAGGTTTCCTGCTCCACTTTTAGATATGATAGCCATCTTTCCTGCCTTTGAGCTGTGTCCTAAATTCAAGGAATAAATGACAATGAAAAGTTGTATAATAATGATTCAAATGTAATTTTACACAGAGTCCTCCAAGACAGTCCAACACATGCTCTAAACTTCCAGTGATCATTAGAGATAAAACAGTCTTTGTGATACAGCCAAAGTCGTCATGATCTAATGAGACCAGATAAAAATCAAGGAAACACAAAGAAAGCACCGTAGCTGAACCTCAAAATTAGCATAATTTCCCAGAATTCTCTGACAGTGGAATGTTTTCACAAGCAGAATTTCCGGAGGTCCAGTGCAATAATAGAGGGAAGCAGGTTTTTACATATCGGAAAAAAATATACAAAACTCCTGTTGACCCTGACTGATCACACCACACACATTCAATTGGCAACGTCTGGATCGTAACACATCCATCTCATAAATTACGTCTTATCTTGAGTTTTTTATGACATACATTATTCCTTCTTGTTCTAAAGCCGTAATGTTTTATCTTGGTACAGGTTCAGACATGTTTATTGTTACACCGATGAGGTAAATCCCATCTCTAATTCGTCCAGGACCAGCTCTCTCGTCCTGAGGGTAGTTCCTTAAAAAGACAACAAGATGCCCTATAAACTTGCTGAGGACTCCACATCACCAAAGACTGTATGACAATTAATTGTTACAGTTCGTCAGGCTATGATTACTTAACCAACTCTGCCTTGACTTAATTGCCAGTCTTTAAGGTTCCCTTTCACTCACAGGGTAATCCTGTTAAATCCATTAAGGGGATAACAGGAGGAATCAAACTGACCCTACATACCCCAACTGACAGGGTACATCATAAATGTCTGAAAGCAGAGAGCTAATGTAAAGAAGAAAAAAAATCAACTGTATACTATATTTTGAGGTTTCCTTACCAAGGCCAAAAAAAGAACAAAGGCCCTCAAAATGTAATTCTTATTTACAAGAAACATTAAAGTTTTAAAAGATGAATCAATTCACTTTATTTAAAAGATTAAAGTTATATCTAAAACGTTAAAGGTTAATCTTTAAAACACTAAAAATATATATAATTTAGAAATAGATTTAGTAATGTAATGTTGTTCCTGATTACAATAAAAAGATTATATCTACAGTTATAAACGTTGTATCTAAAACGTTAGTAGGTAACACTTTACAGTAAGGTCATATCTAAAAAGTTAGACTTAAATAATTTAATGATATTTTTAAACAAATCGATTTTTTTAATAAATAGATGTATTAATGTAATGTTGTTCTTATTTACAATAAAAAGCTTATATCTAAAGTTATAAAAGTTATATCTAAAAAGTTAGGTAACACTTCACAATAAGGTCCATTATTTAACGTTAATTAATAACTAAGATCAACTAACAATGCCATACATTTATTACAGTATTTATTAATCTTTGTTAAATTTAGTTAATAAAAAAAAACTGTTAATTATTAGCTCACGTTAGTTCAGGTCCATTAAATAATATTAACAGATACAACTTTTAATTTTAATAATGTATTATTGAAATTAACATGAACTAAGATTAATAAATGCTTTAGAAGTATTTTTCCATTATACTTAAATGAATAGTCAATTCTTTCAGGCTGTTCATTATAAATGTAAATGTTGTGATGTCTAAATTCACTTAAAACAGCAGATTTTAGTGTTTTTGTAATAATTTAGACAAAATAGTATTAAGAATGCAATATTAAAATAAATAGTTAATAAAATAAACAGTAAAAAAAAAAAAATCTAATTAGCCATTTATCGGTTATTGTATTAACCAGATTTTTAATATCCGTGATCTTCTTATTCAAACCATCAAATCTGGGAGAGTGCAATATTCCACCTGTAGTTCAAACAATATTGAAAACCCTGTAATTTAAACTGCACTGTGCAGAAACGCCATCATTACTCTGCCAAAAGCCATGAATGGTGGCGTCCAAAATATCTCAAAATACCAGTAAAGTTCCCAAAAAGCTGAGGTCAGTTGGCAAGATGATGGAAAGTGCATGCTAAGAAAAGCTGCTAAAAAGACTTGCTGCCCTGACCGCTGCCAAGATGGACACTTTCTGGCACCAGTGACACACTCCACCAACAACATACGCTCAAATACGTACGTTAATGCCAATCGATACAGGCAAAAAGTACAGTGCGCTGACAGTGCAGGTGCTTCGGCCAGCTCTGATGTGACTGAATTTAGCTCTGGGTAATGAGAGGGCTCTTATTTCTAACACCCAGTCCAAGAGCCAAAAGACTAGGCTAAATATCAGTTGACTGAGTTTCTAAATGGGTCAGACAAGTTACTGTACCAACTGCCATCTCAATTTTGACCATCCGGGTTCATTCACTACTTTTTCAAAAACCGCTTGTAATTAATAGGCAATTGGTTATCGGTTACACTGTAAGGTTGTTATATTGATACTTGTATCCAAATGTGCAAACTTCTGTGTCACTAAATACAGAGTCAAGATCTAAGGAGGAAAAAAAACAGGTGTACGTTCAAATCAATAAGTTGGCATCACCTGAAAAACACGTCCACCAGCTTTTCTTTCCAGACTGTTGTTTTAAAAGTTAAACCGTTTGACATGTACATCCAGACAAGCTCTCATACTCTCGAGGTAGTAATCCTTTTAAATTCCAGTTAAGGTCCTGAATTTGAACTGAATTTAGGTGCAAACAGAATGCAGATTTGGATGGATGGATGGACGGACGGAATTTGAACTGAATTTAGGTGCAAACAGAATGGAGATTTGGACGGACGGACGGACAGATAGATAGATAGATAGTTTCCAAATGCTTACTGAAATAAAAGTTGTATAAAAGTTAAATATGCTAAATTGTGCTAAAAGGCGTAAAAGACTCAATAGGACTTTATTATCTGAAAACACTGTTCTGCTGATGGACATCCATATTAATCTAAAAGAAAGCGTTTTTGGGGTCCCAGTACTCTTCTATGTAAAGGAGAACTTTCTGTGACCATCACACTGTGTTTAGTGTTTCAGAGAGCTTCAACACTAAATCAACATGCAAGTTGGCCAAAAAAATCATGCCTAAATTTGGTAAGATCAAAAAACCTTGCTGCTAAACTTGTTCTGTTTTTACTTCGGTCAGGAAACCTGTTTTGGTAAAACAAAGAAACAGATCTGCACCCCATACCACAAATACAGTTTGCAGTCGATATCTATTATCATTAATGAACTAAACAAATCCAGCCTTGAATAATAATGGGTACTAGAAGCTAATGCACTCATTAAGCAGGCCAAACAGGTCTTTACTCTTTGCCATGGCACAGGGCCTTTACATCTTGTGAGCTGTTGTTAAGAACTAATGTGAGTCAGGAATTGCCCCACCTGATGCGGTCTCATCATGTGACAGCAGGGAAAAACTGTGAGACTTCAGGAAACAGAGCTGCCAAGTCTAGGACATCCTGCCCAGCTATTTAAACATAATACTAATAATTCATTTGAACATTAAAACGCAACTGTAAAAGGAATGAACCATAGCTTCTGGTTTATGTTATAGTATGTAAAACATTATCACTGTGCAGAACAAAGACTTTAGGGACAAGAAGGCCAAGAATCGCATTGAAAGAATGCTTTAAATCACAACTTTGGTCCTTTGGGAATACACACAGTGTAATGCAAAAATGACACCCAAAAAGTACTACCGTCTGTGTGCATTGATAATTTTAAAAACAGTGGGCCCAAAACGTATTTAGACATTTATTTATAACAACAACAACAAAAATCAATTGGCATTTATTCACATAAATGTGTTAGGTTTTCAATTATCAAACAAACACATAATTAAAAACGTAAAAGCAAAGGTAGACTAAACATTTCAAAAATGGTTGAGAAATGTGGAATTAGTTCGGAGAACAGGTTTAACCTCGTTTCTTTGAAAAAAACAAAATCCAATTGGTAAGGTTTGTTTAGATTCTATTTAATGCAATGACAGTCAGACATTTCAAGTGACTAAATACCAAATGACCAAATACTTTTAGGCTATTGTACTTTGTCATAGTGACACATATTTCCTTTCCAGGATGGGTGAAACAATTAGCATGCAATAACATATGAAGCTGGGCCTCATTACATAAGCTTGAGTAAACGCCATTTTTAGACTGTTATTTGGCAAAAATGGGCATGGTGTGTTCAGTAAGGTATGTCTCTTACATAAACCAACCACTTTATCTTTAAAATAACACTCAAATTGTGCCTGTTCCACTTCCAAAACTGGATATAAACACAACAAATTACAACATAAATAACTATCACCCAATGAGATCCTTAAAGCTAAGAATAACTACATAGTTTGCCAGTAAAAGAATTCACCCCCAGATTTTACTCTTTTAGAAACTAAGGGGGTGGGACGTCTTCATAGATGAAGTCTGTCAGAAGACAACAGGGCCTTGGTCAACCTAACCTAGTCTATGAGAGTGCAAAACTACAGAATACAAGACTCCCAAGAAAAGAAATGTGTATTATATTAACATAAATCAATTAAAAATCATTCTTATTTTTTTTTTTTTTAAATATACTGAAACCTAGTATTTAGGTTTCCATATATGCCAGAGACTGCTGCGCCTAGTCTGTATCACATGAAGAAAGGCATTTGATGTTACCATGGCTACCCTCTCCACTGCTGTGGATGTGCGTGTGTTCACAGCAGCACGGCAGACAGCCCAAGCTAATTTGTGTTTCTAGGTGTGGCTTCAAACCCACCGAGACTCCCCCCCCCCCATCCCTCTTGTCATGTACAGCCATTCTCATTCTTTGTTTAGCCTAGATCCATCCTAAAATGACTTCATTTCCTGCTGATTCACCCTTTATTGTGTCAGTGTTTACTTGGCAATAAACCCAGACATACGCCTCCAAAGTGACACCACTGCAAAGATTACCTTATTCATCACTGAATAATTAATTTCACTCTTTATTTGCTCTGGTATATATGCCTGAGAGATTTATGACTGCATGTTAGTGGTAAACTAAAACAATATAAGTCATTAACTGTAAATGTAAATGATTGAATGCATCTGGTTAACTTGTTTTCCATCATATTCAAAATTATATTAAAGCGAGAGTTCATTTAAAAAAAAAAAAAAAAAAAAAAAAAACACTCTGTCATAATTTACTTACCCCCATGTATTTTCTACCTGTATGCATTTCTTTATTCTGTGGCACACAAAAGAAGATAATATGAAAAATGTTTTTATCATACAAATAAAGGTGAATGGGGTCAAAAATTTTTTGGATCCTATTGACTTTAATTGTATGGGCAAAAACAATTAAAACATTCTTCAAAATATATTTTGTGTTCTGCAGAAGAAAGTAAGTCATACAGGTTTGTAATGACAGGGTGAGTAAATGATGGATGAACTTTCATTGTTGGGTGAACTATCCCTTCAATAGCATAACATTAATGGAAATATATGTTGGCAAGAACAAATGATGGTCACAAACACATATCAAACACATTCGTTAAGTAAATATCAAAACACTAACCTGGAAAGGAATGTGGATAGGGGGACCCTCTCTTCAGGCACTTGGAACACAGGACATGCACAGAGTAGTGAAGGCCAGGCCATTCCTGCAGAAGAACGTTTAACTCTTCCACTAGGGGGATGATGGCTTGCCAAGCTGTCCAGATATTTGGCAAGGATGCATGGCTAGAGATGGAGAGGATCTCAGGCTGCAATCTGCTCTGAGAGGGCCGGTAACTCACCGTCACAGGCACTTTCCCCCTATAGGCAAAGATGTGATCCTTTCCATCGGACCGTTGCACCACGTGGCTGTTGATTTGCACACTATACCGTGCAAAAAGTCCAAGAGGGGTGAGGAAAGGAAATCTGTATTCAATCTGCAGCTGCTCGACCGAGAAGAACTGACCAGGGACCGATGAGCCCCCACTGGCCGAGGCCTCAAGATGGGGCTCCTCGCTGCTGACTTGACTGGGAAACTTATACCAGACGGTGGCCCCATTAAGCGGCTTGCTGCGAGGTTTGTTGACACTGTAGCAGACGCCCATTTTTTCCAGCAGTTCCATGATCAGGTGCAAGTCCTGCTGTGTCTGTACCAGAGGTTTAAGCAGCAAGCGAATTACGTTTGACGGCAGCAGCCCGTGCAACAGAAAACCCTCCACGTGACCATGCATCTGCGTAGACCTGGCGTTATCTCCATCATCTCCTTCATTCCGTAGTTTCTCAAGCATTGCAGCGAGGTCCCTCTGGAAAAACACATTCAAGATGGCGATAAACCGGGGTAGATTGTGGAAGACGTATTCCTTTAACGTCATGCTGTCTTCAAAGTACAAAAGTTTACCACTCTCATGTAGGTAAGAGAGAGCGCTTTGCAGACGGTCCTCAGTCAGCCCGGCCTGAAGGCCCAACCGGGCCGAATCCCACCAGGAAAGCCATAAATCCTGTGGCTTAAAATGCAGTTCCTCAAGCATCTGCCATGACTTTGGCAGGACTCTATGAAGATTGGGGAAAATCTCCCTGTGATCGGCGACAGACATGAGCTTCTCTTTCAAATGCTGGATGTTTCTCTGTTCCTCCACGCAGCTGACGCATATCACCGGAGAAAGGATTTGTAATCGATTGTTGAGCATATATTGCAACTGGGACTTTTTACGCCTCAAGTTTTTATCTGTGACCCCGTAAAAGAGAACATGGGGGCTAGAAGTTCGAACATCGTAACCTTGCTCAAGGGCTTCGTCAACCTGCAAGGCAAACACATGTAGGCATTCAGTGTCTGTTTTTTCCTGGAGCGAAATCTGTCTGTGAATATCCAGGCACTTTTCTTCAATCTCGACTTCTTCACACAAGTCGCTGTGGGTCCCTACAATGCAAACAACTGCATGTGGCACCTTGGCACTGAGCAGGTGGAGGAAACTGCCTACATGGGAGTAGAAGCTCTTTGATGTATATAATTTCAGATTCACCACCAAAACATAAAGAGCTCCGGGAGAGAGGAAAAAGGGTTTGATAAGATCATAGTTCTGCTTACCGGATAAATCATATACAATGAACGTTAGACTGCGTTCTGCATCTGCTACCCAGTTCGTCACATCAATACCCCTACATCCAATCGCCATCTTGGCGTCTGACGGTTTGTTGATGATGCACTGCCTGAGTGTGGTTTTACCTGCATTTCTTTGGCCCATCAAAACCAGTTTAAGTCTGGGTTTTACAGCAGATTGTGAGTGTGCAAGCTCCTTCTGATAGGCAGCTATGTATGGGATCCCCTTCATGCACACTTCATATGGAGGCTGAATGAGAGGATTATCCTTCACCTTCCAAATGTTGACTTTGGCAAGTTTTCCAAAATTGTCTGGGAGTATGGCGATTTGGTTACCCTGTAAAACCAGCTCCTCCAATTTCCCGAGGTCTACAATAGAGTCTGGGAGAAATGTTATGCTATTATTGTCCAACCACAAATTAGCAAGATTGCACAGCTGGCCTACCTCCTCAGGGAGGAACGACAGTTTATTCCGGCTTAAATACAACTCCTCCAAACTGGTGAGTTTGATAATAACCTGAGGAAAATCTTCAAATAAATTTGAGGAGAGGTTGAGCATTTTCAGCTTCTGCAGTTTCCCAAATGATTGTGGCAGATTTGTGAGGAAATTATTATCGAGCATCAGGCTCTCCAAGTTCTGCAGCTCACAAAATGTTTCAGGCAAGAATAAGAGGTGGGTGCTACTGAGCCACAAAATTTTAATGGATTGGAGCATCATGATGTTACCTGGAAGACCCTCTAGTTTGTTCCCAGAGCAGTCAAGCTCCTCCAGATCACAGAGGGCAAGGATTTCAGAGGGGAAACGCTGCAGCTTGTTATGATCCACATCAAGTGTTCGGAGCTTCCTGAGCTGTGAGAAGGACCTGGGGAAATCATGCAGCTCATTGAAGCTGATGTCAAGCTCCTCCAGACTTTGCAATGTCCCAATCTGAGATGGCAAGTATTGGATTTTGTTATGACTGATGCACAACTTTTTAAGCCCCTTGAGAAGATCAATATCTTCTGAAAAGTGGTTCAAGCAGTTGTGACTGATATCTAACTCAACCAGCTGACCAAGTTGAAATACTGCAGAGGGAACAGTGGCAAAATTGTTCCTGCGAAGGACAAGGATGCGGAGCCTGGTGAGGGTTGAACCTAGTCCATCTGGAAGCTCTTGAAGGGAGTTGTTGCCCAGATTGAGGACCTCAATCTCCTTTATGTCCTCGGGTAATGTAATTTTCTGGCTGTTTTTGGTGCTGAGAGTCAGCTGTCGCAGATTGCTCCTCAGCTTCCTGGAACGCAAAGCAGCATCCCTCCATAATCTAGCAGTCTTCAGGTTATTCTCCTCAGCCATCGTATCGAAGCTGTGCTCCTCCTCGTTTTCATTGGGCACAGTGATCAATCACCTAGGCAGCATGGTGCCGCTTTCACTTGCTTCATCGATTCGGGTTCTCCGCACAACAATCCAGATGAAACCAACATTTAGACCTTGCCGATTTCATCTTCATCCGAAAATATGTGGTTCCGTTCAATCGCATTCAAGAAAACAGGGCTGGGCTGCGTTCTTTCACGCATTCTCAATCACAGGGTAAAACCAACACGCGCGCATTAAATGTCACAAATATTCAGCCTAGATCATGTGGCTGGCGCTTTCGCCAGCGCGTCCTTTGATACCACATGAGAAAAAAACCTAAGACATATCCAGTGAGTTAGAATGAAAGAAGGGCAGTGGCGGTTGCTGTGGTCTTTCCCTGTGTCTCCGCCTATTCTCTGCGCATGCAGCCAGCAGTGAATGCTCACAGGAGCAGCACTGCGTCAGAGCCCCAGCCTCTCTACGCTGCCTGCGACGCGAGGCGAGGCTCGCGTAAACAAATGCTTTGATTGGTCTGGTGGTGACGAAGGCCGCGTCGCGTATTAACAGCGGTTTTGATAACAAGAATAATTTCGTTTCGGTCGTTTTGGTTTAACTATCAGAAAATCCAATCATGTTTATAAGACCGTGTAAATAATATCTTGCTTCTAAAACATATCAAGAGATGTATCAGGATCCTGTTATATATGATATGAATGGAACTTTAATTTCTGTACACACTGGAAAAATCAAAATACTATAATAGACTAGGAGAAACTCAAGCCATAATCATGCAAATAAGCCCGACTGGACCTTGCTGACATTAATGATGGTGGGCTGTTGTTTACGATTACAGAGAAATGTTATGTGACGCCATCTACTGGACATGGTGCGCAGATGCATTAATTTAGATAAACTACTATGTGTATCCAATCAAATCATCAGAAATATTAACGTTTTTCTCCCATTAAAGAGAGATAAATTATATATAAATTACAAATTCATTCACTAATTAAAACATTTTTTAATAAAATTATCAGTTCATAACTCAAATTTCTAGTATGGTTATTGCATGGCCTTGAAAAATTAGATATGGTGGCCAGAAACCATGTGAACTTTTGTGTTGACAAATCTTTGCATAACCACAACATATCTAAGCTTTGAGTAGACTATAAGGGTTAAAGTACACAAGATTAATCAACAAGTTGACAACAGCAATGTAGTACACCTGCAAATCAGATCTCAGGCAAACAGATAAAAACAAAATAGTGTATAAATGATCTCTTATCATAATAATGTTGTACAGTGTCATCATAAAACATTTTTTTATTGGCAATAGAATACAAATTGAGCTTTTCAGTTTTTCAACTGGTGTGCAACAAAGATTAATAAAAGCAGTGCACAATTATTGATCACCAATCAGGCTTTTTCAAGCCTTTTGCCTACAGCTTCTGTTTCAGTTCCTCAAGCAAGTTTCAAAATACAGTACAGAAACCCAATTAGCTGTAAAGGTGAAGCACAGCCTCACCCCACTGATCTGCTATGATGTAAGCTTTTGCAGCAAAGAAATCACACACATTACTGGAACAATTTAAGTTAACCTAGATTAGTTTGTCCCAATTACGTAATGACAGGTTTTCATATTTGTCCACATTAAGCAATGTTAGTTTTGGGAAAGAGTCTTTTTAGTCTCTTTTCTTGGGCATTTGAGGTGCTATGGCTCCTTCAATAGGTGCAGAGATGGGCACGCTCCGTGGTTCTCCTGAATGCATGCACTCGTTCACCCGCAGCTGACAGCCGTCCTTCAGCATGTGGATGGCAATTCTGGCAATGTTGCGGGAGTCATCTAGACCACAGTGAGGACGTCCGTCATACTGCATACCAAGATTCTCCAGCATGCAGATTAGTTTTGTCTGAGTACGGGCAACCTGAGAGAGACAGGATGAGATGCATGACAACATTTTCAAATGTAATACTCCAAAGCCAACTTATTTACAATTTAGATATCCTTCTATGGCTGTGTAAGGAACCATGAGGAAAATGAACATGAAAACAAACCTTATAAAAGTTTCCATAAGACTTTCTGATATTGATCCATTTTCTGGCAAACTGTGGGAATCTGATTTGACTCAGTTTGCATTGGGTATGGAGAAATTTTCCCATGTCCCATGACCTACACAGACAGGACAGTAAGCTGTACGATATATTTTGCTATGCAACAGGGGCATTTCTAGAACTTTTTTAGGGGGGCTTCAGCCCACCTGTCTAAGTCAGTCTCCCGAATTTCCCCTATCTGAACGATCGGGCCAGTGCTGCTTCCTCAAGAAAGTTGATCTATTTCACGTGTTTTTAATTCTCGTCAGTTTCAACATTTAAGTGATTTTAAGCCATTCAAGCGCAAGACGCCACGAAAGAGAACTCAATGCGTTACATCCGCAGTGATAGACATTTCACAACTGAAGCTTGCATACAATAAGCCGCCTCTCAGACAGCACTTCCTGAGCAAATACACAAAATTGTCTTTAAAAAAAAGCCCATCTTGACAAGTATGTCTTAGTGAAGATAAACAATAAAAAAAGTGTCAATATAACGGATCCGTGCATTATGACTTCATAATCACTTAACTTGTTTCCATTGTTGATAATGTTAATCAAACACAAAAGAAAAAGAGATAATCGCTGCTTTTAAATAAATAACTTCTGTAGCTTTAACAGGTATCTGTGTATATTTACTTCATACAGTAATAGTTTTCACAAGCACTGTAAAGTGCTGTTTATTTCATTTGTATCTGTTCTCTTGTATGTATTTGTGCTATTGCTTGTCATTCGTATTTTTGGTTCTTATTTTATTATTGACTGTTTACTTGTCTTTAATGTTTGAACTTTATATTGGTTAGGCTAATAGGCTATTCGTTTTTGCTGTGATCGTAAATTGAAATCGAGAATTGTATTTAAATCTTTGTATTGTAAGGTTAGGTCAAAAACAATGAAAGTTAATAACTTTATTTATATTTTAGGCAGGGGCAGTGAATGTTTTGGCAGGGCAAGTAAATGTCTGATCAACTGGTCCGACCAGGCCAGTAGAAAAAATCCTTAATATTTTAGCTAGTTAACAGTTATACTTAATCATAATAATGATATGATGGCAATTTTCTGTTGGTCGAACAGTAGCCTACACGAGTACCGATTTGAACTGGACTGCAGAAAGACTGGTATCATTATATCACTCATAAAATGTTTGTATTGACTTACAATTTAAGTGCTGGTAGGCTACCTTTGACTTACTATAATGGTAATATAGTGGTGTCGCGTTACAAAGAGGCACCACTTAGGAAATGGTCTTTTGCTACACATTCTCACTGAGGGCGAAGCCACCCTGAGGACGAAATCCTAGAACAGCCCCTGCACTGCACATAGACATTTTAAGCATGACTTAAATACCATTCAGTTTTATCCTTACCCATCTGTCAAAAATGTATATTTGTACTTTGTTCCAAGTTCTTTTTCCTGTAGCCAAGAAACTGCTCGCTTTAGAACTTGATTGAATGTTTTCGCCTCATCCACCATTTTCTGAAAAAAAAAAAAAAAATTAAAATCAAAATTAAGTCTTAGCAATTGCTTAACATTATATTAGACTAAAGACAGAACCATATAAATGGCATGACATTTGGCGTTAAAATACCATTTCTATTTTAATATATTTTAAAATATAATTTAATCCTTTTCAGCATCATTACTCCAGTCTTTAGTGTCACATGATCCTTCAGAAATCATTCTAATTTGCTGATTTGGTGCTCAAGTAACATTTCTTATTATTATCAATGTTGAAAACAATTGAAATATAAATCTTTTATAAATATCTTAGCTGTCACTTTTGATAAATATAATGCATCCTTGCTTAATAAAAATATTTATTCCTTTAAAAAAAAACAAAAAAACATACTGACCACAAACTTTTAATGGTGTTGTATATAACCATATATTATGGTATCATGTTGTATATATTTTGTATATATATACATTGTATATATTCCATTCAGTTAGCAGTTTGTTAAATCTTGCCTGTGAGATTCCAGTAAGTTTCACACAAAACTCAGAGAGCACGGGGTTCACCACTGGCTTCACATACTCCTGAAATGAGTCTACCTGCAATGACAGTAATGGGATTACAAACATTAACTAGTAAATCAATCCTACAACATTTCACTAAACTCGTTGTATGGTATCATGTTTGCCTGGCAAGAATGAAGCACACGTATGCCAGACTCTTCCCTCACCAACTCACAATCTCCAATGTGCGCGTGTCGATCAAAACAATGGGGAACTCAATGATTTCATGGAGGTAGTCAGGTGGGTTATTCTCTTCACATGTTGCTTCAAAATCCACCACACAGATGTAGTCAAAGTATGCATGACTGTTTCCATCCGCAGCAGCTGAATGCATCAGTTTTTGCCTTTTGTAGTAACTTTTGAGGCGCTTCCTCAGGACATCCTTAACACCACTGAAAAGACCATAATGAAATGAAAAGTTCGAGTGAATTTTAAGAAAATAGCAGGTTAAATAACCATAAAAACTAAAAGTTCTCAATACCGTGCATCAAGCTTCAGCTCGACACATTTTGCACGCATCTCATCTCTGTTCATTCGGTTGATGGCACCGTTTGCCATTGCGATCTCTTTATATACTGGATCACTGAAATCTCCCTGTTTTGGGGATGGAGGATCCTGCTCCTCATTTTTTTCACAGGAAGCCTAAATGTAAGACAAAGGAATGCAACATAGCAATGAAATGCATATTTCTATTAAATATGAGTTTAAAAAAGAACACCTATAATAAGCATACTTTTTTCAGTGTTTAACAGTAATAAGCAAGGTGGGAGAAATATGTTACTGCTTACAGAGACAATTTGAACACTTCTAAACTATTAAGTAATTTATTTACCAAGTAAGTATTTGGCCATAATATAAATGTTTAGTAATTGAAAAACGATTAAAACCCACCCAAAAATATCATCAAACGTTAGGAATGCATATAAAATGAATATCTTTCATTATTTAGCAATCTACCACAGCAATTCACAAACATATTACCGTCATTCATTTTTACTAAACCGAGACTGTCAGTGTTTATATACTCACATCAGGGCATTGCTCCTGATCTCCCCCAGACGTTGAAGTCTTATTTGCAGGTTGACTGGTTTCTTTCGGCGACTCCATCAGTTGACTGTCTAACGTTAACGTTAGTTCATTTCAGAAACACACATTTGGTTTCCCGCGTTCACGCTCGCTGTCTCTTTTAACCCAATCGCTCCTTTTCAACTCTAAATGCTTGTCTCAATGTCTCGTTTACTTTGTAAACATTTTACTTAAGATTAGGGACTGTAGGCGAAAATTTTAAAACTGTAAACTGCTCCCTGCTTACCTAATGTCTTAAATGTGAGCGGGCCAGCCAATTGACGTCACAGGGCGCACAGGAAGCAGTCACTGAAAAGTCGAACTATTGTAAAATAAAAGCCCCTCTCTTTATTTTTTTATAAAAAGTTTGTTTATTTTGTTTATGTACGCCTACTAGTTATTCCATAAAATAAATATAAACCACCCTCAGATAATTTCCAAAATAAAAAACAATTAGTGTAACATTATCCTATCAGAAGTTAATACATAGACAAACAATACTAAATTTGCTTGATAATGCTAGTACATTTTACTTATATTTAAAATAATCAAAACGGTGCATTACTTTAGCCATTCAAACATGTAAACTGCACACATTCACCAACAGGTGTTGACATGACAGTTCATGATAAACATCTTATCACAACTGATGTCATCCTACTTCTACAGGTAGTACAAGTCAAATAAGTTGTTTGCTTTCATATGCCAATATATTTTATTTGAAGTTTTCAGTGACTATGAACATTTAAAACTTTGCATTAAAATGTACATAATGAACATACCTAATACCATCAAGAGAACTTCACAACATCTTTAAAGTGGTTCTGACAAACTTTATATTCACATTCAAACAATGCAATTTAAAATGGGTGACAAGAAATTAAACTGCAACATAATAAAGTGCATACATTAGAGAGAAAAAAAAGACAAATACACATTAACTTCCATCACTAATATCATAATCATGTAGTGCAGTCAATTACAGTGAGAATAAGTCTTAGTCAATTAAAATACAGAAATAAACACGTTTAGAGTTTTACATTAAAAAAATCAGCTGTTCAGGAAAGAACAAACAAAAAAAACGACAAAAATTTGCATACATGCATCTAATCCATCTCGGATTTCACATTTCTGGGAAAAAAAACACTTTCTTTGAATCATTCTGTCTTTGCTCTTAGCTCAAGAAAAAAAAAAGAACGCTAACAATTTGTCTCAAAGAAATAATTACTTGTGAACAAAACTTTATGGTCACGATTTACAGTTTAGCAAATATCCTGGCCTGCAGATTCACTTACACTTCAATTAATTTATGCTGTATTATTTTATAAAGGTCCATGCAAATCCATACAAAACCAAAATCAACCACTAGAACATTCACACAACCCTGAACAGAAACTAGCATAAATGCAACTGACAAAGAATTGGAAAATAAACAGAAACTTACCCTCGTTATTACATTCGCATTGCACCATGAACAATATACGTTTTAAAAATGTACTTGCATTTTGACCACATAAATAATCTATTATTTTTTATCATAATTATTTCAAGTGTCCTCAGAGCTTTACAATCTGACAAGTACTTGAACAAGAGGCCAAAGAACAACAAGTTGCTGTGTTTTTTAAAGAGGCATTTATCACAATGTCTGATGGAATCTGTGTACAGGACAAACTGCCCCAAAAGTAGATTCTTAGTAATACGGACCAATGTCTTCATATCCAGCATAGCTTGGCCAATTGGGAAAGATTCCCCGAGAGCATCTGGGGCTGCCAAAACGGTCAAAATGACAGTCCCAATCATTCACACCATATCGCTGATGGCCATCGCTTGAGTCATTTGAACTCTTCTTCAGTGCTGACTGAATGATTCTGTAATTCTGTCCTTGGTTGTTATCCCAGAGCGTGACGCCGTTGACCTCATAGCAAATGGCAAACTCAACATGTTCATGTGGAGGCATCTGATCAGGCAAACTAGCTTCGAACGAAAAAGTGTCGCGGTTTGAGCCGGTGTAAGTGTCCTTTATGTACTGGCATTTTATGTCAGTGTGGCTCTTCCAAGTGTCAAAGGTAATGCGAAGCTGAACAGACTTCTCGAAGGAAAGGTTTTTAACTTTAACCGTTCCCGCTATAGATTTTTCCTTAAGCATGCAGTGTTCGAGGCAAACATGATCATTCTCTATCCGTTGACGAAACTTCAAGTAATCTGCAGATGGCTGGTCAAAGTCGAGAGTTAACTTGTCCTTCCTTTCTGATAAAGTCAGAGAAGGGCTAAAGAACTGCTCGATATTGGTTGGGATGTCAATGGGGTCGTCAAATTCAGAAAAGATCTTCACCACCGTCAGGGCGAGGCCCTTGTGATCAGCAAAAGATACTTGTTTTTTGGCCCTGCTAGGTTTTGCCAAGGGTGAGCTGATGCCATTCAACTCTGACTGCTCCCTAGAAGAGCTAAAACTTAGTTTGTTACTTTGACACGGGTGTAGACATGGCTGCAAGGGCCTGCTGTATTTTGATGCCCTTGGGTTCAAGTACTCTTCATTTGTCAGATAAATCGGCATGGCCAGCTCGATTGGCATGGTGGATTTGTTGGGAGGGCAGCCACGTGCACTGAAAACACAGAAAAGTGTATTAATAACCACATTAAGAGAGTGAGGAAAGTCTATCCAGGTCTACGAAGGTTGGTATGAAAGCTGATGACATTTTTTTAAACACATGACTCATTTAAATTTCACACTTTTACTTTAATGTAGCACAGCATGAAGTCCTTGATATAAACTCAGTATGATATAATTAAAACATTATGCACAGCTTAATATAGACTCAGAATTAAATAATTAAGCATTATGCAAAAGATTGCAGTAAATAGGTCAAACAAGTTTATCTTATCTAGAGGCCGGAGAGGGGGCATGGACTTGGACTGCAAGAGGATATTGAGCACCCTCTAGTGTTCATAATTTAGAATACATTTAATTCAAAATGATTTAAAGACAGAAATCTTGATGTTTACAACAAAATGCCTAATTTTCTGAGGAGATATTATCTAAGAGTCATTGTTTAGAAAAAACATTTTCAGACTGGGGAATGTTCAGATTAGAAATGAACTATTAAACATGAACAGCACCCTCCTGTGGTGTCAATAGAAGTTTGTAAGAGTATTAACAGGACAAAATACAATTGATAAGTAACATTCACAAGATTTTCATCTACATTAAAATCTACTAATGCCATGGCTGTATACGCTGTAATCTATACAGTATTTGCCACAACTGAGAATAACTAATCCGTACACACTGTATGTTGGTCTGTTTTGTGCATTTTTATATTTGTTTCTGACTTAAATTGTTGTCTCCCCTATACGTTTACAATTGAAATTATTTTAATTTTAAGCTAGCCTACTTGTTTTTCCAACAAGTATGATTAGGCCTA
This sequence comes from Gila orcuttii, assembly GCA_026230005.1. NCBI lineage: Eukaryota > Metazoa > Chordata > Actinopteri > Cypriniformes > Leuciscidae > Gila > Gila orcuttii. The sequence continues at coordinate 31,148,563 of JAPDVR010000014.1, forward strand.
CCCCAATATATTAAAATCTTAAGTATGCAATGTCTATTTACTACACATTAGTGTCTAATAGGCCTATGTAATGTGACCAAAATATGTGTGGGCTGGACTTGATTTCGTCCATCGTAAATTGATTGGATCATTTGTAACAGATGATTTCTTCCCGCCCTCGCGGAAGTAAAAACGTCATCAAAGAAGATTACAAGGGCACATGAATTAAATAATAATAATAATAATAATAATAGTAATGACCACGGAAAATCATTTATAACAAATACTACAATAATCCATAAAAAAACAAAACAATAATTGACCATTTTGATTGAGTATTAGCTACAATCCAGTAGAGGGTAGGTTGCAATAGTGGCACTCAAAGTTTACAGTAATTTACACGAGGTAATAAGTAACAGCTTTTTTTTTTTTTTTAAAAAACTTCAATTTGTAGCAGGCAAATCTGGGAATACAATTTCAATGTTTGCGACAAATTGAATTAAAAAGGGTTACAAAACGACCAGGTCTTACCTAGGCTACTAGCTTGTGTCCATATACGGTCAGGAACAATGAAACATTGTTCCAGACTGTCTTGGCAAAGCGCGAAATAAACTTATATTTAGTATAAAACAAACGGTGCATTGAAATAACAGGCAATGACAAGTACATTATGAAACAAACAGTGGGATTCACACCTGTTGGAGCTCATTTGCAGTTGCAACTTTCGTCCGGGTCCAACATACCATCTTACTGCTGCTACCGCCTGTCTTAAACGTTGAATCGTTTTTTGTAATGCAAAATTGTTTTCATTTTTCATACATATATATTTTTTAAATAAGTGTTAAGCCTTGCGTCCTCTGTTGTTTTGCGTGCATGCTCTTCCTGGTTTGTAGTGAGCACGATCGTGTTTAATAAGTTTCACATCTCCCTTAGATAACATTTTAAAAAGCCCTACACGCTGCAACGCGAATCAAATGTATGCATTTGTAATTCCCCCCGTACGCTTTTAAAAGTATCACAAGGAAGCACACTTTGACCATAAGTTAATGCATACCTGTGTTACGACATTTGAATTGGGTCGAACTTCTTCCTCAAGCCCAGTGTCTGCGTCTTGTTCACGAGGGTAATATGCTCGTGCTGATATGTGTGCGGCATGAGTGAGCTTCTGAACTTTACCGGCACCAAAATTACTTACATTTCTGTCGACGATCAGGCCGTGTTCACGTGAACTACCTGTTTGGACCAATCACAACAGGCTAAAGGGGCATGCACGCACCCCATGCTGATCAATGTCATGTCACGTGACTGAAAGGACTGGGAGGTCAGTAGGCCATGTCTGGAGGCCCAACTGTTACAAAAAATGCACCACTTTTCCTACCATGAACATGAACCCACTAACTTCAGCATACTTTAGCCTTCTATGACCAGTGTAGATCTTTCTTTTTTTCTGTTCATTGTATTCTGGAGATTATTGAAGAGCTGTGTTTAAAATATGTTGCCATTGAGGCTGGTGAGAATCGTAAAGCAAAGGGAAGCTGTTCTCTCAGGGACAGTTTCTCATGTAACTGATTTCTTTTCCACACCCAAGGTTTTGTCTAGTTGTTTCTGGCCTTCACTTGCGTAAATCAATCTAAAATGAGTGTCCAACATGCCAATCACTTGTAGATGAAGTCAAAGGAACATGCAAAGCCTGGAAAGAAAAATACACAAGGAATGCATGTTAGTCAGTTATGTGCATTACCTCTGTTAAGCAAAGTTTTTGTTCAAACATTCTTTCTATTCTCCCAATGAGCCATGTGGATCATTTAGTCCAGTCAGCAGAGATTAGGCCTCTACAATGTCTTTCAAAAGCTCAGTTATCAGTCTCTTTGCTATTTGTTATCTTAATGCACATCGATATCATATAATTACAATCACTGTTCCCGAAATCAAATACTTATAGTATGCGAAAACAGTACGCCAACAAAGTAGTATGTCCGAATACATAGCATTCGAAAAACAGGTGAAAAGAGGACCTACTACTTCTGAGATTCTGAGGTGTGCATTCGATTTGCACTTTACTATCCCATGAGGCCACGGGAAAGGATTTATGAATGGCAGTGAAGCGACGCAACTGACGCTGGTATAGGTCACAAGCCATTAACAATAGGGCGGATGTAGTATGTCCGAATTTCATTCATACAACTCATATTCATACTATATAAAAAGTACTTTTTAACAGTTGTGAAGAAAGTTCCAATTCAAATGTTGTACTTACTCAGACAGTATGCCATTTTAAATGCACCGTTTGTTTTGTGGTCAAGCAGGAACTTTTTTCACTTTTTTGTCACAGAATGGAAAAGAAGTTGTTATTTATCAAGCAACTTAGTAAAATGGGTTTGTATCTTTTTATCTTTCTACATTTCAGGCTAGTTAGTGGAATCAATTAAGACTATATTATTTGTCTCTCAAAGAACTGCGCATCCTGTCAGAATTATACGTAGTTTCAGTACAGAGAGATTGGGACACTGTGGTATACCTTATCTTGTTGCCACAACTGATGTACAGATAGTGCGGAAAATCCATAGATAAATCCAGATCAAAGAAACCGAACATTTGTAACATTTTCTGCACAATCAGCGGAAAAGGCGAAGCGGTTTTAACCACATGGGTTGTGAAATAGTGAGCTACAACAGACTGTAGAGAAGTTTAAAAGGAGAACAGCTGTTCAGGCTTGTTCATTCTGAATCAATATAGGACATCTAAAGGTGACAAAACGAGTTCAAATGGGAGTCATGCTTCTTTTTGTGGAATATGTTTGATCATTCAGTATATGAACAAAACAAAATGTCTGAAAGAAAATATATTTCTGCATGGTATTGATTTGTGATTATGCACCCCAATATTTCTTTCAGACAAAAACACAGAAATTGTTTTAAAATCTTGACAATGATTTGAATTCCAACAGCTGAAAGTATTGTGCTTAACTGAAAAAGTATTTTTAAACATGTGTACTGGACACTTAAATGACAGCTTGTCATATAATATCAGCTGTCATTTAAGTGTCCAGTGCACATGTCTTATGAAAAACGGCACCTCTGAATTTGTAAAGCGGCCACAGGAGGTCATTTATGAACCCCTGTGACTGACAGAGCAGGGTGACAAAACCCGTCAGGTGGACAGAAATGGAGCAGCTGTAGAACTTCCAGTGCACAGAATGCATTCCTGTAACAGGGTTTTATATTTAAAATAATATTTTTTAAACAATTTAATGCATTTTTCACGTTATTAGCATAACAAATTAGGGAAAATTTTAACTTAGGAAAATAAAAACATAAAATTTAGAATCTGGAGTCTGAAAAATCTAATTTTTAATACATAGCCTAATTACTCCACAACTATTTAAAAAGTGTGATCTACATATAGAGTGAATGTGTTGTTTCTTTATTATTTTTCAAAACCCTAAACTATTTACAATCTTATATTTAAAATTTGGTCTTTTGGACCAGACTGTGCCTATAGATATTTTGACAATATTTGAGACTCTCTTGAACATGAGGAGAAAATCAAATAGCTTTGTAAACAGTAACATTGGACTGTGTGTGTGATAAGAGCATGAATCTCATGCAAACATTGTCATTATGTAACAGGCATCAAACAAGCAGAACCTTAGATAGACAGTACTTAAGCACAGGAACCTCAAATGTTTATCCCGGGCTAGTGTTTCAGCTTGGGCGACCAAATATTTCCAAACAGCTGAGAAGAAGAACTCTCATCATCCCAGGGTGCAACAGTGAGGTAACCACTTTCACTAGCCAATACAAACAGTTAAAACAGACAGTTACAGAAGGGGAATATGCAGTTTTGTTTTGTCAATATTGGATCAGTGATGGTTGAGTTGCCCAATAATAACAAGGATTTTTATAAGCAGATGCTAATACACCCGAGACAGACTTTGAGCCATGTTTTTGGACCTGATATTGTAAACAGAGGTATGTTGATCTTTTAAAAGACAAACAGGTTATGTGCTTGACGAATCATACAACTATTCGTTCAACATCCACTTTGTTAAGACAATGTTAGCCACAGATCTTATTTTAAACATAAATCGAAAATCAATTTATAATGCACTAAGAAATAAGATTACGATGGTTTGCTGGTTTTAGCTGCTCTATCTCATTAGACAACTGGTTTTAGAGGGGTTTAGGTACTTTTTAACTGGTTAGGCACTGGGAAACCAGCTTATATAGGGATAGTTCACTGAAAAAAAAATTCTGTCATTAATTACTCCCTAATGTCGTTTCAAACCCATAAGACTTTTGTTCATCTTCAGAACACAAATGAAGATCTTTTTAATGAAATCGTAGTGATTTCTGTCCCTCCATTGACAGGTACACAACTACCACTTTGACGCTTCAAAAAGTTCATAAAGAGATCGTAAAACTAATCCATATGAATTGAGCAGTTTTGTCCAATTTTTCTAAAGAGACACAATCGCTTTATATGATGAACAGATTGAATTTAGTCTTTTATTCACAAATAAACATTCATCAACTCACACATCAGTTGTGGTAAATGGAAGCTCAAGCATGTTCGCTTGACGTGCGAGAACCAATGAGGTTTATTCTCGTGTTACACAGCACGTTTGAGCTTCAGCAAGAGGTTTTATTCTCACGCTTCAAGCAGGTTCGGAACGAGCTTCTGTTTATGTTTGTTGATCAATGTGTATATGTGAATAAAAGCCTACATTTAATCTGTTCATCATATAAAGCGATCAAATCTCAATTTGGACTAAACCGCTCTATTCACATGGATTAGTTTTAAGATCTATTTATGAACTTTTTGAACCGTCAAAGTGGTAGTTGCATAGCTGTCAACGGAGGGGCAGAAAGCTCTCAGATTTCATCAAACGATCTTCATTTGTGTTCAGAAGATGAACGAAAGTCTTATGGGTTTGGAATGACATGAGGGTGAGAGGTTTTTAATTTTGGGGGGAACTCCTTATATTGTTTGTTTTTATCATTTAGGTAGATTTCCTTACACAGCCTAACAGTCTATTTTCATTCCACTTTGCAGAGCTTTATCATTTCTTTTAATTTTATTCTGCACAATATTTTTCTGTCTGAATCTTAATTTGTTTTTTTGTGGTTACCATGGTAATAAGTCACAGAGCTCAAAATATGAATTTATCCTTTCTTCTAATTTGAAAGTGGAAGTTTTATTCTGGCACTTCCCGGAAGTTCTCCCCGACTGTTTTCGCTGCCAGAGGGGGATCTGTGTGCGAAAATGGCGACGTCTCGTCGCACTACCCAGCAGCAACAACAACAACAAAACTTATCCTCCCCACAAAGACCCGACTCCAGTCCCCTCACGCCTCTGGAATCACCCACCGACACCGGCTGCCTTGCAGTTGGTGGGGAGCTGGAGAGCATCAGGGAACCGGAGATCACTGCTGATATTCCTGCTCCGCTCCTCAGCACCAGCAGCAGCAGCTCCAGCTCGAGCAGCACTAGCTCGTCTACCACCGTCGGGGGCAGTAGTGCGGGCTCCACTCCCGACTCCGGTAGTGCCAGTCCTGGAGGCAGCGGCTGCGGGACGAGTGGGGCTTTCAGGGAGCTGTTTGAGGCCTGCAGGAATGGGGACGTGTCCCGGGTGAAGAAACTGGTGGATACGGTCAATGTAAACGCTAAGGACATGGCTGGGCGCAAGTCCACCCCACTTCACTTCGCTGCAGGTAAATACAAATACATGAATGTTTGCGATCAATCCCGACCTGGAAAGCAGTCAGGTAGAAGGTTTAGGTAGCTAAATAAACAGTAAAGGAAACGGGGACAAGGGGAATAAGGGAGAGTTTGGCCAAGTTGGCCAACAGGGCAATCATGTAACATCTAGTAGAAAGTTAACCATTCTGGGAACTAGGCTATATCTGTCTGCTCGTGTTTGTTTTCGTATGATGCGCTGCCCGAAATTGAATAAAGTTCAACATACAGACTGAAGAAAACGTAATACACCGGCAAATAATCTTTAAAAGTAATAAACATCGTAATAAAGTTAAAATATACTCCAATGTCCAAAATAAATGTTCACTTTTGATTCACACAATAGTACGACAAAGTGAAACCGGACTCTCGCATGTTAACGTTAACGTTACTTTGAAAAATTCCAGAGCTGCCAAATCGCTTTTAACACAATTGTATATTTGTTGCCGAAGAAACGATATTATTATTATTATTGTAGTTTTTATGGGAAAATATATATTATATGCATCTAATTGACACGTTATTATACCATTCAGTGTTGGAAATATAAACCTGGAAATTTAAGTGAATTTCAAATCTATGTTTATCAAATTAATACAATTTATGGAAAATTTGTATATACATATTAATTTTTTATTTTATGCTCAGCTTGAAACTGCAGAATGATTTTTTCAAAATTCTTATCCAGTAATCACAAATGGCTGGATATCGTCCTTAAAGACCACATGAGATCACAATAGGGGTTTTGTGGATTTTATTTCTTGTGTGCTTGTTTAGAGGCTATTTAAATACAAACAGAAGAGCCATTTGATATGTCCCGCCCCAACTTCCTGTTGCAGTAGGAAGTATGTCCACACAGCCAAGAAAACTGCTCTTGTTAAGCCATTTCATGGGGTGATTCAGTTACACCAGGACTTAACCCCTTAGCTGTCATCCCCCTTTTGATAATTGACATTAAAATGCACTATACAAACTTAAATGGTTGTAATTCAAGAATGCTTTGGAATACAGACCTAAGTTTGGTCTTGTTTTAAAGAAAACAATCAGCAGATTATTACTGAAGTGAAAGCACTTCAAAAAATTAAAGTATGAAAAAGTTATGGAAGTTAAAATTTACAGTAAATCAAATATACTTTATCAATATTTTTTTTTATATAAAATAAATATTTTACAAAATATTTTTTAGTATAAAATTACTATAAAATGAAAGCTAAATATCTAACCAAGTTGTGTTCCAAATTTGAAGTTGATATCACAAAAATTGAAGTTCCCATGAGATTTTGTTTAGGCGTTGTACCAAAAATAGCCACCGGGTGCCATTGAATTCCATTGAATCTAATTGTATGTATTCTGCCATAACAAATTAATAAATTTCTATCCAAATATCATTTTTGTTACTAAAAATGGAACCTTGAGACTCAGACCTTTCTGACAATATGTGTTTTGTCAAGATTAGAAAAGTTTTTGATAAAAAATTATGAAAGATGATGCCCAAAAGGGGAGGAGCCTAATACAAAAATACCGTTTCTATGGTAACGCAACGTCCAATTTCAAAACGGTTTTCACAGGATGAATTCTGAGTTCGTAAGCTTTTAAATGATACCTAATTTATAATTTATGATTTTGACCTAATTTATAATAATGATAAAAAATAAAAATGTATATATATAATATATATTATATTTTTTAGAGGACTTTTTACTTTACTTTTTCAAATATTATTTCATCTTTTTTTATTGACAAATACTAGATTATGTTTTATTATGAACTTTTAGCATTAAAAACCAAAGTTTAAATTTTTAAAAGTGTGTGTGTTGACTTTTTGTGACAAAGGTCAGAAACTCCTGTTATGACGTAGATTTTTTGAGGCGCACTCTTGTCAAAAATTCATATATTACTGTTCCTACATAATTTGTAATAAAAAAATAGTGCAAAAATATCTATTTAGGAGTCTTAGACCTTTCCAACGATATATAGTTTGTCATGATTAAATTAGGATTTAATAGTAATATATTGAATTAAAGTTAGGCGTCCCGCTAGCGGGACGGTGACACTTAAGGGGTTAAATAGTGTTATTTCCTAAATGTGTTTCTTATATATGTGCACAAATGAATATCTTGTGAGCACAGGCATATTATTAATGGAATCTGCCACTTTAAGGTGCTTATATTGCATGTGTTTACTTAAAATTATATCCTAATCCTTGTACACACATATTAATTGTCATTATGGTCTATTGCAACAAACCGGTTTATTTCTATCCTGTTGTATTCTCAATTTTAACATGCCAAACCAAAATAAAGTTGTTGTTTTTTACTGTTGAAACAGGCTTTTCTTGGTCGGCATGACTGATATGCATGTTACCTTGTAGAGATAAAAGAGCTTGATTAACCGATATTTTTGTCTTTCAGGTTTTGGAAGGAAAGACGTTGTGGAGCATCTCCTGCAGACAGGGGCGAACGTACATGCGCGAGACGACGGAGGTTTGATCCCGCTGCACAACGCCTGTTCCTTTGGTCACGCTGAGGTGGTCAGCTTACTGCTTTGTCAGGGAGCCGATTCCAACTCCAGAGACAACTGGAATTACACTCCGCTCCATGAAGCTGCCATTAAGGGCAAAATTGACGTATGCATTGGTAAGTTCCTCGTCTTGTGTCTCTTTGACTAAGGTGATGGTACACTTAAAAATAAAGGTTGCGTATAAAAGTATTTGGCATCTATGGTTCCACAAAGAACCTTTAACATCCATGGAACCTTTCCATTTTACAAAAGGTGCTCTATAGTGGACAAATGTTTTTTCGATTTTTAAAATGTTCTTCGCACTAAGAAAAAATAAATGGTTCTTTTGAGAAAGTTTCACTGAAAGGTTCTTTGAAAAACCCAAAATGGTTCTTCTATGCCAGTGCTGTGAAAACCCCCTTTTGTAACCTTTATTTTTAAAATTGTATATTGTCCAAAAAGTTGGTTTGTGCAACCTCAAACGTGTTTTGCAAGTAGAGTGTGCTGGTTTGGTTTCAGTTGGGGGACATGTTAGCTCTGTAGATTTGAGGAGACTAATGGAATAATCTCGCCGTAGTGAATTCTGAAGATGTATGACTTTAATTTTTCCTGTGTTTTGCCTGAGGAACAGTTCTCAATAAGGGTTAATCATGTGGCATTCTTCTTGATTAGCCGCGGTGACTGACACTATTACACAGCGCTCACTCATTGATCAGATCTGTACTGCTTGGTATTCATGAGAAATTTAACATTGCATCTGAGGGGTGAAGAGGGCCAATATTGTGGCGATGGAATGTCGTTCAGCATTTTTCATTTTCTCTTTCCTGCATCACAATGGGCAGATCATGGAATAATATCCTCAATGTGCTTCCCAGTCTTTGTTTTAAGTGATTAGGCTGTGGATTTGTCTAAGTTTGTTTCAAAAATGAAAAGGGTATTTTAATTTTAATTTTTAATTTAAAGTTATGTTTTCTCCGATTTTGTTCCAAAAGTATTCTACTGCTCGTGGCAATTTTACCCAGAGTGCCCACTTGCTACATTTTTTGCATAATCCAATTAAATGGGACAAATTCCAATTTAAAAACTTTGTGATAAGAATTATCTGCTCAATCTCGGGGAGAATTCAGAGGCCTGAGGACACATATGTAATTTCACATCTCTCAATTTGAAAAGATTGAAGTAGATGTTCTCTGCCTTTTATCTTTGTACTTGTTCATTTGGAAATTTGGAGTTTTAGACTGGCTGAGTCATTTTTGTAGATCAGGTTAGGATCAGGACTCAGCTGGAAATAAAACTTCTGTCCTTGAGATATTTCAGATTCAGTATTGATCACAACATTCTGCAAGATAAGCCATAAAAAGTTCAAATTGTAGTGATATGCTGTTGCAGGTAAAGCAGCTGGTTTGTTTTTGTTATTGTCTATTTTATTGTGTAGTGTACTATATACTAGGGCTGGGCGATATGGCCAAAAAATCATATCTCGGTATTTTTTGGTTAAATGGTGATATACGATATATATCTCGGTACTTTCTACGTTTTTCTATTTGGATAAAGAAAATCTGTATTTATTTAAAAAAAAAAATATTTCACGTCCTGCTCAATGATTTCCAAACAATGTTGATACTGAAGGATATGGAAACAAATATAGTGAATGTAATGTAGGCTATGCAATATATTATGTGCAAAAAAGTGGTTAAAATCACATTACATTGTAACATTACAAACTAAAAACAAAAATAATTCTTTTGTTTTTAAAATGACTTAAGGCTAAACTAAAAATGAAAATAAAAACAAAAGCACAAACTAATTATATTAGCCTGCATTTGATTACCTCATTATAATGGTCACTTTCATAAAAATGTACTTGGTTTAAAATTCCACATATGGCACATTTATTGTCTCTAACAACAAATATTTTAGCAATAGCCTATGTATATTTTAGTCAGAATTATTGCGCTACTATTCTATTGTGCTCCGTCTGTTTGGCGGCAGCGCTCATTAACGGAAGCTTGAATTTTAGCGGAGATTCACTTGCAGAAGCTCGTCCTCTCCTGACAGTGAAATGGACATATTTGTTTGATTTTCTAACATTTACAGATGGAGAATATACCTGTGAAATGTAAGTTAAGCACTGAGGAAAGCACCAAGTCTCAAACACATTAAACAGCGCAAGTATTTATCTGTCAGTCAGCAACAGTCTCTGTCAGAGCATCTGACAGGGCAAGCTGCTTTAAACTTGTTAACTATATCTTACCAGTTATTTTAAAGCGCTTAATATAAGCTTGTGTCATGTTTAGGACAAATTGTAGGCTACCATGTAGTTTCACTGCAGGAGCTCACACTGCGTCCTCCGCTATTTTTCAGATGTGCTCGTATCAAACTACTGTATCGATATAAACGGTATTGCCTCATTCCATATCGTGGGGATAAAAAATATCGATATATTGTACAAACTCGATATACCGCCCAGCCCTACTATATACCTCTGTTCAATGTCTCGATTGTTGCCGTCGTCTCTGGTTGACGCCCTAATTGTTCTTAATCCTCAGGCTTGTTTGGTTTTAGATAGAGTAGCTCAACTACCAAAACAAACATTTAGCATTACTAGGATGTTTGAACATGCCTAACTAGAAAATGTTTTTAATTCCAGACCGCATTAAATGGCTAGTTTGGCTTTGATTATATTCTATACTACATAACAGACTAGTTCACACAGGTTTGGTTTTTTGAAAATTTTTATATAAACTAGGGATGTCAATTTTCACAAATTCCCATGATCGATCGTCGTTTAAATAATCGATCAATTAATCGATTAATCGCTAGCCTTAAGAATGTGTATGCTCTTCATAGAACAACACGCTGAAAACAGCTACTAAACCCAATGAATTCACAACGATTTAATAAAATAGTGTTCTCATGTTATGTAATATGACAGTCCCAATCATAGTTATTATTAGTTGTGAATTGTTGTTTGAGCTGCGCACTGAATGAACACCGGTAAACTGGAGCACTGGATTTGCACAAAACAAAAGGCTGCGAATGCACACCCAAACTTAGTCATGATGGGGTATAAAATGGTCCCAAACATAACTCCTGCGCGCTCACTTTACATGTATTGCGGTTGATCAGCACGCGCGCGCATGAACCTGCTTAACTGACGATCGATACGTTTTATCAATTAAATGCATTGGGTTGCGGGTTAGATTCTCAATATGACTGAGGTGCCCGTGAGCAAGGCACCTGACCCCCAAGCGCTTCCTGAGCGCCACAGAAATGGCTGCCCACTGCTCCGGGTGTGTGTGACCACGGTTTGCAGTGTGTGTGTTCACTACTCACTGCTCCTAATGTTTGTGCACTAACTTGGATGGGTTAATGCAGAGGACAAATTCTTAGTGCCATACTTGGCCTTCACGTCATGTCACTTTCACTAAAGAGATCTCACACACATATCAAGGCTGTCAAAAATAACACATTAGGCTAATTTATGTGATTAATTACATTTGCGCACACACATTCATTTACACTCTAGAGTTCAACATTTTGGGGTGGGTAAGGCTATATTTAATGAATCAAAATTGCTGTATAAAAATAGCAGTATTGTGAAATATTATTACAAACTGGTTTCTATTTTATTTTACAATGCAATTTATTACTGTGATGGCAAAGATGAATTTTCAGCATCATTACTTTAGTCTTCAGTGTGTCATGACCCTTCAGAAATCATTCTAATATGCTGATTTGGTGCTCAAGAAACATTTCTACTCATCAAAGTTGAAAATTGTCCTGCTGCTTAATATTCTTGTGGAAACTGTGATACACTTTTTCAGGATTATTTGATGAATAGAAAGTTTAAAAGAACACCTTTTATTTGAAAACTTTTGTAACAATGTCTTTACTGTCATATTTGATGACATACACACTGTATATTTGAGAAATGCAAATTATGAATTAAAAAATAAAGCTTGATAATTACGTGACACTACTTGTTATGTGCATTTGCTAGTCCAAGTACCTTTAACCTTTGTGCACTGTTCGATTTCTAGTTACAGTTTGTATGGTCCAAGTCAAATTGAAAGCCCTCATTTGATTCAATACAACTCTCCAAAAAAAAAAAAAAAAAAACATACAATCAGGTATAAATAATTAACTTTTAATATCAATACTTTTCACACATTACAAAGAATACATTTCTGAATTTATGATTTATAAAAATGTTTTTTACCACTATTTTTAAGACTGTCCCTCCATTTGGGATTACACATTTATACCTATAATATCTTAGTCTAAAACCTAAAGTAATCTTGACAAACTATGTATCATTTGAAAGCTTTCAGACTCTAGTTTTCATATTTGGTGACTCTTTTTCAAAATAAATGAAAGACCAATAGAGAAATAGGGATAAATTCTTTATTTGTGATGCTGTGCACTAGTTCTTTCCGTATGTTTTTTATGTGGGTTTTAGAGGTTGAATTCAAGTCAGATATTAACATTACTGCCTGAACTACTTCTGAATAGGATGCCTACTTCATAAATATTTAGAAAATTATGGAAATCTAGGCAAATGGTTCAGATCACGCAAACAATGGAAATCGGAGAGTCCTTATATGCTCACCATTGGAGTCTGGATGTCATCTAGTGTGAAAAGCTTATTACTGCACCCAAAAAATTCTTACTGAAAGTTTTTTTTTTTGGAGATATCAACCTTAAATTAGGCACATAATTTTTTCAGATATTTAGCTTTGATTTTCTTGAAGTTTTAGAGTAAATTATATTTTTACATTTTAAATTTTCATAAACTTAAACTTCTATTTTTTAGCTCTGACATACAACAGAGAAATTTTTATTTTTATTTTGGGTCTGTACAGTTGCTTTTGAATTGACCCACAAACAGCAAGATCATATCAAATTTCTCTATGCAAATTTCACAACACATCTTTGAAACTTGACACTTTGTATGCATGTTCATGACCCTAAATGAGAAAAAGTCACACAATTTCAAGAAAAATAATATAGGTTAAGGTTAGATAGTATTCAGATAGCTTGAAAAAAGAAATGCTAGCTAATTTTTACCATTTGTGGCTGACAAAATATTTTACAGTATTGAAATAATTGGGAAAAAGCTCCTTTTTAACTTCACCAGGGTAGTTAAAAACCAAAATAACAAAATATAACCAAAATATTATTATGGGTTGGTACAGTTGCCTTAGAACGTTAAAATATTCAGGTCAAATTGACCTATGCACGAAGGTCACAAACGTAACAGAAATTATGAGTGTATATGTCAAAACACATCAGCGTGTTGAAACTTTGCATGCATGTCCATGACCCTAAATGAGAAAATGTTACAAAATGTCAAGAAAAAAACAACAAAAAAAAATAGGTTAACTGGTAATGGGTCAAATTGATCCGCAACATATCACAAGGGTTTGAGTTGATGTAAGTTTTTTTCATTTTCTAGCTTGCCTCACAAATAATAGATTAACAAAAATAATAAACAGCACTAGGCTAGTTTGGTCCCTTTATGGCTCGTTTCCACTGAGTGGTACGGTACGGTACGGTACAGTACAGTACGGTTCGGTAAACCATGATCCGGCTAGCGTTTCCACCGCCAACAGTACCCTTACTTGATAGGCGTGGTGTTTGCCGGAAAGAAGCGATCGACGACATTTTCGCGCGAAGAAGAAAGCGACATAGTAAACAACAATGGATGACATACAGCAGATCTTGTCCTTGCTTCTCGGCATGTTTGTCACAAGAAACAAGCGCCAGCATTAGACGTTTCTCAATACCAAGTAGGGATGGCTCGATACCATAATTTTGGCTTCGGTACGATACCAGAACCTAATACCTCGGTATCGATACTAAATCGATACTACAGGTAAAAAAAAACAGTCTCAATTTAAGTGACACTTAAAAAACACTGCTTGAAACTCTCCACTACCAAATGTGCTAAGAAAAGGTATCAAAATGTAAAATAAAATAATAATAATATAGTCAGGGAACATACAGTAGGTTCAATTTTGATTTTGAAAAAAACAACAACCTGAAATTATACAATTAAAATAGGTTAATATCTATATAATATATTAACACATAATAATAATAATAGAATAATGAAATGACATGTAAACCATTAGCTGTCATGCATCAACAGAGAATTATCAACATTTATTGCATTTATTCATCTTGGTTTGGTTACTGTTTGGGTTCATATTAGTTTAATGCATTGCTAAACATGTATTAGTATATTTAATTTTCTAGGTCATTTAATTACTGATTGATATAGATTAATACATGCTATAATACTGTTAGGTCTGGTTACCTAATGAATGTTGACAAATGTAGCTGAATTGTAATATTAGTAATATTCATATTACTACTCTCTCTCTCCCTCCCTCCCTCTCTCTCTCTCTCTCTCTCTCTCTCTCTCTCTCTCTCTCTCTCTCTCTCTCTCTCTCTCTCTCTCTCTCTCTCTCTCTGTGTGTTTACACGTACTTTAAATTGTGACCCATATCTGATTCATGTGTTTACAGTTGCTATAGGCTATCTGAAACATATCTCGCATGCTTAAAGGGTTAAATTATCTTGCACAGATGGACGAACACGAAATATGCTTCATGCTCTGCGATATGCGAAGTTGCAAAACACCACTTTTGAATAAGAAACAATGTCTATAAAACTCCACGAATCACACGCGTATCGGTGAGAACACTTGTTAAAACAACATACACACACACGAACTTGACTGCACATCACATGTTTGACATTATTGATACTGCTTTCATTCGTAATGCAACGGACCGATCTACGGGACATAAATTAAGCCTTAAAATAAAGGGGTTATGGGCTGTGCACTATTATACAATAAAGAGCCATATGCAGCACAGAGACAGCAAATAGAAATTAACACAAAATAAATGTAAATGAACAATTTTCGTTACATTTACAATCTTGTGAAAACACTTCCCGTGCCCCTGTCCACATTCCTCTCCTACGATGATACGTTTCGTCGGTCATCCATCCCTTTGCAGAAGCGCTTCGTGGGTTTCTTTCGTCATTAAACCGCGGAGAAGTCGCCTAATGCCTCAGAAAATCCGATCTGCCTGTTTACATGACAGTCGCATTGGCAAATATCCGATTTATTTCCACATATGAATGAGGCCTGAAACCGTTCTGGAAATATCCGAATGCATGCGTTTTGTTCCTGTTTACACTGTCATAGAACACATCCGATCTGTGTCACATGTGAGCAAAAAAATCGGAATTGGTTCACATTTCACTGACAGTGTAAACGAGGCCTCTCTCTCTCTCGGCTTATTCCTCTAGGGGTCGCCACAGCGGCACTAATATGCCATTCATTTTACTATCACTAATACTAAAATTAATATTAGTCAAATTTTTATTCTTTATTCATTCAAATTCAATTAATATATGTTTGTTTGAAAATGCAAAAATGCTTTCGTGTTTACCGTATCATATATACTTGATAAGCTCTTACGTATGTGCGCTGTTCAGTGTTCAATAAAAAGTCTAAATTAAATCAGTTGAATGATGGACTAACGGTCACTAACCTGTCGATCTCTGAACTCGTTGAACATGTCAGGATGAGCAACTAACGAGTCAAGTGCTTAGGCAGATTTGATGTGTTGCCTCCCCGTTTGCAGAGTGGTGCATTGAGATCTGTTTCTTTACTTTTCTCATTACTTTTGTAGGCAAAGTAATGCCTTATTTCACTCATACTGCTCTCTCTATTTATTAATTTCGGGCGTGTAGAAATTAGAATGAGCTTCGTTTGATCCATAGTGTTCCTCTGTTGTCACCGTTTGCCGGTTTCGCATGACCCGCGTCAGTTTAGGTAGCGCACTGCCGCCTAGCGGTGAACTTCGAAACAGCAGCGCATCAAATACCGAATTGAACAAAATTCTGATATTGTACCATTTGAAATATAATATATACCGGTATTTTTGCAGTACCGGTATACCGCGCATCCCTAATACCAAGTAGCCTACAAAGTCCGACTAAGGAGAATGACTCCCGAGGACGCAAGTAATTCTGCTAATGGAAAAGCGCGTTCTTGAAAGCGCCACTCAGCTCGCTCTGCTACTCCGGTTATCTCTGTATGTACATTTTAGGCAACAATAAAACGAAATATGTTATAAAACACCACTCTGCTTCTTTTCGATTTCATTTAAATACATTTTAAACATTATAAGCACACAAATGTGGTTTAGGCAACGCATAGCCTATTGATTAGGCTATATTCACTGCATGTATACGGTAGCCTATATTTATAATAAAACTAAATATAAAACACAACCCTGCCTCTTTTCTTTTAAATTTCAAAATATTAAACATATTCCAGGCTATATGTGCATTGGTACAAATGTTGTAATAATCAACATTACAGATGATCTTGTAATAAAATAAAAAATGACAAAACTCAGCCCTATGTCTTTTTGTTAAATTTCAGTTTGATCAATAATAGCCATTATAAAAGTATAAGTAAAAGGTACAAAAAGCTATACAGTAAAGCTTTAATAACATAAAGCAAACAATTCAGTCAAATATACAGCGCTCAAATATATGAAACTTCACTTAGCCTTCTGCCAAAACTATTGGCCAGGGAACGAATTATAGATTCACGAGACCAAAGATCGCCTGTTAGGTCTATACAAGACGAATTCTATCTCATGTTTAACCACTACAGAGACTTCAGAGTCAGCGGCAAACATCAGAACGACTAGCCGAGGAAAGGCTGTTCCAGGCGGGGTACATGAGCGCGAGCGCCCAGTGATTGCTTGGAATGGATCTCAGTCAAATTATCATAAATCTATAAATAAACCACAGATTTGAGCTTTAAAAAACTACATTCTCGCCTGAAAAACTCTTAAAACTACATTTCGTGACACAATAACAGTAGTATTATATTTCAACTGTATATTAAAAAATGGCGCTTCTAATGCTCTTGTAGCACGCGCAAGTGACGATACTCTGTCAACCAATCAACGTTCTGCAGTGAGTCTAGCTCCACCTTTTAGTACCGTACCACTGTGCTAGGTACCCCAACGGAAGGGTACCCAAAAAGTGGTACGGTACGGTTCGGCTTTTTGGTACCATTCACAACTTTTGACAGTGGAAACGCAAATAATTGCGTACCGTACCGCTCAGTGGAAACGAGCCATTAGATTATTTCATGAATACAAGCTTTTTTCCTATCAGATCTTCATCCTTTCTGAACCCAACAAGTGTTGTCACCTCTGCCCTTTGCTCATAATGAATAAATAATTAGCATCCCCTCTGCTAATTAGGATTGCTGCTGGTCTCCACTCATTAATTTTTGTGCCCATCAGCCCAAAGCTGCAGGGAGGCAGTTTGAAATTAGAGGTCGTGTCGTCATTCCTTGCCTCAAAGATGGATGACGGTAATGGTGACAGCATGTTTCATTCGTTTTTCTTTATTTCTCCGCCTCACTCCTGACTTTTCTACTTAGTGAACAAGTTTAAACTCCAGACTTTCATAGCCTTGAGCCGTAGCTGTCTCCACTCCTATTTTCCAATGCAGTTAACCATTATTGTGCACGCTAGGGATGAAATTAAAGATCAATAAATCGATTAATCATGAACGAACGTCCCTAGCGCACACCTTCAATCTCAGATAATATGTGTGCATGCCCGTGTGCGTGTTTGCGAGCCCCTCAAGTCGTTTCTTTCATTCCCATCTGGGTTTATCAAATTGCTAATGATTTCACTTGGCACTAATGGGCATTTTCACCGTTGTCTAAGTATGTCGAGAAATTGAATGAACGCAGCTTGCAGAGATGGCTGTGTCTGATATGTGTGTGTATCCGAGCCTCTCTGAATCCTGCTAGAACAGTGGGGATTTGTACATGCTTATGCATTAACCCAAGCACCCATGTTTTCTCTGAAGCTCTGTTAATCAGCCCTCTCAGTGTTCGGCCATAATTACTCTACTCTGATGATCACACTCCAACCACGAATTACTGCGCACGCCTGTTTTAATGCTGTTGGTTCTGTGGCCCTTTCCTTTGTATTCTGAGCAGCATGCGTTTTTTTGCTTGTTTATTTCAGGGTCAGTGACTTAAGATTGTCCGTGATAAAGAAAAGAAAAAAGTGTGTAATTTAAAGCACACGTACCACATTTTTAAAATGTACTTTTTATGATTTTGAAAAACTTTTGAAGAAAAGTTTCAGTCTGCTGACTTTTGAAATGTCATGTGGTGGTTGTAACGATCACATAAAAAGTAAAAAAAATCATACATGTTGAATAGATGTAAGTGTACACATCGTAATATTTTTTTATTTTTCATGTTGGAAGTATTTTTTGTTATTTTTTACATATCATTAATTATTCGGGCTGGGTATCGATACAGATGGCCGATTCGATCTCAATTCGATTCGATTCTTGATTTTCAATTCGATTCAGTGAATTCAATGATTCAAATTTCACTGGCCCCACCACAAAAGAAGTAACGAATGAATGAAATAGTTATTGTTTTTGTTGTTTTTGGCCCATGTATCCTTGTATTGTTATAAATAAAGTTATGACACCCAAATTTTTATAAATCCAGTGAAATTTAACAATATTCGATTCCAATTTCCAATTAAAAAATTTCAAAGATTAGCCTAATATTAACAAGTAAACACACATTAATAAAAGAACAAATAATTAAACTACAAGTATTAACACCAATAAATAAATACAATAGAGCAAAGACTCAAATGAAATAATCAGTGCTTTTAAGGTTTTTCAGGGAGGTCTAACAGTAGTTCTTAGGTACAGAATTTGAATAAAGTAATCAAATGTAAAATAACACTGCAAATAATCTTCACTGTCCAAATTAAAGGTGCATTGTGTAATATTTCTGAGGATCTATTGACAGAAATGCAATATAAGGTCCATAACTATGTTTTCAGTGGTGTATAAAGACCTTGCATAATGAACCGTTATGTTTTTATTACCTTAGAATGAGACATGTATATCTCCATAACCGCCGGCACCCCCTTCTATGGAGTTCGACATATTGTGTCGTCATGTTTCTATCATAGCCGACAGCACACTAACAGCGCTACAGAGCGCGTTTCGTCACTACCTTGAAAAAGAAGTTTTCAGTGGTGTATAAAGACCTTACTTAATGAACAGTTATATTTGTATTACCTTAGAATGAGCAGTTTCTATCTACATATACCGCGGGTCCCCTTACATTGAAATGCGCCGACATGCTTCTACTGTAGCCCTAAACGGACACACGCTTTTCGTTACTATGTTGCTCTTCGTGCAAGGAAGCAATTAGTTCAGCGAATAAAACACTGACACAATGATGAACAAGTAACAATAATATTCGCAAAAACATATAGTTTTACTGAATAATTAAGTAAACATAATTTCTTAATTTATCCTTGTAAAGAAACCTCATTGCTGAACTGGCTACTCTCGGCTGTCTCGGACGATGACATATTTTCCTGTCGGCCACCGTAACTTTTGTTGGTTGCAATTCGTAACCTCACCCCTAGATGCCGCTAAAAATCACACACTGCACCTTTAAATAGCCTATATGTTAATCCTAAAGTTACAAAAATGTTATTCAGTAAAGAGCAGGGAGTCTTTGTTGTTTGATTAACATTAAGAACACAGACAGCAGCAGGAATATTAGGCTGCTGTCACTTTAAGACTAATGCACGCATCCAATATAATGATACACATGCGTTCTTCCTCTACTGTTTATTAAGCCATAACTGACTGTTTACTTGGATACTCGCAAAGGCGGGCATTTTGACCAGCCCTATTAATTATTAATTCATAAATATGTTTTTGGGAGTCGCACCAAATTATATTGTCATGAAGTCAAATTATCTTAAGTCTTATTAATCTAATTAAAGTCTTCTTTATCTTGACACGAAGTCATGCAGGGTCAGGCAGGGGTCCTCTGTCTCTCAAACATTTTTTGTTTGTTTTTCACCCGAAAATATCCAAATGAATTTTAATACTAAAATTAAAACATTGCAGTGTAGTTTTGAACAAACAAGTCTATCCGGACAAAAATTGTGTTATTGACCCTCCAGTAAGTATAAGCATGCTAACAACGTAGATGTGTCTCATAGGGAGGGGGACCGCTTGCAGAGCGGAGGTTACCGAAATGTCCCCTCGATGCCTGTTACCTGATGGATAGGCAAGCTGTCATAAGCACGCCAGCGAATTTTAATCACCCCATCGCATCACGCAGACACTTCCAACCCTTTGTGCCCACCCATGCACCCCCCTCCCCATGGCAGCCCACCGCTCAAGTGCTTTCATGACACCAGTGTATGCAAATGTGGTCCCTTTAGTGCATATTAATTTGACTGAGAGGGCTGATGGTAGCTGTATTTTCCCACTTAGCTAATCCTTTTTCCTCATCCCTTATTTTTCTGCATCAAACCCAGAGTCCTCCCTTTATGCAGTGGTGTATTTCACACACGGGTTTAATGCTTGTCAAAACTGTGTTTTTCTGATGAGAAATGGATGACCTATGAGTCACCGGCATAGCAATACAATCATACTCGCGCAACACAAGATTGCTCTTCTTTTTTTAGTTTAAGCTTCTTTGCCAGAATTCCTTCACTTCCTTCACAGGCTCTAAAGATTGGACACTGTAGTGTTTTGAGAACAGCTTTCTTGTAAAACATATGCTTTAGTCGGTCCCAACGTGATGTACCGTCATCAACAACACTATTGTTCAAAAGTTTGAGGTTGGTCAGATTTATTTTGACCAAAAATACAGTAAAAACAGTAATATTGTGACATATTATTACAATTTAAAATAACTGAATTTTCAGCATCATTACTCCAGTCTTTAGTGTCACATGATCCTTCAGAAATCATTCGAATATGCTGATCTGATGCTCAAGAAACATTTCATATTAGTAACAATTTTTAAAGCTTAATATTTTTGTGGGACATTGTGATAATTTTTTTCAGTATTCTTTGATGAATAGGAAGTTCAAAATAACAGCATTTATTTAAAAAATATGAATCTTTTGTAAGATTATAATAGAAATAAATGTGTCTTCTCTCTGGTGGAGTATGTGAGTAATGGTACCTAACTAGTCATCAAACAACTGATAAGACAGTTAGTGAGATTGAGTGTTTTTTTTCTAGTTTTCAAAATAAATGAATGAAATAAAATTATACATCTCAATTTTTAGCAGAAGTGCTTCAGTGTTGAATCTGCTCTGAGAAATGGTCTACTCGGTTGGCCATCAAATTGATTAGTGTGATTTTGTTGTTGTTGATTGTTTTATGTTTTTAGTGGCTGTGCTCTTGCATTTATTTAGAATCTTTTTTTTCTTTCAGAGAAGATAGGCTGACAAATTGTACAACAACCAAGACATTGATAGTGAGGTCAACTAATTTATTTATTTTTCAATGTATTAGGCCTGGGGAGTACATTGAGTTTGTACAATATATCAATATATTTTTTATAAACAATGTAGTCAGAGGCAATACCTTTTATATTGATATACAGTAGTTGAGCACATCTGAAAAATAGTGAAGGACACAGAGTGAGCTGCTGCGTGCAAAGTGTATATTCCCATTTAGTCCTAAACATGAGATATGCTTTATATTAAGGGATTCAAAATAAGTTAGTAGTAAGATATAGTAAACCTGCATAGTTTTGCCTTGTCAGATGCTCTGACAGATAGCCTACATGTGCAGACAGATACTTGCGCTGTTTAATGCGTTTGAGATGTGGTGTTTGCCTCAGTGCATATCTTACGCTTTACATGTATATTCTCCATCTGTAAATGTTAGCAAATCTTGCTGTCAGGACTGGAGCCTTATGCAAGTGAGTCACAGACTTAAGTGAACGAGCATCGCCGCCAAACAGACGGAGCCAAATAGAATAGATGGACTAAAATATAGCTAAAATATTTATTGTTGGACATTAAATGTGCCATATTTAGAATTTTAAACCTACAAGTAAGTGTATTTTTATGATAGCAGTAACTGTAAAGTGATTATTGTAATGGGGTAATCAAATGTAGGCTGAAATAGTTTCTAAGCTCAGATGAGTGGATGTGGGTTCCTCTTACCAATAACGTTTAGCCTGTACTTTTGTTTTGATTTATTTAAATTTTTAGTTTAGTGAATTTATCTTTTGTTAAACTTCTGTTTTTGGATTGTAATGTTGTTACAAGAATGTTAGAATGCACATAATATATTGCATAGCCTACATGGTCACTGTATTTGTTTTCATAGCCTTCAATATGAACATTGTTGCACAACATTGGGCAGGATGTGAAATAATTTTTGTAAATAAATAAATACAGATTTTTTTATTTATCCAAATAGAAAGTTGAAAATAACTATATCTCTGTATTTTTTGGCCACATCGGCCAAACCTACAATGTATAATAGGCTACTTTTTTGTAAATATTTGTTTATACATTTCATATTTTGAGAAATATTTTTCAATGTAGTGTTTTCTTCAAACAATAGAAGTCACCAAAACGGATATGTGTCAAAGTACAGTGAATTGTCCCTGCACAAATAAATCAATAATTTGAACCAGGTGAACTCTAATCAGATTATGCAAGTCTTCCTAAAGACTGATTAGTCGACTAGTTGATTTTGAAATCATTAGTATCAAGCTCCTGGACATTCCCTATGATTTGAAGCAATGAAAATGTCCATTTTTACGAAGTATTCTGTGTAATTCTTCTCTGATGCCACAGATCTGTGTGATGAATTGTAGGGAGCGCGAGATGTGTGGAAGTGTTACTGAGGAGGGTAGTGAATTGGACAGGGAGGGCAGAGGGAGGGGGCGCGTACGTTAGCCTGTGTACAAGCGTATGTTGTTGTACAGAGAGAGAGGGAGAGAAGAGGATTGGAGACAGTTGATAGACGCTACTCGCTCAAGGTGCTCTGCGTTACTTGGGTATCAATAGCAGAGCGCCGGTGAACGGCTCTCGTCGTCTCTTTCTTTCTCTCAGGGGGCCGTGGAGAGGATCGAAAGACATGCTTTGATATTCCGCTCTCATACCCGAGTTCCCGTCACATGCCTGGAGTCGGACTCTCTCAGTGTAACATGGGCTTTTCCCCCCCGTCTCACTGCAGTGTGTGTTTTTCTGTCCGGGCTGTTTTCGCTGCTGCTCCTGGTGCGCTGGTGCGCGATGTGTGTTTATGTCTGCACCATGCCAAGGCAAGCGCTCCCAGTCAGCGGTGCGAGCGGTCCCAGCAGCAGTCTCTGTCTGCCTGAGTTACGATACTGCTTGTGTTTCCCCTGCACAGTTCTGCTCCAGCACGGCGCCGATCCCAACATCCGCAACACCGACGGCAAGTCTGCCCTGGACCTGGCTGACCCGTCCGCTAAAGCTGTTCTTACCGGTGAGTGCAGAAACCTCATGTTCTCCATTCCCAGTCTTTTCTGTCTCTCTTTTTCTTTTATCAGTGTTTTCATCTTGGAATGTGTGCTGTTTGTTCCTGTCTGATACTCTGATACTATGTCTACACACCTTTGAAATGGAGCAGCATTGTTATGCATCTGTATCTTCACGTTAAGTGTGTTTGTGTAAAGTGGGACTGTTGTTGTCCTTGAGCGCTTCTCTGCCTGCGTGCTCTATCTAGGGATGGGCGACTATTTAACATTATGGATATATTTTTAATGATTTTAAAGTTAAGCTACATTTTCATGTGCTGTGCTTGGTCATTTAAGTGTAACTTTGCTGATTTTCAACCTGGTTTGTATTGTTACAATGTTGTTAGTATATGTAAATGAGCAATGTTTACTCATTCTCCCTGATGCGTGGACCAAGAAATTTCCATTTATTTGTCACCAAATCACTTCATCTGGTGGACTTTTGACAACTTCAGGGCTTTTATTAGCTGCATTTCTATTACCTTTTAAATTGCACAAATCGAAAATACACCCTATGGAAACATGTCAATTTACAAAAATTCGCATGAGATGATTTTTCAGGCAATTTGAAAAAGGAATTTATCGCTAAACTGCAATGGAAACAGTTTTTTTTTTGCATTTACAGGTCACCTGGCATTCGTAAAAGTCGATCATTCCGACTACTAAAAAAAAAAAAATGTAAAAAAATTCAGTGATTCTTGTATTATTGCAATTAAAATTATTCGTCCTCCTTGTGTTTCAGTAAAAACCAGTTTGAAAAACTTTTATTTTATTTCTTGATTTAATAATTACATTTAATTTGCTGCTATTGCTGTTCGGTTGAAATTATTGTTCACCCTAATTTCAGTCAAAGAAATAATTAATAATTTTGTGAAATATTCTCTGTAATTTATTGCATTACACCGCTGATAGCTATGAAAATATCTGCACCATGACTTTATTTAGAAAATCTAAATAAAACTAAATTTTATAACATACTGGTCACATCGCTTGGCCCTGATATTTGTATTGTTTGGGGGCAGAGATTTGTGTATTATCAGGCTGTACGGATTTATGACATGGTCCTCTTAAACACATTTCAATTGTGTTTACACTTAATTGCATCATTTCCTGTTTGGTAAATACATGAGTTGCACAAGGGATGTAGAAAGCCTGTCGTCAGCGGGGTAATTCTCCGAACTGACAATACGTTTTGCTGCCAAGAAGTATCATAGTTATAAAATTTCACTCTTCATCTCTAAAAGAAACGGTGATGCTTTATAAAACGATTCTCATTCTGGACTCAATATAAGCTTTATTAAAAGACAGACTTCATTGATACAAAAGATGGCAGTATAAAGATGTTGATCATTTCTCACATCGTCTAAACTGAAATGTATTCTGTAATGAAATGTACATCAGATGCAAAATCAAATGAAATAGAAGGTCATTTCTCAGGTCTAAAAAACAATTAAAGGGGTCATATAATGCCATTTTTGTACAAGTTAATATGAATCTTTAGGGTCTAAATGAAAACTTTGTAATATACTTTTATTAAAAATTCTCATTAGTATTTTAAGAAAACACTAATTTTACCTGCTCAAAAACAGCTCTGTTTTCAGCACGCCATTTCAGTGCATATGCCTTCAAATGACAATGAGCTTGCTGACTCCGCCCCTCTGTTCTTTGGGGTGTTTTTGACACAACGCACGTGGAGTGTTGCCTTGACAACAGTTGATGGTATATTTTGGCGAAAGAATGGCAGCGGGAGTCTCTGAGGACACATCTGTAGTGTTGCCATACCAATTTGAACCGGAGTCGGACCCGGAACAAGATGACGGCCCCAAAGAAGTTCGACCATTAAGGCTCGAACAGGACGTTTCTGAATGGTTGGTTAACGTAATGTCACTTTAATCTATTTTTGTATGAACTGTTACTTCTTAATCAGTAACATACAAGTAAACCAGGTGTAACTTAGTGTTAGCACGTAAACTGTAACACCTGCATACACAGTTTTTAATAACACAATAACCATAACGCGTTGTTCATTATAAACGTGGGATTATGAATTATATTGAGAACGTCATAACGTTACATAGAATACATGCCGTAATGTACCCTGAGTGTAAACATTAGCCGCATTCATCGTGAAGCGTGCAAGCGATTTGGAAAGATTAATATGTATCTAAAAGGTTAATAAAATGTTATACTCACTTCTTCAGGAGGTGCAGCAGGAACACGAATAGTTGGTACCGATTCCTCTTTCAGGAGCAGCTTCTTAGCAAAACCAGCTTTATACTGACCCTCGTTTATAAAGCAGTCTGGTGAGAAATGATTCGCGCAAACATGAACGCATTTACGTTGATCGTTGGGAATATTCCCATCGCTTCAAATTTAGGAACATCAAAATGATTTGTGTGTTTGTTATTGAACCCAAGAACAGGACACCACAATCGCTTAGACGCCATTCTGCTTGAGTGTATCAACAATGACGGACTATGATGACAGCTCGCTCAGGGCGGGGCTGTGTTGAAACACTGCTGTCAATCAACAACCGTGGGAGGGGCGTCATGCGCCGTGTGACGTCACACGGTGAAACGGCTCGATTTGAGACAGGGGAATACATATAAGGAGATTAAAACAAAAACACTGGATGGATTTTTATCATTATATGATGGTTGTGTACAGGCACTGCCAACACACATTGCAGTACAATCAACTTGTAAAAGTGCATGTACCATTATATGACCCCTTTAAGCACAATTATTCAAATGGTATCAATAGGAGAGATGCGTATTATCTTATAGACTTACTCGATATGCAGAGCAACTGCAGCAGCCATTAGAAATGATATGTAAATGATGAGATTTGCCATGAACATCTGTTTTTCTATCCACTTCAAATCAGAAATAAGGTGATAAGGTATAAATGGCAGCTCCTGGTGTGAGTGACAGAGTTGATGTGTTTGGTTTTGTGTGTATAAATAGAGCAGGAGGCAGAGCTTCAGTCTCTAGAGTATTACAGATAATTGTTATAGATCCACTTCTCCTGCCTAGCTACCTGACCCTGCCTGTCGAGCCTCCCATCATCTGTCTAGGAATATTGAAGAACAGCTTTCATTTAATTGGTAATCAGGGTTGGCTAGCTATATCATACCAGACTACACAACATACAGCTTTTTCATTTTTCTGCAACCTAACCCCTAATTACTAACTGAAGTATTCACTTAGAAGCTGAGCAACGTGAACCGAGTTATTCATGTTGTTGTTTATTTGCCCCAGGCGAGTTTCTCTCCTCTTACTTTTGTTCTGATCATTTGAATGTTGTTTGCACCAATTACATTGCGAATTAGCCGTTTCGCATCACAGTTGCCAAAAGGCGTTACGTGAGAGGTCTAATGCCATCCAACCATCTCTAAGCATAGCTGCATTTTCTTCAAACAGTTTCAGAATAAACCTCCGGGTCATCAAGTCTGTTTTGTTGTTACAGCTTAATGATCGCGCATATTAACTTGTCTAGGTCAGTTCAGCTGCACAAATGGCTATTTATTGCACTTTTTGAAAGAGTTTGGTGCCGTGAAGCTGCTTATCAGCTGCTTAATTTGATCGAGCATCTTGTTTATTTGGTTTTTTGGATGGAAGCTTTCCAATAAACAGTCTGTTGAGTGTAATTTTAAAAAAAGAGTCAGCACTATTAAGCCAAGTGTTTTTGTTGTTTATTGCAAGGAATTTTGAAAAACATCACAAACCATGGCTATACTAACTATTTTTACATCCCTTGTGTTTTTAGGCTTTATCCGTTTTTGGAGTCTCTTGTGCTTGACTTTAATCATGTGGTAATGCCTCCACCATCGTATGATGTCCTTACAAAGACAAAATGTTCCTTTAAGTTGCATTAGACACACTTGCACTGTAGCTTTTTGATAAATGATCATTTACTACTGAATGCTGCGTTCCACACTGATTCATTTGGTGTTTTTGCAATTATCTTTTTTCATTTATTTAAAGGCTAATAGTTTTATATGAATAATGAGGCATTTAATTCTTGCTAGAATAACGATGGTTAAGATGGGGAAGTTATTAGCTTAATTTTGTATGTGGATGTCTAATTTTATAATGTATTGGCTACACAGTTTGGCTGACGATTTTATGAAAAGTCTGTAGTTTCTGATGGCTAGTGTAAAACAAAAAGTGCAATAATTGGACAAAAAGTGCCAATGCAGAACTGAAAATATTCCTGGCAGAACACTTTTGTTGTTAGTGGTATTGAATATATGTAATGTTTAGGAAAATTGTCCGTGTTCTGCAACATTTCTATTTGAGCGACTTCCAGATAGTGATTAAAGGGAGTTTAGATGTGAGCTTTCTGATTAATATGACTCTACCTCTAATATGAGACATAAAAGGAAAATTACTTGATTGAAAGATTTTAGACATTAAGGCTTGTTATGTAAAGTATACATTTCGTGTTCAGGTATAAACTAAAATAATGACGCTTGAGATTGACATTTGAGAATGGCCAAACAAAACTGATTTAGTAAACAAATAACAACTGCAGAGTTCACCTCGCCCCTGGTGCTGTATTGTAATCAGATGTGAGTAAATTTCTCTATTGTTACAGGCTTGATGAATCCAATTTGTTCAGCTTGTTTGTTTTGCAGAGATTAGTTCATAATACTTCAGAATGGAACAATCAAATAGCCGCTGGCATAACATCCTCTTGCCATGTTAATCAGAACGCTGTTCATTTAGTTTAGCTTGATAGACTTTCAAGAAGTACTATTCATTAGGGCCCACTTCCCATGTTAAAACAAAGTTATTTTGAGTCAATACAAGTTCAATTTCACAGACAAACAAAAAACCTTGTCCTTTAAAAGAGCGAATCCCAGGGTGAGGCGTCTGAATGATGACTCTGACATTTATGTGTGTAATGGAAAGATGTTTGAAGTCCGGATGTCCTCCAGCACAAAAAAAAAAAAAGTGCAAGAAAGCAGAGTAAATGTTCTTATGAGAAATAGACCTAAATTGGTAATGTAGTGGACTGCTGCATGGCTTCAAAAAAAGCCCTTTTAACCATTTTTTCTCGCATGCTTTCAGAACGTCTTTCTCAGGGACTAGAACCTCTGAGCTTTTGTATTGCCCACTTTCTTGGGTTCTTTTTTCTGTGTCTGTTCCTTTCCATCTATAAATGGATTTATGTTGGTCATATTACTCTGAGAACTATAGAGTCTAAACTGGAAAATGTCAAGGGGAATACAAAGTCACTGGTGATCTTGGATGATGTTTTCTCTGGAACTCGGGGGGATAGAAGTATGGAAAGAAACAACGTTTGTTGATGCAAACTTCAACTGTGACATTTCATTAAGTGGTGAAATATTGAGCTAAATTTTCTTTAGGTTATTTTTCATCTTCAGAACTATTGGTGTCAGTTTTTTTAACCCCAATGAATTCACTTTCCAACTCAACCAGTGCTTTGAATATCCATTTAGACTTTCATCATTTCAAATAGAAAAAGATATCTTCTGCAAAATTACATTCATGGTCTGCTTTTAAAGTTAATGTTTTTCGTCTCATAGCAGCGCAACCATACCCTAGACAATCTCCTAAAACCCAGAGTAAACATAACCGGAAAACCCAGACCTACTCCCTTCTGTGTCATTTTTTTTGTATTTTTGGTCGAAGGAAGGAGTAGGATATTTGCTAGCTGAACAATTTTTTTTTTACTTGTTTACTTTCTTAATCCAATAGAAAAATAATTAATTTGATATTCTTGCCAATTTCTTTCCCAGATGAGGGTTGGGATGGCGCAGTGGATAAGACACATGCCTTTGGTGTGAGAGACCCGGGTTCGAATCCACTGTGAGACACCAATGTGTCCCTGAGCAAGACACTTAACCCCTAGTTGCTCCAGAGGCGTGCGACCTCTGACATATATAGCAATTGTAAGTCGCTTTGGATAAAAGCGTCAGCTAAATGAATAAATGTAAATGTAAATGAGTTTAAACCAACATATTTTTCAGTCTAATTTGAGTGGCCGCAGAGATTTTGTTCACGTGTTTTACTCTAGGTGAATATGTGGGTGCGCATACATTTAAATAAATCAGCATGCTTAAGCTGTGACAGATCCAACTGTTTGTCTCTTTTTTATTGTATCATAATGCCCCACCTGTTTTAGATATCTTTAAAAAAATCACTAGTTTTCCAGCTGTCATACAGTCTATAGGATTAAACAGAATCAGTTGTGCAAATGTAGTCCGCTTAAATCCTCAAGGGATGAAACCAATGCCTCTGACCTTCAACACCAAGAAAGTGCATCCAGGCCCAGAGTGGCCATCAGGAGAATCGTGAGAATTCCCGGTAGAGATGCACCGATTACAATCTTCTAGGCCGATTCCGATTTCCGATTTTTCATTGAGTTTGACCTGCCGATACCGATTTTAGCCAATTCTGATTTCGTTTTTTCTAACCACTTTACAGCACACACAAATATTTATTTTCTCTCTTTTCTTTAGTAGAACATTTTGCATAGAATATTTTTTGAACAGTAATCGCTATAAAATAGAACTATATAAATTACTCCTGGTGTGGGAAATTCACACACATCTAAAGTGCAGTGTTATAGAAGAACCATTTCCTTCTTTTCACATCCAATATTCAACTAAAAAAATGTGTTCATTTCAAAAAGAAAATTCATGGGCATTTTGGGCACTTTTTGTGTGAAATCATATTTATTTTGTCCATCAAAAGTGTTCTTTCACTTTAATTGAGCGTGAGCAGTGCAGCAAAAATAGACCCTGAGCCGAAACCCCCGCTTCACTGCTGCTCGACACTCACGCGCTGCTCCTGCTCCCGGTATGAATGCACTCATTGATTAACATGCACGCCGAAAAAAATACGCGCTGCTCATGCTTGCGGTGTGAAACGGCCGTAATTCACGAGGTTTCCTACACGTGCGTTCCGTGTGCACGTGTGATGCTGATGTTGCGCGATGTTAATCATGCGGCGCCAGAGTGCATTTGACCGGCATAAAATTGGCATATGTCAGACTGACCGGCCAGTCGCTGGTCATGGCCGATCACGTGAAAATCGGCCAATTCCGGTCACCAGCCGATCAATCGGTGCATCTCTAATTCCCGCTGCTCATAATTTGGGCCGGTTGTACCACTTCGACACAAAGCCAGTTTTCACATGGGATGCGTGCACAAGTCTCTAGTTCATTTTCAATGAGAGACAAACTGAAATCAGCAAATCATTGGTTCTAGTGGTGAAGACAGTGTGCAAGCGGTGCTCATACACCCAAAATCCCTTCACTTGAATGTGCTCAGCTCTTCGCAGAGGTTATATGTATTATATGCCATATGTAAATATTACACACTGTAAGACGAGCCTCATAACTTCTTCCCCTCGCCCACTTTCTCTCTATACTTTACACACATGCAGAAGATGCATGTGTGTTACATTTGTGTGACTGATAATTGAAGTAACTAATCACACATCAGTTTATTTATGCATTAAAAAGTGTCGTCTTCTCAAATTAGCATATAGTGCGCATGCTCTTTTTCTCTCTCGCACGCATGCACTCTCATATCCAGGGAGAAAGAGTGAATCTGCATAGACCTATTTACCATGTATAGAACAGATAATAGTTGTAAAATAAAAGTTTAGGTGCTAGGTTTATATATGTTCTTTTTTGTTTGTAGTTTTTTCAGTCAGAATAATGGTACATATTTTGAACTATCCATCAGTGTTTTTAAGGACTCAGTAAATGAACATTTTAGTAAGGCAATTAATCCTCCCTTCTAAATAATAATTAAAAAAATATTTTTCTTTCGCTAAATTCACTCTGGCTGCCCTGCCAACAACACTGTAGAAAGATTCGTGGACGCTCTGATGTAAATCAAATGCTTGGTCTTTTTTTAAACTTTATTTAAACGGGCCGCAAAGCAAACAATCATGTTGATCGGTATTTGTGCAGACTGACCAACCAACCAGTAGGGTATAAGTTAACCTCATGAAATCTTTTAAATGTGAAAATAATAAATTGATAGATGGAAAGAACTTAACAATTATAGTTACATGTTTGCTAACGAAATATACCAATTAAAAGCCATTTGTGTGGTGTGGCTTATGTGTTCATGGTTAAGTGCTAGTCTAATTTCAACATGCAGCTTATAGGAGACATTTGCTAGCCTTAGTCTTTAATCAACATTAACATTTATTTGTGTGCAACCTACATCACAATAACTGTGCTGGTTGAAGTGTAGCCTTAATGCAATTGGTCAAATCAGTGTTGTTTTGAGCAAATTAATTTCATTCCTGCTGAAAAACAAGCATTCTAGAGCGAAAGTGATAAACTTTCAGATAGATATGGGTTACACTAGATATGGGTTAAAAAAGTAATATAAAGCAAAATGCTTGGACCTTGATTTCTGAGGCTCGTCTTTAATTTTTTTCCTTCCCCTTTTTAAAAACTTTTTACCTTTACCTGTTCATTTAAATGGTACTGTACTGTGATAATGATTTTGTAAAAAAAAAAAAAATAATCTAAGCTTTCAAATAATAGTAGGTCATAAAGGCGGCATGATTTAATTACAAAATGCTGTTGTATATCATGTCACACTGCAGTATTTGTCAGCATCCCAGAAGTATTTCATGTCATTTCCCCTCCCTGTACAACAGAGGGATAGATGCACTGTCACATAATTATCCATCTACCTATCTCACAGCAGACAGCTTGACTGCTCATTACTCAGGATCCGGAGTAAGAATACAGAACACAATAAAGCAGAAATAAGCCTAGTTCTGCACCACTGCTTTATTTTGTCTTTGAGAACCTTCTGGTTCTTTGCATGATGTCTTGACGTCCAGCCTGGTCTCCACTTGGAGAGGACAGATGGCTGGACCTGAACTGCTGCTTGGCATCAGGTAAACAGCCTTAGCCATTTTTACAGCTTGTCAGCAGGACATCATCTTTGGTCCACTGCTCTCAGGTGAGGTTCACCAGGTAGGGCTGAGTGGTATGACGATGGAGCATTGCAATCGCAGAAATGCCTCAACCAAGTTTTTTTTTTTTATGACAGCTCATTCAAACATTTTTCAAATGTATTTGTTTTCTGTCTTCTATTTTTAACTTGTGTTATATAATATGAAGCTGTTATGTACTGATGCCAGACTTATTATTCATTTTTTGTATTCTAAATAATCATACCTTTTGGTATGCATCCAAGTTCCAAAATAATCAAATAGAGATACAGCTGCAGAAATAGGAATTACCACTTGATTATGTTATATATTATACAATTCCTGCAAAACAGCTATATTGTGATTTATATATGCTGTTTTGGTTAAATCACCCAACTTTACTTTTTTCCCCGTTGAAAATACGGACATGAAGTGTGTGTGAGAACATCAGTTATTTCTTTGCTTTTCAAGAGAGAACAGAACAAATCCCCATGTTTATATTCTCACCATTTTTTTTTAACTCCATCCAGCTTTCTTCAATTCCATTTTTTAAATCCTGTTTGATTGTTTTTCTTTTATATATTGCCACCCTTTTTTCTAGACTTTGAGTTTTGGGCCTTTTCCATCATGTTATTATGAACATATTTTCCCAATTTGAATCGAAAATGCCTCAAACTGTTTTAAGAGCCCTGTGATGCATTGCAACACAAAAAAATCTGTAATGCAAACATCTTGAAGTGCTCTTAGCACCAACGTAAAGAGGGGTTGTTTGCTTAATCTATTCAGCATAATATCTTGCCTCTCTCCGCCAGGATTTAAGCAGGAAAATAAAACTGGCTACAGTTTTATTTATAAGATTTACTTTTTGGTAGCAGGCAGGCAGTGTCTTCCCAGTCAATTAGATCTAGCAATTGATCCATAGCCTGTGCCCTGCTGGGTGGGTCAGATAATCCTTTTTATCCCTCATGAACGTCTGACGCAAAGACCTTTCAGGTTGTGTTTGGTTACAGCATATTAAAACTGTAAATCGTGACTGTGTCCAAACTCGCTCCCGAAGGGCCACTGTCCTGCAGAGTTTAGTTCCAGCTTGCCTCAACACACCTGCCTGGAAGTCTCCAGTATGCCTAGTAAGACCTTGATTAGCTGATTCTGATGTTTAATTGGGGCTAAACTCTGCAGGACAGTGGCCCTCCAGGAGCAGGATTGGACACCCCTGCTCTAGGCCTACTTGTGAATTGTAATCTGTCTATCCATCTATCCATCTGTTTTTCTTTCTTATAATTTGTTATATTTTTATATGATAAATTTGAAATATATTTGTTCCTTGCTTCCTTCTGTAGCTTGTTACCGATGAGTATTTTAATATGTTTGTCTATATTGGCAGAAGAATTCCCCCTCATTTATTTTCGTTAACGGACATGAACCGTTCTGAATGGTTTGGTTCTGGAACCCTAGGCTCTGGTGACTAGACCATTACACTGAGGAAATTCCTCCATCTGAAATGTTTGTAACTTGGGAATTTGTTGTGTGTCTCAGACTGAGACATATTTCATTGATCTGAGGCCATTTTTACCCATGAGCTCAAGGACCAGCGTGAGATCTGTTTTCAGCCCACCTGTGGAGCTTCAGATCAAGGGAGTCTCTGTTTATCTCTGAATAATTAATGCTCTCCTGAATTATCCGCTCCGGTCTGCAGTATACAGAGCACCCACAATCCCAGCCACTAAGCTCCTCACATGGACTGAAATCCAAATGTAATTTATTATTTTTCATGTGTACCTTTTTTCCCTTCAGTGCTCTTAATGCAATGCAAAGACCTTGTTTTGTATGCAGCTTACAGCCACCTCGCTTTCATTATGCTTAGATGCTTTGTGCAAAGACCTGAACATTTCATTGATCTGAATTTTATTCAACCTCTAGTGAGGATCTTAGCTAAAAGCAGAATTTTATAGCTTTGTGTTTTGTAGCTCAACATGTAGAGCAAGGTGCTGGCAACACTGAGGTTTGATTAAGGTTAGGGTTTGACTCCCAGGAACCGCATCTACTAATAAAACGTATAATTTGAATGCACTTTAAGACGCTTTGGATAAAAGCGTCTGGCAAACGCATGGATTTAAGGAGAGAATGCATGTCGGTAGTGTTTAGCATGGTGTTCTCGCTGCTCAATCACTGCTGTCTCAATTCTCTTCTACTCTGATCATGTCTTAATATACTCTCCCAGCTCCATTTATACAATTTGAGGTTTTTTTTCCTCTAGTGTTTTACAGCTGTTAGATTTTCTTTGATAAAAAACACATTTCCTGTGGCTCTCTTTAGGGAAAAAAAAGAGGAGAACTCATTATTTTTTGCTGATAAAGCACCCAGACGAGCTTCGATAATGGGAGTTCACAGAGCCATTTTACAAAGGGGAATATCTGAGGCAACATTAACTTCAATTAATTACTTAGCTTAATGGTCAGAGCTTGCTTGTGGGCGTCTAAAGCTGATCAATCCTCTTCACTGGACACTGGGCTGTTAAATCAGTGTAATCAGCCCCTCTGTCTGTCTTACTGGGCCAGACTGGTGTGTAATGAGTCTCTGAGTTGCAATTTTGCTATCCCTATTAAGATTTTATCATCAAGCAGGCAAAGATTTGTTCATTGTCTGTCTTTATATTTCTAGCTGAAGTCTAGAAGAGCACTGCAATGACATCTTTTCTGCAAGGAGTTGGAGAAAAGTTAATATACCGAACTGATCCGAATATTGCAAATTCATACACATTTTTAATAATTTAAAAATCAAATTATTTACATAGTAAATTACATGTCTAATGCTAGGTTATTATTAGGGATGCACCGACATTTCGGCCCCTCCGTGTTCAGCACTCAGTTTTCACTCTCGCTCTAGCATATCACTGTGCGGTTTGAAACTCCTCTTAATATTCTGCTCTATGCACGTGCAGCGATCAGTTGCTCACGGCCCATGCCAACGCTCCACTCATGTACCGCTCATGCTAGCAAAGCAAAGTCCGCTCAAATAACGTGCCGACAGGAAATTTCTATGTAGTAGTATTCTTGTTTCTGTTTGAAATAAGTTTCATGTTGTTCCAACCCCGTATGACCTTCGTTCATCTTCGGAACACAAATTAAGATATTTTTGATTAAATCTCGAGTCAGTTCACGTAGTTTAACAGCGTAGTGCTTCTGTGTTGTACGTCACACGTAGGATCACTATTGGCCGATGCTGGTCATGTGTGTGATGCGTGTGACGTACAGCACAGAAGCACTGGACTATTACTCTATGTGAACTGACTCGAGGCCCACAGAGAAGGAAATCAATAGTTGAAATAAAGATGTTATTTTTGTTTTTTTTGCACACAAAAAGTATTCTCGTAGCTTGATAAACTGAAGATTGAGCCACTGTAGTCACTTGGACTATTTTAACGATGTCTTTAATAACTTTTCGGGGCCGGCAAGTTTCAATCCCTTAGAAGCCTATGGAGGAGTGATCCAGCTCTCAGGTTTAATCCAAAAATATAATTAATTTGTGTTCCGAAGATGAACGAAAGTCTTACGTGGTTGGAACAACATGAGGGTGAGTAAATACTGACAGAATTTTCATTTTTGGGTGAACTAACCCTTTAATTTTATTTGTGGGTGTTTCTTTAACTTTAAATTATACTTTTGGACCTGTAAACTTTTTAGACTCCTAATTCTTTTTAAACATACTTAAACTTTTCACTCACTGAATAGTTGTCTACTGGCATGCCTAACAGTCAATAAGAATAAAAAAGAAAAGAAATGAATACTTTTTTATACACAGATCAGATGCATTAAAATATTACACTCATAACCATTTTCATCATTGATAACAATAACAAATGTTTTTTTATTATTCATCAAATCACTTCAAGGATCATATGACACTTCAGCTTTGTCATCACATTAGTAAATTACATTTTAAAATATATTAAAATAGAAAACGGTATAAACTATTTGTATATATGATCTAATGATCATTGCCATCACATCAAATTTATAAATATTCATTGTATTTAATATTTATTAGTATTCTGTATTGTATGATGGAAATTACGTTTTTTTTTTTTTCAAAATGGCTAACTGATTTTTATGTATCCTAAATATAGACAAAATATCTTTGCACATTAAGCATCATTTTAGAAAATTGCTTGATTATGCATGAAAAATATTGATCACATTTATAACCTTCCCACTTTTTTTTTAGCATAATTTTTTTGTATTTTACTTTTTCTTAGTCTGGAACACTGCACAATAATCAATCTTAACAACATACAAATATTGAGTAAAAAAGAAAAATTAAGGTATATTAAAATGTTTCCAAGACCTTTATATAACAAATGCTTGAAATTTGGTAAGTCAGTGCCAGTGCAGATTTTATGCAGAAACACCTCTGTGCTTTTGCTGGAAAATTGACATGTCTTGAGGTGCTGAATGATTTCCACTCCTATTTTTCCACATATCAGATTTGGTTATACCTGGATTTTTTTGTACTGCAGTCTTTTATCTTCCTCTTCTTGCAGATTCCTGCTAGATTAGCCCACTTTATTCTTATATACGTGCAAAGTCTTATTGATCCTGACAGTACATGCTTGTGTAGCGCAGATCTCATTTGATGTCCAGATTAGCCAAGGTCAGATATAGATCCACGAGGATATCATTAACGTAAAGAGCCCAGGCTGCCAGTTCACATTACCTCAACCAATGTACTGCAGTTTTTCTTAGCTTGCATAAGGAAAGCAAAGTTTAATGTCAGACTGTGATGTTACATAGACTTAGATTTTGTTTTTATTTGAAAGTCTTTCCAAGTTCTAGCAGCTAATTACCCAGTGATCTGAAAACAGGTTCTTGTGGTGTTAACAGAAGGAACCAGTGGGAATGCTGTGTGTTCGTATGTTTTTGCCTGCTTGTGTCTATGTAAAATGATAGATTTAAAGAGCATTAGTGTGGCAGAGACGTGTGTCGTGGGACTCACACTGCCCCCCTGTGGGTGAGTCTCAGCGTGAGCTTTTGGACAAATATCAGGCTGACAAAACAAAAAGCTTAGACAACATGCTCACAAATTGTATCCTACTGGTTCCTATCAGTTTGCTTTCATTAGTCCTTTTTTCAGTAAAATCTATTAGGAAGGTGTCAGAATAGTGGCTACAGATACAATGATGACGCACAGATGTTTAGACCGTAATTCGCCACATTTTTTGTGTGTAATTCAATGATTTAGGCCTTGAATGCAAAGCCTTAATTGAGATGTCTGTAGTCCTGCATACAAATCTTAAGGAAGTCATAGTCCAGTAAGTGTTC
This sequence comes from Gila orcuttii, assembly GCA_026230005.1. Lineage (NCBI taxonomy): Eukaryota > Metazoa > Chordata > Actinopteri > Cypriniformes > Leuciscidae > Gila > Gila orcuttii. The sequence goes on from JAPDVR010000014.1 coordinate 31,186,451, forward strand.
GCATTGTTATTATGATTAGCTCCCATAGGGAGGTGCTGGTTCAGTCTCTTCAGCCCATGCTTGCCTCAGACACTCACATACACAGAGTCTGCGGCAAGAGTTACAGCGTATTTTAGGGTGCCGGACACGTATTGGTTTTTCTGGGAAAGATGCCTGTTTCCGGGCAGGTGCTGTTGGCTTCCCTGACAGTTCTTAAGAGCAACGAACAGATTAGCAAGCAGCGTGGCGCGTATAGTTGAGCTAGGGTTATGCAGGGAGGCTCCTTAAAGCCAGAAATGTTAAATAGGCCCTCTGTGCCCACAGCTCAGGATGCCTGCGGTGTCAGGGCCAGATCGCCTTCATACACCGGCACACAAAGCAGTCAGCAGTAAACAAGCTAAAACCCGTCAGAAGAAGCGGGGGCCACGCAAACGAAGAGAAAGTCTGAGAGAGTCGGATCTGAATGGAATTGGCAGCAGAGGGGTTTAAGCTGAAAAGGTCATAGCTCACTTTGCCTTTCAGAGCGTCTCCGACAAATTATCTTTGAAGTCGTTTGCGCATTTGTTCATGGGAAATCAATTGAAATGCAATGACAACGTCAAAGTGTTGGTGTGATGTTTTTTTTAATGACCCATTTTATTAAGAAAGATTTTCTGCACCTTCCTTCCGCCCTCCCCTATTGCTTTATTCCTCATTTGGAGGGTTTTTCACTAAGTCCTTTCTTATACCGAGTATGAGGAGGATAAACCTCTTATTGCGGCAGGAACATAATCCCTTTTGCATGCCCACAGCGAAAGTATATTACACACCAGAAGTGGAGCAGATACATCTGTGACTGTGTATGGCACCAGGAACCTCCCACATCCCATGATCATAGTAATAAAAAGAAGAAGCCTTAAACACTTTATTTGATATTCAACCCACTATCATGTGGTTTAACAGGGTTTCAGAACCAGAAATGCATAAAATCCAATATGCAGATGATTCCGGGTCTTATTCAGGGTCTTGGATGCTCAATCACAAAACTATTTGTTTGTCTATTTCGTAAAAAAAAAAAAAAAACAAACAAAAAAAAGGTTCTGAGCGGTTGTGCACTGCAGTGGTTATTGTGCAGCCTTGCTGCTCAAGTTGACGAGGCAGGTTCAAGTCCGGCATGCATTGTGTCTGATTCAATTTCTCCTCTTTCTGTCTGACAGTTTCTTGTAAATTTGAACTTTTACTGTCTAATAAAAGGCTTAAAAATATAGTTCACTCAAAATGAAAAATCTGTCATCATTTACTCACCCTCATGTTGCTCCAAACTCAAGTCTCCCGTTCATCTTCTGGACACATATGAACCATCCAACCAATGAAAGTCCACGTTTGTAAAGACATTTGTAAAAGTACTACATGAATTAAGCGTTTTAATCCAAGTGTTTTGAAGAGACATAGAGCTCATCAAAATCATAAATGGAATGTTGATTGACAAGCAAGCACATTTAAGCTTTCATGTTACCATATTCGATGAGCTCTATGTATAAATAATAAAAGCTTAATTTAAATGTGTTCATCATGTAAAGCAATTGTCTCTCTTCAGAAGACTATTCATATGGATCATGTTAACGATCTTTTTTTGTATGTTTTGATGCATGAAAGTTTGGTTGCATGGACTTTGCATGGGAGACAGAAAGGAGATGAATGAAAGCGCTTGGAACGATATGAGGGTGAGTAATAGATGACTGAATAGATGATTTTATTTGGTGAACTATCCCTTTAAAGCCCTTCCACCATAAAAAAAGAGTAGCATTCCCAATAAGTGTAATGTTTTGGCCATAGTTCGATTAGTTTTTACTTATGTGAAAGTGTCATTTGAAAGAGCCTGAAAATAAACTGGCTAATGGACTTTCCAATTGGATATATTTTAAGGGCCACCCATTTTCACTGTTAGATGCTCATGGCCCAGCAAGAGCACCATCACTTTGTTCTCCAGTCTGTGACAAGCCGGCCCTCTATCCCTGACAGCTCATTGATTACCGTGGTGTGCTGCCTTTCGATCGGCTCCCTGATGAATTCTCTCAACCCTGAGATCCTCCCTCCCAAGTTTTCATTTGTCTTTATCCATCAGAGCATTTCTCAGGAGGGTTACCATGAGAACATGGAAATTCCATTCTGCGCCGTTGGCTGTCACCTTTCCCTTTCTTTTGTGGCATAAAAACTCAGTGATGGGTGCAACTATTTTGCAGCGTCTTTCCTGAAATGACAAATCAGCCCACACTGATAATGGCACAGAAAGCCTGACAATGAAAATCATTGGGAGATCAGACACCTTGCCAATTGGTCTAGCTGATGTTTTCCTCTTCCATGACGGAGAAGAAAGCGATTCATCTTCTCAGGCTATCTGTTGCCCGTGGTTGCTATTATCACTGAGCTGTAATTGCCTGGTTTTACACATGGCTGAGCGGCTTCCCGGCCTGCCTGTAATAAAACTGTAGGCAGAAAAACAGAAGACATGGGGAGAAGAGAAACCGAAATAATGAGCTTAGTTATCAAACTCTCCAGATGCAGGATAAAACAACTGGAGAAGAATGGGGGTCGCAGCACGACCTGATTTACTCTGTTGTTTGATGATCTCTGGAGAGGTTTACATTCTTATGTTTGGCCGGGTTGAGTCTTTGGCAGTGATGCAATGGCAAAACCATAAAGTTCGATCTAGAGATTTTTTTTTTTTTTTTTTTTTGCCAGGGTAGACAGCTATCTCTAATTGTTGTCTTGCGGTGAAATGGCAGTTCCTGCTGTGGGTAACTAGCAGTGATAGAGCAAAATTGTCTAATTAACAGACGTGTTAGCTCTCCCTTGTGACCGTTCCCGTACCAACAGCCTTGTCGATGTATACTGCACAATGCACATATTCTAGTGTTGAACATTTGTAGTGTATTTAGAGTAAACTAGTGCAGTGCCCGACTGCCCGTGCAAAATCTGTTTTTGTGTGTGTTTTTAGTAATTGTTGGTTTGGTGTGTTTGAGTGCTCATTGTTACAATTACACAGCAAACGTTCATTGACATTTTTATTTGTGCATGGTAGAAATCAAATACTGATACTGACATAATGACATACAATAAATATGGAAAATTGAACTACATGGTTGCATAACAATTTATAATGGTGATATTACGTGACATGTATTTGGGTATCTGTGTACAGGTAGCAGGAGTTTAGATTAGATTTACATTAGTTTTAACTTTGTTGTCATTGTGCAGAGTAAGTTTGAGTTGCTGAATAGCCTAGGCTACTATTAAACAGTAGCCTAAACTCTGAGAAAACGTTAAGCGCAACAGAATAAAATATAATATTCAGAATCAAACCGTGTAGCTGACTTACAGATTCAGTTAACATCCACAAATGAATAAGCGTGACGATTCAGGGGAGGTTCAGACCTTGGCTGGAGCAGCTTCACAGTGAACTCCGAGAAAACGATACATTAAGCGCAACAGAATGTTATCCCACCAATGTTCCCATCCCACAATATTCATAATTGAACACTATAGCTGACTTACAGATTCAATGAACATGAGTCTGAGGTGTATTTCACATTGTAGCTGCCAAAGCTCCACTGCTTTCTTCGACCCTCTCTGTCTCTGGTCCTGTGCTGTGCTCACTCAGTGTGCAGTGTGAGAGAGAACACTTACTCGTGCCCGTAGCAAGACACCTGTCAAGTTTGAAATCCATTGGACTAAAGGTTCGAGAGATATGCAAATAGACACACAGACAGACGTTCCTGTAATTTATAGATAGATAGATGTTGTGTTATAATCATATAATTTTAGGTAAGATTTTTTAATGTTTTTGAAAAAATGCCTCACCTAGTCTGCATTTATTTGATTAAAAATATTGCATTTTAAAATAACTGTTTTCTGTTTTAATGTATTTTAAAATGTAATGTATTCCTGTGATGGTGGAGCTGAATTTTCAGCAGTCATTACTCCAGTCATCTGAATCACATGATCCTCGATAAATCATTCTTATTATCATCCATGTTGAAAACAGTTGTGCTGCTTAATCATTTTGTGGAAACCCTGAAACTTTTTTTCGGGATTCTTGATGAATTGAAAGTTCAAAAGAACAGCATTTATTTGACATAGATAAGGGTGTTTCCAAGATGGCCACCAAGTAAACTGACTTGCCCTAAATGGACTTCAGGACACCTTAGTTGGTATGCATTGAACAACATCAGCGTATATTGCTTGGGAATCCAACAGGTAACAATTGATATCCCAATATGGGGAAAAGCTATTTAAGATTCTATCCAAGCTGTGCATGTCCCAGTAAAATCCTTTAGGGCTCTTGATGTCTGAGAAACGCACTTTCTGTGGTTAGCTTATTAGCTTCTTTGCTGCTTATTTATTTTATAAAGCCATAGGCTACCATAGAAGCAATACTTGGAATTATGGTTATATTTAATTTTTTTTTCTGGTATTGAGGACGTGAAATTGTCTTGACTGAATGGGAGTGATTCCTTACGGCTCAAACCCTAAAACATTTTTCTCTTTAATGGCTCATTCAGGCTATGCCAAGGTTTTGATTGACAGCTAAATTCTCCGGTGTAGCCAGAGGAGAGGCAAAGACTCAGCTGGATTGTTTTCCGTGGCTTAGGTTCCAATTCCCATCTCTCCGTTTGGCAGAAGGGATCCACTTTGCCGTCAGTAAACTGTGACTGTGTCTCGGGGCTCTGATCTTTTAATGCCTAGTGCCCTAGTCCCAAGAACTTTCCATTTGGATGCACTGATCCAAAACCAAAAGGGGGTTTTCACCGTGTTTATATAAATTGCAGCCCACAAAGCAATTATTTGAGTTGCAGGTCTTGTCAGAGGCATCATCAGTCTTTGGCTTTCAGCTGTATGGTAGTCCACCTGGGTCTCTCTTGCTTAGAGTTGTGAGTCATGAGTTATATTAACAGAAGGTGAATATTGTTCCTCTCAATATGGTTTATTTCCTCAATAAGCATTGGGACTGAGCTGCACATTTGCCAGATAATTGGAAGAATGAAGGAGTTTTCTAGTTCGTGCAAAGCTGTGGCTGCTTATCACGCCATATAGTGTATACTCATGGAAAGGAATAAAGGATAATATTATTGCTGTATATTTAGATTGTTTGTTATAAATGAGATTTATTTAGTTAATTTTGCTTTGTAAGATATTTTTCCAGTCTCTCTCTTTCCCTTCAGTTGAAATGAAGCACAAAGCCCTTTAATGGGTTGCAGAGTGCCATAAACTTTACCCATAAGGCTCTTCCTGCTGAATATCAGTTACTTTGTAAAAATATGTCAATTTTACCACTTTTTTTACAGCTCAAAAGCTTATTAGAATGAGATGAATGGAGAAAAAAATCAATGCAATGCAAATTTTGAGCGGGAAAAAAAAAAACGTTGAAGGGAAATTTTTATATCACAGCCGCATCTTTATCTGACAACATGTTTATACAAATGTGTTCGATAGTTCAGTGGCTCGTTCAGTGTTACCTTTGAATAATTAAGTGGGCGGAATTCATTTCATGGATTAATGCAGCAGAAATTAATATAGCTTATATTTATGGTTGCAAATTTGTTAGAAATGTGGTTGCTTTTTAGATAACTGAATATGGCATGTCTAGACTGAATCTTGTTGCAAAGTTTCATGCGGACACTAAACATGTCTTAAAGACTCATGAAGAGGGGTGTATTTTTTGAATACTGTAACAGCTAAAAATATGACAGAAACATTCAGAAAATCATTTAAGATTGAAATGAGGTTTTAAGACTCCTCAGTGTTATGAAACACGTGTGCTGCTGACAAACACGGTGTAGGAAGCGGAAATTAAGCTAATCTCCCAATGTTTATGTTGGCTCCAGAAAGGAAATTGTGTGGTGCAGCAAACAGGATTTGCCCTTCGTTTCCCATCATATCTCAGCAGAAGAGTGTCTGTTAAGCAGCCCTAGGATTACGTGGAGAACACCTTTACGATGCAACGCCACCTACCCGTCCTGTTCAAACCTCTTTCTTTGAGCCAGCTAGGCAGGGGTCCAGTCATCCTGACCACACGTGCCAGTTCCCTCTAACCTTTCCTCACTCACAGTTGTGCACCACACAAACAACTCTCTTCACAGCAAGAGACTGAAGTGCACTCTATCAGTTTGCCAAGTGCACTTTATCAGTTTGTCGGCCCAAAAATCAAAGGCAGGTCATTTGTCCTCAGGCTGCGCATGTTTACTTTGAGTTGTTGCTCTCACACCCACCCACACAAAATATATACTAAAATTCAAGCAACCGATGTACTCACGGTTCAGTCAGAGAGGCGATTAGGCCTTGCTTCAGTGGTGGTGTTTGAAGAGGGAGGAAATAATCAGTTGTGCACATCCTAAAGGGATAGACTGGTAGAGATAAAAAAACAACAACAACAGATAAATCCTTCAAATAATTTGACCATATTCTGTTTGTTGTTGCAACACTTTAGGCTTAAAAAAAAATATATACACACACACACACACACACACACACACACATATATATTTTGCTTTTATTAATTAATTAGCAGTTTGTTGTTGAAAACTATACATTAATGTTAAGTATTAGGTTGATACTTCATGACTTTATAATCATATGAGAACTGATTCTACTCGCTTCAAAAAATGCACGTCCTCCATATAAGATGCTACTTACACTATCATTCAAAAGTTTGGGGTATGAAGTTAATATGTTGCCATAAAGTATTGCATGCGCAGGGTAAGATTTGTGAAAGTGTACATAAGATTGCGAGCGTAAATGAAGATTTGTAAAAGGTGTAAATCGCCTTTCAAGTGTAAGAAAAAATATTTGCAGCATTTTACTGTTATTTGTAAGTGTATGCATTTATTGTGAAACCACAGCTTCTTGCTTACAGTTTTGGCACGATTCTCTCACTCATTGAGTTTTGCAAGCGCGAAGAGGAGGGCGGGTCGATCTTCTTCATGTAGCCAATCAAATGAGCTTCTCGCTGACTCTCGTTTTACTCTTATCTGATTGGTTCAATAAACAACGGACAGTTCAGTTGCTTTATCGTGCATGCAGGACAATAGGTGTTTATGTTCCGTCTTTCATATGGAGAGAGTCGGATAGCCAGCCTGATGAGCAGGCAAACGCAAAATTCTTTTAAGGATAAATCTCTCTGTGTCCAAATGTAGGCCCTGTATCTTATTAAATTATAAATATTGTAGTTTATTTATTGCATTTAATTTTTTTTCGCACAAAATTTCAATTGAAGTGTTCAATCCAGTTGTTTCAACTGGTTTTGTAGAGTTTTAGAATGTTTGAGCAGTGTGTATGATTGCCAACAATCTGGCATTATCTAAACATCAACTGTTGACGAAAGGTGTTCATGCCAAGAAACGAATGGGAGTGAGCAGAATATACAGAGCTCTTTCATTCGCGATCAACCTTGTTTTATTGTAAGGGGAATTCAACAAGGCAAGCTGTGTCTTTGAAGCAACAAAGGCTAAATAATTTGTTAGTTTTTTTTCGTGATTTGTATGGATGACACGCAGCGACATATACAGTATTATCAGCTGTATGATGCGTTTTTACCCCGAAATGTTTAATTTCGAGAGAGACTCGCCGCGCGCAGTGAGGGAGACAAAATAAACTTGCGAGAGAGGCCAAGAAAAACGCATGTTCTTAATTTATGTTGCTTTGGACTATTTTTGTTTTGTACTGTTTTAATTGTTTAATTTAGCTGCAATTTCTTTTGCAATACAAATTTAAAATGTCGCAAGAATAAGATTCTGTTTCTTATTTTGCATCGCAAAGGAAATAAACTCTAAACTCGATGCAACCCTGTTTTAAATAAATAAACTGTCCGGACACTTTATTTAAACCTTGAAATGTGCGATGGGGTTTCAAACTTAAATAATGTTAGTGTTCTTTTACATTTTCATTGGTTTTTATATTTAAAGCAATACTATTTAGTTAGTTTGTTATTTTGTGTAGCTAAGTCAACAAAATCAGCCCTTTTCTGATTTGTTCAATGTATGGATCTGTTTTGAAAAATTTCTTCCGTTGCTATGGCCGGGTATCACTGTCAGTCATCTCAATTTCGTGAATGATTCACAAAACAATAATTTAGCAGATTAAATAAGAGCTTCTTCATTTTCTTTTTCTGACGCCATCGGCTGACAATCTTCCTTTATCAGTTTTGTCGTCTGTGCAGCGGCTCTACTGGAATGTAGCAAATTTATGTTGTAATGTGCAATTGATAATTAAACAAAACGCTTGACTTTAAATAAATAAACAGTTAATAAAACATAAGCGCTGCTTTTATATAGTGTTTGGCAAGTGTTAATTCTGGACCCTGCGTGGAGGAGAAGGTGGCTAGTCGCCCCAGAAAAACAGTTCTAAAATGCCCTTTTGGTGTCTGACTGTTGACTGGCGCAAATCAATCCCAAACCCGGAGATAGACTAAATGACCCGAGTTATAGAGCGTGTTTAATGGATGTCATAAATTTCACTGTGTTACAATCTAAAGCATGGCATGAGAGATGAAGACAACAATGCTTGACGATGGCAAAATGATCCGGGAGTGAAATCTTGTCACGTCCTGGTCTGGTACTGAGTTTTTCTTGCTTAGTCAGTATTAAACCACTGAATGTCCCCAGGACAAATCACTTTCAGAGCGCTAAACGACATTATAGACAGGAAGGAGAGCTTTAAGAAAAAGAGAGAGAAAAGAAAAGAAAACCACAGATGGTAAGGCAAAAAATATCATGACTTCAGAGACTATTAACGAGCTGCCTGCCAAGTTTAGCAATCTTTCATAACAGCATCAGAGCATAACAGCATCTAATAATCTTTCATATTAGTCTAGTCGAACTGTTGCAGTCAGATGCTCTCTCTGCATGAAAAGGATGCATATTTACCCAAAAGCTAATAGGAAAAAAATGATCTAGATTGATTTATACATTATTCTGAAGTACATGCGAGTAGTGCAAAACTCACCAGCATGATATTGGAGTTGGACTGACTTTTTCAGTAGGGTGTCCTTAGTTGCTGCTAGGATGCTGCTGGGCAGTTGCTAACTGCCTCAAGTCAAAGAAGCCCACCCTCTATGACCTCTCTATGATATCTAAAAGAGATTCTGACTCCTAGAGGTACAGGTATATACAGGTATGTGAGGACTTTTTCGAATGACTAGAAAGCAGAGTTTTCAAGACTACTCCCATTTCTATATGGACATACTGTAAAATACAGAGAACACAATGAATATAGAAATTTGGCTGTGGCATCAAACACTCAATTACAAAAACAACCTTGACTCCCGATTTAATGCCAAATATGAGGGATTTCAATACTGAGGATATGCATTGCTGAAAGAAGCAGCAAGCAGCAGTAATCCAGTAGTCTCATAAAACTGACTACAGGGACCTGCACTTTGAAAACTCATTTTGAGAATGACTTACTGTTTTTATGTTTGGTGTCCCAGAGACCCCACTGATATACAAGTATATAATAATAGGCGTAATTTCTCTGATGTTCCTCTGATCTAATCAAATCCCAGTAGGCAAATATTATTAAAAATGCTATGCTTCTGCTTTACCACTCAGAAATGTGAGAGCTCAAAACATACACTACTGTTCAAAAGTTTGGGGGCAGCAAAAAAAACAAAACAAAAAAAAGATTATTGAAAGAAAGAAATTAATACCTTTATTCATCAGGAATGCATTAAATTAATTGTCAGTTTACATTGTTTAAAATATTCTATTTAAAATAAATTCTGTTCTTTTGACTTTTCTATTGATCAAAGAATCCTGATCACAGTTTCCACAAAAAAGCATCTTGCAGTTGCATCTTTCTTTTACCTGTGCTTACAGTTTTGGCACGATTCTCTCACTCATTGAGTTTTGCAAGCGCGAAGAGGAGGGCGGGTCCACTTTCTTCATGTAGCCAATCAAATGAGCTTCTCTCTGACTCTCGTTATCTGATTGGTTTAATAAACACGCCAGTCTCCAGAACACATCTTTATCTTCATTTGGCTCCGCATCATTCTCGTTGCAGAAATTGTACTTTTAATGCACACTTACATGTTAAATAAACAAATCATGATTGCTTTATAAGCTGTGCACTATTAGGCTGACTATATGAGTTAATACAGAATTTTGAGCTGGTTTTAACGTTATTGGATTGAGATTTTATATTATATGTTATACCACTGAACTGAATTTAAACTTTACACACACAAAAAATGTAATACCCATTCTTTAATACCTATGTAATAATACCATTTTGTTGCAGTGTTTTTCACATCATGTCTCTGTTCATGGTATTTAACACTTAATTATATATTTTGAAATATTGTCTTAGTCGTACTGTCAATATTGATTCTGATTACTTTCGTGTGACTGATCAAGCTATTATTTGTAGCTAGTATGAATAACAAAATGCTTTCTCTGTGTCCAGATTTGACCGTAGCTAATGAAAAACTGATTCTTCAAATCAACAGAAACTCAACTTTAACAAAAGTAGTCTTTAATAATGTCTGAATATATATATATATACATATCCACATGCAAAATCAAATGCAAAGTAACTAATTATGTCTGAATAATAACCCAACAACCAGGGAATACACAGCATAGATATGTTTACATGGGTCTATACAGCAATCTAGTGGTTACATGATGGATTTGGAGGTGAAAAATGGTGCATAATTTAGAGATGCCCTTATACTGTATTTGTTAACATTAGTTAATGAATTAGGTATTGTGAACTAGCAATTAACCCATTAATTACCAATTAATATAAATTTATACAACATGAAATGTATAATTGTGGAAAGAACATTTAACATATTAATAAATATTTTAAAAGGGTTGTTTATAAGTTAAGTATCATGAATTAAAAAAGCAATCAAATTTAACCTTGCTGTTTAATGGTACCTGTGGTTCAAATAAAAGGCATAGTCTACTAAAGAAAACATTTGACATGGCTTGTTTGTACTAGATTTTTTCCCCAATTTTTTTTTACTTAACTATTTTTTTCTCTCCAAATTTTCTTTGTTGTTCCACTGTGTGGAATATTCCTCATTTAACCACAAAAACAAATGTATGAGGAACAAAATCCTAATGTATCATTGTGTTTTCGTCACAGTTTTACAGAGTGACCGTGTATAATCTATAAATTGAAAAAAAAATTTTTGTTTAGAGGTTATGTGTGAGCAGGATCCATGGTCAAAATGCCAACAAATCCGTTTGTCATTAATATACAAGGGAACACTTAATAGTTCCAATATTGTGGATAGAAATATATATTGTTTATAAAAAAAACTATCCAAAATGCAGTTTCATGGACAGTAAGAATATTTATGGCCTACCATTGTCAAAATCATAATTTTCGACTCTGAGTGTTTGTTTTTGTGTTTTGTGCGCTGCGCGTCATTAAGATCTCTCTGTAGGGGACGTCAGGCTTGGATGTTGGCCGTCTCTCGGTGAGAAAATGCAACCGATGGCCTGCCGAGTACATGAAGCTTCCAGGCATGCCTTTCTCGGTTTTATTACCATCCTTCCCTTTTGTATGCGACTGCCACAAAACGCCAAACAAGCCCTACTCGAAGCATTTTGTTTTAGTAATTTTGTTGTTCAGCCCATTTGTCATGATATCCATCTCTCCACAACATTTTCACATGCCTTTCTGCTGCTTTTTCCACTCCCTCCCTCGTTTGCCCTGTCTTTTTGCATCCTCCCCCCTCTTATTCCTCACTTCTCTTGTCTCCACAAGCCTCAGTAGAGAGAGCAAGAGCAAGCACATGTGGGGGTGGGGAGGAATCACAGCTGAATTAGTTGGTTCTCTCCGATTGGTTGAGAGGCTGGGTATTGTGGGTAGGGGGGAGAGAGTGGGGCTGGCGACATTTGTTTATTACATATTTCCCCCTTCTCTTATCTAGTGTTATCACGGCAACGGCTCCTCCTATACAAACATAAAATTGATATTGGAGGGGAAGTATCGGGCTCACTGTATACAAGGGGAGGGGTGTGTGTGTTTGTATATATGCATGTGTGTATGTGTGCTGTCTGTCTGCCTGAGAAAGAGAGCCATTTAATTCGTGGAGTGAGCAGGGATATGCGCCAGTTCGTCCACCGTATCCTAGACACTGCCGATGCTGCGTCCACAATTTACTCAACGTCACGGTTACATCAGGCAAGAGGGGTTGGCGCTCGGCGACGGCACCACCAGAAGAGAGAGACAGGCAGAGAACGAGAGAAAAGCAAGGCAGCATTGGTGCACTGATGCCTGTGCGTGTGTGTGTTTGAGTTGTCTGTGTGGGGCTGCCGGCGGTCCGCTGCTCCTTAGTTACTCTGGCTTCTTGCTGCTGCTGTACTTCCTTCATCCTGTTTGCCTGTGACACCATGATTTTTTGTAATCACTTAGGTGAATACAAGAAGGACGAACTCTTGGAAGCTGCGAGGTGAGTACATAACTTCTCAACCTTTCCTCCTGTCATTTCCCACTCTCTCATGATTCCGTTCTCTTCCTCCCTCCCTTGCTTTTTCCATGAACACTGTTTTTCTTTTGTCTGTGCACATGGATATGAATTAAGGTATGTGTCAGAGAAAGGTGCCGTCAGGACTGGGAAAGTCTCACTCAATGGATGCATTTAATACGTACATGTGATGGCCTGGAGGAGCCCACTTCCTACACAGAGGACAGCCTGAGAGTTTTCATTTAGCTGCATGCCATGGGCAGAATGCTTTATTCCATGTGGTGAATTCTGTTTTAATTGGTTTCCGGGGTGCTGCAGGTGAAACCAGAGGAGAAGGATGCGAAAGAGACACAACTGCACATCCTACCTGTTGTCTGGGGAAACTCAATTTCACCAAACACCTGATTGTCACTATAGGACACCTAGCCATGGAGAAACAAGACTGCCTTTTGAAACACGTGACATATAGGCAATCCCAGCAGTCACCACCTTTTCGTTATAGAGAAAAGATGTTCCTTTTCATACTCTGGTTTACATCTCCATTTGCCTTACCCCCCTTTTTATACCCCTGCCTTCAGGCGCAGCCCACAGCATGGATACAAATCAGGACTCTTGTTGTTTTAATGATCAAGAGAGAAAGGAACTACAAAGTAGAGCCCTGCGCGGGACTGTTTTCTTCATCCCGCTCCCGCCCGCGCCCGCCGAATTTCTGACCATTACCGCCCGCTCCCGCAACGAATGTGTTACACTCCCGCCCGCTCCCGCAATATGTATGTCCACTCCCGCCCGTGCCCGCAGAACTTTGAGAATTTATTCCCGCACAATAATAGAAATGCATTGATTTTGTGTCTTCTCCCGTCCCGCAGGAAAAAAACACGTATTTCTATTGCTATTATTAAAGAGATTCATGGGGTTGTTTTCGTTTCCCTGGCCTACATGTATTCTGACTAGAGCTTAGATCGGGCCCAAAAAATCAAGCCCGACCCGACCCGAGCCCGTGCATGTTGTGTCCGAGCCCGGCCCGGCCCGACACATTAACTGTAATTATGAGCCCGAGCCCGATTTAAACCCGACCATTTTTAATACGTGGGCCGTTATAACCAGGGGCGACGCCAGATCGTTTTTTTTAACGCAGGTGCTGAATGGGTGCTAGACCATTGACAGGGGGAAGCTGCGCAATTTTACAGTATATATATTATATTTACTATTAAGAAATGTACAAAAATTGGCTACTTAATATTTAATATTCAATTATTTTAATTATCACAATGAAAGTTTAAATTTTATTAAATTAAACAAGCACAACATTCAGCATTCAATCAAATAGGCCTATTCTTAAAGATTAATTAATAATGTTATTTCGACATATGTGTGCAACGCGTGCAACAAGCAAGATGTGCATTTGTAAATTCGGTGACCAGCGTGCCGAGAATTGATTTAATTTATGATGAGATGCTCCAGTTCACAGGCTATGGTGACCGCGGCTCGCCGGCGCCTTCATGTCATTATTAGCCTATATTGTCTGCTATATTTGCTTCTTATTAAATACAGGCAATTGGTTTATGAAAAATGTATTAAAATTAAGATACAATTTATACAAAACGAAATTCACTTTAAAGAAATTCTTTCTACAAAATAAAAAATAATTAAGTGGTCAAAATCATGCCTGAAGCACTCCATGTCTCCCGATATTGCGCATTCTCCTATCTACTCTGTTCACTTTCATTATCAACATAGATGGAAAAAAATAACATTATAATGTTTTAATATGCAACTAAATGCGCTTATTTAAAGGCTACAACACGTACTATAGGCCTACACAGACTCTCTATTTGTACAAATTGCTACACATTCATTTAATTCTGAATTTTGCACACTTAAGTTGAAAGGCATGTTGCCTTTATTGCGTGCATTTATTAATTATTATCTTTATGAATAATGTAACAAGGACGAAGCATGTAAACTGCGTTGTTTATTTATTCAGAATCGAATGGATCGCAAATGGATCCGAATGAAGAAACGTAAAAAAAAAAGAAAAAGAAAGAAAACCTCGCCCTCAGCGGTATGCTTGGAGAAGTAACAAAAGAGGACATTGAAGGCTGACTATCATCCTTTCTGTCATGGCAAGCCTGCTTCATGTGTCTGCTCATCGTCGAAGTCCCCGTTTTTTTGCTGTCATAGGCGAGCAGCGCGCCGCACTTGCACTCAACAAAGCCAACACATATGTTGTCACTGCCCACGACTAATTTAAAATATTTCCATACCTCCGACTTTCCTTCATACTTGCTCAAAGTTAATTCTCCTGTTTTCTTTTTTTCTTTACTTCTTCAAGCTCCATGTTGCACTTAAGCTACACAATACAGTGTGCGTGCGTGCGAGTGGAGGAGACCATTGACACTTGACGTGCTTGATCAAGGGCAGGGTCGGGTCGGGCCGGGCCGGGCTCGGGCTCGGGCTCGGGTAGAGAATCTAAGCTCTAATTCTGACGCACTGATCAGGAGGATGAATAGTAGTCCAAATGTCAGCCTTGCTTAGGTTTTGTGCTGTATACCTGTTTGAGATTCTTTTCCACATCATTTATTGACATCTCTCCATCATGTCGACTCGCTAGGCTACCTCCCTTTTTTTTTAGCCGCCCATTCCCACCTGCAGCAAGGTTCAAACCGCCCGCTCCCGCGAGATTTGCGTTGGGTCCCGCGGGACCCGGCGGGACTCAATCCCAATGCAGCCCTCTACTACAAAGGCCTTGTAATTCTCTCCAACATTAGGAAGAAAGATTACTAGGAACACATGATCACAGGGGTCTTCATTGTTGTAGAATTAAGTTGAACCCCCCCCCCCCCCAAGGATGGCACGAGGAACGCTATAAATTTAGAATCGTTTTTAGAGACTTGCGGAATGGAAGATGGGCGATGCAGATAGACAACTATTTGCAAGGAAGTCGGGTTTGACTTATGGCCTGTGCTCTTCTTAGTAGTAATCTCTCGAAGACCGGGATGCATCTGCAAACGCATCAAGAAGATTGATGACACCCTCCCATTCCTCAGCCACTCTTACCAGTTGTAATATCCCAGCCAGTCCTATTTTTCCATGTTGGTGGTGGGGTGTGCATTTAAATGAAGGAACTTATGTTGTTATTCATTGAAGCCAGTTAGCTGCAGTTACTGGCAGGAGGATACCTGACCAACTGGGGAGAAACAAACTCAGGCTTTTCCTACAGGACAAGAGTCTCGGACTCAAGTCTGCTATTGTCATAGAGTAGTTTTTGCTTGCCTGCAAGACCCTGGCAGTTTCCAAAGATGGAACACTCGACGTCGACATGTTCCAGCACAGGAGCACGACCACATTAATTGGCAGCTAATATATCTCCTTGCCATTGTTCATCTTTTGATTAGAGTGGGATCAGGCCCATCTCTAGCCACAGATGGCATGAGGTTATGGTCATAGCGGTGGCAGGCCTGTCAAATTCAGCACTGTGTTGTAGCTTGTGGTGCTGGCGAAACATAATAGTCGTTGACAGGTGCTGATGATTCAAACATCTCCAGGCCACAAACTGGAGCTCCAGGTTATGGCTCACTCCGGTTACAGCAGGAACTTTATATAGGATATCCGCAAGTGCCACTCCTATGCAAATGATACATTTAAATTGAAAGTACCCTGTCGGTTTCTTCTTTATGTTCCATAAAGTAAATTACCAATAGATGCTGTTCGTCTTACATCCTCCTTTCTTGACTATGACTTTTATTCCCCCATCTCTCCCTTTATTCTTTACTCCTTCACTCCTTATCTTCTCTGTGAAAATCACTGTTAGCTTTTTCTTTTTTACTGTTCCCCAATGTTCTTTAAAAACTGCTGCTTTGCCTTAGGAGCGGAAATGAAGAGAAACTCATGGCCCTGCTTACACCGTTAAACGTCAACTGCCACGCCAGCGATGGTCGTAAGGTAAGAACATTCACTGCATCATAAATATTCTCCTTCCGACAAACATCCAAAACTGAGTCAAGGTAGATGCCATATTTCATTCTACATGATTGAAAACAAGCTGGGGTTTTTTTTATTAGCTGATTTCATCAGTAAAGTTGGTTCACACACAATGTCTCTCAGCAGAGTTAACTAGTCTAGTCACAATCAACTTCTGTCTATGGTTATTATAGTTTTGTTATTTTGTTCAGCATTCACTCATTGTTAGTTTTTTTTTTCCCCTAGTTTCACTATTTTAGGTTTAGTTTATATGGTCTAAAAAGAAAACCTAAGAATACTTTCTGTAAGTAGTCATGAAAATGTATTTTATTTTTAAGATTGAGTTTTTCAAGTTATATTAGTTTATATATTTTATTTCTGTTAACAAAATCGTTTTTAGATTTTGTTGTATTTTCACTTGTGACACTAACACTGCTTCCGTCCTATTGGAAATTATTGTTCCAACCGAAATACAATTGTTTCAAGTCGACTGGTGAGGCATTGCCTTCATATGAATATTTCGTTAAATGTGATGTCTTCCATGACTAAGCTTCATTGTGAAAATGTGGCATTTTTCACTTCACCTTGCATTCATTGGGTTAATTTTGCAGTTGAAAATAAGTTTTATCATCAAATTAAAAGTAAAAGTGAATGCTACGGGTTGGGTTTAAAGCTGAAGCTAATAAGCATCACTCTTATTTAATTGGTTCATATTTAATAAAGTAGATAACTCAAGTAATTTATGTGGAACTGCCATTTAATTAGACTAGTTTTTACTGCTGTTGTTGTGCATGAGCGTTATATTTGGTTCCAAGATTAAAGCAAACCCTCAGGTTTTTATGAAGATATACTGCAGTTTACTTGCAAGAGTACTAGCCTGCAATTCATTCTTTGTGTAACATGAGCTTTAAATTGAGTTTTTGGTAACTCTTTATTTTACAGTGTCCTTGTTACACGTTTTACATGGTTTCCATAGTAATAACTATAAATTATGCATAATTACAAGCAATTAAACCTAAACCAAACCATCATCCTAACCCTTACCCTATAGTAAATACATGTACTTAATTATTTTTACTCAGTGCTTAAATGTATTACACTGTATAGCAAGGATACCTTCAAATAAAGTGTTACCAAGTTTTTTTTTTTTTAGATATAGATTTTCTTTGTCTTATATATCTATTTAAACAATACTTGTATGAATTTCATCAGCAGCCCATGTTAGACTGTGTACAACGACTTCGCCATCAATATTTGTCACTGAGGACAAGATAGGAGCAGTGAAATGGTTGCGGAAGTGTCCTAATCTCTCAGTGAGATCAAGGGCTTGATTTAGAGGAATTACTCTCAGCCGCTTCTGCATGTACTCCTCATGCATATTTATTGAATATTGACTGATTTCCCAAGCGTGCTACCCAAAATGTTTTTTCCCTGCTTTGGTAAACATTTTGAGAAGAGTCTGGCTGCAGACATGCACTCTCAGCTCATACATAATTCTGTGACATAATTTCTGAAAACTATTTAACAAAGATTTATGATTTTTTACATAATGGTTCTCCTAATTCAACTCTTTACTGTCTATTTTGAATGTGACAATAACAATTTTAGATTTCTGATGCAGCTTATAAAAGCATTCTGAAGGATGCTGTGATGATTTTCCAGTTTTTTTATAGGGCTTGTCAGGATTAACCAATCATAGTTACTTCTGATTACAGGCTAAGACATTTTCTGAAATAATTTTAAAGAAATTGCTTTATGGATTTCCTTTTGTATGTCAGGTACTAATCCTTTAGAGCACCAAAATATGATTTGACCTTTTAATGAAAAATGTTATGTAGGCCTATTTATTTATTTATTTTACGTCTGTAATGTTTAAAAATAATACAATATAGTCTCAAGCATAATTCTAAATAGACCAACTACGGTTACATACATGATTATGTATGACAGTGCGTTGACAGACTGCGTTTACTGACACGTATATATTGCGTTTCATCACCACATATATTTTTTTTAGTGTATGTACATCTCATTTGAGATATTAATTTTTCCCAGTTCCCCTGTAAAGAATGCAATTGATGTCCAGACATTTCCGAACTCTTGAACATTTTAATGCAGTGCAACACTGCACATTTTAAACGGACGTCCCAGTGCTGCTTACTTCCGTTTATTTTGCAAAATTTATGTCACAACATAAATTTTCTCCTTTTGATTAGAACGTCGGCCATTTCACACTGCACTAAACATCCTCGATTTTTTGGAAACTCCTTAGATTGAAATTCATCCCTGAGCTTGTTTAACAAGGTTTCTATTCATCTTAAAACAGGTGAGTGGAGTAAAGGCTCACTGAGCATGTGCCTGAGATTGGGTTTTATCGACCCAAGGGCCCATATCTTGCCTCTTTGTGTTAGCAGACCTCTAACAAAGTCTGATGCTCGTCCTTTTAGTTATTTGAGAGAGTGTTTCTATGCGAGATGCCGTCATTAGTAAAAGGATTATAGTATTTATATGCATCTGATCTTGAATGAATCTCAGAGGATTCAACCCACTCAGAGAATAGATTGGCATTGCATTACGTGTTTAATTGATTTTGGTTGAATGATGTGGAAGAATTTTACAATCCCCATGATAATGCTTATTCAAGCACAAAGAGCTGGCATTTGCATTATGCCCGGGATAATCTTTAGCTCTTTTGGTCTTAATGAAAAAAAAAAAACACTTTCTGGGTCCATCTGCTTTAGTTGGTTGTTTTGCTTTCCCATGCAGCTTTATGGGTGTATGAAGATTAGTCTAAGGTAATGTTAATAGCAGCTTCTGCCTGAATCGCCATGATGCAACTCTCCTGCCTTTTGTTGCTTTCTTTGCTTCTAAATGCTACTTTATTAGAAATAGAAAGACACCACAGGAAGAATAGAGCAAAGCAGGTTGCCAAAGCCTAAATACTTTGTTTGATTTAATCAGAGGATACCTTCTTATGTAGATCCACAGACAGAGTTTTCCCTATTGTCTGGTTACCTCGTTTTATTCTTTATTTCTCTGCTGTACACTACAGTGAAGAGAGGCCTTGAGAGATTCTCGGAAGTGTGTTATTTAGAGCTCTGTCCCTTTAATTTCATAGCCAATTTCTTCACCTGATACTCCAGTCTCAACCATGAAAAGTGATTTGACTTACAGCAACTGCCAGCACTGTTTAGAGACACAGCCTTCCTCCACAAAACACCCCCATCCTGTAACTCTGAGCATATTTCGGCTGGACCTCCGCCAAACCCCCATATGGTTGAATTATGTATTCTGTGTTCAGACAGAAAAGCACTTCCTTGGTCTTCTGTCCACACATCTCTGCACCAAACAGTGTTTTGTGGTTATATTCCATATTCTGTAATAACGGTTTGGTTTGTATCACTGTTTTCGATCGGTAAATACTTAATATGTTTCAGCTAAGGGTGTAGCGGTTCAGGTTAATTTAAAGCTTCATATTTTAGCACACCCAATACTGCCATTATTGTCCACATAGATTTTTTTCAAAGAGCCCCTTTTAGTATACTTGTTTATATAGTAAAATTATGATATCGCAATACTGTAAGCAAAGGTGTTTTTCAGCAAAGTATTTTTTGTCATATTTATGCACACATTTAACAACATAAAACTGCTGTATTTCCTTACAAAGTTTTTTTCATGTATGTAGCTTGATTGTGTCGTCAACAAAATAATTCTGAATATTTCAGTTTCTTTTCCTCTAGGGCTTATGTACAAAAAGTGATTCAGCAATGCATAGTATTATCATAAATCGACAGCTCACAATTCATAATAGATTTAGTATTTGTATTTTCAGAGGTGGTGTCAGACATAAAACATGAGAGGAACTCTGGTTCTTATATAATATTAGGCAGCCTTTACTACTATTTATTGCCTTTTCTTCCTACTACCCAACGTATAAATGTTTACAGTGAACACAAGATTTAGTGAAGGGCTTTGTCCACCTCTCGTTTCCAATAGTGTGGGATGTTTGTGTTGATAATGCCGTCCTCAGCACTACATTTTCGTTTTATAGAACTTTTGTCACAGTTCCTTCAAGCTGCCCAACCAATCGAGCAGGTTGGATTAGTTTTTTTTTCTTTTACTGAGGATAGAATCATGGCCCTTGTGTTGTCTGTAAGCGAAAACGACATATGCTGGTGAGGAAGGTCCACCAGGTCCGCTGCAGCATATTGTCCGTTCTTACACTACATGTTGCTTCACCACGGTTGTCTTTGTCATGCATAATGCTTTGATACACTGACTGGAGCATGAGAATACAGTAGACATCCTTCCCACTGAGCTTTAATTAGCCAATATATCTCCATTCGACATTATATCTTCCACTCTATTCTGTTGCCAAATATGAGCAACTTTGTATTGATGACAATGGCGTGACTCACTTTCACCCGCTCTTCATTACAAGTGAACCACTTTTCATTTGGTAATTATATATTTGCCTCAGTGGCCATCACGCTCTCAGCCCTGGATCATGTAACAGATGGCCTTGGGCCCTCAATTTATTGCTTGCTGTTTTCCACACACTTCACCCCTCTTGGGATTTTAGGTTATACAGGACATATCATTCATAAAATAATATTGATTTTGTTGTTGTGTTTTCCCTTCCCATGTTCCCAAGTAGAAAGCACACACATCTTGTATTGTATGGAATAAGGTTGCCACGACTGCAACATTCCATTAGTCGATACAAATACATCTGATTTTCTTAAGATACCAATTTCGAGACGACGGCAATGTTCAATAGTGACTATTATAAAAATATGCACTGCTTTAAGTTATTACAGTTAAATATAAAGTTAATTAAAATATTCCTCAAGTAAACATTGCTTCAAGTATTCAAGTAAATATATACAGCTCTCTGGTTTTTTTTGCATGTCTTTTTTTGCATTTCACTAAATTCAAATCATATTTTTAGCAACTAACTTTAGCAATTCATATTAGAATCTTTTTTTTTTTTTTTTTTTTTACATATCTCTTAATTTAAATCTGCCAAGCATTTGACCATACACTTGTTTTAAAATTCATATTAATACCAAACTTTTGACATCCCTAAGGCCGTGTGTCCACCAGTGTTTTTAGCCAGCTCAAAAAGCAAGGTGCTCTGCTGAAAGTGCCTTGCTGTGGGCGCTTGAGAGGGCTTTGGCAGCGAAGCAAATTTATTTGTATTTTTTTTCCAGTTGAGATGCTTTGCTTGCTATGTTACAGAATATCCGTGTATGTGTTACTAGTATCACATTTCACAGGTAGTTTGTTCCTGTATAGTTTCTATACAAAAATGTTGATACAATGTCAAGTATTTGCTCTGGCTCTTGTTTTAAATTGTTTTGTTCCGTTATTATGCTTGTGGTTAACGTTTGTTATTGTTGGTGGTCGGTTGTTGTGGTATTTGTCCCGCCCCTCCTCCACTGTGATTGGACCGCTGGGTCAAAAGTGACAGTGATGAGAGCTGCATTTTACCCAAAGTTGAACATTCTTCAACTCTCGGGACCGGTAAAAAATGCTGAGCGTTCAGTGTGAAATAGACGCTAAGCGCCTCGTCACGCTGCTGCTATTTCAAACTCGGCGCTCCCATTAAAAACAATTGGAAAAATAAGCTAGCCTGGGGAAAAAAGGCTTTGGTTCAACACACGGCCCAAGCATAAAGTAGAACTTAACAGGCAAATCTGAAATGGGCTCTGCTTGGTTATTCTACCACATCTATTAAGTATAACAACATGAACCTAGAGGCTTCTACCATTTCCAACATCTATCCTAATGAGAGGTGATGATGGGCTAGCATTCTAGCCTCGCCACTGGTTCAATCTCATTTCAGCCTTAAAAGACTGACATCTTTCTCAGCATCCTGCAAATTACCTCACATTCATCTTTCTCATGAATTGCTGTTGTTAGTTTTTTGATGTTGACCAATTTTAGAAGCTTCAAAGTTGTTCCAACAGTGATATATTGAAAACTCGTCTCTGATCCCATGCTGTGAAAATTAGGGCTTCCTGTTTTCTTATTTGAAGGACTATCTCATGTGCTGTGATTTTCTTTTGCACGGCTAAATATATGCAGTACTGTGTGTTTGCTGTGCTACACTGAATCAAGATCACTGCAAAATCAATGATTTTTGCAAATGGGAAAGCCAGCCTCATATCAGTGAGATTTAGTTGCAATCTGACTGATCAGCTGTCCAGAGGGGATATCAGTACATACACTGAAAAAAATATCCCTAGTAATTGTTGAGAAATTACAGTAAAACTCAAATAACAGCATGAACCTACAGGCTTCTTCTGCCTTTCATTCAATTCAAATAAACGGCAAGTAACAAATTTAATTAAACGTGAACTGAAATCGAAAAACTGAAATTGTATTTTATATATATATATATATTATATATATATATATTTTTTTTTACAGTGAAGTCATTCTATTTTAAACCATTAATAATAACAGTCATCCTCATAGGTTTAATGTTGTATTGTCTCTCTTCTGTATTTTTTGTTTAAACTTTGTTGGTTTGTTGAGTGTAATACAAACCATATAAAATAAGGTTTATTTTTAAAGCTGTACTCTTTATTTCTCTTGATATTTTTTTATTTTTTACCACTCGTCTCTGCTTACTATGTGCAGATTTTTTCAGAGTATTCTATTTTCAGTTTTTCCACAATGTCTTGTTGCGTAGGAGGTAAAGGTCCTGACAGTTCTGTTCTTCAATTTATTGCAGATTAAATAGGTCTCTCAAAACGGCAATCAAGCGTGTAGTACGATTTAATGCTCAATGTCTCTTTTGCTCATTTGTTGTTTATTGTTTATTTAAATTAGAGCTTTCAACAGATTAAAATAATTAATTATCATTAATTAATTATAATTAATCTTATTAATGTCATTTATTTAATATTTTTGGTGTTATTACATTAATCCACAGCAACATATTTTATTAATCTCTGTGTGTAATATTATATATTGGTAATATATTTAAAGGCAAAAATTAAAATTGTCACCACCTACAAACCTTAATGTGATGCAAAACCCATATTATGTCTTTTATATCATTACTGTCGGGTGGAAACCTCACATATCCAAAAACACTTTTTTAAAATTATTAAACACAGTGTTGTCAAAGTTGATACTTTGGTTTTATATATGGTCAGATACCTACATGTGTAATTATATTAATGGAGTTACAAAGTTTTTGACTTGAGAATTTCTGAGATTTTCCGACATACATGTTTTGTCCATTGTTAGAATGGCTGCATCTGAAGCAGTAAGTGCATTGCATTACGTTTTCTTCAACTTACAGGTTACAAAGTTTGGTCCCACTTTATATTAAGTGGCTTTAAGTACTATGTACTTACATTGAAATTAATAATTTGATACAATGGACTTATTGTGTACATGTTTTTACATTGTACTTATATTTAGAAAATACCTGCATGTAATTAAAGTAACTAATTTATGTATGCCTGTTATGTAGATAGCTTCTCAACCAGTTCAAAACAACCCCACTGATACCATACTGTTCAAGTTCACTAATAAATCTATCATGATTTATTGTATTGAATGCTTTCTTGAGGTCAATAAATATCCCAGCTGCATTTTTTTTTTTGCCTAAGGCATTTGTGATTTCTTCAATTAGCTCAATACCTGCTAAATATGTAGATCTATTGGGTCTAAATCCATATTGACTCTCATTTAGTATGTTGTGCTTATTGATAAATTTGTTTAGCCTAGTACCAACAAAGAGTTTTTCTAAGATTTTGGAAAATTGAGGCAGCAAGGAAACAGGCCTGTAATTTGTGAAGTGGTGTTTGTCTCCTGTTTTGTACAGCGGTATGACTTTTGCAATTTTCATTTTACTTGGGAATTTACCAGTTTGAAATGATAAATTACAGATATGCGTTAGTGGTTTCACAATTCCCTCAATTACTTTTTTAACTATTCTCATGTCAGTATTATTAGGCTCAGTTGAAGTTTTGTTTTTACATTTCTGAACAATCTCTATAATTTCCCTCTCTTCCACAGCTAAAAGAAACATTGAGTAAGGATTATTATCAATGAAATCAACTTTCTTCTCGTCAGAAGAATCAGGGATTTTTCCTGCCAGCTTTGGTCCAACATTTACAAAATAATTATTGAAACCATTTACTACTACATCCATATTATTAATAATCATATCATTATCAACAAAGTGATGGTGATAATTAATTTTTTTAGAACCATTACCAATAAGTTAACTCTATTTAATATATTCCGTAAACCTTTAATATTGTTTTTATTAGTTTCTAATAATTTACTGGAATATTCTTTCCTACAATTTCTCATTACACTGGTTAGCTTATTTTTATATTTCTTATACTTTGTTTCTACGTCTTTGGTTCTTTTTTTTATGAATTCTTTATATAGTAAATGTTTGTTTTTTGCAGGCATTTTGTAATCCCTTTGTTAACCATGGTCTATCTGAATATTTAAGTTTTCTATTGATTCGTTTAAATGGACAGTTTTTATCATACAACAATTTAAATACCCCTAAAAATGTATCATATGCTTTATCAATGTTTTCCTCATTGTATACCATTTCCCAATTTTGATTTAATAATTCATTTTTTAAAGCATTTGTTGCCACTTCTGTCCGTACTCGTCTGTACTCTGTATAAGAAGTTTTCCTTCTTATAGTCATTATCAAAAACTGTAAACACTGGTAGATGGTCACTGATGTCATTGATCAGTAATCCACTTATTGTATTTTTTTCTGTAATATTCATAAATATGTTGTCAATCAAAGTGACACAGTGAGATGTAATCCTGCTTGGTCTAGTGATTTTTGGATAAAGGCTTAGGCTGTACATTGTGTTATAAAGTCTTCAGTTGGTTTGTGATTATTTGGATTAAGCAGATCTATATTAAAATCCCCACAGATGAACATGACCTTTTGTTTTGACTTTGTGAACATTTCTTCCATCCACCCATTAAATAGTTCAATATTGGAACCAGGTGCTCTATAAATACAGTTAACAATTACTCTCTTCTTCTTTACGATGCAAATTTCAACGGTCAAACATTCTAATAAATTCCATATTACAATTGACATTCCTTAAATTTGACGTTATTGTCCTCATACACAGCCACGCCTCATCCAGTCTTGTTCTCCCTGTTCTTATAATTCAGTTCATATCCATCTAATTCAAAGGTACTCTAATCGGATTAATCCACATTTCTGATATTGCAATTTTGTTAAACGGTTTTGTAAATTGACGTAAGTATTCCTTAATGTTGAGAAAATTTGCATACAGACTTCTACTGTTAAAATGAATAATTGATAGATTTTTCCGATCTGTGTTGATGGCCTTGTTGTACTGATTGATACTGCATTGGTCATTGATGTTAAAGAAAAAAATATTTTCTGGATCTATATCATGTTCAATGTCTTGTGAATTATGTTCAGTATATTCAAACGTTTTCAGTTCCAGTTTTTCGCAATCAGCAAGCAGTAGGGTTAGGTAACGGTACTATATTAACTCCAGATGTAGGCCTAGATGACTGATTATTTTCAGAGTGTATCATGTTTGAGGTGAGCTTGTTTACTTGTGATTCCAGCTACCTCATAATCCACTATGCTCCTCTTTGAAAATTGTCCAGTTCCACGATGTCTATACCACCATCACTTTTGCCTCCTCCGGTGTTCCGTTTAGTTTTATGAAGATTTTAGACCATGTAGATTGTATTTTCTTCTGCTTCTTCAAGGATTGTGCTTTCCAGGCGATATCAGCATTTCGTCTGGTGAGATGTTCATTCATGTAGACGTCTGTTCCCTTCAACTTCCTTCCTTGCTTCAGTTGTGCAGTTTTGTGTTTTCGGTTAACAAACCTCATTATAATGGCTGGTTTGTCACTGTTATTTCTCCAGGGCAGAGAGTGACAGGCCTCAATGGCGTTACAGTCCAATTTGATGCCCTTGGACTGTAGAAAGGCTGCCACTTTTTGCTCCACGGAGTCAGCAACCGACACGTCGGGCTCCCGATCGTGGTCAGTGATCGCTGTCACTGCCCGTGCGTACGACTGAGGTTTTATTTTGAGCCCCGATACAATAACATCATTCATTCTTGTGTACTGCTCTAAATCAGCCACTCTGTTCTCCAGGAAGGCGAGTCTCTTGTCCTTCTCCTCATTTTGAACCCGGAGAGCCTTTACTTCCGCAACCAGGTCTAAAATGGCTTTTTGCTGCAGCCTGACAGTGGTAATCTCTTCTGAGAGAAAGTCAAGTTGCTTCTTCGGAGGTACGAATAAGAATTTTTCCACTTCCGTCATGCTTTTTTCCCCGTTTAGCCGTTGACAGGGCTGATTTTTTAACTGACAGTAACAACTTTAAGACCGTACTGGCTATAACT
Organism: Gila orcuttii; assembly: GCA_026230005.1. NCBI lineage: Eukaryota > Metazoa > Chordata > Actinopteri > Cypriniformes > Leuciscidae > Gila > Gila orcuttii. The sequence goes on from JAPDVR010000014.1 coordinate 31,213,249, forward strand.
TGACAACAAATGCACTATTTTCAACTCCGCAAATACATAAATAATTAGCCTTTATGGATAGTGTTTCTTGAGTAAAAAAAACGCTGTACTTATTTAAAGAACCAAGTTTGCTTTTACCCTTGGCTTGCAAAAAAGCAGATAGTCAAAACTGGATACGGCACTTCATTCGCGATAGAGGCGGGGTGGAGTTATGAAGTTTTACCGACAGTTTGAAAGGTCCAATGAAGTTAAGAGGTTCTGTCACAAACTCTTTAGTACATTTCATTGGTTAAATATTAGCAAAACATTTATGGAAAAATATACAAACGACAGAGATACGAGGTTTCCGCCTGACAGCGACGATATGGAAGTAAGCATTTTGCAGGAATGTCCAAGCTGCTTTTCCCCCCCATACAACGAAAATGGAAGGTAATTAAAAAAAAAATAAAGCACCATCAATTTTATTTACTTATTTTATATTTTATGTCTTCCTTCATGTTCCTTTTCTGTACCACAGTGAGAGAAAATAATGTACTGTAGGTTTAAACGACAAAAGTGAGTAAATGTTGAGTATATTTAGGTGAAATACACCTTTGTTTTTCTTTGTGGCACTCTGGAGAAGCGCACTGCACTACAACAAATACTTGTCCTAATATCTCCCTTTTTGTAAAATGTAGATTGATACACGTTTTAAAATATTTTTTTTTATGTTGGCATTTTCTTTTGGTGTTTGTAATACTCCCTCAGATATCTGCATCTTGTAGCACAGCATTTTATTCTCTTCTGTCATATTTTCTGGCTGGCCGTGTTGTCTCAGCATTTCATGGCAGCTGTGACCCTGGAGGAGCTCCTGCTCAGTGAAGCGTTTGCGTGTTAAATGTACCCCCTTGAACTGCTTTGTATTCAGGTTGGGCCTCTGCCTGCCTCTCTCTTGCCTGCATGTGAGAAGCCGGCTCGTGGTTGGCACTCTTATATTGCAATTTACCACAACCTGCGAGGATTCAATGCCCTGCAGAGACATGATGATTTGAGGGAAGAAAAGTGGCTGTCCTGCGATTTAAAGACTTAAGAATGGAAATACTGATCACCAGTTTTACTAGAGAGTAGAGACTGTAGTATGTAGTAAAATTCAATTGAAACATTGGTGTCCTAAATATCCATTGTACTTTAAGCCCTGTATGCAGAAGAAAAATTACCTAATAAGACTGCGGACAGCAGGTGCAAGAGTTTGTAGGTGATAGTTAACTAGATGTGCGATGAAACGCTTGGCCTATTGAAACCAGGAGACAGTGTGAGCCCTACTTATTTGTCCATCACACTTTGAGACTCTCATCATTAGTCCTGAACCTTTCAAAGCTGCAAGCATCTCTCTCTCACAGCGTGGCAGGGCCCATAACAGTTCCCTGCTCCATGTCAAGATCAGTCATCACGCTTTGACCAGGGGCACTGATGAAGAGGTCCGATCCCCATGGAGCAGCTGCTCTCCGCAACCAAAGATGTCATTTGCAACCATTAGAAGTAGGGGTGTAAATCAGACAGTTAATCACGATACGATACGATATCGATTCTCTCAGCCAGCGATACGATATTTGCCGATACCTCAAAAAATTATGCGATACGATTACGATTCGATTCAGGGCTATATCAATCGATTTATCAATATTTAGATATTATGTGCCAAGTGTACACAACCAGTTACGTTTATTAAAAAATATATAACATGAAAGTTTAATTAAACTCTTTGAAAATTGCACACCCTCTCCCAATTGGGACATTTACAAGTTGTTTGTTACAAGTAAAACATGATATATGAAAATGAACAAGAACGGAGTTATCTGTTTTTGCAAATGAACTCTATAACAAGAGTTAATTTGCAAAAACGGATAACTCCGTTCGTTTTCATATATCGTGTTTTTTTTATTGTGCATTTGAATATCAAACTGTAGCTGGGTTGTTTTGATTAAGTATGCATCGATGCATCAATCCTTATCGATGTATTGTTACACCCCTAATATGGGCTTCCCCCATAGGCGGCTGGTGGTGGGTCAGGCATGGAAGCACATCTCATTCCCCTTCAGGGACATGTATAATCTCCTTATCACCTCCAGAAGTTAGCGATGCTATCGACCATCCAGGGTGACTTGAGGGCGCAGAGATGGTTGGTGTCTTGTGGCTTCTTTAAAGGGCTCATTTATTGGACTGTGAAGGGGGTTAAGTCACTTAAGGCAACAGTGGTTTGGCCCGGGGAGACAGAGAAGGAGTGTCGATGTGTGAAAGGAAGGAGTGCTTCACCGTAGTTGTAGCTGTCTGAACGATGGAAAAAGCAGAGTCATTAGTCTCCTGTCGGGAGAAGAGGTTGTCAGTGAAGACAGAGACACTGCTCATCATGATACGTTTAAGGGCACACTAAAAGCTGAGCTCCATCTTTGCTGAAAAAGCCCTCTTTGCGGTGACACTTATTCATGACAAGGGCACTATGAGTGGACAGGCTTTTCATCAAAATGTGAGAGAACATTCACACATTTAGCAGAATGACTGCTCAAATAAAAATTGAAAAATCAAGACCCTGTGGCACATTTTGAAGTGAATTTTTCATCTAATTTGTTTAAATTGATTAAAGCTAGATTTTATGAGGTAGAGTTTTGAATTTTCCACACACTAGGTTGTCATTTTCACTCTTGATACAGTCAATCATAATTTGATTGTCTCTCATTCTCATCTGCTTTCACACTTAGTTGTTGTTCAACAGTATGTTTTTGCCATCAATGTGAGTTCCTCTAGACGTGTGTAACGCTGCAAAATATAACAATTAGCTGTTCACTTTTCGATTAAGTTCACTTTAGCCTCAAACTGAACTGGTTCACACTGATTTTAGGAAGAGTGAAAGTACTTTTGATAAGTATTTTGTAGTTGTTATTAGAATCCAGCTTTGTAGTTTGAAAAGAGGGTTGTCTGGAATGAAGTGTGAATCATTCAAGCCTGCAGTTAGAAGTTCTTGTCTCGATTTGCGTTCACCATAACCACAAACCAAAGTGGTTAAAACTCCAGACTCCCTGTCTGAGCTAAATGGTCAGTTGAGTTTGGTTCCACACACCAAACCTTCTATGCGATGTCAGTTGGAAAAATGGTCTTGATTGGCTCCATTACCTGCTTGCGTTCTTTAATTTGCTTGTGTTCTCCTTTGACCTCTGAGAAATCAGTGTAAAATCAAACCAGAGATGAATGACTTGCCCTCACTTTTTCTTGAAGTGGAAAAATAATTTATCAGTGCCATGCTAGCTTTAGAGGATGACTCCGAACATGGATTGAAAGCTATGCGTGTGTGTGTGGGTGTGTGTTAGGGAATAGAAAGCGTACTCCAGAGTGTGTGATTTGCCACGGTCCAGGTTTGAAAATGATGGAGCTCTCTGAAGTGCAGGACGTTATTAACACAGCACACTGGAGCACATTATCAAGATGCCTTCTGCAGGAGCTCAGGGAAAAACAATCACTTACCGTACGCCTACCGCATATCCCATCAATCATGTCACAGTTGTTCCATGGTGAACAATTGACTTTTTCATTTTCTTTCCATGTTTTACTCTTTCTCGCTGCTGCTTTTTTCTCAGATTAGGTTTGAGCTGGGCTCAGTTTTATGTTAAATATACACTGTAGTCAGTTCCACTTAACCTGTCAGAACCTTTAACCACGTTACTAAACTTGAACAGTAAGCTTGTTTCCTTCCTTACTTGTGCTGTTGTTATTTTGCATTTATCTGATCTTCTTTCCCCAAATAACCCATATAATTCCAGAACACTTTCATTTTGAGGAATTGCTAACTGGCATTTAAAGGATACTTCAACTGAAAATTAAAACTTTAATGCATTACTCACTCCCATGTCTTTCCAAACTTTACGGATTGAAAAGAAATCTCAAATTAAAAAAAGAAAGAAAAAAAAATCAGTGGGGTCCAGTGTGGTTTTCGACCCCATGCATTGTGTGGACCAAAAAAATCTTCATGTTCCACAGAAGAACATCATTCTTAAAGGTTTGGAAAGACATGAGTAGATAGTGACGCATTTTTTTATTCTTTAACAAGCCAGCCATATTTCATAATCAGATATCTTTTAGCTTTTGATGTCTTTTAGATAAACGTCACTATAAATAGCTTTAAGAACGTATGATGAAGACTTTCTCATTCATATCAGCACATTGGAAGCCATTGTTCCATTGAATGTCTTATCATTACTCTGGAAAGGATTGTGAAACAGAGCTGTTTATATTGTGTGATAACATGTGCCTTAACATATTGCAGGCTTTAGCTTAAAGATTATGTGTACTGGAGGAGAATGATGTGGTAAAAGGCTTGGGAAGGAATTAACAAAGACAGATTTGCTTTGCACCAAGTCTCAGCGCTCTGGATCCAGCGTTCCTCAAGACAGCTCTCTTGTTGGCTTTGGTTTGCAAAAGCACAGTCTACTTGCAAAATCACAGAGGTAGGAGATTCACAGCACAATGAATAACAAGTGGATATGTGCAAAATTCAAGTGGATATATCAGTGGAACGCTGATAGATATCGAAGACCCAGCTCATCATTGAAACCCTAATATACATTTAAATTTTTTGCACATTTTTTAATTCAATTTTGCAAAAGAATGCAATCTTGTCTATGCCAGTAAAGGTATTTACATGCCAAGCGAAATTGAGACAAAAATGGTTTGCCGATTTAGTTTCCCTGAAACAGTTTGACCATTATCCAGTAAAAGAAAACCGTTTACATGACCTTACATGTCATCAGGTTAAGTATAATCAGTGTAAGTACTCTACTGTTCAAAAGTTTGAGGTCGGTATGTTTTTTATTTTTTTATTTTGGGAAACAAATGTCTCATGATCACCAGTGCTGCATTTATTGGATTAAAAAAAAACGAATTATAACTCAATTTAAATTCTCGTGATCGCAAAGCTGAAATTTCAGCAGCCAATACTCCAGTGTCAGGTGATTCTTCAGAAATCACTGTAATATGCTGATTTGGTGCTCAAGACACATTTCTTATAATTATAAATGTTTAAGTTTTTTATAATTTTTTTTGGAAACTGTGATGCATTTTTTTTAGGATTCTTTGATGAATAGACCCCAAACCTTTGAACAGTAATGTACATAAGCATGCCAAAAAAATAAATAATCTAAGCTATTTTTATTATAGAGTGTATGCAATATGCATACAGTAGATGTCTCAATAGTGCTGTCTTTACATTGCACTTCATGTGAAGCTTGCTGTGCTTTGCCGTCTTTGATAAAGTATCAAGTTGTGGCAGCCTCGCTGCACAGGCTCAGATAAAAACAAGCGACGTGTGATCTGTGCAGTGGTTGCTAGTGAGTATATATTATTTCAGTTGCAACTTTTTTGCTTCATTTCCATATTTCTGAGGATTAACAAATATTTTGTCTATTCGAGTGTCTGTTCCTGGCCCTCATTACACAATGATGCGCCCCCATAGAAACGTAGGTGGATGCAAGAAACAGAGCAGCTGCATGTGTAGCGCTTGTAGTGTTTCCCGTCTGCCTTCATCTCTTTTAATCTCTTGTTCTCTCTCACACACAGACTTTATTGCAGTTAATTATCACACATGACTATTTGTCTCTGCTTTCTAGCAATAGACTCCTGGGAAAACTTGAGCCCTTGACAGCACATGATTTGAAATAGCATCCCATTGGATGCACTGGTCATTAAAGCCTTCAGTGCTTTAATAGGGAGTGGGGGGGCGGGTGTCGGTGTTGTGATTAGGATGGAGGAACCAGGCGTTGCCCCCCTTTGGGCCCTGAGCTTCTTTATTAAAGAACCTAATATGCAGTAAGAAGCCCCAATAGGTTGTATTTTTCCCTTTTTGCAGACCGGGGAGAAGGGGTAATGTCTTTATTGATCCTGTCAGGGTGTAGGCATTAGTGTGCTCGGTAGCACTTTCCTGCTGCTTGCTTCCAGCTAGTAAGACACCTCTCTCTGGACCTGGTGTTTACTTTAGACTTGCACAGGGACGAAAGAGACCCTTTTCTCTACACTCTCATAAGTAGATCAGCACTAATGAAGTTGCACTAAAGGGTTACTTAGCCTAGCAACACATTGTTTTCAAAGGCTCCATCCGTGTTGATTTCATGCTAGTTATAGCATGTACCGCAGCCATGGCAACAGCTATGGAGAAGCACTCACCATTGGCATGGATACAGGTCACCAGTCCTCCATGGCAAGAGGAAGACTTGGACAATGGGATATTTCTACTCTTAGGAAAAACAGGGGAGTTGTTGTTTTCTAGGCACTAAAATAAGGTAAAATGAATGCTCCTAATGTTAAAGGGATGTCTGATTTAGGGTAGACTGTGTTTTGCTGCATATATGACTGATTATCCGGTATATCATTTAAGTATCTTATACATACCAAAGCCGAATTTATTTGATTAAATTCAGTTATAACAGTTATATTGTGAAATACTATCGCAATAAAAAAAAACACATTTTATTGTTTTAATATCTTTTACAATGTGATATCAAATCACATAATAAATCAAGCAAAATTGACACTCAATTAAATTGACAAATCACATGTCAAAGCTCAATTTTAGCATCATTACTCCGGTCTTCAGTGTTACATGATCATACAGAAATCATTCTAATATTAATTTGATTAATATTAATAAGAGTAATTTGATTATCGATGTTGAAAATTGAAAATGGTAAATAATTTGTGGAAATATGATTTTTTTTTATGAAAAGAAAGTTCAAAAGAACAGCATTCATTTGAAATAGAAATGTTTAATAACAGTGTAAAAGTTTTAATGCATCATTGTCAAATAAAATTAATAGTTTCTTTAAATTGTTAATTTATTTAATAATTTCTCTCAACCCAATTTTTTTAAATAGTTTATTCATATAAGTGGAGACCTAGCATTCAGAATAAATTGTATTTTAGGTGCCTGCTTTGGTCATTGTTTAGATTTGTGCTCAGACTTTCTGATGTTGATTAAGACAGGACCAGCAGCGCACATTTCATCTGTGAGAAGCATAGAACCATTTCACAATCTCTTTAATCCTTTCCAGAGATTTTCCATTTTGAAATGAAACTGACACAAGTTCACACTGTTTCTCTCTTTTTCACAAATGCCCAATAGAAAAATACACAATAGAATAAATATACAAATTAAATAAACTTAAGTTTTTTTCAGGTACAGAAATAAAACACTGTATTGTCTTCACTGTATGAATTAATTGTAGTGATATTAAAGTGATGCAGTCAAAGGCAGTGAGTGATTTTTTAAAAAAAATATTATTAATATTAATAAAACAGGCAGCAACAGTTTATTGGGCTGCTGTCTTTTTAAGAACAAATGCACGGATATAATATACTGTTACACATCCGATTTTCTGTTTATGTTAGCGCAGGACACAACAGACTGTTTAGATTGGTTTTTATTTGACCATTCAAGCGCAAAAGGCTGTGAAAAAAATGTGGCATCTGTGCTCATGCTTCGGCTGTGAGTCCGTCAACATGAGCAGCGCATTAATAACACTAACGTCTCAATAAGTAGTACTGCAGAAGAAGATAGAATCACGTTATGTGAATCGAATGTGAACGTGAATCGATTTCCCCCACCCCTAACGAGGATGCTCAAAAGTTTCATTATTTGCCAATTCTGTCTCCCTAAAACAAAGCAAAAGTGCTTTTTTAGCATTCTGCTCATTTTAAACAGTGCCAGGATGTTGTGATTTGGAGTGTGTGGGGGAAGTATATTTCCAGCTGTACATCTTTAGGCAACACATTCATTTTAAGTGATTCAATAGGAACAGCTCTCGAGTGAGACGGCAGTTCTGCTGGTGTGTCGGGCTCTTAAAGGAATTGATGGAGGATCTGTGCAAGAAGCAGATATAATAGCCTATGGTTAAGCTGCCATTACATTTTGTCTTTTACTTTGTTTTGCAGAGAGCACAAGAGAGTGTGTGTGTTTTCTGCAGGATGTGTCTTTCCTGTTAGCCATGTTTGCTTTCTGGACAGATTGGCAGGAGGGGCCAAAGTGATTCAGTGTAGCCATGGCTACTGTATGAGTGTGTCGCCATGGTGATCCAGCTTCTTGAATTTGTTACATGTGCAAGATTCAGCTTGCTCAGAATATCCTCAAATTAATATTTCCCACCTGGTAAAATAACAAGGTGTTCCCTAAAGGTCAGTCTTTATATTTACTGTTGAAAATAATGAAATGTAAAATGACAACGAAAATGGCTGCGTGTTCACATTTATCATTATTTAAAATGGGTCAAATGTGCATTTTAGTCATTGGGCAAATGCTTATTCATTATGACTTAAAAAATAGTTTTTTTGTTTACGTGTTTCTGTGGTAACATTTTTACAATAGTAACATATTTCACTATTGATATGAAACAAAGTCTCAGATTTCAAATTACGTCCATTTTCTTACGAAATTCAAAAACATAACCGTTTTGGCGCTGTGGCGTGAGATCGCTCTGGCGCAGCTCAGATCAAGAGAAGCAGCAGCGCCGAGCGCACATGATATTCTCTTCCGCCTTAATATTACCAGTTACAGCGTGAAATAAACAAGAATGAGCATCTGAAAGTGTGTTAAAAGATAGAGTACAATTTATCGAAATCCTTATTGTCACATGGAATCGCTCAATCAGTGTTTCAACCGTGGAAATACGTCAGTGAAACAGCTTGTAAACAATGTCATGTCACGTCACATTTACCTCAGAGAAAACATCCAGTGACCATGAACTTCAATATTTAATGCATGTTTGAATAAATCTGGCAAGTTTTTATGACAGCCACCATTTAAATGTTTATATTTCATATAACTTTATTATTAGAAAAATAAATAAAAGTGTAATTTAAGTGTTTGTATACAAATCAGTAAATCTTTACCTTCAATATTAGGCTATAGTAGGCTAATGAAACAATTTTAATGATACAACTGACTCCCATAGTTTACAGCATTGGTTAAGAGATTTGTTTTCCTTGAGAAAATTTGCCATGTATTGTACCTGATATCCAAAATAATCAATATTGAATCGAATCGGAATCGAATCGAATTGCAAGCTTGTGAATCGAAAACGATCGAATTGTGAAATTTGTGTCAATACCCAGGCCTAGTTATCTGCTAGGAATAGAAGCACTAATAAAACTTCTATTCAATGCTAATAAAGTTGAAGACAAAACTGTTTTACTCTTTTTTTTTCTAATAAAAGCATGTTTTTTTTCTTCTGTTTTGTTCCAGTGAAACTGGAACAACTGGTTCCACTGTTCCGGTCCTTTTTTGGACCGATAATTCAGTGAAAGATCTAAACTGGTCAGCAGACCAGTGTTCTGCAATAGGACGAATCATATAAAACTAGCAGCACAAGTGCGTTCTCTTGGTCACAGCCGCCTGGAGTGATTTTTGGTTGAGTGATTTTTGGTTCAGCCCAAATTCCCTCGAAGTAAAAAGACTCCTTGCTCTGTTCGCATATCTTCTTTGTGTTGAAATCCTGTCATTTCAGTCTGTCACAATGCGGTGCTGCCATTATGGTGCTGTCCTTTGTTACATTGAGCTTGTACCAATGTCCCAAGTAAAGTTACAGAGCAAAAGACAAGAAATTGTTACAGGATGTGCCAGAATTACATAATGCTATCATTGTCATTATTTGTTTTTGTTTGTTTTTGTTCTCTTTTGATTTTATTTGTCATTCTGGCGACATTGTCTATCAGTCGACATCTCAAAAAATGCTGGTAAGTTTATTTATTTTTTATACAAGTACTGAGCCTGATTGCACTCATTTTATTCTGTTGGTTTTATTATTTTTTAAATTCTATTCATCTCTTTGATTGTCACATTGTGGCCATTTTGGTTCTTTATTGACACACTGCAGCTTTGTGTGAATGCAATGGATTGGGGTGAAGGTGTTAAAGGGAAAACACTGGTGTGAAACCTCTGTCTTAAAGAGGAGGCTTAGTGTATAATCTGCTCTATAAGTGAGCTTTAATATACCTCCTCTACCGCTATAGCTTTCCACTCCACCAATCACACTTTCACTCATTTTTTTCCTTGTCTTTTACAACCTCCAACACCCTGGTGTGCATGCCTCTGAGAGTTTGTCACTGCGTATTGTTGTTATCATTATTTTACAATTAAAGGGCACAATTAAAAGTTTTTAAATTTCATCTAGATTGATTCTTCATTGTTTCGTGCATTTTCAGTTGTATGGTGAATGATCCATGCTTACCGCAGGAGGCTGTGCGGGAACATGGAGTTTGCGCATTGTGCTTCGCTATAATCAATACGTTGCTGTGATGGTTTATGACTGTGCCTTGACGCATTTCATTGGAGACTTAAATGGGGATTTGATTTTGTTTGTGCCACCTGATCCTCATTTTTTTAATTGTTTTCGATTGTCTTGTCGATTTTCTTTTTGTTTTTGTTCTTGAATGCCAAATGCATGAATTACTTGATGCCTGAAAGTCAAAATTTTGATTAGCATCTCATTTTAATGTTTAATTTTTGTGCCATCAGGCTGCCTTTTTTATTTAAAACCCTTTTAATAAATACAGATTTAAAAGCAATCATCAGTTTACAGGTGATATAAGTTTTTGCTACGATCACACTATGCTGTGGGAACTGTTGTTATATCTTGCTGAGTGCTGCGGTACACTGAATATATGGTGTTGAATACCTTAATTATTATGTTAGCCTGTATTTTGATACTCATAATCTATATCATTCTCAGTAGGACAGTACAGGGTTGGATTGTCACAAGCCACAGAGCTGCAATAAAGTGTGACATCCTTACGGCAAAATTCAGTCAGGATCTCAGCTCTTTCTATAGGAGAGGAACCCAAGTATGGACTTATTTCCTAACATGTTAAACAAACCAAGACCTCCCTTTCAGAAAAAAGGCTATCCTAATAATGATTTTTAAAGAGGCATAAAGAATAGAAAGGTTTTTTTTTTTCATAGGGGTTCTTTGTCATCACTTTATTTGATTTGCATGCACTACTGTTCAAACATTTGAGGTCAGTAATATATATATATATATATATATATTAGGGCTGGGCAAGTTAACGCGTTATTATCGCGTTAACGCATTTATTAATTAATGCCGTAAATTTTTTTATCGCACGTTAACGCAGTTTTTTTTTATTATTATTATTTTGAAAGTCCGTTGCTCACTGGCTCTGAATACACATAGGCCTACAGTCAAACCAAGGATCACAGGAGGGGTGGGATGTTGGTCAGCCAGCAAATAACCCACCCAAACAAGCAGTGGAGAGAGGCAGGTTCTCTCTGGTGAACAGTTAAAGAGTTGCGCTCCATGGATAGTACCTATAAAACCTATAGATAACTATTTAGATTCTGGAAACTCACTAACAGCGAGCAGAGGATCAGTCTCTCTTCTAATGATTTGTGCTGCGCGTCCTTTATAAAAAGTTATAGACAATTCAACTTCGGCAACGAGCGGGAGTGGGCGCGTGCTTGAGGCGAGCATGACCGCAACAGTTTCACAGGAACGAACCCGCTTGTCGCTGCACCTTGTGCTCGACCACTACACCTCACTCTTGGCTGATTTATACTAATGCGTCGGACTTACGCCGAAGACTATACGCTATAGACTACGCGTTGGTTTTCATTTATATCTCTGCGTCGTTGTCCGCGTTGACGCGCAATTACACATGCAGAGGGAGCATGTGAAACCCAGGGAGCTGTTCTAGCAATCACAGCGCTTGCGGTACGCGTAGAATTGACGTTACATTTTTGGAGAGGTGCACGTCAGGGTACGCCGAAGTGTACGCGCGCTACACAGCAACAGCGTGAGTATAAAGTATGAATTGTTTTTTTTTACTCTGTTTAATGTAATCTTACGTGGGAAACCATGGCATGACCAAACCTAAGCTACCTACTATAAGTAACGTTGGTCGACTTATATAGTAGTGATCATGACCTCTGACTACATAGATTGTTTCTGTTGCTCCCTGATAAAAGATACCTGTTGATACCTGTTCAGAAAAAAAACAAGAAAACTGGACTCGTTTTAACAAACTAGATAAAAGGTAATGCCCTAGCAGTGGCAAATAGCTTTGTTTAAATATTTGATTTGATTACATTAATGTTTAAGTTGAGATTTGAGATTACTGTGTAAAGGGAATACTGCTGGTATAAAAGCACCTTATTTGTTTAAAGTTATTGCACTTTTGTGTATATAGCATACATTTAAATCAAAAGTGCGCAATACACTACTTTAGAAGTCATTATTAAATTTTGCGCATAACAATGCGATTAATCGCGATTAATCGCAAGAAAACCATGCGATTAATCGCGATTAAAAATTTTAATCGTTGCCCAGCACTAATATATATTTATTTATTTATTTATTTATTTATTTCAATGTTTTCGACAGATGTCTCTTATGGTCATAAGCAAAACTGTAATATTTTGAAAAATTCTAGCATTTAAAAAAAAATCATTCTAATATAATGATTAAGGACTCAAGAAACATTTCTTATTATTATCAATGTTGAAAACAGTTGTGCTGCTTAATATTTTTGTGCAAACTTTTCTGTGTTGAACCAAAAGTTCAAAAGAACAGTTTTTACTGTTTATTTGTAATGGAAATCTTTTATATCATAAATGTCTTTACTGTCACTTTTCATCAGTTTAATGTGCCCTTGTTGAATAAAAGTATTTATTTCTTAAGAAAATCGTACTGACCCTAAACTTTTGAATGGTATATCTTACAGTTTTGTCATAATTCCATTTTCTCTTTTCTCTCCTGTAGTCCACTCCATTGCATCTGGCAGCCGGATACAACAGAGTTCGAATTGTTCAACTTCTCCTACAACATGGCGCTGATGTTCACGCTAAAGACAAAGGGTAGGTCTGCTTATGTCTCCATCCCCCCCCACACACACTTTACTTTATTACTTTTAAACAAAGATTGTTTCCATTAGCTATTTTGCTATTTTCACTCTGGTAAAAGCTTTAGTTCATTAGCCTTCCTTTGTCCATATATTTCTTAAAGTAAAAGCCCATTTTGTGCATAAATTAAATTTTTTTTTTTTGGGTGTGTTTTTTTCTGTTCTTGCGATCCTCAGTGGTCTTGTTCCTCTGCACAACGCCTGTTCATATGGACACTATGAGGTTACAGAGCTACTGCTGAAGGTAAGGACAAAAACCTGAGTGAGTATGTACGGGTCCTTCTCAAAAAATTAGCATATTGTGATAAAGTTCATTATTTTCCATAATGTAATGATAAAAATTAAACTTTCATATATTTTAGATTCATTGCACACCAACTGAAATATTTCAGGTCTTTTATTGTTTTAATACGGATGATTTTGGCATACAGCTCATGAAAACCCAAAATTCCTATCTCAAAAAATTAGCATATTTTATCCGACCAATAAAAGAAGTGTTTTTAATACAAAAAAAGTCAACCTTCAAATAATTATGTTCAGTTATGCACTCAATACTTGGTCGGGAATCCTTTTGCAGAAATGACTGCTTCAATGCGGCTTGGCATGGAGGCAATCAGCCTGTGGCACTGCTGAGGTGTTATGGAGGCCCAGGATGCTTCGATAGCGGCCTTAAGTTCATCCAGAGTGATGGGTCTTGCGTCTCTCAACTTTCTCTTCACAATATCCCACAGATTCTCTATGGGGTTCAGGTCAGGAGAGGTGGCAGGCCAATTGAGCACAGTAATACCATGGTCAGTAAACCATTTACCAGTGGTTTTGGCACTGTGAGCAGGTGCCAGGTCTTGCTGAAAAATGAAATCAGATGGAAGCATGAAGTGCTCCAAAATCTCCTGATAGCTAGCTGCATTGACCCTGCCCTTGATAAAACACAGTGGACCAACACCAGCAGCTGACATGGCACCCCAGACCATCACTGACTGTGGGTACTTGACACTGGACTTCAGGCATTTTGGCATTTCCTTCTCCTCAGTCTTCCTCCAGACTCTGGCCCCTTTATTTCCGAATGACATGCAAAATTTGCTTTCATCCGAAAAAAGTACTTTGGACCACTGAGCAACTGTCCAGTGCTGCTTCTCTGTAGCCCAGGTCAGGCGCTTCTGCCGCTGTTTCTGGTTCAAAAGTGGCTTGACCTGGGGAATGCGGCACCTGTAGCCTGTGCACGGTGGCTCTGGATGTTTCTACTCCAGACTCAGTCCCCCAAGGTCTGGAATCGGTCCTTCTCCGCAATCTTCCTCAGGGTCCGGTCACCTCTTCTCGTTGTGCAGCGTTTTTTTGCCACACTTTTTCCTTCCCACAGACTTCCCACTGAGGTGCCTTGATACAGCACTCTGGGAACAGCCGATTTGTTCAGAAATTTCTTCTGTGTCTTACCCTCTTGCTTGAGGGTGTCAATGATGGCCTTCTGGACAGCAGTCAGGTCGGCAGTCTTACCCATGATTGCGGTTTTGAGTAATGAAACAGGCTGGGAGTTTTTAAAAGCCTCAGGAATCTTTTGCAGGTGTTTAGAGTTAATTAGTTGATTCAGATGATTAGGTTAATAGCTCGTTTAGAGAACGTTTTCATGATATGCTAATTTTTTTAGATGAATCTAAAATATATGAAAGTTTATTTTTTATCATTACATTATGGAAAATAATTAACTTTATCACAATATGCTAATTTTTTGAGAAGGACCTGTATGCATAAATATTTGAGTGTGACCTGTATAGAAGACAAACAACACTGTTCCATTTGAGCAGCATGTACTTTACATGTACATAATCTGTACATTACATTTATTACATTATTATAATTAAATTATATTACATTATAATTTTATTTTTCATTTGAATTTATATTAATTCTGTTTTAGTTTTTTTTTCTAGTAAGTCATTTTAGTGCTTCAACTTGCACTTATTTAAACATTTCTACTTTTCGTTTAGTTCACATTTTTCTAATAAAAAAAAATAAAAAAAAAAAAATATATATATATATATATATATATATATTATCCAGCTTTATTTCAGTTAACAAAAACATTTTTGTTAATGTTAATAACCATGGCTTAGTTTACTTTATCTTCCAGCCCAATAAGAAAGTGACATCTTCAATGAATCTCCTTCATTTTTGCATATGCAGCTTGATTTTGCATATCTTTCAAAGTTCAGTTTGTTCAGTTTCTCTCCCTTGAGCCAGAATATTCACAGAGTATGGCCTTTAAGTCCAGCTCCCTTTATTTACAAAGCTGTTATATGGAACACTATGCTCACGGTGTGTTCTCCCATGCTTGCTGTGTCAACAGAGCCCTGTGGAGCAGCCAGTCTGTCTCTAGAACAATGTTTGGAGTTTGATACACAGCAGAGCAGAGTATGCTCAGTTTCTTGAGAGCTTATCACAATATTACTAGCTCCCCAGATCTCATTAAGCCCCCTCAATCATTACATTATATTAAATGTACCTTACAATGATCAGAATACTATTAAGAATCCTTTTATTTTACACAGATGCATTATTATGAACACCTGGCGTTATCTCAATGTTTGCGAGTTCCTCAGGAGCTTTTGTTTCACTCCTCTCACTTGCAGTTCAAGAAAAAAACTCTCTCCAGCTCAAGAAGTGTTTTAAAGGGGTAATTCACCAAAAAATGATTTCAATGTCATGAAACAGAAGAGGAGACATTTTTCAGCAGAATGTTTTCCATACAATGAGAGTGGATGGTGAACAGGGACTGTCAAACTCCAAATATGACAAAAGCACCGTCAAGTAGTCCATACTTGTCTATTATATTCCAAGTCTTTTGAAGCCATCTAATATATTTTTGTATAAAAAGACAGAAATTGAAGTCATTATTCACTGATAATCATCTCCACTGATCTCAAATCTCATTCATATTCACCTCTTTTCAAATATGGCCAATCAAAACGTGTCACACCTGTTGTCATTGAGTTCCCAGAAGCCATTCACTTTCATTGTATGGCAAAGATCAGTGTGAACTTATTGTCTAACTTTTTATTTAGCATTTGATGGTAAAAAAAATACTTATTTCCTTTTAGAAGATCTATGCCATAGTTTTGTACTGTCTACCCCCTGCCTTTGAGTGCAAGTTGATGTCTCCCTCCTGGAAAACTGCCATTTTATAAAAATGTGTTTGATATTCTTTTCCCTCAGTGCTATTAACTTGGCTTCTGGGGCATAGAATGCACCCTAATAGATATAAATTCATAATCTATGCTAAAACTGCTCTAACTAGTCAAGTGGAACCGCATAATGTTCTCAACGTATTTGAAAATTAATCTGGGGCCTCTGAAATGGCGCCATCCTTTTAGTGTGATCTCACCATGAATGTTTTTCTGTAGCATGGGGCGTGCGTCAATGCCATGGACCTCTGGCAGTTCACCCCTTTGCATGAGGCTGCCTCCAAGAATCGCGTGGAGGTTTGTTCCCTGTTGCTGAGTCACGGAGCCGACCCCACGCTGGTCAACTGTCATGGGAAGAGCGCGGTGGACATGGCCCCAACCCCTGAACTCAAAGAGAGGCTGACATGTGAGTTTACCTTTTCTTTTAATTAAACTGACCCCACTCACTTTTGGGATCAGTAAAATTGTTTGTTTTTAAGAGAATATTCTTTGGTTCCCCAAGGCTGCATTTATCATGTCAAGAACAATTTGAAACAATTAAAATAAGGTAGCATTTGCGCACGAAGGTACATCATGAGACTCCTAAAGCAGCATAACAGCTTAAATGATTTATAACAAGATAAAGGGAGTTTTGGTGATAACTAAGTGAATATTTAATTGCTGCAATACTAATTTCTCACTAGAAATGACATCAAAATTGGAAAGCGTTGGTAAAAAACTACTGTACATTTACACAAAAACTGCTCACCCAACCGCAACTTTCAGACGCGATTTTTATTTTTCAGCTTAAGGCCGTGTCCACCTAAGCATTTTTAGCAAGCTGAAAACGCCTTGCTGCGGGCGCTTGAGAACTATTCGATGGCACAGCATTTTTTTTATCAATTGAGACGCTATTTGTGCTTCGATATGGAATATTCACATAACTGTTCCTAGTTTCTGATTTTTAAATAGTTTGTTTGTTAATATAAAAAAATGAAACACAATGAAACGTACTTGTTCTGGCTCTAGTTTTGGATGAAGAGATGTGCTTGTTGTCGTTTGTTATCGCTTTACAAGCATGATGTGGTGGTCGGTTGTTGTGGTATTTGTCCCACCCCTCATCCACTGTGATTAAACAGATGTCAAAAGTGACCCATCTGTATTTTACCCAAAGTTTAACATTCTTCAACTCACGGTGACTGGGAAAAAACACTGAGCGTTTAGTGTTAGTGATTGGAAAAATACGCTAGCCTCGGGAAAAAAACTTTGGTGGGATACACGGCCTAACTGTCATGGAATGGAACGTTTTTTTTGTGGGAAATCCCAGGCAGCGAAGGATACATCTTCAAAAATCGATCAGACGAAATATTTCAGCAGACAGGAAGTGAAGCTAGCATTGGATTCGGAAATGCTTTTAAGCCTTCCTGCCTTGGAATAAATCTTCCGAAGGCAGCATTTTTAAGCTTTCTGACACGGCCATTATCTTTTGTAACTTCATAAATGTCTTTTTGATTAATTTAATGCGTCTTTGCTGAATAAAAATATCAATTTTAAAAGTATCAAAAAAACTTACTAACATTTGAACCATATAAATATATGTAAATCAATGTTGTTGTTGTTGTTGTTGTTTACCAAAACTAAAACAAATAAAAATGAATTGTTTTTGTTAATTGAAATAAAGATAAAATAAAATACAGATATTAGCGGTGAAACGAAAATTTAAATGTTGCTTTAACTAAATAGGGGAAAAAAACTAGATTAAGTACTTGTTAAACTAAAACTGAAATAAAAATAAATTTAAGCTAAACAAACAAAATTACATAAGATTCAATTACATTTCCTAAAAAAATACATTATTTTAGGCTGGACCATATTGTAAGTTTAAGGCTCGACAGGCTTTGATGCAACTTCTTTTGTTGTCATTATATTCACAGTATAGCATATGTTGCCTTACAGTTAGAGCTGCATGATTAATCATTAAAAGATCGCAATCTTGATTCAAACACCCACACGATCTCAATCCTAAATGACAACGGTTCGCCTGTGTTTATTAAACATTTTACAAAATCACACCAGAACACCGTACTAATCTGCGTTGGCGCCGCAGTTTACCCAGAGAGAGCGTGTATGTATGAGGCAGCTTCACAAACATTGTTTTCAACCACACAGTATCGAAATTTCTGTGCTACAAATATTAAGTACTGGGATAAAAATGTATACAGTAGTCAACAATTGGTGGATCAAAAAAGTTAATCAAAGTTGTCCTAAGACAAGAACGAGTATTGTTCAAAATTCATGTAAAACTTTGATGAAAAGTTTTGATCCATTTCAAATGTTGATTACTGTAGTTCAGATATAAACACTGATGTCTACGGTAGCGATCAAAATACAGTAAATGACCTTTTGAAATTAACTTGGGGCGTTAAATAACAAGTATATTGATTACATCTTTACGCCACTAGGTGGCGACAAGTGACTTTTAACAATATGTATTTGTTATTGAATCATTAAGAGATTCGTTCAAAAACGCTAATTCATCCAGTAATAAAACAAGTTAAGTATTTATGAGAGTCGTTAAATCATTAATTCAAACCGATAAAAAAAACCCCAAGAAATTCTTTCAAATTAATTAAACATTTTTAAATAGACGGAAGCAGTTAACATTTTGTCAGAATTTCTTGTAAATTATATGCTATTTTGTTTAATTGTCTGTTCAGAATTTTGTTTAATTGTCTGTTCAGAATCGTGGAAGAATCGTGACACCTATGTGAAACACAAAATCTTGATTCTCAATTTATCCAGAATCCAGTTCTACTTACAGCTTTTATAAAACAGCCTTGTTCCTTATTGCTCAAGCGTGAAGTGAAGACAACACTGCTCCGCATAAGTGGCATCAGATCCCACAAAACTCATCCCACTTGTTTCCCTTACAAGAGTAAGTGAGCTAGACGCAACATGGCTCTGATTGTTCCTGCCACATTCTCGCTGGCATTGAGACAGACACATCAAGGTTTTGAGAAAGACGCCTTTAAACCTACAATAGTCTCGTTCTGCATTATTCAAGCGCAGTAGAGGCTGAGTTCCAGTGCGCTGATGAGGTTGGCAGGCGACGTTGTTATTTATTTTGCCTGTGAATTCTCAATCTGTCTTCTCCCAGTGTGGGGTAGAGTGATTTAGTTCTGACTGAAACTTTACACAATTTGCTGTGCAAAGATTTTCCTTTATGTGGAATTTATGTTGAGTTTGAGCCTGTGCTGTGCCTGTGGGTATTCTAGGATGTTAAAAGATATAGTACAACTTGCCAAAATCTGCATCATGTCACATGTAATTGTTCAATCAGTGTTTCAACCGTGGAAATGGGTCAATAAAACAGCTTGCAAACAATGTAATATAATGTCTCATTTGCCTCAGAAAAGCCATTCAATGTTCAAAAACTTATTAGTCAGCTAGAAAATTAGCATTTTGCTAAATATATGCAGTATATTGCATATTTATTGCATTTTTATCTGTTCTTAAATTAATGTATGTTTGAATAAATGCATTTTAAAAATCGGGTACATTTATCAATATAGCGGGTGAATTATGTATATGAGGTATATTACGATGTTATGATAAACTATACACCTTTCTCCACTGACGCTCTAAGTTGTTCATAGTGTTTCTAAGGATGCTGATTTTTAGAAGGCAGCTGTGTGACTCTGAGATGGCGAACGAGAACTTGGTTCATGTAACATTAGCAACACATTATTAGCTGTTTGATAACGTTGATAACATATCAATTACCCTTATGTGCCCGACGTTTTAGAGAGCGATGCATAAAATGCATTACCATTCTGATACATCGACTTATAAATGAGCCTGTTTGAGTGAGTTGAGGCGGGGCTTATTTGCATATTCATGGCTTTTGGAGATCAAAGATGAGTTTTAAGGAATAAAATTACTGAGTAAAGGGGGACTTTAAGATTATAATCATGTACTAACTTGAGTTCCCTGTATAGTTTACAGCATTAGTTGAGAGATATTTTTCTTTGAGGAAGTTAACCATGCATGTACTGTACCTGATAGGCCCCAAATGAATAAATATTGAATTTTGAAGTAAATCGAATCGTAAGCTTGTGAATCAAAATCAAATCCAATTGTGAAATTTGTGTCAACGCCAATAAAGTGCCAATAAATGTTTTTAAATTTAAATTTTTTACTTTTACTTGTCTTTTCCCTTTATTTTCTTGTTAGAGTGCACCAGAATACTTCCTTTACGTTAAAATCACAAAAATATTCTCCCAGACCCCCCAACAACAATATAGTGTACATAATAATGTTGTAATCAGACCCGCAAACTCAGAAGAGGTGAAAAAGGTGATGTTTACAAACTATGAAAATGGATATTCATTTAAGATTAACTGTTGCAACTGATGACAAAGGTAATTTAAATGTTGCTGTTGCTGTGTTTCGCTAAATATCAGCTCAGCTGTGATTACCTGTGTCTGAATCCCAGCTGTGCTCATAATCAGTAAAACAGCACTTTTGTAGGTGGAATAATGTTCTGTCTTTGCAGTTCTTATGAGCAGAAGCATAACAAAGTGAATGCACAAAATTAATTCGATCAGGTCAAGGTACAGTCATACATTTTAGAAACCCTAACTCATATTTTTTGCTGCCGTAAAGCCAGATTTCATTGTAGCTGTGATGCTTCAATTACTTTTTTTTTCACGCTTTGTCTTGATGAATTATGTCTACCACCGGCTTCTGTCAGAGCGTCTTGCATCACCTCTCTACATTTTCTCTTTTCCTCCGGTTCAGACGAGTTTAAGGGCCACTCTCTTCTTCAGGCGGCACGGGAAGCAGACATGACCAAGGTGAAGAAGACCCTAGCTTTGGAGATCATCAACTTCAAGCACCCACAGACGCACGAGACGGCACTGGTGAGCCCTTCCTCATTCACTTTTGAATCTCTCCAGCTGAGAAATCAGGTTGACAGCAGATGTTGAAGGGATAGTTCACCCAAAAATGAAACTCCTGTCATCATTTACTCACGTTCATGTCTTTACAAATTTATATGATTCGCTTTTTTGTTCCTTAAACCACTAGAGAACCTATTCAGGCAGGATATTCACGGCTCTGCTTCATACAATAAAAGTGAATGGTTACCGAAATGGTGTCCAAGATTAAAGAAGACAAATAGCCCCATAAAAGTTACCATAAAGACTTCTGTGACACTTACAAGGCCTCTATTCTGTGTTTCAGCACTGTACGGTCGCTTCGCCTCACCCGAAACGAAAACAGGTTACTGAACTGCTGCTACGGAAAGGAGCCAATGTCAATGAGAAGAACAAAGAGTGAGTGAATGTGCCTGTCATGTGTTTAAGACTGATGCTAATGTCTGTCTTTCTCATGATCTTCTCTGTTTAGGAGCTTTCGCACCGGGTAGTTCTAGGAACTTAGTTCTAGGATCCGCTAGAGCCTGAGCACACAGCGCCTATTCTCACATTAGTTTATTATCCGTCACAGTCATGTATAATACGTTATTAGATGTCTAATACTGTTATACAAAGAAAGTAGATTATGAAATATATGAAAAAGTATTTGCGTTTTCTGTGTGGTTGATGCCTAACGTAAGTACATAATCTTGTTTTGCTTGCTCCAAAGTTGCGTTAGATTGTCTCCGTAGTGTTAATGTTGAGAGGTCCATCTATCACTGTTTCTCATGTTTGTAGAGTTAGTTTGTGGAGCAAATATATAGGCTGTGTACACGGCCTTTTAAAAAAATGGCGGGTGCCGGTGTTTCGTGTTCGTTCAGCCAGTCAGCGTACACTTACGTCACTGGTAGTTCCTAAAGCGCTGGTTTAGACCCTACTCTGAAGTAGGAGCTAATTTAGTTCCTCCAAAAGGAGTTCCTAGAACTAAAATCGTTCCTAGTTCCTGCGGTGCGAACATGCCAACATGCGGTTACTTCTGCCAATAGTTCTAGGAACTATGAAAAGGTTCTTCTGGTGTGAAAGCCCATTTTGTATCCATTATCTTCTCCTCCTCTCCTGTGCAGCTTCATGACGCCTCTCCATGTGGCAGCAGAACGGGCGCACAACGACATCATGGAGGTTCTGCAGAAACACGGGGCGAAGGTACACAGCTGGTCCTACATCAGCAGCGCCAAATCCCTGCATGTGCTCTCGAGTGCCTACAGAGCTGCGATACACACACATTTACACACATGACACCTCACCATCCACCCCTCACAGCTCACAGTCTGCCTTAAAGGGATAGTTCACCAAAAAATTGTTCTACGCTCCAAAATCAAACCAAAATCTTCCATGACTCTTTCCATCTAATTAGAGCTCAGCTCAGAGAGAGGGAGGAAATTGGTCTTTTATTACTATGTGGACTGTTTTTGGTGCAAGTACCCTTGACTGACATTGTTAAAGGACCTTACGGGGAAAAAGCAATGTAAAAGTTTAGAATATGGCCCCTCTACAGAACCACAGCACCTTTTTTGTGTCTGTTCTCAGCCTGAGAAAAATCAGTTCAGTGGAGCAGGGTTTTTGTCACTTCCACCTTTGTGTGCAGTTGAGTCATCACGTTCTTGCTGCATGAGGAGAAGAATGAACAATGAGCTTTGCTAGCACTACACTTCTTTTTGTTTTTTTTTTTGTCAGAGAAATTTGTCAGCTTATCAGTGGACGAGATAATTGGCTTTGAGATGGAAGTGCTCATCATCAGTATGGAAGTGTTTATAAGCTAACATCTTCCTAATTAACTGCCAAACATTCATCACTTTGTTTACAAAGAGACTTTAGCAGATTGATCTATTATTTTAAATCTGATCACTAGTGTTTGAAATCAAAAACTATTTCTGATTCAGAACTAGTTTGTTTGTTTATTATCTTTAATATTGGAATCACTTATATCCTATGAAGTTATTTTCAGTTTTTTTGTTACATTTGTATTCTTCCACCAATGCAGAAGAATGAACAATGAGCTTTGCTAGCACTACACTTCTTTTTTTTTTTTTTTTTGTCTGAGAAATTTGTCAGCTTATCAGTGGACGAGATAATTGGCTTTGAGATGGAAGTGCTCATCATCAGTATGGAAGTGTTTATAAGCTAACATCTTCCTAATTAACTGCCAAACATTCATCACTTTGTTTACAAAGAGACTTTAGCAGATTGATCTATTATTTTAAATCTGATCACTAGTGTTTGAAATCAAAAACTATTTCTGATTCAGAACTAGTTTGTTTGTTTATCATCTTTAATATTGGAATCACTTATATCTTATGAAGTTATTTTCAGTTTTTTTGTTACATTTGTATTCTTCCACCAATGCAGATGAAAACGCTTCAAAATGCATAAATTATGCAATTTACGCATCAGAGCAAATTGGCAATTGGTTCATTTTGTTTTGTCAGCTGTGCACAAAAAATGAACAATAAAATGTAGTAACATGATTTATGGTTTCCCATGATTTATAATATGCCTCTTCTGTGCGTGGAGCGCCTTTTAAATTTTTTCCGTAGGCCTGGCACATTTACATTCCTCGCAGACAAACTAAATCCAAACTATGGGTTTAAAAGACATAATAAAGATAATACTGTTGCTAGATTAAATGAATTTGAAAACATGAAGTTATAAGCTCTATAGAATTTTGTTGCCTAAAACAATTTTGTGTTTGATTTGTTGTTCTCTTGAAGTCGGAAATGAATGCTGAACAAATATTTGGAAATATTCCAAATATACATTACCGTTAAAAAATTTAGGGTCAGTATGATAAAAAAAAATGATACTAATAAAGCAGCAAGGATGCATTAAATGTGTCAAGTAAATGCTGTTCTTTTGAACTTTCTATTCATTAAAGAATCCTGAAAAAATAGCATCAAGGTTTCCATGAAAATAGTAATCAGCACAACTGTTTTCAACTAATAATAAGAAATGTTTCTTAAGCACCAAACCAGCATATTAGAATGATTTCTGAAGGATCACACTGAAGTACTGGTGTAATGATGCTAAAAAATCAGCTTTGCCATCACAGGAATAAATGACATTTTAAAATTATTATTAAACAGTTATTTTAAAATGTAATAATATTTCCCAACGCTACTGTTTTTGTCTGTATTTATCAAATGAATGCAGCTTCTGTGGGCATAAGAGACTTTTCTATGGTAGTACACATTCCATATATATAAAATGCAATTTTTTTGAATAAAAAAAAAAATACATTACTCAAATATATATATAAATAAAATAATGGTAATAATAATAGGTAGAATCAGAACCAGAATTGCTTTATTCCCATCGCTACCATTTTGTTGGATGCAAAAACATGCTGTGTAGAACTTAAATCTCATAGTAAGTTATTCATCCTGTGTGCTTTAAACACTGTGGTGAGCCAGTTCTGCCATTGTAATTCTTTTTAAAAGTTACATCTTGCACATGAAAAGATAGTGCCAACACTAAATAGGTAAACAGCCTGCTGCCTCGGTCTCACTACTGGACTGTGTCAGAGAAACTGGAGGACGTTTACGAGCTACATCATTCATGTCATTACCTCTCCAGAGCAGAGAGGGGTAAAAGACTTCCAAATCAATGGAGCTCTTTCAGAGAGCCAAATCAGATAAGCATCGACTAACTGATCAGGCATTCAGCTACTGCCTTGGCTGAGAGCATCAGGGCTGATCAGCTATTCTTCAGCGGAGCCGATACTCCTGTAAATAATCTCATCCACAGTCTGCCGTCTTTGTTCGAGCCGGGAGTGTATCTACAGGGGCTCCCCGCTCATCAAACGTGCGTGTCCTACTTTCACGCAAGGTTGTATTATCGGGAGGTCCTCTTCATTGAAGCCGTGGCTCTTTTATGCTGCCTGGAGCAGCTTGATTTTCAAAGCCTCCTGCTCGCATACCAGCTCTCTTGCATGATAAATAAACAGAGGCTGACCCGCCACAACCCGAATTCCATCATTCAATCACCAGCGTCCATCTGTTTGAATACGAGCCCTCGGAAACACATCCGATCGTTAACTGGTGTTGCGACCCAGCTCGCTGCCAAACTTCAGCGGCCAGACTTAAGTGACATTAATGGACTGGATAATTAGTCAGGCTGGAGGTTCAAAGACAAGAGTGTGTGTTTGCAGACCATGTGTGAACCAGTAAACAGATGGTGCAGAAGCATTGTGTTAATAAGAAGAGCAGGAAGCATGATGAAAAAAGTAAACACAGATACTGAGAAAATCAGCTGATGATGGAAGCTGCTTATTAGCTGAAGATCTTTATTGACAGTATGGTATTATTAAAACAGGCAGGAAAGTATGTTTTGGCATATACTGAAATCAGTAGTTTGTTGGTCTGGACAGCCTGAAATTCACAGACCTCCTTTGTAGACTACTATTCCACAGTTTGGGGAAAATTTCAATAAAATCTCTTACGATCACCAAGGCTGCTTAGTATTAAGTAATAGTATTAATGTAAAATCTTACTGACTCCAAATGTTCGAACGGTAGTGTATGCGGTATGAAACATTTGAAGTTTTTGTGTTTGTCATTCATATTGGATTTAATATTTTTAGTTAAACTTCACAATAAGGTAACTTGATTAGTTAACATGAACTAACAATGAACAATACTTATAAAGCATCAGTCGCAGTTAATGTTAATCTCATAATTTACTTTTGCGTGATTAAAATCAGACGTTGTATTTGTTAACATTAGTTAATGAACCTGGACTAACATAAACAGACAATGAATAACAAAACTTGTCAACAAAAATTAATAAGTACTGAATCAAATTTATTGCGCATTCATTGTTAGTTAATATTAGTTAATGCATTAACTAACCTTAACTAATGGAACCTTACTGTAAAGTTTTACCTATTTTCTTATGTATATATCATTTGCAACTCTATATGTAATATGTATAGTAGTAATGCACCAACATTTTGCCGTGGAACATTTTCGTCAAAAAATGCAAAACGCCTTTTTGATGAAAAGAGGAAATTTTGGCAACAAATATTAACAGAAACCAGAAATTTTAACAGATGTAAATGAGATTTGAACTTATGTTGGATTTGAAATGTGGAAGAATAAATGCAAGGGTTTATGAAGTCATGCAAGCACCTTTTTTTTTTTCTATACATTTCAACACACTCTGATGTAAGCATTCCAGCAGACCGATGATATTTCATTTTCTGTTTTATCTCAAAATTAGCCTTATGCATTACTATCGGTCAAACTTTTTTTTTAATAAACAAATAATTTGCAGTGTGAACAAAGCCAGTGTGTGTTTGATATAGAGGGCTGCGTCATGTACGATTTGCACTTCTAGTAAAGCGTGATTTTGCTGAGAGTTTTAAAAAATAACAATTTTGAGACCGAATAATGAATTGTGCCATAAGCTAAAGCAAAACACAGCACATGCACACAATTGTGCAGTAGGTCCCTTTCTTTTTTCACTGTTCAGTGTTGATAGGCTTTGAAGGAGCGTAGAAGTTTCCCAGGGGCTTGTCTGATTAATTCATATTTGTGTTCAAATCAAAAGAGGCCAAGTTTGCTTAAAGCTCATTCTTGCTCTGTGGGCTGCATTCAGATGTGCACTTCACTGATCAGGGAGATTCCTGGCTGCTCACTTCCTTTCCATCCTTTTTGGTGTTTGTTTATAGATGAATGCTGTTGACACTCTGGGTCAGACGGCGTTGCACCGGGCGGCTCTGGCTGGACACTTGCAGACGTGTAGGATGCTGTTGAGTTTTGGAGCTGACCCCACCATCGTCTCTCTGCAGGGCTTTACAGCTGCACAGATGGGCAATGAAGCTGTACAGCAGATCCTGAACGGTACAGTCTGAATCTGGGGTTTGGGATTGTTTATTTGGGCTTTGATGTTCTGTATGCTTATAAATTAACAGCTATGGAAATTCACGTTAATTTATGCTTGTGTCTGTTAGAAAACATTCCAGTGAGGAACTCAGATGTGGATTATAGACTCTTAGAAGCAGCAAAAGCAGGAGACTTGGACACTGTGAAGGTGAGAGATGCCTTAATTTGGTTTCAAATAGAAATAGGCCGGATGGTCGACTAGTTGTCTAAGAGTCAAGGGTTAAAAGAGGGGTTTGGAGGTGGGGGATCCTTAAAATCTGGTTGTGATCTGGTAGAACCAAGATGTAACATGAAACTTTATAGGATATAACTCTCTAGAAAGAGAAATTTGAGCTGTCATTTTGCTTTTTTTTTTGTGAAAAACTTTGATAATTAGTTTGAGATACTTTGTAATAACCTTTACAATGGTTTTCATTAGTATAGTCGTACAAAACAGCCCCAGGTTAGATGAGGATGAAAATACATCTGCAGTTATGGATATTGAATTTTTTTATAGACTTTTGTCTGAAATGAAAACCCTGAATGGGTTTAGTTTCTTTATCCCAGACAATTAAACATTTCAAGGACACAGCTTGCAGCTCTTAAATGTATTTTGTTCTGTACTCATGACCTTGAACAGAGTAGATGTAAGAGGACCTCACCTTCAACTGTGTGTGTGTGTGTGTGTGTGTGTGTGGTAGAGAGACAACGCTGAGCCAGCATACACACAAATGCAGCATCTTGTTACATACACTTTAGTCTACAGTTTGGACTTTTTTTCTATACGCTAACGTTCAAAGATTTTTTTGAAAGAAAACTAATTTTATTCAGCAAGGATGCATTAAATATATATCATAATAATGTTTCACAGTATTACTGTTTGTACAGTTTGTTCAAATAAATAAGAGAGACTTTAAATATATATATATATATATATATATATATATATATATATATTTACCAATCCTAAACTTTTGAATGGTGGTATGTACATTAATATATTACTAATATTGCCAAATTGTTATGAATTAAAATAAATGTTTTTAAAATTCTAAATAATTCTTAATCATTGTTAATGTAAGTACAATTTATATTCGTCTTCAAAACTAATTTCAATAATTTAAGCATAAGTCTTTTGATCAAAAGCTTTCGAACCTCAAACTTTTGATTGGTAATGTAAGCTTGAAGATAGTGATTTAGAAAGAGATGATAAAAATGTCTGTATGGATGGATGCCTTTGATGCAATCAGATCCTCATTATCTGAAAGCCTCATTATGTGTAAAGTAATTAGATCAGAGCACCAATTAGACTTTTGTCAGGCAATTAATCAGAATCTCTACTGACGCTTGCCATAATTCTGGCCTGCTACCCTATAAAAGCAGATCAAACGAAATTAATTCCTTGATGCGTTTAAGCGCTCATCACTAAAGTAAAGTTCTGTATTTGCAATATATTCATTTGCATTCAGTTTAATGCTGTTTGTTTCGTCTTGTATAGCAACTTTGCTCCCCTCAGAATGTGAACTGTCGAGACCTGGAGGGTCGTCACTCCACGCCGCTCCACTTTGCCGCTGGCTACAATCGCGTGGCCGTGGTCGAGTACCTTCTGCACCACGGCGCTGATGTCCATGCCAAAGACAAAGGGTGAGACTTCCTGCAGTTCTTCATCTGAAACTTTCCCTCCGTTGTGGAGTGAACTTCATTAACAGTCAGTGCATGAGTTAGCAGCACTAGGAGATAAGCTATAATCTTCTTGTCACTATTTATCTCTGAACTTCCCTGTCTGCTGGCAGAGGTTTGGTGCCGCTGCATAATGCCTGCTCGTACGGCCATTACGAAGTGGCAGAGCTGCTGGTCAGACACGGAGCGTCGGTCAACGTGGCAGACCTGTGGAAGTTCACCCCGCTGCACGAGGCCGCGGCCAAGGGCAAATATGAGATCTGCAAACTGCTTCTGAAGGTATTGTCATCAGTACTCCTGCTGGATCAAGCAATGACCTCTTCACTTCACTTGGCATACTTGTTGATTCAAGTGATATCTCTTTCTCTAGACGTCTGATAGCTTGGAGTTGTTAATGGTTTTTATCACTCTGTAAAGTTTTTAAATGCAGTGTGAACCGCTGCTGGGGCTTCAGAATTATTGGTGTTGACCAGACGTCGGTTTTAATGCCGTCTGCTTTCATCTCGTCTCAGGTTACTGTCGCAGAGAGGTTCAGCTTCAGAGTTGTAATGAATATGCACATTTGCCTTCAAACAAACGTGTCACTGTTTCCTAGAGTGGAACTGCTGAGGTTGAAGCTGCAGGAAAGAAATTCACATTTCACATTCACTGAATCTAAATCTCTAAGGGAAGTTGTAAAATTAATTTAGAGGTGCATTTTGTATCTGCTATATATATGTTTAGTGAAAATCTCACGTCCTCTGAAAAAAAGATGTGGATTGAATGATTGAACTCTGAAAGATGAGGTTTTTAAACTGTGCTAAGTCAGCCTTTGGGCTTCTGTGTGTATATGTACTCAATGTCCTTATCTCCTTCAGCATGGAGCAGACCCCACCAAGAAGAATCGGGATGGAAACACTCCATTGGACATGGTGAAGGAGGGAGACACGGATATCCAGGACTTGCTGAGAGGAGATGCAGCGCTTTTGGATGCCGCCAAGAAAGGGTGCCTGGCCCGGGTCCAGAAACTGTGCAGCTTGGAGAACATCAACTGCAGAGACACACAGGGACGCAACTCGACTCCGCTGCACCTGGCAGGTAATGAAAAATCATTCTGCTTCCTTCTGAGCCGTCGCTTTCAACACAGAAGTGAGAACACTTCTCTCTTTCAAATGGTACCACCATCCAGATAATTGCGTTTCTACAAAAGCTTTGAAGCAGTGTGTGAGATATCATCCCACCCCAGAGGCGAGGCAAGGAAACCCAGAAGGAAAGAAAAGGGGGACATGTTGAATTAAATCTTGGCTCTCATCCCTTTCTGAGCACTGTGTAAGCCTGGCTTCCAGGCGGGGATTCAAAAGCTTCCTTGCCATATATTAAATCTGCCTAAGACTTCGACACTGTTCGTACCGTCACCGACATTTACATGCACAACAATATTCTCTGTATGGCTTGTGTCCTTGATAAATTCTTACTCAGAATGATCTCTTTATGTGAGCTTTCCTTATATATACAGTGCGTGCAGAATTATTAGGCATGTTGATTTTCTGATCATGTTTTTTTTTTTTCAGGCACATTTGACCAATTCCAAACCACATTAATCTTAACTACTATTAATTTTGTATTTAATCATTTATAAGTTATATATAATTGTTCATTAATGCTCCAAATGAAAAACACCTTATATTCTGGTGTGCATAATTATTAGGCACGTTTTCTTTTACAGATAAAATAAGCCAAAAAAGAGTTTTAACTCAGACTGAAAAGTCTAAACTTATTAAAATGCCCATGAGAAGGATGCAATACTAGAAATTGCAGTTAAGGCATGACCACTGGACAGTGAAATGCTCATTGGGTCAGCAGGATCAGACAAATACAGGTGTAGAAGAAAATACACATGTTAACTGCAAAAGAATTAAGGTGAATAAGTAAGTGTGAAACCATCAGGAACCTTTAAGTCTCCAGCGCCACCAGTTTTCAGAACTGCAACCTACCTGGAGTCTCCAGAAGTGCAAGGTGTCAGGATCTCAGAGGGTTAGGTAAAGAATCCTAAAAAATGACCCCCACTTAATAAGAATCACAAGCTGAAGTGTAGTAAAATACATGAAGACTGTTTTTTTTTTTTTTATAGGCTTAATAGACAGACAGATTGGGAGTGACTCTTGAAGGACCAGCACCACATCCTCTTGTACCACTGTTTGGAGAATTCTTCTTCCAGAATCTGGCACTAAGTTTTGGGAGTTCATTTTTAGTCCAGACTTCAGGGTAGGAGATGGACTAAAAAGGAACTCCCAAAACTTACTGCCAGATTCTGTAAGATGAATGTGGTGCTGGTCCTTCAAGGTCCTTCTCCACCTGTTTTTGTCTTACCCTGCTGACCCAATGAGCATTTCACTGTCCAATGGTCATGCCTTAACTGCAATTTCTTGTATTGCATTAGTATTGCATCCTTCTCATGGGCATTTAATAAGTTTTGACTTTTCAGTCTGAAGTAAAACTCTTTTTTGGCTTATTTTATCT
Organism: Gila orcuttii; assembly: GCA_026230005.1. Taxonomy (NCBI): domain Eukaryota; kingdom Metazoa; phylum Chordata; class Actinopteri; order Cypriniformes; family Leuciscidae; genus Gila; species Gila orcuttii. Next base: position 31,244,322 of record JAPDVR010000014.1, read on the forward strand.
GTAAAGAAAACGTGCCTAATAATTATGCACACCTGAATATATGGCGTTTTTCATCTCCAGCCTTCTTGAACAATTATATATCACTTATAAATGCTTAAATACAAAATGAATAGTAGTTATTTGGATTCATGTGGTTTGGAATTGGTAAAATGTGCCTGAAAAAAAAAATGACCAGAAATTAATGTGCCTATTAATTCTGCACTCACTGTATGCGTGTGTGTGTGTGTGTGTGTGTGTGTGTGTGTGTGTGTGTGTGTGTGTGTGTGTGTGTGTGTGTGTGTGTGTGTGTGTGTGTGTGTGTGTGTGTGTGTGTGTGTGTGTGTATATATATATGCACATGACTGAAATAATAAAAATATACAATTGCAGCTGCATTTTTTACAAGCATGTGGCAATTCACTTATATATAATCAATTATACAATTATAATATAGTTCATAACTTACAAAATAATAATAATAAAAGTAATAGTAGGAATGATCATGTGTAAGAAAAAAAACAATCCTGCTACACTTGTACAGATTAAAAAGCTTGAAACCCACAACAGATCTGAGTTCAGGGTAGGAGAGCACTGCTCAGGATCATCATTTGCACAAAACTACAGCCATGCCAGTGACTCATAGCAGTACTCACACTGTGTGCAGAACAGCACAGATCAGCAAATGTCACTGAACAGATGGAGTGAGCACTCTGGTCAGTCCACTTATCTTGCTAGGCCAGGCCAGCAGCAGGTGGGTTACGGCCCTAACCATGAGGCAGAGATACAGACTCATGATTTTACTCTAGCTAGCACACATTCCCTATTTTCACGGGTGCAATGGGCTGTGACTAATTTGATGGTTGTGACCCTTACCTAGAGAACACGCCACTCGACTGCCGTTTGCGGGGAGAATCGTAAGATGCATCTATTCGTTCTGGCTAGATGGATTTCGTGCATGAAAATCCTGATGCTTTGTCTTGCAATTTTTAACGATTGGCAAGTGAGTAATTTTAAGGCTGTTTTAGGGGGCCTGATGTGAAACCCAGGGGATAAATATTTACCAATGTCTGCCCATCAATCAAATTTATTTATTTTATTTTATTTGTAATCTATTTTTTGTGAAGGAATGACAATTTTACGGATAAATTTAATTTAATTTAATTTTTTTATGTACAACCCAAATTCCGGAAAAGTTGGGACGTTTTTTAAATTTGAAAAAAATGAAAACAAAAAAACTTTCAAATCACATGAGCCAATGTTTTATTCACAATAGAACATAGATAACATAACAAATGTTTAAACGGCTGATGGAAACCTATATAAGGCAAGAATGGGACCAAATTCAACACCAAAAATTCAGACACTCATAACCTCGATGCCCAGACAGCCTCGAAAGAAGAGAAGATGCTACACCATGGTAAACATGCCCCCGGCCTAACGTTTTTGAGACCTGTAGCAGGCATCAAATTTGAAATTAGCTCATTTTGTGCATAAAATTATAAAATGTCTCTGTTCAAACATTTATGTTATCTATGTTCTATTGTGAATAAAAAATTGGCTCATGTGATTTGAAAGTCTTTTAGTTTTCATTTTATTCAAATTTATGCATGTTTCGCTCACTAGTTCATTTTACTGATCCGGTCTATGGAACTTTCTCTCATATAGGGAAAATGACTGCTGACTTTTCACGACATCATTACAACATGCTGACACCGTATCCACACTGTAGTTTTTTTACTCACAATAATCCTAATGTTTATCATGGTGTTAATGAGAATAAATCTGCGTTATTGAAAATAAGAGGAAAAGAGAGCGGTACAGACAAACGGATGACATATTCAAGAGAAGGAAATGAGAAACTGCTAAAAATGCCTGTAGTTTTGGGAGAACCTGCAAGAAGCGTTTGATGAACACAGCACACGCGGTGGAGTGTGTACGTGTGAGACAGAGAGCATGTTCTCATTAGTGAGGTTCTCAAAGCGGGGTTTGTGCATTATTAGAGAGCTACAGTCTGTAATGATGAGGGCTTTAATAAGTAACTGTCCTGTAGGCAGTCGTGTATGTCTGGAGCGAGAGTGAGAGGGAAAGGAAAAAGGAAGACGGTTAAAGCTGAAAATAGTAGTGTCTGGTTCTTTTTGGTTAGCGTCAACTTGTTCAGTGCCAAAGGTTGACTGCCAGATTGAGTCTGTTGGCTTATCTGCAGCGACAGAAAACACTATCTGCGCTTTGCTTCCACTTTGCACCCACTAATAAATATAATTGCTATCAGGAGTCAGCGCATAAAGATTCCAATAAAGCTGCCTAAAGAGTGTTTAATTAATTAAGTTTAATTGAGTTTTGAAGATAGGAATAGATGAAATTTCACTGAGATGGTGATGGTGGGAATTCCAATAGACCTACGTAGAGGCTGTGGCAATGAGATATCACCCAAGACAAACAATCTGAATTTGGGAACCATTAATAAATTGGCTAAAAGTCTGAGGAGGGGAAAAACTATGATTTATGAATATGGGCTGGAATAGTGTTATTTATATACTATTATAATATTTACTCATATTTTGAATTAGCTATTATTTTATATTTCAATTTTAGTTTTAGTCATTTTATGATGTGCTTTTGTCATTTTTTTATATTTTCAAATATTTCTATTTTGCCTTATTGTAATTTCAATTTTAGTACTTATATACTATTATAATATTTATTAATATTTTGAATTAGCTAAGCTTATATTATTATATATCCATTTTAGTTTTCGTACTTTTTTATTCAAGTTTTTGTAATTTTGTGCTTTTGTCATTTTTATTTATTTTTTATATTTCTATTTAGCTCTAGTTTTAGTCATTTTAGTACTTAAAATATTTCAGTTAGTTGCTGAGGCAACATTTCAAATTTTCTTTTTAAATTGTTTTTTTCATCTAATATTTATTTTTTTATTTTAGTTTTATTTCAATGAATGAAAATGATTTTTAATATATTTAAGGTTAGTTTTCATCATCGAAAAACTGCAGCACTGTCAATAACACTGGTGTGTGTGTGAAGGTTTTAAAAACAATTACATTGTGATATGTGATAAACAGCCTAGTGAAGTAAAGTTTCTGAACATTTTTTACCACTGAACTCTGTGGAAAATGTGTTGATAATACATTATAAACTTTTTACCCAAAGAGTAAAAAGCAGGTTATTATGAAGCAACAAAAAATACTGGAGCAAACTACTAAACTATTTGTTTGAAAAAACATGCCTTGTGGGCTTAATGCACGTTCCACACACAGTGACTTTCAATTCAGTGAATCTGACTGAAAACAGATGATTTAAGCAGTTTTGGCTACAATTTGGGGTTTGGGTCCATGTAGATTAATTATCATTTGTGACCCTGGATCACAAAACCAGTCAAAGTCGCACGGGTAAATTTGTGGCAATAGCCAAGAATACATTGTATGGGTCAAAATTATCGATTTTTCTTTTATGCCAAAAATCATTAAGATATTAAGTAAAGATCATGTTCCATGAAGATATTTTGTAAATTTCCTACCGTAAATATAAAACATTTATTTTTGTGAGTGAATGCAGCACAATCGCGAACATAAAATGGACAACTTTAAAGGCGGTTTTCTCAATGTTTCGATTTTTTTGCACCCTCAGATTCCAGGTTTTCAAATAGTTGTATCTCGGCCAAATATTGTCCTATTCTAACAAACCATACATCAATAGAAAGCTTAAATCATTATCTCAAAAAATTTACCCATGTGACTGGTTTTGTGGTCCAGGGCCATTATTAAAGGACTTAATATAAAACACAGTGGAAAACACATACATGTGATATGGATTGGTGACTTGAGTTTGATGATAACAGATTTTATCATGGGCAGATGGATTTACATTTCTTTGCATTTTTTTCTCCACAGCTGGCTATAACAATCTGGAGGTAGCGGAGTATTTACTTGAGCATGGGGCGGATGTCAACGCGCAGGACAAAGGTGGCCTTATCCCCCTCCACAACGCAGCCTCGTACGGGGTGAGTGCAATTGCTGATTAAAAAGGGGAGTATTTCAGTGAGACTGGGACTACATACAGCCATCTGTTAAGCCGACACATGTCGTGCCTCCGGTCATGCCAGGTCTGGCAGGAAACTGTGCTGTGGGTACCTCAGATAAACACAAACAGATGTAGATGCTGAATAATCCATGTATGTGCTCCTGAAAACTAAACACAAGGGCTTTTCCCCTCAGAACAAGTGCAAAGCTACACCTGAACCCCTCTGTGCTCTGATACAGCACTTCGTTTTCACTTCCTGTGACTGAGAAAATCAGTGTGTGGCTGTATGCAAAAAGTGTTTGGACATCTGTGTTTGCTCTGCCAACAGAACCTTGGCTTATGCACTTTTAATGAGTCACTGCGGCTCCTGATTCTTTCAGGTGGTTTCAGTTGCATTTCCACTCGCGAACAACCCAGATGCCGAGATGATGCCATTTGCGAGCCTTAATCCGCACTGCACAGAACTCAGCTAATACGGGATTTCTGGAAATCAAATCAAGCGAATTCAGAGAAACTCATTTTAGGTGATGGTAGTTGGAGGTATTTATCAGCGTCTGCCCTGTGGAGGTATACAGGGATGTGATTAAAACATGCAGATGGATGGGAGCAGATTGCGGTTACATAAACATGCTGGATCAGAACTAGCCTGACTCCGGCCCTCGACCACACTCGTATACGCTGCGGTCCAAGAAACAGGACCTCTGTGACTGGAGCGGGGAGATTCTGATTGGCTGCAACCAGAGTGGCAGGTGGCCCTAGCTTTTCTGATTGGCTAGAGGAGAGCTGGCGGCCGGCCGAATGCTGGCTGACCTTGAGTGCGCCTCCCTCTGTTCAAATGCAGCCTGTTTGTGTAGAGACTGTCAACGCTTGGCAAACACAGGTAGCTGATCGCAGTTCCATACAGTCACTGCTGCTGATGGGAGGGCGGCTCAGGACAAGCTCAGCCACACACACTGCACACCACAACTCTTGAGTTGGCCAAAACCCAAGCTTGTTTTGTTCTGTGCTTTCCATTGGTAGTGAGAATGTTTCTCATATGCCATTTAAAGGGATAGTCCACCCAAAAATTACAATGGCCCAGTCCCAATTCGCATACTATCCGTCCTAAATAGTATTCGAAAATAGAATTAGTACGTCCCAAATCGTAGTATGTTCCAAAGATACCCGGATGGTCTACTATTTCCGGTCAGAATCTGAAGTGCAGATCGATGCACACTCTAACGGCTAATATTGCCCACAACCCATCGCGTTTTGGACGAGGATTCGGTTAGAACTACAAACACGAGTGAAAAGTGTTAAAAAAAAAAAAACTACAGACATGGAGGACGCGCGAGTCCGGCAGTTATGTAGAGAGGTTTAGAAAAAGGGGTTTGAGTGATTAATTATCAGTATCTAACCTGACGAAAATGGATTTATTCAAAGTTATCTACATTATATTGCATCTTCAGCAGTATTGTGAACTTTTGTAAAGATACGTTTAGCCATTACCTTTTAAATGCATCATTATATTCAAATTGCAAACACACGAGGAGAGTCTCCGCATGAAAGACCCACGAATGGCAGATGAACGTGCTCTCCGAAACAGTTGGAAATCAAATTAGATTGAATGGAGGATTTTAACTGTGACAAGATGATTGACAGGGCAGTTTACGGGGACAGGATGCACGCAACAGATCTGTCCGTTAAAGATGACGTGATAGTATGTCCCAAAGCTTGCCTACTCTTTTGCTACATACTCAAAAGTATGTACTTTTTCTTCTTCACAAAAAGAGTACATACTTTTAGGTTGTAGTATAAGTAGGCGAATTAGGACTGGGCCAATTATTTAGTCATCCTCATGGTGTCAAACTCAGTGCTGTTATTGTTAACTAAAACTAAAAGTATTTAAAAACAAAATAGTTACTTGAAATATGTAAAGTAAAATTTAAATATTAGATAAGTTAAAGCGGAAGTGCTAATATTACTAACTGGAATAAAACAAACTGAATTAAAACAAAAAATTAAATGAAATACATTAAAACTTTTTAGAAATATAAAAAAAATCAAAAAGTAATAAAAATGACAAAAGCACATACAAATTACTAAAATTAAAACTAAATTTAAATTTTTTAAATAAAACCAATTCAAAATGTAACTCTAATAGTATTTAACTCTTTCCCCGCCATTGACAGAATTTTCTGGGAATCCATGTTTTCATTGTTATACAGTAGTGAGCGCTATTACGCATCTTTTGAGTACAGAATCTCCGGATCAAAAACACAGGTGAAGAAACAGAAACCAGCGCACTTGTATCTTAAAACATTTTTTTTTTTAAATGCTGGTATGAAAAATGTTATCCTCCAGTCAGCTATTAACCGCTATCACCTGATCACGAAATGACTTGAACGTGAAAATTGTATCAGTCTAATTAATTAACAAATCATTTTATACTGATTTTATAGTCTGACTTATTTAAAAAAAAAAAAAAAAAAAGATTCTTTGATTATTTTGAGTAAATCATATGATTGTTTTGAATCAATTGATTCACTCAAAAGAGTAGTTAAATTCACAAATGGAACATAGCTACTTTTCTCATTCACTTGCCAAGTAGAGCTAGGGAGGATGTGTATATTTTAAATCAATGACAGTTTACATTTTGGTTTGTTGTTTACACAAAGCTTTAGAAGAGTAATCTGGACCACTTTAAAAATATAACTGGGTGACAATCCAGTATATGAAGTCTAAAACCAGGCAAACTTTTACACCAAAGCAGATCTTCTATATAAAGGTCTATGCTTCATTTTTTTTTAATTAACAAGCTTTAAAGATTGTATACTGTATTGTACATTAATTTTGTTAATAAGCCTCTGTCTTCCCTTCCAGCATGTGGATATCGCGGCCCTGCTGATCAAATTCAACACCTGTGTAAATGCCACTGATAAATGGGCCTTCACGCCCCTCCACGAGGCTGCACAGAAGGGCCGTACGCAGCTCTGCGCTCTTCTGCTGGCTCATGGGGCCGACCCCACCATGAAGAACCAGGAGGGACAGACACCCCTGGACTTAGCAACGGTAATGCCTTTAGAAGATACCTCATGGACATCAAAGCACATATTTATATATTGCCATTCATTTAACAGAGCTACAGATTTGCATGTCGAGACATAGACCAGTTTAAACCCAACTTTTATAAAAGTTTCATGCTCTGTAGAATCAGAATCAGAAAAAGCTTTATTGCCAAGTGTGCTTGCACACACAAGCAATTTGTTTTTTGGTACTGAGGCTTCCAGTGGACATATACAAATACAAATACAACAAGAAACATAATACTACAAATTATAAGAATAAAAAATAAAAATATAAATATATGAGAATAAAAGTATCACAGTTGGGTTTTGTCAGAATAGACATTTTCAGATTTACAGATTATGAACATATTTACAGTGTTTTGAATATTATAAATAAATAAATCTACATATAAGTATCACCTGAGTTGTAGGGTATTGCACTAAACAGTGGGAGTATTGCACTTAAGGCATATGCCTTGGGAGGAGTGTTAACTGTTCAGGAGGGAAATGGCCTGTGGGAAGAAACTGTTCCTGTGCCGAGATGTTCTTGTGGCCAGTGATCTGAGTCGCCGTCTTGACGGTAACAGTTCAAACAGGAGGTGTCCAGGGTGAGTGGAGTCTGTGATGATTTTACCTGCTCTCTTCCTCACTCTGGAAGAGTACAGGTCCTGGAGGGTTGGCAGGGGGGCACCAATGATCCTCTCCGCAGTCCGGACTGTCCGTTGTAGTCTCCTGATTTCTGATTTGGTAGCTGAACCAAACCAGACAGTGATGGAAGTGCATAAGACAGACTCAATGACGGCTGAGTAGAACTGAATCAGCAGCTCCTGTGGCAAGTTGAACTTCCTCAGCTGGCGAAGGAAGTACAGTCTCTGCTGGGCCTTTTTCACAATGGAGTCAATGTGATTGTCCCACTTCAGGTCCTGAGAGATGGAAGTGCCCAGGAACCTGAATGACTCCACTGCTTCCACAGTGCTGTTCATGATGGTGAGTGGGGGGAGTGCTGGGCTGTTCCTCCTGAAGTCCACGATCATCTCCACTGTTTTGAGCGTGTTCAGCTCAAGGTTGTTATAACTGCACCAGACAGCCAGCTGTTCAACCTCCAGTCTGTAAGCAGACTCGTCACCGTTTCGGATGAGACCGATGACAGTGGTGTCGTCTGCAAATTTCAGGAGCTTGACAGTGGGGTCTTTAGAACTGCAGTCATTAGTGTACAGGGAGAAGAGCAGTGGGGAGAGAACGCACCCTTGAGGGGCGCCAGTGCTGGTGGTGAGACTCCTGGATGTGAGTTTCCCCAGTCTCACTCGCTGCTGCCGGTCCATCAGGAAGCTGGTGATCCACTGACAGATCGAGGATGGTATGGAGAGCTGGGTCAGTTTGGCTGTGAGAAGACCAGGCATGATGGTATTGAAGGCCGAACTGAAGTCCACAAAGAGGATCCTTGCATAAGTCCCTGGTCTGTCGAGATGTTGCAGGATATAATGCAGTCCCATGTTGACTGCATCATCCACAGACCTGTTTGCTCTGTAAGCAAACTGAAAGGGATCCAGCAGGGGTCCAGTGATGTCCTTCAGGTGGGCCAGCACCAGTCTTTCAAACGACTTCATGACCACAGACGTGAGAGCGACAGGTCTGTAGTCATTAAGTCCAGTGATTTTGTTTTTTTTGGGGACAGGAATGATAGTGGAGCGTTTGAAGCAGCAGGGAACTTCACACTGCTCCAATGATCTATTGAAGATCTGCGTGAAGACCGGGGCCAGTTGGTCAGCGCAGGCTTTTAAACAAGCAGATGAGATGCCGTCTGGGCCTGAGGCTTTCCTAGTCTTCTGTTTTTTGAAGACTCGGCTCACGTCCTCCACACAGACCTTAAGCTCAGGTTGGATGGCAGGAGGGGGGAGTAATGGGAGTGCAGGAGGTGATGGTGAATGTGTGAAGTGCAGGTCAGAGCCGGTGTGTGGTGTGAATGAGGGCTTTTCAAACCTGCAATAAAATGAGTTTAAATCATCAGCCAGGTGTTGATTGTCCACAGATCGGGGAGATGGTGACTTGTAGTTGGAGATGTTCCTCAGGCCATTCCAGACTGATGATGGGTCGTTGGATGAAAACTGTTTTTTCAGTTTATCAGAGTAGCTTCTTTTAGCAACTCTGATCTCCTTTGTCAGTCTGTTTCTGGCCTGGTTATACAAGATTTTATCCCCACTTCTGTAGGCATCCTCTTTGGCATGACGAAGGTGTTTGAGTTTCCCAGTAAACCATGGTTTATCATTAGTAAATGATAAGAATGTCCTGGTAGGAATGCATGTATCCTCACAGAAACTTATATATGATGTTACAGTACCTGTGAGCTCATCCAGATCGTTGGTAGCAGCTTCAAAAACAGTCCAATCAGTGCAATCAAAGCAGGCCTGTAGATCCTGCTCTGCTTCATTAGTCCATCTTTTTACAGTCCTTGTTACAGGTTTAGCTGATTTCAGTTTCTGCCTGTAGGTCGGTATGAGATGAACCAAACAGTGATCAGAGAGCCCCAAAGCTCCTCGTGAAACGGAGTGATACGCATCTTTTATTGTGGTGTAACAGTGGTCCAGTATATTACTGTCTCTGGTGGGACATGTAACGTGTTGTCTGTATTTAGGTAGTTCACGGGAAAGATTTGCTTTGTTAAAATCCCCAAGAATGATTAAAATAGACTATTGTTAAAATAGGTTTGATTAAAATAGGACTATTGTTCTGGCTGTAAGATCTCATATGGTTCAGGTGGCATAGACTATCCTGAGAAATTGGGACATTTATCTTCTAAACACAAGCTAAGGTGTTTAAACCCGTATCCCCGTGTGTTCAGGCTTGTGCGAAGCAAATGGTAAATCTACCCTAACCTTTACTAATTGGGCTCTTGTGGCTGTGCTCATGCCAGGTGCTAATGACACAGCTGTTCTCATCTTTTATTGTCCAGTTCTAGACCAAGAAGCCAAACTAATGCAGTGTTACAACTACTGTTTAATTTATTCCCTCGCCCATGTGGCATGCTACTGTAACATGAATATTAGATGATTTTAGTTGTATTTAAAACTGATCAGACACAATTTCTTATGGAAATTAGTGTTGAGTTTTTTCCCTCTGATCTCCAGGCTGATGATATCCGGGCGCTGCTGATTGATGCCATGCCCCCTGAAGCTCTGCCTAGTTGTTTCAAGCCCCAGGCTACGGTGGTCAGTGCCTCTGTCATCTCTCCAGCATCCACACCTTCCTGCCTGTCCGCCGCCAGCAGCATCGACAATCTGGCCGGGCCCCTGGCAGAGCTGGCTGTACCTGGAGCCTCAGGCCCCGCTGATGGGGCTACTGGATCAGAGAGGAAGGAGGGAGAAAGTAAGTAGATCATGTGATGTAACATTTTTTATTTTAAGTAGGTCTGCAACAAATCCATTTTTGATAAAAATAAATAAAATAAAACATTTTTTTGATATAAATTCTCAGTTTAAAATGAACTGTTTTTGAGAAATTATGCTTTATATAAGTTGAAATGCTAACAAAAGTAATAATATTTGATGAGAACAATAACTGTAATGGGATTATAACCAAGAGTCTCCAAGACTTACATTTATAATTTTTTTTTTTTTTAAAACAGAAATTATAGTAAGATTATCTTGCCAGAGCTTTCTACCACTTAGTGAAATACGTTGTGAAATGTTTGTTTGTAATAATAATAATACATGGTGGAGTAATATATAATACTACATACCAGTGCTGTGCAAAATACCAGTTCATCCGGTATACCGTTTTCAATTTTGTGTGCAATGTGTTTTTTTTGCAAATACCGCCAGTAGCTTTAAAGATTCTGTGATCACACAGAATAAATAAATATATATATGGTTATAACAGTATTTTACATTAAGTGCACTTATGTGTACTTACTGTGTACTTACCTAAGAAAGTACTGGTTAATATAAGGTAACTACATGGGTTAAGGTTAGGTTTAGGGATAGGTTCAGGTTAGTACCTAGTTATTACCCAGTAATTGTAATAACTATAATTAGTACATAGTATGTACATGGGGAACAGGACTGTAAAATAAAGTACAAGTAATTTTTTGAATCGTGATTAATCGCATACTTATCGCGAAATTATCGCATCATTTGCTATATCCAGCAAAGTAAACTATCATATTGAAGGATGATTCTCACAAAACTGTAATAACCAAATGATATAACAGTCCATATCATTCACAAATATGTGCAAACCAAAGAACACACAAGGGAAAAAAAACATTACAGAACAAAACTTTTCAGAATACAATGTACAATGCATTTTCCTAATGGGCTTTCTCTCATCAATCTAAAAACAAATATATATATATATATAAGGTATGTGTGTATGTATATATGTATATATATATATATATATATATATATATATATATATATATATATATATATATATATATATATAGTTGTTATATGTGTAATTGTTAGTTAACCCTAAACCTAAATGTAATTAAGCCCTAAATGTTTAATTATAGTTCTATGAGATATGATTTTTTTGTTTTTCTCTATAGTTACAATTCTGGATATGAACATCAATCAGTTCCTGAAGAGTTTGTGTTTGGAGCATTTGCGGGATATTTTTGAGCGGGAACAGGTAAGGTCACTTCCTAGGATCAAATCAATTTCAATCATCTCAATCTCATCAGTTCCACTCCACACATTAAATTGCCAGCTGTCCCATGTAGAGAGGCCTGCTGTTGTTTCCTGAAGAGAACCCTAGGCCCTTCTCGTCAAAGTTCTGTAAATGCAATGACATCCCTGGCCTCGTAATTATCTCCTTTCAATATACTCTCTCAGCACCTTGGCTTTATGATTTCCAGTCATCACCTCTTCAGCCGGAAGCTGTGAGATAACTAGCGTCTCCCAATCTTTATAGTTGTGAGAGAGATCCTGTGTGATGGGTCTGACCTCTACGCCTCTTTTTTTGATTAATACAGTTGTGCCGCTCCCTCACACTGAGCTCAGGACTGTTATTCCTCTGGCTTTTCTTCTTCACGGCTTCGACTCAGTGAGGGTGAGCCGTGGGACGCGATTGGCACGCTGTGCTAGACCCGCCACTCATTTGCACATAGATGAACAGAAATGGTCTTGGCGGCCACCAGCTGGGAAGAGCGCTTGATGTGAGGGGCTGAAATCAGTTGTGATTGTGGCTTTAGTAAGACACATTCATCTGTCTCACAGTGACTCACTCGTCTGCTCGCTCTCCATCTTATTCCGGCTCGCTGTGCTTATGGGAGATGGAGCATGAAGAGGCAACAGTTTTGCAGAGACGGTGCGACAGACTTGAGTGCAAATGAGATTGAGGACACGCTCACAGATCTCATACGCGCACCAATGCCGTCATTAGACGCATCTGATTTAAGCCTCGGCACAGTTTAGAGCCGTCTCCTCACTTTACTAGAGCCGTCAGAAGGGCAGCATGCAAATATTTGTCATTTTTAGATGTCTTCTGTATGTCTGCTGCATTTCCACTTCCCTTTGAATAGAGATGCGTCATGCTGGTTGACTAGTCCAACATTTGATAAATTAATTAGTGAGGTTGTCTTCTTCGTTCTTATGTTCTAATGTTTTACTTTTGATATTTTACTTTGTAATTATTAGTTTGCATGGTAAAACCATGTTGGACAGCTGTGTCTTTAAATTTCATCTGTTTAAAAGCACCAGTTAACGCCACACACATTCAAGTGGACATTTTGGTTGGGTTTTTTGAGCATCCCACCATGAACTTTGCTGTTCTTGCTTAACGCAAGAATTCGTCTAATGTAAACGCCACCTAATAAACTCATCCAATCAGGTTAAACAAAACCAGGTTAAAAACCATAGACCTTAATCAGGGTAGACGCCATATTGAATTTAACATGGATGAAAACAAGGCTGAGGAATAGACTTGCAGTCATTACAATGGCATGCACTGAATAAAGGTCCTAGATCACGTAATTTTCATAACTCGTGAAATTTTCATAACATGTCTACTAACACCAACAAGGATAACTTTAACTGTAAATGTATTCGTGTTCACACCTAAGCACGATAAAGTTCTTTTTATTATAAGCGCTGGCTACAGTCATGTTGTCTGCTGCTTTAAATGCTCAAAAAATTGTATTGGCTATCAATGTTTTTGTCGTTTATCAGCTCTATATAAATATATATATAGTTGTGATGTGGACATAGAATTAAAATGATGAGTTATAGTTATAGTTTACATTTACATTTACATTTATTCATTTAGCTGACGCTTTTATCCAAAGCGACTTACAATTGCTATATATGTCAGAGGTCGCACGCCTCTGGAGCAACTAGGGGTTATAGTTACCGTCCTTGATTAAGTCGGCTAGTCGGTTTTTGTAGGTTTTGCACTAGTCTGTAGTAAATCTGCTGAAGTTCTTTTTCAGCTTTGGCACAAATGAAAACTTCACCAAAAGAATTGAAGAGAGAGATAAAAGAGAAATGGAATCTTTCCAGCTGTGGTCATCACACCTTCACTGCTATAATGACCAGTGCTGCGAGTCCTATCGATTGAAGTGCACAGTGCTTCCTGAGAGAGAGAGCAGTTGGCAGCTCCTGGGCTAATGGCTTCTGACAGAGCTATCATAGATGTGATGCATTGCCAATAAGTGGGCCATTGGAATTGAGAGTGTGAGAGTTTGAGATTACACAGGGGTCATTCACTTCCATTCATACAATGCTGTTCAAAAGTTTATAAAAAGTTTCATATTTTTGAAAGTCTCTTATGCTCAATATATATAAGTTTGGCCATATTCATTGAAATCCAAAATAATTTCACATTCTTAGTCCAGTGTGATTAAACCTTAATGCTCTCTGTAAGACACACGCTGGCTCAACGGCTCCCTGCCTCAGTCTAGCATGCGCAAATCGCCGTCTGCGTGTTTGCTTTTGTCTGCTTGTTTTGTGTAGGAGGCATATTCAGCAATAATCGTTCTGTGTGTTATGAGTCACACGAGATAATATCCATCCAAGCCTCCTGCCGCTCTTAGAGTTTATCATCTCAGTAGGAGGAAGTTTCACATACCAACACGCTGAGAAAATGAAAAATTTCACTGTTGGCTGTTTTTGATGCAGTCGAAATTGAACTCGAAATGAGACGCTTCATGACATTTTTAATTGGAACTTCATGTGATTTGTTGTGCCTGCAGACTACTTTAGTTTCCCTTGTTCTGATTGGTGTTCACTTGTGTTAGATTTCGCTTGATGTGCTGGCTGACATGGGGCACGAGGAGCTCAAGGAGATCGGGATCAACGCATACGGGCACAGACACAAACTCATCAAAGGCATTGAGAGGCTGCTGGGCGGTCAACAAGGTCTAGTTCCAGCTTCTCTCTTAAACACCATCTGTTCATGACTAAGCAAACCACGCTGCACTGAGGTAACATAGTTTTATGTGTTGGTCTGCTTCCTAACAGGTGCCAACCCATACCTGACATTCCACTGTGCGAGTCAAGGCACGGTGCTGATCGACCTGGCACCTGATGACAAAGAGTTTCAGTCAGTAGAGGAGGAGGTGAGAGTGCACTCCAAATCAGCAGATCTAGGAGCCTTTTCCTTCCAAAGCATGTGAAATATTATTCTACATTATAAAATGGATATTTCTTGTATTAGATGCTGATATTTTTAGGCTTAATTTATTTGTGTATTTATTTTATTTATTCATTTATTTTGTGGTGATATGCATTTAGACATGCATTAACAACCTTCAACAACTAAATTAACTAAACTAAAGATGTTCCTTGATCATACAGTTTTTTTTTGTGTGTGTGATGAATATGGTTTGTTTTAGTGTGCGATAAGCAATAACTTATTTATAGTCTTATATAACCTATTTTTGGTCTTATTTTATCAATTTTACTTTGCAATAAAAGTTATTACATATAGTCTTATATAACTTGTAGTCTCATTTTTTTATTTTAGTTAGCGATTTGTACATTTTTAATAGTCATAACCTATTGTAATCTTATTTTATTTAATCTTATTTTTATTTTATAGTTATTAAAACTTATTTCTAGTCTTTTGTAACTTATTTGTTTTATTTCTTTTTTTATTCTAGTGTGTTAAATTACAACTTGTTTATAGTATAATAGAACTCATTTGTGGTCTTATGTTATTTTTTTTTTTAGTGTGAGCTATTATTTTAATCTTAGATAACTTATTTAGTCTCAAGTTACTTAAGCTAAGTTAGTTAGCTCTCATATATAACATTATTTAACATTTTATTTTACCCTATTGAAGGGCTGCGTGGTCTTCAATGGTTGTTTTTATGTAACATTATGTTTTTGTTTACAGCTGCAAAGTACGATCAGAGAGCACAGGGATGGGGGCAATGCGGGGGGCGTTTTCAGCAGGTACAACATCCTGAAGGTGAGTGCATTTTTCTATTTTCTTTTCTATTTATTCTAGACACGTTTGATTAGTTAGTTTATGGACCAACATAGTTAGTTTAACATCTAATGTCAACTTTGTGCAATGGTACAGATTCAGAAGGTGGTGAACAAGAAGCTGAGGGAGCGATACTCACACAGGCAGAAGGAGATCGCAGACGAGAACCACAACCACCACAACGAGCGCATGCTCTTTCACGGTACGGCTCCAGCTCACGGTCACGAGATGAATGACCTGTCATAAGTGCTTTTTGGGAAAGTTCAAGCTACAAAAGAACCTTTTTTTCACCCATATCAGACTCAAAAGCTTCTTTCAAACAATGTTAACTCAGTTTTCCAGTTTTTACATAAGAATAATCAACTTCCTTTTTCTTCATCTACAAGGGTCACCATTCATCAACGCCATCATCCATAAAGGGTTTGATGAGAGGCACGCCTACATAGGGGGGATGTTTGGGGCAGGGATCTACTTTGCAGAGAACTCCTCGAAAAGCAACCAGTATGTGTACGGCATCGGAGGAGGGACGGGCTGCCCCACACATAAAGACCGCTCCTGTTACATCTGTCACAGGTACATACACATATGATTCTTCCCCTTTTTTGAGTCTGATAGCGATATCCATGGGCTTTTAAGGTTATCAGCTAACCTAACTAGTTCTTTTTATCGTTAGGGAGAAGAAAACGATGTTAGGGAGAAGAAAAAGTTTTTTTTTTTTTTTTAGAAATTAATCTGTATATGCGATGGACATCGGTTATGTTCATTTTTGCTGGCTCCTTTGAAGGTATCTTGAGTAAAACGGCTCTATATTTAACAAAGCACTTACAAAAGAAGCGACCTGTTTTATAGAATACGGAAGTTTGTGACAAAAGATCCTAGATTAGCTCTCAATATAAATTGTTGTTCATCAATGATAAAACAGGAGTACGTACCCTAAATGACCAGCTGATGGCGCTGTCTATCCTATAATCCAGTGCATCTCAACAAGTTTAGTACAAGTGTTCATTATACAAAAGTGTAAAGAAAATCAGACACTGTATATAATTACAATCATAAACACTGATTAAAATTCTAATTACTAAAATGAATTAATCTAAATTCATTAGATCCATGGATTTTATAGTTATTTATAGTTATTAATGGATGGATGTAGGGTACTACTGTCCATGTATGTAGGGTACTACTATGTAATAATTGATTTACACGTAAGCTTTGATACATGTCACACGTCACACATTCAGTGTGCAGAAAGCTCAAAGGTTTCCAAAGTTTGTGTGCATATACATACATATATATATATATATATATGCACGCAAAATTTGGAAACATTTGAGCTTTGGTATATATTATTTAAAATTAATATAGTATATTGAAAATTATATTGTAATGTATAAATATAAATCTGTATATATAACAAATGATATAATTGTTTATATTTATAATTGTATTAATTATATTAGATTCTTTTTCAAATGCCGTTTTATTTTCAATTATTTAATTAATATATGATTAATTGTACTGTAATAATTTTTTTTTATATTATTATTATAATTGAATTAAAACATAATGTTATAGTTTTATTTATTGCAAATATAATTGTGCTGTTTGCAGGCAGATGCTGTTTTGCCGGGTGACTTTGGGTAAATCCTTCTTGCAATTCAGTGCCATGAAGATGGCCCACGCTCCTCCAGGGCACCATTCCGTCATCGGCCGACCCAGCGTCAACGGGCTAGCCTACGCCGAATATGTCATCTACCGTGGAGAACAGGTGAGAGGGCTCAGATATTTTAACAACTGAAAATATAAACGCACAACATTAAAACAAATATTTAAGGTAGTAGATATTCAGTTTGTTTCCAATTTTTATGTTTTTGCAGGCCTACCCAGAGTACCTCATCACATACCAGATCATTAAGCCAGACAGCACACCTCCTTCCCCAGCAGCGGCGGAGCAGAAGTCCTAGTCTACGCGGGTCACAGATCAGCAGCCCTGCAAAACACTCAGACTGTTACCCAGACATTTCACACACATCCACAGACGCCTCCTGTAAGCCTCTGCACTGCCTCTTTAATTTGCAGTTATGCTCCATTTCTGTCCTCGTGAGTGTTTACACGAAAGAGTTGCCTTGGCTGGCCGTGTCCTGGACCTCCTCTTCAGGTCAAAGGTCAGGACATTGGCCACAGTGTTGCTTCAGGGCTCAGTGAAAGGACTGTTCCGTGAAAGACAACAAGTGACCTCTTCCCTGTCATTTTACGCGATCTAACACTGTTCAAGCATTTGCTTACTTTCTTTGAAACGGTTTTACTAGTACTGTGATTAATTACCCATTTTATTTTCATCAATATGATTCACAATAACAGACCACGTATCTCACAATAACAGACCACGTCTCAAAGTGATCTGACATTTCAGCAATCCTCCTTTCCATTGTTGAAGTTCACTAAAGAGCCTGATAATCTCGTTGTTGTTTTTTTTCTTTATGCATTGTTGTTTAAAAAGAGCCTTAGAGGGGTTTTAAAGCAAAAAGAATGTTGATGCAGAGACCAGAACTATTCAAAAAGCCTTTGACCACAAAATAGCAAAATGTTTTATTTTATTTTTTATTTTTTGTACACTTTTTTTTTTTTTTACATATCTTTGCACAGGAACACTGGTCAGAATATCCCATTCCATTGTCATAGCCTAATCCGAAAATGAATCTTTTAAAAAATTTGCACATTTAAGCAGGACTTAAGTTATTCAAAATTATTTTAAAAAGACATAGGTTAAAAAAAAATTCCAGTAATGTACAGGTTGTGTAATGGACAATGCCTTTGTATAGCTTTTAATGTTGTTTACTGATTCAGAGTGGGTTTTATTACTGTAGTACTGTAAAGGAAGTGGGAATTTTTGCTTTCAGATCTTTTCTTCAATATTTTTAGACGACCATGTGACTCCGCTTTGGAAGTCACTCCTTTTGCTTTTGGCTTGTTTTGAATCACAACCACGGGAATTCCTAAATCTTGTTCATTCCAGTCCTGTTTCTCGGGTCAGAGAAACGCCCTCTTTTACGAGGGTGTCCGTAACATTTTAACTGTTACACACTACTGATATCAGCATTCATGTTACAGAATGAAATGAAGGACGTGGCTCTACCTCTGGAAGTCTCATGGTTTGGTTGCTTTGCTCAGGTGTAGTTTGTTGTTCTGTACATGTGTACTGGAGGACATCTGCCTTACTTTAGGACTCTCTGTGTTCAATCCAGAGATAGAGAGAGCAGACCTTTCTTCTCCTCTTAGTAGTATGAGCACAGACATGGCCACTGCTCCCCTCAAGCCAATACGTGGGAGATCCTGAACTATTTCTCAATTCTCTGAGCTGTATTTTTACTTTATTTCCATCTTCCTGTGAAATTTAATCAGAAACGGCTTGTCTACCGTAAGCCATCTGCGGATTAATCAAACACTCAATCATGTAAAATGGTCTTAATAAAGTACATGTCATAAATACTGTCTGCTCTCTTTTTTCCACACTTGCTGAACCCATTCAGTTTCCTTATTCAATTATATTATAGTAAATACATTAATATTAGGTAATATTTTTTTATTATTAAATACTTTTTTATTTTACAGTACAAATGGATTGGGGGGGGGGGGCTTAAAAAAACGTGCATCACAATAAGTGTAATTGTGATTGTCAAAAAATGTGTTAACTTAACAGAATTTTAATAAAGTTTAGTGACAACGTGTTACAATGTTTACATGGTACAATGACTGCTAGGCTACTGTTTTTATTATTGCTTGACACAAATTTCAAGATTTCAGTTCAATTCTTGTGATTTGATTCCGATCTTGATTCAATATTGACTCATTTGGATAAATATTAGGTACAGTACTAGATAGATGTTAATTTTTCTCAAGAAAAATATCTCACCTAATGCTGTAAACATACAGAGAGGCCTATCAGCTGGTATTATTAAAGGTTAAAAATAACAAATTAAATATAATAAGTATGCAATATAATGCATATATTTAGCAAAATACTCCTCTCCATAGCTATTTTTTCTAGCCAACTAACGTGCTAAGGTTATTAAATGGCTTTCCAGAGGTATGCTAAATGTAACGTTATGAGACATAATTGTTCTCATGCTGTTTTATTGACTTCTTTCGGCGGTTGAAAAACCGATCGATATTAGCTACATATGAAGCATATATACATTTCGGTAAGTTGTACTATATCTTTCAACATACCTGCTATTGTTCATTCGTAGTAAAGAGTAAGATCGGTTTACCTGCAGCCTGAAATGAGGCGCTACAGCGATCTGTGGTCACATTTATTATATTATTTATTGTTTGAATTTCGTAATAAAATTGACAGAATCTGAGAGCTGAGAATTTTTTTCATATCAAAAGTAACCTGCTCTGTCTTGTCTGTCAGTGTCAGTGTCCTCTTTGCTTCGCGATTTTTCTCGGCGTAAGAAAATGGATGTGTGGCGTGAGAGCGTGTGAAAAGTGCCGAATGTGTGAGAGTTGGCAGCCACACTTTACTGAACCCTTGTGAAGTAGGCCTTACTACATGACGATATATTTAGAGGCCTACAGTGCAGCTGCTGCATTCATGGAATACCTGGACATATCAGGTCATTTTAAAATGGACATTATTAATATTACATGTTCTACTTATGCTCTGCTTTGAAATATTCAATCCAAATCGCTTTTGTATTTTTGAGTAGCCTAAATTGTTCAGTCGTGTCGTTTTTTTTTTTCAATTAATCATTCGAACGTCTTCATAAAATTGTCTGAATAATTCATTAGTGAATCGTTATGAATTAAAAAACACAAAAAAGGTCGTGATATTAATATGGAGATTGGTCAAACGCTTGCAAACCTTCGACCGTTTCCCAGAGTAGGCTAAACATCATTTTAAATCTTTACGATTGCTTACTAAAAATGTTAATAATTGTGATGCGTTAAATGTGACCAAAAAGAGTTGTGTGTCCATGTTTGTGTGATTTTTGCTATGGTACATTTCAGCTTCTACCTGATTTTATGAAATATTTTCAGACACACTGAAGCAAAATTGCTATTACAAAATTATGTTTGGCTTTAAACGTTTTACAGTTTAGCTACAGTATGTCTGATGGTTAAGTGAAAAAATATGATCAAGGAACACACTAGTGTTTTGTTTTCCAGCAAACTTCTCGTTAAATAAGTGGATTGTTTGAGTCAGAATTGACCATGACGTGATTGCAGATAACAGAACACACGTTAGAGGGCGCTGTGGCTCTTCAAAAAGAACTTCTATTGAACCTATTCAAAATTCTACCCTCATTTATCCGATAAAAGCTAAATCACTTCTCCTGCATAATAGCGCGCTCTATTCTTTTATATCTTTTCTTAGTCCATGTAAGAAATAATTAGATGGCTCATGTTCTATTCATTTTACAAAATTATTGCAATATTACTTACAGGCCTACTGCTATAGACTAGAGCAAAATATGATCCTGGAGATCTGTAGATTTTGTTCTTCTATACAATTAAATCACGCCACATTTTCATTACAGAACACAGTTTATATTTAACAATGACAATCGTGATATAAATTAAATGTACATATAATACAACAAAACATGGTAGAGTTTAAAAAAATCCTAACCCTCTGAATGATATTGCCATGAGCCGTCAGACAATAACATTTCACAAGTACAGTAAAAATTATTGCATTCATCTCATCAGTGATTGACAGACAAACAGACCATGTTAAATGCAAAAAAAAAAAAAAAAAACACGCTGCTTGGTTATAACTTCAATTCCGACCAGGTGCTAAACAAACCTCAAATAAATTTAGCATCACTTAAAAGTGCTATAAAAGGTGCCCACAATCTAATATAAAAAGAAGTAGGTACCAACACACATACACATAGCATCTGCTATATGGACTCTTCAAGGCATGTTTCCCTCACAGAGCTTCTCAAAGGGAAATAATACAAATCAAATTGACTCATAGGAAAGTGGCTTCCCAATAATCCCATTCCCAACTTCCAGTGTAAAAAGGTTCAGTGTACAACCCAGCATCACCATTCCTTAAATAGTCTATTAATGAGAACATTCCGTGCGCACAGTCATTGTTGGTAAGGCATACAGCAGAAATAATTCATAAAATCTCCTCAGTACAAATTGGCAAAGAAAATCGGACGTTTAAAATCGTGATCAAACAATATAACAAAAGAAAACAACATACAGTGCTTTGGTGGCGATTGGGAGGAAGGAGAATCGGGTTATTGCTCTGATCAGTAACAGGAACGGATCTGTATTGCAGATTGAAATGCTTTGAATGTCTCGTGATCAGTCTGAAGGAAAGGTGAGTAAAAGTGTACCTTCTCTGTACAAGGCACTGACAAATGCTAAACGAACTTGATGAAAGACACTTCCTGCTAAAGGTCATGCCACGGCGGTCTCTATCAAAGGAATTCAGGAAGGCCAGCGAAAGAGGAAGTGATAAATGGGAAGTCCAGATGCGACGTGAACAACCTGTCAGGGTCAATGGACCTCCTGCAAATGAAAAGTCTTTGAAAGTGAACCACAGGAAATGAAGGAGATGAACTGTCCCCACGTGACATTACGACTTATTCTTCTGATATTAATGCGCAGAAAAGACCGGTGGGTGATTTTGATGATGGCCGGTTATCAGTGAAGCCCGTCAGAGGAATTCGCTCTTCCCCGTGTGTGCGTGCAGTTTTTTTCCGAGTCCAGCGGTGTATCAGCAGCTTGGTGATGTTGTGATGGGACTCTGTAGGTACGTGAGGCTGCTGGGCTGGCTGTGCGTCACCACTGACATGGGGAAGCTGAAGATGAAGGGTGACGTGGGGGTGGAGGAAGACTTCGGGCCTAGAGTGGCGGAAGGGCTGGCGGCCTCTACAGAACAGGAAGTGGCCAGGACCTGCGACTCAAACTGCAGGAGCTGACCCATGAAGCTAAAGTTGGGGGAGATGATACTGCGCCGCTGTTTCACGAACTCGAAGGCCTCTTCCAGACGTACCCGCTTCTTCTTCATCAGGTACGCCAGGCAGATAGTGGCCGACCGCGAGATGCCGGCCTGACAGTGCACCAGAACACGGCCGTTGGAATCTTTGACAGAGTCTGAGGAAAGAGCAGAGAGTTTTGTTAAGATAAAGCTCAGATGAGTCATCTTACCGCATACGCTGACGTCCGCAATTTTTTTTAAACATCATTGAAATCAATGAGGCGTATGTTGATTCGAAAACCGCTCTGAAGGATTCACTGAGTTCATTTAGTAAACAATTTGTCAGACTGATTCGAAAAAGAACCTGACTTTGTGAATCTTTTAGAACTAGCTATTCATTAAATAAACCGACACAGACAACTCACGTTTTTGTGAATCAAACTATGCTGATCGTGGCATGGGTTACTGTTGGTTTTACATGCAGCCCTCGAATGAAACTCAATACAAAATATTTTTCTTGCCAATATTTTGTCTCAGTTCAGGCTGCGATTTCACAATCACTACTTGGATAAAAACAATTTGAGATTTGTGCTTGAAACATGTCAGGAGATTGAACAGTGAAAACTAGACTGACTATGAAGGTCAACCAAATTATTATTATTACACTGTATTAACTAACAGTGAGAATGTAAAGTGTTTTTCAATCAACACTGGATTTAATTATCTCCTGTGCATTACTAGAATCAAAAAGCCTATCCAATCAGACAAGAGGTTTTCTGATTGACATGTAAAACAACCAATCAATCAAATATAAACGATTAGTAATTTATGAAAATATACAAATAAAATAAATGAACAATTAAATCTAAAATAAAACGTTGCTAAAATGAAATCCTAAAATAATACAGCATTTTCAAAACTACAATATCCCTGTTACTAGTTTAACAGTTTGATATACACAATGATCTGTGTGTATTATTTCCACTAAAAACACCCAATAATAAGGACAATGCATTTCTAGAAATACATGTATAACTGGTCATTACACATTCACAGAAAGCTGATAGTCACAGTTGGACAACAAACACTCAACACCCCGGCAAAATGGTCTGGGGTGGAATTCACACTCATGAACACAGACACCTCCTGCTATAACTAATAAGCTGCTAATTAACAAAAACAAATGGCATGTGCATGGAACAAAGAGAAAATAACCTCGATATCAAAACATTAGTCAGATGTCTTTCTTCGTGTGCACTTGACTGTCTGCATATATGCCTTTGCACAGCCATACACTCCCAGATCTGAGGTAACTCCAGTATCAAGGCACCCCTGAATGGAGGATGAGTCAGACTCTGGTCCCTAAGCTCTGCACTCTGACGCATACATACAAGCACACACACACACACACACACCTAGGACGGTGCGATCAAATGCGGCAAGCCTTCTTGTGGGCCTAGCTTTAGTGCAGAGGATGCTGAGCTGAAATTGGATATACAGGATCCCCCCCCCCCCCCCCCCCCCTCCCCAACCTCCCTCAGTTGCGGAAACCCTTTTATAAGGAAGACCCACCCATACCGCAGCATTCCTCCCGTATTTTGCACCTTTGACGTGGGCCTTTCAATTTCATCATTGCGTTTATCTATATTTCAGAACACATTGAAACATTTTCTTCAAGCATCTTTATGCTACATGCATAAATGACCAAGCTGAGCTATCATAATGGGTGCTAGCCTAAAAAGAAGGGGGGTGTAATTGTTCCAAAAGCTCTGCAATGTAGATCAACGTTTTAATTGCTGATTACATGCATGTAATTTGCAGTTAAAAGGACCTATAACGACCAAGACTAATGTATGGAGCAACGTTTACACCTACCGTAACCATCCAAACCCCAATTTACATACATACATAAAATAATATATATATATATATATATATATATATATAATTTTTTTTTTATTAAAAATAAACAAAAAAATCATCATACCTATAAATTCAATGGCTTCAATGAACCAAGAGCTGATGTCCTCCTTATGGTTGTCTTCCACTGGGATACACTTGTACTGGTAATCCCCCTCAAAATGGTTTGGGCAGTTTGAAGATACATTCAATAGAGCAGAAATGCCCATACGATCTAGCATGTCCTTTTTAGACGCATGGAGAGCACTGCCAAGAAATAAAAAGGGGAGGATTTCCACAGGCCCACCCTGTAATAAAAAAGGGACAAAAACTTAATTCATAATATTGCATATTTAATATATTTTAATAATAATAAATGCATTTATTAATTAAAATCTAAATGGTTTTATTAATTTGTCCTTATATTCATAAAATTACAGGCCCTTCTCAATAAATGATGAAAAGCATTTATAACAGCATCAGGCCACTTAAACCTCTATTTGCTATAAAAAGGTCACTCTAAAAATGTCCAGTTTATTTATTCTGGAAATTCGTATTGATTTGGCCCGCTGTTATGTCATTGGTGGCCTGCTTAACAAGCTGTAGAGACAGGAAGTGATCGATGTGGGAATCAACACTGAAGCGTACTGGAGTGTCTGACACAGTACACCCCCGTTACAGAGGAAGGCCGGACGAACGCACTCAAAAGTACTGCTATATCAGCCGGAAAGACCAGCGGATGACAGCAGTCAACAGGACGTTTAATGTTACACAATGCTGCCCATTAGCTGACCTCAAAGTATCCAGCGCTGCTAATGTAGTTACCTGGTCATGCTGGGGAGTTGCGCAGAAGGTGCAGCTGGTCTCCACACTGGACTGAGGGCTGGATACGGCCAGTGTTTTGGTTTTCAGACAGTAATCGGGATACTGTGTGGAAAATCTGTCGTAGCCTCCTATAAAGTGAAGAAGAAAAAAACTTGTTAATGCATTTGTCCAGACTGTATCCAGCTTAAATAGGCTTTTAGGGTTTTAGGTCTAGCCAGACCAGCTTGAATCATCTAAGCGAATTTTATTTGCCCTTAATTGGTATTTGAATGGGATATTTTTTTATTGTTTTGAGGTCAGACAGAGGTTGCACTTACACTTAAGATACCACCTTAACACAATTTTCACATTTCAAGAACACAAAGATAATGCAGTAAATGACTGATCACTTGTAACATTTATTAACCATGATAATCTAAAAAAAATAACTTAGATCTGGCATTTTAATTTAGGCCCACTCTTTTCAGGCAAGCCGTTTAACATTTTGAATAAAAATAGACAGCCTTAAATTATGATCAAGCCTCGCAATTTAACACATTAAAAAGTGCATACAATTTTAAAATGCAGGAATCTCTATTAAGAAAAAAAAATATGAGGCATATTTAATAGTTGGTTTGTGTCTATGAACAGGTGGAAATTATTGTCAAGATGTGAATGTTCTCTTGTGGGAATGTGGGAGCTGGTTTCTAAATGGTCAAACAGCTCAAGGTGGTCATGTTTGAACATGTTAGCTGGTCAACCAGCAAATGACCAGCCTGGACCAGTTTAGACCATGTTCCAAAAACAGCTACTATCTTAAGCTGGATTTTCCGGCAGGTATAATACATTACATCATTATCTTAGAGCAGACATGATGTTTAGATTTAACCACATCTAGGCTATACAACAGATATCCAGAGCATGCAGCTTTATTTCAAATAATACAGTTGCATCAAGAAATAGCCTACAATAACACAACTATTTTCTTTCCGTGTAGTGTAGATTTGAATTTACCTTTTAGCAGATAGACTTCTGTCCTATATGTATCTCTACACAAAGCGTTATGTACGAGGGTGATTGTGCTGTCTTCTCTCATAGTGTTTGTATCGGAGGTCCGCTCATCGTACAAGATCACGGCGGAGTACAGCCCTGATTTTAGACGGGCTCTCGCTTCGTCGTCACCGGACAGAATTTGGTCCAAACTAACGGAGCCTTTCGCTCGCCTCCGAACTATCGTGTTACAGCGAATATTTACGGCACCGCGAAGGTGACCTGCGCTGAACGCTAGGAAGGATCTGCAGTCCAAAAGAAGACATTTCGCACTGTCGTCCTTCATCAACCTCTTCAAAACGCTGCAATCCATTTCACTAAGTTCGTCCATTGTGACCATCTTCCTCCTCCGATGGGGACTAGTAACGGTCAAATTGTGGTTTAATGAAAATAATACGTCAAATCCAGCGTTGCCAGTGCGCAGTGTAATGTTGTGTAACCCTCCTGAGAGCTTTACTACCAGAGGCAGTTCTCTTTCCGTTTTATGAATGGGCTTCAGACGATCGCTCCATAAAAGGATCGCGACGTCACAATGGAGATGACGTCTTCTGCGAGCTCCATTCACTGGCGCTCTTCATTCATGAGAGTCAGCGACGATCGATGGTGACCGCCGTCACCTTCTTAACCGAATATTTCTTTTGAGATGACGTGTTTGCTGAAATTAAATTTGAAGAATGTCTAAAGTAAACAATATGTGAAAAGAGAATCTATTAACATGGATAATACACGCACGGCAAAACGACGACCAAACAAGCGCTTGCACACGAATTCACTGTGTAGCTACACAATTTTATTGGAACAAGAATATAAATAGCATATAAAATCTGTAATTAGTTAACTGTAAAATATTTAAATTCTATATGTTGGACATGTAGCCTATTGTTTTCTGTAAGCGTTTAGAAGAAGCACATATAATTGTCATAATTTAAAGGAAAATTATTGGCTATTATATTTTTAAATACTTTTTTCAGGCTTTTTTTATAAGTTAAAAGTGCAATTATTGAAAAAGGGGTGTTCCCATAATTCTCTTGCAAACCATTTTGAAAACGGTGTGGTAGGCAGTTATTATTTGTATATTGTAGCCTACTGTATAAGGCTATTAAAGTGTTTTAGGTTTTATTTTACGTCGTGTAAAACATATCCACATAACCCTTTTTATCCACAACCTAGTTTTGTGTAACATGCCTACTGTGAATTGAACAGAAACAAAACTGTTTGTTTGTCGAATAGCCTGCCCTAGATCATAGGAGAGACTATTTTTTTGATTATTTTTACACACATCGTGTGGATTCCATCTTATGCTTTTCAAAAAATGGCAAGACTTTGAGTACCTTGATATTCAATTATTTTATAGCCTAATTAAATCAATGTAGGCCTACTATTAGGAACTGTAATCTGATCACCATCCTGTAATTCATATTATTCACGATAATGTTCTGGCAACTGGATATATTTTCTGGTCTTGCTATGTGTAAAGAGTTATTATTGCTGATTAATTATCATTTCCATACAGGGGGTTTTAGGAACCTGATTTGATGGAGGCATGTGGGTGAGTTATTTATTGACTCATGGGATTAAGAAAGCCCCTAGTTAATTAGTTAACATGGTTATCAGTAAAGCCTTCAAATGCTGAGCTTGCTCTGGTGGGGTTTACTTATTTCAGATATCATCTGTAAAATGAAATAAACATTTGTTAAACAAACAAAAAACATAACACTTTATATGATTTTATCAGAAAGAAAATTCTGCCCCAATGGCACTTATTTTGTAGTTTTATGTTTAAAACACATTATTTCTAAAGTTTCCTTAATGAATTCAAAGTTACATTCTCAACAACCATTAACACAACTTAAACATATACCTACTTTTTAAAAATTGCTTCCATCACTGTGTGTGGATTTGAAGGAATGGTTTTGCATTTTAAAACATCCTGTGTTTTTCAGTTCCTCCGGATCTCGAATATAAAACATTTGCATGATTTAACACAAGCTTGTTCATAAGACGCATGTATTTGCATAGTGCTTTGCCATCATTGCTTCAGTTGAGCATAGATAGGAAGGTTCTCTATCCAATAGATGTGTTAATGTTATCATATGACACATCCTCCCTTCCCCCCTCTGCTCCAGCAAAGCTGTGAACGTGCATGGCTTTGCATTCATTTGTGACTGAAAACAATTCATTAACACTGTCTAAATCAAATTGTGGAGTGTTAAAGAATTTTTACTGCTAAGTGATTTTAGTCTAGTCTATTTATTAATATGCCAAAGTGTGAAATCTTATATTTTCTTCCTGTGTCCATTGCATTAGTTCTATACAGTTAGATATCTTCTTAAAGCAGTTGTTTTGTTTGGATAATAAGTAGACCAAAGACAGATTTCAAAATTAATTGATATGTGAAGCACATCTAGACTGTAAGCAAGGTAATATTATCCAGAGAGTAATTTGCACAGTACAAAAGGTTCTTTATTTTTGTCATGGCAACTCTCGGAGTGTTTGGCATGGTAATGTATATGACAATGATGATATGTTTGGTCTTTGCGGAATAGATCTGCTGCTGCTGGTTATTGCTGCTGCAGAGCAAGTATAGGACTTGCTACTGGCAAGACATACTTGACGCTGCTGTGAGCAAGTAAGAAATGCTGCTGCTGTACAATATAGCATACATGAATTACCCATAGCAGATCTATACAGGTGGAGCTGGGGAAGGTGGAGGGTTTCTGAAGTGCGCTGCACTGCTATAGCAAATGCTATAGCTATATTTAAAGGTTGAGCAGCAAGCTCAATGGCTGCTGATACAGCAGAAACCAAACAGCTGTGCCCTAGAGAATTATGTGATTGCATGCTTAAGGATCTATCAGCCTTCACATCTAGATGGCAGAACTTTGTATTTCATTTATACAATGGGGTCCATCATATTTGGGGGTCCGTGATATCAAAAGGTTTGAAAACCCCTTGCTCTAGTCTAGACAATGTATAGAGGTTTGAATGTCTCAGAGTGGAAAGGAGTTGGTGACGATTCCTGGAGAAGCCATGTGGCCTGTCACCATGGCAGCTCAGTGCATGTGTGTAGTGCTCTGCATTCTCACGGGGACCATGGGTAAATCATAGCTGTCATAGCAACGAAGCGATGGCACATGAAGAAACTGCAAAAGGATGATGTGGTGACTCTGCGCAGGGAGGAGCAGCCACTTTGAGCCGAGAGCTTGACGTCAAACTCACCACCACATCTGTGATGTGTGTTTATGTGTGAGGATTGATAGCGGGTTGGGAGTGAGGTTGATTTTATGCATGTTCGTATAGTATGGAGAGAAGGATGTTATAATCTGAGCATTATAGCTATGTTTTTCATATGTAGCCTGCCATTCGTACTCATGTGGCAAACAGGAAGTGGTTTAATCCTGGGGTTTGGAACATGAGTCATTGGATACAACACGGTCGGCCTCGTTATAATGGTCCCACCCAAGAGTCATGTGCTCTATCTCTTCAAATCATTAATTACACATACATACCCCTGCATATTCAACCCATTTAACCATTTCCTGTGTGTACAACGGGATGATGCTCCCTTGAGAATGTCCTGTCAATTCAGAGACTGTCACTTGTGCCTGACTCTGCGCGGTTTTTCTTTGTGTGCATAGTTCGGTTCATGGTTTTCAAGAATTTGACTGGTCTAGACCATGTGACAGATGATTTTAGACCAAAATACTGAATAGTATGAAATGAACAACAATTAATTCAGGAAGAGGATTATTTTCCCATTTAAAAGTATAGGTTAATAAGTTAATTTCCTATCCAACTATATGATTATACACTCTTAGAAGAAACGGTTTTATATAGAACCTTAATGGGTTCTGTCAGGTGCGTAAAACCTTTTAGGGGTTCCCATCATCATTTTATGAATTTAGTTTTA
This sequence comes from Gila orcuttii, assembly GCA_026230005.1. Classification (NCBI taxonomy): domain Eukaryota; kingdom Metazoa; phylum Chordata; class Actinopteri; order Cypriniformes; family Leuciscidae; genus Gila; species Gila orcuttii. The sequence goes on from JAPDVR010000014.1 coordinate 31,274,419, forward strand.
ATGAATTAATTTTGATTTTTATTAAATTTTATGAATAAAACATACTTTTATCACTCGATAAATAAATAAATTAACCCATAAACATGAAAGTATAATGCAATCTTAAGACATTTCTCATTATATAGACTGTTTTAAAACTGAGTCAAGAACCCTAGGTTTCTATATAGAACTTTTTCTTTTAAGAGTAAATGGAGTTTTATTTTCATAATTTCCCTGGCCATACAGATAATTTGTTTATCTCTATCATCTGTAGCTGAAATTTCAGCCATGACTTTTTTAATAGAGATATATGACGGTTACTATGCACTCAGTTGCATTTACTTACCTTACACAATAATTTGGAGGATTTCACAAGAGGAAGGAGCATTACAGAGCAAAAGAGCATGCTAGTTTGTTATTGTTTTTATAATGTTGTCATTGTTCCCAAATGGGTTATTCAATGAAAATATTCATACCCAGCAAGCCCACTAAGTTCATTCCTTCATTCCTCATGTTCATTCCTGATTTCATGATGATTAGCTCTTTAACCATCTTTTGTGCAACACTTGACAACAACATGAACGTCCAGGCCTGAACGTTCTCCTGCATTGTTCAGCAAATGTGTCATCACCACCCCATTGCTATCCTAGAACATGATTCATCCAATTTAGAGGAAACAGAAAGTTATGACACACGAGTCAAGTATAAAACCCGCAGTAAATTATGTAATCGCATAAAGGGATAGTTCAGTCAAAACTGAAAATTTTGTCATCATTTACTCACCGTTATGTCGTTCCAAACCTGTATGACTTTTCTGTGGAACACAAAAAAAGTGAATCTAAAAAATATCCCAGTGCTTTGTTTGTTTTTTTGTTTTGTCTGTGCAAAGTCATTTTTGTTTTAAAATATATTTTGTTTTCAAGTGTAGCATGGGGGTAAGTATTGTAAATGATTCTGAAGAATTTTCAGTTCTGAGTGAACTGAACTTTTAAAGGTGTGCCGAAAAAATGCTATTTTAATGTAATTTGAGGCCTCCGGCTCAGGATGTGATCAACTGTAGCTGTTCATAAATAAAAAGTCAAAAACAAAGGCAGCTGAGCAAACTCGTGTTTTGATGAGTTTCAATGGCCTCATGACTGGGCGGAAATGCAAAGCCACAAGTAATGTGAGTTATGGACATGGGGTAGTGATACTGATGTTTGGCCAATTAGTCACTGTGCTCAGAGGAAACAGCTCATCTTGTTCCCTATATGATATCTGCAAGTTAAACAGGTTTTATCTTGACCTTTAGCATTAGGAGGTCTGAGAAACATTTTTGTTAAAGCGATAGTTCACCCAAAAATGAAAATGTTGTCATCATTTACTCACCCTGAAGTTGTTCCAAACCTGTGTGAGTTTCTTTGTTCTTTTGAACACAATAGAAGATATTTTGAAGCATGTTGGTAACCAGACAGATAATGGTAACTATTGACTTCCATAGTAGGAGATACATACTATGGAGGTCAATGGCTACCTTCAACTGATCATTATGACAGAGTTTGTATTTTTGGGTGAACTGTCCCTTTAATATCAGTTGCACTGAACAATTGGTTCATTGTGAAAGCTAATACTAACCTCTCAAAAAGCCATATTTGTGTCTCAATTGGTTGAGCCGGTGTTGCTGTGTCAGGCTGGTCAGAATGTGAGTCTCTACCTATTAAGCTGACTACCTAAAATGACATGCCTCAACTTAAAAATATCCCAAGAGACAAAGCTGAAACTTAGTAGCTTCTTCTTTCTTTGTTGCATTGTCTAATATAACCACAGACATTTGTTTGATTTCCATGGCATGTTAAAACCAGCGGACAGGCCTCCACACTGTGGTTTCCTTAGACTAACTCAGCTCTGACCCACAGCAGCATGGCTCACCGCCCTCTCATTAATCCTCTCTCATCTGACGCACACACACACACACACACACACACGTCTGCATCTCCAGAAGCAACATCCGCCCCATCCACATTCAAAACACACTGTTTTGCATAAGCATAAGCAAAGCAGTAGCGTGTCACCGGGCAGGATGGGGTTAGGGCACAGGTGAAGTGTTGACCTGACTACAGCATAAGAAAACAACTCACAATTAGGCTGTGTTTAAAGGGATAGTTCTCCCAAAAATTAAAAATCTGACATTTCAACCATCATTATATGAATTTGATTGTTGTACGTATGGCAGCAGTTCAGAAATAAAATGTCTAGTGAGTGGCGCCAAAATATTAATGCTCTATCGCATTTGAAAACAACGTGGCACCTACACTAAACCTAACCGATAGTAATAAAAAAGAAAATGTACGGTAAAAATTATTTGGCTGAAGCAACCAACGTTTTAACTTGCTTCTGCAAGTATTTGTGCTCCTTTATTATGATGCATGTTTCATGGGACGCGTACCCTAGCGCTTCGCATCCCAAGTGCAATGCTGTACAGGTGAGCTAAACAAATTTAGTACGACAGAAAAGCATACTGTACTTATGGAGCTAGTTATGTGATGCAAATTGTATTAGGCTAGTTCACAAATCGTGCACTGTGGTAAAAGCATTTTGAAGTTATAACATAAAATACGTTTTTATTAATCGATAATCTACACTAGGGCTGTGCGATATGGACAAAAAAAAAACTATCACGATTTCTTGATTTTTTTTTCGATTTCGATTTTAATCACGATTTTGACACAAACAGACATGCTTTACAGTTTTAATCCATTCTGTGTGAATTTGAAACATATTTCCAAAGGAAACCAATTAGAGCTTTATCGTGTAGCACTACATCTGGTAAAACGTTACACATTGCTCTTTGTATTGTTGTAAAATACATTCATGAAAAACAAGATAACAAAAATCAAAAAGATCAGTTATTTTATATATAGTCTACTATAAAATTAAGACATATATTAAGTATAGCACAGCTGTTTAATGAGGCAACAACATATGATAGATAGGACTGAACAAAAAAGGCTATTAATAATCTTTCAATGTGCAAAAGTATTATGATTATGAAGGACTCCAATAGAGGGAATGCGCATGACGTCACAGTAAGCGGAAGTCGCTGCTGTTCCGCTCACTGAGTGGCAGAAAGACTGAGCGGCAGCATTGGTTTTCAGTGTGAATGCTGCGGAAAAACACACAGAACGCGTCTAAAACGGGAAAGAGCTTTGAGACTGACTGTACTACTAGATTTGACAAGAAATATGAGGTATATTTTTACAGACTACCTAAACAGAGAAGCAAATAGATCGTTGCAATTCATAGAAACAACTGGACTCCAGGCAGCGAAAGGTGGATTTGCAGTTATCATTTTTGTGTCAAAAACATTTTACGAACGTTAATTTGATTATGTTCATCCTCTGTTATTATGGGACATTGTGTCAATGTATTATAAAAGATCATTCTACAACCTTTTACCTCAACAACATCCTGAAAATGTTACATATAAAATGTTCTTGCTTTGTTAACACGTCACATTACAAGAACGTTATATAAAAAACACTCCGTCATCTCAGGCCTCAATGATATCCTTAAAACATTTTGCGAACGTTGATATGATAATGTTTGCAATCATTTTTGTGTCAATATGCTGAATTTAGTGGTAAAATAATTCTCTATATATTGTATTGTTATATATTGCAGTGACAACTCATCAATCAAATATTTACCACTGACTGTATATTCTGTATAATTTGACATTTTTAAATAAACACTGACAAAAAACTATACAAGTTTTAAGTCTAGACGATATGATGATATATATAACATTGATATAAGTGATCACCTGGATTTAGACCTGCCTATATTGTATTTATATAAAGCGTTCACAGGCAAATTTGCTGTATGTATTTCCCCGGTGTCGAAATCAGGCACATATAAATGTCAGGAAACACGATTTCTGGCTGCATGTCAATATCCATGGATCACTGGATCTTTAGTAAGTTGTAAGGAACACTATATTGAGTCCAATCTTTAGTTTAAACTGATAATCGTTTGTTTTACTTGCGTTTTCGCAGTTTCCCCTATTAAATCCAGTCACGCAGCTGCTCTTCTGCCACTCAGTCCGGCTGAGGGGGCGTGTTCCGGCGGGAAAGTGACGTTAATGCATTCCCTCTATACAGTAGAGCACACAGCGCTTATGCGCATCCCGAGCGCAGAATGATGCGCTTGAAGCAACACAGAGTCACAGCGCGCAGCTCTTCGAGTCCGCATTGAAAAGTTCAAAGCACAAAGGAGGAAAGACATATCGATGCATAGTGTATTATACAGTATCTATCTATGCAATCGCTTATTGAGCCTTTTCTTTTAACAATTTTAAATTTCAGTTACTGTGCGCGTGAAGAACAATTTTAGACAGTGCTCTCCAGTTTTGTGATCTAACAGACACACGGTAGAAACGAACATGATTAAGGTACAGTCCAGCAAGATAGTCATTTAATGCGAAAACCATAGAGCTTTATCTACCGATCAAGTATAATATTAACACTGAATCATCTTGGAGAGAGTTTAATCGTTGACTGTCATAACCTAACGCAACGCGCTGTTTGAACGCTGAATGGAGAATGACTGACAGCCGCAGCGGAGGGAACTACTTGTAAACCAATCAGGTAATGGTATTCCCTTACCTTCCCAGAGAAAGAAACTGGTGAGGCAAGCCCCTTTGCGCTAATATTTCCATGCACTCGCGCTCCCTTCTGGCACGCGCACCTGTTCGCAGTTCACTGAATCTCTACCCGCCCGGTCTGTTCTGTTCTCGCGCTCAATTTAGGCGCGCTGCATTCTGATTGGTTCGGATAGCATACTGGGAGGTTGGAGCCGGGAGCGCTGAAAAAAATCGTGCTATGAAACGATTTAGAAATCGCGCATGCTCAAATCGCGATTTTATTACGATTTCGATTAATCGCACAGCCCTAATCTACACCTGTCATTTGTGTGAAAATGAATAAACGTTGTTGGTGTTTTACTGCCACCAGTGTTCATTTCAGCTGGAAACTGTAGTAAATCGTATGTTTAGGAATGTTTTTGGAGTTTTTTCCAATGTTGCATCTCTCCTCCACCTCATGTCGCTCCAAACCTGTATGATTTTCTTTTAGCGTAGAACAGAAAAGGAATTGTAGAATGCTTTCAATCAGCTTTCAATCATTTTTGATCAGTTGACAATTTAAAAAAGTGAGAAAACCTGTTGCCTTAAAATTTTAAGTAAATAAACTTAATGCGTAATTGAAAAAATTAAGTTATGTGGAATTGTCAAGTTCACCCAACTTATTTTCTTCAATTGCGCATGGTTTATTTACTTAATTTTAACGGGTTTCCTCATTTTCTTTTTAAGTTAAGTCAACTGATCAATTTTACAGTGTACAATAAAACTGCGGTTCCCATTTACTTTTATTGTACAGTATCTCCTTTTGTGTCCCGAACATAAAAAGAGCAAACACTATGTTTTTATGTGCTAAGGGAAAAAACAAGGGTCCCTGGATGTATGCATCTTATATTATTATCATAGCTCTGTATCCAATATTGTAGTTCAGCATAATCCTCTTTGGCCCCAGTTACACATGCTACGTGCTCCTAAAATATATAACTCAGTGCTGGAAAGCTCCAGTCAAATCTTTTCCTTGTACCCCCTACACGAGTGTCACATACTGCAAGTTGTGTTATGATTGGAGAATGCAAGAGTGTTATGAAGTATTCAGGGCAGACAGTCGTTAGTTGCTTTTCAGACATCAGTGTCATCATTATTCATGCCTTTTGCGCTCTGTTCGTGTCACATGTCAGTGCTGAGTGATGAGGATTTTGTTGATGCATTGGACGGAAGTAGGTCTCACATCTCCTGTGATCGTATCTTTGTAGATGACATCATCTTCACTCCCCTTCCTTCCCCGCCAGATACAGGTCACATGATCGGATGGGGGGGATGATGTACCAGATTAGCAAGCAGTCTTGGATTATGCAGCTTCCGGTTTAAAAATCAAATATCTCGTTTGGAGTCATTATTATAATTATTTCTGTGGGATTAATCGTTCTTATTGGATTCATGCCCTCCTGAAAAATCCATCCCAACAGAACCTGTTTTGTGGACGTGTTAAAAGTTTGCTGTGTCTGGTTACACAAGTCCTCATTAGCTTTTATCTGTTTTGTAAACCGATTAAAACATGCTAGCCCAGCATAAACTAAATGACTATGTCACCCCATTCATGAACACGGCTGCGGGAGATTATTAGATCCAGCCTCGGTCTAACATTATTACTGTATTCTAATAATGAGTATGTTGGATGGCACAAATTTCTACATATAGGATTCTTTTAAAATTATTTTTTTAATTAATATTCAGTTTATTGTAAAAATCTTTTTAAAAATTATTATTATGTTTAGCTGTGTCTTGCATTTTACACACCCTGTTTCCCCGTTACAAAAACAGGACAATTCTAACATAATTGCACATAATAACACTTAAGAAGTGACATCATTTGGACTCTTTCTACAGCATTACAGGATGACAAATACATCTTTTTTCATATATTTTTCAAAAAAAAAACTTTTTTACACAAATTGTGGTGTTCACAGCATTTTAATCGTCCAACCATTGAGCCCTGTTACCAAAGTTATTGTAAAAATAAATAGTGTGAGGCAAACAACATTTGATGAAAACGAACTAATTTTAATTTAGGATGCATTTTCAACACTGTTACCCATCTTTTTCATCTCTTTTTATACATTGTGTTTGTTGAATTCAGATGTCTATTTAATGGGTATTTAGAAAAAAACGAATCACAAATCATGGTTTAAACCGTACGTACACTTGTCTGAAACTTTGATAACAAGGTTGCAACAATTGCAAACCTTTTATAAAAAATTACTAGAAAATAAAACATCTGATGTATAAGGTTAAACACCTCCTTTCACAGACCACTTATGAAAAAGAAAACCCCCTTCATTTTAGGAGTTTCAAGACTTGTGGAAAGTGAGATAGATTCATATTACCATTTTATTTATTTCAAATCAGTCATTTTTATGCCAAACTAAAATCACCATGTGCTGTCAAAGTAGACTTCCTGTTGCAGAGGGTTCGTTTGAGACATTTTGCATATCTTGACCTCATTTCTTCCTCTTGCAGATCAGTTCCTCTAGTAGTCCTGATGGCTTTCTATGTGCTAAGCGACTCCTATCTCGTTTTGCTTGGGTGCATAAGAGGGCGAGCTTTACCTGCTACTTAGCAACAGAGCATCACTTCAAGCTGCTTCGATAAGTGGTTTGCGAGGGTAGAGCTCACGTTTTCTATTTTAAGCATCCAGCCGAATGTGTAACTTATATTGTCAGCATGCTGCTACTTTTGACCTGCATATAAATGTAATGAATCAATTTACAGAATGATAGACAGTATATTCTCTACTGTATATAAAACGCACAGCTTACACATTGTACATGAAGCAGGATGCATTGCAACAACTTATAATTTTGAAATGTAATTTATTCCTGGGATGGTAAAGCTGAATTTTCAGCACCATTACTCCAGTCTTCAGTGTCACATGACCCTTCAGAAATCATTCTAATATGCTGATTTGGTGTTCGAAACATTTCTTATTATTATCAATCTTGAAAACAGTTATGCTGCTTAAAGTGTCCCTATATGCTTTGTTTCTGACATATGTTGTTGACCAATCACAACAGTCTGAGCCTTCAGACCAATCAGAGCAGAGTAGATCTTGGAAAGGCGGGGCTTAGAGAGACTGAATCTACGAACAAACAGTTTTCAGACTCTTTGAGAAATGATGTCCAATGTACAGGTCCTTCTCAAAAAATTTGCATATTGTGATAAAGTTCATTATTTTCCATAATGTAATGATAAAAATTAAACTTTCATATATTTTAGATTCATTGCACACCAACTGAAATATTTCAGGTCTTTTATTGTTTTAATACTGATGATTTTGGCATTCAGCTCATGAAAACCCAAAATTCCTGTCTCAAAAAATTAGCATATCATGAAAAGGTTCTCTAAACGAGCTATTAACCTAATCATCTGAATCAACTAATTAACTCTAAACACCTGCAAAAGATTCCTGAGGCTTTTAAAAACTCCCAGCCTGTTTCATTACTCAAAACCGCAATCATGGGTAAGACTGCCGACCTGACTGCTGTCCAGAAGGCCATCATTGACACCCTCAAGCAAGAGGGTAAGACAGAAAGAAATTTCTGAACAAATAGGCTGTTCCCAGAGTGCTGTATCAAGGCACCTCAGTGGGAAGTCTGTGGGAAGGAAAAAGTGTGGCAAAAAAACGCTGCACAACGAGAAGAGGTGACCGGACCCTGAGGAAGATTGTGGAGAAGGACCGATTCCAGACCTTGGGGGATCTGCGGAAGCAGTGGACTGAGTCTGGAGTAGAAACATCCAGAGCCACCGTGCACAGGCGTGTGCAGGAAATGGGCTACAGGTGCCGCATTCCCCAGGTCAAGCCACTTTTGAACCAGAAACAGCGGCAGAAGCGCCTGACCTGGGCTACAGAGAAGCAGCACTGGAGTACCCACAGTCAGTGATGGTCTGGGGTGCCATGTCAGCTGCTGGTGCTGGTCCACTGTGTTTTATCAAGGGCAGGGTCAATGCAGCTAGCTATCAGGAGATTTTGGAGCACTTCATGCTTCCATCTGCTGAAAAGCTTTATGGAGATGAAGATTTCATTTTTCAGCACGACCTGGCACCTGCTCACAGTGCCAAAACCACTGGTAAATGGTTTACTGACCATGGTATTACTGTGCTCAATTGGCCTGCCAACTCTCCTGACCTGAACCCCATAGAGAATCTGTGGGATATTGTGAAGAGAAAGTTGAGAGACGCAAGACCCAACAGTCTGGATGAGCTTAAGGAAGCTATCGAAGCATCCTGGGCCTCCATAACACCTCAGCAGTGCCACAGGCTGATTGCCTCCATGCCACGCCGCAATTTCTTTCTGTCTTACCCTCTTGCTTGAGGGTGTCAATGATGGCCTTCTGGACAGCAGTCAGGTCGGCAGTCTTACCCATGATTGCGGTTTTGAGTAATGAAACAGGCTGGGAGTTTTTAAAAGCCTCAGGAATCTTTTGCAGGTGTTTAGAGTTATTTAGTTGATTCAGATGATTAGGTTAATAGCTCGTTTAGAGAACCTTTTCATGATATGCTAATTTTTTTAGATAGGAATTTGGGGTTTTCATGAACTGTATGCCAAAATCATCAGTATTAAAACAACAAAAGACCTGAAATATTTCAGTTGGTGTGCAATGAATCTAAAATATATGAAAGTTAAATTTTTATCATTACATTATGGAAAATAATGAACTTTATCACAATATGCTAATTTTTTGAGAAGGACCTGTATATTATGAGAAAATTAAAGTGTTTTTTTTTTACCTTGGATGCATGTAAACCTGTAGGAGATTAGGAAGTTCCAAATTTTTAAAAGAGCATATTAGGGGCACTTTAATAGTTTTGTGTTAACCATGATAAAATAAAATAAAAATCTAAAGTAAATAAAAAGATTCTTTGCTGAATAGAAAGTTCAAACAGCATTTATTTGAAATATTTGTAACATAATAAATGTCTTTACTGTCACATTTGATTCAATGCGTCCTTGCTGAATAAAAGTATGAATAACTTTTTTAAAAAACTTACTGACCCTTTTGAACTTTTGAAGGCTAGTGTATAACTTTTGTAACATAACCATTAAAAAAAAATGACTAACTATAAACTGTGAAAATGAGATTGCAACACAGCTGCTGTTTTGGGACGTACAAGAAATCCTCTATTCTGTATCTGCAGTTGGCAGGTTTACTGTGAGCCAATCATTCATACTTAAAATCTCTCTGCCACCCCAGTACATGTGTTCTATAGCCAGACCCGCTGCATTATTGAGCAGCAGTGGGATTGTGACTTACATAAGACTTTAAGGAGATTTTTTAAATCAGCTGCATGCTTTCTCCAAAACATTGCTTGAATATGCAGATCATGGAGACATTACTGCACGGAGGTACTTTCTTATGAATGTGAACGGCAGCTCAGTTGTGATACATGAATGGGTCTGATGAATCCTGCTGCTTTTGAGCATGTTTCCAGTTTACTCTTCACAGGTCTCATGATATAGGTCACATCAGCCCAGGCCACAGCTGGACCGGGTAATAGAAAACCATCAAGAAGATAAACAAACACACACGCTTTTGATACGTAGGCGTTTTAGGCGAGTATTAGAATGGAGCAGTTATGACAGATGATATTGGGTGGCAAAAAAAGGTGTCCCTTCATTTCCTGTTGAAGCTCCCCTTGGCTCAGGAGTGGTGACAAATGCCAGACACAGGAAGCCTTCCCTCTCTGTGTGAGAAGAGGAAGCAGACATTAGAGATCAGACGGCTCCTCACCTCAGTGCTCTCTCACTGCAAACATCATTTTAGTCTTGCTTCTTGGTTTACATTTAAATCAAGCTTAAATTCATTTTTCTTATTACATTTTAATCAACAAAATGGCATTAGATATTAAGATTTAACAATTTATCTTGAATTGAATGTTAAAGGGTTAGTTCACCCAAAAATGTCATTAATTACTCACCCTCATGTCATTCCAAACCTGTAAGACCTCCGTTCATCTTCGGAACACAAATGAAGATATTTTTGATGAAATCCGAGAGCTTTCTGACCTTCCACACTGTTCACGTGAGGACCACTACACATACATGTGATGCTGACGCAGGAGCTGGCTAATACTGAGCCGTCGTTCTGACGTAGAACCCGGAAGCGCTGCACTGTGTTTACAACGTTAACAGCATCAGAGACTGACACGGAGGAGAAGAAATAGTTGAATAAAGTCTTTTTTTTTTTTTTTGCACAAAAAGCATCTCGTCGCGTCATAACATTAAATTCGAACCACTGTAGTCACATGGACTATTTTAACGATGTCTTTACTATCTTTCTGGGCCTTGAAAGCGGTGATGACGTTGCAGTCTATGTGGGGTCAGAAAGCTCTCAGATTTAATCAAAAATATCTTCATTTGTGTTCCGAATATGAACGAAGGTCTTAAGGGTTTGGAACGACATGAGGGTGAGTAATTTGTTTCATTTTTGGGTGGACTAACCCTTTAGGTTTATGTTGTATTACATTTGATAATATATTTAAAGCATAAACCTCATTAACTTTTGTTTGATTTATGTTGAAATAAAATACAACTATTTGCCTATATATTTAAATAAAAGCATACAGCTCTCAATAAGTTCTTCGATATATGCTTAAAATCTAAATAAAAAAGGTCCCTTGACAAACTCTTGAAAGGCAAAATCACAAAGGTCTTGTTTTCAGGTTATTTTTTCCTCGAATTAAGTTTTTTATAGAAAGTTTATTTTTATTATTACTTTTTTACACTTTAAAAGCTTAGACCCCCCAAAACATATATATATATATATATATATATATATATTTATTTATTTGTTTGTTGCTTATTTGTTTTTTGTTTGTTTTAAAGCATAAACCTCACTAAATGTGTTAGATTTGCGCTTAATAATAATAATAATCAATTTGAAATCAATTCTTTGAAAACAATAATATATTTAGCTTTTTAATACATTTGTCTTAGTTATTTATTTGTTTGTTTTTTTGTTTGCTTGTTTGTTTTTTTGTCAGTTTTAAAGCATAAACCTCACAAAATATGTTAGATTTGTGCTCAATAACAATAATAATACATTTGAAATCAGTTATCTAAAAACAATAATGTATTTTGCTTCTTAAGTAAATGTATCTGAAAAAACAAGACTCTCTCTCTCTCTCGTAACTTTAAAGTGTCTAAACTGAGATATACACGGACCAGATGTACCAAGATTCCTTTACTCTGATGGCTTGTGGAAAGAAACAATAATAGGCAGGAAAAACAGAGCAGGATGTTGCAATTTATTGGCCAAATGTTTCTAGATTGGTGAGATGCTTTCAGGCCAGTCTTTCTATTTCTGTCCAGTCACACAGTGTAACCTTGTCATGGATGATCTCAGCCTTTTGGAGAGTGCAGAAAGAGGAACAGAGAGCAAATAATAGCAAGAGAAAGTGTAACAGAGTGTGAGAGAGGTCGGTGGAAAGCAGATGTTGTTTCTTGACTGGTGAGCTTCCTCTTGAGAATCTGTCACATAGGTGATGTGTTCTTGCTGAGGTGTTGTTTTCATCTTGTTGAGGGTGTTTTTGTACTCTGTCCCATGGAAATCAGAGCATACAACAATAATAGTACTGTAACCTTCCCCACCTATTTCCTGAGAATTTCTCCTGATGTTTGCATCATATTATTGCATGTGCCTCACCGACCGAAGTGTCCATTTGAAGTCAAAGACAAGCTGAGGCTGGTTCTGAGTTTTGAGTGCAGATACTTGTGTTACTTCTAAGAATTCAGCAGTCATTACTCCAGTCTTTAGTATCAAGTGATATTTTTGTGGAAACCGTGATACATTTTTTTTTTTCAAATAGAAAGTGTCAGTGTGGTATAGAAAAAGGCAAGTAGAATCCAGTTGCGAAATAACAGCAGTTTATTAAACAAAGAGAGAACAGAATACTGGTCCGAGGTAGAGGACTAAAGCAGGAGGAACACTGGCAACGCAGGGACGCAATGGGCAGCGGGAATCCAGGCAGATCCATTAGAGAGACACACTCGAACAGGAACTGGAGAAACGGAGGATACTGAGTGCTCACGGTCCCCTGGATACCTCACAACAATCTGACAAAGACAGGACAAAATCACACACAATAAATAGAAGGCTAAATGAGAGACAGCTGGCGCTGATCAGTTCGTCAGCCACGATAACGAGCCACGCCCACACATTAATACACACCTAACACTGACACACGGCGTGGGCGAGACAGTGAGCCGGTGAACAGTGACAAATTTAAAAAGAACAGCATTTATTTAAAAAAAAAGTTTTTATATATATATATATGTGTGTGTGTCTGTGTCTGAAAATTCTGTGGTCAAATCATGCTTTTTTACTTTGAGACTTTTAGAGAAGCTGAAGCCGTTGCTTTTTGTTATTCACGCTAGTATTTTTTCACGTCTGGACTACTGTAACACTAGCCCAGAAAGCCCTAGCCCGTCTACAGGCAGTTCAAAATGCAGCTGTAAGATTGCTGACAGGCACTCGAAAGCGTGATCAAATTACTCCTATTTTATCTTCTCTCAAATGGCTGCTGGTCCGTTTCCGGATCGAATTTAAACATTTATTGTTTGTCGTTAAGTCTTTGAATGGATTGGCACCAAAATACCTGGAGACTTTAGTGAACTGGCACTCCTCTGTGAGGCCCCTGAGATCCTCTGATCAGTTTCTCTTTGTGGTTCCCAGATCCAGATTAAAACTTAAGGGGGATCGTGCTTTTTCAGTTACTGCCCTCAAACTTTGGAATTCATTGCCTTTTTGTATTAGATCTGCTCAGACCATTTCCAGTTTTAAATCTTTGCTAAAAAGCTCATTTATTAACAACGGCTTACAATTACTCGGGTTATTAATTCTTAGGTGTGCGGTTGTTTTAATGTCGTTTTTCTTGTTTTTATTATTATTATTTGTTATTATTGATGTACAGCACTTTGGGCAAACTTGGTTGTATTGAAATGTGCTTTATATATATATATATATATATATATATATATATATATATATATATATATATATATATATATATATATATATATATATATGTGTGTATATTTATATATAAATAGAGGGTTGAGGAATGGTGGTGGATGCATGGAAAAGTTAATAAAAAAAAACAACCATATAGTGCCCATAATGTCCACATACACTAGATTTAATATATTCTAATAAAACACTCCTTTTGCAATTAAAAAAAGAAAGAAAAGTAAATCACTTTTTAATAACCTGCTGTAATTTCACCTCAGATACATGCCAATATGACTATTAAAGAAAAGAGCACAAGCAAGAGGAAAAGCAAGAGCAAATGTCACAGGCCAACGTTAAAATGACATTGGGATATACGCATGATTATTATGCCTTGCGTTATGTTCTCACTGGTTTATTGAGTGCACAAATGATGCAGCTTGAACTATAACTGTGCCCTCAGTCCCAGCCCATAGAGCTCTTAGGTTTGTAGTTTGTGTTGATGAGTGTTCCTACATCAGGCGGGATGACTCAGTTCTGCTGGAGGTAATGGAGGGGGGAGGGAGGGCTCGATGTGGATTGGGCTGGGACTGGGAGGGGAATAACGGCCTTGTCTTTGATTTACCCTAACAGACGATAAAGAGCTAAAGCAAACACATCTTGCCATGTTGGTGTAAGCTGATCAGTGGGCAGGACAGGAAAGAGAAAAGTAACACATTCACTGGCAATAAACAAGCCATCATTTACTGTACTGATTCATTTAAGAGTCTGGATGGCTTGAGGAATGCAGAATATATGCAGACCGCATGATTTTGTGGGCATGGGGAAAAAATGCTTTGTTCATGGTCAAAGTTCCTGAGTCTGTCTCAGAGGACAAAAGAGTGCATGAAATAACACTCTCAGATAAACAATATTAGTATGCATGTTTGAGCTTTAACAAAACAAACTGACTAATTGGTATCCCGAAACCTTTAAAACCGGTAAGACACCCGAGACCAACGTGTATCAAGGCAAGAACGCTTTCAGAGGCCTTGGTACACCTGAAAAGATTTTGAATTTGACCATCCTTTCATTAAGATAGGACTTATTAATATTATAATAGAAATATAATATTTAAACAATGATATGTATATATATATATATATATATATATATATAATGCACAAATAAATATATAACATATAAATATACATATAAATATTATAACCATAATACACAAACACATTTTATAGATTTTAGAACTTTTATAAGTATATATTTTTGAGGATTTATTTTTTTTATGTTTTTGAAACAAGCCTCACCTTGCTCAATAAGGCTGCATATTACAATATTAATATATTATATTATTACAACTTAAAATAACAGTTTTTTGTTCATATATTTTGAAATGTAATTTATTGCAGTGATGAAAGCAGCATCATTACTGCAGTCTTTAGTGTCACATGATCCTTCAGAAATCATTCTAATATGCTGATTTTGTGCTGAGAAAAAAAACTTTTGAAATTATTATAAATGTTGAAAACAGTTTTTTGAGGATATATATAATCTGGATAAATTACCGACAGTAATCCTGATTAATCATTTAAAACCTAAATTAGTTGTCAGAAAAGCATAATAGTCCGCTCTTTTTATTTATTGGCTTGTTCGGTAAGTTTTGGAGCAACGGAAGCATGCTCCGTCTGATGGGTTATTAAAGTTTGCAGTATAATGTTCTTACTGTAATCTTTGGAATGCAAATCTGAATAATATCCAGAACACAGTGGCACTGCCAATTCAGAAATAAATCATAACAAATGGCTTTAGAGCAGTACGTAGTTTGCAAATTGACAATAAGAATATTGATGATAATGATAAGAAGCATGATGAATGTTCTGTTTTAATCCAGCACAAAGATAATGAAGAGGATATTGTTGCCTTGTAGACATGTGCAAGTCAGATCCGACTTGTTTTCATATGTGAATATAAGAAAAATTGTTAACACTTTTTTAATGTATTGCTCATTGTTTGTTCATGTTAGTCAATACATTAACTAATGTTAACAAATCAGACCTTATCGGTAAGTGTTACCGAAAAACATTTTGACAAAGCACTGCTTTACATCTTGGGATTATTTTAATATTAAAACAGCTGCATTATGTAAATGCATAGTTAAAAGGACATTTCTGTTTTTAGTTTATTTGCTGAATCACAATTTGTTGGGTCTTATATGGAGCTGTTCAGCTGTAAGACCGGATTTGAAACATTTTAAGACTCAAATTTCTGCTCTTTAGTGTCCAAGATTGGTGCAAGGCCACAATAACAAGAGTGCTTTTGTTGAGTCTTTAGCGGTCTGTTCTAAAATCATATTTCCCAGCTATGCGAGTCAGTGAAATGTGTTGGAAGTTGCTGGAAGTTTTGACAGACATAGTTTCCGCTGTCATTGCTCATCTTTTTAGCAACTTGCAAATATGTAACAATGGATCTTGTTAGAACTAACTCAAGGTCCTTTGAACTGGATTGCATTCAAGTTATTTCAGATAACCTTAACAAAGTAGGCATTGTTGAGTTGTTTTAACTGCCGATTGGCGTCAGTCTGGGTAAAGGGCTGTGCCGAGTAATTGAATTGTCAAGAAAATCCTATTGGATCGGTTCAGGGAGAGCGATCAGCACATGTGCTAGATTGGATTAAGGAACAATATGAGGATACTGTAGCCGTCCAGCACATGATTCTAGTGCTACCAAGAGAATGATAAAAATGCATGAGCATTAGACAATGAATGGGTATTTTTGTACTTCCTATAAAGTATTTGAAAAAATGCTGTAATATATGCATATGTATTTGAAAGGGCAGTTTAAAATGTCATGGAGTCCCCTTGTGACAAGACAAGTCATCAATATCATGCATATTTTGGGATTTACAGTATTTAATTGCATGGTATTATTATCTGTTAAACATTCCAATTCATGAAAATGGCAGTTGCTTGACCACATGAATATACCATTTGAAATATGCCATGCCATGGCACCTCAAGAACAGTATTTCACTATATATATATATATATACACATGGTTACTTTTAAATGGCCGTTAATAGAGAAAGATGCTTTTTTGAACCTGATAGTGCAGTTATGACCAGCATTGTTATTGTCAACTAAAACGAAAGCTAAAACTATCAAAAATAGGTGAAATAAAGCGGAAAAAAATATTATTGTAAATATAAAAGTACTTTAAAATTACGAAAATGAATACTAAATACTAATAGTATTTTATTATTGAATGCTAAAACTGAAATAAAAATAAAGTTAAATAGAAATAAAAACGAATAGAACTGACAAAAGCACATAAGAAAATAAATCAAACAATCTAAATCTGAAATATACTAATAAAAGCTAATACAAAATATGAATAAAGACTATAATAGTATATAAATAATATTAAAAATGACATTGTTTAGAACATCAGCAGGGGCTAATTGGGACATGCTAACAGGCCAAACCGAGTCCTTGCCTGAACACGTTCCAAATTTTATACAGAGACATTGATTAAGACAATGCATCAGTCAAGGAGGAAACGTTAGGATAAGACTTTTTTCCAATGGAGTTTCAATTAATGGCTTCACCTGATTGTGAAGGCAGGAGAGCAGAAGCTCTTGGGATGAAAAATAGCACTATTAAATAGACAGTTGTGGTACTCTTTGAGTAATTGGTTTTGGTCCGTGACAGAACTAGCTGCCCGGGGAGACAAACGGCACAGGGCTTGAGCTCACACGGTTCAGAGAAAGCGCAAGACAGAGAAAGAAAGGTGCTATCATTTTCTTAATGTTGTTTTTAAGTAGTGCTTTTTAGTCTTTATAAAACAACTCATCCATGAGCAAGAAAAATCTCTCTAAAGCCCCGTTCACACTACAAGCGAGTTTGTCGCTGCATATCGCCAGTGGCTGGCGATGAGGTCGCTGGTGGGCGTTGCCACTACTGGTTGCCTTTATGAATGACATCCAATGACAGCGAATCAGTTTTCTTGCCGCTCCACTCCTATTGGTTGTTGCTCCCAAAAGTCACTCTTCATTTGCATAAAGTTAAACAGATCTCAACTTTGTCGCGTCGCCAGACACGCCCCATCCGGTCGCCAACGGTCGCTGTCGCGCGTGTCGCTGGAAATTGCCCGCTCCCCATTTGAAATGAATGGTATCGTGTTGCTTTGTCGCTTGTACTGTGAACGGGGCTTAACACCTTGTTTACTCGTTTTGGAAATACAAGGAAGAGAAGGACTGAACATTGGAATCAACCAATGTCAAATTTAGTCTAACATCTGCATGTGTTTGCACATGTACTGTCCCCTTTGGCACCCTGTTCTTCGAAAGGGCTGACGCAGGAACTAAACTGAATGTTAGGCCTGTGGTATGGTGTTTATATGGCCATCAGTTTAGCTAAATCCTATTGCACCACTATATGACTTGCCTTTGGCTGTGTGCAATGGAATGTGACACAGGAACTGGAGAAAATAAAACTAAATCATCCTTCCGGCTCAGTCGACTGTCAGTGAAAAATTGGTTGTTTCAGCTACGTAACTGATTTAATACAGATTTTTTAGCAACGGTATTAGCCAAACCTGGAGGGTAATATGGTGAAAGTGCAAGTAGTTTGACAGAAATACTTGGAAAAGAAATACATTATGTTCTGTGGAGTCTTAAGCTATCAGTGTCATGACCTACATAGGACGTCTATGCCTTCATGAGGTTTGTGGGGGTATAATCGACTGCGCTCACTTGGATGCAGTCCGTGCACTTTTCCATCTTTCCCATCAGAGCTGAATAAAACGTGTTTTATAATGATCTTAGTATATTTAAAGTTAAACCATTACCTTTATAATACTATGGTCATGTTGGTCACACATTTCAGTTAAAAATGTTGTGGCTGGGAAGATTTTTTAATTGTTTTTGAAAGAAGTCCCTTATGCTAACCAAGTTTGCAAATATTTAATCAAAAATATGAATATTGTGTGAATATAAAAATGTAATTTATTCCTGTGATTTGCAAAGCTGAATTTTCAGCATCATTACTCCGGTCTTCAGTGTCACATGATCCTTCAGAAATTATTCTATATTTTATTATAAAAAATATTGATTAAAAAATGTTTCCAGTTTTTCTAATGAATAAAACGTTCAAAAGAACAGCATTTATTTGAAACAGAATTTGTGGTTACACTTTATTTTGAGGTGACAGTTACATTGGACTTACTCAATAATATTTATTAACTAATTGTACTTACTAGAGTACAGTTTAGGGTTTGGTTTAAGGTT
Source organism: Gila orcuttii (assembly GCA_026230005.1). Lineage (NCBI taxonomy): Eukaryota > Metazoa > Chordata > Actinopteri > Cypriniformes > Leuciscidae > Gila > Gila orcuttii. Next base: position 31,293,293 of record JAPDVR010000014.1, read on the forward strand.
TGTTATTTGTAAGTATGCATCATTAACTGTTATTATAGTAAGTATATGTAGTGATGTTTGTTTAAAAGCATATTTTGCATAAAAGTATCTGTCACTCTCCCTCTGGATGAATTTATCGTAATATGTGATTTTAAATATGAATCCAAATATGGCAATATTATAGCGCTTTGTTCGCTGCCTTATTTCTTTAATGGCTTAACACAAACAATGCTATTCTCATGCTAAGCAGTGCTTACGCTAGAAACCAGCAAACCAGACTGAAGCTGCACGTTAGCTGGTATTTTAGTCCTAGTGCGGTACAGGAAGCCAATTCAATCGTTGATAATGGAATTGACCTAAGCCCGTGGGCTCTGCTCTCTCTGTCTTGTTCCTGCTCAGCTAGCCTAATGTGATAGGCTAAAGCAACAGGAGTTTCCTCCCAGCGGGCCAGGGGAGTTCATTTACCAACACTTACTGGAATAGGTAAATAAATTTGAGGATCCCTTCTCTTTATCCAATCAGATCGATCACATATAGCTCAGATGAGTTGGAGAACATCTGACATTTTCCACAGCAAAAGTATAAGGAATGATTATACTTATAATATACATTATTTCAAGGCTTTTGAATCCCATATCTACAGTCTAACATATTTTGGACTATCTTAGAAAAGCAAATACCATTTTTTTTCCTTGAGGAAATAAGCTCTGATGTCCATGGTCTGTCAAGATGGATCTCTGGGAAGAACAAGTAGGCAATCACCAAAACACCCATATAACAAGTTCCTGATGGAGACTAGAGAATTTCCTGTTGGGTTTTCTACGTAATTAGCATATGAATTGCAGGCCTGTGATGTGTGCTAAAGAGCGCCCGATACCTGCAACACTCTAATTAGAGATAACGATTTAAAGGAGGGTCATCCTGTTGCAGGGACATCTGGTTCCTCATCCACCTCCTGTCTGGGGGGGAGGAGAAACTTGGACACACCAAAGAAAAAGGCCGTACTTCCTGTGTCTGGTTGAGCAGCCCAACTGGAAGGTCATTGCAGGAGGCGGGAAGCTAATAAAGCTTCTATGCTAGATCTTTGTGTACGAGGCACGATGCATACAGTGACCTTTTACTAGAGGAATGTTGCTATTCCTGCCTTTATATCACAATTGAACCTGATAGAGGAGGTGGACTGAGCTGTCGGCTCTAAAAGTCTGAGAGAATATATCCACCTCAACAAAGTGCTGTGAAACATTTCCCTGACAAGAGAATAGAATAAAAAATATCGTAATGTATTAATCTATGCTTGGAAATTAGATGTAAAACCACGGTATGACTCTTTTTGTACTTTTGTTCTTATGTCTGTGAAATGGGTGTCTGAAAGAAGTGAGTGTGTGTGTGTGTGTGTGTGTGTGTGTGTCTGTGTCTGTGTGTGTGAGCAAAAGAAACGAACTGAAAATGTGTATCATAGGTCATGTGTGTTGAACAATAACCTCCTTTCACAAAGTCCAAAATTATCAAGGTTCAGGCAAATAGCATGCATTTCACAGATTTCACATTCACTGGGTCACATCCTTGCAAACAAAAGCGTCTTGCATAAGATTTTCACAAGGTGGTTGCCTCAGAGTTGTATAATGGCAGCACAGACACATGATGTTAGAAATGAATTAGCGTTATTATTCCCTACAGTCATGATTAAAGAAAAGCTAGAATTAAGCACGATTTCCAGTTTGGTTGTTTGTTTCTGAGACACTATATGCGCTATAGAATCAGAATGTGTTTTTATTGGCCAAAAAGTTGTGCTAACAAGGAAATTTGACTTGATGGTTTGCAAGCAAACAAGGAAAGGATACAGGAAACATGGCATGAACAATACACACATACAATATACATTAATAGGGTGTTATGGTGAAGGCAGCTATAGTGCAATAGTACTAAAAATAATCAAATAAATAGTGGATTGAGTCTACACTTTAAAAGCAATGGTGTTAGGGTTCAGGTTTGTAGAATTAAGTTGAAATAGTTGCAAAGTATGGTCAGTATGAGTGTATGTTGGGGGACCATCAAAATAAAGTGTTAGCGGATATTAATCAGTCTATAACAGTTTACTGTTCACAGAAGACGAGCGCGAATTCCAACATGACGCTTTATTTTTAATAGTGGAAGTTAGCATGGTAAGATGTAAGTACCTAAACATTTAATATTTGACAACTGTTTCATGAGGAATGTTAAATGACTGACAGTAACATCCCTCCCAATGTTCAGGACATGGTTATGGCCTTGAAGATACACGTGGCTAATAATGTCTTTTTAGCCCATTCTTGCCCTAACACAGTCTCTATTCTTCACCAAAACATAACAGAAACCCCTATAAATCCCAACATTACACACAAACAGATCTTCTCTTAAATTAACTTTGTGCAAAAACACAGAAACCCCCCCCCCCCCCCCCTTGTGTTCTTAAGGCTGATTTATACTTCTGCGTCGGACCTACGCCGGAGCCTCTACGCTATACACTACGCGTTGGTTTTCATTCATACTTCTGCGTCGTTGTCCGCGTTGACGCGCAATTACACATGCAGAGGGAGCATGTGAAACCCGAGGGAGGGGTTCTAGCAGACCAATCACAGCACTTGCGTCCGCGTAGAATTGACGCGTTGTTACATTTTTGGAGAGGTGCACGTCAGGGTACGCCGAAGGGTACGCGCGCTACGCACAGCCTACGCCGTAGCTACGCCGTAAGTTTGACGCAGAAGTATAAATTGGGCTTTAGTGTAATTTACTATTAAAGACTCCTTTTGTTATCATGTGCTTACTACAGCTTACACCAACACACTGTCATGGCAATTCGTAACTATGTTATGTTTTGGCGAAGAGTTGGCTAATTCATATTAATTGATACGCTCTCAGTCCTATGTTTTGGATCTGTTTACACCACAATGACAGTTAGGTTTAAGGGTGGACCTTCATGCTTAAAATTTTTCTAAAAACAGCATGGTTTCCATAATAATCACAGTATATTTTACAAAACAATACTATTTTAGATTTTCTAATTCAAAATTTCGCTTTTAATTCAAATAATTAATTTACTAGCAATTTCTGAGTGAAAATTGTTAATACACCAATGTTTTTTCAGTGTACAAAATCGCAATTTCATAGTTATGTTACATGAGATCAGGTTGGAAGTATCCTAGCCTTTTTGTGTTTTTAGACAATGGAGTCAGTGTTTACCTGAATGAGTTTTAAGAGATGATTGTTTTCAAAAATCTGAAGCTGTTGGTTATGTGGACCTTCTAAAGTCTATTATCGAGTGTCTTCAGAGAATTGAACTGTTGTTGTTATGACTGGCAGGAAACCAGGTGTTCCACTTCCTTTCTTTAAGCATGTTCATCACAGTTAATGCCTGAACATTTTCTGTTTGTGTTTCACAGAAGCTACATGAGGCTTAATGTCAGAACTTTCGTTTGTTGGAATTACTCAAGATGTAATAGATTCAAACATTGATATTTGCTGTTGCCTACTTAATAAACATTGACGTATGGAACATGTTAAGAGGAGCCACATGCACTTAACATCATGACTGTTTTGACGAGCTCCACACGCAGCACTGAATCTGACTGTCACTATAAAGATGCTCCTTTTCAGGGTCCAGCGTGAGTCTCTCTGCTGGGGAGAGATGAGAGCTGCATGACAACAACCCAGTACACAAACACCAGCCAGATACTACAGCACTCACCCACCCTCAACTTACCGTTGCTAGGCAGTTATGGTTGCTATGAGAGAGAGAGAGAGAGAGAGAGAGAGAGAGAGAGAGCTCTGGGTATCACCGGACAAAACCGGACACTCCTTGACGTTTATGTCAGCAGGTTGCTTGTTATTATCAAAATGAAAAATCATAAAAGGATGACAAGGCTGTGGAAAGAGTTCTCATCAATATGTTCTTAAATTACTCTCTATGTTCTGAATTAATGGGAAACCACACGCCTTCATTTGAACCGTGTAGAATTTTAACCGCATTAAAGCGGCGAACTGTGTAGCTGTCAAATATGGTGACTGTATTTTTAACATTTCTTTGTGTTAAAGTTTATTCAGAGCATAAGGGGTCTGTTTGATCAGGATGCTGGAAATGGCTGTCTGTGAGTCTGGAGGACACTAAATCAATTGACTGATGAACATATGAACACTTCCTGTCAGGACGCAGGAAGCTACTGTTTAAAATTACATTTAGGTTCAGCAGGTACCCACACATGCAATTAATACATCAATCCCACAGTGTTGCGGAATGGTGTTAAAGGTCAAAAGGTGAATATTTTGAAAACTGTTAAAAAAAAGACATGAATATCTTGGATGACATGGGGCTGAGTAAATTAGCAGGACATTTTAATTCTGGAGAGAACTATTCCTTTATAAGTACGTGCAGGGCCGGATTAACATAAGGGCTAGGTGGGGCTGAAGCCCCAGGGCCCGCGTGATTAGGGGGCCCGTGATTGGCTGGAGGAAATGAGATTGTCAAATCATAGTTGGTTGATTTGTGTATAATAAAATAACAAGAAGTTATTGGAAAATGTGCCTGACTGATATAATTCACCGCCCAATCAAATTAACTCTACAATTTGCGCCATGACGTTGGGAAACGCCTCTTTTGTTATGCTTTCATGTAGATAGAACATATAAATCGCTCGCTAGAGTGCAAAAATGATGAAAAAAAGTGATAGTGGTGCACAAAAAAAGAAAAACAAACTCGAAAGACAGAAAAGGGATGCAAAAATTCCTAAACTAACTAAATACTTTGGTTCACTTTCATCCGTGCCCGTGGAAGACCCCAAGTGCAGCGACAGTTAGCTTTCCTGCGTCGTCACCGATCTGCGTGTTTTATACGTCGAAGAAGGTATAAGCAAACAGCTGAAGTAAGTTGAGTTAAGCACTATTTGGATGGTAATTGTTTCTCGTGGAGTCGTAAGGTATTTTCAATATTTATAGGGGCTAGTCGGTGATTTTATTGCAGTCTGAATCCAGAATGTCAGTGTTTTTTTCTCCCACCACTCACCCGTGTAAAAATCCCCGGCCGAATTACTGTTTTTTTGACGAACATCAAGGTCCAATATCCAAGGTCTACATGGGCATTTTTGCCCCTTTGAGTTTTTGTCTTATTGTACATAATTACATAATATAATTACATAATTACATAATATAAAATAAATATATCACAAGTAAAAGCGCAGTTTTCCCCAAATATCAGCACAATTGCTAATGTGATATAGGCCTTTATGTTATGCAACAATAAATGAGTTGACCAATAAGTTAACATTGAGAGTTACGTTTTGGTTTATCGTCACTTCGCCGATGAAAATTCCAAAATGAAACCACAGCAGAAACAATCTCTGAAACTGATAGTGGTGATTTGTTATAATCCGCGTTTTGAACGAATGGGTTCATTTAATGATTAAATGACTCCTCGTTTGTTTCATCGTTGAATCAAACAGCCGTTTGAACAAATCGGTTGAATGAATGACTCGCTTATTAAGACATTGACGGGATTTTAATGATATCATAAAGGATTTCTGCTCTGCTAAAGCTAGAAAAAAGACTATTTAACTGTAAGACCCTATGTAAAAGGATAGTTCACCCAAAAATAAAAATTCTGTCATCATTTACTCACCATCATGTTGTTCAAACTGAAAGAATTTCTTTCTTATTATGAACACAAAAGAAGATATTTTATATAGTGTTAGTAACCAAACAGTTTACGATAGTCATTGACTTAATATATATTTTTCCTACTATGGAAGTCAATGGGTGCCGTCAACTGTCTGGTTACCAACATTCTTTAAAATATCATCTTTTGTGTTCAGCAGAAGAAATAAATTCATACAGGTTTTGAAAAACATGAGGGTGATGTTGTTGACCTATCCCTTTAAATTATTCATGGTTAAGTACCTATTGAGGAAGTATGACTGAAGTATGAGTAATGTTTTTGCTGATTTTGGCAACCTTTATGTTTTTGAGTTCATATCTGGAGTAAATGCACTTATGGAAGGGGAGGTAAAAATGTTTTATCAATAAAATGTTCCCAAAATGAACCAAGAAATTATGTGGAGTAATTTTTATCATGATATTCAATATAAAAATTTTCCTGTCGTAAGATGTTTATATTATGCTATATTATAACTCGTTTATGCATAACAGGGATTCTGTTCATACACCTTTTATTTCATAGAACTATGATTGTTATTTGTTTATACAAAATAAGATTTACTGCAATGCTTTTTTCCCCCTTAGTTGATCAGAACAAAAGTGGATGTTACTTGTTCAGACGTTATTTTCCGTTGAAAATTCTAATATTGGTCATACTTCCAAAAAGTATAATGTGTGATTCTGAATGCCCATATCCACACCGACACGGTGATTAACAGCCGCACACTCACCTCAAAACATTGGATTCATCCGCGCTGTTTCATGCCGATGTACAACCCACGTGAAGTTGATAATTCTGCAAGTAACTGCAATTGCAGTTTTCGAACAGAGATGGCGACAAAGAGGAAAAGCTACGGACTGCAGCTTTAATAACAATAAAAAAATATTTATTGCGGTAGAAGACTGTGGCGTGGCAATCAGATGAAAGGGGGCCCTTGGTGTTGCTATAGCCCCAGGGCCCAAAGTCCTCTTAATCCGGGCCTGAGTACGTGTCTATTTCACTCATAAAAATAAGAAAATTTATATTGCTTAAAGAAAATGAAAGATAATTTAAAACCAAGATTTAAATTTTAGAATTGTAAATTGTAAAAAGAATTGTAATAGTATAATAATGAAAATCAACTGACTGAAATAAGTGATCGTACATAGTATTTTTATTACAGTAATGAGAATCACCATTGAGCATTGTGAATTATAGAAATTGCAACAACAAAAAAAAAGTCCAGATTTTCATTACAACCAAATTGATGCAAAATATATATTTTTTTTCTTTTTTTTTCTGATTTTGGGGTGAAATGTAACCTGGACATGTTTTAATGAGACCCGTCCCATAATTTTTCTCCCTCTTTCACCTGAAGTTATGTTCCTCTTCTTCATCTCCAATCATGTAACTACAACATACTTAAATGGGGAAAAGAGATATTTCAGAAACTATCAGTAAGTATTATTATATATCCAGCAATAACTCAAGTAAGCAGTACAATTTTGGGGAAAAAATTTACAGAAAAGAGTAAACAAATGAAAAACTGATTGGCTCTTTTAACTGTAGGGCGGGACTACAGCTGTCATGTTGAGCATTACAGTTTCTCCCATTCACAGACTCTTATAATATCTCTGTATTAAGTCCACTACCCAAAACTCTCCATGCAGCTGCCACTGCCATTCACTCCCAGCAAAAACACATTAGCTGCTCAGACACCCCTTGTTGCACTTGCTATGTCAGTCTAGTCTGAAAACCCAACATCAACATCTGTGTGGTAATCCCCTCACAGGGTTGCTGGGGCTCAAACACTGAAATAGTACATTAATGACCCGTGTTTGCGGCAGGTTTCTGGTGACGTCACTGGGGTTGTGGGCTGGAGACTTTGAGTAACAGAACTGACCTATATTTTGCCAAGCACCTCTCTCGGTTTGCAATCCGCCTGTGTCCTTGTACTTCATCTTTGATTATCGCAGTGATGCGTCACTCTCTTGATTAAAGACATGCCCAACCCATTACATAAACACCACCTCAAGAAATTAGATCAGTTTAAAATCCTGCCTTCACAAGAATCATGCTGTTTTCCAGAGATGTATTTATATAGTCTTTTCTCAGTTAAAATATATCTAAAGGTCAGGGGCAAAGATGTTACTTTAAAGAAAAAGCTCACTAAATAACACAATAAATGCTTTGGCTAGACGGGTTTCTCTGTCTTTTGCTGGGTCAGATGGGCAACTCTGCAGATTGTAGTCTTGAGGGGGTGGAGGATTCATCGTTCTCTTGTGGTTTATGGCTTAGCTGAGCTCAGCCACCTGGTTTTGTTTGTGTAGGTGATCCAAAATAATGCGTACTAAAAAATTCAATGAAAATCCCCTGACTCATTCAGAGGAAATTATTTAGTAGCGGATACAATGAGGTAAAAGCACCTAGCTTGCTACATTTATTCACTTTTTAAGTTTTTTTTTTCTTTGACAAGATTGCTAAGGTTACACATTGGGTTTTCATGTTTTATGGGGACATTCCCTAGACATAATGTTTATAGTGTGCAAATATTTTAGTATATTCTATCCCCTTAACCTAAACCTACCCCCAAACCCTATACCATCACAGAAAACTTTCTGCATTTTTAGTTTAAAAAAATAATAAAAATCACATAGTATGATTTATTAGCTGTTTTCAAAATCTGAATTCATCCTGTTTTTGACACTGATAATAATGAGGAAGATGTGCTGCTTTAGTTGATTTGAAAATGTGGCAGACCTCGCCTGACTTGTCCCGACTGAATGTGTATCAGGGCTGTAAAAGCACAGCTCAAAAGCCCCCGCTTCTCATCTCTGGCAGCCAAAAGCAGGTCACTCTCTCTTCGTTTCATTGCATCACTGCTTTAAAGACATAAGGTTCTTTAGTCAGCCCAGGTCAACAGTTTATGAAAAGGAAGCATTTTTAATTAAAATTGAGAAAATAACATCCTTTTGGGGAAATTAGAGCAGAGTGCGTTGCAAAATCATATTCTAATTCAGGCTTTTTGTTGGACATTCAATAGCCGCAGAGGTTGTGTAAGCCACCTTTAAAATTCTTATCAAAACTCATCAAAGAGGAAAATGAATGAGCGAGTGAATAATTTCCGACACCAGCGATCGTTATCTTTTTCAGGCAGATGTGTCTTTCACTGTGATATTGGCGGAATAAAGTGAAGCCCTCTGTGTGCTTATCAGGATTGTCAAGATGTAGTGATGGTGGATTGGGCAGCTGTGGTTACCAGACGCCAGTGCGTTGGTGTAGCACTCAGAGTGTAATTACAGAACGTGCTGTGACCAGCACAAACAGTGAGCGGCAAACACAGGCCATCAATACCACTGTCAATGGGCAGCCGCCTCGGATCTTATAGCTAATGACAAACAAGAGGGCTGTTGGACAGATGAGGTGACTGCAGGCGCCGTGTCTCCAAGCAAGTCAATCCTGGAGGGACGTCACTGCGGTGCGTGGCGGAAACAAATCCACACCCCCGCTCTGTTTGCCGTGTCAACGTGCGCACACCTGGATGATTTCTCACCTATCACTTGCTGCCCACTCCACATCCGCTAATGTTATGTCATCAGCAGTCAAGGCTGGAGCTTGATACAAAGTCACCAAAGTAATTCTTCAGAGTAATAAGATTAATATGGTGCTCCATATTCTGTTGTAGCTGAATACCATGAACAAAAATCAGCAGTTTAAAAAACCACTAACTACTAAACTAGACTAATATAAATTGCAGTTAAGTATACAGTCAGTGATACAATAAGAACAAATACACAAATTAGCTATAGCACAAACAAATACAACTGAACAAATTTTAGAAACAAATAAAATAAAACTACATCGTTTTCTTTTTTTTATATAAATAAAATATAGATTAATCCTTATTAAAGTTGCAAAAGATATTAAGTCAAGGTCAGTGAGAGATTTTCTTTTTCTTTTGTTCTTTGATTAACAATAATGACACAGATGGCAGCAGGTTTATTAGGCTTCTGTCACTTTAAGAAATAATGCACAGATCCAATGTACTGTTACACATGAATTTTTCTTTCTCAACTGTTTACGTTCACTTAAGACATAACTGACTGTGTTTACGAGGATATCTTGACTTTTTACAATTCAGTTCAGTATTTATATGAGAGGCGGATTTTTGTACACGTGCTCTGGATGTGCCCAGCACAGAAAACAGTGCGCAAGCACCGAATTAAGTTCTCTTTTCGCATCTTCTTGTGGTTGAATCACTTAAAATCAAATTAAAATTTAATTTTATAACAAGTATTCGATTCCTGGTCTGAAGTATCTGATCTATTTTTGATTCCCAACCATATGCTTTTGTTGAAGCCATCAGTCTGGAATATTTCACCTTTTTCAAATGATCATGTTCAACATAAGAATTACTGGTGAAAAAACATAATAAATCTCTACCAATCAGAGAACAAAACAAACCAATCATGCCAAAATATCTCTTAAACACCGCCCACTCATGTAAAGCACTGCGAATGACGTAGTCAGTCAAGTCCTTAAATATTTGTATACAAAATATGTATATATTGCAAAAATGTATGGATAGAGATAGAAAGACATGCAAACCAGCCAAACTTTGACCCCTTGGGCTGATTGATATGCAGTCATCCTGGACTTACACTGACACCTAGGGGTGTGGATGAAGCATTAGGCAAAAGCAAAATATGCTTTTTCTTGTGGGTGTACATCATTTAAAAAAAAATAATTTCAATACTTCAATATTTCTTTAGGACTTATACTTTTTCATGAGGTAAAAAAGTAGTTCTAGTTTCAGTCATTTCCTGCTCTGAGAAAAGATTTACCTTCCTGGCCTTCCTGAGAACAAACTAAGAAAAGCCATGATGATCAGTGAGCCATCTGGCTTCATTCAAAGGAGCTGCTCCCAGAAAAAGGTAACCATGTCACTCAATGCAGACCTTGAAGCTTTGTAGATTGTTGCAATTCAGTGAGAGTGTGCTGGGGGTGAATACTGGCTTTTGACATTGTGCTTTACAAGGCTGTAAGTAGAGAGGAAATGAAAAACTCCCTCAGAACTAGATGTACTAGAGGTGAAGGGATGTGCCATGCATGAATATAGATATGGTGGATATACAGGATGAATGGTGGTCAGTGAAAGTAAGGCATGGGGACCAGAAGGGACGGGTGTTCCTTCTTGTGAATGTGGGCGTACATCAATTATTAATATATTTTAGCTCTTTGTTGTCCTCCCTCAGGATGTAGGAAGGAAGTCATAGAGAGAGAGAGAGAGAGTGAGAGAAGAGATATATTGGCTTACCTCGAGATACACATGTTTTACTTTTAAGGGGTTTTCTGAAGAACTGCTGTTGTCCCTTTATCAGATGTGCTTTGTTTCATCTTCTGGATCATGGTGCACTCTAATGCAAGTAAGTTCACTTGGCGGCCATATTGATAATGCCCTATCAAAGAAGTCATCTTCTACATAGGCAATAGGCTCCTATCTATTCAAAGACCTATTTTTTTTGTCAAGATTTATTTCAAACCAGTAAAATTAGAAAATAAGAAAAAAACTATCATAAATACTGTTTCTTAAACTCAAATGCAGGCAATCTTTATAAAACAGGCTGATCCCAGCTAATGTACACATACACACTGAACACCTCATTCATTGATCATTCTATGTTCTATAGATCAGGCTATATTCAAGAGTAAAAAATCCTCTCTTATAAAATATGATCAGAAACACTCATATTACCTATACTGAATATTCATTAGTATCCCCTGGTGGTCCATGGCGGTACTTCAGACAGTCCGTGGACTGATTCCTTCGTTTAAAATTAACTATAAAAGTGGTACATTTGATCTACAGCTTTATTGTAGAAAGAGAACGCATTTTATTTAATATTTGGTTGATTCTTATGATTCTTTAGAGCAGGTCTGATCAGTCGCTCAAGTTAGTTTTTCCACCCAATTATTCCTCCTAGACTGTTTTCTTCTTTTCAATGAGATACAATACCATTCAAAAGTTTGGGGGAGTAAGATTTTTTTTTAAAGAAGCAAGGCCGCATTTATTTTTTAATCAAAAATACAGTAAAAATAATAATATTGTAAATTGTTATTACAATTTAAATGAACTGTGTTTTATTTACAGCTAACTAATCACAGCACATTTCTTATTTTGGAAGGAGGGGCTTTATCGAAATTGCCGTGTTTGGGCCAGACTGGGGACAGAGATGCTGTAATAATAATGTAAAATATGTCACAAATAATACTTTTTTAACTATCAAGCATGAAAACATATTATAGTACACCCCAAAAACAAAATCAAGACTTCGTAAAAGGGCATAATAAGACCCCTTTAATTGTAAAATGTAATTTATTCCTGTGATGGCAGAGCTGAATTTTCAGCATCAATACTCCACCGTCTTCAGTGTCACATGATCCTTCAGAAATCATTCTAATGATTGGATTTGCTGCTCAAGAAACATTCCTTTTTATTATCAATGTTGAAAACAATGTTGAAAACTGCTTAAAAATTTTGTGTGAGCTATAATTGGAAGCCTTTTTTTAGGATTCTTTGATTGGAACATTTATTTAAAGTAGAATTTTTTTTGTACCAATGAAAAAGTCTTCACTGTTACTTTTGTTCAATTTAATGTGCCCTTGCTAAAAAAAAAAGAAGAAAAGAAAAAAGAGCGACCCCAACCTTTTGTACATTATTATTCGGTCTAAGATTCTGCCACCTACATGGCTCTGTCAAAAATGTGCCTCTCAGTAAAATAAGTGGTTTTCACTGGTTGAGCTACAAATAATAATTATCCAACTAGATTTAAAATTTTCTGTCAAGATAATTTAAAGAGCTAAAAAAAAAAACCTATTTTTTCACTTGGACTTTTACAGTGAAATTTTGTCAATCTCCTAGCAGATAGAAATGCATAATAGACAGGAAAAAACTGTGAATATTGCCTTTTTGTTGACAAAATATTCTGGCTCAAACTGAATTCCCCGCAAATGTCTTTTTCTTTATGCCCCTTTGATCAATAGTTCTGTTCTAAATCATGAATTAAAGTCAGCATGGAACAGAAATTGGACAAGTATTTTCTTCCCTATTGTGACGTACATCCGAGTGAAAATGAAAATGTAGGGTGGGATTTGATTGGATCGTTGGGTGGTTGTGGTTTGCTATTGCTGTGATCTCATGTGAGTGGCAGGTCGTCCCGCCCCTGTGCCAGTAAATACGTCATCGGAGAAGAGAAGAGATGTTTCTGCAAGAGGAAGGGGAAGTTATTTTGATTGAATACTATGACAGCGCATCAATTTAAAAAAAATGATGTGCACGGATAATTCATTTTTACTAAATGCTGCAATATTCCATTAAAAATTAAGAATTGTCAATTTGGTGACTTTTTGTGTTATTAATGGAAGACATTAAACAGTGTTATCATGAAAATCAAACGTTTGATGTTAACTTTGATGTAAAAAGTCAGAGTTTGGGGTCCCTGGGCCAGAAAAGGCTGAGAAACTCAGATCCTGAACACTAACACAGAAACATTGTTTTGCTTAAGGTGTGTGGGAATAGATCAACAACAGATATGCAAGTAGGTGGACAGGGACACGCACACACAAAATGCCTGTCTCCATCACGGGCCCATCTGTGTGCACTGGCAGAGGGGCGGGTTAGTGGGCAGAAGCGACCCAGCCTGCTGCCCGTTGCCCAGTGAGTCATTCTAGCAGCTGACAGACAAGGATGAGGGGGAATAACTTGCCCACTGCCTCTGGCACAGCACAGGAAGGGGAAGTGGAACACGGCCCACGCACAGAAACTTCCAGAAGGGCTTTGTGTGTCTATGGGGAGAGGGGGGGGGAGCAGGTGTCTTGCTTCCTCTATTGTGAGATTCCATCCAAAAATCAGGCCCCCGCTGATCCGCAACAGCGAATCTTGAAATGAGGACAAAGTTATTTTAATGGTCACAGACGTGTCTGGTTTAGGTACACAAAATGTGACTTTTTAAACCACAGGTGAAGTGAAGTTTTGAATTGAACACGTTTTCTGTCTGCCATTGGTTGGACACACAGATGATAGCCCTGCCACCATACTCACACTTTTGTTTATGACGGCAAGACACGACAGGTGAAAATATTTTTTTATGGTCAATTTTGAGATTTTGGGCTATATTGTTTCCATAATGTATCTTCTAGAAATAAATGCCCAAAACAAATTTGAGTGTTATTTTTATTATATTTTATTTATTTGTGTCTGTAGATTTCCATTACAATACATATTTTTAAAGACCATTTTCTCAAAATGATTTTTTTCTCATGCACCGAAGCAGTAAATCCCCACTTCAGTAGCACTTACATAAACCAAACTTTCCAGTTTTATTCCTATCTATATTCCAAAGGTTTTTAGATTGTTTTTATATCAGTTGCCTGATTTAAATAACATATCATTCCTAAAAACGTGGTTATTTTGATCAGCAACATGGCGATGAAGAGATATCCAAAATCCCAAGGGCGTAGGTTTAGGGGGGGACGCTAGGTACTAGTCCCAATCAATGTTTTGAGATGACAAATTTGTCCCCACCAATATTTAGCAAGCTCCTTTGAACTGCTATTTTGATATTTGCGCTGCATTTGGATCTTTGCGCTGCTATTTGGATCGATTCCAACAGCCAGGACATTTTTCCAACATTTTCCTGTTCTAATCGCCGGACCATCAAAAATAGGGCTTTTCGCAAGTAAGTCTTAACATTACCGTACTATTGGTTGTATTTTGTGAATAGAATATTACCAGATAATCGAGAAGGAGCAAGGATATTTGCTATTACTGTACTGAAATCGTTGTGAAATGCTGTTTAATTACAAGAGCTTCTAGGTTATCAGATAAGCATTCAACTGCCCTGTTGTATAGGTTATTTGTGTTTGCGCACATGATATCAGGAAGCAATGTAATACACACGCATGACAGCGATGCGCAAATTGAGTTACCCCTCCAACTTCTAGTGTTATTGATAACCTATATCTTATCACATGCGATTTGGCTATTGATATTACAGAAGTCCTGTGGTAAAATTACATTATTAACTTACTCCATCTACCCTTGTAAAGTTAAGGGCTTTAGTCTCGACATTTTCCCCTCCCATATCCACATACAATAAAAAAGGTATAGGCTTAATGTTGTCCGAATTTAATTTTTAGAAATTACTGATGCAAACACGTTGAAAAGCTTCTTCTCAATTTTTATTACAGGTGGCTGCGTTCGGTGGATTCGGTGGCTGCGTTCTGTGTGTGAAAGTGTGTGTGTGTGTGTGTGTGTGTGAGAGAGAGAGAGAGAGAGAGAGAGAGAGAGAGAGAGCAAGTGTGTGTGTGTGTGTGTGTGTGTGTGTGTGTGTCTGTTTGTGTTTGTTTGTGTGTCTGTTCGTGTGTATGTGCGTGTCACAAATCATAAATTGTTTCTTCAACTTATTAAAATATCTTACTTTACTGCAACTATCTGTTTCTGCTTCTTTATTATATTTATAGTGTGTGATTTATAAAATACATTATATCCTTCATCACACATAATGTGTCAGGTCACTTTATATCTTATATCAGAATATTATATTACTGTTAAGCAGAGGCGGACAGAGTACACAGCTTCGTTACTTGAGTAAAAGTACAGATACCCCTTGCTAAATTTTACTCAAGTACAAGTAAAAGTACTACAGTCAGATGTCTACTTAAGTAAAAGTACTGAAGTAGGCCTACTTGTTTTTAAAAGTACTTGAGTATCAAGAGTACTAGAGTAAATTTTCTAAATATTGCATTACTACCATAGTGTCAAGTCAAGTCATCTTCATTTATATAGCGCTTTTAACAATGTTGTTTCAAAGCGGCTTTTCAGAGATAAACATATAATTTAAGGTAACAGAGATTGGTTTGGTTTTATAGCGGTTCTTGAAAAATGTTATTTTCCAGCTAAAGTTAGTTTTGATTGATTCACTTCCGTCGAAATTATCATTTGTTATTAAATTAGGGGCCATGAAGATGACACCGTTCTCTCTAAACAGACTTTAAACTGAACCTGTGATAAACGCTGATGGCGTTCACATGCGCATTAAGAATTGATTCTATAGTTATGTGTGTTCAAATATATCTGTGCAGGTTTGTAATTCCCTACAAACCATGCCTAAACAAACTACTTGTCTTCGCCTATAAATTTGATACAGAATTTTATTTTATCACTTCGGGGTAGGTACGCGAACCGTGCTTACATTTATGTACAGAAACGTCCTACATGGAGTTATGAAAAATGTTAATGTTAATACCTTTGATAATCTAAAAGGAATTGAAAGTTAATTCAAGTCATTTTCATCTTTTTACCATGTTGCTTTATTTAACATTTCTCACTTGCCCACAAGGCAATGCACAATGGCAACGCTCTGACAAACGTCTGCTAGAGTTTTAATGGATTTTTTGCACCCACATTTGAACCCACATAAATCTGACCATGGATTTTACTTTGGCGTCAGTTCAGAGCTGAAGGTGAAGGTGATTTGCTGATAGGCTGTCCCAATCAGTGGCGCCTGCACAATCCAATCACGTTTGAGAGGGAAACAACAAATTGAGGGTTTCCGAGATTTTTTTTTTTTTTTTTTTTTTTTTTTTTTTTTAGAAGTAATGGGTACTCACGGTTATGGATAGAAATGTAGTGGAGTAAAGAGTACAATATTTGCCTCTCAAATTAACTTGAGTAAAGTCATGAGTAATCCCCAAAAATGATACTCGAGTAAAGTACAGATCCCTCAAAATTGTACTCAAGTACTGTACTCAAGTAAATGTACTCCGTTACTGTCCGGCTCTGCTGTTAAGCCTACTATGGATATTAAAATACGCCGAACCATGTGTCCTGTATCATAGCTACATGAATGCACCTTTGCAGCAAAAAAAAACGCGTGAAAATCAGTTCAGTATTCAGTGAGATATGATTAATTTAATGCGCTGACAGCTCATTTCACCTGCCATTCAGATTACACTGAGCGGAGCGGATGACCGGTTTAAGATGGCGGCTCCAATTCTCGTCCGTGCCAAATCATAGACAGTATAAGAAGTAGACAGAGCCATCTCATTGGAACTCAGTTGAGACAGTTGAAGCCCATTTTTAGCGATTTTTGAGCACTTCCGTTCCTGATGCGCAGACTCAAACCGACTCAAACTAAGCTTGATGACGTGAGCAACCTGTCTGGCAGACGTACATCTTCTAGTAGCTGTGCGTGAAAATTGCCAACGTTAATCACTTCATATGTATTCACTTGCCACATACCGAATTATTTCCAATATTTTGTCCCGTTGCTTTTATGGACTCATTATCTATGGGCTTCTCCCTTGACGGAACGTCCCCCCGATTGCCTACGAGCTTCTCCTCCTGTCTATACGGTAATGTCTCTATTGTGTGACATAAAGTCGCGTGGTTATGACGCAATCGTTAGCCTGTTTTTAACAAAAACGGCTTCTACGGGGCCATAACGTAAGATACAAAGTAATGGAGCCTTTTATACATTTTCGTGTTTATTTAGAAATAAATAATGGACAAATGAAGTCTTTGGACGCCTCAGATGTAAAGTTATTCGCTGTCAAAGTGACGCCAAAATGAATGGGAGTCAATGGAATGCTAACAGCAGGTGAAGTTCTGCTACAATGGCGGCTCCCGCGAGGCTTCAACTTCCGGCTGATGGATTACCCCCTTGGTGCCAATAGGCAGTAGCGGTCGACAGGGGCGTAGCACAAGATCCCGGGCCCTATGTATAGTCAGTCCTGATGGGCCCCTATGTTCCAAATAAAATACTTTTTGGATTGTTGACGTTTGGGGGGGGGTTGGATTGCGCACGCGCTATGTATGTTATGCGCACAGATGTTCTGTCTCGCATTCGCCTTCTAGATTCCGGGAGATTTTAACTAATTTGCGGGCATCAGGGAGACGCTATCAAACTTCCGGGAGAATTGGGATGTCTGTATTCCAGACTTTTCAAGGGCCCTTCATCCCCTTGGGGCCCTGGTAATCAGTACTGGTTTTACCCCCAGTCCGACGCCCCTGGCGGTCGATAGGGCGTCTACCTATATGATGTCTATGACGACGACAGTACAAGATACGCCGTAATTTGATTTGGGGCAGGGTTATCTGACAGGCAGGCTACACGCGCGGGCCGGGACTACTTTTTGTGCTTGCACTCACTGGCAGCGAGCGGGTGGTGTGTGCGTGCGCGTGACGACGCCGACGGTAAGTTACCAGGGCTGTCTCTCTGCCTGCCATATACAAAGGCCAGAGAAAAACATTTTAATATTCCGTTTTTTTGCCCCTTTTTGTACTTTGTAGATCAGCTATGTCACCCAAGAAGAAGAAAGGGGACATACGAAGCTTTTTCATAAAGCAGAGTGTACGTAGGCAAAAATAACTAGCCACACAAATAACTAGCAGTAATAGTGACTGACCAGGCTTTCAAATGCCGTTTCTACTGTGGAAAATAGTATTAACTGGTGATCCTGGTTACCCAGGATATTGTTACAGTTAAACTTAGCTTCTTCAATCTTTCAAGGTTAGGAGCATTAATTAGGGGTGTGCAGCACGGATAGACTCAGAGAAGTCGCGCTATCATGATAGAATGCTACGTTAGCAAGTCACTGAATGTTAATTAGCCTACCTTAACTTAGAATCTTGCAGTCATAAACAGTGGATCATCTGAGACATTTTTCGTTTCTACATTGTTTATGTAATGTATTTGTGAGTGTAGCCTACTTGCTAGACACATGTGCTGGAAAAACATGTTGGCAATGTTAAAAAGGCAAAAGTTAACACTGTTGGTTATTCAAATATAATGAATATTATTTGATTGATAATATCCAAATAACAATATCTGGTAGGAGGGTTAAACTTGCTAGCCATAGGATAGACTACAAAATTAATAGGATGGGGGGGGGGGGTGGAAGGGGGTGGAAGGGGGTGGATGTCCCCACCAAAGCTGAGACCAAACCTACGCCCATGCAAAATCCCCTCTATAAAAAAACTAAAATACCATGTTCAGATTTCTGTTCTGGAAGTGTACGCAAAATAGTGCATATTTTATTCGATAATGTCTCATTTTCATATTTAAGAATAACATTTCAGAAAATGTGTAATACAAAACAATCATCTAAATGAACTGTGATTCAACTGGGGAAGTATGGTAATATCTATATTTACCCTATTCACATGTGGTGTCTTGCCTTAAGAGAAAGTATGCGGTTTTGGAATCCAGGTGGCATTTTCATTTCTGTGACACTGACTGAGTGCAATAACAAATTCTGAAGAAATGAAAAACTAAAAATAGGTTAAAAGATGGTGAAAAGGAAGAGATCAAGACCTCTAATATGAACGCCCACATCCCCTGACAGGCTGGTTAACAGCAGCAGGCATATGTGAGCCACTACCTGATGACGCAAACTCAGGGCAACGCTGGTCAAGGTTCAGAACCAGCTGCGGTATCAGACGAGTAATTTTCCAAAAGAGACAGAAAAAGAATTACGATAACAATGAAGGAACCCATCTCCCCGTCAGTGACCCATTCACTGACTCACTCAGCACACTGATAAGGTTGTAGACCATCTACGTTGAACATCTAGATGCTTATTTTTACAGGCACTGTATAGCCAATCTGCTTTTTCCGGCAACCTAATGGACTAAAGAGAGATATATAGCTAATAGCAGGGGAAATATAGTCCATTAAATGCATCTGATGACTGGAAACAAATAGCGAGGCTACGTGAGAGCGGGTGAGGGAGCTCACCTGGGTCCGAGCAGCTCGTGTCAATACTTTTTCGTGCATTTAATCCATCTGTCCCGGAACAGGACGGTGTGTGCTGTTTCATAACAGATAAAGAGCTGAGGGTGACTCACTAGTTAGAACAGAGGACGGGTTGAGGTAACGCCAGCTCTCCAAATCCTCAAGCTAGGGCATCAGTAGTGCAGTCACTGAAGCTTGAGGCAGATCACTGCTCTTTTCAGACTCCAGACTAACTTTATCAATCATCAGCTCCAGTTACAATGGTTATATCATGCTGAATTGTAATCAGGGACTGGCAGAACAGTTATTATTCCTCCATGGAAAGTGTACTGATATTAAAATTCTGGCCTATACCAATAAGCCGGTAATTATTTTCATGTTATGGCAGATAGTGGATACATTTTTGGTTTTAAAATTGTATACTATTTTGTTTAAATACAAAATATAACAAAAACGTAGGCTTCACAATACAATGGAGTCATTCGGGTGTTTGCTGAAGATTACATGTTACAGTGTCATTACACTACTAGTGTTTTTAAACATTCACTTTAAGTAAGTGTTAGATGAGAGAAAACCTTGAACTAAATGTAAAAATAGGGAAAATGAGCAATCTCAATAAAATATACAATATCTTCTGAGGAGATATCTAATAAATAAGTTTCAAATATCAAGACTGATAAATTTTAATAAAAAAATGTGAATATAGGCCAGTAACCGATTGGGTACCAATATATTTTGAATCCCTAGAGGTTTTTTTTATATATAAATTGCAACCTAACAATTACAACATCAAATTATTTCATTAAAACTTTAGAATAAAAACTAAACAAGTGCCACACAAAACACTTTACAATAAGGTCCCATTACTTAAAGTGAGAATGTATTAACAAGGAGCAATACACTTGTTACAGTATTTAATAATCTTTGCTAACGTTAGCTAATAGTAATACAACTATTCAGTGTAAGTTCATGTTACCTCAGGTCCATTCAATAATATTAACATACAATGGAATTTAATTTTGGAATTGTCCTTTGTATGTGCATGATTAATTATTGAATATATACTTTATATGTTAATGTTGGCTCATCATGCGTCTGTAATAACCTTTACATACATCTGTAGAGGTTCGTAAGGTTCACTGAAGGATGCAGCTTGTCTCATACTCTGTACTATATGTCTCAACATGTGCACATAACCATGTATAGCCACACGCTGACAGGATCTAATTGAGCTTATTCTGTCATCTCCTTTATTCAGACGTCTATTTTCACACTTAGCCAGACTCATTCAGAGTCACCAGACCCTTCCACGTCACCAAATATCACAGCTTTTCTTTCCACCCGCACTAGTCACATCTTCTTTTTGCACCTGATGTAAAATAAATAAGGAAGAAGGGGAATAAAAAGTAAAACAGCGTGGTTGTCATCGTAGTTAACTCGGGGCTCTGGATGTGAGATTGTCCCGGTCTCGTTCACACTGGCTGAGATGGCCATCCATGCACAGCATCCCACTACACGTCCAGAGAGTCATTTGTGATGCTCGGGGTGGGGGGTGAAAGTCACGGGCACACTGAACTAGAGTGTTTGTTCCATCGGCTGCCCACAGAGACAAGGCAAACCAGCAGGAACAAACGAGCTGTGAGACACTACTCCTTCCAAAGCAACTTGACCTCGCAGGGCAGATGGTTCATTATGATTATAACCCAGAGATTGACATTGGCAGGTGAACTGCGGGCCGTCTGAGTACTGATTTTAGAGGATAGATGCCAGATATGACCAGTGACAGCGATAATATCACATTTTGCATGTCATCGACCCTTCTGGTTTCATACAGCAAATGGAGGGTGCTCTGAATTGGATGAATGACCTCTCAATGTAATATATATATGTGTGTATGTTTAAAAATTTGCATATAAAGATCTAATAAAATAGTTCAACTCAGATCAATATTTCATAATTATTTACTTATGTGGCAAGTAGCCGTGTAATAAGCGATACACTTCGCGTCGGGGTCCTCATCATCCTGTCGGGGGTTATTTTGAGAGAACCACCAGCTGGATGTACATTATCCCTTACATATATGTGTGTGTGTGTGTGTGTGTGTGTGTGTGTCTGTGTGTGTATATTAAGGTCAAAACAGACACAAGCAGCCAATAGGGAAATGCTGATGCAGAATAATACGAACAACCATTGGTGTCCAGAAATGTGGGTCACAGCACTGGCACTGCACTGCAACAAAATATCAGAGAATATACAACCAAAAATGTGTAGGAGGGTTAATTTAGTTAAACGAACAAAAGTTTACGAGTAGTGGTTTTAGAGAATGTAGGCTGATTTTAGAGAAAAATTGTGTAGAGTGGAAGTTTCTAATAAAGCTTGTGTTTAAATGTAAACCTGCTCTCACAGTGGCACAAGCAAATATATTCTGTTATTCAAGCATGATAATGATTCAATGACAAATTTAACCATTTTACCAAGTATGAACAGATATGAGGCCTCTTATTATGAATGTTTGTTGTCGTATTTAAAATATGGTACATGCACATCCGTTTTAATCGTGTATATAAATATACATTTTCTCTCTCTCTCTCTCTCTCTCTCTCTCTCTCTCTCTCTCTCTCTCTCTCTCTCACACACACACACACACATACAAACACACACTTCTATAAATATAACAAAGTATGTCATCAAGGTAGTCTTAGTCTATCTGTGCATTTAGCCCACTGTGATTAATTGAGTATCTTCCATTTCTCCCTCCATCTTAGTGTGTGTGTGTGTGTGTGTGTGAGTGAGAAGGGTGGGGGATTCTCTGACTCACTCCTGACTCAAACCCCCATCCTCAGGGCATCACGGGAGGAAGCTCAATCTCCCCCTTCCCAACAAACAATCACACACAAGTACAGATAAGATAGAACACAGAACGTTAATGATCCCAAGGGAAACAATGCACTATATTAGGGAGAAATGCACATCTGCTAATCAAACACATGCAAACACTCTAATGCATCCGAACACACTGCAAACACACACACACACACACACACACACACACACACACACACACACACACACACACACACACACACACACACACACACACACACACACACACACACATGTGCAACACACCCTGATAAGAATTCCAGCAACACCATATATTATAAATGGGGAATCCCTATTGGCATAGACACAATCAGGTGACCAGCTACCATGGCAACAACCGCCTGCTGCCTGTCTCTGAGGAGCTTAAGGAGTGTAGGAGACTCATTCCCAGATCCGATGTGCTGTCAAAGATGAGAAAGAAGGACTCCCCACTGAAAACAGCTTGAATGAACGACACATCATCCAAACACTTGCATGACCAACCCAGCATCTGATTTTGATCAGTTCAGGAGCTCTTAAAACTTTCACTAATTTACATATACTGTACATGCATATTGACTGCAAGAATTTGAATTATGCCTCCTGACCTATAGGTAAATTCCACTGTAAGAGATTGGAGAAATTCAAGCTAGTATGATGAGTATGAACAAAAAATGTCTTGAAATGTGTTTTTCTAATCTGAATTACTTATAACCCGATACAGCATCTTAAAAGACAGTGCTCATGGCGTGAGATGCTTAAAAAACAGTAAGATATGGCATAACCAGCTATTAAAATATATCACACGTGGAAAGTGCGTTCACAAAGGCCTTTCCACGTGATATTTTTTAATAGCTGGTTATGCCATATGTTTAAGCTATACCTTAAGTTTAAAAAAAACAAAAATATATAAAATAAATAAATATTGTCTGCCACAATAATGTACATTTTTAATTATCTTCATTTGGAGGCTTTTTTCTGCAAATATTCATATATGAATTATATTTTGATTAATTAATCTACATATTGTGTAAAATAATTAAATAATTACATTATTCAATAGTTAGTCCTAGTCCTACACAAATTCAGACTTCTGATGAAAACATATTTTTTATGGTAAAGCAATATTACTCCTAGGCCTTCAGCTCACTTCTGCACATTTTACATAAAATGACGCCATAATTTCATCTGTGCTATAAATGAAACCGGCGTGCTCTGAAGTGCATTAACTGTTAACGCAGCCTTGCAACTTGGGATAGATCTGAGCAGATCTGTAAAAGCCGCTGTACATTATGCGAGAGGAGGATCTGTCAATCAAGGGCTGAGGAAAGTAATTCATGAGTGTATGACTCAGACAGTTTCTAATAAAAGATCCACCTGAATCAGTAAAGCCACTTCTCTGAAGCTAAAATCCCAAAGGTTGCATTTCAAAGCAATTGGAACATCAGAGTTTGATGGGAGATTTAAAGCCGGCATCCTTAAACCTGCCCTGCTTTTGGTAATTGCTTGTCGAGTGACACAGGATGTTCAACACGACAGACTTTCAGGCTGACCAGAACAGAGGAAAGCTTTTTAGTGAGTGTTAAATGAGTGTAAATAGTGTATGTGTGGAAGTCTATATCAAAATGCATGCATGACAGAAAACGTCTGCTTAAGCCTGGTTCACACGGCAGGATAATTAGGCCGATTTTAGCCCCGATTTACCCCTTCCGACAATCTTAAGGATGCTCCGATTATCGTAAAATAATCAGATCAGATATTCCTGCCGTGTGTGGTGTGTTAAGAGTGCTCTCGTCTCCTCGGAAGGACGTCGGGACCGCTCCGATCTCAAATCGGGGATATCCAACATGTTGGTTTATTTTGGCCCGATTTCTCCTCGTGTGTGGTTTCCCCTGGGGACAAACGAGCATGGAGCCTGTGGACTGTGGCGTGTAGCCAATCAGAAATCGAGGTGACGAGGCGCAGAGGAAGCACCGAGAAACAAAATCAAAACAGCCGGCGGCAAGGCGCACCAGAAAGTCCGGTGGACGTCGGAGATGGATTCGGTTAAAAACAAACTACAAACTATCGCCACTGCATCCGATTGTTTACTCTGAAGTCACGTTTGATCTCGAGGGATTTTGCGAGATTTTCCGTCTGACCTGGGAGTTCTCGGGAGTCAAATCGGTTCGTGTGTGATGTGTTGATTTTGCCGTGTGGCTGCGCACCACACACGGTACGACCAAAACTGTTTGACCCGTGATTTTTTATCGCCGTATGTGGGGTCTCTCAGGTTTGGAAAATCGGCCGACAATTTTAAAATCATCCCATGTGAACCAGGCTTTAGACTAAAAGTAAATCTTCCACATGTGAAGAGTAAATATTCTTGAAAGTAATATTTCATTCATTCATTTAGCTAATGACGCTGTTTGCAACAATACAAGATATTTGATGATTAATTCCTGCAATTTAAAATAATGAACATGGCATTAGCGATGAACACTTATTTAATCAAATCGCTGCAGTCCAAATGCAATTTTTGCCTCAGACACACACAGGTAAGAAAAAAAGTGATGTCCTGCAGGGTGAGTCACCATCCTCTGTAAAGCCCATGTTCTTGTGTCACATGTGTCTCTCTTCAGCAGAGCTCGTAATCCAACAGTGTTAGCTAGAGGCACGTAAATGAAGCAGTGAATCATCCAATATCTGGATTTTATTATCAGACTATACAGTTGGCACAGTGCTGTTCACTTTAAGGAGGATGGTGCATGAACATTACTTCCTGTTTTCCTTGTTCCACGGCTGGCTATCACTATGGCAACCATGTACTCTTGCTCAAACCTTTCAAATCAAGGTCATATTGAGGTTTCTAGACAAGCCACTGATAAGATTTATGGTAATGAAAACAGGCTCATTTGGTAAATCCAACCAATACTGGTTGTTCTTGTTTCAAAGAACAACCACAGCCACTGATGCATAATTTCATGACATGATCCACACCAGGTATCAGTCAAGTACCTTTGTGACACCCATATTTGGCAACTATCCATGACTAAGACCAGATGACCATGGTAAAAGAGAGAGAGAGATGAATAAGTCTGTTTATGAAAGGCATATCCTCTACGGTTGGTAAAATCATGTGCCTCGTGAGTACTCAGCCACTCTAAATGCAACTCATCTCAAAAAGCTTCAAACCACTTACAGCTTTTATCGCAGAGGCAGTACCTGAGGGACCGAGGCTTAACTGCTCTGTTCAGATGCTTCCGGAAGTTTAAAAGCAACACATTTCCTGCCTTAAGTGGCCATTTCTCTGAAGATCTACTCTGTAGCCTGTAGGGTTATGCGCCAAGTTGGCATGCCTTTAAAATTCCAGTTCTGTTTCTTAATTTAAACTGGGAACAGAATTACCAGTGGAATTTAAAAGTGGTGGTTACAATAATGATTTTTCAGTGTGAACCATCAACATGTTATCATACTCATAACATATGAATAATTTAAGAATAAGAATCATTTTATTCAGCAGCAACACTTTAATTTGATCAAGGGTCACAGTAAAGATGTTTATAAAGTTACAAAAGATTTCTATTTCAAATAAATTATGTTCTGTTGAACTTTCTATTCATCAAAGATGAAAAAAAATCCCAGTTTTCACAAATATTTGAACAGCACATTTTTTTTTGAAACATTGATAATAATTAGTAATGTTTCTTGAGCACCAAATCAGCATATCAGAATGATTTCTGAAGGATCATGTGACACTGAAGACTGGAGTAATGTTACTGAAAATTCAACTTCATCAGCAATAAATTACATTTTAACAATATATTAGAATAAATTGTAAAAAAAAAATGATGTGATCAATAAGTTATGACAACATATGTTTTTACATTGCTTCATCTCATCAAAATAATTTTCAACTTTTCTTAATAATTTATACAAGATTCATCATATTTTAAGTCAGTTTAATGTGATTCAAGTTGAAATGACTTAAGCATCCAAGTTGATTGTACTTAAAAATTTAAGGCAGCAACTATATTTTTTTCTGTATTCTGCTTTCTAACTTTAAAGCTGCAGTCCGTAGTTTTTCCTCTTTGTCGCCGTCTCTGTTCGAAATCTGCAATTGCAGTTATTTGCGGAATTATCAACTTTACGTGGGTTGTGCCTCGGCACGACACAGCGCAGATGAATCCAATGTTTTGAGGAGAATGTGCGGCTGTCAGTCGCCGTGCCGGTGTGAATACTGTCATTCGGGAATCACAGATCCTACTTTTTTGAAGTATGACCAACATAAGAATTTTCACTGGAAAATGTCATCTGAACAAGTAAGTAACATCCACTTTTGTTCTGACCAACTAAGGGAAAAAAAGCACTGCAGTAAATCGCGCTGATTAAATCCAACGATCGCTTATCATATCACATCAAACCGTGCAAATTATACTTTGTTCTCAAATTGTTAATGTTAACAACAGCATTGCGAGACTACATTTAATGTGTATTAGGGATACCTGTAGGTCAGTTTCCATTTCTGTGCAGTCTAATTTCTAATTGTCATACCAATAAATTAATTAATGGTTATCTTTGAAATACAAACACACATATCTGTAATCAGATGCATATTTAATGGAATATAACACAATTTTTATCTTTCAAAAGCCCTTCCGAGATTTATCCTTGTTTTCGCATGGGCCCGGTAGCAGTCTCTTTTTTTTTCTGTAGCCGCTCCAAAGTCCGAACAAAGTCTTTTGCATTTTACAACGGATGAATCTCCAGTTGTCACTGGTGATTGTCGTTTGAACCTTTCTGGATCCACCATCCAATTGATAAGTTTAATTATATCAAGTGCTGTGAGAAAAGGCTATAAATTTCAACCTCCAACATCCTCACACGCAATAAAGCCTACTAGCCGAGACACCTTCTTTATGTGTACAGATGTGACGTAATGACGCAAAGATATGCTCGAATTTCCCGCGGAAATCCACCAGTACCTCTGGAATTAAAAACATTATTACAAGGTTACCGTTTTGAATCGAGCTAAGGCAAGCAGATAGTTCTGAACACTGGCTGGTTATGTACTTGCTCAAAAATGTATTTTGGATCATTTTTAACCCAAGAAAAATGGGCTGCAGCTTTAAAAAACAATTAAAAATGTAAAATAATTTCAATATATAATTATTTAAATAATTTATATCATATGTATTTAAACAGCCAATTAAATAAAATTCCCAATATATAACCACTATCTCTCTCTTCTTTCTCTTTCTCAGCAAACAGACAAGAGTTTGTTCACCCATGGGCTGTTCTCTCTTTCTCCTAACCGAACTGTGGTCTCTGATCTGTCATTGCCAACAGCTAGATGAATCTGTCATAGCTCATGTTGCTGAAACAGGGACTGCCTTCCCGCTCATCATGACCTCCACACACTGTCCCAGCATGCCCTGCAGCACCTGACTGCATCAATGTGCTTTCACAGACACAACATGCATGTAACTCCGCAGGAGCCACAGTTCTTTTTGATGAACGATCCTCTCTTTAAAGGTAATGTTTTTTTTATGTTTTTTTATTAAAATTGTGTTATTTACTCACCACTCACTTACAGTTGTCAAACTTTAGTGTCTCTTCCATGCAAGGAAAGTGGACGGGGAACAGAAAACTTCAAGCTCCAAAAAGGACAAAATACATCGTAAAAATTGTCCACATGATTTGTATACTATATAGGTCATTTAGATACGGGTCAGCAAATGACTGTTCATTTATTGGTGAACAATCCCTTTAAAAGCAAACATGAAATCAGTCACTGTACATAGATTGTTTGGCACCTAGGATAAACTGCAGTAAATGCAGCCATGTAGGATACTACTATATGGATCATTATAACATTACAGGCCCATTCTCTCTCTCTCTCTCTCTCTCTCTGGCTGGATGGATAGATTGAGGGTCTACCACTGGCTGTTCTGCTCAGCATCACAGTTATTTTCATCTCCAAGTAGACACCAGCCCTTAGCCCAACTATACACTGTCACTAACTATGAGGCCATGTCAAACATGATTAGATTTAGAGACTTGAGACAACACGTCAGATGCTGATGAGGTCAGCACTAGAGTGTGAATAGACAAGCAGAAAGTCCAGAAGAACGATGACGTGTCATTCGTCACCTCCCCATGCCTCAGGGAGCCCATGTTACCCTTGTGTCCTCAAACAAGCCCCTGGCAGCGTCTGCTATGGGACACCTTACTGTCACACAGCCGATAAACAGAGACACAGTTGCTGATTTGTACCAAGGGGGACAAGGCTGACTCAGAGTTGTTGTTTTTTTGTTTGTTTTTTCATGTCAAATGTTCATATCCTGAATTACACATATATGACATATGGGTAATTTTTCAATTGGAGTGGCAAACAAAAGGCTTTTTAAAAACTGAAGTTCCAATAGTCTTTTCATCCCTATTATGACAAATATCCAAGTGAAACGGCTTCTCAAACATGAAAAAATGTAGGACGGGACTTTTTCTCCAACAGGAATTGATTGAATGGTTGTGGTTTGCTATTGCTGTGATCTCATGTGAGTGACATGCAGGTTGTCCCGCTCTCGCTTCAGTAAACACATCATCAGAGAAGAGGGAAGAGAAGATTATATGGGCACATACATCATTTAAAAATAATGATGTGCACGGTTAAATCATTTACTACAATATTCAATAATAAACCAAGATTTGACCGTTTTGAATTCATTGTGACTTTAAATGAAAATGTATTGCTATCTATTTAAGAATTTGTTTAATATATTATATTTTACTGAATATAATATATTAAACAAATTCTTAAATAGATAGTAATACATTTTCATTGGATACATTGGACTACGTCTCCGTTCCCTCCCTCAAAAGGAATATGCTGCGAGAAGCCACATCCTGCCAGTAGGGAGGTAACATGTGGAGGATACACATATGGACTGGGCGTTACCTTGCAGTACAACATATGGAATGTCACTGAGGTGGCTCCAGCCTATAACGGGGGGAGACTCACCGGTCAGTGACGGCAGAGCGGGCTCTGCCAAAGGAAGACACGGGCTCGCAGCAGGGAGCCGTACCATGGAAAAATACACCTATGGGATCACCGTAGGGATCAGAACATATGGGACCCAGCCTAACACAGGTTCCACCAGTGCATACGAGTGTTAGGCTTGGCATTGGACGCTCCACCACGTCCATTGCCGAAGGGTGTGGAGGAACTCAACAGGGTTCGGCTAAAGAGGAACTCTAATGGAGCAAGAATGGTGCACGTATCCAGTCCATAGGAGGGGAATGGCGCAGCAAGCCGACACTTCGAACCGGGCTTACAGTGAAACTAGCTTCATGTGAAGGGAGCCCACGGGAAACAACCGGCTCGACACATAGGCTATTTTTCTAGAGAACGTGTTTGGTGTCGCCCAGCCCGCAGCTCTAAAAACATCTGTCAGCGAGGCACCCTGTTTCAACGCCCAGGAAGGAGCTACACTCTCTCTTTGGAGAGGCTCACTAGCCAGGTGGGCACGGTGCACCTTGGGTAAACACACCAAGATGAAAACAACCACTATCCAGTGGGCCAACCTCTGCTTGGAAACAGCCTTCCCTTCTGCTGGTCTCCGTAACAGACTAGAGCTGGTCTGAGGTCCTGAGGCTTTGCGTTTTGTCCAGCTAACCGCAAGGAGAGGAAGGGACAGAGAAAAGCTAGGGCTGGGTCTGGCTCCTCCGGGGCAGTGCTTGCAGGCTCACCACCTGGTCCCCTTTAAGGGAGAGGTAGGAACCTAGGGCACATGTCCAGGCCGGGGTCTCAGGATACCGTGAGAGGTGGCCGCCCCCGAATTCAAGGCACGATTCGTCGACCGAAAATGCGTGGATTTTCTTATAGGACTCCGGGGAGCCAGCGACGGAACAGTAACCATCTGAAGAGCTCGTCCGCCCTATCTCTGGGTGGCCTGCCTGCGGCTGGCTCCACACTGAGCATCCATCATATCAACAAGGTTGACCCAGCGATGGTGCTCCTGGACCACTAAAGTGGACATCGCATGACGGTTAGGCTCCGTCTGTGCTACCCTCGTGCATGTCAAAGAGTGCCTTGGCCTGGTAGACCTGTAGCAAAGCCATGGCATGCAAAGAGGAGGCGGCTTGCCCACAGGCTTTGTAAGCTCTGCCCGTCAGAATGGATGAGAACTCACAGGCCTTAGAGGGGAGACAAGGATCCCCGTCCAAGAGGTAGCGGCCGCCGGACACAGGTGTGACAGACCGCTCCAATGGAGGGATAGCCTCGTAACCCTTCACCGCTCCTCCTTCAAGGGTAGTGAGGGGGGAGGAGCTACTCAGGCAGTTTCTGGCAGAAAAATGTGCCGTCCATGACCTGGTAAGCTCTCCATGCGCTTCGGGAAAGAAAGCCACTGGGGCGGCGGGCTGAGAACCAGCACAGCCTGCCCCGAGAAACCAATCATCCAACCGAGACTGTTTGGGACACCGTGGAGGATTCCACTCGAGCCCGACAGCCTCGGCGTCCCATTTCAGCATAGCTGACATCTCTGGATCTGGCTCGGGCAACATTACACTCCCAGAGGGAGATAACGCAGCCGAGTCATCATCTCCAGAGGTCAGCTCACCCTCCGATTCTGCAATCGGCATCCTGTCTTCTGGAGGGACTCCGAATGAAATGGCTGGTCGGTCCATTACAGAAGGACCAGCGCGCTCAACGGGGAGGCTGCGGTCTGATAGAGGAGTGAGGGGCCCACAGGGATTGGTTACCGGGCGGGGAAGCCATCACTATAATCCTCTGATCACCCATCCCACACGGCACCCTGGGGTGGGGTGTGGTAATGGAGACTCCACCTTCGCGGACAAAGGTAAATCTTGATCTCAACACCGCAATAGTCATGTTCTCGCAATGGGAATATGAACTATCCACACAAGCTGCTTCAGCGTGCTGTAAGCCCAAACACGTGATACAACTATTGTGACCGTCCGAGGGGGACAGGGAACGACCGCATCCAGAAACGCACGGGTGGAATGACATCTTGAAAAATATGATAAAATCATGGTAACCCAAGATAAAATGCCATGGCACATGTACTGCCAGTCTTTGGATCGGACAATGTGTTTACCTGAGCTGAAACCTACTTGGAAACAAGCATTATTTTAGCAGTTCCGTGACTAGTGGCGCATCAATTACAAGGCTTTCTCTTAGAATGACTCGAAAATTGTCCATTTAGTGAATTCAAGAACTGTGTTATCCCTTTTCACTAGTTACTGTAAAAACTGAATAGGAATAAAATAATGGATATGCTGATGGACATAATGGACTGACTTCCCACGTGAATAGCACTGAATGGGACCTTGTGGTAACACTGTCTTGAGACTCGCACTATAATTATCCTGTGTGATCTGCAATGAATTACATTTCCTGAGTAATTACACAATGGAAGCACTTAAATAGAGCACAAGTACACATCATCACACTACGCTAGTAATCAGACTTTTATAAATGCAAAAATATTTATGTTCTTCTAGTTGGAGCCTTGAGACATCAATTGTCAAGTTACAAAAGTAGAGTGAACTAAGAAGTAAGTCGTGTTCATGCCATAGCACGTCTCGCTGAGAGGTCTGAGAGGGAGGGCAAGAGAAAGGCTGGCACATTATGTAGCATAGTAGTGTTTTTAAAATTGACTGTGAGAGCAGACAGGCTGCAGAGCGAGGGGTCAGCAGGGTCAAGGAGGGAAGGTAAAATAACTGATAGGAAATAAGTGCGTGACTGAAGAACATGAGGTGACTGGAGGTGGGACTGTGGGAGGAGACCATCTGGGTAAGAAAATGAACTTTGAGGGCAAGATATATCTGCGTATTGTATTTATATAAAAAATTTATAAAAAAAAGAAAAGAGGTGATGCATCAACAATCTACAGGCAATAAGGGAACTTTATAAAATAAAAATAATGGATTTAATTAAAATATTGTTAATTTTTTTTCTGTACTTCCTTAATCAAAAATGATATTAGAAACAACTATAATATCACATACTTCTAATAAGATGTAAGAGGTTAAATAGCATTTAGATATGTGTGATGTCATCCAATGAGAACTACAGAAATCACAGTGTAAAAAATATTTTCATGATATGTTGTCACATTTTTTGTTTTGTTAAATCGATTTAGATTATTTATGTGGTTTAGATAACATAACATTTTGAGTTTCTGTAGATTAAACCAATTGTATTAACTCAATTTTTTTATTTAAATGAACTTAAAATTTTAAGGCAACCAGGTTACCTACTTTTTTAAGTTAAGTTAAGTTTTTACAGTGCATGAACGACCAATGAACATCAACGTGATCAATTGCAGTAAACTATTTGCATTTGTTCTTAAAATAACTAATTTGAATTTGTCCCAGACATTGTTTCTTCTACAAAAAGGTATAGCCTACCACAGGATGTGGCACCTGGGTTTGATATCAATAATAGCTGAAGCTTCTTAAACGTCTGCAATAAAGCTGAAGAGCACTCTGTACTTGCAAAATCACTTCACTAGATTTTTAGATGAAGATTCATATAGCCTACCTTTGAATATGGATCTTAATATTTCACTTTCACAAGGAAGGACATTCAAAATGACAACTGGGACGCACATATGGAGGCTACAGGCATTTTCAAAAAGTGTAAAAACATTTGTAATTCTTTTTAACAAGGCCAGCTATGCAATTATTAGGCCATTAAACCCATTAGCATAATGAATTGTGAAAGAATGTGCATGTAGTTTCATTACAGTTCCCAGTTTATAAAACACCCATGACTATTAATGCAAATGATTTATTAATGAACTTTAATTTGCATTAATAATTAATCACAAAATAGTCCTAACAGTTTCAGACTTCAGCATAAACCTCTGTAATATAAAGACGGTGTCATTACATCTACAGTAAGAGCACCCAGCGGGACAATTACACTCTTGACTAGTGCTGCATCCCAATTCGCCTACTTATACTACGACCTAAAAGTATGTACTCTTTTTGTGAAGAAAAAGTACATACTTTTGAGTGTGTAGCAAAAGAGTAGGCAAGCTTTGGGACATACTATCACGTCATCTTTAACGGACAGATCTGTCGCGTGCACCCTTTCACCGTAAACTGCCCTGTCAATCATCTTGTCACAGTTAAAATCCTCCATTCAATCTAATTTGATTTCCTACCGTTTCGGAGAGCACGTTCATCTGCCAGTCCTGGTTCTTTCATGCGGAGACTCTACTCATGTGTTTGCAATTTGAATATAATGATGCATTTAAAAGGTAATGGCTAAACATATCTTTACAAAAGTTCACAATGCTGCTGCAGATCCAATATAATGTAGACAACGTTGAATAAATACATTTTCGTCAGGTTAGATACTGATAATTAATCACTCAAACCTCTTTATCTAAATCTCTCTACATAACCGCCGGACTCGCGCGTCCTCCATGTCTGTAGTTTTTTTTTTTTTTTTAACACTTTTCACTCGTGTTTGTAGTTCTAACCGAATCCTCGTCCAACGCGCGATGGGTTGTGGGCAATATTAGCCGTTAGAGTGCATCGATCTGCACTTCGGATTCTGACCGGAAATAGTAGACCATCGGGGTCTCTTTGGAACACTCATTTCAACATACTACCATTTGGGACGCGATATTTTTTTTCACAGGATGGTAGGGGAAGACTCATGAATATTCATTAGGGAACTCATCCCTGATTGGTCTTAACCCCAGTGACTGGTAGGTTTAGGGGCGGGGTTAGGGGTAGGTCATCAGATCCCTGACGGGTAGGTTTAGGGGCGGGGTTAGGGGGTAGGTCATCAGACCAATCAGGCATGAGTTCCCTAATGAATATTCATGACTCTTCCCCTACCATCCTGTGAAAAAAAATATAGCATTTGGGAGGTACTAGTTCTATTTTCGAATACTATTTAGGACGGATAGTATGCGAATTGGGACGCAGCATCAGTGTTTGTCAGAGCATTAACTACGGTGGCCCAGTAGTGCACAACACAACGAAGTTGAAAACACAACGAAATGAATCCACAACACAACGAAATGAATCCACAACACAACGGAAATGAGCCACAACACAACGGAAAATGTAGCTACAACACAACGGAAATATGCCACAACACAACGGAAAATGTACAACACAACGAAATAAAGCTGCAACACAACGGAAATGCTTCCGACCACTACAGGGCTCTCGGAGCGTGGTAAAGTTTCCCTGGCCATTGTACTAGAGTCGGCAGTACCACAATTAGTTTTAACAGTATGTAACCATCGTATATCGACATAAAATATTACTTCAAAATCACCAACATGAATTTAAGCTGCGTATAACGTTACTCGAGAATGCTTTGACGCACTACCACAGCGCATGATCCCCAAGGGAACGTCTGGCAATTCCACCAAGTGGTTAAAACCAACGTAAAATTTATTATAGTATAATTTGATAAATAAGAATAGAAACCATTTGGTGAATTGCAGAATTAAAGGAAGGTATTGACACAATTTCACCTGTATTAAGTCAGTCTGGTCACTAGGAACTTACCACAAGCTTTGGGACATGAAAAAAAATAAAAACATTGAGGTGAACTACAGTAGGCCTATAGCCCTAATATGTTTTTATAAAAAACAAATTGTGTACTGTGCATACAGGGAGATATTGGCACCTGTAGTCGCCTAAGTCAGTCTACTATCAATAAAATCAAGCTTTGGATTTTGAACATGTCTGTTTTTGAATGTTAAAAGTAATTTTAATTCAAATTATACGTTTAACAACTTGGAGGAATTGGCAGACGTTCCCTTAAGGATGCCCGTCAAAGCATTCTAGATTATAAGTATGCAGCTATAACGCACGTAGGTAATTTTGTTTTGAATTAATAAATGTCGATATACAATGGTTAGCTATGTAGCCTACTGTTAAAAAACGAATGGTTTCGCGCTCCGAAAGGAGAGCCCTCTGATCGGGAGCATTTCCGTTGTGTCGCGGATTTATTTAATTGTGTTGTGGCTTATTTCCGGTGTGTTGTACATTTTCTGTTGTGTTGTGGCTCATTTCTGTTGTGTTGTGAACTTGTTTGATTTTAAAATTTCGTTGTGTTGTGCACTACTGAGCCACCGTAATTAACCCTGTCTGGATGGCACTGATGTGTCATCTGCATCCTGTTTACCGACAATAGACGTCTTGTCACACGCTGAGCAAACTGTAAAGAAAAAAGAAAACAAATCCTGCCACCTGTAAGCCACTAAGCACTTCTATGCATTGGTTTTACATGCTTTATCTCAAACACACAGGTGTGAATACTAATGACTCAATGATGGTCTTGAACTGTGGTCTCTGTTTGAATATAAAGAGAGTGAGTTGTTTTAAAGTAGGAAACAGCTCAATCCTCCCTGAGAATAGAGCAGGTGTTGATGTTTTATGTATAACCCTATTAGGACATCGTATGAGACAGACTTGGCTTATGGCCTAACAATCTGACAAACATAAATAATCAAAAGCAGCCTGAAGTCGGAGAGTGCAGGCATTTGTTCTGTTCCAAAACCTAGTTGAAGATTTTCTTTCTTCTGTAGAACACAAACTCCATTGAAATCAATTGCAAGTCTGCTGTTTGAAGTTAATGTTGTTGTAAATGTGGAGTTGCATCATGCTCATGTAGAACATTCTAGATCGATCACTTATGAGGTTCCATGATGGTTTTAGTTGTTGTGTTTAGTTGTTAGCTGTTTGTGCAACACAGTGGCCTCAAAATTCATGCCTGAGGTCTGTGTGCAGTTTACACATTCAAAAGTTTGTAATTGGCAAGAAAGAAGACTTATGCTCACACTCACAGATATTTAATCAAGATTACAGTGATACTGTGAAATATTATTACAATTTAGAATAACCATTTTCTATTTCAATATATTTTAATATGTCATTTATTCCTGTGATGACAAAGCTGAATTTTCATCCTCATCATTACTCCAAGTCCTCAGTGTCACATGATCCTTCAGAAATCATTATGATATGCTGATTTGCTGCTTGAGTAATTATCAATGTTCAAATCAGTTGTGCTGCTTAAATAGATGAATATTTTAAATATAATTTTTGTAACATTATAAATGACTTAATTGAATGAATGTGTCCTTGTATGTATTTCTTTAAAAAATTAATTACTAAAAAGATCTTACCATCCCCCGTATTATACGGAACGGTTGGCAACCCGTAACAAAGTACGTACTGTAGGCCTACTTAAATACACTTTCTGAGTATCTGTACTTTACTTGAGTATTATTTTTTCTGGAAACTTTTAACTTTAACTTCACTACATTTGAAAGACAAATATGGTAATTTTTACTCCACTACATTTCTATCAAGGTCCTTGAGTAGAAAGTAGTAACGTCCGGGGATGATTTTGGTTGCAGGGGTTGCATTTTGGTCAGAAATGAAAGTCAGTTTGACGTCAACATCCTATGTTTGACAGACATTGGGTTTTGGTTGGAAATGAAAGTCGGGTTGACGTCAGAACCCGACTGATTCTGGCGTCAACCCGATTTTCATTTTCAACGTTGGGTTTGGTCTTTTAAATGCGAATTTTGTCATTGTTTTGGAGCACACTAGCTTATAGATAACAGTAAGGCTAACATATTCATACTAAAAGCCAAAAAACTTTAAATAGGGCACTATTTGAGGGAACAGCCATTTGGGTGTCCGAAACCATTGTGGACGTTATTAAGTGCACTTATTCAATCTCACATTCAGTCGCACTTCTGGAACTGTGTTCTAGAAATACTTTTGATATTGATATGAGGGTAAGTAGGCAGGCATAGATTTAGAGGCATAAGGTACTGTAAGTATTACATAGCCTATGCAACAATAATCAAACAATGCATTAACATTAACATTTTCTTTTTACTTTGGATACTTAAGTACTTTTAAAAACGAGTACTTCTGTACTTTTACTTAAGTAAAAATCTGTCTTTACAACTTTGACTTGTAACAAAGTAATATTTGACCAGTAGTATCTGTACTTATACTCAAGTGAGGAAGTTGTGTACTTTGTCCACCTCTGCTCTTGTGCCAACTAGATTGATCAGTTCTATGTGATAAATTTCATAGCAGGTTAAGTGGAAACCTGCTGTTCTCCTTTTCAGAGAACGGCCTGACTCGCTGACCTTACCGAGGTTAATAATACACTCTGGCAGTGTGGACACAGGATGCTGAAAATGCCTGGGCACACACACTCCACTCCATTTGCCCGGATTATTCACTCATTTCCAAACAAACGGGGAATTATAAAGCACCTTAAGGTTGCATGCAGGGGGTGTGTGTCTTGCTTTACCTCTGCACTCTGGATGTGTGTTTTGATTTATGGCTCAGAGGCGGATGTGGTGCCGTGACCTCATCCCCTGACCCCAGGTCATCACAATAAAATGGGCTGCCCATAATCTATTTCTAATCATAACCAAAGAGTTAGAGTAAGGTCTGACCTAGGCATTATTCAGTTGAGGGATAAGGGCAAGCAATGAAAGCCCCTACGCACAAACCATGAATAGTTAACACGGATCCCTTATACCAATCTAAAGTGATGCTTCTCTGTAACCACAGTGATTAAACAAAATGTTGGAACAAGTCTAAATAAATAAATAAATAAATAAATGATGGCGTATGAGTATATTTATTCCCTTTACTCTCAATCATGTCCAACTCTCTGTTTCATAACAACTGCTTGAGAGTAAATCAATAACAACAGACTGAACAAGAGTCATGCAAATCATTATTTTCAGCCAGACTCTTTGAGGCACGTCTGAAAAAAGCACACGCTGCTCAGTAAACCATTTAAGAAAAACTCCATCCTGCATCTACCAAGCTCATCAACATCATTTATTTATTTTCCATGATGAAATCTAGGTTTGTTTTAAAATCTAGGCATTAAAGTCTTAAGGCAGACAATGTGGGAACTTTGTTGACAATTTTATTTTATTTTTAGTAATAGCATGTTATTGTTGACCAAAATAAATACAGAAAAACGTTTAAAGACACTTTTTGTTCTTCCTACTTCAATATGTTCTACAAATATCTGTTCCTACAATTAAATAATTCAGCGCTCTGATTTTCTTAGAACAAAAAAAAAAATCAAGCATTTGCGGTACCCTAGTACTGAAATCTGTTCAATACCGAAGAGTGCAAAGTCACCAGAAACACCGGAGCTGTCTAAAATTTCACCATTGTCTGCACATGGTCGTGTCTACAGCAGCAAACCACCCAGTTCCTCTCTTCTGCTGTGCACTCAACTTTACAACTCAGCACGGTCTTGTTAATATTAATAAGCAATTTCATTAATCAAATATGTCTTGATAAACGGCAATACTTGCATGTGTTTTTGTCTTGTGTCACTGAATTTGAAAGAGATTCAATTATATTGTGCAGCTTCCTCAGTCTCTCTTCTGTCACTTGTTATTAAGCTAAATTATAATATACAGCATTAGCTGTAAATGAAGTGGCTTTCCTGTAACGGTAAAGTGAAAGAAGCAGCTCAATCAATGGCAGTGATATCTATAACCCACAGTATATTGTCAAGTAGGCCTAATTTAATTTAGCAGACTGAAGTGAAGACAAGCTGAAGTCATGAAGTGTCCACCAACAGAAGATTTTTACTCTTCTGCAAACATGGTGAATGTAAGTCAAGGTCATTCTTTGTTTGATGATTCATTTCTTATTGGAAAACAAAATCCCAACAAATTTTTTTTGATATATTAGCTATTTGTATTAATATGTATTTTCCTCTGTTCAGTAAATTACTTATTGAGGGCAAGATTAACAAGGTAAACACGTTTTGCAGGGCATTTGCATTTTTTATAAATACAATTCTTTATTTAATCATATTTATCAGCTTGACTTTGAGCATCCTGCATAATGCAGCATATTACCTTTATGTGTATTGAGTCTGATATGAGATATAGAGTAGATTGTTTGTAAATAATTTTATATAGATTATATCTCAGGATTTTATTAACTTGACCAATATCTACTATAGAGACACAAATTCAGTAGGCCTACAATATACGGACGTATCTCCCACTCGATTACATATTAAAGGGACTTTAGTAAAATGCAGTAGCCTAGCCTATGTTTGGTGCTCTTTCGCCATCTCGTGGTTTGAAAGAAGTCTTTCCATCTTATATGAAGTATGAATGAATGAATGAATGAATGAATGAATGAATGAATGAATGAATGGGGCATTTCAATGACAGTGGTATCCACACAACAGACTCCTTCCGTAACCATTTAGTTCGTAATCAGTTATCTTTTACTTCCATTTTTGACACTGTCGTCTACTAGCCTCCTATTTAGCTTAATATAACAACTGACGCTTGTGCGTGACACTACAACATTATATTGCATTGTACATAGTGAATATTGCATACTTTATATCAAAAGCTCATTTTTCAAGAAGAAAAACTGAAACGTGAAAGCCTAATGGGCCTTTTGTTTTGAATAAGCGCAGTAAAGTGAGTTGAGGCACTGGGTGGCGCTGTTGCTCTGTTGTGGTGTGTTACAGACGCTTGTGTGTTCTATGTTGGACAGGCAGAGACTCAGAGCGCACCGGTCAATTACATCAATCGATGATCTGATGCCTGCAGTCGCGGTTTGATTGTGACATAGAACAGAGAAGGTCTCTTCAGTCTCCGACAAACTGTGATGGAATATGACAGGTTATAAAAACACGTGTGGATTCATAGAGAAATGAAACTCGGAGCCCATGGGTGAGTAAAGTTGTTTGAATGATGCTGCCTCGTACTTAATGCCTTCAAGTGTTAAAATGTGCAACAGTTTATTTTAAGCACCATAAAGTATTATGCCTATTTTTAAATATTTTAATGTAATAATAATAGATATTATTGTTGTTGTTGTTGTTATTAATATTATTTGTTTAATGTTTTTGGTATGTTTTTGCTAAATTGTAAAGAATAATGACACGTTTTAATTGGTTTCTATTAAACTTTATCAGAGTTTATTTGTTTACTGATTTTGGAGAAATTTGCCTCCAACTATGAAATTTACAGCTGTGGTTGAAATAATCGTGAATTTGTTGAAGATATCAAAATTAATGTAGTGTCACTGATTTTGCCCACTTTGAACAGCCAAAGATGTGATTGTCATCATAGTTTATTCATTGTAATTGTAGAGAGGAACTGATCCTGATCAAGACTGAAATCACATTATAGATTTATTTATTTATTTATTTCATGATGCGCAAAGTACACTTTGTGAATCCATTTTCAGTCGGTTAAAAAGATTGTTTTTAAAAAGATGTGAAGATTGTTATTGTTTTATTATATCGCCATGTAGGTCCCTCACTGGTGAACGTGATTTCACCAACTACAACATGCTCCTGGATCAACATCTTTGTTGATCCTGGAACAACATTCAAATCAACCAATCAGATTTGGGGGACAAGTTTACAATTTATGTCAAGTTTAGGCTTACAACCAGGGTTAGGTGGTTCTACATCAGTGTTATTATTTACATATCATTTCACTTTGATTTTAGGGATAAGTTATGGGTAGAGTTAGGTTTAGGGGTAAGGATAGGGATAAGACTAAATTTTCAGACAGGAATGATGTTCCAGGATCAATATGTGTTTCAGACCACTATTTGTGTCACTCCCATATGGGATTTATAATGTCACTCTCATAACTTGTTTATGAGGCTTATGGCTTATGTTTAGTTTTAGTTTTTTTTTTTTTTTTTGTCACCACATATTGTATTTTATCCCTTTAATGCAAATGCCACTCCGTTTTCCTGGTGGCGTGAAATGAAAAAAGAGGTTGTGTGGGTAGGTGTCAAAATTGTTTATCAGAGGGTTTGTCAGTGCATATTCTTTTCATTATGTCAATTATGTCACGTTGTTTTGTTTTGTATAAGAGAAGCAAATCAAATCCTAATAACCAAGTATTGCCAAAAGGTTACAATGACAATAATTTGCCAAGAGTTATACAGTAGGTGTTATTTTTATTGAAACCTAGAGCTGCCTTCTTCATCGATATGTTAGTTAATGTTTTTCAGTTTTATTGTAAATTGTTCAATAATTACGCTTCCAGGTTGTGATGCATCACTTTAGAGTGCAGTTTCAAGTATAACATGTTCATTAGCTCTAAAGGGTTAGTTCACCCAAAAATTTAAATTCTGTAATTAATTACTCCCTTCTAACCCATAAGATTTTTTTTCATCTTCGGAACACAAATGAAGATCTTTCTGATGAAATATGAGACCTTTCGATCCCTTCATTGAAAGTCCACGCAACACTTTGACACTTCAAAAAGTTCATAAAGAAATCGTAAAACCAATCCATATGAATTGAGCGGTTTAGTCCAAATTTTCTGAAGAGACTCGATTGCTTTATGATGAACAGATTGAATTTAG
Organism: Gila orcuttii; assembly: GCA_026230005.1. Classification (NCBI taxonomy): domain Eukaryota; kingdom Metazoa; phylum Chordata; class Actinopteri; order Cypriniformes; family Leuciscidae; genus Gila; species Gila orcuttii. The sequence continues at coordinate 31,334,996 of JAPDVR010000014.1, forward strand.
GCTTTTATTCACATATAAAAATTGATCGGCGAACATAAACGAAAGCTCAACGGAACCTGCTTGATGCACGCAAATAAACCTCTTGTGGAAGCTCAAACGTGCTGTGTAAGACGAGAATGAACCTCATTGGTTCTTGCGGAAGCACAAATGTGCTGCGTAACACGAGAATGAACCGCATTGGTTCTTAAAGAAGCTCAAACGTGCTGCGTAACACGAGAATGAACCGCATTGGTTCTTAAAGAAGTTCAAACGTGCTGCGTAACACGAGAATGAACCTCATTGGTTCTTAAAGAAGCTCAAACGTGCTGTGTAACACGAGAATGAACCTCATTGGTTCTTGCGGAAGCACAAATGTGCTGCGTAACACGAGAATGAACCTCACTGGTTCTTAAAGAAGCTCAATCGTGCTGCGTAACACGAGAATTAACCGCATTGGTTCTTAAAGAAGTTCAAACGTGCTGCGTAACACGAGAATGAACCGCATTGGTTCTTAAAGAAGTTCAAATGTGCTGCGTAACACGAGAATGAACCGCATTGGTTCTTAAAGAAGTTCAAACGTGCTGCGTAACACGAGAATGAACCGCATTGGTTCTTAAAGAAGTTCAAATGTACTGCGTAACACGAGAATGAACCTCATTGGTTCTTAAAGAAGCTCAAACGTGCTGTGTAACACGAGAATGAACCTCATTGGTTCTTGCGGAAGCACAAATGTGCTGCGTAACACAAGAATGAACCTCACTGGTTCTTAAAGAAGCTCAATCGTGCTGCGTAACACGAGAATGAACCGCATTGGTTCTTAAAGAAGTTCAAATGTGCTGCGTAACACGAGAATGAACCGCATTGGTTCTTAAAGAAGTTCAAACGTGCTGCGTAACACGAGAATGAACCGCATTGGTTCTTAAAGAAGTTCAAATGTACTGCGTAACACGAGAATGAACCTCATTGGTTCTTAAAGAAGCTCAAACGTGCTGTGTAACACGAGAATGAACCTCATTGGTTCTTGCGGAAGCACAAATGTGCTGCGTAACACAAGAATGAACCTCACTGGTTCTTAAAGAAGCTCAAATGTGCTGCGTAACACGAGAATGAACCTCACTGGTTCTTAAAGAAGCACAAATGTGCTGCGTAACACGAGAATGAACCTCATTGGTTCTTAAAGAAGCTTAATTGTGCTGCGTAACACGAGAATAAACCTCATTGGTTCTTAAAGAAGGTCAATTGTCTTGCGTAACAGGAGAATGAACCTCACTGGTTCTTGCGGAAGCACAAATGTGCTGCGTAACACAAGAATGAACCTCATTGGTTCTTAAAGAAGCTCAATTGTGCTGCGTAACACGAGAATGAACCTCATTGGTTCTTAAAGAAGCTTAATTGTGCTGCGTAACACGAGAATGAACCTCATTGGTTCTTAAAGAAGCTTAATTGTGCTGCGTAACACAAGAATGAACCTCACTGGTTCTTAAAGAAGCACAAATGTGCTGCGTAACACGAGAATGAACCTCATTGGTTCTTAAAGAAGCTCAATTGTGCTGCGTAACACGAGAATGAACCTCATTGGTTCTTAAAGAAGCTCAATCGTGCTGTGTAACACGAGAATAAACCTCATTGGTTCTTGAGGAAGCTCAAACGCCACGTCAAGCAAACATGCTTGAGCTTCTATTTACCACAAATGATGTGTGAGGTGATGAATGTTTATGTGAATAAAAGCCTAAATTCAATCTGTTCATCATATAAAGCGATTGATTCTCTTCAGAAAATTTGGACTAAACCGCTCAATTCATTTGGATTAGTTTTACAATCTCTCAATGAACTTTTTGAAGCGTCAAAGTGGTAGTTGTGTAGCTGTCAATGGAGGGACAGAAATTGCTCAGATTTCATTAAAAATATCTTCACTTGTGTTACGAAGTTGAACGAAAGTCTTACAGGTTTGGAACAACATGAGGGTAAGTAAATGACGAGTAAATGATTTTCATTTTCGGGTGAACTATCCCTTTAAGTAAAGAGTTTGAAGTTAATTTATAATTTATTACCAACCAGTTTATTTAATTTATTTAATGCTTTTTTAAAAACAGGAAAGTTCAAAGTCCCACATTATTTATCTGGACAGATCTATATGCTTCAGACAGTTAACCAAGTTTGAAATCCCTTGAGCTGAAGGGAATAGTGGGCTCTTAGATCTTATGAGACAAGATTAATGAAAGTTAGTGTTGTGTCACATGGCATCAGCTTTCATACTTCGGCTCAGCTATATTTTTTGGGTCATTCGAAAAAAGAAAAGAGAAAAAGGGTGCCATTCCCACATTTGATTAGTGTGATTTTTAAGTAAAGTGTGTCAGTGTGATTTTTAAGTGAAGTTTCATAAGATATGAAACATTCCAACAATTAAATAATGTGTTTAAGAGTAATTTAATTGTATTGTGATATCTTAAGCTAAATTAATGCATTTTGGGACTTAATAACTGTATAGCTTCTGAAAGGTAACAGGGTTGACAGTTACAGTTACAATTAAAAAAAAGCCTTGTACTCAAGATTATGAAACAAAGTTGCTTCTTAGAAAGATAATCTTTTTAAAGATGTATACTTTTCAATTGTCAATTGTTCACTATGCAAAATCATGGTAAAAGGGTTGACATTTTAAAATGGTCCCCTACTGACAGATGAGAATATAGAAAAAATGCTAGATTATCTGTTAAATGGTAATCAAAAATAAAAACATTGATTAGTTTAGAGAAATTTCTACAGAGCCCATGAGGGGACATAGTGAGGAAAAATGATATTGCAATGCTTTTGAGTTCTCTCACAAAACTATTGAGTTCCCAGAGAAAATTAGTTTTATTGCAAAACGTTTGTGAACGAACGCAAAGTTGCAAGAGAAGCGTTGGAATATAATTTTTCCTCCCATCTCATATACTTTTCCATCACCATGTCCTTTTAGGGGTTCCACGTATTTCTATATTGACACATAAAATTGCCTTCATATGTTAATTGTTAAACTGACTATTTTTTACACATACATATCAGGGACACAAATGGCACCTGTTTTGTAGAATGACCCTTTCACCCTCTCCTTCAAAAAAAGCATCATGAGTAAATCAGCTGTCCTCTCTGCGTATCTGTTCAGAATAGCCTATTTTGTTTGGTGTGTCTGAAACAGGGGTATTATAATCATGCGGCTCATTTGAAACTCACTTCATTTGAAACGAAAGCAACAGAACAGGAAAGAAGCGTCCGGGCTTTCTCTCTAATATCCACTTGAGCCTCCCAGCTGGGCAAATACAACACACACTTGCAGTGTTTACCCTGTGAGAGCTCTCTCCACTTCTGCTTGAGTTATGGCTGAAGCGCCACAAGCACAGGGTGCGATTTGGCCACTGTGGGTATTAACTCTGGGATAAAGGAGTGCATGTGCTTTGTGTTAAAGTTTTCCTATCTTCAATATTTGATGTGTTTTGAGATCTAATAAGACTTACATTTTCCAGTTTTTCCTAACCTTTTTTGTTTTATCCACAGCCCCATCAGTACTGAAGTACCCCTTTATCAACTTCAAACCAGAAATGTGTTTGTCAGCAGCAAAAACATCTATTAAGTCTATAAAGTGCAGGGAAACTTATATTTAAAGGGGGTCATAGACTCATCATGGCTCATGTTCTCATGTTATATCCCAGAAGCCTGTTTCATATACAAAGGTGCTGATGGTTTATTCTCAATGCTCTCACTTTGAAGCTCATGCTGAAAGAATATGATTGAATCTGGGACGTGAGAACCCAAATCAGTTGTGTTTGTCCCACGGGAGTGGGACTGCTGTGTTGTGTGTGAACCAAACTCCATCTGACCACTTTCATACAGATGACCAGTGATGGCCACAGCATCAGACTCAGCGGACGAGTAAGAACCACCTCAGATATTTCTACTACAAAGATTAATAAATGTTTATCTCTTATTCATGTATAATTATCGGCATATTTTTGTCTACAGTGCAGTGGATCCAGTCATGTCTAAACACACTTCAAGGATAATGCTGTCTGTCGTCCTGGTGACCATTATCGTACTGACTGTGCTTGGTAATTTGCTTGTGATGGTGGCTCTCTGTAAAGACAGACAGCTAAGGTAATGGTGCTTCATATCTACATTTAAATTTACTTCGTCAATGTACATATTTGATGGTAAAAATAAAGCTTAAAATGCAAGATATCTAAAAGTAAGCTGATTCCCTGAAACGTGGTTCTGTTTTCAAAACATTGCTCTCTTTGTTTGAGAATCCTGACCAGCCTCACATAGCAGCAATGGCTCAACCAATTGTGTGAGTTTGGGGGTGGGGCTATCTGTTTTCCAACCAATGACAGATGGGGAGTGTTCAGTACAACAGTGTGAACGGTCTTTATTTTTTTAGTTACCACAAAATATGATGGATATATGTGGTTAATACATTTATCATTCAGTGTTGAAAGAACTGCAAAATCTTTTTTTTAAATACTTATTTTTGTCTTTCTTTCTAGTAAAACTGTCTTTAAAAACCTGAAAACAAGGTGAATTTACTTGAGAAGCAAAACTGCACATGATATAAGGATTTGTTTTCAGACAAACTATACATCTTGAATCTTGATACCCCACTGTGCAGTTAGTTTTTTCCTTCAACCAGAAAACAAAGGGAAAGAAAATTAGAAAATAACCCTAATTTTGTTCTCTGAAAACAAACCTTTAAATCTTAGGCAGTTTGCTTCTCAAGTAAATCGATCTCATTTTAAAGATGCTTAGATATTTTATTTCTGCAAAGTGAGACATAAATGCAAGGAAAATAATGTCTGCAATGAAATTTTCATATGAAATTATAGTTGACCCTTTTCACATCTAGGGTTCTCAGAAGTGCAAGTCATCATAGTTGGGTAATAGTTGGGTCACTTCTATAGAGATATAGAATTTTTGTGTTCCCCTTTTCTCTAATAACAAAATATAAAATCCATGATGATAGCATTTCTATGACTCTACAGACGAGGAAAAAAATATTGAGAGACTTGTTTACATTGGTCAAATTTCCCATCCCTCTATCAGCTGTTGTATTAGAAACACTAGAAACTTTGAATATGATAATATAAAAAACTTCCATAAAAAAGCTCCATGATTATGATAAAGTATATCATTAAATTGCTTAAACATGAGTATTTTTGACAAACTGTACAGACACTATTTTGTACTGTGAACTAATGTCTATTAATCTTATTTTTTGTATCTACTGTTCTAAATATAGGAAGAAGAAGACCAACTTCTTCGTTGTATCCCTGGCTTTTGCAGACCTTCTAGTTGCCCTTGTTGTGATGCCCCTGGCAACCATAGAGTTGACCACGGGTCAGTGGAGTTATGGAGAAATGTTCTGCCTGGTCCGTACCTCACTGGACGTGCAGCTAACCAGTGTATCTATTCTGCATCTGTGCTGCATTGCACTAGACAGGTAAGTGCTGCTCATTTTTGTTTTACGGATTCAAATGTCTCTGTATTCCCCTTTACTGTTTTCTCAAAAAAAAAAAAGGTAAGTGCTGCTCATGAAGCTAAGATAGTAACAAAAAATTACTATTGTCCTACACAAATAACTGCTTGTGTTGCCATGGCAATAACTAAATTTAGACAGTTCTGGGATAGCAATTGTCGTTGCTAGATTTGATCATACATTTTGTCTCTTTAAAAAACATTTGTATTTTGATACAATATTTACAATATTTTCATTTATTTTTTCTTTCTAAACTGCATTTTGGCATTTATAGGCTTTCTTATATAGGTCAAAGCCCTGTAATCTTGCGTCACCAAATTACAGTGTGCTACAATATACAGAGATGCTGTCCGGCCTGTATTGTGATGTCTAATTTATATTTTGTCCAGTTTCTAATTATTATGTGTCTTTGAGTAAACTGTACATTCAAAATCGTATGCACAAAAAAGAAACGCATAATTTATGTCTTCACGCTAACTCCAAGGGGCTTGTCAGCGTGTCAGCTAATTATGTGTAATTTTCTGTGTTACGTATGCAAATTTTCTCATGTTCACCCATTGGGAAGACTGCAGCACTCTTAACCCGAAAGAGAGCAGCTGTGATTTATGCAGCTCACCTTGTCCATATGGCAGTAACATGACTCATTCTTAGTTTCTTAAAGCCTCTCTCTTTCCCTCGAGCAACACATTCTGTTGATCTATCTCAGTTCTTTCTCCATCCGTTTATTATTCCCATGACTCATGATGTCTTTGCCTCTGCGGTCTCCAGTAAGTGCATATTTTCTAGTTATAATTCACTGCATTAGCTTTTCAAGGAAAGATCGGCAGTATCATCAGGGTATATCAAAGTACAGTATGTAGGGACGCAATGTTTACAAAAGACAGCGTACTGACAGCATCCATTGAATCATTCTTCAGATATTTGCAATTTTTGTCTTGGGCAGGTATTATGCGATTTGCTGTCAGCCTCTGGTCTACAATAACAAGATGACACCTGTAAGAGTCTCACTGATGCTGGTTGGATGCTGGGTCATCCCCTTTTTCATCTCTTTCCTTCCCATCATGCAAAGCTGGAATACTATTGGAATCGAGAGCTTTGTAAGTGAGGAGTAGTTTGGTTCATTCTTCTTGTTATGTAATTACTCTCTGCTAGATCTCTCTAGGTTGGATTATAAAACCTTTTTTTTTTTTAAAAGAAATGGTACTTTCCAAAATAAAAATGTTACAAAAATGTGTAACAATTAAAAAAAAATGAATGAGATTATTAATTTACTTTAGCTATTCTGTAGAAAAGGGTCTAAATAATGTCACTTCTTAGGCGTGACCATTTTAAAGAATGTTGCGTTTTTGTAAACAGGACAAATTCCCATTATATTTTTGGTAATTATAGTAATAATTAAAAATATATATTATCACAATTAATTAATAATAATTCAACAGATTACACTACTGTTCAAAAGTTTTTAGGTCAGTAATTTTTTTTTAAGAAATTAATTATTTTATTTAGATAGGATGCATTAAATTAAGTAAACATGAAGGTGAAGACTTTTACAAAAGACTTTTACTTTTACAAAAAAAAAAAACATATTTCAAATAAATGTTTTTGAACCTTATGAACCGTTTTTGGTAAATTACTCTAATAAAGTAATACTTACTAATTACATATTCGAGTGTAATTAGACACCTGTAATCACTCTCTCTAAAAAGTATTGCATTGTATCACTAATTACTCCAGATCAACCTCAGTCAGTTTATAAAATTGCATAATTTATTCTTGAACTGACCAAAGTATTTAAAGGGAGAAGGTTACATCAAAAACATACATTTTAAAATTAGATATTAAATTTTTATGTTAAATCCACTACTGTTTTATATAGAAATGTTCTATTCAGTATTTAATGCACTAACATCAGAAGTAACTAAATTACAGAAAAATTAAGAGTAATCTATTACTTTACTTTTTCATGGGAAAAGTAATAAATTACAGTAATGAATTACTTAGTAATGAATTACACCCAACACTGCTTATGAAGGATCATGTGACACTGAAGACTGGAGCAATGGTGTCTGAAAATTCAGCTTTGCCATCACAGGGACAAATTACCCTTTAAAATATATTAAAATAGGAAACAGTTATTTTTAATTGCAATAGTATTTCACAATATTACCGTTTTACTATATGTTTGATCAAATAAATGCAACCTTGGTGAGCATAAGAGACTTCTTTCAAAAACATTAAACAGTCTTGAGTTTTTGAATGGTAGTGTATGTGTAAATTGATTGTATATGTTTTTTTTGTATGATTTTATTTGTTGGATGTAGTTGAGAAGGTCAAGACTACAAAATAAATCAGTATCGGTTATGATTACGGTTAATTTATTGTACTAGTCAATATTGTATATAGTATGCACTGGTTGATACTGGATATTCAATTGTGCCCACTCATTTCTATTATACGCATGATGTAAATGACATTTTACAGTATCTAACACTCCCTTATAAGGTTATAGTCTTTAAAAATCCTTTTAAATGTAATCGTTACCAAATCACCATATCTATGTGAATATCCATTTTTCATACAGTACATTATAATGGTGTGATGCTTAAATTCACATATAGCATTTAAAATGATTGATTTTAATCTTTAGTGTTTTGTTAAATGTATTCAGACAAAATACTATTGAATTGTTATTGTATGTTATTGACCATAATAACATGAAAATAATTATCTGTTATTGGTATCAGCCAGAGTTTTAATATCGATGCACACTTAATTGTTTTTTTCATTTCAATTTCCCAGATTGAACAAAGAATATTCAACTCTTCCCGCAATTCAACTTGTGTGTTCATGGTGAACCGACCCTATGCCCTGGTGTGTTCAGCCGTGGCCTTCTATGTGCCTCTGGTGCTGATGGTTCTCGCCTATCAGCGAATCTACATCACCGCTATGGGTCACGCTCGGCGAATCGGATCTCTACATCGGGCCGGCTCAGCGCCTTCTTCGACTTACCCTAAACACGATCAACCAGGCTCCAGTCGCATTAAGAATGAAACCAAGGCGGCCAAGACGCTGGCTATCATTATGGGCTGCTTCTGTCTGTGCTGGGCGCCCTTCTTCATTACCAACGTGGTGGATCCCTTCATTAATTACAGTGTGCCCTGGGAGATGTGGACCGCTTGGCTCTGGTTGGGTTACATCAACTCGGGCTTGAATCCGTTCCTGTATGCTTTTCTGAACCGGGCTTTTCGGAGAGCCTTCCTTAGGATCCTGTGCTGTGGGGATGAGCACTATGGCCGGCAGGGGGGCTTTAGTTCGAGCAGACAACACTCAGAGTCTGTCAAAGGAACCTCCATTTCTCTCAGGTACAGTTAGTCCCTCTTCAACACTCTCAGCTTTCAGAAATGAGTTCTGGGGAGAAAAGAGATGAATGTAAGAATGTTGGTAAAGTGAGAGTTCTGGGTTGGACACCCATGCATCATTAAGGCCCTTTTCCTTTTTAATTTAGTTTAATCGTTTACACGAAACTGTTTTCAACTAAAAACCGAAAACTTTTTATGCTTTTTGGCCGTTCATTTTCATGACAATGACGTTTTGGAGGCCTAAAAACGCAAACTTTTGAAAACGTTTTTCAAAGTACTTGAATTAGTGAAAATGATGACATCATGCACATGTGTGTTATGTGTTCAGTCTATAGGAGCGTAGTGTTTCTTTACAAAGTGACATCGCTAACTATATAACTGGCCTGACAGCAGAATACAGTGTTTCTAATAGTTTTCGCAGATCCGTGTGAAAGGGTATCGCTTTGACAACGGAAAACACAAAGGAAAAAAATGTCAATTTTTAGTACATTGTTGTTGTGTAAACATACCCTTAGTTGTTTGCTAAAGGCCATGAAAATACACATACAATATACACCATTTAAAAGTTGGGTTCTGTAAAATTTTAATTTTTTAAAGTTTCAGACTCAACAAATACAGTAAAACAGTAATATTGTGAAATATTATTACACTTTAAATTAACAATTTTCTATTTCAGTATATTATATATAATATATTTTTCCTGAGATGGCAAAGCTGAATTTTCAGCATCATTACTCCAGTCTTTAGTGTCACAAGATCCTTCAGAAATCATTCTAATATGCTAATTTGCTGCTCAAAAAAACATTTATTATTATTGTCAATGTTGACAACAGTTGTGCAGTGCTTAGTATTTTTGTGGAAACAGTGAGAATTTATTTCAGAATACTTTGATGAAGAGAAAGGAAAAAAGAACAGCATTTATTTGAAATAGAATATTTTTGTAACAGTGTAATGTCTTTACTGTCACTTTTGATCACTTTTTGTTTTTTAATAATTATATATATTTTTGTTTTTGATGTTAACATGAAATCTATAGCAGGGGTCTTTCATGGGGCGCCCATAGCTAATTATTAATTATATATTACTAATATTACATTTTTCAAAGGTTTTCATCATTTTGCTATAAGATAATGTGCAATAAACAAAAATATAATATTAAGTTGAGCCAAAGTTCAGCTAAAATGTTTCATCGTCCCTCCCACAAAATGTATTAAGTAAAATTAAAATGTTATGTGCCAATATTTCTCATCAATAATGATTACTTTAATGATTTTGCAATGCAAGTATCATAGCGTAAATCATAAAATCCAACCGTCAATTCTTTACAATATGTTTATCAAGTCCTTGGCCTGCAAAATGTTGAAGATGATAAAAATGTTAGGAATGATAATGTTACTGTAATCTTAGGCTGTGTGCATTATCATGAAAATTATTTTTATAAAACCCATTTAGAAACATGCTAATTCCATACAGCTTTTTACAAGACACTTAAAAATGACATAATCGGCTAGAACACGCTCAGTAACTTTAAAAGTGAAAAGCTGCGTTAAGCCACAAGATCTGGTAGAATATTCAGCTACAAGTCTTTCCACGTTTCCAGTTGTTTTTCTCCTAATGGTTTCAGACTGTTTTAAGCGGGCTCTGCCATTACAAAGGCAAATACCCACAGACTTGTTTTGCATAAGTATAGATGACATCATTGCGGCTCTTGATCAAAACAAAAGCACATGGTGTGACCGTGGAATATTCATCGTTCTGAAATTTTATGATCTGCGTAAAACAACACAGGCATTTTAAATACACCACTATTTATTTTCCCGTCTTTTATTTGTGCGTTTCTATTATTTGTGTGTGTTTTTCACACCAGGCAAATGAATTACATTGATGTTTTGACCTTTTTGATTTTTGAAGGCCAGTACTCTGAATGTCTATGCTCAGTCGTTTGCCGTCTCGTCCTTGCAAAATACTTCGTTTTATGCACCAATATAATGGGTGGATTCTTATGATTTGCTTTGTTACAATGATGTTTTGAGGAATTATTCACCATTTTATTACTTTTAAGTGGCTCTAGACAAATAGTGATGTTTAGTTTGCATGAGTAGTCTCTTTTTTATTATTATTTTAATGTGGTGCAAAGCCACTGCCCAGTGTCACAGTCACTAGCTCAGTCAACCTCAGCACTACACTTCCCAGTATCCTTCATGCTCACCACCTGCACACACTCCTCCATAGATATATACACTAGATGTCGCCTTGGGGTTCTAAGCATGCGTCAAAACCACCGCCATCTTGGAACAGGGGTCTTGTCATAGGAAGTAGCTAATTCATGGATGATGCCGGACTTGTGTGCTGCGTATGATGTTCACACGAACGAAATCTAAAAACCAGACATTAAGGGATTACATTTCACAAGAATGTGAAATTTTGTATATTTTTTTAAATTTCTCTGGACTCAATGATAAATACATGTCTGACCGTTGGAACGAACCAAAACAACTAGAGAATCGCATTCATGACGATTTATGGTGATTTTATTTCCATTAGACCTTTTTCTACATTGACGCTGATGCATTAAAGAGGAGGGGCTCCCCTGTTCCATGATGGCGGCTCTATTGACGCATTCATTCCAATGAACTGCTGTAGCCAAGGCGACATCTAGTGTATATATCTATGAGACTCCTCAATCACCTGCACCTGCAAGCAGTCAAACTCTTCACCATTGATGTCTGGTCTCGCCTACACATAAGGCTTGTTCAACTTCATGCAGCGCTGCACAGACCGATCTGCAGCTGACTTGAAGTAGTGCATGCTGGTTAGATATTTTATCCGACTTGAGACAGCCACGTGAGTGTGATCGTATGCCATCAAAGTACCATGAGAGCGGTTCGAGAGCAGCCGGCTGATTCATTCTGCCCAGCTTCTCCAGAGGGGCTGCACGACTCTGATGACGACACCGCCGTTCCGTGATTGGCTGGATTCACCGCATGAAAACGATCACATGTGTTTTGTGTTTATTCTAAAACCTTCAGTTCCACTAATACTTACAAAACTGTTTTTTATAACAGTAAAACCTCTTTTCATCTAGTTTCATGTTATATTGTGTCATTTTTATAAAAACAAAACTGATAAAATACGTTGTACACTTTGACCCCACTTTGTACAAACAGACGCTGTATTAAGCAATTGGCCTACATAAAGTATTGAATAAAAATGTCACTGTAACATCTGTGTATTTGACAAATATTGCATTTTATTTTACTTCAGCATCACTATGGGAAGCAGAAAGTGTCTGACTTCACGTCTCCATTTTCAGCTCCTCCCCGCCTGCAAGCGGCAACTCCTGCCGATCGGTTACATCCAGCCGCAGCAGATGTCGAACACACCTATAGACACTCACCTGATCCACTCACCTGTGTTCGCCATCACATTGTTCCAGTCGCAAGTATCTGTCATCTGTCTTCAGTCTGCAACGACTCTCCTCCTCATCATCTGCTACCCGTTCAGTCATCTATAAAGACATCAAGAGTACCATTACTCATCCAGCTAAGTTAACTACAAACTATCTGACTGCAGTTATACTCACCATTGTCACTGTACTACTCGCGCTTCCTGTTCCAGCAAATAAACATCTGCATTCCGCTACTTACCTGTGTTGTCTTCTTCTGTATCTGTGACAGAAGACCAGACCACTTTATACTGAGAACAATTATGAGTATTCTCTTTAACCCCGCTGATTGGCTGATCTCCCATTTCCAAGATGGCCGTCTGATCAAGGACTATGTAGAGGAGTTCCTCGAGCTTTCTCATCAGGTAACCTGGAACGATGACACCCTTAAGACTGCTGTGGGTGAGTGGTTCTTCCCTTACAATTGGTGAGGTTGATGAAGACACAACCACCACTCAGCCACAGACACTCTTGTCCACTTCAGCCAAGATGGCCACCACGCCCGAGTCTTATGCCGAGATGGCCGCCACACCCGAGGCTTCAGCCAAGATTGCCACCATTCCCATGAGATAAGTTCATCAGTCTGTTCCCATGAGGGAAATTCCTGAGCCCGTTCCAGTCCCCGAGCTCAGCCCCAAAGCTATATGCCCGGGGCCATATGTACCCGGGCATAGTGGTCGAGCCTGACTTCCTTGGCAAGGTTACGAAGGCCGATCCGCCATGGCTTCCAGAACTACCTGCACCGCCATGGGCCCTGGAGCAATCTGCACCGCCATGGCTTCCAGAACTACCTGCACTGCCATGGCTTCCAGGACTACTTGCACTGCCATGGCTTCCAGAACTACCTGCACTGCCATGGCTTCCAGAACTAGCTGCATCGCCATGGGCCCTGGAGCTATCTGCACTGCCATGACTTCCTGAACTACCTGCACCGCCATGGGCCCTGGAGCAATCTGGACTGCCATGGCTTCCAGAACTACCTGCACCGCCATGGGCCCTGGAGCAATCTGCACTGACATGGCTTCCAGAACTACCTGCACCGCCATGGCTTCCAGAACTACCTGCACCGCCATGTGCCCTGGAGCAATCTGCACTGTCATGGCTTCCAGAACTACCTGCACCGCCATGGCTTCCAGAACTACCTGCACTGCCATGGCTTCCTGAACTACCTGCACCGCCATGGGCCCTGGAGCAATCTGCACTGCCATGGCTTCCTGAGCTGCCAGCGCCTACCTGGGTTGCTGGTGCTATTCTGGAGGTATCCCTATCACCTGACACCGCTCCAGGACATCCATCCTACCACCCTGGATGGAATCTGGGAGGGGGAAGTACTGTCACAGTCACCAGCTCAGTCACCCTCAGCACTACACTTCCCAGTATCCTTCATCCTCACCACATGCACACAGTCCTCATTTACCTGCGCCTGCAAGCCGCCCCCCTTGTTATCACTCATCAGCACTCCCTATTTCAGCTGTTAATCTTCTCACCATTGATGTCTGGTCTAGTCTACACCAGTCCTGGATGCAGAACGTGACAGATGGGTGGGCCTGGATTAAGTCGAGGTGGGCCTGAATCTCTACACATAGACACTCACCTGATCTACTCAACTCACCTGATCTACTCAACTCACCTGATCTACTCAACTCACCTGATCTACTCACCTTGTTCCAGTATCCATCTTCTGCCTGCAACGACTCTACTCCTCAATGTCTGCAACCCGTTCAGTCATCTGTAAAGACATCAAGAGTACTATTACTCATCCAGCTAAGTTAACTACAAACTAACTGACTGCAAATTCCTGCAAATAAACATCTGTATTCCACCACTTACCTGTGTTGTCTCCTTCTGTATCTGTGACACCCAGTCATGTGGTGTTTTTTTAAAGTCTTTTAAGTCCTATTTTGCTGTACATTATTCAGGAAACAGTTTAATATTCACAATATTTAAATTCACTTAACTGTTTACATTTTGTAATATATTTACCAATAGTAATATTTCAATTGTATTTCCTGCATTTGGTGACAGAACTATATTTGCTGACACAGCTTACCCCGAGGCATCTGACACCTCACCCCACATCTGCCATTTTGGGAGTAAAAAGTTAATTTAATAATTTGTAGCTAATTTGATGTTAATTTAATAAATGCCATTAGCAAAATAAATTCAGCAACATGTTTATATATATATATATATATATATATATATATATATATATATATATATATATATATATATATATATATATATATATATATATATATATAGAGAGAGAGAGAGAGAGAGAGAGAGAGAGAGAGAGAGAGAGAGAGAGAGAGAGAGAGAGAGAGAGAGAGAGAGTGACCTGGATGATTTTACATGACTTTTTTTTTCATTTTTATTTTATCTGCCATTTCTGTCACATGATAACAAGTTTGCTAGATTGAGGATGCGTCTAAATATTATGTTTTAAGATTAATAAGGCCAGCAAAACACCACTAAAGAGGAGGTTTGATTTCTGGTGTATTTAGTATATTTAAGTACATTTTGTTCAACTCTGTTTGATTTAAATTTTTGTTTTTTTTTTCAAATGCTTGATCACCTAAAATAATTAATTCCTGTTTTCCTGAGGCAGCGTATGTCAAAAATTATCTAAGAGGATGTTTCTAAAGGAAAAATCCCCTCTGAAATTTAAAGTCCCATTGATAATTATTATATCCAAATTAATAGTAAACATTGGGCTCGCTTAATTGCTTCAACATTCCTGCTTATTTCATTGTTTCGTGTGCTATAACTATAAGGATTTAGAGTTACACTTATAGGGCCCTATTTTAACGATCTGAAACGCAAGTGTCAAAGCGCAAAGCGCAAGTAACTTTGTGGGCGGATCCCGGCGCTGTTGCTATTTTCCCGGCGGGATAAATGACTCTTGCGCCCGACGCAAGTTTAAAAGGGGTTGGTCTGAAATAGCTTCATTATTCATAGGTGTGGTTTGGGCGTTACGCGAAATAAACCAATCAGAGCGTCATGTTGCATGGCGGATTGTTATTATTATGGCGCATTTACCAGGCGCGCTTCAGAATCGGTTCACAGCCGAGGAGATCAATGTTCTCGTCAGGGCCGTAAAAGAAAGAGAAGTGACATTGGGGATGGGACAAACCCACCCAAATCAATAGAAAAAAATACGAGAAAGCTCAACTTAACTGGTAAGTTAAAGAGTAAGGTTTTTAATGTAGGCTACTTACATTATGGTAAAGGTGATTTCGCAGTCTTCAGATTTTTTTTTTCCTGGTTCTTGACGGACAAACTAATTTGTCAGATGTCCTTATATACATATGTCTTGCCAGTATTGGGCAAACAGGTCTGATCCGTCATTTCCTACTACAATTTGCCTGAAAAATTTGGGTAAATGTATAAGCTAGATTTATGCCTATTTTTTCACATCTTCATGGACACCACAATGATTTCCCTCGTGTGGTAATATTTTTCCTTGTTATAATGTATGATTTGCAAAAATAAAAACTGCTGCATCTGAGTTGATGAGAGAATCAAAGTGTATGCGAGGTGTGCACGCTATACATTATGGTAAAGCAAGCGCCCTTAAAATAGCATAATGAACAACGCGCCACTGACTTTAGACTAGGTTTTTTCTGGTCAGTGGCGCAATTGTTTTATAGAACAGCAAAATAGCATGAGGGAAAGTTTGCGCCGGAACACGCCTCCTCTCTGCGCTGAACCGCCCCGGGGAGCGCAAGTGTATTTAGTTAACCGACGTGTGTCTGTGGAGGGAAAAGTCATTTGCGCCGGGTGCAAGATAGGGCCCATAGTCTCTTTTAGTGAGGGGATGCTACAGAATCTGTCCTTGTTCAACATGAGCAAATATGGAGCGAGAAGTGAAGTGAGGTTTTTTGTCTGAAAGCTACAGCCTTGATGCCCGCATGAAGTATTTTCATGCTGCATTTTTCCCACTATATTCATTATCAGACTGATGATTGGCGATGCAGAAAAGGTGTCAGAAAACACAGATCTCTCTGCTTCTGTTTCCATAGAGACTTCTCTAATGGCCACCATCCAGCAAACCTTATCTGTCAATCACAGTTCTTCATTTGTTTTTTTTTTCATATTCTTCACATTTTTTCCTCAAACGTTTCGGAGGTATGTCTGGAATGTGAAGTTCTCCCAAACGAGGAACATTTGGGCGGCTTAGCGCTATAGCCATGCGGTTCAAGTCTGCTCTCTACTCATGTGGAGGGCTTTGAGTTGAGCTTTCTGAATCCACTCAGTAGCAGCTGGACTCACGTTTCGCTCTGTGTGACTGAAAAAACTTTACCAAAAAAAAAAAGAAAAAAAAGCCAAAACTTTGGACCTTTGGCTCAGTCTGAACCAGGTGCCACAAAAGCTTGTGAGTTTCAAAGAAATAATAATGCAGGACTGTGTCCAAAACTTTTTCAGAAAGATATGTACATGTTAACAAGAAGTTTCAAGGTAAACTTCAAACTCTGAACCCTGCGTTCAGATTCAGCCAAGGTCAAATCAAATCCTACACAAAGCCAAGAAATAAAACCAAAACATATGAGAGAATGTTTTTTTTACTTCTCTTTAATTTAATAAGGAGTGTGATTCATGAATAAGTGTTCTCTTGATATTTCTTTTAATAGAGGCTGAGATGAAGGTGGTCACATGTTTTATGGTCCTATCTTAGATTAAGGACATTGTTGTTATTGCTATACCTATGAAAATGTCCCATTAGATTTTGGTCTGGTTAATGGCTCAAAAGAGAGAAACTTTAATTTGATGTGACCCTGCACCCTGACATCGCTTTTATTCAGAGATGGAGAGACCTGTCTCAACACATTTTTTAGAACGCATCCACCCTGTGACTGCAGCAATTTTGAAGCCAACTCTGCAGAAAAGGCCTTAAATATTGAATAACTGTTCATTTCTGCCATTAAGATCTCAGACACTTGGAGTGGGTTAACAGGAGCAATGGGTTAAGCGGTCTGATTGATTTTACAATGTACTTTACAAGCTTTTTCTGCATGCCGGAGCTGTTTTTATTTCAGATTGATCCCAGAAGTGGCAGTTTTAGCAACCAATATAAATAAGGTTGGGCAAACCTCCATGTTTAAAAGAGGGCATTTCTTTGTTATTATTACTAATTAGCTTGCAGTTTTAAATTAATTGATTATATATAACAAATCATAAAATGTGCTGGAATATTGCTGGAATCTTGGATTGACTTTCATCATTGAGAATCTAAATTGTTAGACAGTCAAAAATATATTATTTTCCTCACCCTAATGTCTTTCCAAAGTTTTCAGATTTTCTTTATTCCATATCAGTGTTGCTATTTTTACCAAAAACTTTTAAATGTCATTTTTGGTAAATTTAAATATTAGATGAAAAACTTAGAATAAAAGTCAATGGTGATCAAGGGTTTTCGAGCTATGGAAAAAAGTTTGAACATCCTGCTAAACATCTTTTTGTTTTCCATGCAAGAAAGTCACACTGGTTTGGAACACCACAAGGGTGAGTAAATGATGACAGAATTTAAATTTTTGGGTGAACTATCCCTTTAAAGATATCCAGCCTTAAAGACCACTTATTAATTTAATTGTTACTGAAGGACATCAAGTATATCCAAAGTTCGTTAGGAGTTGCAGAAACTTGATGGCGTGTCTGATTAAAACACGGGACAAATACCAGTCCTTTGCCCTCTTTTATTTTAGTTCAGGATGATTAAGTCTTGGGTAATTCACATGAAGTTCATAGATTCACATAGAGCTGATTCACACGATGTAAATGGACAGGTGTTAATGGATGGACAGGATGAACAGGATGGAAATCAAGAAAATCAAGCTCAGATAATTCAACAATATACATACCATACATATACTCAATCCAAACAATTCAAATAAACAAATTCAAACAATACAATTGGTAAAACAAACTTACTGAACGCATCCTAAGGAAAAGACTCAAAGGACATGGTTGGGTGTCCATTCAAACACCCACACCTCACCAATGCAAAAGAAACAAAGGAAGGAAATGAGGCCTACTTATAGACCTTGACCAAGGGCTGTATGGGTAATATAGTGCACTAAAGTTAGTATTGTAGTTTGCTTGGAATTTTGGGATATGTAGTACACGTATATAAGGAGAAACAAAAAAAAGGAAAGAAATTAAAGGGCCAAATTCACAACAGCCGCCCCCAAATACAATCATGTATTTGCTATTACTCATTTATTTCTGGTAATGGAATCAACTTAGCAACTGGACGTACATACATCTTTCCATTAATGGCAATCTCAGCTACTCTGACCCGTCCATCCTGACTAGGTAAGAGACGTACTACCCTGCCAATGGGCCATGATGCTCTTGGAAGTTGAGAATCAATAACTAACACGACAGCAGAGTCATTTAGATTAGGTTGTTCTCGATTCCATTTATGACGGAGCTGCTGACCTGGTAAGTAATAACGGATGAAGGATGTCCAAAACTGGTCAACGAGGACCTGGCTGTGGCGCCAAGATCTACGGCCAAGGAGCTTAGTATTGGCATAAATCACCTGAGGTAGAGAAGAATCTCGCCGCCCCATGAGGAGGAGATTTGGAGTGATAGGGTCAAGGTCGGAAATGTTCGAAGAGGCGTAACCAAGTGGCTTTGAGTTTAACACTCCTTCAGCTTCTGTCAAAACTGTCCGTAGGACTTCCTCTGATACTGTTTGACTGCCAAGTACCACCCGTAAAGCTGTTTTAACTGAACGGACCTCTCTTTCCCATGACCCCCCAAAATGAGGAGCTTGTGGTGGATTAAACTTGAATTGAATCTGCTGATTTTCCAACTTTACTTGTAACTCAGTGGTAAGATTCTGGAAAGCTTCCTTTAACTCTCTTGCAGCTCCACGGAAATTACTTCCTTGATCGCAAAGAATCTCATATGGCCTACCTCTCCTGGAAATGAAGCGGCGTAGGGCCATTAGAAAGCTGTCCACATCTAAACTGCTCAACAAATCAAGATGCAGACATCGAGTGGTCTGACACTTAAACAGAATGCCCCATCTCTTCTCCGTTCTACGGCCAATGTTGAGATGGAAGGGACCAAAACAGTCTATTCCAGTGGACCATAGATCTGACATTTGAGGGATAGATGGCTTAGCTCTCCACTTCCTACATTCCAAACAAGACCACTGATGTTTTTTTACGGCTTGTCTCCCTCTAATTATCCAGTAATTGCGTCGAAGTTCTGAGAAAACTCTCTCTGGACCAGGATGGAAAAGTTTGTCGTCACAGTCCTTGATAATTAAATGGGATAATGGATGTTTGGGGTCGAGGACGATTGGATGAATCATTCCAGGTTCCATATCCTCCACACGTCTGAGCTTACCACCCACTACAATAAGTCCCGTCTCTTCATTGAACTCAGGAGAAAGTGTAAGGAGACAACTTTGAGGTTCAATGGGCTTACCTTCCTTTAAACACTGGTACTCAGAGGGAAAACTTTGTTGCTGGGCTTGTCTCAAAAGGAGGTTTTGGACTGAAGAGGGTCACAGGGGTCCTCCCTATGTTGTCGCAGTAACTCATTTGTTGCGAACTGTAGCTCTGACCATGATTTGAAACAGGAAGGATCTGGGAGTACAATATCATCCAATTGTGTTAACCCGCAAAAGAGTGGTTTGCGAAGCTCAGGATCAGGACTAGCAGGTCTAGATACTAGATTTCTGGGCCATTCATGTGGAGGAAATTTCAGAAACGTTGGACATTGTCGCCATCTATGATCAGGTTTGGCTAGCTCAACAAGAGTTTTGCTTCTCGTAATGTCGTCTGCTGGATTCTGTGCAGAAGGAATATATCTCCAAGAAGAGGGATCAGTGAGTTCCAATATTTCAGTGACTCTATTAGCTACAAAAACTTTGTAACGGCAGGAGAGGGAATGCAGCCAAGATAAGACGGTTGTCGAATCAGACCATTGGACAATATTTGTCAAAGGATGAGTCAATTCATTCTGCAGGAGTTTACAAAGCTGCGCACCTGTTAGAGCAGCGCAAAGTTCAAGACGAGGGATGGATATTTGCCTTTTGGGGGCAACTCGAGATCTTGCCATGATAAAGGAAGTATGTACCACACCCTTGTCAGTTTCCATTCGCAAATAGGCTACAGACCCGTATGCGCTCTGAGGCGTCGCAAAATATATGCAACTCTCTGGATGTGATTTGGTCGGAAGGTAAACTTAAATAACAACGTGGAAGCTGTATTAATGACAGGTCAGGGAGCTCGGTTTCCCAAGCCTTCCAGGCCTGTTGAATAGGATTTGGCATAAGGGGATCATCCCAGCCCCGGGACTTCATCCAGCATTGTTGTATGATGACTTTAGCTCGCGTTGTAAAGGGGGTTATGTAACCCAATGGGTCATACTGACTGGCGAGAATTTTATATATATTGCGCAGAGTTGTTGTTTTATACTCCACAGTTCGGGATCGATACCCTAATGAATCAGAGGGACAGTGCCAACTCAGACCCAGAGCTCCTTCTTTAGGATCCAAACGGTCTTGATTGATCCACAGATCGGCACTTTCAGATCTAGCTTCAGGGGGAAGATGTCTGACAACATCAGGTTGGTTACTTGCCCACTGTCTAATTTCAAATCCTCCACTCATCAGTAAAGAATGCATTCGATCTAGGAAGTTCTTAGCAGATTGCACATTTGGGAAACTCTAAACAGTTGTCCACATAGAATGACTGAAGTACAGAACTCGCTATATCTTCATATCCTTCTTGGTGATCATGGACATGCCTTTGTAGAGCATGTGTTGCGCAACATGGACTACATACTGTGCCAAAGGGCAAAACTTGCCATTCGTAGATGTCAGGTGGATTTGTACTCTGCATATTGCGCCACAGGAAGCGTAGAAGAGAACGGTCTTCTGGTAATAGCCTGACTTGATGAAACATGGATTTTATATCCCCACTAATAGCCACTGGGCACTGACGAAACCGGAGTAAGACACCAAGTAAGGAAGAGCTCAACTGCGGACCAGGAAGAAGTTGACTGTTAAGGAGACACATCTTTATATTGATAAGAACAATTGAAGACTATTCTCTTTTTTCCGTTATGCTCCACAATATGATGAGGAATATACCACGATTCATCAGATGAGTCCTGAGGAAGTTCCACTTTGGAAACATAACCGGATTCCTCCAACTTCGCGATCTCTTGGTCATACACAGAAGCAGTTTTAGGATTTCTTTGGAGGCGTTGCTCGATACATCTGAGAGAAGACATAACTGCATTTGGTGGAGCTCGTAACTTTATGGCGGAAGCAGCACGCAATAATGGAGTGGCATATCTTTGCACACCATCCACATCAACTCTTTTAGACTTGGATGCCAACAAGTCCATAGCTTCTTGGTCCTGCTTGGACCTAGTAATGACTTTCTCATTTCTGAAAGGAAGGATGTCCAATTTCCATAATTTCTCCACATCATGGCGAAGTTCTTCTAGTGGATCAGCGATGGTAAAAAGACACTGCATCTCATCAGTGTTAGGAATCGGTATTGGGCCTTGAAGTGCCCAGCCTAGCCTGGTCTGGATTGCGGCTGGGGATTTAGGAGGCCCGAAATACACCTGATCAATTGGATTTTTCAGGTGTGGGTAATCTGCACCAATTAGAACAAGTGGTTGGACATTTGAGAAGGCTGGAAGGGGTAAGTCTCGAAGATGTCTGAAACGTCTCTGCAAGATCTCAACAGGGTACGTCTGTTCTGCCAGTCCCAGTCTGGCAGCAGAAAAAACATTGGAAATGGAATACTTTTCTGGATTAGCCATGGAAGATATTTCCAAGCTTACAGAAAAGCCTTCAAGGGCAAGAGTATCTTGACGTACAGTTCTAACAATTAAGGACTCAGTTACTCCATTGAGGCCCTAAGAATCAGATGCTTGAGGTAGCAACATGGTACGTTCTGATCCATCATCCAGGATGGCATAGGTTTGCAAGGATCTACCTTTATGATGAAGTACTTCAACAACTTTCAGCAGTACCTTGCCAGAACCGCCAAGGCGACTAAGGTAGAATGTACCATTATCTTGATCACGACAATTGACTCCATGAAGGATACCAAGATGTCTGCCTTTGCACTGTGGACAGGGTTTTTTCAAATCACAGTTGGCAGCTAGATGGTTAAGCCCGCATCTCCAACATCTATTGTTTTCTCTAATCCATGCATCCTTCCTGCTGTCTTCTAGATATCTAAAAGTGGGGCACAGGCCAATGAAATGATCTCTACTGGAACAATATGCACATGAATACTTAGAACTTCGTTCTCCATCTCTCAAATTCTGGGGTTGCTTATTTGTGGATCTTGGCACAACAGAATTACCATTGCCTCCGTACAAGACTGTTCAAGTGTTAACGTAGGTCTTTGGTTGAGGTTTACTCAGAAGTGGTTTTGGAAAGTCAATAACCTGGTCAGCTATTGCTTGACACTCAGCCTCTTCTTGGAGCCAAGCGGAAAAGCTAATCAGGTTGTAGCTTTGACCCTTTAGAATCGTACGAGCATAACGGGCAAAGTTGGTCACATGCTCTGTGGGCAGTTTACTGAGTAGTTGCTGTACATGAGAAGCGCAGGATAATTCTGACTTAACTTGGTCTTGGCCCAAAGATTGGAGAATGCCAACCAAAGCTCGAACCTTTAGTGCAAAGCTACTAAATGCTCTGCTGTCACCTGGTCTCACCCTGGGAAGAGCTAGAATAGCCTTGATTTCTCTCAAAACTAGTTGGTGAGGTTGCCCATATTTCTGCTGTAGTGCAGAAAGGGCCATACTGTAAGGCCTAGGATCGTTCGCATAAGCTAAAGCTAGATCACGAGCTGGAGAAATTTTAAATGATCCAGCAAGATATGGAATTTGTAATGTTCTGGCTCATGGGGTGACAGCAAATTTGTCAAGGCTAACTGCAACATTGCAAATTCTTGGGGATCGTCATTTGCCAAGAAAGGAAAGGAAGGTCCCTGGACACGAGAAGTAGGATAGGAAGAAACAGGATATGGAGAATAATATGTCTGGGAATATGGATAAGGATGAAGGAATGGAACTGCAGTTGTCTGGGTAGTGGGAACAATTGGCTGAGTATATGAAGCAGGAGGTTGTACAACAAGATTCCCTACCTGACCTACAGACTGTGGTTGAATATGAGGACCTACATTAGTTGAGGATACATGAGGAATTGACAAACTAGAAAATGGTCCTAATGGCTGTGAATACTGAGAAGCATACCGAGGCTGAGGAGGTAACTGTGCTGATGTTACTTGTTGCACTTGAGGGGACTGACAATTGAAAGGCCCAGGAACCAATGGAACAATAGAAGGTTGTGACATACTAGATTGTAGTTGTGATGTTATATCATGTGTGTGCATATGTTGGGGTGGACTATGTAACAATGAGGAAGGAGGAAGAGGCAGAGAACTAGGCCTACTAAATGGAAGCAGTGAAGGAACAGTTGAGGAATTACATTTCTCACATGTAGGTTTCTTTTCAGCTGTCTTAATACATGCACATAATTCTTGAACAACTGATGGATTAACCAAGGCATTATCATCATCATCAGAAGCATCATCAAAAGACTCAGAAAATTCAGAATGTTTAGAAGAAACTACTAACTGCGACATTCTAGACATCATCTCACCAAGCATACTCTTAAGTCCAAGTATATCTTGTTTAACGTCCATATCGAGTGAATCATGTTGATACTGTTCACAATGAGCAGATGAGCATCCGGCAGATCTTAAAAAAGATGGATTTTCATACTGGGTTTGGTGATGATCACTTACAACTAGTGTTGGTGAGGGAGGGGGAGAAGGAACACGTTCTCTCACCATACAATCAGCAAAACGGGCAGGAGGTCTTCTCCGTCTTAGGCTGCGCCGGATTGCAGGTCTTGCATGGTAATCCATTCCACCAAATTTCTACCTCCGGCTCGAAGGACCTTCTGAAGGATATCAGATGTTAAGTATATCCAAAGTTCGTTAGGAGTTGCAGAAACTTGATGGCGTGTCTGATTAAAACACGGGACAAATACCAGTCCTTTGCTCTCTTTTATTTTAGTTCAGGATGATTAAGTCTTGGGTAACTCACATGACAGGAAGTTCATAGATTCACATAGAGCTGATTCACACGATGTAAATGGACAGGTGTTAATGGATGGACAGGATGGTCTTAAGTCACTACAAACAATACAATAAAGAAAATCAAGCTCAGATAATTCAACAATATACATACCATACATATACTCAATCCAAACAATTCAAATAAACAAATTCAAACAATACAATTGGTAAAACAAACTTACTGAACGCATCCTAAGGAAAAGACTCAAAGGACATGGTTGGGTGTCCATTCAAACACCCACACCTCACCAATGCAAAAGAAACAAAGGAAGGAAATGAGGCCTACTTATAGACCTTGACCAAGGGGTGTATGGGTAATGTAGTGCACTAAAGTTAGCATTGTAGTTTGCTTGGAATTCTGGGATATGTAGTACACGTATATAAGGAGAAACAAAAAAAAAGGAAAGAAATTAAAGGGCCAAATTCACAACAGTTACTCTGAAAACTGTTAAATGAGCTGAGTTTGTAAAAATAATTAGATAATCACTGGTAGCTATAGGCAACAACCTGAACATTTTATTTTTACCGTTTCTCTTGTGAAGTCTGAATGAGGTTCGGACTGAGCATTTTAGAAAGGTATCCACTATAATCCACTGCTAAAGATGATGTTTCCATGTTTGGTCAAAACTGCACCACTTTCCCTCTCAGCTGCACCAAATCCTTGTGTTTCAGGTTAATGTCAGGTCAGGCTATGAGCTGGTCATCAGACTAATGGATAGGGTCTTGCATGCATAACTATTTTAAATCATTTTCCCCATGGTTTTAACAAATGTTGACAGGGAGTCACGCTGGTTTTTTTTTTAACGCTCTCTATTTCTGGCCCTGTCACTTTTTTCCAAGACATTTCACATTTTTTGTCTCATTTCTTAATTGTGAGCATTAATATGTTTTTTATTTTAGATTTGAAAGTGCTGGGTTTAATTGCAGTTTGTACAGGGGCCCAGAGGTTTGTCCTCCTGGTATCTGTGCGAAAAAATCTTTTTGACATTTATGTTTTTCTTGTTTTATGTCAAGGGCAGTCCAGAGGGTTTGCATACCGCTGGTTGTGAACATATAGATCCAAATTGTCAGGGATGATTATTTAAACATAAAAGTGCAACAGATTTGGCCAGGCAGAATTTCAGTATGGCCTCTTTTGTAATTTTCAATGACAGTATTGAAAATATTTAGTTTTGTATCATTTCTTTCCCATGCAGAATGTGCACGGATTACTCAATGCCTGATAGACTCTGAAATCCGTATCCTCTTATGATTTGATTTGTTACAGATGTTTGGGATGTTTTTTAAATGATCATACTTCGATGTTATGTTTGATTTGGAAATCAAAATGAAGGTTTGTTTGGTTAGATATATCAGTATCATTCCCTGGACCTTTCTTTTTTTTTGACCACCCGTACTGCCTGTTTCATCTTTAGCAAAGTTCACAGTTAGAACAATGCGGTTTGCTGTGAAAGTAAACTTGTGTGCTCAGTTTCAAGTCACACTTTGATTGGAATCATTATTATTGTATGCCAAAAAGATTATTAAAAACTAAAAACCATGAAATTACTTACAACGATGAGGAAGTACAGAAGAAACAACCGGGGATAATGTTAAATGTGTGATTTATATGTCAGGCAGAGTTACAGACTAATTACTACATTCAGACTTAATTACTTTAAAATGAGAAGGTTGAGTGATGTTAAGGGATGTTCCTCTTCTCTGGCACTAATGGTTTTTGCAGTTACTTATTGGATTTAATTCTCCTATATACGATTCCCAATCAATAGGCTATCTACAAATAATAGAGGACAGTGTTGCTTAATGTACAGTCAGCCGGTCATTATCACAAAATAAACCCTGCTGGGGTAATTAGGATGCAGAAGAGGAACGGAAGACATGAATTATTAGTTACGCTGAGAATAGTAAGGTTTGAATTTAGGTGCAGTCACATTAGCAAGTGAGCAAGAAAAGGACCATTGTTAGTGATGCACTGCTTACACAGAAGTCACTTTCAAACCTAATTCGTGTGACCAACTTGAACATCAGCTGTATCTGCTTGGGAACTTTTTCGCCCTCACGCAAAACTCCCAGTTGTGCGAATTCCAATTGAAATGACTGGATTTCGCCCTTGAAATTAGCTGAGCAACGCTAAGGTGCATAGTGGCAAAACTTTGCTCAGTACCGCTGGCAATGTTATAACGCCTCCGCTTTGGGTTGTGTCTACAGCGCGTGTGTATGCGAGTGTGTACCTCTGTGTATGGGGTGCTTAATGCATCGCTACACTATTAACAATTGACCTTCTTTGCCCGCAAAATTCTTCAGAAGTTTTGCTAAAGTGACTGTGGTATTAGAAGAGCAGAAATATCAGATGACCAATCAGAATTGAAAATTCCAGTGAGCCGCCTAAATACAAGTATATTTTTCTCCACTTGTCTTTTATCTTATCTTTTCCAACCTCATCTTTCTTTTCTCTTCTTATCTGGGAATGTTGAAAGATTTTTGGATAGCTAGCTAAAGATAGAAACAAGAAGAGGACAGAGATCAGTCAAAGAAAGCCTTGAGACAGACAGGCTTTTTTTTATTTATACAAAAGTTTTTACAAAGTTTTCAACGCCTGGCTGCTGTGTTGTAGGAATCTGTTTTGGCTATGGGGAGAATTATTGGACATTAGGAGTATAATGTAGCTCATAAAAGGGGAAACTCATCTGAACTGGATTACTGATCTTATCCATCTGAGTCTTATTATAGAACAGCTCATGAGAACGGCATGAAAAAAGGTTTCAAGACATGCCATTTGACCTAAAGGGTTCATTGCTTTTTTGGGGATATTAAAAGGTTAATTCACCCAAAAATGAAAATTCTGTCATTAATTACTTGTTACTTTTGTTTTTTTGTTTTTTGATTCTCATCAGAAAGCTCTCGGATTTCATCAAAAATATCTTTATGTCTTACTGGTTTGGAACGACATGAGGGAATTTGACAGAATTTTCATTTTTGGGTGAACTAACTGTTTAATAATAGTTAGAGCAAAGTGCTACTGCTATATCATGTAAGGGTTATTTTTAAACAGAACTTCTTAAAGTTTGACCATCTCGTCAGCAATATAACTTAAAAAGTCAATGTATGTCTTGAGAATTTCCCAGAACTTTATGCATTTGGAGACTTTAGCAATGTTCATATTTTACAACATAACCCACCCTTGCACATTGTGTACAACAATCCTGTTGCATAACATTAAAAGGCATTCTATGAGTAAAAGTTATGTTTTAATATTTGACAGTTGATTCAATAAGAATAATTTGATCAGATTTCACTCTGACATTCAAGGTTAATCTCATTTTCTTGGGCATCATAAGCAAACACATTTACTTCTAATACATCAGGATTCATTTACAAAGCGAATGTATCACTGAGGCAAAAGATTTCCACTCTATGCAAATTGATTGGCTTATTGCATTGTAGAACCTTGTACCAAACCATGTGATCATGAAATAATGTGTATTTTTGTTGGCAAAGTCTATGAAAGAACAGATCATTCACCCAAAAATGAAAATTCTGTCATTATCTCAACGTCATGTTTTTTAAAACCCATTCACAAATTGGATTGATTTGGTTCAAGTAAAACTCAGTGATCCAGTCACAGCGATTCTCAAGGTAACAGCTTAGAAGGAAAATATTGTATATAATGACTTAAATGTCATATCTGTACCTTTCTTAGCTAATTCCTTATTGCCTCAGAAGACTTGAAATATATTGTAGCAGTCATATGGACCACTTTCATGGAATTTGATATTGTATTTTTGTCCTTATTGGAACTGGACTGATGTGTTTGCTATTGTATGAAAATGACCTGTGTGAAATTATTGATTTGTCTTATTGTTTTCTATGAAAAAAAAAAAAACTAGCATTGGAACATGAGGGTGAGTACCTAATGACAGAATTTTCATTTTTGTGTGAACTATCCCTCCAAAGCTTGCATTGACTTGTGTTATAAGCTGAGAGGTCAAATCTCAAAGGTCCCATTTTAAGAAGGAAGCAAAGCTGGTTGGAGAGATGAGAAAGTGATGAGGAACGTAGTGAGTTTGTGGCTTGTGTGACAGTCAGGCTGAGAATTCCTCAGTCTTACCCTACCGACCCTCAGCCAAGATTCGCTCGAGTGAAACTTACAAGTCAATCACTCTATACTCCCCTAGCATACTTGAACCCAAGACACATTCTTTCAGCTGTTTCGCTCCACCAAACAGCTGTTGTTGTGCTGTATCATGGTTAAATGAACAACATGCTGAGGACAGAACCCTGTGGAGCCCTGTTCATGCAAGACAAATGGGATGTGACACTTATGCTGTCCATGCTGAAGAGTTTTTTGTAGAGTGCTCTGCTTAAATGCATGGTAATGTGTGGATGTGCAAAGAGTGCAAAGTTTCATCCAGGGAAGATCTGCAGTGAGCTCAGGTTCACTGAAACCTGCTGTATAATGGTCTATATACCTGCAGATCAAGTGCTAGTTTTAGAGTTTCTGTCCCACATTCTGCTTCTCCATGATAATGGTTTATTTTTTATCACTAAGCACCAGCTACAATCATTCAAATGGAGACGAACAACTTGAAAGTGGAAGGGACACATAGGCCACAAGGCCTGTGAATATAAGGAGATGTAACATTCGCCAACCAGTGCCAGAATTTTTTTTTTAGCTTTTAGCTGAGGTCTGATTACTGAAATCAAATTTTGATGTCTGCAACTTCAAGGGCTTTACAAACCAGGTGTCAATATAGAATATAGATATGTGGACTGTATACAACATAAGTCAAGATGTAATACTTATGGATAAAAGTAAATAAAATAATACTTGTATTCAGCAAGTGCACATTAAATGAATCAAGAGAGATTCTAAAGACATTTCTAGTGTTACAAAAGACTTAATAAATGCTGTTTTTTCTTTTCTTTGCTTTCTATTCATAAAATAATCCTAAAAAAATGTATCATGGTTTTAAGCTGCATTGATGTCCAACATTGATAATAATAAGATATGTTTCTTGAGCATCAAATCAACATAAGAATAATTTCTG
Organism: Gila orcuttii; assembly: GCA_026230005.1. Lineage (NCBI taxonomy): Eukaryota > Metazoa > Chordata > Actinopteri > Cypriniformes > Leuciscidae > Gila > Gila orcuttii. The sequence goes on from JAPDVR010000014.1 coordinate 31,364,467, forward strand.
AAGGATCATGTGACACTGAAGACTGGAGTAATGATGCTGAAAATTCATCTTTGCATCACAGGAATAAATCACATTTTAAAATAAATTAAAATTCTGTTCATATATCAGTTATTTTAAAATGTTTAAAATGTAAAAATAAATTAACCTCACTGGTTAAATATAAAAATGATTTTAAATATATTCAAATAGAAAACAGTTATTTTAAATTGTAACAATAGTATTACACAGTATTACTTTTTTACTGTATTTTGGATCAACGAGACTTATTTTTGGTCAAGAGACTAACATTAAAAAAAAATGTACAGAGCATATGTGTTCCAGATTAGCAAAATATACAAAAAAAAAAAGGTAAATAGACCCCTGTTAGGAGTTCTGGATGAAAAAAACAATTATAATTAATAATTAGTCACAGATGTCATCTAAATGTCAACTGTAACTCAAGCATTGTGAAAGTTTTCTTTTTGGCTCTCTTAATGGATTAATGGATGTGCACCATAATTGTGCAAAAAGTCTTCATCAAGGTTTAATTAGTTTTAATGGATGTCTAAATTTGGTCAGAGGAACTTTGATGGATCTCTTTGATTGACACACCTGGTTAGCTTGACATTTTTTTATGAAACCATTAGGAGAGATCCTTTTTGGAAACCATACTTTCTCTAAATCTTAAACAAATCTAAGAGCAGCTAAAACGTATTGGACCCATTAAAGGATTAGTTCACTTCAGAATTAAAATTTCCTGATAATTTACTCACCCATATGTCTTTATTTCTTCAGTCAAAAAGAAATTAAGGTTTTTGAGGAAAACATTTCAGGATTTTTCTCCATATAGTGGACTTCAATGGGGTACAAGGCGGGTACAACTGTTTGAAGGTCCAAATTGCAGTTTCAATGCTGCTTCAAAGGGCTCTACACGATCCCAGCCGAGGAATAAGGGTCTTATCTAGCGAAAGGATCAGTAATTAAAACAAACAAAAAAAAAATTGTATACTTGTAACCACAAATGCTCGTCTTGAACTAGTACTGTGCCATGCATTACGTAATCACGTTGAAAGGTCACGCGTGACATAGGCAGATGTACCGAACTAGTATTTACAAAGTGGACGTGCAAAGAAAGTCAAACACCATTTACAAAAAAAAAAAAAAAAGATAAAACAAAGGAAACAGAGAAAATTAAATGAAGTTTTTCACCCTATTGAACCGGAACGTCCGTGGCCTTTTGCGATTTCGTGGCGCATCGCAGTGCTAGTGCAAGACAAGTAGTTGTGGTTAAAAAGTATTTATACTTTATATATCTATATCTATCTATCTATCTATCTATCTATCTCTCTATATATATATATATATATACTTTTTATATATATATACACTTTTTAACCACAATACTTGCCTTGCACTAGCACTGCGATGCGCCACGAAATCGCAAAAGGCCACGGACGTTCCGGTTCAATAGGGTGAAAAACTTCATTTAATTTTCTCTGGCAAAAAAACGATCGGCCATTTAAAATATATATATATATATATATATTTATATATTTTGAAGGTCCAAATTGCAGTTTTAATGCTGCTTCAAAGGGCTCTACGCGATCCCAGACGAGGAATAAGGGTCTTATCTAACAAAAGATCGGCCATTAAAAAAAAAAAAAAAAAAAAATATATATATATATATATATATATATAAAAAAACGATCGGCCATTTTCAAAAATAAATAAATATATATATATATATATTTTTTTTTTTGAAAATGGCCGATCGTTTTTTATATATATATATATATATATATATATATATATATATATATATATATGTATATATGTATATATATATATATATATTTTTTTTTTTTTTTTTTGAAAATGGCCGATCGTTTTGTTAGATAAGACCCTTATTCCTCGGCTGGGATCGCGTACAGCCCTTTGAAGCAGCATTGAAACTGCAATTTGGACCTTCAAAGCGTTGTACCCTTGTAACGTTACCATTGAAGCCCACTAAATGGAGAAAAATCCTGGAATGTTTTCCTCAACAACCTTAATTTCTTTTTGACTGAAGAAAGAAAGACATGAACATCTTGGATGACGTGAAGGTGAGTCAATTATCAGGAAATTTTATTTCTGAGGTGACCTAATCCTTTAAGGTTTCCTGTGTATTTTAGCTCAAGAACAACTTTTTTCCCTGAATAGCAGGAACATTTAGGAATTCCAAAGCCAGTCCATAAGGCTCTTTATTACTATATATATATATATATATATATATATATATATATATATACACACAAATAATCTGTTGTTGAGGTTAGTTTGTTACTGGTCTGATCCGTTTTTACTTTCATTACTTTTGATTTGTATTTTTGGCTTTTCTCATTTTCCTGTTCACATCTGTTTTTATTCACTGTCCACTGACATTATAGCATACTCTTTTTGCACTGAACTGCATTGTCTTCTTTTCCAAGAAAGCTTCTTTGCCAACCAAGCAGAATATAATTTTTTTTTTTTTTATCTTCAGATTGTCATTTCTTCAAAGCCGAAGATACAGCAACAATTCCAACCGATTTCTGTCGAGTGAGCTGGAATCACAGGAGTCTGTTGGTGCATCATAGCCAAGAGTTCAAAAGTCTACAAATGTTGTTTGATGAGAACATACAGACAACAGCCTACGTAGGAAATGAAGAGACTTCATTGCAGTTAGCTTTTTGATGGGTTTTCGCTTTCAGCGATATATGACAAATCAAAGATTGTTTATAGGCCTATTTGGCAGAACAGTGTGATGATGATGTTAGCATTCAGACATTTTATCAGACGAAAGCAAACCGATAATTTGCCCAGGAATTTAAAGTTTGAAACAAAAAGGAAAACTGGTAAAGATCTTTCTTCATCCCCTTGAATATTTTTCAAGCTATATGGGGTTGTCAGCATACCGCTCATTTATGTAGTTCTCATCTTTCAAATTAGGAGCAATCCCAGACAACATAGTGTCCGCCCAGATCCGGCCCACATCTGGTACGCATGGATTCCATGTGTCTGGGATACGTCTGCTTTGGCTGTAAAGGCTAAAGATGACAAACATGTACTGCTAAGCAGACAGTTAAAAGTGGCCTGTCATTAAGCATGTGGTTATTCTTGCATACACTGAACCTCAAACGCTCATTTTAATACTAAGGAGTTGATAACTCCCTTTTTATTTCATCAAGGTATTTATGTTGTACATGTAGTTTTGACTTCTGTGAAAAGAAGCAGTGGCTTGTCACTGTGTGACATTTGTACTTTTATTGTATCATTGTGTAATCAAACTGAATTTAATGTACAGTGTATCTGGAAGATGAATCTAAAAACAAAGTTTCATAAAACTACATAAAAACTATGTTGTTACTCATACTGCATCTGTTAAGCACTTCTCATCCATTACATAAAAGCATCTGTTTGATTGATTTGCCATTGTTCTTTCCATTGTGCTCCAGACGGCTTGATGGAGGGTCCTAGGAGACCGCTAAATGGTGAATAATTTTAATTGTGTAATGCTTCATATGGCCTTGAAAGCATTAGCTTGATCAGGCCATTACATTGTTTTGCCCAAATGAGCCAATTGCATGTCAAGGTATCTAGTGCCACTCAAAAATTTAAATTCGACCATCAAAGATCTAAATGACTATCCATTTGCAAAACGAATGTGAAGATGATTTCAAATGTGAAGTTTTAAGGCACACAACAAATGTTTATGCTCTGCCAATGGCAATCAATCTGATGAAAAATAATAATGCTAAGATCTCTGAAGCACTGCGTTGAGATCCACTCACAGTATACATTACCATTAAAAAGTTTGGGGTCAGTAAAATGTTTTTAGGCTCTCATGCTCACCAAGGCGGCATTTATTTGAGTAAAAATACTGTTATTATAAACTAATATTGTGAAATATTATTACCATTTGAAATAGCTCTTTTCTATTTGTATAAATTTTAAAATGTGATTTATTTCTGTGATAGCAAAGCTAAATTTTCAGCACCCATTACGCAGTTTTCAGTGTCACATGATCATTTAGAAATTCTAATATGCTGATTTGCTATTCAAGTATCAATGTTGAAAAACAGTTGTAAAGCTTAATTTTGTGAAAATATTTTTTTGTTAGGATTCTTTGATGAATAGAACGTTCAAATAAACAACATTTGAAATCTTTTGTAACATTATAAATGTCCGAACTCTCATTTTTGGTCATTTGAATGCATCCTTGCAAATACATGAAAGTATTACTAAATAAAAGCATTAATTTCTTTGAAAAAATAAAATAAAATCTTACTGACCCCAAATTTTTGAGCAGCAGGGAATATTCACAATTTTTAGTAATCCAGAGTATAGAAAGACTTGGAACAAAAATAATAATTCAATTTCAAATGTATAGAGAAGCATTTTATTAAAAGTGCTGTATATACACAAGGAAATGACTGACCTTTTATGAGCTAATATATACACAATCCAACTAAGTAGGTAAACAATGACAAAGCAATATAAAAATATATATAAGTGTGCCTTTTAAAACAAATTAAAGTAAGTTGTTGGAAAGTCACTGCACTGGTAAAATGTAAATAAAGCAAACACCTGAGAATCGTTTTATCCTGAACAGTTTGCAATCCTGACATGATTATTTGTGACCTAAACCTCATAAAAAATAAATAATAAAAAACAATACTGACAGTTAATTCAAAGCATGTCTCTAACGGTGGAATTGAAAACAGCATCACTGTTGGCTTTCTTGGAGAGCTCGCTCTGTAAAGGGAAACAAGACGACACATTTGTTAACAAATTTTTACGAGCTGAACACTGAAACATTATGTGTGGGTCTTAATGTTAATGATCTCTCTCAAGGAAATTAGCGGTCACAAATGAGCATCCTTCATATCACTGATGCTCCATTTGGAGTTAATATACATCTGGGGAAGTGGTCTAGAACCGAGTGATTGGTCTTACGGTAAAGGCTGAGTAGCTCATAGGAACCAGTTTATTGTCACTGTTGAACTCCTGCAGCGGCACGCGTGGGGCAGAGCTGGCCTCTGTTGTCTTGCTCCTCTGTTAGACCAAAGACAAAACCACACAAAAATCAAGCAGCATCATTGATCTTCAGTGTAAAGACGCTACCAACAACATGCTAAAGAAAAAGGGACTTGACCTACAGTTTTACAGAGTACTGATTTTTGTTGATCCAACAGTGTCATCTAGTGTTAGCTAAGGGAACATCTCTATTTTAACACTGAACTTAAATGGTTAGTTCACCAAAAAATGAAAATCCTGTCATTTACTCATCCTCATGTCTTTCCAAACCCGTAAGACTTTCGTTCACCTTTGGAACACAAATGAAGATCTTTTTGATGAAATCAGCAATTTCTGTCCCTCCATAGACAGCTATACAACTACCACTTTGATGCTTAAAAATGTTAAAGATGAGATCGTAAAACTAGTCCATATGAATTGAGTGGTTTAGTCCACATTTTCTGAAGAGACACGATCGCTTTATATGACGAATTTAGGCTTTTATTCACATATAAACATTCATCAACACACATCAGTTGTGGGAAATGGAAGCTCAAGCATGTTCGCTTGACGTGCGAGAACCAATGAGGTTCATTCTCCTGTTACACAGCACGTTTGAGCTTCAGCAAGAACCAATGAGGTTCATTCTCGTGTGTTACGCAGCACGATTGAGATTCCACAAGAGGTTTGTTCTCGTGGGTCAAGCAGGTTTGGTTGAGCTTCTGTTTATGTTCGCTGATCAATGTTTATGTGAATAAAAGTTCAATCTGTTAATCATATAAAGCGATCATGTCTCCTCAGTAAATTGGGACTAAACCGCTCAATTCATATGGATTAGTTTTACGATCTCTTAATTAAGTTTTTGAAGCATCAAAGTGGTAGATGTACAGTCAATGGAGGGACAGAAAGCTCTCAAATTTATCAAAAATATCTTAATTTGTGTTCCGAAGATGAGCGAAAGTCTCACGGGTTTGGAACAACAAGAGGGCGAGTAAATTATGACAGAATTTGGGCTTTTGGGGGAACTAACCCTATAAGTCTAACCACAATCATTTTGGACTGATCTCAAGCCAAAAGCTTTGATCAGAGTTGAGTTTTGATTGCCCCGATCAGGTGTTTTTACCTTGGCAGAGAGTTGAGGCCTTCCTGGCACACACAGAAACGTGGTGGATGAGCAGCTGCTGCCGCTACTTATACTGTTAACGATGGCAGTGCGAGGTGCCAGCTGATTGGGTGTCTGAAACAATTGACAGAGGAACATGTGTTTTGATAAAATGCTTGTTTTTGCACACAACATTCTCAGTGAGAAAACGAGTACCTTTTTAATTTTGTTTGGGGTGGTATACGTTGCTCCGAGGGGTCTCTTTGTTGGAGTTTTAAACTGAGAGATTTCGGTTTTCTTTGTCATCTGGAAAGCAACAATCATCCAGGTTAGTGTAATAAAGCTAAAAAAAAAATCCTGAACAAAACAGACAGTATGTAAATATATCAGGGTAAGATATGTCACTTAAGTATGTACTACTAAATTGCACACCATCTGATATTTTAAACCCATAAAGTGAAACTCGCCCGTTCATTCTTCTCCTTATCTTTCAGCAAGCGATGCTCTTCCCACTGGCTGGAGATGAAATCCATGATCCTTTGACCTTGCACAAGGAAGAAAGACCCCTTATTCTTTTCCCATTCTTCCACACGGCCTCTCAACTCTTCTTCCAGCTGTATGTGTAGAAATACACAGGTAAATTGACAATTTTTTTTTGTTCACAGCCACAACTTGTTTACAATAGGAATAGGTCACCCCAAAATTAAAATCATTATTGAGGTTGCAAAACAGGACATTTTTTTAAGTACCTTTGGGAGCAGTTTCTGTACTTTGGCCCTGTCCTTACTCTCTTTGAGCAGAGACCCTCCTCTGTTACTGAAGCGATTTGGATCCGCAGCCTTTCTCTGGTAAGTGAAACGTATAGAACAAAATGACACGTGTGAAACCACATAAGGTTGAGTTGACTGGAAGCATGGGACTAGAGAGAACCTCAAACTCTTGAAAGAGAGCCCAGTTCCTCTGCCATTTCTCTAGGTCCTCCAGTATGGGTTGTGCTGCCTCATAGAAAGCCATCATTCTCAGCAGCTCAGTGTCATGGAGGGCCAGCAGTTCCTCGGTGTAGTGATCTGTTCAACCAGAATGAAGTTAAAGCCCTTTTCCATTAGCAAGGAGTCAATTTTTATTGGATCTTTGAATTTAATGATTTTAAATAGGGTTGGTAATCTTTACAATATTTAAACTATTTCCATAAAATGGTAATGAATTAAAATTATTTTGCTGAGAAAACCTTTAAAGAAATTAAAGCTAAACTAATGTTACTTTCTTGTTCAAAAATAACAATTTAAATATTGAGTCAATAAATCATCAATCCTTCCTTCAAAAAATGTGTCTTACCTTGATTTACTATGGTAAGCGGTCACCTATTAGAAGTAGAGCTGGGCGATTTTTCCCCCCCAAAAAAATCTGCAATTTATTTTTAATAAAAAACTCGATTTACGATTAAATTCGATTTCACCCCCTATCCTCCCCCTCCATTTAAAACAAAACAACTGCGAACTGTAAATATATTTTAAAAATATATATTTATTGTATTTAATTAAAGTGCATCAACATAAACAAAATTGCAAAGGCAAACCCTTTCTCTAACTGAAAAGTCACTGTGCAGTGTGCAACAAAGATTGTTAAACATCCAAATTATTGGAGAGAAAAAAAATCTAAAAAAAATCGATTTTTTGAAAATATGAATCGATTTGACATACCAACTCGATTTTTAAATCAAAGTGATTTTTTTTCCAGCCCTAATTATAAGTGTTAATATTTTAGACCAGGCGGGAAATTGCGTACATGTGTCACTCGCCTGTGCGCCTCTAATCATATCCGTAAACAGAAAAAAATTGCTCCGGTTACTTTGATGCGTGTATGGTGTGGGAGTGGCATGGGTTAGTTGTCACAACGAGCGAGAAAGGTTGACATGGAGCATGCTAAATCTTCTCCACCTCCACAGAATCACCCATTTAAAAAAAATAAAAAAATAAAATGCAGAACAGAGGAGAGTCTGCTGGCAAAAAGATTAATTAAACGAGAAGCAACATTGCCTTAGCTTTCCGGAGATGGCGACAACAGAGGTATCTGAAATGTTGTAAAAGCGACACGAAGATGCCATTATTATTATTATTCACCAGGTGAGTAAGGGATTTGATCCAACAGATACTCACTGACAGAGTTAATTGTAATTATCAATTGTAAAGGGTCATATTCCTTTAATAGTGTACCTTTAAAGGGATATGTCATCCAAAATTGAACATTTTGTCAATTTACTCACCCTCATGTTGTTCCAAACTTGTATGGATTTCTTTCCTCGGTTACCAATATTCTTCAAAATATCTTATCTTGTGTTTAGCAGAAGTAATAAATTCATACAGGTTTGGAACAACTTGAGGGTGAGTAAATGATGACAGAATTTTCATTTTTGGGTGAACTATCCCAATAAATATATTTAAATGACTTGACTGCTTTAAGTTTTGGGTAACTTACTATCACAGAAGTGAACATTGAATGGCTCTCTCTGTTCTGGTCCACACATGCATTTGTCCCATAGAATCAAAATCTCCTGTCGGACCTTTTCAACCACCTCCTCAAGTCGAGCCATTTGCAGTTTCTCCAGATTTTCCACACAGCCCCGCCACTGGAAGAGGAAATGCACTCCATTAGCATTGGATGGTAAACCACAAGGAGAGTTAAGATCTACAACAGGGTTCTAGTGCTCTGAAATGACATCCTGTGGTTTAGATGGAAAAGCTCTTACCCGCCTGATATCATCAGAGAGAGTGCTCATCGCAGCCTCTCGGAACACCTCGCCTTCCGGCTCAGGACAACTCAGACGATTCCACAGGCTCGTAGCTCGCTCTTTGAGTTTGTCACGAGCTGAAATCAAGGATTCCTTCTTCATTTCAAGCTGTGTGGAATAAATATTAATTCAATTAATGGGGGGTATTCCAAAAATCAAGGTTAACTTCCCATGACACACGCCGTGATTAACCCAAACCTTGCTACACAGGATCCAAAATCAATAGGGCACGCATGTGCTGAATACCTCTGAGTCTGTCCAGAGAATAAGTTGTTATGGCTACTTACATTGTTACCTCAGGTTTTGGAACTGAAAGTTAAGGTTATCCCCTTACTCAGCGTAAACGTACCCATGTAAGTCGCATAATCTGCTTTCTGGAATACCCCCACAGGCTTATGATCAGCTATACAACAACAATCATTATTAAAATTATTATTTTATTTAATTATTATAAATTAAATAAGTTAATATATGTAATATACTAGTGCACTGTAAAATAAAATTAAAACAAAAAAAATTTATTTCATAATAATAATAGTTATTGACCACCTAGCAAATATAACAGTTTTATATGCTCTGCAGTGATTTTTATTTGCATTTGGCATGTTCATTTTGGACTCTGGCTGAGATGCTAAAGGTGTTCTGTACATAACCACTAGATTGAACCACTAGCTTATCCAAGAAGATATGGTATCCATAACTTCTACCCACCCAAATCAGATAAAATAATTACATTTTCAAAACTGAAACTACTTTTTTAAATAAAACTATCAAAGTGTAGCACCTGGCTGAGCAGCAGTTTCAAGGCTTTGATATTGTCATGTGTGAGCAGAAAAATGTCAGTGTCGGGGCAAATGGACTCCCGTTCCAGACTGCTCTCTGGTTCATGTCCCATCTCGTCCATTAAAGTCCTGATGTCCTCCCTGAGCCCAGAGAATACCTTCACCCTGCTCTCCTACAAACACAGAGTTAAAATAACAAAAGCATCCAGGACAGAAACTCATGAGTGTTCAGAACACTTTCAAAAGGAGAAAGGATACATACTTTTTCTTTGCCGAGTTTCTCGACATGCTCCTGGAGTTCCCGCAGCTGGGTTCGAGAGGGCACACTTCCCGAAGGAATGTAGTATGGGGTAGCGCACAGAGTCACACACAACTCCTCGTCCTGCTTCTTCAAATCGCTCAGCTCACTCAAACGTTCATTCTTCTCCTTTAGAAGAGAATCCACACGGCACCGCAGGTTCTTCTCCAACTGTAGAACTGTAAGATCTTCCTCAAACTATAAAAGATTGCAGGATAACCATAAAAATAGCATACAACGTTTGAAATTCTCTGAAAAAATGTACCAAATTTTGAGACATGCCTGAATAGTTTAAAATACCTGATGTGTGTTGACTTTGTTTTTTTAAACATAATAAACAGCATTATTAAGTAACTAAATTTGAACTAAACAAAGGTGGAAAATCATTAATCTAATATTTAGTAACTTTTTAATTTAAAAACTTTTTCAATAAATGAATAAATAAAGTCTTCGGCTGAATCCGAAATCACCCATCAGAATATTTCACAGCTCTTACTTTGTACGGCTCCACTGTCAGTTCCAAGCACAGGGTATCTAATTGTTTCTGGGAAGAAATGATATCGGTTCTAATGCGATGTCTTAAGGCCTCTTCCTCCATGATCATGGAATGTAAAAGCCCCTAAAGAACATGTATAATTAAGAGTAAGTATAAAGCATAAATATGTAAGGGATGTGATGTATGCAAAGGCATAACTTACATCTATGTGCTTTTTCACAGTTTGCATTCGCTCCACTCTCTGTTCTTCCATGATGCCAATGCTGTCCCATATGTCTACAAGCCTGGCCATCGCATGATTGATCTCAGTCACAAGAGAGAATGCCAGAGCCTCACTGTTCATGAAAACAAAAGCAAATAAATTAGATTGAATGAATATTGATGAAGGATTTTGAGGTTTGGGACTGACAGCCTCAGTTTCAATTCACTATAATTTTTTATCTTTTTGCAAAACAATGAAAGTGAATGATCTCATTTTGTGTTCAACACAAGAATGTTAGCATACAGTTTTGGAACAACATGAGGGCGAGCAAATGATGACAGAATGTTTATCACTGCTATTATTATTATCATATTTTTTTGGCTAAACTATCAATTTAACACTGTTAAGTTATATGAACACCAAAAACGTTTTCAAAGCTTCAATAAAAGTAGCTGGATTACCAAAATGCATGTTTAACAGTCTCCACGTATACACACTTACCTTCTTCGACAAGACATCGTTGTACCGTATTAACGCACAACCCCGTCGATAAACTAAATATAAAATGACGTATAACAATAAATGACAGTCCTCTCTCTGCTAGTGAGCGGCAAAATTTGAAATCGCAACTGACGTGACGTCACGTCTACTTGTATTCTTCACTGGATTCAGCGTGAAAAAAGACAAGCGTCTGTAGTAGTGCGCCACTTTACGTCCTGGAGCGGAATAGTTTCCTTATCGTAATCATAGACCGTAATAAACTAAACGCATTCCGTAGTGATTTATGATAACGAAGGTTTGTTTAGTTTTCGTCTCAACCTTTTGAATGTTAGTTTGATAAAATATTGGAATAACCTTCAGATAACCTGTGGACCTTTGCTCCACTCATTTTTGTTGTTTTTTATTTTGGTTTCGTCACAACTTTTATGATGTTAGTGTGATCAAAAATATTGGAATAACCTTTAGATAACCAGTGGACCTTTGCTCCTCTAAACATAATAGATAAGAAACTACACATTTGTTGTAAAAGAACTGAACAAATGATGAATCGTGCAGCCAGGTGGCCTACAAAGCACAAAATCTGCAGTCTGGAGAATCTTCAAATCAGGTACAGTAAGCTGTAATGCCACTTTTGTGTGTGTTTCTTGGCCAAAACATTGGCAATTTGGGTTTTAAACTAGGTCTGCAGGGGGTCCAACTATTATTGTTTTATCTCAAAATATATATTTTTAAACAATAGTACAATGTTAATTGAAAACAAGAAGCACAACACCATAGGCTATATTATAAAGTACTAAAATTAAAACGTTTTTGCAATGTGAACACACAACAAAATATGTAAAAAATAATAATATGTGGTTTTATACAATATTTATCAGGGGATTCCTGCTCCGTCTCTCCTCTCTATGCATCATTTGTCTGAAAAATATATAGCTAGCTAACCCCTGCTTTACAATAGGCCTATTCATGTGCATATGTAGATAAATACAAGTGTGAACCCTGAGGCAGCAGGTGTATCCAAATGCTGAAGTCCAAATAATAGTTAATGACACAGGTTTAAAATATAATCGCTTCTCCAGGTGAAAATCATCATTCATTTTTATTTTCCAAGAAAACCATAAAAACATGTTCACATATAAAATACAGTAGTATAACTTAAAATCACAAATCTGTATTGCCTTCTCGTGGTCCTGTGTTTATTTATTGATGTCAGAAGTTTGTTTGTTTCTGGTAGTTAATGTCAAGTTTTGCAGCAACCACAAAGGATATTATATATAGCATAAATTTAAAATGGTATTAAAAATTACACTTATTTTGAGGGATTAGTTTGTCATTAGAAATATATCACAAAAACAGTCATTTTGCTATTTGTTGCAAATTTTTTAAGTAAAAAAAACTTAATATGAGACATAAATGCAATTTTGTCTCAGAGTGTATAATCATAACCCCTGAGTTTGTACAGTAGCACAATATTCAGAAATATTCATATTCAACCAGGAGTGGAAATGTTTTAATAGAAACGTTTTTTTGTTGTTTTTTTCAGCTCTGGAGGCCCATTTGTGGACACATTACACAGACGAGTCATTGACCGGTTGTGTCGTACCAGTAGCAAAACAAACAGCACTGTGGATGGTATGAAATGACAGTCTTTCCATGTCTTTGTCACCACCCCCAAAGAAAGAGCCTCTCCTTAAAGAATCTATTATGGTTGTGTTGCAGCAAGCTAGAATTACATTGATGCCAACTTCTTTATAGTCTTTTAAAACCGCTTTGAAGGTGCTCACTCCTGTTGTGTCCATTATGGAGATGCAGGAGCAATCCAAGATGATAGTATGAAAATCTAAGTCTTTTGAAATCAAGCTTACACTTACATCTCCATTTGTTTGATCTATGCTATCAGTCTTCTTCACAGCTTTTTCTCTAGCTTTTTTCTCCAGTTTTCTCCTGCGGGTTATTTCAAGGAATGGCTCAAGATCAGTTGCTTTATATAAAGACTTTAAAAAGAAGTCTTTGTTGGCGTAGAAAAGAGGCGCCTGAAAACGAAAGATCTTCACTTTTGGAATAGGCGAGAGATTATCATACTCTTCCATGTCCTCATAGTCACTGGTTTGTTCAATTTGTCCCAGTAACGAAACCTTAGGATTCTGAGTCTGGACCACCACACAGATCATAGAGAAGACCACTCCAATCAGCAATCCAAGCTCCACGCTTATTAGAGCAGTTGAGGTCATGGTCACCAACCAGACAATCGCCTCAATCTTGCTCTCACGCCATTGTTTAGGGACGTCTCGAAATTTGCGCAGGGCGCCCCGCAGACTGACGATGATGATGCAGGCAAGGACACATTTCTGCAGGGCGTAGAAAAATGGTGCAAAGAAGAGGAGGACTAGAAGAACCACTAAGGCACTCACTATGCTGGAGACCTGAGTCTGGCAACCTGTTGAGTCCTTCACCATAGTTTTCGCAAGGGCAGCACTTGTAGTGAAAGAATGGAAAAATGAAGGAATTATATTGCAGAACCCAATTGCTATCATTTCTTGGTTGGGCCTAACCGTGTAGCCGTTCTTTTTAGCAAACATCTCGGATAGAGAAACGGTAAACGCGAAACTGATGACCGCTAATGGAATGGCATCAAATGCTACCCGAGGCATCAGTTCAACGCTTGGTACCTTGGGAGGAATGAAACCAGTTGGAATGGCACCTGAGATACTGGAGCTAAACTGCCCGTTTAAATCAGCAAAATGGGAAACTATCGTGGCAACTGCCACTACCACCAGTTCTGTGGGCAATGGTATCTTCAAACGGTCTTTGTAGCGATCCTGGATCTCTTTTCCTGCAACCAGCACTATGATGCAAATGGCACTTGTTATTAAGTCACAGAAGTTGGTTTTGTGGATGTTCTTGAAGATGTTGATCCAGGTGACCACCACTGTCCCATAGCCTTGGTGTCGAGGGATCTTAAGGCCAAGCAGGTACTTTGCCTGAACAGTAAGGATAGTGCAAGATGCCCCAGTGGCAAAGCCATCGAGCATAGGAGCAGAGAGATAAACGGAGACAAACCCCAGCCTGAGAACCGCCATCAGCACCTGAGGAGAAAATACAATACACCTCCAGGTCAATGACATGACATCGATTTTTTTGTCTAATGTATTCATTTAGAAGTAAATAAAAAAATACAGTTTGTATGTACAATGACTTAAATACGCCTATTTTATAATGAGCTTTTTAAACTTCTGTATGTGGATATTTTTGGGGCGCATCAAGTAAAAATGTAAATATTCATATTATTCATCTGAAAGATGTCATTATTAAAATTATTAAAATTATATATTTTTAAAGAAATACATTTTAACAAAATAGTTTTATTAAATCTATTAAAGTATCAGATTTGACCTTTTTATGACAGAGCTCACACTTTTTGACACCTTTTTCCTTATTTATTTATTTAAAATAATGATTAAGATATGTCCACTCGCATGTATTTAAATGAAAACATTTTACTACTTTTTGTTTGATGGTTACAACACATTTTTGAAGTCATAAAGTACATTTAGCAAATTTCTTAGACCTTGCCAGAATATGTACGTACCTGGTAGACTCCAGCGAGTAATGTTAAAGCTGTGGCAATGCTAATGGCGTAGCATTCTTTTCCACATTCCATATTCAGTGCCATGATCTTCAAGTTGACTACAGTGGTGTTGGTTTCCCCAGTGCCATTTAACCCAAATGCATTTTTTGTACTGTCTTCATTCAAATCAAAGCCTGCAAGGTAAACTTCTCGGTCCACAACTTGTCCAACCATCAGACTCATGAGGCTGAAGATTCCCACAGAAACATGTCTTGACGTCCCCATGAAAAAGTATATGATGTTTGCAAAAAACGATGTGTACAAGCCATAGATAGGGTCCAAGCCGGCCAGCAGGCAGTACGCAATGGCTTGAGGGATCAGTATTATGCCAACTATGAGCCCAGACATCAGATCTCCCCATATATATTCCTTTACCTTGTACTTTGGAAGCCATTTAACTACGGGGAAGAACCCTGTTAGAGTCCTCTTCACTTTAGGTCCAGAGCAGGAGAGTTTTCGCTGCAACTTGGTCTTGATAATCTCATGAATCTTTCTCCTCTGTCGTACTCGGCGCTTTAGTGGGCCCACAGTCACAGAGTTTAGGTCCTCCATGGCTTCCGGTGATGAGGGACCCATGCACTGATGAGGCTTTTAACACAGCTCCTGAAAAAGGGACAAAGACCTTTGATCAGTAAGTGATCTCCCTTAAAGATCAAACTGGATATCAGTTAAATAGGGGTAACTGATTAATCGCTATGCTTAGAACAAGTCTGAATGGAATACAGTTTCCTCCATTTTCTTTTTTTGGCTGTTTCAAGTCAATAATTAGTCACACAAGTTAACACAATTATCAGAGGTTTTACAGACAGCATTCACCAATCATTGTAAATGATTCTCACATGCTTCTCTTTTCACAGCCTCTACAGCTGCTTGATCTACAGACTAGAGCGAAACTAAGAAACAAAAGCTTGATCTTACATCTCATCTACTACATCTCATCTACATCTCAGACAGAACTATTATTAGGATTTTGTATGCACTAATGTATTATGCATATACAACTCTTTTATGGTGGCAATGATGATAAAATTCATTGCCTTTAATAATTATTGATAAAAGTAACAACCCCCACTTCACAAATGACAAGGTCAGATGTATGTGGCACATTGATTTAAGTGAAGGGATGGGGCTATTCAAAGCAATTGAGTAAAAACGTCAAAGAAAAATCTCACCAAACATTTCTTTTTGATTCCTTGTCCCATTAAATCCTCTTCATGTCAATGTTGCAGGCATCTAAGTTTGGATGTGCCTGCTCTTCTTGACAATGAAAGACATCTGGAATCAAAGTGAACTATGTATGCATGCTATTTATATAATAATTGCCTTTTTTTTTGGAGGGTTGTAAAATCGCCACTTAGATAAGACCATTTTCCATGATGACGTCTCATAAAGTTTATTATATTTGAACTGGCATTAACAACTATTTTGTTTTCCTCTGCAGTTGTCCTTGATGTGGTCAAGGTGTCTGATTTTAAGAGAGGAATTACAATCTGAGTGAGCAACTATTAAATACAACACTCACCTGAATAAGTGGTCTCTTAAAGAATAGAAATCAAGCTACAAATTGAATGTCAATTTATGCACTAACCTCTTTACCCCACCTCCCACCGGCTAAATAAAAAAAAGCAGTGGTGCAAGTCCATGCTTCAGTATGCAAAAACCTTGAGGCAGTCCCTCATTCCAATGTCAGTGGTTTTCATAGGCTGTAGGAACAGAAGGTGGAAGTGTTGTGTCACTCCTGGGTTAAACGTATGCTAGTTTGTAATGTCATGTATTGATTAATAGCAGAGCATCCTGGCAATAAGACACAAAGTCAATCTTTTACTGATTCTTATCAGATAGAGGAAAAACATTTCACACATCAGATTGTTCCATGAAAAATAATTAAATTAATGGAATCAAAGTTTCATATGAACTAGTTAAATGATTTATAGATTGGACTGAGTAGTGTAACGCGAGCCACATTTGAGCTAATTTCAATATTAATATGAATTTAAATTTGAAAAGAAAATAACAGAATCAAAGTTTCATCTGAACAAGTTAAATGAGTTTTAAACAGGTTTAGAGATCTAGTTTTAGAAGTGGCTCTTTTTTCAGGCAATGCAGAGATGTGCAATGGCATGTAGTGTCTAAAAATGTTACTCTCGGCATGCTGTTTTTCATGCTATACTTCCAGGATCCATGGCATTATACTGTGAGAAATCGTGTGAAATATGATTTACACACACATTTCTGCAGGGTGCTTTTTATCTCTATCTTTTATCATACATTTTCTGCTTTTTAAATATAGGTCCCATGCAACCTTACATAGATCACATGGGTTTTTATCATTGAAACCTAACAATGGTTTAATAATTTTTTTTATACGATCGAATATTTTTTAAGTTAAATCATAGTTTATATTTGTGGATGTGCACATTTCTTTTTGTGTGTGTGTTTAATTTGCATTATTATTATTGTGTCTAGACCCCTAACAGGAAGAGAGAGAGAGAGAGAGAGAGAGAGAGAGAGAGAGAGAGAGAGAGAGAGAGAGAGAGAGAGAGAGAGAGAGAGAGAGAGAGAGAGAGAGAGAGAGAGAGAGAGAGAGAGAGAGAGAGAGAGAGAGAGAGAGAGAGAGAGAGAGAGAGAGAGAGAGATATTGTTGTCAATAAATAACAAAGCACCTATCCAGGAAACCAGTTTATTCTGCAAACTGTAAGTCTCTGTCAGCTGGTCGAATACATATTCTGTAGTTAAGAATAATTTTGTCCTATCCACTCTTCTTAATTTCAGTCATACAGTCTTTATCAAATCTTGCAGGTTGTATAGAGACAGATCTCGGTCCACTTTATATTAAATGAGTCAGTTATGAGTCATATACTTTATGAGTAAATATGAGTGAATGACAGAAACAAACCTTCAAATATGGTTCTTGGCACACTGAAGTCTTATGTAAGATGTGTCTTAAAAGTAGTTGGGCAGTTTGAGTTTAAATAATGTGTGGAAACCAGTTTTTACCAGTTTAGTGTTATATTGTCATTTCTAAAGTGTCTAAAATTCTTAAAATGTTTCTTGACATGAATGTGCCAAAATGCAAGAGGGATGTTGCTTTATCTACATTTTTTATGAAACATTCATTGTGATATCACACTAATATATAAAGTCTGTGAATAAGAGGAAGCCCTCAACCATACAAAGACTGAGGATTAATAATATTTAATGTATATAATACTCACCCATATTATATGAGTGGATGAGTAGAATGGAGAATACATTTGCCATGCCTTCACTGCTGAATTTCCCGGTGCACAGTAGCTTTACTGAATGGGGCAAAGGATTGTGGGTAAAGATGTTACTTCACTTGCGTAACCCTCAGCAACCAATCATAGACAGATGGAGAGAGAGGAAGAGAAAGAAGGAGGGTCTGTGGGCTGATCACCATAGAAACAGTGCCACCCACAGTCACTTCTTAGTATTACTGAATTTATTCATAGCTGAAAGCATCTGAGTAGTGCACAAGAGCCACATGAGACATGACAGCCATTTTTTTCTGTTATACAATTGCACTGGAATTTGACTTTGTATTGACGCATAGATAACATATATCTGATCATTATCCACAGACTTTAGGACTTCAATATATGCATTGAGCATACTTTAAATGTGAAGAGTGTTATTTTTGTGGGGGTTTTTTTTGGGATTGTTAATGCTTTCTCTTAATTGTGTAAGCCAATTTTAATATTAATACGCCTTTTGTAGGTTGTTTTCCTGTAAAAGTGTAGCACTGTTTGTGTCTATGGCTCTGTTGCTGTCAAAACATTGCTCTGTTTGTTCAAGCATCCCGATCTGCCTGCCAACAGCTCAGCCAATGGTGTGGGTTTGGGGCGTGGCTATCTCTTTGTCTGACCATGTTTGGGCAGATTGTATGTTTGAGGAAACCTGTTTGAAAATGGTAATTTTTAGTAGTGTCAATGCAGCAAATCACACATAGGCCTATGATAGGTTTTATTATTATTAGGAATTTATTGATTCTTGAAGGTTATAATTTAAATTATGCGAATGTAGTTAAACATTTGTTCCATCATGGAGTAACCATAATGTAGGGAAAAATCCTTTTCTTATCTTGTAGAACAAAACGTTAAAAGTACCATCAAGTTATGTTTACCACAGGCTTTATTTTACTCATACTTATACTCAGGGTTTAAAATTAACACCCGCCAAATGCGGGTAAAAATCAACTGGGTAACGCTGTCAAATCACTAGTCAATTTGGCGTGTTTACTCACTTTGCTGGGGAAGTTCGTGTAAGCCAAATCTGCGCGAATTTAGCGCAAATACTCAACTCGTGAGTCATCGATAATATATTAAATACAACGTATTGCGCAAAATCTGCGCATATCTGGCTTACTTGAACATGACTGTCACTACGCAACAAATAACGGCACGCTTGTTCATTTGCATTGAAGTAATAGCAAATATTAAAAAGCATTTGGTTAACAGAATCAGAAAAGACATTGTTATTTTCCAACATCCTACATGTTCTTTGAACTGTATTGATCTGCCCACCTAAAACACATTTTTGGTGAAAAGGATGACGAGGATGAAAGAGGAAGGAAGGAGATGCTGGATGACAGGATTTAGTTTGAATAAGAAATGTATGAAATCCAAATTTTATATATAATAAAATTTGTATGTGTGTGTATATATATACACTCACCCAAAGGATTATTAGGAACACCATACTAATACTGTGTTTGACCCCCTTTCGCCTTCAGAACTGCCTTAATTCTACGTGGCATTGATTCAACAAGGTGCTGAAAGCATTCTTTAGAAATGTTGGCCCATATTGATCAGATAGCATCTTGCAGTTGATGGAGATTTGTGGGATGCACATCCAGGGCACGAAGCTCCCGTTCCACCACATCCCAAAGATGCTCTATTGGGTTGAGATCTGGTGACTGTGGGGGCCATTTTAGTACAGTGAACTCATTGTCATGTTCAAGAAACCAATTTGAAATGATTTGAGCTTTGTGACATGGTGCATTATCCTGCTGGAAGTAGCCATCAGAGGATGGGTACATGGTGGCCATAAGGGGATGGACATGGTCAGAAACAATGCTCAGGTAGGCCGTGGCATTTAAACGATGCCCAATTGGCACTAAGGGGCCTAAAGTGTGCCAAGAAAACATCCCCCACACCATTACACCACCACCACCAGCCTGCACAGTGGTAACAAGGCATGATGGATTCATGTTCTCATTCTGTTTACGCCAAATTCTGACTCTGCCATCTGAATGTCTCAACAGAAATCAAAACTCATCAGACCAGGCAACATTTTTCCAGTCTTCAACTGTCCAATTTTGGTGAGCTCTTGCAAATTGTAGCCTCTTTTTCCTATTTGTAGTGGAGATGAGTGGTACCCGGTGGGGTCTTCTGCTGTTGTAGCCCATCTGCCTCAAGGTTGTGCGTGTTGTGGCTTCACAAATGCTTTTGGTGCATACCTCGGTTGTAACGAGTGGTTATTTCAGTCAAAGTTGCTCTTCTATCAGCTTGAATCAGTCGGCCCATTCTCCTCTGACCTCTAGCATCAACAAGGCATTTTCGCCCACAGGACTGCCGCATACTGGATGTTTTTCCCTTTTCACACCATTCTTTGTAAACCCTAGAAATGGTTGTGCGTGAAAATCCCAGTGACTGAGCAGATTGTGAAATACTCAGACCGGCCCGTCTGGCACCAACAACCATGCCACGCTCAAAATTGCTTAAATGACCTTTCTTTCCCATTCTGACATTCAGTTTGGAGTTCAGGAGATTGTCTTGACCGGGACCACACCCCTAAATGCATTGAACCAACTGCCATGTGATTGGTTAATTAGATAATTGCATTAATGAGAAATTGAACAGGTGTTCCTAATAATCCTTTAGGTGTGTGTGTGTGTATATATATATATATATATATATATATATATATATATATATATATATATATATATATATATATATCGGCTGTGACGTAGTAAATCTGGTTAATTTGTTCTTATTTTGTCTAGAAGTCCTGAATGGCCGGTGACTTAAAAATTTAGTAGCCAAATTGGCCTGTGGGTGTAAAAGTTAATTTCAAAGGCTGCTTATACTAATGGCAAAGATTCAGTGTTTGCGTAGCAAGACTCATTATGACCTTTAGAAATTTTTTAATTTTTGCATTTTCATAATTTCATTAACAAAGCAAAGCATGAGCCCAAGTTAATTATCTTTTAAAAACAGATCAGTATATGGTCATTTAAATTTGCTGACGTTCTTTGTTAATGTTCATGAATGGTGGGATATTAGTATACATGGTTACTCATTGCTTTTATCACAATGTTTTTAAAATGTGTACATGTCTGCACTTCAGTGAACTTTCGTGACATCAGTTATGTATAGTTTCCAGAGACAGTCTTTAGAAAATGTAAGGGTTTGCTATCAAATTGATTCTTTTTGGCTGGCATTATCAAAATATATATATTTTTATTTTATTTTAATGTTTATTTTTAAAATATGTTTCAATTTAGCTGCTGCATGATGATGCATGTTATAACCAAAAGATGGAGCTGTGTTGAAATGTAAATATTTAGATTTAATTTAATTACATTCAGAGAACTGAATCAGACTTCCAGTCTGGAGTCTGGACTTTTCTACATCTAGTTTACCTACAAAAGCCACTTATGTCATTAACCCTGGCTTTCTCTAGCAGAGACTTGGCTCATTACAGACAATCTGTTCTGTCTCCAAGACACCACCCAGCAAGCAATAGCCATCATTTCACCACCTAGGTTAACTAGACCCGATATAGTCCGGCTATGAGTAACCCACTTCTAGTCAAAATAACCTTGAATTTGGTTACATGTCGTTTATGCCTAAATAACTTTTGAGATGATATTCCATCATGTAACCAAAGTAAACAGTGATTACAAGGTGTTTGGGTTTCATTTCTTCACTCAGTTGATTTCTTTGTTATCAAATTGATGACTAGTCTATTCTTGGGCGATGGTTTGGACGTCTATTAAATTTTCACTGACAGCCAACATTTTGCCTTATTTTAGCCTAGACGTCTGGGCTGTGTTTGGACGGCTATTAGTTGTCTTTTAAACGCAAAATTGCTTGCTGGGCAGCTGGCATGAGAATACTTAGCGGCAGACAGTCATATTAAGAACAGTTTTCAGAGGGTATTAACCTAGATAAATTGACAAGACCACAGATGACCCAACATGTAATAATGCTTAATAAGTTCATACAGTTCTTACTTAGGCAATCCTTTTTTCTTTTAATCTTTTAAAGTTGTTGCATTGACTATACCTGTATATTAACTGTTACTGCACAGCAAAACACATACCTGGAATTAACATTGAAAGATACTTCTACCAGAGAGACTCGGTAGGCAAAATAACGTAGTAAGTATGCATTTATTAACAGCCCAGCAAGCAAGTATTATGATATAAAGTTCTTTGGCGTAGGCCCTGTCCGTAGCTCGCAATCCGAGGGTACGGAATCTGCATTTCCTGCCTGAAGACGAAGGCAGGGGCGCAGCAAACCCCCTGGGAGGTATGGGAAGGGACCATCCTGGTGGTGGTGGTGGGGAGGATGCAGGGGAGTACCGATGTTTTATACTACAAGTATTAGAACACGATTGGATAGATGAGAAGTTAATAAGTGACATAACAATTGAGTCTTCCCGGCAGAACTTGCGCTAAAGCTTTCATATCTTTGATAGACCTTATTGAATTCATATGAAAAACACATCTGCATAAAATGTTGTAAATGGGCTTCTGTTAGGAACACAAATATCTTTGCAAAATATATTTTTGGCTGCAAATATAAGTGTAATAGTATAATAGAAAATAGAATGGTATGTGTATGGTATATGGTATGTAATAATATGGTAAGTAATTATGATACGTAATTGTAATTTCTTAACATTTGTCCATTCTCTAAGGCTGAATTTAATTTTTGTATGCATTTCATTAGTTTGGAACCAACAGTTGTATAATGTCAGTTTACAGGAAGACGACACTAAAGCCTAGTACACTTTTAAAAAACTATTGTTTAATTTTAACTTTAAAAAGCCTTATAATTTTGAGTTCATTGAAATTAAATTTTGAGTTAATACAATTACGGAGATTGGTTTAATAAATATAAACTCAATATATGATGTTTTCTGAACCATATTAATTGTCTACATTGATCTGACACAAGATAAAAATTTGTGATAACAAATCATGAAAATATTTTTTTACAGTGTAAAGTGGATAACTTGATCTTCTTTTGGCTACACAACACTTGTCCAGTTTTACCCAATTAGATCGCATGAACTTCTGCAGACGTTTTCCCTTTTTAAAACAGGTCAGTATGTTAATTTATATTTGCTGACATACAGTCAGTTTGTTAATGTTCATGAATGGTTTGACATTATAGAAACTATGGTTACTCATTGCTTTAGTGCTGTGAATAGACGCGCTCAATTCCCAAACCGTTGCTTTAATCACAATGTTCTAAACATGTGTATGTGTAAGTTTTCCCATAATCTCTATTATGTTTCCCAAACAGAAAGACTTCTTGTCCTTTTTTATTATTATTATTTTTTTAATATGTTGATTCTGTTTTTCTTGGCATTGGTTATCAGTGCAAATGTGCTGGAATATAATGTATCTTTTCATTTGAATTGGGCATTCAAACTGCTGTGTATCCATTTTAATATATTTTAAATTTGGAGTAATCTGTAAAAAATATCCTTGACCAGACTGACTTCACACCATGGCCAGTGATACTAAAGATGCCAGTGATATGCAAAGCAATACACAATCACCCACCCCTGTAAATTCTATAAAAAATTATTAAAATAAGTTTTGTTTAAAAAATATTTATTGTCACAGACACAGTACTCGACTCCCTTGAGATAAGAAGTTCATTGCTTTGATGTCTCCCTGATACACATATACATCTCTACAGCACTGAAATGGAATGACAGTGGATGCCTCTTCTTTTGCCAGCATGCTAAAGGAATCCATCTTTGTTTCCTCTAACAGCTTAACAAGCCCCTGTAAAATGAGAGAAATCAGACAGAGAAATCCAAACTCGATCTTTATCTGCATATTTAACTTGAATTAATATGTCTGCTTTTGTTGTCTTGCAGCTAAATTAAGAGCCTGACTTCTGTCCGTGAACTTACCGGACTGCAGCACGGGCTGGAACTGACCAGCCATGCAGATCTCGTCCTGTTTCTGGCGGACGATGCGCTGGATTGCAGGAGGTAGGCCACGGGGGTTGCGTGAGAAGATAAGGGCATAGCCGTCATCGCATGTGCCATCATCCTTCAGAGTGCGGCAAGCATAGGTGATAGCATAGTTGTCGTAGTCGGTGTCAATGACCCAGTAGTTGTCACCTTTATTAAGAATAAACAATAAAAAATTAGTCAATTGATTCATGTGACAGTAATGGGTAAACATGTGATAATATACATGTCTTCTGACCTCCACTAGACAGATAGCTAGCCAAGCCCTGATAGCTCATGAACATCTTGCCAGGAGTGGTAGGGTCAGGTACAGTGTATTGGGCAGCCATGTCAGCACACACAACCCAGAATCTGTAAAGAGTTAGCAGGATTAGCATTAACGTGTGACATCACCACTAACATTTTTAAACTTGATTTCTGAATCAAACCAAAATATGCAAGCAGAATTAGCATTTTGTGATGCCATTGCTGTCATATATTTAAACTTGATATCTGAATCAAACCAGAATCCGTAAGAAACAGGATTAGCATTAGCATGTGACGTCACTCCTGTAATATATTTAAACTTGATTTTTGAATCAAACCAGAATCGGTAAGCAGCAGGATTAGCATTAGCATGTGACGTCATTCCTGTCATAAATTGAAACTTGATTTCTGAATCAAACTAGAATCCGTAAGCAGCAGGATTAGCTTAAGCGTGTGACGTCATTCCTGTCATACATTTAAACTTGATTTCTGAATCAAACTAGAATCCGTAAGCAGCAGGATTAGCATTAGCATGTGACGTCATTGCTGCCATATGTATTAAACTTGGTTTATGAATCAGTCATTGAATTGAATGCTTCATTACACTCATACTTTCAGATTTTCCACTAACCCGAAAAGAGTTACGCGGCCCTTTGAGGAGGCAGTCATGGTGCCATCGTCATCAATGGTGTATTCTGCAGAGATGTTGTCCTGGAGGAAGAGTCCCTCTGGGTCTTTCTTCTGCTGAGCGTACCATTTGCCTGCATACTACAAGGTACAGTACAGCAGGTTAGGTCATCCTGTCTGTTTTGCATCAACATTATTAATGAGCAAATGTTTATCTCCACCGATATCATCAAATAGCATACTACATACTCTCTTGGGGTCAAAGTCATCCTTGACCATAAAACTGTCCACAACGCAGGAGACAGACCAGCAGCGCTCAATATAGGACAGGAAAACCACCAGCAGGGCAAACTTGTAGTATTCCATTCTGAGTAGCGGAGAAGGAAAGCACAGGTGAAGGAGTCTGATGCAAAGCTAATCAGCTCAGTAGCTATTTCTAACAGTCTTTTTTATAACAGTTTGAACTGCAGGTTAGTTAACCCCCGAGGGCCTACATAAAAACTCTAGATCTTACCTGTTTGTTTTGTTGTTGTTGTGAACGAAAGGAAGGATTCTGTGGTGTAGGATCTCTCTGTGGTTCTCCACAAGGCTGTGTTGTCTACACTGAGCAAGAACCCTTTTATACCAACTCTACAGACAGGCTTATTGATTATTTTCACTTCTTGTGACTAAATAAGGTTCTTAAATCTATGGTTAATCCGGTTGTAGAAATCCTCACTGTAATCTGGCTTCTCGGTTGAACCCTCCCATGCTTGCCATAAAAACAAAAAAAGCTTTATGCAACTTAGTGGATTATAGTGAGACTTTGTCTAAATAAATAAAACAAAAACATCTGGGAATAGGGTTCGATGGAGCTGAAAGAAGCTTTATTTGTGAAATTGTGTTAAACACCTACTGTATTATGTAATGTTATTAGGTTCCTGGTAATTGAAAAACAGATTTATTGAATAAAGGTTTTCCTCCACATTTACAACTCATGATAGACTCTTGTATATATTCTCTTAAAAAAAAGATAGTTATGGTCCATATCATCTCTTAACATTATTAAGTGAAGCGTAAAAGTGTAAAGTGAAGAGTAAATCTAAGTCCTTAATGTCCTGTATGTTGATATCTGTAATGTTCAAAAATCAAATATAAGAGAAACAATGCAAGATATACAGGAAGGCAAAACATAATTTTGTAATTTATTTGTAACTCCACTACAGTAAAATTCTACAGATGCGTTTCCAAAGATGTACCAGCTTTAGCTAATGCAAGATGTACTAAATGTCCAATAACCAGAAAACAAGGCTAGACAAATTGTTGTGGTGGAATGATTGTGATTGTTGATTTAGAATGTTATCTTGATGACAATAAGCTTCTTGTGGCTTTGTGCCAATTTGACGAGATGGACATGACTACGGAAGCAGCTTTATTCATTATGAGAATCCATTATGTAATGCACTTGGCGCTTTGTAGTAGATTTGTGTGGTGTGATCTCATTCATTTCACATTCATCAGGTTTTAAAAGGAGCGTTTATTTTTAATTGGGCAGTATTGGCGTGCTACAAAAAGCAGGTATTGTAATTATGCAAACAAAATCTAGATTCTTTTCCCTAGTATGTCTATGATACCATTGAATAAAAGTTGTATCCATTACCTATTT
This sequence comes from Gila orcuttii, assembly GCA_026230005.1. Taxonomy (NCBI): domain Eukaryota; kingdom Metazoa; phylum Chordata; class Actinopteri; order Cypriniformes; family Leuciscidae; genus Gila; species Gila orcuttii. The sequence continues at coordinate 31,391,041 of JAPDVR010000014.1, forward strand.
TGTTCCATATTTATTCATTAAGATGCTGTACAGACTCCTAGTCTCCCTCATCATTCAACTCTTATTAGATTTGAAGTGTACATAGATTTTAATAGAAATCAATTAGCAAGTTCAATGAAAAGATTTATTTATTTAAGTAAACGTATATATAGTACAATTTACTAGCTACACCATCAGAAATGGATAAGTAGGCCTAAATTAAATAGCATTGAATTATTTGCTGTTATTGTGGCCACTTAACAAGCATCACAAAAAACACACCAGTTTTATTGGTAGCACTTTTAGCCCAAGATTCATAACCGGTATCACAGTTCCCTTTCGAGAATGGTCACTTCGTATTGCGTAGCTAATACGCAATGGGGAAATAGCACGCCGCCTCCTCAGCCAGCGAAGCCAGCGCCTCGGGTCTCTCAGCCCCGCCCTGCAGCTGATACTCATCGCCGCTCACGATCAGCTAAATCAACCCACAGACGATTTGTCTGATATGGAGTGTATTCGGCCAGGCAGAGGTCGACCTCTTCGCCTTGGAAAGCAACACTCATTGCGCAATGTTCTTTTTGGAGAACATGGACGCGCTGGCCCATTCCTGGCCCAAACACCCTCTATATGCATTCCCACCAGTCTCTATGATCCCTCAGGTCATCAGATGGATCAAGGAAAGCGGATGCCCAGTCCTCTTAGTAGCCCCCCTCTGGAAAGTAGCCCCCCCTTTCCAGAGCTGGCGCAGATGATGGACATAGTTACCTGGCTGGTGCCAGTGAGGAGGGATCTCCTCACACAGGCGAACGGGACGATTTGGCACCCTCAGCCTGACTTATGGGCCCTTCATGTATGGCCCCTCAACGGGTATCCTGGGACCTCCCAGAAAAGGTCTTGAATACCATCACTGAGGCTAGAGCACAATCTACCAGGCTCCTCTATGCTCTGAAGTGGTCAGTATTCACCAGCTGGTGCACAGCTAGGGACCTTGAGCCCCAGACATGAGAGGTGGCAGTGGTACTCTCCTTCCTACAAAAGCTTCTGGATGCGGGTCGCTCCCCATCCACACTCAAAGTGTATGTGGCAGCCATAGCAGCTTACCATGCTCTTGTGGCTGGCCAGTCACTGGGGAGAAACGACCTTGTCGTTCATTTCCTTAAAGGAGCCAGGAGGATGAATTCCTCCCGGCCCCCTTCTATACCGGCTTGGGACCTCTCTACGGTCCCTGGGGCCCTGAAGGGTCCCCCGTTTGAGCCGCTGCAGTCGGCTGATCTTAAACCACTTTTGCTGAAAACTGCTCTGCTGCTGGCCCTGGCATCAGTCAAGCGAGTGGGAGATTTACAGGCACTCTCTGTGAGCCCTTCCTGCTTGGAATTTGGGGTTGGTGACTCCAGGGTCACACCCAAGCCAAGGCATGGTTATGTACCCAAGCTGCTCTCAACTCTGTTCAGAGCGCAGGTCATTACATTGTCAGCACTTCCATCCTCTGAGAACGATGGGGAGGCTAATTTGCTCTGTCCTGTCAGAGCTCTAAAAATCTACCTGGAGCGTTCTGCACCGTTTAGGCAGTCAGAACAGCTCTTTGTATGCTTCGGCGGTCGCACCAAGGGGTTACCGATCACAAAGCAGAGACTGTCCAGATGGATAGTGGACGCCATCTCTCTGGCATACACCTCGGTGGGCCAGGTTTGTCCCATAGGCACTAGAGCCCACTCTACAAGAGGCATGGCCTCTTCGTGGGCCTGGTCCAGTGGTGTGCCAATTCAAGACATATGTGTGGCGGTCGGCTGGTCCTCGCCGTCCACATTTGTTAGGTTCTATAACATGGAGGTACCTTGCCTGCAGGCTCAAGTCCTCTCAATATGATAATTAGACCCGACGGTGTCGGGTCTTATCAGTCTAACATGATTACTGTACATAAGCACAAGTTGTCAGCCCCTCTTATCATGAGACCAGACTTGGGTCCCTGTCGGTCCCTGTTCTTGTGAGGGTTTATTATGGCTTGTTTCTGTGAGCCTCGGGATGCTTCCCTAGGCTCCAGTTGGATTAGAGCCAGTTGCTAATGGTGTTGTAATAATTGCGGCGGTTACATTGCATCTCCACTGCGTATTAGCTACGCAATACGAAGTGACCGTTCTCGAAAAAGGGAACGTACTCGGTTACTAACGTAACTTCGGTTCCCTGAGAGTAGGGAACGAGTATTGCGTAGCCTGCCACACTATTGCAATCTGTCAGTGTTTGTCGTTTCAGCCCATTTAACCTGTATATGGCGAAAAATAGGGGCTTCTTATAGCCATAAGCCACGCCCTTTCTTGCGGGCTCTGACGTGCTCTGGAGCCAAGACACCTGATTGGTTCGCCATAAGATGTGCAGTTGCCGCAGCACAGCCAATGGGCGAGCTAGTCGCTCTGCTGTGTTCGCTGTACAGCTGCACTGCGTTTTAAAATTTAAGCTTCAATATTTCTCGAGGAAAGGAGTTTTCCCACTGCGTATTAGCTACGCAACACTCGTATTTATTGTAAAATATGATCGCTGAACATTTGTCTGTTTTGAAAATAATTGTTCTAGATTGTCCCCAGAAGTCTTTTCTGAACTGTTCTTTGGACTACTTCCCATGCATATCTGCATAATCTCTGGTCAACATCTGCTGAATTAGCAGTATTAGGATTGGTTGGCCACGGGCCACACTACAGCACTGAGATCTCTTGGCTCAGATGCTACTGTGACCTCAAGAAACCTTGCTTCCAGGTGGTGAACGTGATTTCACCATGTGCAACATGTTCCTGGATCAACATTTTAGGGATAACTTATTAGGTTAGGTAGGTTTAGGGGTAGGGATAAGGACTAAATTTTCAGACAGGAATGTTGTTTCCGGATCAACAAAATATGTTGATCTAGGAACATGTCTTGCTTGGCAAAATCACGGTGTCGCTCTCAGGTGGGGTGATATAGGCAACATACTGTAATATGTATCCATACAGTTGCCAGTATGCTTGACAGGTTCCTTAACATAATGCATAATTAGATCCTGTCTTAAGTAACTGAACAGTAAAAGTGTTGCCATAATTTGAATCCCAATAAATTTATTTATGCTAAAGATAAGAGATGGCTAACCTGGCTAACCTCTCCTGGCACACCAGACAGTGTTCAGTGGTATATATTTGTAGGTGTGCTCCTCAGAGATTAGTACACTTCTTTTTAAAGACTTGTATTTCTTTTTTTGCCCACAGCTTCTCAATCCGTCTGCTATATATACTATGTAAACAGATGGCAAGGAAGACTGAATATTTTTTATTGTTTGTCCCTGGTTGTTGTAATTCTCGTACAGTGGAGCACATTTACCTTTAAACAGGTGTAAGAACTATGGGGGAAAACGTTTAAAAGGATACTCCACCCAAAAATGAAAAATCTGCTGTCATTTACTCATTTTCAAAACTGTATGATTTATTTTCTTCTGTGGGATGGAAAAGAAGATATTTCTGAGGTATATTTGTCATACAATGGAAGTCAGTGGGCTCTGATGTTGATTGGTTATATTCTTTCCTTAAAATATCTTCCTTTGTGTTCTGCAGAAGAAAGTAAGTCAACCAGGTTTGGGATGATGTAAATAGCAACATTTTAATTGGTTTGGGATTGAGTATCCCTTTAAGAAGTTTAACAGGTCAGAAAGTGTAAAATATTGTTTGCACTTTAACAATTGCTGTTTAAAAATTACCTCTTACTAAACTAAACCTTTCACATTACATTGTTTCTCAGTGGATATCCTCAATTCCTGCTAACTGTTTCCTTACATAAATGTATCTATACCCTTTTTGTTTTGTTTGTTGTCCAAGTGAACCTCAACCCATAAGCCCTGATCCTAATCCCACACATCCCCCATGTTCTCATGGTTTGCTCCTAGCCAATCTATGAAACTATTCAAACAAAGGCACTCCTTAGTGTGAGTTTATACACAAGTGCTGACCATGCACATGTTCCAATTGGCTGAAGCACTTGATTAGACTAGCTTTCTAGAATCACATCCGTTGTTTCATGCTCCAGTTTAGAGAACAAGTTTTTTTAAAAGGGTTTTTACAGGTTAACAAATACATGTGTGGCTAGCTAGCACTTTCTGACTGTGTCATATTTATCATTTTTTTCAGGGGGTTTTAAGTTTTAGTGACCCAGGCAGCCCACCCCCTCCCTTCCAGTCTCTGTCAAAACTATGGTCTACTGCACCCTTGTGGGCATTTTAGGCAGTGACAAAAGCTGCATTCAGACTACAAAAAACACTTTGTGTCTTCTGATTGAGTCTTGAGGTCTTTTATTTACAAGGACTTGAGAATTTGTTTGTTTTTATTTTCAATTATTTAGTTGTTTTTGTTCGTGTATGGCATTATTCTTATCAGCAAAAACGTTACTGATGCTTAACACTAGGTGGTGCAGTAACAAAAGAACAATAGCAAAATTCACTTATGGGCTGGATTCAGGCTCTGATTACTACCCTTATGTTGGTCAGGACTGTAGAAACCTACTAATAAAACATGTTGCTTGTCATGTCAAAGGATACAAATGTCTTGCATATAATTTTCATGGCCAAACAAACATTAACACAATAAAAATTTTTTTTACATAGGAATAAGTTACCCTTATCAATATGTTGGCTGATGAAATCCTATTGGTTATGGTCTGATGTGCTAATGTAGAGATCGTAGGTTCACACTCATGTTGACGGTACTGAGAGTTGACTCCTGTCCCTCCTGAACTTCCAAGTTTCTCCAAAGAGACAGCATTTTGTTTAACAGGTTGATTTAGTTAAAATGCCTGTGTACTCGGGCAACTAACTGACAGCTGGATACATTTGACTAATAATCATGTACAGCTTCTAAACTGCTGGGTTCACCTACACAATATAAATGTACCAGTATTCACCTTCCTTCAGCAGCCAAAGCTGTGACTTGTGTTGTGCACGTACTGTATGGAGCTATTAATATGCTGATTATCCTCATGACCTTTTGCTTAAGATGGATACGAGGCCTTTATATAGATATGTACTTTACCTGAACAAAAGATTATAGGTATTTTATGATAAGACTCTGTGTCGTTATTCCATCTAGACCCACATCTTTCAGTTATTAATTACTAACATAATTTGTTAGTAATTTTATTTTGGTAAATAAATAAATAAATATATATATATATATATATATATATATATATATATATATATGTTCAATATTGGAGCACACACACATGTATATACACACAAGCTTATCATGTTACTGCCATACAAAATGAGGCGTTCATAGAATTATGATGCAATACAGATATTGACTCTTTTTGAGTATTGCTGGTTTTAATTTAACTTTTTTCTCTTAAATTGTAATTTAATCAAGTTACGTATTCAGATTACTTTTTTTAAGTAACTAGTAAAGTTACACATTAATTTTAAACTTACAACCAAATATCTGTTATTTTTTCAAATAAGTAATGCAAGTTACTTTGTATTCCCATTTTGGACTGACAGCTCTCTTGTCCCCATATTGAGTGAAATCGAGAGCAAGGAGCAGAGGCGTTGTGTGTGCTGTCTAAACATGATGGTTATAGTTGTAGACTAAATATGAGCATGCATTTACTCATCTTGCACAAAACCATATTCAGCATTCCTCAAAATTTATAACAACTCAGAATATTATGCAAACCTGCAATAATTAAATGTTAAATTACATAAATATATTTCATGTCTCTCACTTTATTAACCAATGTCTTTGATGCTGATCTTCTTTGATCCAATTCTATTATACTAAAAAGAAAAAATTACTTTAGAAAATAAGTTTGTTTGCCTCTACTATATAGGGGTGAATTTCCTTCAGCCAGATGCTTATATATTTAACTAGTGGTGTGAAAGGGCCTATACCTTTGCTAAAATGTTACCAAAAAGCAAACAAGCCCAGCCCTGATGAGAAAAAGTAACAGAAAAGTAATGTAACACATTACAATCCATAAAAAGTAACTAAGTAACTTGGTTAGTTACTTTTTTGGGGAGTAGCACAATATTATAATGCGTTACTTTTAAAAGTCACTTTCCCTAATATTGGTAATGAAGAATCTTCAGATATACTGTACATTTGTTCTTTTCCATTTTTTAGGAAATCCCTTTCACTGCTCCCATTGTATCAGTCACATTGAGCAAGAAGACAACTGGGGTGCTGAGATAATCAGCTAGTGGCCTGGTTAAATAGGGCTTAGTAATAAGGAGTGTGTTTTTAATAAGAACTTAAAGAGCTTGTAGCATAAAGGCCAGGCTTTTTGGAGAAGACACAAAGAGGAACAAAGCATATGATTGTGCATTACCACTCATTCTATATGATTGTTGCTTTTCCTCTAAAACTGTTGTTAAGAGCACCTCTTCTTTTTCCCAGGACACAGAGAGCAGAGGAGAGTTCAGAGGAGGACGTTGGTCAGTTTCAGCTGTGGGCTCAGGCTTTGATGCAGGTCACCTGATCAGTTTTACTAGAGCAGATCCTGAATCACCTTCAACACTATTAGGAAAACACCTTGCTGATGACAGTTAGATTGGACACGGGTTGCCCCTGCTGTGGCAGGCGTCTCATCTCACGAATTCTCTTTTTCTCAACCGTTTGAGGATTATATGCTGTAAATATTCAGTTGTTTTGTCCTGAAAACTCATTTGAACTCTCATTACTTGGCCATTACCTGCCAGTACTGGGACTGGGCCAGAAGATCCCACGATGAGTGTCAAAAAGGAAGACGTGGAGAAGTTCCTGGATGGAAATCCAGATTTTGCCAGGAGCTATTTTGACAAAAAGCTCAAACCTGGTGCCGTGGCCTCGATCATGCAAATACCGGAGTCGAAAGTGGATGTGAATAGTTTTAAGGCCATAAGCTCGATAGAAGAGGGAGCGATGTTCTACGATCTCATTACAGATATGCAGGAGAACGTCAATATGGAGAAGGTGGTTTTTAAGATTCTGCAGAGGATCAGCGCTCTGATCCATGCCGACCGATGTAGCCTCTTCATGTATCGACAACGGAACGGCATCGCTGAGCTGGCCACACGTCTCTTCAACGTTAATAAAGATTCTGAGCTCGATGACTGTGTGGTGGCTCCAGACTCTGAGATCGTCTTCCCTCTGGACATCGGTATAGTAGGACATGTGGCTCAAACCAAGAAGACTGTCAATGTGAAGGATGTTACACAGGTACGAACCACTCTGAAACATCTGTACACAGATCAGACACACTTAGTAAAACTTGATTGAAAGAGACATTACATTATTATACATTATTAGACTGCAGCTATGGTCATATTTTGAGGCATGGCAAATCCTCTTGACATAATCCCATTTATTTCAATATGCCATGACCTATGTCCAGCATGAAGGATTATTTCACCTGTGGCATTTAAGTAATGACTAAATCTCCTCACAGTAGTGAGCGATAAGATTGTTCATTTAATCATTTTTACAGTATGTTGTTTGTGTTATGGCATCTACACAATTATTTGATTTGTTAACCCAGGGTGAAAACACTTAATTTTCTTTTTCATGTGCTTTCTAATATGCATGAGAAATTAATCCATTTGCAATAATTAATTGTCAGATAAATGTGCACGTCAGTGCCACAATTAAAAGTCAGTTATCAGTATATCATTAAAAATATTCTTTTAAAGATGTTATTTTCTAATATACGTGTTTCATCTGTGATGAGATATTGTGGTTAATTAACATCATGAGAAAACAGATTTGAATCCAAAGTTTGTTTGCAGTCTGACTCTACGTCAGTGATAAATACAAGTATAATTGTGTGTGGATAGTGTGCTATGTGTGTGACATAACTGACTTTGCTTTCACTGTAGGATAGTCACTTCAGCACATTCGTTGACGAACTTACTGAATACACCACGCGTAACATCTTGGCCACACCCATTATGAACGGCAAGGACATAGTAGCCGTCATCATGGCAGTCAACAAAACTACTGGACCCCATTTCACAGATGAAGATGAGGATGTAAGTGTCTGTCTGCCTTTTCTGTCCACCACCTATTATTAATACAGTGGCCTCAAAACAAAAATGTTTGAATGTCACTGCATTAGATAACAAAATATCAAACAAATTAGTATAACTAATAAATGCCTTTTAGCATATACAGAGTACAGATAGCACAAGCACAACTTTCAATACACTTTTTTTTGCATTACAAGTTAGATTTTATATGAGAAAACAATATATACTGTTAAAAAAAGACAAGTATTTTAACACTTAATTTGAACATTTTTAACTGGTAATAATGCCTGGTAAAACATGTTTGCTTTTGCATTAAGTCTATCTGACTTAAAGGGGAACTATAATGCAAAATTCACTTTTATGAGGTGTTTGAAAAACACCGATGTGTGTAAGAGCAATGGTAAAAATCCACTCACTCATTTTTTATAATTCCCATAAATCAAAAGCAGTCTATTCGAACTCGCTGATTCAGATTCCCTCCTACAATGACGTCATTGTAGGGATAAGCCCCTCCCACAGCCAGTGACGATCTGCCCTGTTAGCATAGACACAGTCCTGAGTGAGAAGCACAAAGTCCGCCATTTTTTTAACCTCGCTGTTGCTGCTGGAGTTGTACAATGTCTGTGCCAAAGAGGCATCACTATTGTTGTGTTTTGGGATGTTCCAATGCACATAAGAGTCTCCATAGACACCCGCCATCTGAGTCACTGAGGACATTGTGGTTAAGTTAAATTCTCGAAGGAAATGTCCCGAAGAAAAACGCTAAAGTCTTATATGTTTGTGCTGCCTTACAAAGAAGGGTCTTTTTAATGCTGGATTTTCAAAAAGGTTGATTCTGAAAAAGGTTAATATCAACGCTTTGTGTGCAAACTTCAGATCCAGACTCAATCATGAGATGAGAGGCCTATTTTGTCTTAATAGGTCTTAATTGTCTTAATTGTCCCTTTAAGAGTTAAATTATTGTATATACAATAGTCAACATTTGAAGTGGATCAAAAAAGTTAATCAAAGTTGTCCTAAGACAAGAACTGGTATTGTTCAAAATTCATGTATAACTTTGATGAAAGGTTTTGATCCACTTCAAATGTTGACAACTGTATATAAAATGTTGAAATGAGACACTAAAGACATTCTGTACTTGGCCTTTACCGAGACATTAAAGCATACTTAGCATCATGTTATTTTCTTTTACATTTTCTAAATATGCCTCTTTTTCTCAAAGCTTTTTTTAAAGTATATGAAAGTTGGCTCTCTGAACCTGAAGATTTTTCATCTGAGCTACCTTCATAACTGTGAAACACGTAAAGGACAGGTCAGTCTGCATAAGCTTGCAACACTAGCTGGTGAAATTGTTAAAAATGAATTAAAAAATATATGGTTCTTAATGCATTTTTTATGTTTTTCATGCAAAGCTGCTGTTGTGGTCAGCTAACAAGGTGTTTGAAGAGCTCACAGACATTGAACGACAGTTTCACAAAGCTTTGTACACAGTGCGAGCCTACCTCAACTGTGACAGGTACTCTGTGGGCCTGCTGGACATGACCAAGGAAAAGGTACATCAATCACTATAATTGCTGAAAGGAACAAAGGCTTCATGCTTAATTTAGAGGCTTCAGTCTGTCCTGTTTCTCTATAAGTCTGACCTGGTGGTTTTATTCTCTTGCAGGAGTTCTTTGATATTTGGCCAGTGTTGATGGGAGAGCAGCCACCTTATTCGGGCCCAGTAACTCCAGACGGAAGAGTAGGCTGCATTTTTCATATTTCAAAAACAGTGACACCTGTGGTCACCATTCACTTTCATTATATGGAAGAGAGCAGCTTGGACATTTTTGAAAAAATCATACTTGGTTTGAATGACATGAGTAAATGATGACAGAATTCTTCCCCTAAAATGCTAAAAAAAAAATCAAATGTTCATCTTTTGTTTCACTTAGGAAGTAATTTTCTACAAAGTTATTGATTATATTTTGCACGGAAAAGAGGACATCAAGGTCATACCGTAAGTTTTCTTTTTTCTTATAGTAGCCTTTTTTTTCTGATGTGCTATATACAAAGTGTGCATTTTAAGAGATGGCATTATATATAAAAAAAACATTTTCTCTCTCTTTTTTCCCCCACAGAAATCCAACTCCAGATCATTGGGCTTTGTCTAGTGGATTACCCACATATGTAGCAGAAAATGGATTGGTAAGTTACCTTTATTATTTTTGGAACAAAGTATGGTTGATTTTTTTAGTTAATTTACATATTTATTTATTGACTTTTATTGTGTGCTCAAGATTTGCAACATCATGAATGCAGCATCAGAGGAAATGTTCAACTTTCAGGTAGATATGTTTTGCTATCTTAAACATGTTTAATGGTTGAAGTTACCTTGAATTGCAGTAATAACACTTTGTGATTCTGTAGACGGAAGCTCTGGATAGCAGTGGATGGACCATAAAGAATGTGCTGTGTCTGCCAATTGTCAACAAAAAAGAAGAAATTGTTGGGGTTGCAACTTTCTACAACAGGAAGGATGGCAAACCATTTGATGACCATGATGAACAACTCATGGAGGTAAAATTGATCAATTGATTAGTAGAATGACAGAGATGGGTCACCACTGACTTGTTGAGTCATGGAACAATGCGCTGTTGTCTTGACAGGCTTTGACACAGTTTCTGGGCTGGTCGGCCCTCAACACGGACACCTACGACAAAATTAATAGGCTGGAGAACAGGAAGGACATTGCCCAGGACATGGTGCTGTACCATGTCAAATGTCGAGATGATGAGATTCAAAATATCCTTGTAAGTTCCAAGTGACTTAATTTATTGTATTGTACTGTCATTGATTGTATTTTATTTTTGTTAATTTTTGTTCTGTTTGGTATTACTATTCTAGAAAACAAGACAATATTTTGACAAAGAGCCAGTAGACTGTGAGGAGGACGAGCTTTTGGAGATTCTGGTACTTTGACCTGTTTACTGTTCCTTTTATCTTATTAATTCAAGATTTTTGAAATCAGGGTACAGGCTGATCCCAACCTTCTCAGATAGATAAGACAAAGAAAGTCGCCTTTAATAGGAAACCATTAGCAATAACAGATTATTTTAAATATGTCTATTGTGACTCTCTTAATATGCTAATGATGTTCAAGTTATGCTGTTTCAGCTGATATTGCATTCTTCAAATTATTCAAAATTCTTGGTTTTGTGTTCTCAGAAAGTTATGCACTGTCTGACTTTTTTTGTTGTTGTTTTTCATGCAGAAAAAAGAGCTGCCTGGCCCAAAAAAGTTTGAGATCTACGCCTTCCATTTTTCAGACTTTGACTGCACTGAACTGGAGCTTGTGATGTGTGGGATCCAGATGTACTATGAAGTTGGGGTGGTTCGAAAGTTTCAGATCCCTCAAGAGGTACATTTTCATGTTTATGATGACAGAAACACTTGATTTGCGTGTATCGTGAAATTTCATAAAAACAATATGTTATATGGCTGCTATCTGCTTTAATTAGGTTTTAGTGAGATTCATGTACTCAGTCAGCAAAGGCTACCGGAAAATCACATACCACAACTGGCGCCATGGCTTCAATGTTGGGCAAACCATGTTCACTTTACTCACGGTAAGACCTGCTCAGCTTACATTTACATTTATGCAATTGGAAGCCACTATCATCTGATGTTTTCTGTTCATTTTAAACCATGATGTTAGTGTTGCTAGCATCATATTGTACTGTTTGAGCTATAGAAGCACTTGTTTAGGGTCCAAACAAAATGCATTTTTAATTTAAGTAAATATTTAAAACACATTTGCAAAAATAATGATTGTTTTCGAACAAGTTTCAAACACTCCATCATCTTCCATTGGTTAGACAAACGGATAGCCCCGCCAAAACTCATGCCCAGTTAGGCTGCTCAAACAAAGACATTTTAGCATTTTGACTTTGTTATTCATGACACATTTTTGTTACACATACTCAAAATAATAAAATCTTAATGAAATTATTTTTTTTTGTATTAATGGAGCCAGACAGGCAAACTGAAGAGGTATTACTCAGATTTGGAGGTGATGGCCATGATCACTGCCGGCTTCCTGCATGATATCGACCACAGAGGCACAAATAATCTCTACCAAGTGAAGTCAGTAAACTACTAATACTTCTACTAGTACTTGTACTACTATTGTTTCTAATAATAATATTAATCATCATTACTTTTGTATTTTTTGTGGTTAGGTCCCAAAATCCTCTAGCCAAGCTGCATGGATCCTCCATTCTAGAGAGGCATCACTTGGATTTTGGCAAATTCTTGCTAGGCGATGAGGTATGAGCAAACTGTCCAGAATGTAAGCTTCCATGTTAATTTGATTTCATACTTACATATTTGTTTTTCCTTAGTCATTAAACATCTTCCAAAACCTCAACAGAAGACAAACAGAGCATGTCTTCCACCTCATTGATATTGCCATTATCGCAACTGATCTTGCCTTGTACTTCAAGTAAGTTACAATATGTAACAATGGAATGTTTTAAATGCCACTATTAAATTATTTACTCATCATTATGTTGTTTCAAACTCATATGCTGTCATGCAGCTTTTTATACAATGACAGTTCATAGTGACAATGGCTGTTCATTTAAAGAATTAAAAACTAAATTTAAAACAAAAATGTACTCCGCTCAACTCAACTTAACTTTTTCTCTACCTAAAAGAAAGAGGACAATGTTCCAGAAAATTGTGGATCTCTCTGAGACATATGAAGAGGAGAAAAAATGGGTGGACTTCATGTCCCTTGAAACAACAAGGAAAGAAATTGTAATGTAAGTGTTTCCATTTATAGCTACATTAGGCATTTGGTCAAAATAAATATTTTAAAAAGAATCATTTTGTGCTTTTAATTTTTTCATATTTGTATTAATTGACCAGGGCGATGATGATGACAGCATGTGACCTCTCAGCTATCACGAAGCCATGGGAGGTGCAGAGCAAGGTAGGAGATGCCAACTGAAGAATAACTTCTCTTTTGTTTCTCTGGAATATACAAAGCGTGATTTGTCCCATCCTAGGTTGCCCTCTCTGTAGCAGCTGAATTCTGGGAGCAGGGTGATCTTGAGAGGACTGTTCTTGAGCAACAGCCCATCGTGAGTATCTGTTTGTTTTCACACAAAACTTGCCATTCTAATATTGGTGGTAAACCAATTCTACTAGAAAAAGCGGCATCTTGGAAACATTTGGTAAAAAATGTTTTTAAAAAAGAATAGTCAGAAAATCTTATGTGGTGTCTGTCTTTTCACCTAATCTAGCCCATGATGGACAGGAACAAAGCTGCAGAGCTGCCAAAGCTTCAGTGTGGTTTTATCGACTTTGTTTGTACTTTTGTCTACAAGGTACCTTTATGAATGAAGGAGACTGATCAATTTCTGTTTCATGAAATTAATGCCAAAAACAAAACGAAAAAGTTTTGGTCAGTAAGATTAATTAGCAACCCTCTTCTCTTATTATTCCACAGGAGTTCTCTCGTTTCCACAAGGACATCCAGCCAATGTATGATGGCATTCTGAACAACCGGATGAATTGGAAAGCGAGGCAGGAGGAATATGAGTCGAAACTAAAGGAACTGGAGGAGGCAGCTAAAGCCAAACAGGAAGCAGCTGCCAAAAACGGTTTGAATTTTTAGATAGTCTTTTGCTTAAGCTTTTATTCAGTTTCGTTAACTGTATTTGTACTAAATTTAATGAAACCTTCAGGTTGACATTTGACATAATTGTTTACTATTGCACGAAAGTTTGGGGTTATTACGTTTTTTTTTTAATGTTTTTAAAAGAAGTATTTTATGCTCACTAAGCCTGCATTTATTTGACCAAACATACAGTAAAAACTGTAATATTGTGAAATATTATTACACTTTAAAATAACTGATGCATTAAAATGCAATACATTAAAATGTAATGTATTCCTGTGATGCTAAATTCAGCATCTTTACTCCAGTCTTCAGTGTCACATGATTCTTCAGAAATTTGGTGCTCAGGAAACATTTCTTATTGTTTTCAATGTTAAAAACTGTTGTGCTGCTTAATAGTTTTGTGGAAACCATGATACATTTTTCTTTGGGATTCTTTGTTGAATAGAAAGTTCAAAAGAACGTTTATTTATACTGACACCAAACTTTTGAACAGTAGTGTACACACTGACAATGCTAAATGGCCAAAAGTATGTGGACACCCAAACACAACTATATGTGCTTGTTGAACATTTAATTTAAAAAAAAAAATATCCAGATTAAAAGGAATATGGTCATCACTTTGATGCTATAATAAAGGTTGTGTAGCCTGATGACATAAAAAAAATATCTTTGACTTCCACAAAAATAAATAATTTTCTTTTATTATTATTTATTCTCTAGTTCTTTAGAAAACCATCTATATATTGGAGCTTTAAAAAACCCAGATAGCAAAAATCTGACCCGAAAAAGGTGTAATGAAACATCAAGAACTTTATTCATCTAAAAAAAAACTGATTGGTCGTCACAAAACCCAGATCTGAACTAGAATAGCCAAATCCTGTTAATTACCTGAAAGTGTCCACATCCTGTCAGCCATATATTGTATGATATAACACATTTCTATAATTTGGATTCTGTGTTTGTATTTGTTTCTCTACAGCTCCAAATTCCAACAGCACCAGTGGATCAGGGTCCAAGACCTGCTCCATCTGCTAGAGAAAAGACAACCGTACAGAGGGCAGGGCAGTTCAAGATGCAACTTAGCCTCTGTTACGTCCAATGGGGGGATGCAACCTGAACCCAGGATCCCCAAGGATCTTACCAAGAGTGAGTGGGAAAACGCCATCAATGCATTATATGCTATCAGCAAGCCACAAGACCACCTGCTAACCAAAACACACGTTGGATCTTGCCTACAGTTAGTATTACTGTTCCATTGTGTTTCCTTTGGGTCAGAGTGTTTGGTTTAAGCATTTTCATTGGATGGTAATCAGTTTCAATTAATCACAATACAGTCTTAAATGCACTACAGGAAAATTCAGAGGTGAACATTGCAAATATGGTTCTGATTTATCCCCCAACCAATCAAAAATATTAACATAATCTATAAATTACTTTCAGTTCCTTACTGGTGATCAGTTGCTATTTAATATCAAGCAGGTCAACGACAAGTTCACGCATGTGTGTAATTAAAATCAAGGAATCAAATAATTACGTACAGCAAGTTATTGTACTTTAAAGATAAATTTTTCTCCATTTCAAGATTGTAACAATGTTCCATTTAGTGTCACCTGCTACTTTCCCTGAACGCAAAGGCCATTATATGAGTGACATGCAGTTTTTATGTCATTCATTCCCTCTAAAAGTGATCACATCGTACAGTTTGGAAGTTAACTTTCAGGTCGCTAAATGTAAGAATTTTATGATTTTGGTAGGGGACAGACTTAAAAAGGCTATAAAATATAGCTTCTGGTAAGCAAGATATGAATACAGTGGTGGTCAGTTATAGTTTAGTTAAGTTATAGCTGTTGTTATAGATTGATTTTTATTTCTGACAGGAAATGCGCAATTGTCCTTCAGCATTATTTACGTCAAGTGCTGACATGGGTGTGTTTTACTGAGCAATGTCCTGTTACTCCGTTTCTCCCCTGTTGGGACATGCGTTCACAGAGAAAACTAATTCCAGTGGCCTTGATACCATTCATCTGTTGAGTTCTTAGCTGACATGTCATCACACTGTATCTTGACAAGTCTGTGATTAAATTCACAAAGGTATCCAGATTCAGGCATGTTTTTCCTCTTATGTCTGACTTTTATAGGAATCAAGTTTCTCTTTCACTGGTTGTCTATAAAACATCTTGAAAACATCAGTTGTGAATCTAATTGTGTCAATATACGTAAGTTATTTATAAATTTTATGAGGTACGACTTTACATAGTTTTAAAATAAATACTATGAAGGTGTGTTTTAGCGCACTTAAGGAATTGTACATGCTTATTATGCAAAGCTGCTGCTTCTGATTCACATGTAATAAAGGTTTAATTTAAGTAGCGACGTTTCAGGCAGTAGATATGAAAATTGATGTTTTAATCGATGTGTCAGATGTGAGAGTTGGGGCCCGGTTATAAGACTTGTTTGACACAAATGTGATTTACTTGCAGAGCAAGTTTCATCATGTTTTTTGACAAGAATTCGATTATTTTTGATTCATCGACAAATAAGATGCTCTCCAACCATCCACAATACATCATCAAATATGGATGATTTCAATTAAGCTGGTAAAAATGTTAAGCTTCACTTTGTTTGCTCAATACCATGACAATTAAAGCATATATTTTTATGAACTTGTTTTTTTGTTTTTTACATAGTACTTAGAAATGCTGTTCTTTTGAACTTTCTATTCATCAAAGAATCCTGAAAAATGCATTATGGTTTTATTTTTATTGATGTTTCAGTTTTTACTCTCTTTTTGATTTTTGATTCAAATAAATGCAGACTTGGTGAGACGTCTTTCAAAAACTTACCAATCTCAAACTTGTGTGAATGATAGTGTATGAAAGCAATAGCAATCTGAGACTCTTTCAAACTACAAAGGATTTGATTCTCTTCACACATCTGCTCAGTGACTCACTCGATAAGAAAGCCTCTTATCCTGAGAACTATCAGCAGTTTCCCTTCCTAATGTCATCTGCAAAGGTTATCTGAACACCTACACATCCCTACATATTCCATTTCACAATAAATCCTCTTTTTTTAGGATAAAAAAAAAAATATTCTTACAAGACTTATAATGTTTTTGTCTCTGTCAAGCCCCGTTCACACCAAGAGAGAAAACTATAATAAATAAATATTTCCAAAAATCGTTCTAAATATAAAAGGATGGCAGATTCCACACCACAACTACTATGATAACGGCACTGAGGAACGATATTGTCGAAATCACCTTCAGAGCGATTTTTTCCAGCTGATGAATGATAAAACATTGACAGCCAATTAGATTCCATCCTGCTTTAAAGAGCTTGAGCATTTTAAAGTGGCAGACAACAAAATTCAGTGTGAACTTACAATACACAGAACATTATCGCCCGCTGGTGTGGATGCTAATATAGTTATTGTTAATCTTTCTTGGTGTGAACAGGCCTTTAAACTCATAGCATTTCTGTTTTTCAGATAAACAAGAAATGTTGAAAGCAGAGTTTTGAGACATCTAAACAAATATATATCTTGCTTATTGGAATAGTTAAAGAAGTGTAGCACTGCATTTAAGTAGCTGTGAAGCATTTGTGCAAAATCAGCACTTGTACTGTATTGGCTTGACCTAAATCCTGGGATTTATACTAAACCATGGTCGTGTTATACAATTGTCCTCCCTCTATAAATGTCACTACGGCAGTGCAGAAAAGACAAAACAGTCTACAACACATTCTCAGAGGATGATCTTGTTTTGTTAGATGCACATAGTGCACACAAATATAAACTTATGAAAATATATTCTAGCTGAAATAGTATGCAGAAATCCTTATGAGCATATAATCAGAATTACCTAAATAATGTGGAAATAAATGAGGAAAAAAGAAACTGCACAAAAACATTTTAACTTCTGTCTTTATTGAAAAATAGAATTAGGTTTATTGTGATTCATCTCATTTGGTGCTGGAATGGATGCGTCACGGAGACTTACTTCAGAATGGTGTCAGAATTTGCTGTAGAAATTAAAAAAAGAGATAATTTAGGGTTTCTGCCGGTTTTATGAAGGTAAATTTAAGACTTTTTCCAAAACCTTTTTTTTTAAAGACCAACTTAAAGAAAATTTAAGTTGAAATAAATACAATACGTCAATATGTAAATGTCTAATGAGAAATACGAGTTGCATTAGCAACATTTCAGATTTTGAAAATTGAAAATCAGACATATCCATTACTTTAAAAAAAATAAAAAGTAGCTTGAATACCTTTGCTCACAACCACTAAAATATGGACAATTTTTACTGTTATCTTTTCCAGTGCAATTGTCTAAAGATTATTAAATCAAGATACATTTACTGGAGATACAAAATGACAGAATATGAAGTCTTGTTTTCTGACCAAAATGAGTTTTCAAAGCTCATTGATGGATATTTGTTCTTGGTTTAAGCATAAACTCACTTCACTTAGTTAAATCATAAAAAAAGGGAAACAAGACAGAAATAAGTTGAAATAAGTTAACACCCTGTATTACTACTAAACATGTCATTAAGTTATACCACACACACATAGAACTTTCATAACTTTCTCTAAATCATCAACCAAGTTGAAATACATCCCCTGAAATTCTTTTCCATGAAAAACATTTCTTTGCACCTGTTTCATTGAATATTTTGGTAAAGAATCTAAAGCAACCTTTGGTCCCAAAGTTAAATATCAAATTTTCTAATGTGCTGCATCATGAGATGCTGTTAATGTATTGCAAAATAAAAAAGGGAACAGTTTTTTTTCATCAAAAACCATTTCAGAATACTGTATCTTCCCTTTACATAGGTTTGGTTAATGTAAAATGTCCACATTGAGACACCAAGGTCCTAAATTAACAGACGGGGCAGGGTTCAAATACGACCCAAAAATTATTATTATTACATATATTTTGTCATATTTTATTCTTGTTATATTGTAGAATAATTAATTAATTTATATATATATATATATATATATACACACACACACACACACAGCTATTTATAGCTGGTTACAGACCTTCAGAAAGCTGTTTGTAAATGCGCTCTCGCTCTTCGCTGAGTTTCTTTTCTTCCTCCTCAATCCTTCTTTCTTCAGCAGCAATGGGCTTCAGATAATCTGGTGAGCAGATTGATTGAAAAACACCATAGAAAAACACTTTAATGCGGAAGAAAACAACTCTGAATATTTAAATACAAAACAGGAAAAAAAATGTATAAAGTAAACAAATGTTTCAAACTGATTAAAGTGCAAAAGAACTATACAAGGTAACAACAACAGGTAAACAACAGGTAACACTTTACAATAAGGTCTCATTACATTAATGCATTATCTAACATCATCTAACAATGAGCAATAGCTACATTTGTTGCAGTAGTTATTATTCTTTGTTAGTGTTAGTTAATAAAAATACAACTGTTCACTGTTAGTTCATTTTAGTTAAAGTCCATATCATTTATCTGTTAATAAATAATATCAACAATAGCAACTATATAAAAACTTACCATATCTCTGCTTCCCATAAATTAATCCAATTAGCAAGGCTGACCATCTTGCTGTCTGAAATCAGAAAGAAGACTGCTCGTTTGTTTACTGGTAAGCTTGTCAAGGACTTTAAAGGCCACTGTGATATTTTATAAATCTATTATTTACTGAATACTTCGAAAATTGAACATACAGTATTAGGAAATACAATTTTAATGCATACAAACCAGTCTATTTATGGGTACAAAAACATGCAGCAATGTCCTCTGGTGTGACGTGCTATAATTAATATAGTCAACTAATTTAAACAAAATGTTTCCAAATATAAAATACTGTTTTAATATAAGAAGTGTGCATTCTGTGTGACCTCATATTTATTCGGTGACTACAGGGGATGGTTGTTTAAATTTTTGTAAATTCACCTCACCACAAGGGCATGTACAACTTTCAATTCCCATTATTCATTCCATTATAACATTTGACACGTTCATTCGCCGGTATATTTGCAACACGTCGTGGTAATCTTCAACTCAGTTAACATGCCTGACCTTGCAGTACTGACGATAGGCAGCTAGGCTAACACGATTAGCTCATTCACCGGCTACAGTTGCTATGGGTTTGACCAATACATTCTATGCTAAGCTAAGCTAACAAAATTGCGCTAGCAATGTATAGCGAGCTAATTCGTTGATGAATGAAGGTCGCTGATAAATAAATAAAAAGTATAACAATACAACATGTTAATGTATATAAAGCAGAGTTTGAGGGTCATAGTCGGAATAGAACCTACCTTGATAAGCGGGGAGACCTGTACGGGAGGAACCATGTTTGAATGGATCTCTTCAGCCGCAGGATTGGAAGTCAGTGCATGCTCGGCTGGGCTGACTCTGGGATGATTTATTCTCCCTACTGTCAGTACACTCACTGTACACATGTCTATGAACTTTTGTGACTTTTTTTTCCCTCCAGAATTTGAATAACCTTTTAGCAGTTCACTTAAATATGTAGTAGCCTATAACAATTGAGTTTGTAAATATAAATATTGTATCATGCAGGCGCTCAATTAATATAGGGTATTTATTTATTATTAATTTTTATTATTACTCAATATATTTGATAACGATTTTAGCAGTTCACTTAAATGGCCCTACAATGTTACAAATACGTTTTTTGAAATACATATTATCCATATAGTCTCTCAAGTAACATTGGTATTTATTTAGGCTATTTATGTATTTATTTATTTTTATTCATTTTATAATTTGTTTAGTAGGCTATTGTGTATTATTATTATTCACCATTTTAACATCCTTTTTAGCAAGTTAAATATTTCATACAACTTTCAATTAATACAGGGCATTTATTTATTTAGTATTAGTAGTAGAGGTAGTAGTAAGATTTAGAAAGTTATGTAAAAACATTTAGAAAGTTTTATGTCAACTGCCCATTGTCATTCAAATACAAATTGTAACTGTATATAAAATGACAAGACAGGTCATGGTTATTCTATAAAGATGAATTCTGTCAGGCTGTCAGTCTCCAAGTGATGATACGTTTGTTTGTTTAGATTCAACTCGTTCCTTCCTTTTGAAACTATTTCAGGCGGTGACATCATGGTGTCAGTCTAACACATGGTGTCAGTTTCAGAATCCAGCAGGATTAGAAAGCTTGTAAGAATCCTCGTAAATTAAATTTAAACTGACAGAATATGAAGTAAGTTATGACACAAACAGAAAACATTGAACTATTTATTAGAGTAACCCTGATTAGCCAGAATTATTCATATAAAGTATTAATATAAAAGAAAAACCTTATATCATCCTCTTGCATTAACCTCTTCCCTTAATAGAAAGTTATGCAGACCCATTGGTGTGCCATGAGTGGTCACTGTAAATAGAACAACGATGCACTTCTCTGGTATTTAACAGATGGATCACAAAAATACAGCCGACTTGTTTTGGAACATGACTGCAAGTGCTCAGTCATAGCAGCTCTTCGACAGGCTGACACATACTGCAGTGCTAATATCAGAGCGTTACTGGAATGTTCTGAGGCAGCATAAAAGCATCGAGTCTTGTTCATTGGGACAGAAGCACAGACGAAGTCGACCAGCTCAACACAGCACCGAAAATCCACCAAAGATGCTTTGCCCAAGCACATTTCAGCCTCATCTCAGCCCATTTATGGACTTCCACTGGCCAGTGCGCAGCCTGTGGCCGGAGACAAGACCTCTGTTCTTTCAGATCGAGAAAGAAATGATGAGACACATGCAGGAGATGAGGCACAACCTGGAGTTCATGGAACGCCTGCACCAAAGGATTTTTGACGAGATTGACCATGTCCCACCCATGACGACTTTCAGACCCATTTCATTCCAGCTCGGAAAGGAAGGAAGCCACTATGCACTGACACTAGATACGAAGGATTTCTCTCCAGAGGAGCTGTCCGTCAAACAAGTGGGCAGGAAGTTGCGGGTGAGCGGCAAGACAGAGAAGAAGCAAGACGATGGGAAAGGATCGTACTCGTTTAGAAGCCAAGAATTTAGGCAGGAATTTGACCTTCCTGAAGGTGTGAGTCCAGAAATGGTGACCTGTTCTTTAAATGATGGCCAGCTACAGATACAAGCACCCAAAGAGGCGAATGCTGTGAGCAACGAGAGAGTGATTCCCATTACATACACTCCTGCTGTGAAGAGTCCTGCTCCTCAGAGCCCTCAGCCTGAGAAGCCAGCAGCCGAGGAAGAGTCTACAGATAACTGAGCTTAGCCTCTATACAACCCAACAGAACTAAGGACTCTATGGGACACCCATATAAAGCTCGAAGTTGTAAAAGATCTTTATTGATGCTATACATTTTGTAGAACTGTATTAACATTTTGTTTGTAGCATTAAGATTTACTGGAACAGAAGTCTAACACTTCAATTCAGTAATATGAATTGGAAGTAATATGAATATTCAGTAATATTCAGTAATATGAATGAATAGGAAGTTCAAAATAAAGGATATTATAATATATTTGTTTGTTTTCGTTAAATTGCAAAGAGATGTTTTTGTCAAAAAGATTATTTTGTGTACATCCAATAAACTAAAAACTAATCTGGTCCTGGGGCACCACCATGTTTATGTTTATCTTGCAAGATTTACACAAAGTATTATTAAATTAGTAAATGTATTAAGTTGCATTCATTTATAAAATAAATATTGCTTCCATTTTTATTGTTACAATCTTATGAATCTCTGCATGGATTAGGCTAAATATTTAAGAATTGTTGCTTGCAAATTCACAAAAACGTTTTTCTAGGGGTGAAATGTTAGCAATGATCAGTATTTAGCTCCTTAATTTGGATCTCATCCACTTTTTTACCAAACATTCTTAAAATATACATAATTCATATAGGCCTAGGCACTCTGTTTTGCTCAACTGTCTCTTCACTGTAAAAAATGATATGATCAATACTGTAAGATATGCCAACATATGTTTTAACATTGCTTTAGCTCATCACAATAAGTTAAGCAATTTTCAACTTTCTTTATAATTTATACAAGAAAAAAATGTATTCAGAAAATTTATTTATTCAGAAAAAACAACAACATTTGTTTTCTAGGGTTGAAAAAACATTAGCAAATATCAACATTTAGTTCTCTTATATGAATCTCACAAATTTAGAGACTTTATGCTTCCCAGTAGGCTACATACGGAATAAAAACATTTGACTTCCCCACTTGAAGTAACGCGTACTAATAACTCCAACCCTCTAGGTGGCAGTACTGCTATTACAAAACATACTCCATTCGAGATTTTAGTTTGAGAGACGAATTTCCTTCCGTTTGTTCACCCGCCACCCGCCACAAACAAGCAAATTAATCGGGCTAGCTAGGATACTTTTAAACCTGCCTTATTGT
The DNA here is from genome assembly GCA_026230005.1 of Gila orcuttii. Lineage (NCBI taxonomy): Eukaryota > Metazoa > Chordata > Actinopteri > Cypriniformes > Leuciscidae > Gila > Gila orcuttii. The sequence continues at coordinate 31,414,112 of JAPDVR010000014.1, forward strand.
ATGTAATGAGGTAGTACGTATATTTTGGGGGGTTAAGTGCCGAGTAATCATCCTTGAGCATGACGGCAGTAATTTACGAGTTACTGTCCTCCGTTATGGGGGTGTTAGTTGAAAGTGTCGTGTCGGAGTTGAGCAAACATCTGTCTGACTTCACGGCTGTCTTATCTGAAGAGTGGAAGCGCAACAAGGGGACTGCAGTGAACAAAAACAGACTTAAACGGGCGAATCAAGCCAAAACTGTAAGTTCTAAAGTAGAAAAGCGCATTAAGTGTCCATTCCTGTTCACAACACGCTTCTAAATGTTGCCTTGCTGTTGTTTACATTGTAATTGCAACTGGCACATGAAGATTGCACAGAGTAACGAATATATTAAGTCCATTTATTATTGAATGTAATTATTTTATAAACATAACAAACCTGTTAAACTTGCAACCTCCATCTGTCTTCAACTAAGCTGTTGTTGATTAAATGGCGTTTTATTTGTAATGCTGTCTTAATTTCCTGCTTGTTTTAAAAGACAATTAGCCTAATACTGATTCTTACAGAAGAATGTCCCACTTTGGAAATTAACCAGAGATTTACGTTAGACACAATTCTAAATTGTTTTTGACATATGAACATATATGAACATTTACATTAAAGAAACCATACTACTGTGTTCTGACAGAAGGATAAGTTGAATTTTTAAAATATACCACAAATATACACTTAAACAGCTGTACCTACTTTGTGTCAACATGCCAGATATATTTGAAAAAATATATACTGAAAAATCTGTGACCTAGTCATATGTGCTCTGCAAGGTTTTAATTTATGTGCCAAAAATCATGACAGTCGTCTCGTCACCTTCATCACACAAGTTGTAAAGACATTGTTTGGTGTTTTTACATGATTTTCCTCCTGGTCGTTGGCAGCTAGCAACAACAGAAAAACACAATCAATACTGCATTAATAGAAAATGTTTTGTCACCAGCGCAAGGCGACGTGATGACAAATTGACAATTTAATAGATGGTGTAGAAAACATCATGTTGTCTCATTCATTCAACTGCATGCTAGAGTTGGTGATTTATATAATATGCAACATTGCTTTTTGTGTCTGTCGGTGTTCGCTCATATTGAGTGATTGGAAATTCATGTCTTTTGAGGACATTGGAGCAGGATATTTACACTCAAACAGGTGAATACCTCTGAACATGTTTGTCCTGTGGGCATCTTTTTTTAGTCAGAATACATTGAAAACAAAAGGCAACATTGCAGTTCTCTAGGGATCCAAAAAAAGAGAGAAAAACCAAATATTGAACCATAAAAGTCAAATATTTTGTGCATGGAAATTAATTATTGTAAAACAGTATAACAAAAATCATTTATTTGAATCAAACCCTGCTTTTTGACATGCAGCAAATTGTAATAGGTGCATGCAAATAACTAAATCTCAAATTATCTCTTTTTCTTTTTTGTCTTTATTTATAAAGCACTTTCAATGCAACTCCAGGTTGACACAAAGTGCTGTACAATACAACTAAAATCTGATACAATGCAATACATGTCTTTGTATTTCAGAAGGAGTTTGCTGCATTCATGGAACTGTTGAGTAAAGCCACAATAGAGACAATGGTGAAACTGATTCATGATCGCATCTCAGCTCAAGTATTGGAAGCTACAGCAAAGTCTCAGCTGTTAAAACAAGACAAAATAAATGGTATGTCTTTATTCTTAAAGTCACAATGAAATCAATACTGATGTTTCTTATTTTTTATGGAATATTGCAGTGTTTATTATAAATGATTTATCTGTGTAAATCAGAGGTCTTCAATCCTGCTCCTGGAGGGCCACTGTCCTGCAGAGTTTAGTTCCAACCTGCCTCAGGACACCTGCCTTTGTATATTCGAGCTGATTCAGATGTGTTTGATTAGGGTTGGAACTAAACTCTGCAGGACAGTGGCCCTCCAGGAGCAGGATTGAAGACCTCTGGTGTAAATCATCATTTTTTTTATTTCATGTGCCCTCATAATCTTTAATCAAAATAACTTCCCCTCCTTATTGCATAGACATCTTTTCTCTTTACTGATAACGTTTTTACTTGGGCAGGACAACCTGTCACTCACATGAGATCACAGCAATAGCAAACCACAATAATCCAACGATACAATCAATTCCAGATGGACAATACATGTCCCGCCATACATTTTTTCTTGTTTGTTTAACTCGCATATATTACAATAAGAAAGACTTCCGTTTTATGCTGACTTTATTCTCCAACTTAAATCAAAACCTGGGCAAACATATTTGATGTATATCTTTCAAGTAAGTTTGATAAATATATGTAGTACTAGTTTTATGATTATTCATCTCTTCTAGAGTGGTCTGCAGAAGGGTTTTAAAGTACCTAAAGTGCATTTATTTGTTGTACTCTTGGTAAAAATGAGATCAATTCATAAAAAAGATTACCAGAAATGCTTGCACTGTAAATCTGTTTTTATCTACCTAACCATATTACAATATTCCTGCTTGCAAATTCCTAAATAATAATTATTATAATACAGGTGGTTTTATTAATATAGTTTGTGTTGGTATAAATTATGGTTTTAAGATTTCCAGTATGGTAATCAAAAAACAAACAGAAAAAACGCCATTATTATTATTTTTTATTATCTTATTGTATTCTCACAGAGGGTCAAACAGCCACACCTGAGCCTGAAAATAATGTGCTGCTTGGTCCTGAAAAGAACAAGGATTATGAATTGGAATCAGAACATCAGGAAAACTCTGGGCAAGCAGGAAATAATCAGTACCAACAGCTGCCATCTGCACCCACCGAGATTCTGGCAGGCAGTGTGGGTTTGAGTGAAATCCAACCTTCCACAAGCACAAATACAGCTGCAGAGGAGAGACGGGAGCCTTTCATTTGCGAGTCCTGTGGAGTATCTTTCAATGACTTGGCCCTGTTGAACATTCACAATGCTTTACACAAAGAAAGACCTTTCAATTGTTTGACATGTGGGAATACTTTCAAAATGATGAAATGCTTGATGAAACACCAGCGATTTCACATGACTCCGGAAGTGAGTATTGAGTTCGAAGCCACTCTGCACGAAGAAGAATTCATTGTGCAGCTCGAAACCTGTGATGCTGTCAATACATCCCTGGAAACCCTAGAGGTCACCACTCAAGGTAAGACATGATTTCAAATGCTGTGCTTAAAGGGATAGTTCACCCAAAAATGAAAATTCTGTCAGTAATTACTCACCCTCATCTTGTTCCAACCCCGTAAGACTTTCCTTCATCTTCGGAACACAAATTAAGATATTTTTGATGAAAACTGAGAGCTTTCTCACACCTTCATAGGCTGCTATGTAATTTCATCTGCCGGCCCAGAAAGTTAGTAAAGACATCGTTACAATAGTCCAAGTGACTACAGTGGCTCAACCTTAAGTTGATTTTTTGATAAATAGTAAGTTTAAAAGAACATTTATTTGAATCAAACCTTTTTGAATAAAATATATTAATTTACAAAATGTAGTGTGTGAATGCTGATTGGCTCTCTGCCTTTTATAAAGCAACGAATGCCAATTCTTCTGAAACTTTCTTCTTCAGACCGTTGACTTCACACTGTCTGAACATTGAACATCTCTTCAGCGTATGGCATCACAAGCTGCTATTGTGAACCCGCCACTCCCCTTCAACAGCAATACTAACACTGTGTTTACCCCGGACACAAGTGTTATCGCCTCGCAACAGCTAAAAAAGCTGTGTCTACACTGTACGCGACAAAGCAACTAGTGCAAAAACATTTGTCCTTCATTTCAGAAGTAGCATGAGCGCTTGGAGTATGTCATAAATAGAATGGCGTGTCAGTTTACTGTCGGGGATTTGTTGTGGCATCGCACTGCGTCCAGTGTAAACAGAATCACTGATTATAATGGGTTGTTTAGTCAGATCAGGTATAGACACAGTGAAAATTAAGCAATTGCAGGTGTTTTTCATTGTAGGTTTTCAATTTCAATTAAAAAGTAATTTTTCCAATTTTTTTGTGGGGTGGGGGTGCCAGATTTTTTTCAAGGTTTAAGGGGGCGTGACTAAAGTTTAAAAACAACAGCTTTAATGAGTTAAAATTTACTGACCGACCAGTATTTCCATGTAAAAGAAAAATTAGAAATGTTATCTTTTCCAGTTTGTTTCTCTTAAACATACTCTTGTGTTCTTCTCCTTACAGAAATTCTACTAAATAATTTGGACAACGAAGACTTGTCTTGTGCTGTCTTGGAAAGCAGTCAGTATGCAACCGAATCGCTTGTGCAAGGTTTGAATATTACCATCGAAAATGCAGACGTTCAGCCCAACGCCACACCTAACACAGAAATGATAAAGCAATCAAATGATGGTTTGTTCCGTTGCAAAACTTGCGGGAAGTGTTTTGAACTGAGGTGGAAGTTCATTAACCACGTCCGGGCTCACGTGAAACATTACAAATGTTCGCATTGCGATAAGCGCTTTACTATGAGAAGCTGCCTCATCAGACATGCGGCGATGCACACTGGAGCTCAGCTATTCAAATGTGATATATGTTCCAAGTCTTTTGTATTTCAGGCTTCCCTGGAAAAGCACAAGCGTCTTCACACGGCAGAAAAGACGGTTACTTGCCCACACTGCCAGAAGGTTTTCCCTGGCAAGCGTTCGTTCGGCAGACACAGATGCAGAGCAATCGAAACGCTCTACAGCTGTCCCGTATGTGACAAGCAGTTCAAAATTAAACAAAACATGCTTGATCATCAAACACTCCACACCGGCGAGAAGCCCTACTGCTGCGAGATATGTGGCGCGTTTTATAGCTGTGAACGATATCTGAAAAATCACCAGAAGAGTCACATCGAGAAAACCTACGAGTATCCGTGCGAACTCTGCGACAAGCGGTTCAGTGCTCGCAAACACTTGCAGGCGCATATGCTCGTGCACACGAGGGAAAAGCGATACGCATGCGACGTATGCGACAAGAAGTTCGCCACCTCTGGAAACCTCAACAGACACAAAGCTGGTCACACAGGAGTGAAGCTGTACGGTTGTCCGATATGTTTGAAGAGGTACACCACAGCGTACGCCCTGAAGATGCACATGCACAAACACACTTCAAGCAAACCGTTCCTTTGCGACGTTTGCGGTAAGGGATTTACCAGTTCGGACTACATGAAAAGGCACAAGCGAATCATTCACGCGGGAAGGAGGGATTGTGTGTGTTCGATCTGTAATAAGGCCTTCATATTCCCCAGTTCTCTTAATCAGCACATGCTTGTACACACAGGAGAGAAGCATCATGAGCGACTGGTCAGTCCTTTGCTGAAGAAGTTCAGTTGCGAACATTGTCAAAAGAAGTTCTACTCACAAGCCGCCCTTACGGTACACCAAAGGGTTCACACGAAGGAAAAGCCGTATAGTTGTGAGGTTTGTGGAAAGAGGTTTGGGTATTCGAGCAGTATTCAGATGCACATGAGAATCCATACAGGAGAGAGACCTTTTGGTTGTGATGTTTGTGGTAAGACGTTCAATCAGGCTGTGCATCTGAGGACCCATCAGCGAGTGCACACCGGTCTAAAGTCATTCAGTTGTGAGAGCTGTGGGAAAAAGTTTGTGGATCATAGAAATCTTAAGCAACATAAATGTAAATATACCATGTAAATTCTTCACTTTTTGCAAGACCAAAGGTTACACTGAATTAAACATTGCATCTTATGTTCAGGGCTGTTTGAAATAGCTTATGTAATGCATATCATTATTACGTTAATAGCTAATGATCTGTAGGGTCTTGATTGGCAAGCTGAATTAAAGAAAATTGTGTAAGCCTCTGTATTTCTTAATTGCGTAAACAATTATATTTTCAAACCAGGACTGGGAATCAATGACTGTCTTAACGTTAAAATGTATTATGAAATAATTTTATTGGATTAAATATAAGAGTGTATTATTAAATGTCATGTCTGAATACAGTGTTTGCTAGATTATTCCTCTAAAATATCTTACCCTGGTCGATTTTTAGATCTAAGATATCCCACAATCCTGTGCGTTGCACAGATGTAGTGGTTAATGTAAGTAAATGTAACTACATTTTTTTAAAACATTTTATTTATACTGGGAAGTTATTTTATCAGCAATCATTCCCTTAGTTATCTCAAAAATTAGCTTGATCTAATTTATTGCACAACTTTTTGTTATTGTTGTAACTTTATGTGTGGGAAAGATATATTTATGAACTATGAGGAAATGCACAAACCGAAATTGTATCAATTTTATATTGGAATGACATTATATTTATTTTTGTTCTAAAAGTTATAATTTCACAATTCCAGTCACAAAAAAACGGGTATTTAATATAGCAAATAAGAATTTGAATGCGTAGTCAATATTAATGAGGGCGTTCTGAAAACTAAGTGGACACCCGGGGCGTGGACTAACCTGATTTCAATTTCATGAACGTCACTTCTGACGGTTAAATTTGCTGGTGTTCACTGACTAGACCTCAATCAATTGGCTCTGTTGAAAGTCTTTATTTTCTCTTTGGGAGTTAAACAGAACTTTTTTGATCCTTCGATGATATCTAGTCGATTTTTTCTTTATAATAATCGAAAGAGATGAAGGAGTTAACGTTAGTGGAGGAGATGCCTGATGAGGGGTATGGATGCGCCGTTGCGAATCGTTTCGGCCAGCTGCTGGACGACGAATCCGACCCTTTCGACATTTTATTCGCGGCAGGAGTAGGGAAAAAGCAGAAGAAGAAGAAAGAGGAGCAAAAGAAAACTTCAACCACGACTAAAGCTGGAAAGAAGGAGTCTCAAAGGGACAGGACAATCGTTCTTCCAGCAGTTGGAGGTGGACAAGGTAACGTTAACTTAGCTGAAGGACGTCAATTCTACTCGACGCAACATGTCTTTCTGTTTAATAAAGTTCTAGATTAATTTAATAAACCACTCGAAAAATCTGAATGTGGTGTGCGCTAGTTGCTTGAGTTTTAGGCATTTCAAATGTTCATGTTTTTTCCAAAATTTCTTGGCCAAGTCCGCCTTGCTCGTGGAGAGGTTGAGGAGCGATTAGAGAGACGCGTGACTTTCGAGCGCAAATTCAACGATGCTGAACCCCCCCTCAGTTTCTCTGTTGAGAGGTAAAGCTCTATAATTATGTAACGTTACTAATTAACGGCGTTATTTTTTTAGTAGTCGCCCGGAATTATTTTGCGTGCCACTCAATCTACCTTGGTCTGTGTAGGCCTGTGGATGTGCTGGACAGGCCTGTCAGAGGAAGAGGTACTGGACGTGGACGAGGAGCCCGAGGCCCAGGATATACAAGATCCAATGATGGGTTTGACCAGAGAGGAAAGAGGGAGTTCGAACGACACAGTGGCAGTGACCGAACGTGAGCAGTGATTCTTTACGGTCATTTAAATGTCCGTTAAAAAAAGTAATGTGGTGGTTTGCATCTGGTTTCGATTTAGGACCTAACTAGACTTTAAAGGATAGTTCGCCTCAAAATGAAAATTCTGACATTTTCTCACCCTCAATTTGTTCCAAACGTGTATGCATTTCTTTGCACTGCTGAACACAAAGTAAATTTTGAATATGCTTAACCAAACAATTGATGGACCCCACCCCATTGACTTCCATTCTTATGGAAGTCAATGACTTCCGTCAAGTGTTTGGTTACCGACATTTTTCAAAATATCACATTTTGTGTTCAGCAGAAGGAAGAAATTCATACAGGTTTGGAACAACTTGAGGGTGAGAAAATGTCAGAATTTAAATTTTTGGCTGAACTGTCCCTTTAATTCCATGTCACTTAATTAAAATTATAGAGCTATAAACTTGTCCTTTATCACTGAAACAGTGTTTCATATTCCACTGTTAGATAAAAAATATTATAACAATATATTGTGATATTTATGTTTGACATTAATACATTTTAGGGATGAGACAATTACCGGTTTCACTATAAACCACGATAAAATGTACTGACGGTTAGTATTATCGTTTAAAATTCAATTATCATTAAAACCGTGTTTGATTATCGCGATTTTAATAACTCACTATAAATCCCGTCCAGCCAGCAACAGTCTGACGCAGCGCGCAATGTTGTTTTTTTTTTTATTCGAGAAGGAATGGCGGAAGGCAGTGACTGTGCTCAGGAGATTTTTCAGCCTTTTAAGAGGACCAAATCTGAGGTGTGGTCATATTTTGGCATTTACAAAAGTCCTGAGGGAAACTTAATCAAGGATGGTCACTCTGTCTGCAGAACATGCACAAAAAAAGTCGCTGCAATAGGGGTAAACACTTCAAATCTGCCGAGTTGTCCTGTGTGACCATCATCCACTGTTGTAGCGAACGCAAGGCAAGTTAACTTTGATCTCAATACTAAAACTACGTCTGGGAAATAATTGGGCACAAAATGTTGTTTTGAGTTGAAATATTTTATCTCACTCACTTGAAATAAATGTGAAGCTTCTGCGAAGACAAGTTCACAGCAAGTGGCTTTGAGCCAAAGACGAACGAACAAGTTCAAACAAGACTTAAGAGGGACATTTATAATGTATATTCATTGTCCACTTATAACGTTTTTTTTTTTTTTTTTTTTTTTAACCACATAATTACGGGGACATATTGAATCGAGATTAATGTCTCTATTCTTACCTGTTAAATCCATTTTGTACAGCGTACACAACTCGTCCGGACTAGATGATCACAACAATATTATCAAATTCTGTAAACAATAAATCAACTCTGATTTAATTTTCGATACAATCAAAAACGGAGACGCAAGATGACAAGTTGTATTTGAATGAAATGAGAGCGCGCGTCCATTGTGATGCATGGATGTGCGCTGTGTTATAATATGTTGCTATTGACGACGGTCATTATAAGGAAGGAAATGCCACAGAATAGAATCTTACTTTAAAAAGTGCATAGAGCTGCTCGTTTTATTTGTTGTTTGTTGATTCTCAAATATAAAACTTGTTGAAATGTTTTCAGTGTGAGCATCAGTTCTATTTTAACACTTTCATCTTGTTTTAACAAAACCGTGATAATATTGATAATCACGATAATTTCGGTCACTATAATCGTGATATGAAATTTTCATACCGTCCCATCCCTAATACATTTCAATCTCTTGGTTATATTATGTGATGGGTGATGTGCACAATTATATGGTAAATTGCATTGTCTACCCTTTTTAAAAAAAAATTCTGTAACCATTTAAGAACTTATCTGTGACCCATTTATTAATTTTTTTTAGTTCAACTATTTGGAACCTTCTGGTTTAAAGAATTTAGAAACTAATGGTCTGAAAGCTAAAAGGGTTCATATTATGCTTCATTATTGGTTTTAGTTTAAAAGCTTTAATGTTAAGTCACATACTGTACATTTATTGCGGCTCCTCTATTCCCTGTCTGAAACGTGCTGAATTCTACAAAGCCCCTCCTTCCCTGAAGCTCAGAGTGCTCTGATTGTCCAAACACCTTAAGCTTGTCTGAAATGTAACACCCTGTACCATTGTGAGCTTTAAGCAGTTGCAAACAGTTAATAATGTTGTTGGTTTTACCGTATCAATTTGAGCCCAAGTTGACTTTTCTAAAAATGGATGATCAGTTGAACGATTGGAAGCAACTTTGTGAGCACAACTTGAGCAGAAAGTTTCGCATTGGTAAGTACTTTGTATCTAGCCAGCTTTGTGCTTTCCCAGGTTCAGAAAGCTGTCCTCAGTAAAATGCGCTGTGCATAAGAGAACTTTTGGGTTGTACTGCTCAAACAGCTTTATAAATAAATATTAACATCAGATTCCTGATTTCATCTCTTTTTGGAGGGCCAAACAAAGCGGTTTTGTTTTCTCATCCTAGCACGAGATGTCTCCACGACATGACAACACTGCAATTCACTGAAGCCTTGTCTTCTCTTATTAGGCTCATATTTCACATTGTGACCGACATTTGAGGAAGTAATAGCTGGGCTTGGATCGAGGTGTTTAGAGCGGTGTTCTGTTAGAATAAATCCATTTGTGGGAGGCTGCACTTTGTAACTTTACAGATCTCATACACACAATAACAGATATATTACCCTAAAGAACTTTAAAAAGCATCAAATGACCCCTTTTAAAACCTCTGTGTGTGTGCAATGTCAATGTGGTAAATGAGGCATTACTTGAAATCAGGAGTGTCCGTTCGGAAGAGAAGCGCAGCGGCAGTGGATCTCGCAACTGGGGCTCTGTGAGAGACCAAATGAGGTGACTTCACATTTTATGTAGTTGTATATTATGTTTGATTGGAATATTCTTCCCAGTTTGCAACCCCCCCCCTCCATTGTCATCTTCCTTTTGTCCTGTAGTGAAATTGAAGAGGGGTCACCTAGTGAAGAGGTTGTTGAAACTGAGGAGACCCAAGAGGTAGTTGCAACTGATGGAGAAAACAGGTCTGTTTCGCACAGCTGCAGGAAATATCTTTTTGTTGTAACGCATAATGCTTGGTACTATTGTGCTGGCTTTATGAACTTGTCCTTTAAGTCATAATGGATGTTAATATATGATTGCTTGTCCTACAGACCATCTGAGACTGAGGAAGTGATTGAGGTTGCCATAGAGATGACACTGGATGAGTGGAAAGCCCTACAAGAGCAAAGCAGGCCCAAGGTAGAGCTGAATATTCGTAAGGCAGACACCCCTGTCCCGTCCAAGGCCTTGGTTATCCATAAGTCCAAACTCGTTCAGGTATGGAGTCTCATTCTTGGCTCAGAGTTTGTTGGGTGCATTCTGGTCTTGTAATTGCAGGTCTTTCTTTCTAGAAACATGATAATGGCATTGATGAAGAGGATGTGGTTTTCCGTCGCCCGGCCAACGACATTACCTGCCAACTGGAGATCAACTTTGGCAGCCTGGCTCGGCCCTCTCGTGGTGGGAGAGGTGGACGAGGTGGAGGTGGTCGTGGCCGTGGGGCTCCCTCTATGCCATCCCAAAGATCTCCACAAAAACTTGAATCTGTAAGTTAATGTTATATTGGTTGTATCAGAATGTGATCATGCCCCTGACAACACAGTGCTGTGAAATGCAAGACTTGCAAGCCAGCTTGTTCGTGCTGTGTGAGATAATGTGCCATTTGGTGGTTTTGGGCTAATTCATGTTTTGGTGTTTCCTAAGGCTCCAAACCCAGATGATCCAGAAGATTTCCCTGCACTGGCCTAGTGCTCCAGAGGAAGAGTGAAGATCAAACTGTTCTGCGACCCATGTTGGTAACACTGAAATGAGCAATGTGCACTTAAAATGGTAAAAAATAAAGAATGCACAAAGTTGGTTATTTGCATTTACTGTAATTGTCATCTTGTTAATCATTCTTTAACTTTTGCATGTGATTGGATTTAATATTGAGGCTGGCGAAGTGGTTTGTTCAAAAATAAAGCATGCAATTAAAGGCATCCACCTCCGCTGAATGAACACTTTATTGCTCAATCATAATGTGGACGGGTTAGCTCACCCAAAATTTAATTTACTCATCCTCATGATGTTCCAAAGCCCATTAGACCCATTAGACATGAAGATCTTTTTTGGATGAAATTAACGGTTCACGCAACTTCCACTTTGCTTCAAAGTTCATAAAGAAATTGTAAAACTAATCCATGTGAATTGAGTCCAAATTTTCTGAAGAGACATGATCTCTTAAATGCTAAACCGATTTAATGTAGGCTTTTATTCACATATAAACATTCATAAAGGCATACATCTGATATGGAAAACAGAAGCTAAAGCTTGATTGTGTGAGAACCAATGAGGTTCATTCTTGTTATGCAGCATGTTTGAGCTCCTGCAAGAACCAATGAGGTTCATTTTCATGTTACGCAGCACGTTCGAGCTTCAGCAAGAACTAGAGATGCACCGATTGATTGGAATTGGCCGATTTTTGACCGGTCAGTCTGACATATTCCGTTTTTATGCCGGTCAAATGCACACGGAACGCACATGTAGGAAACCTCGTGAATTACGGTTGCTTCACACCGCAAGCGTGAGCAGCGGGTTTTTTATTTTTATTTTTTAATTTTATTTTCCCCCCCCCCAGCGTGCATGTTAATCAATGAGTGCATTCACACTGGGAGCAGGAGCATTGAGTGAGCGTCGAGCAGCAGTGAGCGGGGGTTTCGGCACAGAGTCGGTTTTTGATGCGCTACTCAAATTAAGCGAAAGCACACTTTTGTTGGACAAAAGTGATTTCACCCCAAAAAATGCAGAGAATTTGCATGTCTGGTGTTTTAACAAGAACTGGAGTAGGCTATGTCAGAAAAGAAAATGAAGACTAAAAATTTATAGAAAATTGACCCATTTAACCCAATCGTTTCCCTGCACTTGCTTGAGTTTAGCGCTTTTTTAGCCTGGCTGGACGTGGCAGAAGAGAAGAACTGTTTGCGAAATAAAACTTGCCATTGATGTACACGTTATTGCAATAGTCGTGTGTGTTTTGAGAAATCTTTATACTGCAAGGCTATATTTATTGTATTTTTATTTATATTGTTTTATTGCCATTACCTCTTTTCATACAGAAGTTTAGTTTGCTAAATATATAATTTTAGTTGGATATTGGATGTGAAAAGAAAAAAATGGTTCTTGTGAATTTCCCACACCAGGAGTAATTTATAGTTCTATTTTATAGCGATTATGTTCTATGCAAAATGTTCTATTAAAGAGAAAATAGAAGATAAATATTTGTGTGTGCAGTAAAGTGGTTTGAAAAAATGAAATCAGAATCGGCAAGTCAAACTCAATGAGAAATCGGAATCGGCCAAGAAGATTGTAATCTGTGCATCTCTAGCAAGAACCAATGAGGTTTATTCTCGTGCGTCAAGCAGGTTCGGTTAATCTACTGTTTGTTTGCTGATCAATGTTTAAATGTAAATTTGTGTCTTTTGAAAATTGACTAAACCGCTAAATTCATATGGATAGTCTAACAATCTCTTAACTTTTTGAAGCGTCAATTTGGTAGTTGTGTAGACTGTCAATCGAGGGACAGAAATCGCTCTGATTTAATAAAATTTCATTTGTGTTCCGAAGAACATTGTTTTGAACAAAGTTGAACTGAAATGTAATTTTCTGTTTGAATTAGTCAAGCTTATACAGTATATACCATTCAGGAAGTTGAGCTTGAGCAACAAATCATTATATTAGATTGAAGGTTTATGTGAAGACTGGAGTAATGGCAGCTGAAATTTCAGTTACTGTATATTAATATAAAAAAAATCATATATTAATTTTTTACCGTGTGCTATATTTTTCAGTACATAAATGCAGCCTTGCTGAGCATGACACTTTCAGAAAAAAAAAGAAAAAAAATCTTATGGACCCTAAACTTCTGAACATTAGTGTGTAAACAGTGAACAGGGGCCTGTGTCAGAAAGGAGGTTTAAGTGAAAACTCTGAGTATGTTAACCCTGAAATGAGGTAAACTCTGGGTTTTCCGTTTCAGAATAGGAGGTATATCAAACCTGAGAAAGCAGAGTTATTCAAGGCCATTTCTGAAAGAGAGGTAACTTATACTCGGAGTCAGTTACCATGTTAACTTACTCTGTGAACCTAACCTGGTTGAGAGCAGGTTTTCTTATGTAAACCCAGAGTTTTTCTTTTAGTTAATGCATTTTGATGGAAAAAACAAGACAAAAATGCTAAGTAAGAAAAGCATTTTTTGCAGTGCAGTACATTCATTAAATTGCACATTTTTCTATATAACATTGGAGAGAGCACATTAGTAAAGCTGCTGTATCAGAGCGGGAAGGAAGATGTGCCTCGCTCTCACGCTCTTTCTGAGAGTTTTTGTGTTTCCTGGACACAAACTCATGAGATCCATCAAAGAGAAGTTTCACAGGATTGCAGGACCGTGGTGGAGAAATCGGTTTAAATGAGGCTAATCTGATAGATGACGTTCATTTGATAACATCTTGCTGTGACCTCTGAAAGTAACCTAATAATTAGATTTTCCTGTAGGATTTCCAATGTGGTTGTATGCATTGATGACATGCATATTCCCATCATCGCACCTTCCGAAAATGAAGGAGATTACTGTATGGAATGGAAGGATAGTCTGAGATATATGCCATAACCACCACCACAGCTGTTAAGTACTCACAAATTATTCACAATTTATTTGGTCATCTTTTTCCTACAAATACAAAAGCAACAGTTATTCTTTTTCCTGTTGGATTTTAATATTCTTCCAGTATTGTGTATCTCCTCTTCATCTATCAGTGATGGTGCAGGTCCAGCCTATATGCCTTCTTGCTGTTGGCCCAGTAGAAGTCAAATGTTAATTTCATTAACCTAATTAAAAAAATGTAACAGGTTGGATTAGAGAACATTTAATTATGTGAAAAGAGCATTATACTATGTGGAAACAGCTGCTGCACATTGAAATAGAAACTGAATTATATTTATTTAATGTCAAATGTTTGTAAAGTCATGTAGCCTACAGCCATGAACCTTTTATGCTTGAAGATTTAACTGATTTAATTAATTTATTGTTCATTTTTAGTTGCTGCCACTTTTTTTTTTTTTTTTTTTGCCTGTGGTATACCATGAAAATTAGTATTAGTTCAATAACTTACCTTTCTGTCAGTTTTCACATGATAATATAACAGTGAATAAGAATTATACTTGTGTATTGACTCGGAAGTATGTGGACGTCTTTTTGTCGGGTGCTGTTGCCATGGTGAATCGTAATTTCGGAGCTCCATTAATCATGGCTTTTCATAGTCGTGGTGCACGTGCTTAACTCAGAGTCAACCTACTCAGAGTTGACTGAACTAGATCAATTCAGCTGTTCTGAAACTGAAAACTTCCCATCTCAGGGTAAGTTAATTCAGAGTTTAAGTTTTAACTCGGAGTTGGTTGAACCTCCTTATTGAAACAGGCCCCAGGAAATTCAAAATCAATTTGTGAGTTTAAAGTGTTTATTTCGAGTTAAAGCAGCAATGATGGATATCGGAGATGGGTTAGAGATATATTTCAAACCGGTAACTCTTTAACTGCAGTCCAAATGAACCATTTGATCTCAGCCTCTTTTCAGTACAGTTCTTTACTGTACCACCAGGGGGCATAACACCCCAGAGAATAAGAGAAATCTGACCCTTGTGCTCCTGCGTCCAGTCAGATGTCCATTGTACTTCTATGCTATTTCCCTTGTGCTGTGGTGAAAAACTGGATCACTGATCTGATACTGTCACCCACTGCTTGAAAAATTACTTGATAAAGTTCTGATGTCAGGAAATACTGCTTGCTGTGTGTGTGTAGACAAGTTTCCTCTAAGCTCACAGTGCTTTGGCTGGTGATGGAATGTCACACTGCTAGTCATATAGTGAAAGGAAATTAAATTTACAATGGTCTGTTTCCTCCAACTCACCGTGTATCACTATAGATTTTGGCAGATTGCTAGACATACTGCCAATCTTGCTGAAAAGAACCAGGGAGCTCTGTCCTGCAAGCCTGGCAACAGTGAACTCTGGAATCAGATTCCTCAGTGAGGAAATGGACAGTAGTGAAAGAAACTATCATCTGCTGAATTCACTTTTTTTCAGCATCGCTGTCCCTCTTGATTGCTCTGACACTCTTATCTTTGAGCTATAAGAGTCTTGTCTTCGTGTAGTCATATAATATACACTGTTTTAGTCTTTGAAGAGAGTCTGTTGTTTTTTTAAGGGGGATTGAGCCAGATTCCCGTGGCTGCGTTGACACTGAGGTGATTGTAAATGTTAGGCTTAAATGTTCTTTCTGCATTCTCAGGGATGTTTTTTCTGTGGATAGTGTTGAGCTGGTGAAACGCAAACATGCATGAACTCATTGTAGCTGACAGAGTGAATCCAGATGGATAAAGCAGTGATACTGGAAGGATGTGTGTACAATATTTTCTGCACCCAAGTCCAAAGTTTTCTTTGTCTTGGCATCTTGTTTTCCCATCAGCTCTTTTCCTTGCTCTTTCCCTCTGTATTTAAGTGGCTATGTTGGAGATCATGAACTGTGTGACTATAATTAGCTGTCAACTGTTTTGAATTAATATAGATCCATTGGGGCGTAGAAACAAATGGTGATTGATAGTTGGCCTCGGGACCCAAAGAGTGATTGATTCAGTGTGGTGTTGAATTTGGTGTAACCCCAAAAAGCATTTATACCTTTGTCGTTTATTTTTCCTGAACAAATGTTAGGCTAAATCTTAAACAATTGAGATCTTGTTTTCCTTCAGATTATTGTATCACAGGCTTTTGCTTAGTGTTGCTACAGATGCAGTGAAGCGGTCGGTCCTAAGCAACGTGAGATGATCTGAACTAAGCTGACATTAAAAGTCTTGGACCTGCTTGTATTTCATCCGTGTTGGATTTGTTCATGTTATCCTCCTGGGACCTAAAAAAATAAACCATTTGGAATTTAAGTGTTTTTTTTTTTATGACATTTATAGTGTTTGGAGAAATAAATTCTCTGTAGAGAATTCAGGACTTGGGTACTAAGAAAATAAAGGTAAGAGACTAATATAAATTCTTAGGTTTTGTGCTCAATTCCTTCACAGTCCTCTGCACTGATTATATATAGTTGACAGATGTTTATATTTTATATTTGTGTATGTACACTGGTGTACATATGTACACTGGTGTACAAACTTCCACTAAATATTTGCAGATATTTTCTCAACCATGTTATAAAAGATTTTACAGAATGATTTAATATAACATTTACGTCCTGGTTTCTTACACACTTCTTTTTTGTTTTAAAAACATTGATGAAAAGCGTTTCCAACTGTATATTGGGTACATTTTTATTGTTATGCTTTTGCACTACAAAAATAGTGTTGAAGTTTCATGGAAGTTTCTTATAGTTACTAGTTAAGTCATATTTGTAAAATCGTACTCCAGAGATGTTTATTATACAAAAACGATTTGAAAATCAATCAAATGCAAAATGATGCAATCCTTTTTTTTATAATAATTACATTGCTGGATCCTGGTAGGACATGAATTGTAATGAGCTAGAGAGAGATCGGTTTGGATGAAGGCAAATTATGGTGCAGTTTTATATATATATATATATATATATATATATATATATATTAATCTGCATCATTTTTTTTTTACTGTGGTGTCTCAAGGTTGTGCTCCATGGTAAATAGGTGTAGAGCTCAAAGAGACAAACCCAACATATTGATTAGGGCTTTAAGGCTAGAGCCGTTACAAACCTTGAATCCAGAAGAGCATGTACTTGTCGACTAAGAAAATGGAGTCTGATAAACCACATGCTACGTTTAGGACTCAATTACATTCATCTCACACAAAGAAATTCTACTTCACAGAACAATTGTTTACTACAAGACAAACTGCACAAGACTCTGCTTGTTTTGATTTAATTATGCATACTGCAATATACACATATTTGTACTGTTTTTATACACATTCGATGTACGTGTTTTCAAACAGGCTGGACATATCAAAGTCTTAACCCATATCATTAATAATAAGCAGCTAATCAATCAGGGCTTTGGAGACACAGGCTGCTTTTTCCCTGCAGGGAGAGAGGAGGCCAATCAGCAGTGCCCATGTTCATTATTAATTCAGTAGCTATGGGACCTCTTAGCTCTCTACCCCACTGAGTATAGAGATCTGTGTCAGCACAAAGTGTATTCATCACAATTCGGACTTCTTGGTATTGATAATGTCTACTTTGTTAAATATATTGAAGCAACAAGTAATATTAGTCATCACTATGGATAATTAACATACATGAGGTGTTATGTATTGAATTATAGGTATTACAAATTCTATTTAAGATGCAGTGCTGTCTTTTTTTATGTATGTGGATAAGTATCAAGAGTTGAACGGTGAAATCACAGGCAGTGGTAAAACTAGTTGTTGAATCAGCTGTCATCTTCAAGCAAACTTATTTATAAGAAGTGAAGTCCAAGTATAGTAACTCATACTCGGAATTTGTCCTCTGCATTTAACCCATCCAAGTTAGTGCACACAAATTAGGAGCAGTGAGTAGTGAACATACAGACACACAGCAGTGGCGGTTCTACATTGAATTACACCCTGGGCGAGACCACCTTCGAGCCCCCCCCCCCCCCCCCCCCCTAAATAAATAAATAAATAACACACACATTATCCACAAACAGTCATATTTTATTATAACAACATAAGTTAAAGAGAAAATTATATTTCTCAATTGCACAAATCCTTCATTACAGTACATCCAACATTGCCAAAAGACAATGAACACAATTCTGCACAAACTATGACTGTTTAAGTTATCAGAACTTAAATATACACTATATATATAAATGTGCCAAAAATATATACAATCAGATATATAAAAAATTTAACAAGAGCAGAGAGCAACAATAATATAAAACATTAAGAATAATATACAAATAAAATATAGAATAAATATTCTATAGCACAAATACTTTATCACACAAATGTGAAAACACACTAAAGAGAATCTAATTATTACACTATTGTACTAAGAACAGAACATCGGCTGTCATCATGAGGCCATTATAACTGTGTCATGAATATTTTTCTTGACCTCAACAAAGGAGGTACAAATTGAATTTGTCATTAAAATGTCATTGTACCACTGTAGTTGAGGTCAAGAAAAGTATACATGACTTGAAACTACCTACAGATTTGAAAATTCCGTTGGCTAATTACAGGGCCTAACGTTAACCCAACTGATGGAAATAAATAATAACTGGACTTGTAACAGTTTTGTTGCAAAGCACGGTGAAATTAGATCTCGTGTTTGTTGACTTAAAACCTAATGATTGTTGTATAAGCATAACAAGCATCATAGCAAAAAGGCTAAGAAACGTAAGAGACGAGTTACCCACAATTAACATTAGCCCTTCATTCATGACAACACGGATACCGTAATCATACCACAGAGAGAACATAGTTGCATACCTTTATCTTTTGCTCGTTTCTCCTCTTCTTCTTTTCTTTTCTTTTTTCGAAATTGTGCACACCTGATGGCTTTGACCTTTTCCTGTCCATCTCTGTTTATTTGGCACTCGACAATCAACAGATTTCCCATCCCCCGTCACTCACGTCACGAGTCACGACCAGAGGTCAAGACTAAACCAATTCACCTTGGTGAGGTGACCCACATAATCGTTTTGTATTACTTATTTTTATTAGCCATTTCACACAATTCAGAAAAACTAAAATTTGCAGGAACTATAGGCCTGTATTTACAATATTATGAATGAAATGTGCGTTATTTTGGAAGAAAGTCGAGGTGGTGTGACTGACTTAAGCCCACTAATTACATTGGAGTATTGGTGATACAGTGCTCCTGTTACGCGCTGCCGCGCCGCCTCTGCATGCGGTGTGTGAATGCTCTAATCTGTTAACATGGGCGCCGAAAGAAATACGCACTGCTAACGCGTGCAGTGTGAAACCGGCGTCACACACGGCACCTTCTCAGCAAGCAGGGGGGCCAATTTGCCAATTCCCCACACAGTGAAATGATAGATAATAGAAAACCGTTTTTTTTTTTAACTGCTCATGCTGCCCCCCATGTGACATGAAAAAATGCCGCCCCCGGCGACTGCCCGGTTCGCCCGTGCCTAAAACCGCTACTGACACACAGCAAACCACAGATACACTGCAAACCACACACACCCTGAGCAGTGGGCTCCTAATCATTTCCTAATTATTTTATAAAATATAAAAATAAAGATGTTTATGACAGCAAGAGTAAATTTTGTGGTTGGGATTTTGCAGACTCTTTCTGTCAGTTACACTGTTACAAATGACTGTTTTTATGAGTTGGTCATTAAGTCATTAATTCAAAAGATTTGTTCAAAACATGGATTTGCTCATAAATAAAACAAGTGACTGTCTTTATGAGTGAGTCACTGAATAGTTCATTCAACCGATTTGTTCGAAACACTGATTGGAACAATCTAAGTGAATTGTTGAATCATTCATTCAACCATTTCATCCAAAACACTGATTCAAACAGAAACAAAACACAGCTTACTGTGTGTTTCTCTGAGACGTTTTGTTTTAAACTTACTGTGTTGATGACACGGCATATGTTCACTCCTCAGACTGGGAATTATGCATTTCGATGGCAACACTCAACGCCCAAATGAATCTGCAATGGTCACATGATACAAATAGGGGCTCTCAGAAAATTCCCAGTTTACAAGCTGTAATTACGAGTTCTACAAGGACGTGAACGCATTTTACAAGTTTGAATCCCGTTATTGCGACATGGCATGAACACATCTTTCTTCACCATTGGAGCAAAAACAAAAATAAATGAACTAATATTGTGTCAAAAAAGTAATTTACTGTTTATTGACCTGTTGTATTAGAGCAAAGTCACACTGTTTTCCGAATATCAGCAAGGCTGTAAACAACACTCTTCTTCCTTGTGTGATATGGCTTAAATATTCAATCCTTTTGTAATATATATATTTTTTGTAATAATGTGATTACTATGAGGGCCAAATCAATAGCTTATATTTCACAGTTGAAGATTTTCTATTTTTAAGAGACATGTGACTAAAGTTCCTGCACCGGTTTCCATGGTTGCATTTGAGGGTAAAACTTTTTTTTCTTTATGGTTCTTTATCATTTCAATGTCATTGTGATGAAAAATTACTAACCTTGTTTGAAACATCTTCAGAGATGACTAATCAAAATATTAGTATTCCAGAACCAGAGTTGGACAGCCAGCTCAGGACTGTTTGCAATGTTCAAATTACTTATTCTTTTTCATTAAAACACAAGCAGGTCGCTGGAGATCTGCTGTATTCCATGCGGTTTATGTCTTTTTAGGGCACAGACAGTGTGTGGTCTGACCTACCCTGGCCCAACCATGTCATCTAGTCTATTGAATGTGGATAAATGCCCTCAGGTGATTCTCTTTTAGTCAGTTGCTGATCTCCCTGTGGTGTGATACAACATGGCCCTGACAGGTTATGGAAGTGCAGTCCAAACACAGCACTGTAGAGCTGTTTAATTAGTTCACACTCTCCATGGTAAGCACCCAGAAGGCTCCTGCACACTTACTTTATCTTAATGTGTTTACTGTTAGAAATAACCTAGGGCACATTTATCACCAGGGACCGACCTCCTTGCTTCCTTCGAGAGTCGAGGCCGTACAGGCGATGTTGTTCTTCTCTAAGCTGCAAATCCAGTGGCACTTTTTGCAACTGTGTACGTCTTTATTTTAACTATGCATAAGCAGTGTTGTGCAATAATAAGATATGTGTAGGCATGTGACGGCTATGAATATTTCATTTGAGATGTGATTTTAGCAACAAACAATCTGTGAGCTGTAGGTCAAGGACTATTTGTTTTGCATGCATATGTATGACCGCTTTGGCCTGAGGGATGTGAATATCCGTTTCCTTTTATTATGTTATTATTAACATCCTGAGACTGTGCCAGAACTTTCCATGACCATGTAAAGGTCATTGTAATGGCTCTAGCGGGTGGTGAGGTGGGCACCTGCCCTATAAACCCCTCCTGGGATCCTCAGAAGGGCATTTCATTTGGTTGTCTTCATTTTGTTTGTGAAAAAATGGTACAGAGCTCAGGTGTGCAATACCTGCATTCATTTATACAATGTGCTAAACCTGTTTCTGGCTGAGGAAAGCACTGCTAATCTTTAGTATTTGAAAACGTAAGACCTGTAGGGGTGAGGTAGATCATGTTGTGTATGACTGTATGTAAGTTGTGGAAGCTTGTGGATGTAAGTTTCCTTAGTGGCCCATTATCAAATATTTAGGTTGCTTGTCTAGACTACAAGTTTAATCTTGTAGCATTGTTAAAGTGCAATGGAGCAACCTAGTATTGACGCGAATTACCATAGGAATGTAAATAGGAAGGCTAGTCTTTTGATATTTGAATGGTTTATTTTAAATGTTCATTGTTTACTCATTTTAACCCATGTGCTGCCTTTGTTTTTTGTTTTTCAGAGGAACACACAAATAGTAGTTTTTATTTTCAACTTTCACAGTGACTAGATCAGTGTTTATCTTCAAAAAGATACACTTTTAACAAAGTCAATATTTTGCATCAAATCGAGTTTGTTCTCAGACATTAAAAGTATGAAAATTCTGCTTTGATGTTTTAAGAAGAAGATGTCTTCCAGAGGGAATCATGATATTTGATGTGCGAGGAACAGATTGAAATTTAAGCTATATGGCAAAGATCTGTGAAGACACTGTATACGTGTTTGCAAAGACACAAGGATGAGTAAATAATAACACCATTTAAATTTTTATGATGTAAAAATGTATGTATTCACACCATGAAACTTTTTTTTATGAAAAATGAATTGCGCAAACCGCGTCTTTACTCATATAACATTTATAATAGAGTTTTCAAAGTGTATATGTTAGAGCTGTCGGGAGAAAGTTTGTTACAATAAATACAAGAAATTAACATGGATCATTCGAAATGGCTAACCTCAAGGGAATCACCAGTTATGAAAAAAACTATTTGTCCATTTGCTCTGATAAGATACCCTGTATCCAAATGTACACAGAGACCTCGAACCACATAGATCCGCGCAGAGGAGCTAAAGTGCAACCAAAACCATGTTCTTTCACAAGACATGCTATTTTTATATAGTTATAGTGTAGATAAGATACATTTCTGCTCATCAGCAACAAGCTTTTTGCATCTCTAAAGGCCCCTTGACAGGGTATGTATCTGAGAAGATCACTATTTTGTTGCATATTGACATGTTGACTGGGTAGTGGTGAGAACGATTTGTCCAGGTGGGAACATTTGATATGCGGACCTTCAAGGGTGGTCACTCAGATCTCCATATCACAGTGGGCCACAACAACTTTGGAGATTTGTATTTGGTGTTTCCCTAGTGTTTCAGAAATGAAACATAACCTGTTTTTGCCTCATAAAAAAAGTGGTGCCGCCCATTGACTTGCATGAGCCTTTTGACCTGAAAATGTGTCAGGAATGGTGAGGAAAACTAAAGCATGAGCAATAATCATTTGAGGTTAAATATGTGCTTATGTTAGTACATGAACTAGCCATGAATTAGTAAGATAAAATGAAATGTGTTGATAGATACTGATGTATAAGGTGTCTGTGTTTGTTTGTCAGCGTGTATTACACACAGTGAGTCTGCAGATAAACAAAATAAATAGGAGTCCACAGGAGAGTGTGGCTCACGCTAATGATGACTGTTTAATTGAAATTAGAAGAGAGACAGCTCTCTCTGCCTCTGTTCTTCCTCCTTCTCTGTTTTGTCTGGGATGTGGCTTGAGCTGCAATAGTAATTACCGTTTAGTCTGAGGGAAGAAAGTCGCAGTGCTGCTTTCGACAACAGCGTTTGACTCCTTGGGAAGTTTTCAAGTCAAACAAGCCTATGCAAAATTGCAGCTGCTTAACACCATCATTATTATTTTCGCCAAATGAAGGCACAGAGGCTGTTTGCACACCCATGCTTGGCATTACCAAAAACATTTTAACAGGGAACTATGAAAATTATATTCATTGATTTCTTTCAGTTGAGTCTTTGGTGTTTGAGTTACGGTTGAAGAAATTAGCACGCTTTACAATGATACACATGAACAGACAGTTTTTTCCCCCCAGCGTTTATGTAGCAAAACTCACTACTGAGGGTTAACTTTTCTTAAATCATGAAGTCCTAATAAAATGAATAGGCTATACTTTTCCATGTGAAATTATATTTGTGCTTATAGATTCCATTCAGGGCATAAAATTCAACTACACTCAAATTTCTTAAAAAAAAAAAACGGCACTACAAAGAACACAAAATTGCTAATTACTTTGAAGTTACTTGAAAGTAGTAATATATGACTGTCTGATGATATATTTGATCATTTAATCAGAGCTGTTTTTGAATGAATATATTCAGTTAGAGTTATAACATTAAATGTGAACTAAAAAAACATTAATTTATGTAATGGAGTCAAAAACATAGGAAGGAAACTGAGTCATTGTTCTATTCATATTTCACCTGAAATAAGCAACAAAGAAATGAATAGAATGAACTACTACTATATCCATCTTTCTTTTAGCAAAACGATTCAGTTGCTCTCTAAACAGTCAATATATGAATACCAGATGGATTGTGTAGTTGTACATTTTTAGAGCAAATGAGAGTATTTATGAGACTGCTAAATGGAGAATATGTGTAAAATGGCAGTAACTTCTGCTATGGCACCATCAGAAATAGTTTCAATTTACATAACAAATGCATTTATTTGAAAGAAATGTTTTAGGTCTGTTGACTTATATTGTTCTTGTGAAGAAATATTCTACAGATGAATTTTGGCATGAAACACGTCTGCACAAATGATTCATTTGATGAAATGAGGAAAAAATCTCAGGACACAATGATGAGGAAGAGATGAACTTTCACATGAGTCGTTTCTTTGATGTCTGTATGAAGCTTCGTGGACACATAATTGGTCTTTCTTTTAATTACTGATGATTTTATGTTACTTTAGCCTGTCATAGTATTTAGCAAAGCAAAGCAGATGTTTTGCTTGATCCTTTAATAATTCCAAATCAAATCAAATTGTTCCTTTTGTTTGACATTACTGTACACAAACTATAAACTGTAGACATGACTAATGATATCTACATTTGGCTACGCGCTACTTTGTCACGTGGCGTGTTCACACAAGGTCATATATGATGAAATGTCTAAAAAAGTTTGCAATCTCATGATCACTTTATATGCCTGTATAAGCAGTCAGACTTTTCTGGATTCAAATATAATGATGCATTGTTATTTTTTACCTTTTATTTTAATGCAAGTAAAAAAAAAAACATTTGCTTAGTTTGTGGGTGGATTATATGACTACAAAACATGTGTGACAATATAGTCTATATATATATTTTTTTATGATATTGTAAGCCTAAATATTTGATTTGAAAGAGTATGGGTTATTTTCATATTGATGTTGTCTTCATAGTCAAGCCAGTGTAATTACTTGCCCTCTGATATTTTATCTGGTTATTTATCATGTTTTCGGGGAAATCTTCCCTCCAAGTAACCATGACATTGTTATTTGTTGAGGACAAATGCATTTAAAAATGTCTCACTGCTTGGAAACGGGAACGTATGTTTGTCGTTCCCAGGGTAAACAAACAGATTGATTCAGCTTTGCTCCCGTGTTTTCAAGAGCCTTTTAGTGGCATGCTTACCGTGTAGGGCTTGGAGCAAATGGATGGCCGCTGAAAATGATGCTTTCATCCACTGCAAGGAACGTGCGGGAGTGCGTAAGATGAAATGGCCTGTCATTGTCAGCGGGAGCCAGCACCTGCAGCTATTGCATGTTGAGCTAATTTCACCCGGAAAAAAAAAGAGTTTGCTATTCTTCCAAAACAGAAATCCAAAGGAAAAGTCGACTGTAGAAATAACATCATAGCTCTTTCCTCTGACAGGATGGAAATCAAAATGAAAGCTCTGTGTTCTATGGTGGGAATTCAGGCAGTTTTTGTGGGGGATGAATTTTGCTTTCCCCGTGCACTTACTCAATCTCTCAATATGAATAACACATTGTTGCAGTGAATTGTGCCAGCACAAACAAAACAGCGAGAGAAGGAGGGGACTTTCAGTACCATTGTTTAAAACGCTCTAAAAGACGTTAAACAAACCAAAGATTGATTCTGCATTTGGTTTGATTTGAACAGATGACCCAAGGATTACTGGAAGCGAAGGGCATTATGGGACATTAGACTCAGAAGCCGCAGCTCTTATGAACTCTTTCAACAGTGACACATGAGCGATGAAAACTGGAGAAAAAGAAAGCCTCATAAAACATAACCCTGCTCTCCTCTCAGCGACCCTGTCTATCCGGTGACAGACTGAGGAAATCTCATTTCCTCTCCCCAGGTCTCCCCGCTGCCTATTTTCATAAAGTTATGAGTCACCGTTCGGACTGGGTTTCTCGCGCACTCGCCCCCTTGCGGGGACAGCGTTTGGTTGATCCCTTAGGACGGGATTAGAAGTATTATATGTCAAAAGATACAATGTAACTCGACACAGTACTCGGAGAATAAGTGTATGTCACCAAGGGCTTAAGGTTTAGCTGGTTAGCATGGCCCTGTTTGCCCCTCCTGGTAGATTTAGGAACTACATCAAATGTTTGTTCCAAACAAGCGTTATTCTCCACTGACAGAAATTAGCCTTGTATTCTGATTTGTATTTGTAACATTTTACTAGTATAGTAATTTTTTGTCTTTTTAGTTTTTTTTTTTACTAGAGTAACATAGTGCTTTCTTTTTTCTGCAGAACACAAAGGAAAATACTTTAAAATTGGCATACAATTTTTGTTTTTTGATCTACATTGAAATAACATTCCAGTGAAACGACAGACTTCTCTCTGATGATGTATGCAGGACTTCTCCAATCATTTAGTCCACTTAAACCCCGCCCGTTTATTACAACCAACTGCAAGCTCCCAATCAATCGATCTGCCTCCATCCAGTCAACAACCGATGGACAGAACCCTATAAAAAATCAGTTTCACTTGGATGCACGTCACAATATGAAAAAAAAAGGATCTGTCGGTACTTTCATTTAATTGCCACTTTAATGAATGTCCTTTTCGGTGAATTTAATATAATGGTAGTACATATTTGCTTACTTTTAGACTTAATGAAGCACCCAAGAATGTTTGCAAAGAATTAAATGTGGCTGTTAATTTTCTAAATGCTTTTTGGTATACAACAACTCAGCGTTTAAGCAACTGTAAAGCACTTCTCACTAAAGTATAGTATGTTACAGAAATTAAGCTTTTAATTTGGTTAAAATGGCATTAAAACACCAGCAGAGGAAGAAGAAAAAAAGCTACATTTTCGCTTAACTATTGTACTTTGAAATGCTAGGTGCACAGGAGAGCAATAGCGGTCTCCAAAATTTTAAGGTACATTTTCTTTAAATTTTGGTTTGTTTTTCAGTAAAACTGATTTTAGTATTTAAAACATGATTAGAGAGCCCTAGGTATTTTTTGCTGACACCTCTTGGTGCTTTTTTAAGCGTTCATCTAAGTGAATAGATTTAAATTTGCAAAGCAACTGCCATTGAGATGAATGCGAATACTAATGGCTCGCTTTCTAGAACTCTTTGACTGTCACTGTGGAGAAACAGCAGTTTATCACATGTTGTAGAGCTGTGTGCTAGCTGATGCTGCTCGGTGGCATGTTGAGAACAGGACGCTAAAGGGTAAAAGACAGAAACAGCTGGATTGTTTAGGGAAGGAGATGGAATCTGTATGGAGATGAAGGAGCAGGGTAAAGGGAGGTGATTAGCTAGTGATTCATCAACTCTGCCTGCTGAGTGGCTGTACTGACGGCAAGCAGTGTACAGGCCATGAGATGAGTACCGGCTCTAATGCAGTAATTTGCAGACTCTTGCTTTTCAGAGACGTGGGGCAATAAAGCATGCTGACGATAAAAATGATACAATTACCGGAGCTCTCCTGATGCTTAATTGCATCTGATCGCTTTTTATCCCCTGCTTGACAAACCCTGCTGAACTGCTCAGCATTAATGAAAGCTTATCACCAACTGGCTCACTCCCGTATGGCCACTCTTTCTCTCTCCGGAAGGAAACACCAGTGGCACCATGTGCTGTAGTGTGATTGGATGATTCTGTGAATTCTGAAGAGTGTGTAAAAACCATTAGCTCTGATATCATGATCATATATAGCATTTTTCATCTTTTTAAACTTTTCAGGGCAAGTACCACATCTGATCAAATCGGAAACTTCAACAGTGTCCCAACAGTGTAATTTATTCAGAATTGAGTATTTATCTATTTGACTGCAGGGATTGAAAGGACTGGGTCACACAGAACACATTTTTGCTGTTAAAAAACGCAGGTCAGTGAAACGAAACAAAAAAAAAAAAGGTCTAGAGACGGGTTTTTAGAAGCGCATTGGTCATATACGTCCGTCTAGTGCGGGATTACATAGAAAAACAACGGAAAAGAAGTGCATTGGAATGGAAAAACGCATTCTGTGGAACTAAGAGTGTCATAATGTCACATTTTGATTTGATTTATACAGTATTCTTGCAGTTTAGGTAAATCAGATAATGCTATTTTAAGACACAAGAGAGTATATAGATGCTTAATTTAATTATATTTAACAAATACATTTCTACTGTAATATTTAAAAATATAATGGTGAGAAAGTACGTTTTTCCAGTTATTTTTTAATTTACCTGTTTAAGTTTTTAATAAAAAAAATAAATTGCTAATAAAAAATGATTGTATTAAATTTTAGAACCAGTTTGCGAACTATCCTTTCTTATCCTTCATTATGTTCTTGCTGGAAAAAAAAAGACAGCAGCCTATAGCAAAAGCTGGGTTTCAGCTGGTAAGCTAGCTGGTTTCCCAGTCTGACTAGCAAATAGAACTATTAATTTGATAATTAACACATACAATCATCTTTATCTGCCTGGCCTCATTTTGTAACAAGAATTACACAGTACTTTCTCTGGATGGACCATTAGATCTCACATAATCGCAATTGTTTGGCCATACAGCTGAACTCGACCGTGAGTTACAGCGGAGTTGCATCTTCACATTAAAAGCTCCCTCGATTTAGATAGAAGGCATCTTTTATTCTCATTATATTCTGGTTTTGGCTGTTAAGCACTTAATGAGCTACAAGGGAGCCGTTTAGCTCACCATTAGGCCTGAGCATGTTCTCAGAGGACATGTTTATGGCCTTTACATGTGGTACTTTTGTTCAATTAGATTGAATAGAAAAGCCCAGGAGAATGTGGACAAACAGAAGAAGACTGATAGCCAAAGTAATTAGGGTTTATCTTTTGACAGAGCCACACTTTGGGTCAGTTCGGCAAACAGATGATAACAATACACAGACTTGTTAGTTATGCCTGTGGGTCTGTAAGTGCTGTTGACTGTCTCTGGTCATTACGGATTTTCATGCCAACTAACCCATTGCCATATCCAGCATTGGCGTGTGAGCGACGGTGAGGCCTTCGGAGAGAGAAAATAAGGAGACTTTGTGACATTTATTGTGGTTATGCAGTTGCGGTTTGTTGGCGAGACTTAAACATTTCAAGCATTTAATGCCCAATTATTGAATTCTCCTCGTCCTCTGACTGTCCTTGAACATCTCAGTATTTCACTTTTGTCTGTGACCTTTTGATAAATGCCAGTCCAGTTGTAAAAATGGAACAATAAAACCATTATTTTAATATAACACTTCATCATGTCAGCTCTCTTATTTTGCTAATGAGGAGGCTCATTTCTCAGGCTGGTTGTGTCAAGTCCTTGTCTTATTATGCAATGGCATTTAAAATGTCCATGTTCAACAGATTTATATCTTAATCACTTGTCTATAAATTTCCCACACAGATAGGCAATATTTCATAAGAATTAGGCATGAATAAATAATCTTTAAGGCATCTCCATTATATTCTTCCTGCTGTGCATCATTATATCTTCACAATGCACAAGTAGTGGGCACATTATGTTATGTCTGCTCGATACATTCATATATATATAAAAATTCGAAGACATTCTTTTTTTTTATCAAATGATGTCTTGATTTATTTTGACCTTCATTGTATACCGTCAAGTTATTTTTCTTGTTGTGCTTCCTAGTGCACTTGCATTATGGATTAAGACCTTTTTGTTAACTTTCTGACTATGTGACCCTGGATCACAAAATCAGTCACAAGTCGCACGGGTATATTTGTGGCAATTGCCAACAATTCATTGTATGGTCAAAATTATCGATTTTACTTTTATGGCAAAAATCATTAGGATATTTAGGATAAGTAAAGATCACGTTTCATGAAGATATGTTGTAAATTTCCTACCGTAAATATATAAAACATTTATTTTTGTGAGTGAATGGAGCACAATCGCGAACATAAATGGACAACTTTAAAGGTGATTTTCTCAATGTTTCAATTTTTTTTGCACCCTCAGATTCCAGATTTTCAAATAGTTGTATCTCGGCCAAATATTGTCCTGTCCTAACAAACCATACATCAATGGAAAGCTTATTTATTCGGCTTTCGTGTGATGCATAAATTTCAATTTCAAATAATTGACCCATGTGACTGGTTTTGTGGTCCAGGGTCACATATGATGGTAGTATCAAATACTGTTGGCATCCCCTTCTATTAAAATGGAAATTAAATTGCAATAACAAAGTCACGTCAGGTATGATCCTTACTTTAAAGTTGCAGTAGGGAGTTTTGAGAAAATGTTGACTTAGCCTGAAAATTTGAACAAGCACAACTTCCAGGTCCAACCCCCTTGCTCTCTGCTGCGCTACAGCCCTCCCTCCACAGCGGAGCCTGCCGTGAACGCGCAGGCTAGTAAACAGGACCACCGATGACGGCAGATTATAAACAGTTATGGAACATTCACTAATAGGGACGAAACATCAACAATATGCTTTACATTGACTATGGCCTGCCCATACTTTGACTACAAACTTGGTCCTCAAATCATTATGTATTTTGCAATACATGTAACTTTATAAAGTTGCACTCTTTCTATAAGTTATAAATAGCTAGTAAGATAACGTTAAAGGATTAGTTCACTTTCAAAAAAAACTTTTGCTGATAATTTACTCACCCCCATGTCATCCAAGATGTCCATGTCTTTCTTTCTTCAGTCGAAAAGAAATTAAGGTTTTTGATGAAAACATTCCAGGCTTTTTCTCCATATAATGGACTTCAATAGGACACAAACGTTTCAAGGACCAAATGACAGTTTCAGTGCAGCTTCAAAGGGCTTTAAACGATACCAGACGATGAATAAGGGTCTTATCTAGCGAAACGATCGGTCATTTCAAAAATAAATAAAAAACTTTAAGTTTTATAAGCACAAATGCTTGCCTTGCTCTGTTCTGTGATGCACGTTCGTGACTCTCCTGTTTGAACTCGTTCATCAAAATGAACAAATCTTTTTCTAATCATTTCGTTCGTTGAATCAACGAAATGACTCCGAAAAAGACTCGTTCGAAATGAACGAATCTTTTTGCGAGTCATTTCGTTCTTTGAAAGAACGAAATGACTCGAAAAAAGATTCGTTCATTTGGATGAACGAGTTCGAACAGGAGAGTCACGAACGACGGTACGCGCTCGCGCTGTGCAAGAGAGGGGTGATCAGCGCGTACACGAGCGTGATTGACACTGCTAAGACATTCCTCCTGGCTCTGATTGGTTGTTTCTGACCGGGAGCGGTGTATTTCTGCAAATGGCAATAGGATCACAGGGAGGAGCCAGAGGAGCTTGATTTTTTCCACAGATTATCTGTCTCATATTCTACTGTGAGGACATAATGACAGTTTTAACAAATATTTGTTTACAAAAGCTACCTACTGGAGCTTGAATACCTCATTTAATTATGTTAATAATGTCATAATTAAAGTCAATTAATTTATTTCAAAGGGTTTCATGATGCATCCAGAGCGCATGATCCATAGAGATCCCAATGCTGTTAGAATCATGAAATCACAGACATCCTGTTAATAGTTATAACTCAAACATTATGTAGAAAACTAATCCCGTCCGAAAGGTGCTACTGAGTGTGTATCACTCAGATTTAAATTTTATTACATAAAGATTACATGTATTAGAAGTAATTTGCCTGCCGTGTAATGAACAGCTATATGGACACCCTCCGAAATGCCACTCAAATTATTTTGTGTTATCAGAACCGTTAGGCATTTCGTTCCAATTGGAGCGGTTAACATCCTCTGGAGGGATGATTGCCACAGTTATGACTACCTCCTAATATACTATGAAAGGTTTACGAGGTGTAGTATGTAAGTGAATTCAAGCACGAGTCAGCCGTCGTGGGTGCGAAGCTCAGGTGATTTGTTTGGAGAGGTAATCAGGCCCAGCTTTGGATGATTTCACATTAACTGAATGAGACGTGATTGAATCTCTCCATGTGGGCGCTGTTATGACAGAGGCTGGAATACAGAAAACACATCCGTCTGCTCTCTGGCTAATCTTTATGGTATGGTAATATGATGTTTGGCCTGTTCGCTGGCTGACTCCTGCATCCCCGCTGTGTTGTCGGTCGAGGTTTGTTGACATTAGTGAACTTGGGCTCTGATACTTTGAGTGCAGAGACATCCTGCCTCACCAGGTTTGTGTGATGAAAACACATAAAGCATGCATGCTCTGAAGTTATAATATGTTTCGCCAGATCTTTTGTGCTGTTTTTTATGCTGTCAGAGTACTGCTGTTCTGCCTGCTAATTTGTGGTTTTCAATATAAACAGGAAATGCGCCAATCCTTTTGTAGTTTTTGTTTGATAAAAATCTGATTGAACTCAAACACAATATTTTACACTTGAAGAGTGTTTAGAGAGCACCGAACGTTCACATCTTTATTAAATCAGCCTGATAAACGGGTGGTTTCACCCTCCAGTAATCATTAGCAATCTTTGAAAATAATGTTGGAGAAGTGGCTGGGTAGTTGGCGTGTAACTGTGTTGTTTGTGTGTTGTGTCATTTCCTGAATCCCTCGCTCTATCGTTCGGCTATCTTTACACTGTTATTAAATGTGACAAAAAACATTCTCATTAATATTTATTGGTATCATATGTAAAACTTACACATACATTTCCATATACTTTGAAATATCCAATATTGAGGTACTGACAGCATCTAAAACATCTAAACTTTAAAAAGGTCAAAAAGTGACTTTGTTACAAACAAAGTTTTTCAAAGTTTTTTTGGTAACGGTTACAAAAGCATTTGGTAACACTTTAGTTTAGAGTCCAATTGTCACTGTTAACTAGCTGTTTATTAGCATGCATACTACTACGATTATTAGTACTTATAAAGCACATATTAATGCCTTATTCTGCATTACCATATTCTACTTTCCTGACTCTACCAAATACCTAAACTTAACAAGCAGTAATTAGGAGTTTATTGAAGCAAAAGTCACAGTTAATAGTTAGTGAATAGTGAGAATTGGAACCTAAACTGAATTGTGACCAAACATTCTATTTCAAATAAATGCTGTTCTTTTTACCTTTATATTCTGAAAAGTATCCTGAAAAAATAGCAGTTACCACAAAAGATTATATTTTTTAAACACATTTTTGAACAAATAAATGAAGCCTTGGTAAACATAAGAGAATTATTTTAAGAAACATTAAAAAAATTCACTAAGCCCAAACTATATACAGTATATATTGCTTAAGTTTCAGACGCTGTCAGTATGTTTTAGTTTGTGTAGAACCATTACTAATGCGATCAAGTTGGCAAGCAGCACTTTGGCTTCAGTTCAGCAAGAAATACACTTCTCTTATGACTGAGATGATCCCTCTTGTCTAGAATTCATTTGTTATAATGTAATGTTTGACATCATTTTTAAATCACCAATGCTTTCACTGAGAAGCTTACTGTAGGCTCAAATGATAGGTTCATTGTTCAACTTATTGATAAGCTGTCTGCACACACTGATGGTCTTTTGTCCTATGTGATTTGCTCTGTTAATAATATCTGATGAGCATCTCAATTATCAGGACCTACTCCCAATAAATATAAGATTGTACAGCTAAACTTTGCATGATGCTGGTCTTTTGGGTCTTATAGCTTTAGAATTCATTAAAACCTTTACATCGATGGAAATATCCCAATGTATGTTTTAGTCTCTTATTTCGGCAATGTTTAATGTTCCATAAATTATTGTTTTGGTTAAAATGCCCTTTCCCCATTTGCAAGTAGGTGGCAAGTTATATTATGCATACTTGCTGTGGGGCTCTTTAATTCTGGTTTGGCTGTAACACTGGCAATAATGAGTAGAAGGTCAGACTAATTAATGCAACGGTAAGAAAACAGCAGCAGTTTCTGCTCACAGCAGAGCAGCTCTATTAGTTAATTTTGCTTATCATCTCGCTTTTCCCCCTGTAGTCAGGTACAGACTCCATCAGCCGTTCTGGAAACTCAACTCATCGTACAGCCGCTAGAGCTCAGGCATGATAACCTGAAGCGACTTCTATTAATTTTTCATTATTTCATTAAATTGCTAGTCCATTGTGCCTTTGGGTTTGTGCTGAAGCATCTAGTCTCTTGGCTTGCTGCTGTCAGCTCTCTGTCAGGTTCCCCGTAGCTGGCTTTTTTCCCCTCGCTCGTCTATTTAGCCCTGTTGCTTTCTACTGCATATAACTGGAAATTATTTTACTTAAGGGTAGAAATTTCTAATGAGATTTATTTCAGAGTGACTGTGTGTTAGAGTTGGTTCTTTGTTTTACATGGTGAGAGAAAGAAATTCATGTTATTATAGTGTATTTTACCTTGTTACATCGCATTATAATAATTATTATTGATGTACAGTCATATACATTATTTGTACATTTTGGTTTTTATCTAAAACTTTTAGAGGGAGAGGCAATGAAACATTTAGCTAAAGTTTTGAAGTGAAATTAATATTGCAATATAATACTATAATAGTTTAAAAATAATAATAATTGGAGATGAAAGAATAGCCCCACTAAAGATATAAAATAAAAATGTTTTTTTTATGAATCTTGCAGTTGTTTTTTATATGTCTCACAGCACCTACTGCTCTGTGAGAGGTGTGTTAGAACAGCAGACGGGTGGTGTAAGACACAGAAAAACAACTGTGGTTTAAGGACTGAAGCCCTACTGCGTTACATGAAGTGTAATATAGAAAACAGCAAATAACTGACAGGCATATAAACCATAATGTGTAGAGGAGACCCCCTGTTATTCGGCACTAATGCTGAGAAACAGAGCTAAGCCCTACATTAGAACTGATGTTCTGTCTAATACCACCAGTAATAAGGAGCTGGGTAATACGATTAGACCAAATGCGGAGAGTTTTAAGAAGAAACAGAGAAGATAATGAGGACTTACAATCTCCTGCTCTCTTCAAGGAGAAAGAGGATTTCTGTGACCTCATTGAGAGTGGAAGTAATCAGATGCTTGTGATGGGAGTGCAGAAACTGGAAATAAGGTCTGTATATCAGTCTGAAGGTTCCTGGATTGTGTGCTTACCCCTGTGCCAAAATTTTGGAGCTGAGTTCCATCTTGTCCTGTCAGTTTGGTAAAGAATGTGTATCTCAGTCTAGTCGCTTGGTGAATAGTTTTGTGACATGAAGACAGTTGGCCAGTATGACAAACCTTATGGAAGGAAGAAGGTGGCTTGAGTTTCTAGCTTGGTCAGGAATAGTTCACCAAAAAAAATGAGCATTATTTTCTCACCATCATACAGCCACAGCCCTGTATTATCTGAAATATCCAATATTTTGTCACCTTCATTATTTTACTCTGACTAAAATGTAATCTAATTTCAGTCATCAAAATATTTACATTTAAAAATAAAATGTAATATTAAATAATATTTTCATTTTTTGGTTGAACTCTCCCGACTGAACTTAACTGAGGATATTTAATCATTCTTCTGCCTTGCATTGTACCCTGCTGTGTCAATTGGGAATCGATTTAATGTCGAAAGCTCCAAGTTCTGATGAAAAATGGGCTTAATTCAGAGGGAGCTGTCGATCCTAAGACCTGGGGTTGCTCATAGCACTGATTCAAAACTTTTTTCTTATCGTCACAGAGAGATATGTGCTCCACGGGAACTTCACACAACGCTCCCTATTCATGTTAAACAAATGACTTTTCACCCAGAGTACTGAACTAAAGTGCTAATAATGGTCCTGAAATGAACTTCCTAGGATTTACTTAAGTTTCTAAATATTTTAGGAATATAACTTTCTTTAATGGTTTTCTTCTTTAAATCTATTTGAAAACGGAGTTGAGTTTTTCATTGGTCCTTTGAGATACGTTGAATACAGAGGTCATAGGTTGGAGCAGCATGAATAAAATACAAAATGTACTAAACTGGAGAAAGCTATTTATTAAAGCTCGGGAAACCTGAGAACATAACCCCTTTAATAGGTAGGAAGAAAGGAATTGTTAATATCCAGAAGGGGTTATTTAACTCTGGGAGCCGAGGCACAGCCGCTAAAAACCATAACCCACCACTGGCACAGTCTGCCCTGAGATGACATTGCAGCCTGGCAACTGGCTTCATATAAATGATTGCTTATGGACATGTTCCTGCATGAGCTCCAGACTGTTGTCACTGTCCAGAAACACCTCATGAGTGCAGCACCGCACTCGAGAGCTCAGAGTCTGGGGGCTCTAAAGCCGCTCCACCCTGCTGTTGGCTGTCCACCTTGTCTGTGCTGCTTCCTTCTGCCAGCACCCACAGAGACACTGAGCTCATTCATACCCATTTCTTCTGTTTGTTGCTGAGAGTCTAGAGGCAAATAGCCAGAGGAAGTGACATAGTAAAAGCTGAATGTATTTTGGATTGAGAAGAGCAGCAAAACTGGACTATCAATCAACACGGTGACTGATGACAGTGTAGCTGTATAATGTGAGGCTGTTGCTTCAACTTTTGGCCCTAATAAACAATTTCCAACTCGATGTCCATTTTTTTTTTTTTTTTACCACATCTCAAATTTTTAATAGCAATGGCAGTGGTGGAAATAACATTTGATATATTTCTGGAATATATATATATATTTTTTTTTTTGTCGAGCTAAAGCTTTTTTGTTTATACTTTCGACTGGCTCCGCTGACTACGTGCACACCTCCCCAAACGGACGAGGAGTTTATACTTGACCCGCTCGCCGTTTTACTATTAGTCCAGTCATTTTAGGAAAAAAGGTTGAACAAATTGCAACAGAAGCAAACTCAACTGATTTTGTATTCTCAATATGTCCTGAGTAAGGGGGGAAAAAAGCCCAGAAGAATCCCATTAGGGTAAAGTTTAGAAAAACACCCAAATATAGCCTATTCATACGCCTATTCATTCTTTTTCTCACGTGAATAGGGTAAAAATTTTAACCTTTAGATATCACCATGAAAATGACTGAGGTGATTACTTACATCAAGACAAAAAAATATATATATTACAAGTTTCTTTTTATTGTTTGTTAACATGGACAAACGGTGCATAATCTAATTACTTATGTGCTATTTTGCATAAATACCAAAACAGATCTAAACATTGGGTATAGCCAGGTGAAAATGTCTTGTTGAATCTTGTTGACATAACAGTAAAAGACTTAATGTTAAAGTCTGAATGGAACCCATTTAGGCTACCCATGAACATTAATACATAGAGGCAGGAAGAAGTACTTTAGAAACCAGCCTTTATTAATTATTATTGCAGAGATGGGGTTTGGGGATTGAGTGCATTGTGTACGTAATTTGATTTTTTTGATTCAGACACTTTTTATTTTACCTATCCTTTTGTCTTCTGCATTCTCCTTACCCTTGTCTTCCCTCAGACTCATCCACCAGAAACAGTCCCACGGACCCAGCCCCAAACCCCATATCTGCAATAATAATTAATAAAGGCTGGTTTCTAAATTACTTCTTCCTGCCTCTATGTAATGCTCATGGGTAGCCTAAATGGGTTCCATTCAGACCTTAACATTAAGTCTTTTACTGTTATATGTCAACAAGATTCAACAAGACATTTTCACCTGCTATAGGGTAGACTGAGGACAGTTGAGACACTTTTTGTGTTTTGATTTTTCACACAAAAATAGATACTGAAACGAAGTGAATTTCCACATGACATGCCACATGACATTTCATTAGCTTATAGACTAAGATATTATCAATCAATAATATTATCAATCAATAAATACCCATAAGTAGTTTATATTTTCCACAATTAGCTCATAAAAATAAGGTGCTTTTTGTCTCAACTTTGTCTCAACTGTACCCATATACAGTTGAGACACCCACTTTTAATGATGTAAAGGTAACTAACCGTTCATTGCGAATATAATAAATGAAGACAAATAAAGAAAATAACAATTGGGCAACATGTTTGTTTATTCATCCATTTAAATTCATTCATTTTATTCAAATTAGCACTGGTTAAAATGTATAAAACAGGAACAATATATTTAATATATTCATAAATAATACACAGTTTAAATATCACAAATATCAAATTTTATTTTCTGGCTAATAAACTGGCTAATTACAACGTTTAACCTGTTATCATAACACTGAACAACTAAACAGCGTGTTTCGTAATAGAACTCTATCGCGGGTACAGTTGTTGATACACGTGTGTCTCAAATGTCCCCCGCTGGCCACCTCGCACATTTCTCTAGAATTTACAATGACCTTGAATGACACAATACCCTGAAATATGCCAGTTTTTAGGGCACAGAATAACGTTTGTGATGATACCAGTTATGTTTAACAGTCACATAAGGATAATAAGCTATTCATTGTGGAGTGTGCATGGTGAAGTGAACGTCTTACCTTAGAAAAAAACGTGCCGTTCTCTTACGAGAGGTTCTCTCGTATTGCGTAAGCTAGCTTACGCTACGGGAAAGATTCATCTTTTCTGAGAAATTGAAGCCAAAAATTATCCTATAATTTTGTATCTATTCACAACGCAGTTCAGCTGCAGCAGAGCATGAGCAGGCTAGCTAGCAGCTCATTGGCTCGCTCACAGGGAACTGCTTAAGCCTATGAGGAGACACGAATGAACTCTCGGCCAATGAGAGTCTGACCTGCTCTCATTGCGTCAGAGCCCGCCGAAACGGGCGTGGCCAGAGAGTATAAATTCGCCTCTCAGGCTGTAAATTCTGATTTTTCATATCTTCAGCGAGGCTACACGCATCTGCTGATCCTGAGAGAAGCCGCCGTCGTGGAAAAGGCACCTTTTAGCGAGCATCTGGGAGTCTGAGGAAGCCGGCCGTCTTCGCCACCTTCAGCCGTCCTGCAAGCTAGCGCCATCCGACGGATTCATATCCTTACCAAAAAAGCTTCTTGTATTGTGTGTGTGTATCTAAAAGAGCAGCGAGCGTCTTTTTTAAGATGCCTCGCACACCTGCGGCTCATGCCGCGTCCCTCTCAGCGCCAGAGCCCGCCTTCTTCTGCGCTCTCTGCCTGGGACTGGGACACGCAGAGTTTTCTCTCGCCAACGGCGGATGTTTCCTCTGCGATTGGGCTTCTGTTGTTGACCCTGCGGGCTCGACTCGAAGCGTTACGCCGCCTCCCCCTCTCACCGCCTACGAGCGCTGAATGGGGGACGAGCCGCTTACAGCTGTGCCAACCGCGGCTAGCTTTCTTTACTTTACAAGAGAGCTAGCCCGGCCCCATGCATACACCGGCAAGTGGGTTTATAGTGCGTTAGTTCCGTCGAGGTCGAACTAGTCGCTGCTATCACACCCTCTTATCTGCTCGCGCTATTAAGCCTGTATCTTCCCCCTAGCTCAGTGGTGGAACACAAAGCTTTTCGCGCCAGAGACCCGTGTTCGATTCCGATTGAAGGAAGGAAAGCACTTCCGAAACCCCGCACTCCACAGGTGAAAGGCTCTGGGCCTGACACCATGCAGAGAAAACAGACCATTTCGAGGAGTAGAGCCGCCTGGTAGACGGAGCTCTAGCCTGCGCGATCGTGTTTAACACTCCCTCTGGGAGGCTAGCAGGTACCCGTTGATGGCCCATGCGTGCAGGGACCATAACTCCGGGCGAGGGTGCCAAATCGAGCCCTCCGCCTGAGAGAGGAGGTCTCTCCTCAATGGTACAGGCCATGGGGCAGTGCTGGCCAGCTGCATCAGGGCAGGGAACCACGTCTGGTTCGTCCAGAGCGTGGCTACAAGCAGCACTGGGCATCCGTTCTCCCTGATTCGTTCCAACACCTGAGGCAGGAGCGAGACAGGAGGAAAAGCATATAGGGGGCAGCGGGGCCAAACATGAGCCAGCGCGTCCTTGCTTTTCGAGAAAAACTCCGGGCAATGAGCGTTTTCGTGGGACGCGAATAGGTCCACCTGAGCTCTGCCGAACGTTTTCCACAGCAGCTGGACCGTCTGCGGGTGCAGCGACCATTCCCCTGCTGGAACATTGTTCCTGGACAGTCTGTCTGGTCCCACATTCAGGTGACCAGGCACGTGCGCTGCTCTCAGTGAGAGCAGGTTGTGCTGAGCTCAAACCAGGAGGCGTTCCGTCAACCTGTAAAGGTTTCGTGACCTGACGCCACCCTGGCGATTTATGTATGCCACCACCGACATGTTGTCCGACCGGACCAAGACGTGGTGGCCTGTTATCTGGGGACAAAAACGCCGTAGCGCTTTGTCGACTGCTATCATCTCCAAGCAGTTTATGTGAAGGAGCTTTTCCCGTTCTGACCACAGGCCAGCTAGCGGTCTGCCCTCGAGCAGCGCTCCCCACCCCGAGGTGGAGGCGTCCGTAGACAGCACCTTTACACTCGAAGCGGTCCCCAGGCTCACACCTGACTGATACCAGTCGGTTTTTCTCCAAGGTTCCAGAGCTGACACACACTGAAGGTCGACCCTGAGGCGAAACAGACCCGCTGTCCATGCCCTGGGTGGAACCCGCGCTTTCAGCCACATCTGCAGTGGGCGCATGCGGAGCAGGCCCAACTGGAGTACAGAGGCTGCTGAGGCCATCAGCCCCAGCATTTTCTGAAACCTTTTGAGCGGGACTATCGCGCCGTGGCGGAAGGATTTCACGCTGCGCTGAATATTTAGTACGCGCTCTGGTGACAGGCGTGCTGTCATGGACAGCGAGTCCAACACGGTTCCCAGAAAGGAAATTTTCTGACTGGGAGACAGTGAGCTCTTCGCCCAATTGACTCTGAGGCCCAGCTTCTCGAGGTGCTCGAGTAATGCGGCCCTGTGTTCTATGAGCTCCGATCGCGATCGAGCTAGAATCAGCCAATCGTCCAAGTAGTTCAGGACTCGCATGCCCTGAAGTCTCAGGGGTGCGAGCGCCGCATCCATGCACTTCGTAAATGTACGAGGTGCTAGGGACAGGCCGAACGGCAGGACTGTGTATTGATATGCCTGGCCCTCGAAGGCAAATCTCAAGAATCGCCTGTGATGGGACGCTATTTGTATTTGGAAATAGGCGTCTTTCAGATCTATCGACACAAACCAGTGCCCGTAGCGCACCTGCGCGAGGATTTTCCTGGTCGTAAGCATTCTGAACTGGCGTTTCACAAGCACTCTGTTCAGCTGTCGTAGATCTAAAATGGGTCTGAGACCCCCATCCTTTTTCGGTACCAGAAAATATCTGCTGTATAGGCCCCCTTCGCTCTGAGCCTGAGATAAAGGTTCTATAGCCCCTTTGCTCAGTAGTTTCGCTATTTCGGCACGATGTAGATGAGATACTTCGTTTTTCACCGTAGTTTCGACGCGCGCCTTATAACGGCGCGGGCGTCGTGCGAATTGTAGCGAGTAGCCTCTCTTTATAGTGTTCAGCACCCATTCTGATACCCCGGGAAGCTTTGACCACGCATCTGCGTGAATAGCTAGAGGCAGAATGAAATCCGGGCTCTGGCCGCGACAAAACGGCAGCTCGAGAGCCCGTGCATACTGGGAACACAACACCGTGTTTACAGCGTTCGAGGCGGGGGGCGCGCTGATCACAGCGGGCGACCTGGCCGCGCTCAGCTTCTTTATGGCAGATTGCGCAGAAAAAGCGAGCGGGGAAGATCCCGTGGGAATCGGCGTGTCTGTGAGAAAATGTGGGCGCGGGGCTGCGGGCACATTTAATACACTGAAAACACTGTCGTTCATGGCCGACTGAATGTGTGTTGGTTTCGTTTTTACAGAAACCATGGGACACGCAGCATGTAGTGTGAGCGGGCATGGTGACATGGGCGCTTGCACTACATTGTTTGCACAATCGACCGGAGTCGATTTTATTTGTGCTAGCCCTGCACCGTAGCGGGCTGTGTTTGTGTGTGGGAATGGGCACTGGGTGGGCATCCATGAAAAGCAGGAAACTATCTTTCCATTCATGATACTTGTGTGGCAGCGGGATGGGCTTCCCCCTCCACCTTTATCAGATTTTACTATC
Organism: Gila orcuttii; assembly: GCA_026230005.1. Classification (NCBI taxonomy): domain Eukaryota; kingdom Metazoa; phylum Chordata; class Actinopteri; order Cypriniformes; family Leuciscidae; genus Gila; species Gila orcuttii. Next base: position 31,456,028 of record JAPDVR010000014.1, read on the forward strand.
TGGAAGTTCCCGCCTTGCAGGCTAAACTACTAGCAGTCTAGTATGTTACAGCTCTTCTGGTTGAGCTGCACTATAGGGAGTTATTCACGCAGACCGGTCTCGTTCTGTCCCTCCTTATTATGTGCTTATGTACTTCACAAATCCCCGGCCCGCTCCGCTGGCCTTTGTCACATGTACATATTTTATTCCCACTCATAAGGGTTCCCCGGGGTCCCCCCTGGGACTCATAGTGGATGCTTAGCACGCACGGCGTTGACCAGGTGTTCCCGTAGCGTAAGCTAGCTTACGCAATACGAGAGAACCTTTCGTAAGAGAACGAATCGGTTACCTAACGTAACCTCGGTTCTCTCTAGATGAGGGAACGAGTATTGCGTTCCTGGCCGTGCTTGTGCTACTAGCGTTCTCGCTTCATTCTATGAAAACCAGAATTTACAGCCTGAGAGGCGAATTTATACTCTCTGGCCACGCCCGTTTCGGCGGGCTCTGACGCAATGAGAGCAGGTCAGACTCTCATTGGCCGAGAGTTCATTCGTGTCTCCTCATAGGCTTAAGCAGTTCCCTGTGAGCGAGCCAATGAGCTGCTAGCTAGCCTGCTCATGCTCTGCTGCAGCTGAACTGCGTTGTGAATAGATACAAAATTATAGGATAATTTTTGGCTTCAATTTCTCAGAAAAGATGAATCTTTCCCGTAGCGTAAGCTAGCTTACGCAATACTCGTTCCCTCATCTAGAGAGAACCGAGGTTACGTTAGGTAACCGATTCGTTATCTTCGGATCGGAGATGCGTCCGTTGTTCAAATTCCCCACGATCAAAGAGGACACTAATACGCATGTGCACAGCAAAAATCACAACTTGCATGCTTGCTGCACACGCAAGTTATTTAAGGTGTCTCAACTGTACACAGTCTACCTACCCAATGTTTAGATCTGTTTGAGTATTTATGCAAATTAGCACATACGTAATTAGATTATGCACCGTTTGTCCATGTTAACAATTAACAATTAAAATGAACTTGTAATACATGTTTTGTTTGTCTTAATGTAAGTAATCAACTCAGTAATTTTCATGGTGATATCTAAAGGTTAAAATGTTTACCCTATTCACGTGAGAAAAATAATGAATAGGCGTAGGCTATATGAATAGGCTATATTTGGGTCTTTTTCGAAACTTTCCCTTAATGGGATTCTTTGGGGCTTTTTTCCCCCCTTACTCAGGACATATTGAGGATACAAAATCACAATGGGTCTAGGACAAGGGTAAAGCAATAAAATCTGTGCATTTGAAAATTAGCAAAAATTGCATGGTCAAAAGTTCCCAAGACTTGATTTGAATGTGATTTTCATATAACCAAAAAATCTGTTCATTTTAATAAAAAACAACCCCTGGGACATAAAAATTACCTTTATTCCGAGATTTCCATGATACATGATTATATCCTATAGCTGACAGTTAACCATGCGGTTGTCATAATGTTGACCAATGAGTCTTTATGAGCTGAAAGGTGGTATTAATGTTCTGCCTGAAAGAAATACAAATAATGGACGTTAAATGATCGAAGGAAATGATCTGTTATATGAATACATACCCTGCAGATAGTAACCTCATCAGAGATTTGAGTCATCAGACATTTTGACAGTGTAATAAAAACAAAATGTCTGTGCCAGTCAAAATGCTCTAATATGTTTTCAGTGCAGAGTACTCATAAATCACAGGTAAATGAAAAATTCATATGTATTAGAAGGATTGAAATTGTATCATATAATTGAGCAATATGTCCATATAATCCACTGATAAAAAAGGAATGAGTGTGTCTGGGGTTGAGGGTTGACGTAGGTGTGAGGCAGAGTTTGGGACTGTCATGCACCAGTGGCGGTCCTGGCTCACTTAATACTCTAGGTGAGATAAGACATGACCAAAGGGAACATTTTGTAGTTCTTTTAGTGGGTATAAGGCTTGAATATATATTTTTACCAATAAAAAATAATTTAATTATTAAAGAAAACAGCTTTTATTTAAACCAAGCTGCCCAAACGACTCGTTTCTGATTTTGTGTCATTTAGTGTGATGAAAGACTACCTTAGCAGAAGAAATTCTACGCCTACTTCTACATCATTGCCTCTTTAGTCCCGCCCAACGATTTGCGCATGTCATAGTAGTAAATAGGAGAGAGATGCAATCACAGATTACTGGAGCAACAAAACGATATAGATGCCTCAAGGATCACAAGACGTTTTGCAGTGCGGAGTTGTGGAAAATCAGTCTTTGCATTGCCTCTCTTGTTATCCTAACATTAAGAAAGCAGATGAACTTTATTTTTAACGAAGTTCAAGATTGCGTCAATAAGACTGTTCATTTGTTTGCTTCATATTTCTGCGGATTTGTTTTTAAACATGACACAGTTCGACGCAGGCTTTTCAGAGAGACTGAAAATAAAAGATGATGAATATAAGAATGACAGTGCGACAAACTATGGTACACTCATTAATAATATGTTTACACAAAACACCCTGAAGTTTTCCTTTACATACTTTATGTATGGCTGAATTTCAGTAAGTAATTCCACACATGTAATGGCAGGGACGTTAAAAATTAATATTTTAATATGCAAACCTTTTTCTTTTTTTTTTAAATGCAGTTCATGAACCCTTTATAAAAAATGTTTTTTACTTAGAACAATTGTGTGTGTGTGTGTGTGTGTGTGTGTGTGTGTGTGTGTGTGTGTGTGTGTGTGTGTGTGTGTGTGTGTGTGTGTGTGTGTGTGTGTGTGTGTGTGTGTGTGTGTGTGTGTGCATTGTCATTGAATGAAATATTTTCCTTCTTGACATGCCTGCAACATGTCAACATCTCATCCCTGTACAATATCAACACGAATCCTCCATGTACGGTCCTCCATAGACCCCTTGTCTCATTCTCACTGAACATGTCTGCTGTGTGACCCTGACTGTGCTCTCTAATAATCCCTGTACTGTTCTGAAAACCCTTTCTCACCAACACATCCGGCCTTCTGCATTTATAGTTTTCATAGTGCATGTGACAAGGGCTCACAACTGCTCCCAGTAGGAACCCATGGCCTCTGGTCAGGTTATAACAAGGTGAGTGAACCATAGTGAGTGCTTCTTGCCCATCTTCAGTATTGGATGCAGACTGATCTCATGAAATGGCGTATGTATGACACGCCAATTCGTATTTTCATTTTTGGCGTGCTATCAACACGCATAATCGCTTTTCAGCGTGTTTATCAACGCCTTTGACTTAACGTTATATTACTGTATTATGTATAAATATATGACCTACCCCAACCCCGTCCCTAAACCTACCCGTCACTGGGGTTAATACCATTTATGAGTCTTCTCCAACCATCCTAGGAAAAGAAATATCGCTCCACAGATGTAGATATAGATTTTGCTTCGTTTCGCTCGGACATTTAACGGCGTACACATACACGCGGAATCACTCGGACGTTTAATGGCGTAGACATACACGCAAAAGATTTCGGCGTGGACATACACGCGGATAGCTCAAAATGCGTATAGATAACACGCCACTTGAATTGAAAGTGGCGTGTATGTTTACGCAAAGTCATGATGTCATGTTGCAGATGTTGTTGGATGGCCCTTTGGCAAGCTGCTGGAAGGTCTACTGGATAGATGGCACACACCGGCTTCAGAATGTCAACGAGTGCCGGTATCTTTGCAGCACCTGGAGGAGGTGTATAATGCATAATGAATTCATGAGCAGCTGGAAACATTTCTTCACAGGATATCACCCACAGCGGATGCCCCCGGGATGAAAGGTGCCAGCAATTTGAATTTGTTTCAGAGCTCTTGATTCAAAGACCATCACATTCGGCGGGTGGACAGGAGAAGATGTATGTCGAGAAACATTGAGTCTGTGTAGCTCATGTTGTCAACGACAAGAGCATGCTTTAACTGGCTGGTTGTGGTTTTGTGTGGTGCGCTTGAGGCATTTTGAGGTATCTACAAATGTCGGTTGCATCTTTCATATGTAATTACAATAACAAATTCAGCATATGTTTACTTTCTACATCTATTTGTCTGTCAGAAACAGCACAAATCTGTATATAAATCCCATCCATGGAGGGACCGTTAATCGGGAACGACTTCAAATGAATCATGCTTTATATTTCAAATTAATCATTCCTGATGAATATTATAGTATTGTCTTTCTCACACACAGTCTAATTACATTCCGTCACACAGAGAAAATTGAAAAATGATTTTTCTTCTTCTTTTTTTTACCCTTCCTTTTTCCCCGCCACTTTCAATCAATGCTCATTATAAAACAAAGAAAATACAACTCTTGATTATGGGAATTGGTATTCAGACTCAGAAACATTTCTCTACATCCTTTAAACTCTTTTCAACTCATTTCTGATCTGTCTTGCTCCTTGGAGAGTGCTGTGTGCTTTCATACAGCTCGCTGATAAATCGATGAAGAGCCACAGGCAGTTCTGACAAAGCTTTATTTAGAGAGCAGACTCATTCAACGTCCTGTCCATGATGTCCAAGAGTTGAGTTTAGCTAAACTATACTTGGAGTTACCAGTGTAGTTAAGTATATGTCGGCTTGAAGTGGAAGTTGATAGTCTTTTCTTCCCTATTGTGATGTATATCCTAGTGAAACGGCTTCTCGAATAAGAAAAAAAATAGGGCGGGTCTTGATTTTGTCCATTGGAAATGGATTAGATTGTTGTGGTTTCCTGTTGCTGTGATCTAACGTGAGTGACAGGTTGTCCAGCCCTTGCGCCAAAAAAACACATCAATATCATTATACTAAATACTGCACTATTCCATAAAAATAAGAATAGTAAATTTTTGATTTCATGGAGACAGTTAAACTACAATGAATAAACAATCACAATTAGGGGACAGTATCAAACTTAAGCAGATAAATTTATACAAAGTACTATAAAACACCCTAATTTACATAACCGTGTCAAAAACTTGGTACATACAGGGATTAGAATTGGTGAATTATTTTTTGTGCATCTGTAAATTTAAATGAATCGTCTAAATGAATTGATTCACTAGAATGATTCAGACTTTCCAGTGCTACATACGAGAGAGGAGTGTTCAGGATGAACCGATTAATTAGAATGAATCAGACTTTCTGTGCCTACATATTAAAGAGAGGACTGTTGATGTGAGCGCACTTGATTATTCTCTCAGCTCAAATATAAAAAACGGTGATTTTGTCTGCGGTAGCGATGTTTGGTAGCACTACATCCCTGCTCGTTGGATAAAGATTGTTAGTGGAAAAACTACACTATTATGAAAATAACGGAATTGTTGTCACTTATGGTAGGCAATTTCAGAAAAGCTAGCAATAGCAAGCTAGCTTTGAAAGCATGAGATCCCTCCCTTCAGAGCATCTCCAAAGCCATGCCTCCTTCAAAACACATGACAAAAACGTCACGGGTTGCCATCTTGTAATTACTGTTACGACATGGGATGAACGCAGCCTCATTGCGCACAAGCTCATTGTTTTGGTTCAGGAGAAACTGTAAAAGGTGGCTTCTGTTTGTTTACGACGCCCGGTGACTGTCTGTCTGTAGCTGTATCCCAATTCAGAGGATTCACAGGATTTTTTTTTTGAGAAATTGCCAAATTACACTTTAAACGTAAGTATTGGGTTTCAACTTACTTAAATATCTAATGATACAAATGTAAAAATAAAACTTAAAAGTGGTTCAAATGTTAACATATCTTACTAAGATGTGATTATATATAGTGTATACTCGATTAAATACAGAAATTGACCGTGGTGAACATATCTAGACATATTTAGTTTGTGAACCCTGTTTTGTTTTCAAAACAGTTTAATATAACTTTCAAGAAAGTCCAGTAAAAATGTTACAGCCCCTCATCAACGGCCGCTGTCTTATTTGCTAGGCGACAAGAACAGTCCTCTGTAGGCTAGACCTTCCCATTTATCAACGCTCGTTCCGACCCTCCTTTCGTGGCCTTTGAAGTCTGCGTCCTTCGAAGGATGCAGCCTCACACAGCTTTCAACTCTACCTTATGCTGATGACGTGTGATAATGCGCGAGCAGGGTGTGTGGAGGTATGGAAATTAGGGTTGGGCCGATGGACGTTATCGTGATGGCTGACAGACATCACAATGTTTAGCCGGCATCGCATCAGAGATTCCTGTCTGTTGGATTTATTACAGCGCGTGAATTAATCAGTTTCTCCCAAAATACATGAAAGTGGCCTGTGAATTGGGAGAAAAATAGAGTTGACTTTATAGTTATTTACACTGTGTGTCTGATATGAATAAAAACCGTCTGCAAATATATTTGAATGGTTTGTTATTGCTGCTTCCATAGACACCATTGTGTATTTTACAAACTATAAATGTATTGTTTTGCTATAAATTATATGTATTTAAATGTCTGAAACCTAAAATAAACATTATGTGGTTAAAAACACTGAACAGTTGTGATATAGCCTATGACAAGCACTGTAGTCTGTCTTTGGCTCAGCGCTAGCCATAGCGCGAAAGCACAGTTTGAATCTGGCAGTTGTCACGACACTGTACATTTGTTCCTTAGTGGTCAGCTGCTGAAGATTTTGCTGAAATCGAAATTGCTGATGAGATATAGAGGAAAATATCTAGTGGAAAATTTGAATGTTACCCCCCCCCCCCCCTCCAGATATCATCGTATCATCGTTTCACTGTAGACGTCGTCTGATTCCAAATTGGTAGACGTCACATCGCCCAACCCTAATGGAAATACATAGGTTGATTGGCAGCACGACATCGTTTCATTGCATTTGGTGGAAAATGTGTGGTCCTGAGACTTCCACTGAAGATATGTACATGTTTTAATATTTAGACTACTTCTATTAATGATTCCTATCGGGATGTGCAGAGAGTTTCAACCAGCATAACAAAAAGTGTTTATTCGGTTGTTAAGTCTGACGTCAAGCGTGACGTTTAGCCTCTTCAGGGCCCAAGCGCTCCGCTCGTCCACTCCAGATCCTAGACTAAATAAACCCTTTTCTTAAAGGGCTTTTTTCGCTTCAGTGCCAGTGGGTGTTACTAGGGATTAAGGGATAGCACCCACTGGCGCCAAAGTTTCTTCATTCGTTTAAGATTTGTAACTTACCTTATCAACTGCAGCCATTTTACTCTTATCTTTCTCGTCACAGGGAAAGCGGTAGAATGACAGTTGAATGTCACTTGTTTTTTTAACTCCGATCTATTTAAACAACACGAAACACGTTAAAACTCAGGCGAAAGCGGTAGGTAGGTAGAGAGGACCCGGCCTTTGGACCCGGAAACAGTATTATCGGAGAGTGGTTACGTCACGACTTAACAACCGGATAGTATGGCAGAGCGGGTTAGACCCCGCCCTGTTATTTGTGGCTGTCACATGAGTGATAGATGTGGCAGCCTATCGGCCGAATAAAGGCCTGTCCCTGGCCTATTTAAAGACTGTTTAGGCCACCTGGTCATGCGTCATTGTTAGCTCCGCCCCTTGTTGCAGGCGCGGCGCCATTCAATGCTGGCCGTGTTTGGTCGGCAGCGCCGCGGTGATGTGCAGGCTGTTCCGTTCCCCCAGGTAGGCTATAGGTAAATGTTTGTAATGTAGACTTGTGCAGCTTGCGATAATCTACGTGCTCTTCCTTTCAGTTGGTTTGTTTTTATGTGTGCGCTGCTGTGAGCAACCGTACGCTTATACAATTCTGTGATGATCAACTGGTATGTAAAGTTAATCTTTTAAAGTTTCAACTATTATTTAACTGAGCTAATCAACTGATGTCTGATGTTTTTTGCAGGATATTGATTCCTTTGAAGATGCTCCGTCTTAATGTGGACGTTGGGCTGATCGTTTTCTGCATAAAATCCATTTAGACTGCGCTGCTGTCTTGCTGCTGTGTAACTGTTTTGGTGGTGTGTCTGCACCGCTACAACCATCGATCTGTTCACCGCTGCAGGTGCCGAAGTTCTGTACATGGGCTCGCCCTTCAGTCATCTTATCATTGGCTGCCTGTGTGTTTAAGTTGTATGTTTCTTTACTTTGTTTTTGGTTAGTTTGGATGGTGATTATTGTGAAATGTGTTAAGTTGCAACTTTGTTGCCCTGTGATTTGTGAACTTGTTTTGTCTACAAGTTAGTGTTCCCTTGAGGTGAGTGTTTGGTATCACCAACCACTCTGAATTTTGTTATTAGTTGTGTTTAGTATCATTTGTTTAGTGTATTCATTAATCTTGTTTTTGTTTATTTTAGGCTGATGGACCCCGGGTTGGGAGGCTAGCTTTTCTTGCCTTCTGGTGGTGGTACTTTAAGCACTTAGTGTGGTTTGCCGCTTGTAACCACTTATACCTCACTGGGCGTGCTTGTGGCTTTTGAATTAGATACTTAGCTAGCCTACCCCACTACGGGTGAGCTTCAGCCATCTTAACAGTTTATTATTTTATTTTCTCGTTTATCGTGTGTGTGGAGGAACAGTGTGGTACGAGTCATGTGTGTGTGACATTCTGCCTTACAGTGACCAGAAAGTTTTTCCTATTGATGTGAACTCAATAAGTTAACTTTTGTACTGATATCCACGTCTCTTTGCCCTCCATGGTAACGAACCTGTGTGCCCTATTTACATTGGGTAGTTATTTCCCCTCTCTCTGAAGAGGGGTGGCGTAGTCAGCTTGTTATTTATTTACCACTATACGATTTGGTCTTTCCAACCATTTATTCCCACCACCACGCTACATTAGAAACAATTGCCCATATATACCTTTAAGTTAAGTCAGTTATTCCCTAACACTGGAAGTTACAGTGGAAGTCAGCACAGGGAATTCAACAACATAGACGAATGTAAATACAAGGGTCAATAATAATAAAAAAAGAAAGAAAGGTGAGAGCCCAGGATGGTGGGTTTTTAATCTTGTATCTATGGCTCTAGTGCATGGTTTTCTTTCCTTTCTGTTCTGCCATCTATCACCTCTGGCTTCTCCTGAGGCTTTCTGTGATGAACAGACAATGCAAACCCACTCCTCCACAGAGTGACTCTTTGAAGAGAGTTGGCATTTCTGTAGATACAGCAAAGAAAATCAATTTCCCATTGACCTGGCCCTCTTCCACGCTGCTCTGCTGAAACGCATGCTTTGGTCTTGCTGGACGGCTGTGCCAATTGGTTCAGGAAGAGGTCTGAGGCATTTACTTGGCCTCTCTGCTGAAGTAAAAGATGCAGACATTTCTGTCTTGTTTTGTTTCTTCAATCAGGTTGAGGCACACAAATTATACCTCTCTATACGTTTTACTGATTTTGTTGCATTTTTCTCCTTGTTGCTGCTATATTATAATTATGCAAACAAAGGCCAATTTAAAATCTGCTGTAAACAAATACCATGGAATACAAGATATTTGGAAGCCCTATTTTTTCTTGTTTTGTCGTAATGACAACCCTTTTCCACCATTAATTTTTTTCACAATCTCTCCATAGCAAAAGATTGAGAGTTAAAATTTGTTTTTCTTGTACACAAGAAAATATAACAGAAAACATAATGCATCTCTTTTTCATGAACACACACACACACACACACACAGACAGATATACATATATGCTAATGAAAAAGAGACTATATCCATAATATTATGTCTCCAGAATCTGTAGACGTAATATTATACGTGACTGATGTTTTTCTGTTGACGCGTTTCTTATTTGCTGTCAATAAAGGGACACTTCAGCCTATTTGAGGATGTCGTGCATTGGGGATACATTTGTCAGAAAAGTTGGTAAATATTGCATTAGCACTTTAGTAACAATATGCAAATGTCATTGTGAAGTGCTGAATCGGTAAAGCATTCAACTGTGGGTGTGTTTATCTCTGAACTAAACAGTACTTAACAGTGTTGGTGCTTCACACTTTTAACACACTGTGTGATCTGTGCTCGGCCACTGTGAATACACACCCACACACACAGTAACTAAGGGCTGAAAGAAAATGACACATTATTGTTTTGGCCACTGAGTACCATAATTGATGTGCAGAATATGAGTGTTATCAGGCAAAAGAGTTTGACCTTTGTAAGTTACATCACTTCAGATTTAATGTGCAATATGATGAGTCAAGCTGCGTCTCCACAAGCAGCAATCTGCTTCCAGGACAACCTGCTAATTCGCCATCCCTGCACATAATTAGATTGGCATATTCCACTAATGGATTTTCCCCTCCATAATTACTGATTGTAGTTTATTCAAATGCCCTGAGTGACAAATCAAATGACCATACTGCTTCCATCAGGGGGAATGATGAATTTTGGGCTCATTCGAACTCAGACATATGCATCTATTTTTAAATTCTGATGTTGTCATAATGCATGATCAATGAAAACTTCTGAAATTACTCTGACTAATTGTCTCCACACCCTCAGTTACAAGGTATGACATTAAACAGCTTGTAGAGCACAAAAAAACAGCTATTTTTAAACCACAATGAGTTCTTTGAGTGTATTCTTCCACATGTAACAAATATAAAGCTAAACACTATAGGAAATATCATTACGGAAGCTTGTTTACACCATGGACTTTTCGTCTCACAATTATGACTAGTTTCCCGCTAGTTTTGAGTTTGTATTTCACAATTCATTCTTTATAACTCACAACCCTGAGTTTATATCTCACTATTGCGAGAAATTGTCTCAGAATTGTGATATAAACTTCCAATTACAAGAAATCGTCACAGAATTTTGAGATATAAACTTGCAATTGCGAGAAATCTGTCTCAGATTTGTGAGATAAACTTGAAATTTTGAGAATTTTGACTTTCTCTGACTTTTTTCCTTGCAACTTTGTTTCTCACAATTACGATTTTAAAGTCACAATTCTGAGTTTTTTTCTTAGAATTGTGAGATATAAACTCACAATTACAAAGGGCAATTGCAAGTTTTTATCTCATAATTCTAACTTTTTAGCTTTTTTGTGGAATTCTGACTTCTTTCTCGCAATTGCGCATTGTAAACTCCACATTATAAGATATAAACATGCTATTCTTACAAAAAAGTTTAAATTTACAATTACGAGAGAAAACTCAGAATGTTTTTTATTTTAAGTTTATACCTCACAATTCTGAGGAAAAGGGTCAGAATTGCAACTTATAAACTCCTGTTTGTGAGAAAAAAAGAGGGAAAAAAAGTTGCTAGTACCTTTTTTATTTATTTTTTATTTGTGGCAGAAACTTCCATATCATACCCCCTAATTGACTTACAATACAAAAGCACTGCAGTATTCTGTCCGAATTTGATAAAACTTTTACCTGGTGGTGTCAATCTCTGTATGATGCCGTTTCTAATAATGTGTATAATCATATGTAGTAAAACATATCAAATTAAAACTAAATTATTACTGAAACTAAATTATTTTCAAAATGTACATAAATGATAAAATGAAATTCAAAATTAAAATACAAAATTACATACATTTAAACAACAACATACATTTAAACAACAAACAATTTATTTGACATTTAATCCTTTTTCTGATTGTAGTCTTCCACTCCATAACAAAAATAAAGGTTAACACCAGGAGACATCTTAGCCCCCCAAAATTGACTGATAAGAAGAAACCCACACCTGATGCGATTTCGCAACGCATACATTTGAATAAAATATCCGGTTCTAACTTTCACCCCACAGGTCTGGCGGGTGAAGTGAGTTACAGTCGCCCCGAGCCCATCACCCGCCCTCTCCGTATAATTTCCCTAGTATTTTTCTCTCTGTGATTGAATTAATCAGGCCTGCTTTGTGTGCGGCATGCTGCTTTGAGAGGCAGGGGTGTGAAGCTGCTTATTTATATTTATGAATTCGCACAGTTTGCCCTAGTGTGAAATAATGGGTCATTCCAACACAACATGGAGTGCGGAGGCTGAATTTCAAATAGATTTCCAGTTTCGCACCACTGAGCTCTATGAATGCTGAGCACATGGAGGATGAGGGCAGGGGAGAGATAGAGCGAGGGAGAATGGGAAAGAGGAGACATATACTGTAGGGACATATGAGTTTAAAAGGCTGAGTGGGAGACCACACTGAACCGTCATTGTTCTGGTCATTGGCTCCATTATTAAGAGCTATGGTACAAATGTAGGGGGCCTATGAAGTGTACAGCAGGATTGACCCTCATCGTTTACATCCCTCTGCTGAAAACAAATTCTAATGGTATAGACCTAACATGCAATTCAACCCACGATGGTTAATACAGAATGTCACTAAGACCGAAGTGGGCCGGAGGAGCCTAGAAACTTTTTGGGGAGAGGCTCAGTGTCCATATCCCAGTCTGCAGCAGCGGTGCATGCCAAGGAGAGCTCTTCTCTTGCACGCCTTGCTGAAGTTCTTGTGGGCTGTGACAGACTGTGACAGTGGGAGGTTTTTCTCTGATTAAAAACACTGAAGCTTGAGCACTCACAGCTGGGCTCTTCAGATGGCACACCTGGGTACCCTGGCAGCACATAAAAACAATGTGCCAAGAGAAAAAATAACTGTCAGGAAGAAATAGCAGTGAGAAGGTCAGTACTGAGATTATTTCAAACAGCTGAGAAGCTTGATGTAGTGTGCATTCAAAATTAGTAAATGTACATTAAGTTCAATGAAATGAGACTTTGTAGGACAAATATATAGTCTGTCAAATGTTTCATTACAAAACTTCAGTGGAACTCAACAGAATATATTTTGATGAATTTTGGGATCAATGTGGCCCAACGTTCTTTTACGTTTCGCAGAAGAATGAAAGTCATACAAGTTTGGAATAACATGAGGGACGAGTTTTTCGGGTGAGGCAAACTGTCCCTTTACAAAAGTCTATTCTTTTGCATTTTTGAAGAACTCGATGACACAGCAACAATTAAACAACATGCAACAGTATTAAATATACATTGTTATATATATATATATATATATATATATATATATATATAAAATGTCAAAACATAAAATACTGCTAAACCACTATAACTATAACAAAATTCAAAAGAAAGATAAAAAGACAAAAAGTTGAAGTTACAATTTCCCTAGTGTCTACCAGCCTGATCTCACGGCAATTCGTACGAATTTTACGAGGTGGCTAATTCGTACGAATTCATACGACCTCACTCGTACGAATTAGTACGATTTTTGCTAAATCGTACATATTTTACGAGTTGCCCAATTCGTATGAATTTGTACGAATGACCTACCCCGACCCCACCCCTAAACCTACCCATCACGTGGGTTCAGACAAATGGTACAAATTCGTACGAGTGAGGTCGTACGAATTCATACGAATTAGACACTTTTTAATCACTCGTACAAATTTGTACGAATTGGTCGTGAGATAGCGTTGTGTCTACCCTGACTAAACTCTATGCTGTCCTGAAGGCACAGATGTGGTTCAAAATCTGCCCTGAAACCAAAACGAGGACCATGTGTCTAGAAGACATATCTCTTAAGTTTATTTTCTTTTTAAATTAGTGCTATATAACTCATTTGAGCATGTGCCCTTAATAGGTCATCTGTCTCCCTAACAAGCTGACAAATTCGGAGGTAAACAGACAAATAATATGATCCCAACTTCTCTATTTAAGTCTCAATGGAGCTGAGTCAAAGAGTCAGCAACAAATTACAGTATGAGCTCTTCCTAGAAACTGCAGACGGTCAACATATCAAGTCTAAAGAGGGCCACAGGAGTCTTACGACACGGTTTTATTGCCCGCATCTGTTCACCAGCACCACTCATTTTTCAAGAATTTTCATGTTTGTGCAATTGGTTGCTGCTGCAGGCTCATTGAGGAAACTCTCAAGAGAAGCCAGAGATATCAATATCTCACACTACCTGATACTCAATCCTACAATCTTCTGTTCTTGCTAATATAATATAATGATAAGATAATGGCTTAACCCGTTTCTTGGGTTGCACAAGAGTCACTCCGTTCCATGAATCACTCCTTTTGTAATTATGTGCCGAGGTTCTGTCTCTGGAGCGGCTCTCCGCTGTGATTGTACGGGGATCCGGTGTGCGCTGTGGCATGGTGAGCGCAGGTGTTAGTCTGGTGGATGCTCAGTGGCTTCGCCATCATCTGCTGGTCCACTCCCTCTCACAGCTGTGGTGGAGGAGATTGGATTAGCTCCATACGAGGCCTTGGGGGGTACGAGTGAGCAAATGATCGCTCGACTGCAGAGAGAAACACAATGATAGTAAATAGCAGACTCCATTAAGGCCCCTGCATGGGCTGTGAAATGGCTGGAGAAAAACACAGCATCCAAAAAGGAAAGATTCAACAATTAATTGCTTGCAGGAGTAGTGCAGCCACACCGTCTCATGTAAAAGATATTATAGACATGTCATGAAGCTGGCCCTTGTGGGACCGTACTAGTCAAAGACTTCACTCTCTCTATGTGCTGTCTTACCTGCCGGTTTATTGATGCTGTCACTCTGGTAGTTCATTTCTTCAACTGCCAAACAGCATGACCAAATCTAGAGGCAGAAGAGATTGTTCATAATTCTCATCACAGCCCAGGTCTCACCTGCAAACAAAAGACTCATTATTTTATTTGAAAATGTGAAACTAATGACCAGCTGTCAGTTTTACAGGATGAGCTGCTCGGAATTTAGTGTTTCACAATTAAATATTTATTTAATCTGTCCATGAACAATATCTAATGGAAATCATACATGTGATACAGGACAATACTGCCATTGTTGTCATAAAAAATTAAAGAAAGAACACTACATCTCAAACAATGTATTGTATTTAATAGCAGTCTGTGGTGGAAAATATATATTTTTTGTCATATGTTATGAATCCTAAATGTAAATTTTTTTTTCTTTGTATATTTTCACAAAATTACAGCTTAATTGAAAAGATTTTAAAAAATAGAATATTTACCTTTATTTTGGTTTTCTTCACCAATCATGTGTCTCCTCAAGCATGTCAACTCAAGTCATTCTAGTGGTTTATGATTATTACACTTGTTGTTTCAATTAGGACTTCATATTCAGTTTTCATATTTTGTATTCATTTAAGATTGATTTGATCTAGGAAAAGGCTAAAATAATAAGCTTCATTTGTAGCCTAAAAGGCGTTTAAAAAGTAGCCAAATTAAATAATGATGGTCTAGTAAAATTACAAAAAGAAAGTTTTAGTTGTAATTAATTGGAACTCATGGGACAACTTGTCGCTCAGTTTAAAAAAATACATTTAGTTATTCGTCACCGATGTAATATCACTGGGTGTTGCCTGTTAACTCTTGTCGTGTTATCATGCATAAATAGCAGAAAAGTCTATATGGTTGTAACTATAAAGAGCGAGTATTTTACTGCTTATTGCCTGGTCCCACATTACAAGTGCCTTTGGTAAATGCGATTTTTTTCATTTGTTTATACATTGCTTAAAGAACGTCCACGTATCCTTTACTCACCCTCAAGTTGTTCTAAACCTGTAGGAATTTATTTCTTCTGCTGAACACAAAAGATATTTGCAAAATGTCAGTAACCAAACAGTTGATGGCCCCCATTGACTTCCATAGAAATCTTTTTCCGTACTATGAAGGTCAATGGTTACAGACGTTTTTTTTTTTTTTTAAATATCCTCTTTTGTGTTCAGCAGAAGAAATTCATACAGGTTTGAAATAAATTTAGGGTGATGAAATTATGACAGTATATTTATTTTTGGGTGAACTGTCCCAATTTTAAAATGAAATGGTCCTTTATTAAAGGCACAGTTCATGCAAAAATGAAAGAATGTTATTTTTTATTCATGATTTTATGTAAGCTTTTTAGGCATGTATTTTTCTTCCAACACGGAACGCATAAAGAAAGAGCAGCATGGACATTCTGCCATCTACATTCTGTATCTTTTTTTCCAATATTTTTTAATTATAAAAAAAATGTTAATTAATGTGTCCATTAAAACCGTGCGTTATTTATTTAAATATTTATGTTTGAATTATTAAATTGATACTTGATTCCTTCATTGTGCTTTTAAGTGTCAGTCCTCTATACATTAGGTGATGACATTTTTATATTTTCTGTGAACCATCTCTTTAATTGCTGTTTATACACAAACATATTCACCTGTCTTCAGTTCATAATTTACATATACAGCTCTTAGAATGGATTTCAGATCTATTTGTGGTGCTCAGTCTTTGACTGTATCTCCTTCATAAAGTCTTCATTTTGAATTTATGAATTGTTGCCCTTCAGACCTCAACATTTTCACTTTTAGTACCCTATTCTATACATAGAAAAGGCTGCCCTTGCCCCTGGTTGTGAATCAGACACGATGTTATGCAAGGCAGCAGCATACTGTCTTAATTTTATTTTTATCATTTTGTGTGCAATGTCTCGTCTTCCTTCACATACTATTGTGAGTCTTTTCAGACACTAATTGAAAGCCATTGCATTGTCATGAACAAAACGGATATGTGACTTTTAAGTTTTTACTGTATTACTGAGAGCCAGCAGTAGCACCTCAATGCAGTACATGAGATCCACTGGGAGGAGTCGGATCAAGATCCAAGGGGTGGAGATGGGTAGGATTAGGGGTGGGTTTAGGGATTAGGGGTGGGTTTAGGGATTAGGGGGCGGAGATAGGTAACTAGATGAAAGGTGGGAGGAGTTGGATCTGGATCCGACTCCTCCCCGTAGATTTCATGTTCTGCAGTGAGGACCATCTCCGAGTGCGAGCACTGATGAGAATAAGCATGGGGACATTGTGCAGAGAAATCACAGTAAAACTGTGCAGAAAATATAAAAAAATTCCAGTTCAATATTTTACTGTTTCTAGCGTGCTTTTTAATTTTTATACCTCCACATGAGTCCATATTGAGAGTTTCTCTAACATTGAGAGCCTAACATTTCTCTGCAATGCCACTCAATCCCCACAGTAGCTTTTAGAATATTTTTTGTTGGCATGGGAACCAATTTAGAGTCCCATTACAGGGCACAAAAAGATGGAGGCAGATTGCCTGAAGCCCAACCACTCAGTTTTGGTTTCATGAAGGATAGTGACAGCACCATTCACAGAGAAAGGATGAGCACAATAGTTCAGATTGCTAGCCATTGTCTTCTTAATGTTTGTCATCTCTGCCAGAATCGTAATGGAGGGAAGATCACACAGAGTGTGATGGTGACTCTTACTGCAATAAGATTGAGCGCTGGTATACCTAGTGTGACTTCTCTAATGCATTGTCTTCAATCTTCCGACAGCAAACTATCAAGCAAATTTTATGAATTATGTTCAGCTGCCCGCAAGAATGCACTCTCCTTCTCTCTTCCATTTTCCCCCCTCTCTTTTAACTGTTTTTCTCTCTATGGCACGCATTACAGAAACATTGTCACAGTTAGATCTTGGCTGTCCTTCAACCCTTCCCAACGCATTATTTCATTGGAGTTTGCTGTGGACAGGAGCGAAGAGAGATATGAGAGAGACCAGATCAATGCAGCGTATTGTGTCAATGTACTCTCTAAATGGAAGGTCTGTAGCTAGGAGATTTTTTAGACACAAAATTGACCAGGCTCAGTGTGTTTTAATGATTTCACTTTGGATTATATTTGTTCCCCTGACAAGCTCATAAACTAATGGAGTTCCTGCTTTCGACTTCGAAGAGCTGCATTTGAACAACTAGCAAACAGGCCTTCGTGGAAAGCACACTTTTTCTTTGCTCTTTTTGAAAGAATTTGGACTTTAGTGCTAACACTTAAATGGAATAACCCATTTTTCAAAAACACAGCCATAGATCTATGAATGTAAGAAATTCATAGATCTATGAATGTATTCAAAATTTAAAAGGGCATTTCATACATGACATTTTTAGAGTCAATTAGTTTTTTTCTTTGAAAACGGTATAAAAGTTTTTTAAAACTTTGAATGTAAAGATGTATTCTTTATGCTAGTCTCTCTTATTTGTCATTGACCTACATATCCTTCATCTTCATGGTGTTTGGATTGGAGTAGCGCTGTCAGTGAATCTGAATGGTGTGTCTTCTTCCATCATGGTGCCTGTGACTTGTATGTGTCTGCCTTGACCACCCATGAGTGATCCGTTTTCTGGTCTTTTTATTGACACAGGCTTTCTCAGGTGTTTCCCTCCTCTCTGTTGTCCTCTCCTCCCCCTCTACTGTCCTTTACTCATCCCACCAAAACTCTGGCTGCCTGTCAGAGCATTCGTCCTTGTACATGTGTGCCCATGTGTAGCGGGATGTGTGAGTTCATATGAGATCTATGACGGCACACCTGGTCTTCTACAGACTCTAAAATGCATTTATACAGATGCCCATAACTCCCTTGGCTACAGGTGGATTTAAAGCATACGGTTTATGGTTTTGAAGAACATTTTATTTAGGTTTAAATGACAATCTTCAACCAAACAACTAGCAAAATTTTGTTGAATAAGCTGAGTATAATATTAAACAAGCTACTTTACCTTCAGATTCTTTTAATAAGTTAATCTGACATAATCAAAACCAGCAGGAAAATATTATTGATGCTTTAACCTTCTATTTTACTACAAAGTAGACATGCATTTTTCAAAAGTGTGCCTGGTATCCATTCTAGTGATGTTGTTTCTGCCTGTTTGACCCCAAGTAAAAACACAGTGTAAAATAATTCAATAAAAGAAATTTAGAATAAACAGCTGTCAGGAGTATCTATTCATTGCACACACTAATGTTGGCCTGTGAAAATGTATTGCATTTATTTATGTTTTATATCTGTGGTCTCTGAGACCATAAACTGAAGTAATGTAACCAATGTTTTTTGGTTAGGGGCAAGTTAAAATTTTTGTTCAGCTCTCATGAGATTAGAAAATGTTTAAACTATTAAATAGCCAAACTGAATGTGTAGATTATGCTGAGCACAATAACGCAACATGTCAGTTTCTTCCACTCAAAAGCCCATGTAATGGGATTGATTGTGTGTGAAAGGACATGGCTGTATTGTCCTCATTTTATGTGCAGGTACTGAACAGAGGCTTTAAGTGTTTACCTCATTTCTCTGTAGCTGTTATTCCCAGTTTTAAGAGGATTACATCTTGCCATCATATAATAGAGACGTCTAATTTTCTAATTTTTGCTTTGCTTCTCATAACACTCCATCTGCTCCAGATGGGTTTTTGGTGAATTCTGCATATATGTCCATTTCTCTTGCTAAAAAACAGGGGTGAAATATTGTGGCCTGAGATTTAAGGTAATACATCTCTGTAGGCTGTCACGCCGTTGAAGCATTGATCCGCATACGCTGAGGTTATGCCCGGCGCTTTGATAAAGGAGGCTCAAGCTGATGTAACAAAACCAAACATTACAGGATATAAATGATTTACAGCTCCCATCTGCCACACATATGTGGCCTCTGTTAACACTTATCAACACTGGGGATGTTGCACAGGGCGATGCAAAACATAATTCATTATTTACACGTGTGTTAATGTTGTAACGAACCAACCAGTGATACGCACCAGAGTCTTGATTGATAGCTTCTCTTATTTGCAGTACAGAATTTGAAGCCAGACAGTCCATTTTCAGATTTGTTGTTGTTGCACCTCAAAAGTTACCTGCTGGATATTCAATATAAACCAAACTACTAATATTCATAAAGTAGTAGATTTTTTTAAACATTGGTGACCCAAAACTTACTCTAAATACTAATCTAATGTGAAATTAACATCTTAAAAGTAGAAAAAAAATGATAAATTCTGTTGGGAAATACTACTATTCCAAGACTTCTATGGCTATATGTTAGGGTGTGTCTGTGAAAAATCGTGTTATATTGTAAGACTGGAAAAACTGGAAAATAGCGCAACTCTCTAAGAGAACAAAGCAAATTAACATTTGAATTTCTCTCTTGAGCACCATTCGAGACGCAAGTCTCACCTAAGCAATCCTAATCCCTTTCCCTTGACCCCCCATTCTCCCCCCACTCCTTCTCCCTCATGCTGAGATCACCTGAAATTCAAGAATCTATATAGTTTAATGTGAATAATTATCATACAGTATCACACATGTTTGATATCATTTGAAATGTCTCAGTACGACTGGTACAAAGGTATCATTCTCAAAGAAGTAAACCAGAAGGTAATAAGGCATTTAAGAGTTTAGAAATAATTCACATACATGGGAGGGTGTGTCTTCCAGGCATATGGCCTCATGCTCTCAGAAGGTGTAAACTCAAATCAAATTCCCATTGTTAGCAAATGGTTCCGTGCAAATCAACTTCTGCCCCCAGTAAGTCTGGGACGGTGATTAATGTGAATTCCCACCGTGAACTCATGTTTACATTTGAAATGAGGTCCGTCTATATAATGAAATGCAACTAGAGCTCGGGGCGTTTTCTGTAACCAGATTAGCCCGTGATGCGAAGTGCACCAAAACACTTCACATCATGTATCCTATAATGTCAAGGTATTCCATCTTCTCCCTATTTCAGAGCATTTGATGTTTGTCAAGTCAAGTCAAGTCAAATATATTTAAATAGCGCTTTTCACAATACAGATTGTATCAAAGCTGCTGCACAGTATCAATCAAAACAACTTAACAATGTTTGTTTATTACTGGAAAAAAAAGACATCCAAGTTTGGTAGAGCTGATCAATGGTATGATTGATTAATTAATTTGAATATCCCCAACTGAGCAAGCCAAAGGCAACAGTGGCAAGAAACCGAAAAACTCCATCCAGTGACCTAACGGTGTCCTAAAACTCCATCAGATGACCCAATGGAGAAAAAAAAAACCTTGGGAGAACCCAGGCTCAGTCGGGGGCCAGTTCTCCTCTGGCGTTTATGAACTAGAGGCCGAATTTACAGTAACTGTAAGATAAAAAATTTATATGAATGCCTGGCTAAATAGATGCGTCTTCAGTCTAGTTTTAAACTGGGAGAGCGAGTCTGAGCAACGAACAATATCAGGAAGGCTATTCCAGAGCTTCGGAGCTAAATGTGAAAATGCTCTCCCTCCTTTGGTGGATCTGGATATCCTAGGAATGACCAGAAGCCTCGAATTTAGTGATCTTAAAGAGCGCGATGGATTGTAAGGCGATAAAAGATCCGTAAAATAGACTGGAGCTAAACCATTTAGAGCTTTATAAGTCAACAGCAATATCTTGTAATTAATACGGAACTTTATAGGCAACCAATGAAGTGATGATAAAATCGGTGTTATATGATCATATTTTCTTGATCTAGTAAGAACTCTAGCAGCTGCATTTTGGACTAACTGTAGCTTGTTTATTGAAGATGCAGGACAACCAGCTAATAAAGCATTACAGTAATCTAGTCTCGAGGTCATGAATGCATGAACTAACTTTTCTGCATCAGAGACTGATACCATATTACGTAGTTTAGCAATGTTTCTAAGGTGGAAAAAGGCTGTTTTTGTAACATATGAAAATTTCATATTTGCTTTTATCTAGCATATATATATGCTTTTCAAAAGACAGGTTGCAGTCTAATGTAACACCCAGGTCTTTTACTGTAGCGGATAAAGTAACAGGGCATCCTACTATGTTAAAGTCGTGCTGTGAAAGGTTTTGTGGACGGTTTTTAGAACCGATAAGTATTACCTCGGTCTTGTCTGGATTTAATAAAAGAAAATTACGCGTCATCCAATCTTTTATATCTTTAACACAATCTGTCAATTTGGATAATTTAGCGTATTCATCTGGCCGTGATGAAATATATATTTGAGTGTCATCAGCATAACAATGGAAACTAATTCCATGTTTCCTTAGAATATTACCAAGTGGCAACATATATATTGAGAATAATAAAGGGCCTAACACCGATCCCTGCGGCACTCCATAGTTATGATCGATTTTTCTCCATTTAAGTAGACGAAATGGTAGCGGTCAGATAAGTATGACCTGAACCATAAATGCTTGTCCTTGAACACCAGTGTAATTTTGTAGTCGATCTAAGAGTATTGTGTGATCTATAGTGTTGAACGCAGCACTAAGATCAAGTAAAACTAGTACTGAGATACAGCCTTGGTCAGAAGCTAAAAGTAAATCATTTGTGATTCTAACAAGCGCAGTTTCAGTGCTATGATGTGGCCTGAATCCAGACTGAAACTTTTCATAGATGTCGTTTTCTTGCAAGAAAGAGCCGAGTTGAGTGGACACAACTTTTTCTAATATTTTTGACATAAATGGAAGATTCGAAATGGGTCTGTAATTTGCTAGGTTATTTGGATCTAATTGTGGTTTCTTAATAAGAGGTTTTATAACTGCCAGCTTGAACGTTCTTGGAACATGACCTAAAGATAAAGATTAGTTAATAATATTGAGAAGAGACTCTTCCACTATAGGTAACACTTCTTTCAGTAGTTCAGTTGGTATAGGATCTAATAAACATGTTGTTGTTTTAGATGAAGTGATAAGTTTATTTAACTCTTTTTGTTCTATGGTTGTAAAGCATTGTAATTGTTCTTGCCGGGTGATAATTGCAGCTGAATTATAAGGCGCGAGCAAAGATTGAACGTTTACGATTTTGATTCTGATGCTTTCAATTTTCTCGGTGAAGAAGTTCATGAAATCATTACTACTAAACTGTAACAAGGTATTTTGTTCCGACGACGTCTGTTTATTTGTTAGTCTAGCCACGGTATTAAATAAAAACCTTGGATTATTTCGGTTGTTTTCTATTAATTTGCTGAGGTGCTCAGCCCTGGCCGTTTTAAGGGCCTTTTTATAACGTGACATACTGTCTTTCCACGCGATTCTAAAGACCTCTAAATTAGTTTTTTTCCATTTACGCTCTAAATTACGGGTTTCTCTCTTTAAAACATACGTAGTATTATTGTACCATGGTGCTATACTTTTTTCTCTGACCTTTTTTAATCTAATGGGTGCAACAATATCCAATGTTCTAGACAGAATGGTGCTCATAGTGCTAGTTAGTTCGTCTAGTTCATCTGTTTGTTTGGGTTCAGGCAGTAGCTGAGACAGATCAGATAAGCTATTTGTGAAATGATCTATGGTGGATGGACGAATTGTTCTACCTTGTCGATAACGTGGCGCAGCATGACATATTACAGCAGTCCGTAATATGCAAGTTACCATGTAATGGTCAGTGACATCATCACTTTGTGGAATGATATCTAAATCGGTTGGATAGGTTCCATATGATATAATTAAATCGAGTGTATGATTAAGACGATGAGTGATACAAAGGTATCACTCATTGTATCTATTATCTTTTAACTGATTATGCAATTGGCGTGATACATTTACTTGACAAAATAAATTGTAAACATTTGAATTTATTCTAATCGACTCGGAAATTATTTTCAGTAAAGAGTTAAAAAAGAATAATCAAATATTCGTTCACTTTTAATGATGCCCAGATATCATTAAAACCTTTTTCATTTATGGAGTCAGATTAAATAACGAGTTAATACATGAGAAAATGCATTTAATCAAATTACTTTGTCACGCGGAAAGACGGTAACGCGCAGACACCTTCACCCGCTGATCGGAAAACCTTCTTTGGGCCCATCCAGCCGGGCCTTACAATATTATATGAATTAATTTTGAGTACAATTTTTTAAATGAATCTTTTAAAATGTTCTCAAAACGGTCTGAATGATACTTTCACAAATTAGACTGCACTGTAACAAATTGCTGTAAAAATTACAGCAACTTACTGGCAATTTTGGTTGCCAGTAAGCCTGTACATTTTACAAGAGTACTGTAAATCATAAACTACAATTATACTGTAAAAAATACAGAACACCTGTAAAAACAGCAAAACAAGACCAGCTGTGAATTTACAGTTCTTTGCTGTATTATTTACAGTATGTTACTGTTATTAATAATGCATTGAATTAAAACCTGAGACAACTCATTTCATTTGAGGAAATTTGCCATTAAATAGTTATACTGTGAGCTAATTTCATTTGAGTCTACTAAGAAAAAGACTTTATGAGTTAACTAGAAACATACATTTAACTATATCCTACTAGACAACAACAGCACACATGAATGAGTTGAATAACTTTAATGCATCAGCAAATACACAGTCACTGGCTTTAAATAAAGCAACATTCAGCTTAACCTCAGTGTTTTTCTGCTCCTCCTGAACTGAAGCACAGGCTCTACTCTTCAACACAATGGTGACACACAAAACTCAACAGAAACACTTTAAATCCCAACAGATTAAACACTAACAGATCTCCACTATATCATTATGTGCAAAAACACATAAAATCACATAAAGTAATTCACATAATTTTACTTTTTTGTTTAGTACATTTGACTGTGAGATTTTTCAGGAAACAACTGACTTCAGCCACAGCCTTAGAGGAAATCCACTGAAGAGAAAAGAAGACATTAAATCTGTGAAGATCTCAGCAGAGGAGGATTAAACAACTCCACAAACAGCATTACCAGCTTCACTTATTACTAGCCAGACTCACTTTATTTCTGTCATAATCAGACTTACTGAGAAATAGCTGAGGGTTAGATGTTGATGATTTATTGGAAATATTTCATTTGAAGTTACCATGATCGTGATTAGTGTTTACTTTAGTTGGGCTCTTGACTCTTGATGAGTTGAACATTAGTTTTACTTTGGCTACTATAACCATGTCTTAATAAGACAAATTTGTTATGGCAATAAAAGTCAAGTAAAATGATGTTCAGGTGTTGATGGATGTCTATTGATATCAGCCTTGACAACATCTAGTGGCTGATCTTGATCAGAATAATTTTTTAATTATGAAATTGAGGTTGAAATAGATTTCACCCTACTGATTGGTATAGTTGTTTGATTCCACAGCATGATGTTCAGTTGTGATTATATCAGGTAATTTGTGTTTGACATATATAAGATTCACAAAACCTTTCAAGCAACTGGAACACGTGTATCAAGAATCAGCATATGAACCTCAACTATGGTGACAAACATAATATAGATAGATCAACTCTGAACATCACAAATCAAGCTACTAAAAAGTCTCATCAAAAATCAACAACAAAAATAAAAGCACATGGTAAGAAGAAAAGAAAATAAGACAATTCAGCTGCATAATTTATGCATGCTGCAATGCATGCTGGGAGTTCTGTATTAAGGTGATACCCAGCATGCATTGCAACATGAAGCGTTTCATTTAAGTGTCACCATTGTTGAGATTCATACGCTGATTGTTGATGTCTGTGTGTGACTTAATAACATGATGTTTTTTTAAACTATCTATGCCATATTGTTTTTAAAATCATTCAAATGATAATGCGGTTAAATTGCCTTATGGAAAATTACTATATCAATCAGTTATATGAAAAGAACTACATGACTGAGAAGACATTAAACTCTGGGTGAAATGAGGTGCTACTGATCTGTAAGCTCTTTTGATGACATCATCAATACACAGCCATAGTCGCCAGGTTTCTTTTCTCTTGGCTTTGTTGCTATAACTGTTGTGCCTTATAAATACACAGGTAAAGCAGCCAGAGAAAAACTAATGTTGCAATGTCAAGGGTAACAGCCCAACTAAAGCCAACACTTATCACCATCATGGTGACTACAAACTAAACCATAAATCATCAACATCTAAACCTCAGTTAATTCTCAAAAAGACCTTGACAAGTGACGCTGGTAATGAGTTATTTACTCCTCCTCTGCTGAGATCTTTAGATATGTACTGTCTTCTTTTCTTTTCAGTTGATTAAATATATGGCTGTGGCTGGAAGTCAGTAGTTTACTATACAATCTAAGTCAAATTTACTAAACAAAATAAGTTATTTTCTGTGCATGTATTTATGTGACAATAAATGTGAAATGTGAATATATATTTATATGAATGACTGCTCAGGAGAGTAAATGCTGAAATGAAGTGTGATTTTATGTGTTTTTGCACATAATGATATAGTGGAGATCTGTTAGTGTTTAATGTTCTGTTGGGATTTAAAGTGTTTCTGTTGCGTTTTGTGTGTCACCATTGTGTTGAAGAGTAGAGCCTGTGCTTCAGTTCAGGATGAGCAGAGAAACACCGATGTTATGCTGTGTGTTGCTTTATTTAAAGGCAGTGACTGTAGTTGCTGATGTATTGATGATCTTTTTGTTAAGTTCGTCAATTCAGGTGTATGCTGTTGGTAACTAACAATTATCTGCAAGAGGATTGAGTTAAATGGATGGTTTGTAAACTCGTTTAAATTGATTTTATTTTTTTAGTGGACTCAAATGAAATAAAATCACAGTATAAATATGAAATGTTAATTGACCAATTTAAGATAATCGGTTTCCTCAAATTATCAAATAATCATACTGTAAATAATACAATAAAGAACTGTAAATTCACAGCTGCTCTTGTTTTTCTGCTTTTACAGGTGTGCTGTATTTTTTACAGTTAATTGTAGTTTATGATTTACGGTAATCTTGTAAAATTTACAGGCTTACTGGCAACCAAAATTGCCAGTAAGTTGCTGTAAATTTTACAGTAATTTTTGTACAGTGTGATTCAAGTTTAACTCAGTGATTCAATGTTTACGATTGCCAGCCGCTACATGGATTATTGGTGGTTAATTTTGGTCTTTAACTAACACAGATCTACCGTATTGCTTCAGAAGACTTTAAATACGGTACATAAGTCATATGAACCATATTTACAATACTTATAATGATGGTGCGTTTGTGTCCTTTTTTGAAGCTTCAATGCATCAGTCTCCATTCTTCGTAACTGAATCTTTGAAATTTCTCCTTTTGGGTTCCACTGAAGAATGAAGTGAATTATACATTTAGCAAGATCTCACAGTACCTTCATTTTGGGGAGATGGGGAGAGAGATGTGAGCTGTTAGTTCTCACACAGCGGGCTAAATTTCACCCTCTCACCACACCTCATTCCTCTGAAATACCTTACATTTAAAATGGCACTCAAGAACATGCAATACTTGCAGTAATGTCTGCCGACCTAATATTAGTTTTACAAATAATACTCAGCCATTTATTCTGTGCTTAGAAAGGTTTTGAGAAAATATTCCGTTTTGTGAAACCGGATAAAAATCTATTACAGCTTGTATGCAAGTGGGCAGGCATTTGAAATAAGATGTTCAGACTGTCAGCTCTCTATTTTGTGTCATTTTGAAATGTTGTAAGTAAGCCAAAACATTTTTCCTTTCATCAGAGGCTGCTCATTTCTTCACTTACCCCTGATTTGCTGACCAGAATTTCCTGGCAGCGCAGATGGCATCAACCCTACAGCTCCGTTTAAAGTATTTACCTCTTGAAACAGTCAAAGGCTTTTAGAGCCACGAAACGGAGAATAAAAGTTGGTACTGCACCTCAGTTTATGATTTATGTGCTACGAGGGGCTTAGTGCATAAATATTAAAACACTGGTGTTGCATTAGCTGCCAGTAATAACAGGCTGCCTGGTTTCCTGGGCTGTGTTTGATTGTCTCCTGCTCACAGTGATTAACAGAGCAGAGAGAGCCGGAGAAATGAGACAAAGCAGACCGAAAGAGAGAGGAAGAGGGAGAGAGAGAAAGGAGAAGCTTTTATATGTGAGAATATGAAGCTGACCGAACCCTGTCATTACGTTCACCTTAAACCATCTGGACTAAATGTAGGGCAAACTTCAGATCTTTTTTAAAACCACAGTCATTTTGAGCTCTTCATTGTGGTGAATTATTATTATTATTAATCATTTATACATTATATCATTTATACGATAAAACTAAACCTTAAAGAAATATTTCACCCCAAAAATGAATGTTGTTTACTCCCTCTCATGACGCTTTAAAGGGTTAAACCATATAGTGTTTTTTGTGATACAGAGCCTTGCCATAAAACTATATTTCATAGTGACAAATAAAAGGGGAAAAACATCATGAAAGCACTGTAAGTATAATTCAAAATTGTTCGCATGACTTGTACACTATATTTCAAGTCTTTGGAAGCCATATGATAGCTTTTTGACAAATTGAATTTACACAACTGTTCAAAAGTTAGATCGTTCAGTAAGATTTTTACAATATTTTTGAAAAGTATCTTATGCTCATTTAGGCTGCATTTATTTAATCAAAAATAGTAAAAACAACAATATTGTGAAATATTATTACAAATTATATTGTATATGTACTATTTTAATATATTTTAAGATGTAGTTTATTCCTGTGAAGGCCAAACCGAATTTTCAGCATCATTACGCCAGTCTTTAGTGTCACAAGATGATCCTTCAAAAATCAATCTAATATGTTGATTTGGTGCTCACAAAACATTTGTTATTATCATAAATGTTAAAAAGTTGTGTTGCTTACTGTTGTGGAAATCATTACATATTGTTTCAGGGTTCTTTGATGAATAATTGAATGTTCAAAAGAACAGCATTTATTTGAAATAGACTGTTTTATAATTATAAATGTCTTTTCTGACACTTTTGATCAATTTAATGCATCTTTGCTGAATAAAAGAATAATTTTCATTCACAATTCAAAAAAGGTGATTTGCTTCTCTCAAAAATCTATCGTAGCTATCACATGGCTTTGCCGCACAACCGCTCAAGTCTTATGTACTCCTTTTATTGTGTTGTTATAATGCTGTTTTTGTCCATTTTGGAGCTTTACACCCTCTGCTCCCTATGAAATGTGGTGTATCATGACACAAAGGTGTGTAAATAATAACCATTGTGCAGGAAAGTGCACACTCCTGCTGCTCCCCAGCACACAAACATCACTCTTCCCATGATCCTCCTGGGATGACGGACGAGGTGAACTCTCATTCTTTATAACCGAGGTAAACACATTATCAAGTCTGTGCACCAGCGTAGATGGGGTCATCTGAATTCATAATGATCATTTGGTGATGCGTCATTCTGTATATTTGTTTATAATTGAATCACATATGCAGCAAGTGTGGCCCTGGTTTTATTATTTGCTCAATGTGTTATGTGGCCTACCTGTTAGTGTGAGGTCACGGGCAAAGAATCCCACACACTAGTTCTTGGTTGAGAGGGTGTTTTTGCAGTTATGGCTCATATTCATTAACTAAGTGACACTGAGGGAGTGCATGCGCTGTGCGTGCATGATAGATACGGACGGCAGGTGCTCTATCATGTGTCGTGGGTGCAGGCGCCATGACCGCATCAGTCCTGACACTGTGCAAATGGGACACATTCATTCCCTGTTAGTGTTTCAAATGAGAGTAAACACTCAACCAGAGGACTCTCCATCATACAGCACCTGAGAGCGAGAAGGAGTGAGAAAGAGAGAGAGAGAGATGCTGAAAACCGGAAAGCAGACATATAATCTGTCACGCAGCTCTGAAATACCTTTGAAACTCTAAAACCTGCCACTGAACAGAGGTTCTCAATTAAAGGGATAGTTCACCCAAAAATGAAAATTAGCCCATGATTTTCTCACCCTGAAGTAGGTGAAGTAGGTCCTAGGTGTATATGACATTGTTCTTTCAGACAAATACAATCAGAGTTATATTAAAAAATCTCCTGGCTCTTCCAAGCTTTATAATGGGAGCGAACGGGCACCAAGTCCATTCAAGTGCATCTATCCATCATAAAAGTGTCCCAAACGGCTCTGATGGGTTAATAAAGGCCTTCTGAAGCAAAGTGATGCGTTCTTGTAAGAAAAATGTCCATATTTAAAACTTTATCGACTAAAATAACTAGCTTCTGGCAGACGGCCGTACGGAAGTCGACTTCCGCCAAAAGAGTAACACTTGCAGTGTATGACGCAAGATGTAGGAGTAGCGCAAGCTTTGACGCCTCTCGCGGTTCAAACAAACAGGGCTGGGCAACTGCGTTCGTCATTATGCTGTTCGTCAAGTTCAAGGGTTACTCTTTTGGCGTAAGTCGACTTGCATAGGCCGTCTGCCGGAAGCTAGTTATTTTTAGTCAATAAAGTTTTAAATATGGATATTTTTCTTACACAAACCCATTGCTTCGCTTCAGAATGTCTTTATTAACCCCTCTGAGCCGTTTAGGAGACTTTTATGATCCTGTTTGTGCTTTTCAATCACCAATGAAGAGCGAATAATCATTCTTCAATTATCTTATCCCCCACTGGGCACCTGACATTTTCTGTGCCCATCAGCAATTGAGATACCTAAGAAAGAGCAAAAGATCCAACCACAGCTCTCCTGAAGTCATTCTCTGGTACACTTAACTCCAGCAGTTGGTGTACAGTGTCCTTCAGCTTCAACCCTCTGAATTGATTATGGTGGAATTTCCTTCTAGCAAATCGAGAATTACATGGCCTGCTTATGTGAATGTCCCAGAAGCTGTGAGCCTGAGATGTAGGAGTGAGGGAAACTTGGGAAGGAGTACATTGGCGATACTCAGTCAGCAGTACAAAGAGCAGCGCATGAGCCTTTAAGAGCATCTCAAAAGAGGAGTGCAAGGGAAAAAAATTACTTTCCTCAGACTCTTGGCCGCCAGGCATTGTGGAGATGTTTGGATTAGACTGGAAGTGATAGAGAAAGAGCAGAGTGAAGAGTGAAGGATGAGGGGGAGGACTTAAGTGTTTGGAAGCTCTGCTGAAGTCCTGCTTTTGTAGAAAAATGACGGACTGCTGCGATTTCATGGTGGATCAACCAGTAGTTAATGTGCTGGGTGCATTAGGGGAGCCCTTTTAAGGGCTTCCTCTTTTGTTTTTGCATTTTTTGGTGTGTCTTTGACATGTATGTTTTTTTTCACCAACAGACCTAGTAGCACCCTGTCTCAGTTTTAAAAGGGCTCTTTCCAGTGTGGTTCAATCCGTTATTCTTTACTTCAGTAGGACAATGGATTGTGTTGAATTTATAGTTCCCTTGACGTTAATGAGGGCTAGTTTTGAGATGATGTACAACCCCTGTGCAGCTGCTGACATGTTAACCCACTGACCGGTTCTGCAGTCATTGGACCATGCTGACCTTTAACCTCTGGACTCGCCCTGACATTTACATCATGTGAATATTTAGCTTTGTTTCCTGCCCCTGAGAAAAAACGCCCTCAGTCTGTCTGGTTGACATCAATAATATCTACCAATGGGTCATGCCCATTCAAACGTTCAAATGCATCCTCAGATTTTGATCTACTTATTTATTGTGTGTTTGTTTGTATCGTGCACTCTTGCACAATCTTTCTTTGTCCAAGTATCATAGTACCAAGTACCAAGTATCATTGTCCAATTGTTGTCACTGAGTTTATAGTCACAATTAAAAAAAAAACTTTAATAAATAATGAAAAAGTCACTAATAATACATTTTGTACAAATTAATTAATTCATACATTCATTCATTTATGGGAAAAAATATTTATTTTTATATTGTATATTGCACTCTGCTTTTGCCCATGTCAGAATTTTAAAAAATAAAATCAATGTTTTTATTTATTTATTTTTACTCTGAGGTGTTTGTTAAAAAAACAAATAGATAGTTTAGTTCAAGATTATTAGCCCTTGCATGCCATTACAAAACTATAGTATGCAACTAATAGACTAATAGTATGCAAGAAACTAAGTTAGTACTACTATGTTAGTTTAGGGCTTAGTTTACCACATTTCCTCTCTATTCATTAACTTTTAATGCCTCTGAGTGGCAATATTCTTCAGATCTAAATATTTCCTTTTAATCTTTCATACCTCTTCTTTCTGTATAAATTCAGTGTGAGTGTACTCGTCACCAAACTGTTCCAGTGTGCTCTTTTTATCATGCTATTGCACACTGAGGCTTGGCAGACCTAAGTGGGCCGCTGTTGATTCTGTGGAGCTTGGGCTGGTTTCAGAGGCTCTGACCCATGCTTTGATCCACTGCTGGTGATCTTTAATGGTAAGCTCTGCTTTAAAGGCTGACTGAATGATTCTTTTTTTCTGTCACCACTCCACCGAGCTTCAGCTTACACAGCTGCATCTCACAGGTACTTTTACAGCATTAAACGACTTGGCAGAAAATTTACGACAAGCTTTAAAGTAGACTTTGATGAGGCAAATGCTTGGTAACCTCTAGTAATGTGTTGTACATTTTCGGGTTATAGGCTATTTATGGAAAATTCAGTGGCATACTATGAATTTTGGTCCACCCATCCATTCATCCATCCATCCATCCATCCATCCATGACAACCCACTTGAGGGCTTTTCACCATTAAAATAGTTAAAGGGTTAGTTCACAGAAAAATGTTAAATTATGTAATTAATTGCTTACCCTCATGTCTTTCCAAACCTGTAAGACCTTCGTTCATCTTCGGAACACAAAAGAAAATCTTTTTGATGAAATCTGAGAGCTTTCTGTCCCTCCATTGACAGCTAGCAACTACTACTTTGACGCTTCAAAAACTTCATAAAGAGATTTTAAAACTAATCCATATGAATTGCGTGGTTTAGTCCAAATTTTCTCAAGAGACACATATGATGAACAGATTGAATTTAGGTTTTTATTCACATATAAACATTCATCATTCATCAAACATTCATTCATGTTTGCTTGATGTGCGAGAACCAATGAGGTTCATTCTTGTGTTACGGAGCACGTTTGAGCTTCCGCGAAAGGTTTCTTCTCGCTTAGCTGTCAAAGCAGAGTACAAAAGCTCTCTGATTTTATCAAAAAATTCTTCATTTATGTTCCGAAGTTGAACAAAAGTGTTATGGGTTTGGAACAACATGAGGGTGAGTAACTAATGACAGAATTTTCATTTTTGAGTGAACTAACCCTATATTTTAAAAATTTCAAACCCTGGTAAATGGAATGCTGGGTCATCTTTTATCTTTTTTTTCTAAATAGATTTTTCAGACTATAAAATAAGAATGAAACAGTCTCCTCTTCAATCCACTTGATGGTGCTTCATTGCCATTTGACATTTTTTCCCCATCAAACGCTGAAACAACTGTTTCATGCGACACTCTGTGTTTCCGTGACTGTTCAAGGCAAGTGAATGTAAGGCACGTGATTCCTTGTCGTTGTTAAGCATCTAGCTGTAACATTCTAACACTGCATTGTTTCACCATGCACACATTTGTCACTGTAATACAGTTAATACAGATGATATTGAAAAAAAGTACACAATAAATTGTTTTTAGTGCTTAGTTTTAATTTGATACAGATTCTACTAAGTGTAATTTTTGCTCTAAATAGGTAAATATAAAATACAAAATATAATTCGCTCTCATTGGCATGAAGGAATCCCACTTAGGGTCAGAGACCCACCTGTAGCAAAATTGTGATGCAGAGCACTTGTAAATCAAATTTAGAAAATAGAAGCACATATGACAAGGAAGAACTGTGATTATGATATGAAATGAAAGATAAAGGAATTTTTGCTTTAAACCACTTGCGTGTGTTACGTTACCACCTAACCATTTTAATTGCATTTGCCTATCTGAGTGAACATAAGCATTCTGTATTTGTCCATATTTAATCACTTAAGCACTCTGCATTTTAAACAACATTAGTGCATTACTCCCAAGCATGTGGAGACAAAAACAAAATGCTTGAAGAATATTGACATCTATTAAATAAAATCATGCATTTATTATTTGCTGAATAGTCTCTCTCTCTTTTTCATCTGCTCCCTCTCTGTTTCTAACCTTTATATTATTCTAACTACAGGGAACTTTTTAACATATGTATATTAGCTTAGAATGACTAATACACCCCGTAATCGTCACCATTTTAGCATATGCTTACAGATGTTTTTTGGCTTTGCCTCTGTTCTTGTTGGCACCTCCCTTCCACATCTTCCATCTCGTAACACAAAGTCCTCCTGTGCACAGCTCCACCTGCACATCTGCTGTCTACTTTGAAATTAGTTTAATGGTGATCACTCAAGCTGAAACAGCAAGTGGTGGTCTGAACCCTGAATGGCGGATGCAGACGGCAACGTCATTCCCTGTCAGGGTGAGAGGAGTGGGGTGTCAGGGTTGGATAAACTGAACTAGAGCAGAGGATTAAAAGAAGTCTTTTGAGGGAGGAAATCTTGGCAGGGGCTAAATCACTGAAAGCTCATAGAGAGACAGTGTCTCTACACATTGCTAAAAATATGGAGGTTCAGACCTTTGGCCCTGTGATTCAAGGGGCCATGCTGTCTCTTTGAGAATTAAGAGCTGTTAGTAAGAGGGTTCCTGCTAATAAGACCCCCATTTGGTTTTGCCATAGGGCTCCTACAATGAGGAATGTGCAGTTTTATTGTCGCTTTGTTCAGAGAGGATAATTATGCCTGCCTTTATCACTTCAATGCACACGTTTTGCAAATTTAGAAACCTGCTTTGCGATTTACATGGAAAGTCTGTAGTAGAAAGTGTGTTTGTATGTGTACATTGTATTTTTGTCATGTTTTCCAATACAAATATCTAAACATTCTCAAACCAAGATATATTTACTTGAGAAAAAAAATAAAGTCTTGTTTTCTGAAAAAAAGTATATATAAAAAATCAGAAAACAAGACTTAATATACATTTTGCTATATTTATTGTACTTTCAACTCTATTGCTGTCCCGATTCGCATACTATCTGTCCATTCAAAATTAGAATTATTGTGTCCCAAATCGTAGTAAGTTGAAATGAGTATCCCAGAGATACCCAGATGGTCTACTATTTCCTGTTAGAATTTGAAATGCAGATGCATGCACATTCTAACTGCTAATATTGCCCACAACCCATTGCACGCTGGACAAAGATTCGATTAAAACTACAAATAAAAATAAAAAGTGTTAAAAAAACCCTACAAGACCAATGGTTACAGTAATTCTGTCATTAATTACTCATCCTCGTGTCGTTCCACATCCGTAAGACCTTCCTTCTTTTTCTGAACACAAATGAAGATATTTTTAGTGAAATCCAAGAGCTTTCTGTTCCTCTGTAGAGATCCAACGCAACTTACATATTCAAGGCCACAACATATGGAATCAAGCCGCAACACAACAGAATCAAGTCACAACACAATGGAAAAGCCACAACACAACAGAATCAAGTCACAACACAATGGAAAAGCCACAACACAACAGAATCAAGTCACAACACAATGGAAAAGCCACAACACAACAGAAATGGTCTCGCCCCTGTATTAAAAAAATATATTGGAATATATGGACCTATATACGTATATACAGTAGATATTATATTTTTTTTACTTACATTGACAATGTCTACTGTACATGCGCTGCCTGCCCAAATTAAGATACTTGAATAAGAGTTGAATGAGCAGAGTCAGAATTTCATAAAGAATGCACCTGTAAGGGTGCTAAATTTTTAACAGTTTTTACTGTACCAATCTTTTTTTATGGACACATGGACACCACCAGATTGTCTGACTAGGTGTGCGAGCCGTCTACACCATCAGTCACTTTAATAGTTCAAGGGCATGGAGTGGAGCCACACCCACACTCCCGTCGCTGAAGGTGAGCTGCAGCTGGCCTCTGTTGACTATTATGGAAATGGAAGAGGATATTTCCCTGTGCCTCCCGTCCCCGCTGGTCCCACCTAGCTCCAAGTCTCCTGTGTCTCCCCTAGACCCATCCAGCTCCAAGTCTCCAAGGATCCTGCCTCCCTCTCCCACCTTCTCTGCCCATAACAGCCAGTTCCTCTACCCCATCTCTCCTGGTTTCCTTCAGTCCCTTGGCTCCTCCTCTGACTCCACTGTGTTGATCTGCATCGGGTCTTCCGGTCACCAGCTCCGCCCTGTTAGGATGATCCCCTAGCTTCGCCTCCAGCCACCGAGCCTGTCACTCCACCTCGGCTCGTCTACCTGTCTGCTCCACCTTGGCTCCTCCCTGCCTTGGCTCCACCTGGGAATATTGTCCTTACGGCTGCACCGGGCTCCCTCGTCCCTCCGGGCCTTCAGCTGTGCTTCATTCCTCCCCCCTTCGGCTTAGTCTGGCTCCGCCTTCTCTCCGGCTCAGTCCTCTGGCACCCTGGCTCCACCTTGGACGCTCGTTGCTGCGCCTCCGCCTGGGTCTCCACCTCCATTAGCTTTGTCTGTCGTCCCCCTGGGTCCCCTGGCCAAGACGCCACCATGGCATCGCCCTCCTTAGCTGTGGTCTGGGCCCCCGCCTGGGTCCTCCTGTTCACCCCTCCTCCCTGGCTCCTCCTTCTGTCTTCTCCGCCCTGGTTTCTCCTGCTGCCATTCCCGGTTCCCTGTCCTTCACCAGTCTCTCGTCCACCTCCAGATCCCCCACCCTCCCTCCTCAGTTGGACTTTCGTCTGCTCATTTATGGCGCGAGGTGCCTTCCGAGGGTTAGTTACTACCATGTAAATACTCCCTTGTGAATTAAGCCTTTAGTTAGTTCTGTTTCAGGTTTATGTGAATGGGTTGTTGCTATATCTATCTATCCCATAGTATTTTCTCTTTGTTTATTGAATACATATTTTTGATTTATCTTTGTTTGTGCGTATATAACACATTAGAATCTCATAATCATGATTGTATTTCTCGTAATTGCACCTTTATCTCATAATCACTTTCACTTTTTTTTTTAACTCTGAGGGGGAAATGGGCTTCCATAGTAGGCTAACACCAAATATTGTTGCATTTATTATGAATGATAGGGAGGAAAAAACTATCGTAACTTTCATTTCGTGCCACATTTGAGAATCAACACATATCGGTTTACCAATAATCCAAATATTAGTGGATATAATGTTATATATATAATTAAAATATAATAATATAAAATATTAAGTGTTTATGGTGGTTGCACATAGGTTTTACATTCCTTGATCATAGTTTTGCTCAACAGTTTACATTTAGACTCTGAAATTCTTGACCTATACAGTCTCTGTTCTCCACAAGGGGACGCTCTGTTCTGTATTAGCTGTTGTCAAAACAGCATGGTATGTATGATGTCATGTGTCTGGAGTCTGTAACCTTTTCCCATGCATTTCAGGCACATTAGCATTAACTCAGTACACAGTGACACAGGACATCCTGGACAGAGCTGTATACAAACAGGACAGGCTGAAACGAAGCAGGATTCTTTCAAAATCCCTGGATCCTGCTTTTCCTTCCCTGCCCCACCTCTAACTCTACCACTAACCAGGCTCACATGGAATCTGCGCCTGCCGCCCACAAAAAACTCTGCGGATTAAAAAACCCCATCAATCACAAGCCCTTGCCTATTCATAAATTAAATGTTTGGCTAATTAGATTATGCTTTAGCTACCAAGAATACTGTAGTACACATATTTTATCATGCTTATATCCATTCCATTCCTCTCAAAATCAGAGCAGGAAATGCTGAAAACATTCATCTGAACCTGTGACTCAACTACAACTTAAATGCTGCGAGAACAGACTCACTTGTAAACACATACAGCAGTCCATAAACGTAAATTACACTGAGGATGACAAGGAGAAGAGGGACTGGACCTTTTTTCTCAAAGGCCTGGATTTACATAACATTCTTAAAGGGTTAGTTCACCCAAAAATGAAAATACTGTCATCAGTTACTCACGCTTATGTCGTTCCAAAGCCAAAACACAAATGAAGCTATTTAATGTAATGAGAGATTTCTGTCCCTCCATTAACAGTCCACGCAACTACCACTTTGACACTTCAAAAAGTTCATAAATAGATTGTAAAACGAATCCAAGTGAATTGAGTGGATTAGTCCTTTTCTGGAGAGTCTCGATCGCTTTATATGATGAACAGATTGAATTTAGGCTTTTATTCACATAAACATTCATCAACACACACATCCGATATGGTAGATATAAGCTCAAGCATGTTCGCTTGATGTGCAAGAACAAATGATGTTCATTCTCGTGTAATTCAGCACGTTTGAGCTTCAGCAAGAACCAATGAGGTTTGTTCTCACATGTCAGTACACTGTTTATGCTCGCTATTTTGAAAATTTGATTAAACCGCTCAATTCATATGGATTCGTTTTACATTCTCTTTATGAACTTTTTGAGGGATCAAAGTGGTAGTTGCGTAGCTGTCAACAGAGGGACAGAAATCACTCAGATTACATTTAAAAAATAATTTATGTTTTGAAGATAAACAAAAGTCTTACGAGTTTGGAACGACATGAGGGTGAATAACTGATGACTTTTTTTCTTTCCTTTTTTTTTGTAAAGATCATTTTTCAAGAATTACACTTCTTACAAATTTGTGTTAGTTTATCTTAAGAACTTACCCTCATTTATCCTTTTTTTAAATCGTGAATCTGAACCTAGTCATTTTCTCTCCCTCCTCTTTTACTCACCCTTCTTTTTTCTACACTACAGGAAGTTGTAAGTCATTGAGAAGCCAACTAATGAAATAAGATCATGTAGAGTAACTCTGCTATCTGTCAGCCCTTCTGTGGTCAGTATGGATAGTCCAATTAAAGTCAGTCATTAAATGCTTAGCATGAACAGAGCGTCTCCTGCAGTCACGCAGGTGCTCAGAGTCGGCGGGTCTCCGCTTTGAACAGAGGCCTCAGTTTGAGCTCTTTGTTTACATTTTCCACTGTCTGAGGCAGTAAAGCACCACTGCCTCAAGTATGTTAGCTTAGCTTATCTAAATTAGCCACACTTTGAGAAAACCCACAGTGACCGCTCGCCTCTATTGCCCTTCGTTGGGGGAAGGGGGTGGACATTCTTACTCATTTATAACCCCCATTTATGGATCTCTTCCTTTTTTGTTGCTGCAATTTGCGCCACAATAATTGTTTTACTACACACAAAATGACTCCCTGCCCAGCGTGCTGCCTTGAATTTGCCCTCCTGGAGTATTATGGATTGTTTAAGTTGTAAGATAAACAGGTTTAGGGACCTGAGGCTGTGGAATGTGTTCAGTGGGTCAAGCTTGTGTGATTTATAGGCGCCTATGATGAATTGCCTCCCTTTTCGGGGGTTAAGAATGATCAGATTTGCCTAACGGAGAGCAGTGAACTAATCTGTGGATTCAGCTGTGACCCTTGTACCTTCACAACTCTGGTTGGTGAGCGAATGAGGTGAGTTTGTTTAATCCGACCCTCCTCAGTGTGAATGTTATCAGTCAGAGCATCTACACAGGCCAGACAGCAGGGCAAAGAGCAGGCGGCTCAGACGAATGAACTCGGACCGTTCACAGATTAGGGATCTGCATGTTTTATCACCAAGAATATTCTCCTATATTTCTCTCCAACATGACAGCTTTATTTATATCGCCGCTTCTGTGCAAGCTGAAATGTCTCATGGGAATGAGTTTCATTTGACTGAACAGAGTGACCAGGGCAGATGTAGTCAATGACTGGCATACTTCACTTCCAAATGACGTCTGGTAATAGCGATGCAGGTCATCAGACCTTATCATTAAATTAAAGTTCATGCAAATCTAATCATTGTGCTATTTGTACAGTCTGGAAGCTCCAGAAGCATATGACAGGAGAGAAAGACATTAAGGATCAGAAGCCCTTTTTCCATTTAAGAGATCTGTACTTGCTTCACACAGAAATTATGAAACAACAGCCTGGCTCCTGCCGTCACATCCAGAACATGAGATTCGGGTCAGATGTGAGCTAATGCCACTGTTTAGTCATGCAAACACACATATGGTCAGTGGGACTTTCAGATAATTTTGCCCATGGGAAGAGATGCACTCGTGGCTGCAACCAAATTAAATTATTATTATTAGGCTATAAAGAATCTTTTTTTATAAAAATAGTTTTAAAATATATATATAATTTTTTTTTTTTTTCGTTTAGGTAATGCTTAGGTCATGCTTTTGAGCTCTTAACTTTAAAAAAAAATGATGTGTTGTAATTATATAAAAGTATTTATATAAAATAGCGTATAGACTTATCAGAAATATGCCCTAACTCAAACTAATTGAAAATGTAATAATTATAACTATGGATACATTAGTTATTGGCTGATATTAGAGTTTTTTTTAATTCATTTTTTGTTTATATCGGTTGATATCGAATATTTAATTGCGCACACTTAATTCCCTTTTGTATTACCTTTGACATTATCTAATGCTCAAGTTAATCTTAAAAAAACAATGATATAACATATTCAATATCTTATACATTTAATAACATGGTTCATTGTAATCTTTAGCAAATCTTAAAATAAATATATATTTTTTCATACTAAACATTATAATGTTGTATTCACTTGTAGCATTTAAATTAATTGATTTTGTTTTTTAGTATTTTGTTTTAAATTTATTGAGGAGGCAATTAGTTTAGAATATTAATATCAACCTATATTTACCATATATCAACCATAACTAAAATAATTATAAGCTTATCAGCTTGATATTTTTATGAATTTTGATGAGTTTCTTATGATACTGATTCCTTAACATTTCTTTACATATCTTCCCAAGAAAACATGTTTTTTGATTATAGATAAAGGAAAACAATGAATATTCCTGGAATATTTCTTATATAAATTGTCAGTTTTTCTTGTTAGAAGCCAACATTTGCCTTTATTTCCAATTAATTGCGCTAAAATTAACTAATATGATTTCCATCTTGAATATATTGCATAGTATTTGCATATACTGCATAGTAAGTTTTTATTTATCAAAACCTTTTTAAACTGAGGCAAACAGAGAAGCTATTGGTGGCGTATTGCTGTAATAAACATATATACCTGAACTAATTGGGTCACTGTGTGCAATGAACAAGCAACAAGCAGATCTCGGGATTAAACTCTGGAGAATATCAGATGGAATGTTTAATTGCCTTGTGGTCAGATCTAGCTGAAGTGCTGCGATGGCCTGTTAATTAGAGGACAGCCTGCTAAATGAAGCATACCTGTTGCATACCTGCAAGACATGTTGTTCCTGCTCACTGCTCTCTCACACTCTAATTACGGGAGAAAGAGAGAGACAGCTCTTTGTTTTGCACCTTGTTTTAAGTGTCAGTCTGGAGAATGGCCGGCTGTCACAGTAACGAGCGCTCACAGACACGCGGATCGACTCAAAGATCCTAAAAACGTGTTAAAGGCCTTATTACTATACAATTAACCAAATTAACTTCTACATATTATCCTTTAGCTTGCTAAATGTGTGCTTCCAGTCTCCTTAAAGTCATTTTACAAATGTTCGTCATGGTTCGGCTGTCAGAAAAACAGAAAAACACTTTTTTTATCTAACAAATGTCTGAATTGCTGTGTTGAAGTCTTTAAGAATCAATTTCCATCGTTGCATCTCCAATGAGCTGTAGGTAAATTAAAGGTTATTCTCCTGAGTAGATGAGTAATGGATGTTTAACAAGCATGTCACTCAATGGATGGCTTTATAACCCCTGTCTGCTTGTGATATAACAGTTATATCCACCAGCTTGGCTATGCGCCACACTTCAAATAAATGTCAAATAAATTCTACTTTTTTACGGGGACAAAAACAACAGGAGCCCCTGTTGCGTGCTGCAATAAGTGCAAAAAGTTTTTAGTATTCAGACTGGGTCTTCAATACTTGCAACTTGAAGATTTGTTCAGGCTCAATGTGTAAAACAGCTTGAGCTAGCTGTGATCAATACCATCATTTTTAACAGAGGGGCGATATTGATCACGGAGAGTGTCTTTACTCAAGGCCCAATCTCATTGTTGCAGACTAAGACGCGTATTATTGTAATCATTGAGATGTTTCATCTGCTAGTCTGGTTCAGAAATAGTTCAGAGGAGTGCAGCTGAATGGATAGTGTCCCTGACACTGACGCTCAAAAAGAAGATGAGAAAATTCAATGAACTCAAACGTATTTTGCATGCATTTGGTGCATTATTCCTTTTTTCTGCCCCCTCCCCCCTCTTAAAGCACATGCATGCACGCCAAGGTGCGCTATGGATTGTGACGAATGAATCAGCGAAAGCGCCGGATATGTGAATAAAATATGTGCCCATGAATCAGATTCGTCTGTAAAGGCTCATTAAACCAATTCACATCCATCAGGGACCTCCAGGGAGGCACGGGAAACTGTCCATCACTCAAAGCCAGGTCGCCGCGGAGCATTTTTTTCCGGCTTGACACGCTTAGATCAACGCCAACATCCCCTTAACAAATAATTGTCTCTTCTCTTGGGGGAGGCCATGACATCACGGCGGGCTGCAGCCAGTCTCTTATCCGTCTTGCCCAATAAACAGCTTGCAGCCATTATAGAATCCTACAACCCTGGGTAAATACCATGGTCATTATGGTGGTGCTAAATGGCAGCCGCTGCTCTCCCTGGGACGGGGGGTAAATGCCACCGGGGTCATCGCTGTGCCAAGCGGGCAAATAGTACTGGGTCATTTCTGAATGATCAGCCACATGGTAAAGGGCAAGGGGTTCCTTTTATACTGACTGGCAGTGAGACATCTGAACTGTGAAATTGCTTCGTAAGATGGCTCAGTCTTTATGAAGCATAGAAATGCATGCTTTTAGTTATCTGACTGGTTGCTTGTCTTTTACAATCAATTATCAGGGGTCTTCAGACACTGTTTCCTGCCTTGGTCGTCCATGTGAGACTTTGTCGTTCATTGTTATTCAGGATGATAGATATTTGTCTTTACATGTTTGCTGTCTGCACCGCTTGCAATTGGGGCTATTAACAAAACAATGATAACAGAGAAGAGATAACCTTTGCTGTTAATAATAACTCTAACACAATAAACATAATTGACTTCGCCATGACCTCCCTTCACCCTTTCCTGGCATTTTTTAGTAAGAGAGAACCATTCCAAGCACATTTGTAATTGCTTTGTTAATATGAGGCAAATTTATACAATTGCCAGTTGGAACTGTAAGCCTTTTGTCAGCTTGGTGGGCCAAACAATCTACATAATTTGCTATAATTTATTCATTGGACCAAATTTGCAATGGGGAAAAGCATATTCATAAAGAGTAAATGGGGTAGATTGAGTACAATCATAAATTGTGCATCGCCAAAAGAGTCCACTGAATGTGATTCTTGTTCACACAATGTGAATATTTCATCAGAGCTTCTTACCCTATATATTTGCCCTTATCCCACTCACTACTTGCACACCGATATTCCAAATGGTAAATCAAAATACTAATATTTAAATTAATAATTAAATCAATAAATAAATGAACCAACAATTGAATTCACCTAAAGTATTTTGCAATATGCTTAAATTATGCATTTTTCATGTTTAAATTATTTTTACAAAATACTTTTCCAACTGACACCTAATGAATGAATCACAATTTTTGTTTTTATATACAACATACTTTAGGATTATCCAATTAACTCCAAGTGCTGCCTACTGTCTGTTGATTGACATTTATGAAAACTCTTCCATTATTAGGGGGAAAAAAAGTATTTGTGGAAATCAGATTTTAGAAATCTATGATTTTTTGGGAATTAATTGTTTTACATTATGGAAAAGAAAAGTGTTTAAACTTAACCAATTGTGTTGTAAGATTTAATATTATGGAATGTTTTAAACAATAAATGTTGTTTTCATATTTTCTTTTGTTACATTGGTGCATTTAATTATTGGCATAATTATTTATTGATTTAATTATTAGTCCTTCAGAAAAACATAAGCACACTTTGTTTTAGAGACCTGATTAGATCTGGATTACCTTCTCACTCACTTTTTAGGTCTAATATCAGAGTTGATTGTTGCATTTGGCTAAGAAACACAAGCTATTCAAAGAACCGCTTCTGCATCTCTGATAACATCTGTTTTTTTATTACATGCTTATTTTCATTAATCATACCCAGCTTTCATTTGCCAGAGATTTCTTTGAATTCAGCTCCTGTAATTTTTTTTTTGTGCAATGCAATTCACATTTTTTATTCCTCCACTCATGTTCGCATGAAGCCAGTAAAACGTGTTGCCTTCACGTCTGGGCTGTTATTGGATTTGTGAAAGATGGTGGCCCATGACCAGTCTGGCAGTGTGCAGCATTGTAATGAGGCGCTCTTCCTCTCACATATCATTAGAGACAGGTCTCTGGAGACCATAAATCTCATCTCCTGGACTAATCACAGTAACCCTTTCTCTTCCTCTACCTTTCAGTCACCACCTTCAACATGCCTATTCATTTTTCCCGACCGCCATTGTTCCCACAAAAGTGAAGTGAGAGGGGCCCTTGATGTGATCCAGTGTCGGCCCTCTGGTCTCATTAGAATGGATCTATAATCCCACAGAGCACATTTCTGCAGTTACCGCTTGAAGAAAAGCACTGCACTTAAAAAAAACACCTTCTTTCCAGCTCTGTGGGGAGGTCTCGTGGGAGCACAGATGGAGAATGACCATTTCACCACTAAAACTGCACTGCTGTGCGGCCGGTGCTCGTAAACTGGTTTACAGTATGAAAGCGAGCTCAAGGTGTGTTTGTGGAAGTATATGTGTGTTTGCTTTAGATCATATGTGCAATATGTATAGAAGTGAGACTATTTGGTGCACACATGGTATGGAAGTGGGGAGGCATTGTTTGGTTTGGGTGAGTTAAACTGTCACCTGTGCAACCTGAGGTGATTTTTTTTCCCCCCGCTGTGCTGAGCGTGTT
Organism: Gila orcuttii; assembly: GCA_026230005.1. Lineage (NCBI taxonomy): Eukaryota > Metazoa > Chordata > Actinopteri > Cypriniformes > Leuciscidae > Gila > Gila orcuttii. The sequence continues at coordinate 31,500,365 of JAPDVR010000014.1, forward strand.
TGATGCATTAGGTCAGCATTCACTTAACATCGCCTTCCTGCCTGTAAACACTGTTTTTTCTACATTTGACTAATGCATTTATATACTACATATGCAACAGTCTGTACGATTTTTTTTTATGTTTTTGAAAGAAGTCCATTAGCTGCGTTTATTTGATTAAAAATACAGTAAAATCAGTAATATTGTGAAATATTATTACAATTTAAAATAACGGTTTTCTATTTTAATATATGTTAAAATGTACTTTATTTCTGTGATTTATTCCTGAATTTTTTTGGCATCCATTACTCCAGTCGTTAGTGTCACATGATCCTTCAGAAATCATTCTAATATGTTGATTTAGTGCTCAAGAAACCTTTCTTATTATAAATTTTGATAACTTCATATTCAATGCTTAATATTTTTGTGGAGACTGTCATGGTGTTTTTTATTTCAGAATTTCTAAGAACTGCATTTCTTTGAAATATAAATCTTATAAAGACTTACTGTCTTTACGGTCACCGTTGATAAATTTACTGCATCTTTGCTGAACAAAAGTAGTCATTTAAAAAAGCATTCTTAATGTTATTTATTTCATCATTTCTTTAGATTTTTTGTTTTCTTTTTAGATATTTGTATTTTTGTAGATTTTATTGTATTATTAATTATATATTATTTAAAAAAAAACAATTATAATAATTCTGTTAGACTTCATGATTGTGTTATGTGATTGAACTATTTGGTTATTTTAAGTTTTGGGTTTTTAAATCACCGTTGCTTTGTTTCTTTTACTTTTTACATTTGCATTAATTGTTGTATTTCGGTTAAATGTTTTTAAATAGTTCTTTCTTAGTTTTAGTTTACAACAATAACCCTGCTCTGTACTTATCGTGAGAGAGTGAAACTCTGTTAAACGCCCTTGCACGGAATGGTAGCGACCTGACAATGTCCAGGCTCTCCGGGCCACCCTCAAGTCCAGGCCTGGACGATTAATCCACCTCCCCATGTTTACTGCACTGTGGATTACTGGTGCATTTCTGGGATTAGGGGAAAATGTCCCATAGATCATATAGCAGGGATTAGTCATAATTCACAGATTTAACAGCCAATTAATCTTTGATACAAACCAATATGGGACCAAGCCAGCTGACTGGCTTTGGCTGGATAGAATGGGACCCTGTAGGTGCCAAACGAACGGAGTTACTCGAACAGAGAGAGTGAGGCTGAGAGTGCAGTAAAGAGTGTGAGGCGTTCCAGCGCTAATGCATCCTGACAGGGTGAGTGAAGAGGCAGCTCATTATTATGCCACGCATCAGGAGTCTGGCACTGACCCCTGACTCCATAAAGACCCTCCGGAACATGAGCCTCACCGTTCACTCGCTCACTTCCAGCAATATGGCCAAAACTGCACTGGAACAAAGAGAGAGAAATGCACCCTGTGATATCGGAGCGTGGAACATAAATGTGCAATTTGGAAAAACTAAAAAAAAAAGACAAAAAGTCTGAGATCTGTGAGTTAGTCTAAGTTGTGCTTAGAAGAGCAGTTCAAACTAATGAATCATAGGCCTGACAGATGTCGTAAATCTTAATAAGGAAGCTATTAAACGCATCAAGCAACCAATAAATCATTTCTTCGTGTCAGCAGTGTTTAGCTCGTTGATTAGTAATGAGATGAGAGAAGTCAGAAAGAAATGACAGCAGCTTTCATGGCATGACAGGGTCTGGTTCTGTGCCACTGGTAATTTTCAGCTGTGTCGTGTTTGATGCTCGCTGGACGAGCCGTGGTCACCTTGTGGTGCTTTTCTACCGCAGTGGATATAAAGGTCACAGCCGTTCACCCGTGACATGACTATACAGAGACACCAGCTGCTTACTGTTCTGCACGCCATAATATCTTCGCTCAAATGTTATGGGGTGCCTTTGTGCAGAGTGCACATAGGGATGGTGAGTTATTTTAATACGCGAAATAAAAAGGCTAGAAAGGCGCAGTTTGAATCTTGGGTAAAATACAGGAAAATATGGAGTCTGATACAGTTTCCTCATTCAGTATGTGGGTTAGAGGAATAGTTCTAGTATCACTCTCGTTTCATTCCAAACCCACAATGAAACTCAAATATTCTGAGAAATATGCAATCTATTAATACTACAAACATAAATACAATGGTGCATATGACTCATTTTCTAGATTCCAAGTTTTCGGATGCCATACAATAGTTTTGTTTAAGGAACTGACTGAAAAGTAAGTAATTTTAAGTACAATTTTTAAGTAAATTTATGAAAATGTATCTGCCCTAGCTGTCCTTGGCACATTCATGAGAGTTAGTGAGAGAAGCAGAAGTCATTTTCGGTAATAAAGATGAAATAAAAATAATATATTAGATGGAAGATGTGTTGCCTTGGCAACTAACTGAATTAAGTTTGAGTTGAAATACTAAAATTAATACAACTAATCTCTGAACTGAAAACTAATTAAAGCTAAATATAAATATACAAAAAAAACTTACCAAAAACATACCATAACAATATAAGAGAGGTAGGATTTTCTGATGTGTCAATGAATCATTCTTTTGACTTAATTATCCAGGTGATCCTGTTCACAAAACCGGTCAGAATGATTAAGTACAGACAGGAAGAAAGTCCGTCATACAGGTTTGGAACAACATGAGCGAGTAAATGATGACTTCAATTTTTGAGTGAACAGTTCTTTAATAGGACGGAAAGGCAACATTTCTGAAGCTCGCCAGGTTGTGAAAATTCTTTTTTCTTTCTTTAAAAAGAAAATGAATACAATATCCTCATTCAGAATATGGGTTAATATCTCACTGAATCTCCTTCATTTTTCCAGCCAAGTTATTATGACTTGAGTGACATTTTCTCACAATTTAGTTTCACCTACGCCTTCTATTCACTAAACAATGCAAGCAGGACTCAACTGCTATTACTTTTTATACTTAAAAAATTTCTCTCAGACGTGACCCTTTCCCTTTCGATGTGTCAGTCATCATCAGCGGGATATGCAAAGAATGACTTAAGCAGGCTATGCCTTTTTCAGTCTGAGTAAAAGGCCACCTCTGGCTCTCTGACTTTATTTGAAATACATCTGCCTGTTTCATTCACGCTCTGCGGATCCCACCGGAGGGTCAGGTATCCCTCGGAAATTATGCCAGACATTCTTTTTTTTCTGTGTATTCCCACTTCTTCAAGCACAGACACTATAGTGTGCAGATCTCTGTCTGCGTTAAAGAAATCCCAGCTGGTTTGATTTGATAAGGAGCTTGTTGTCTCTCTTTTTCTCTCACACACACAAGGTCTTAGATCGGTGCTACATCTGCTAATGCTTCCACATGTCCTCAGATTGGACTTCCTTTGTCCCTGAAGACCTGTCCTCAACAAGTAGCTTTTTTCAGCAGAAACACAATCCCATTAAAGAGTGCAGAATGAGTGTGTCAAGTGCTTTTTCTTGGGGTAGGGCTCAAACACAGCTGTTTTAATGGGAATAGACAATTTAAACCTCAATATGTAGATCTCAAAGGTCTGATGAAAGAATATCACCATATCTATGTGAACATGATTTCACCAAGTACAACATGTTCCTTGATCAATATCTTTGTGTATCATGGAACAACATTCCAATCAACCAATAAGATTTGAGGGACAAGTTTACAGTTAATGTCAAATTTAGGCTTACAAACAGGGTTAAGCTTCTACATCCGTGTTATTTATATCATTTCCCTCTGATTTTAGGGATAAGTTATGGGCAAGGTTAAGTGTAAGGGGATTGGGTTAAGACTACATTTTCAGACAAAAAAGTTCCAGGATCACAAAAATATGTTGATCCAGGAATAAATATGTTGATCAACGTGATTTTGCCAAGTAAGACATGTTCCTGGATCAACATATTTAGTTGATCCTGGAACAACATTCCTGTCACAAAATTTAGTCCTACCCTATCCCTACCCCTAAACCTAACCCTAAACCCAATCCTACCCATATTATTTCCCTAAAATCAGAGGGAAATAATAGGTGAATAACACTGATGTTGAAGCATCTTACCCTGGTTCTAAGCCTAAACTTGACATAAACTGTACACTTGTCCCTCAAATCTGATTGGTTGATCTGAAAGTTGTTCCAGGGACAACAAAGATGTTGATCCAGGAACATGTGGTACTTGGTGAAATCAAGTTCACCCAAAATGACGGTGTGCATATTCGTGTGTATGCATTTCATGAATGTTGTGATTTCTAAATTCACTTGTAGAATATAGTTTTTAGTGTTTATTTGTACAAGGATTTTTTGTACAAAGATTTTGTAGAATTTTTATGTTTTTATGTTTATGTAATTTATCAGTTATTGGCCATAACCTGAAAACATATTAAATGTATTTAAAAAAAATAATAAAAAAAATGCTTGTATATTCATTTCAGGTCCTGCTTCATTTTTTATTTTTCCTCACTTTGTTGGGTTTATAGAGTTGCCCAGAGTTACATCAAAGTGTTTTTTTTGTTTGTTTGTTTTGCCTGGTCTACTCTACTCTACATCAGAAAATCCCTGAGGGCTTATATAGTATATGCTGAAAGAAATTCCTATAATACCTCCTGACATGCACTTCTTTATCTGTTAGACTGTCATCTGAAAATTTGTTCGGGGGAAAAGATTACACGAACGTAGTCATCTGAAACTGATAAGTGAGCTGATTGCAGCTGAGTGAATGAATCCGGGTCTTGTTCTGATCCGGTTCTAACCGGTGAGTGGCCCGCAGCAACGAGAGCTTCCTCTTCTCCTCCTGTGTCTGTCACGCCTGTGATCAGAGACGTGCGGTCAGTCTCCACAGTAATGTAAAACTACGGTGAGAACTTCCCGTATTGGAATAGCTGACATTCCAATGTCAGCAGCGCTCATTTCATACGTTGAGCCTGAACAGGGAAGGTTCTGTAGGTCACTAGGATTTGGTACCTTGGAGCGAGGACATGCCTGTCAGTGGGAAACATGTGCTGAGGGCCGTCCGTCCTGTCGGAGGGTATTAGAAGCGTGATGTGTGTGAACCGCAGGTCATGAAAAGATAAGAGAGGATGGTTCACTACATTTGCACGTTACTCAAATAAATCGTGACTTTAAACAAGCTCAACATTCAGCATTCAGACGTACCTCGAGACATGGTCTCACCCCAGACATTGCAGAATTATTTCCATGAATCTGAAAATAACCTCTCATTATTAGTCGCAATCTCATTATACTGAGTGTGCGGCATACAGTGCTGCTCAAAATAAGTTTACACACTGTACACCTTGCAAAATCTGCAAAATGTAAAATATTTTAACAAAATAAGAGGGATCAAACAAAATTTTATTTAGTACTGTCCTGAATAAGATATTTCATATAAAAGATGTTTACACATACATAGTCCACAAGACAAAAAAAAAAAAAAATAGCTGAATTTATAAAAAGGACCCTGTTCAAAAGTTTACATACCCTTGGTTCTTAATACTGTTGTGTCGTTACCTGATTCTGCTGAAAACTTTTGAATAGGATGTAGATGTCCAAATATTCTTTATTTTGTTTAAACATTTATTTTTTTTCATTTATATTGTCCTTCGGAAGCAACAGTAGATACTTACATTTTTCCCTTGTAGTCAAATGAAGTACAATTTACCTTGATCATCAAATTCAAAAAGTTTTCACTTAATGCATCGTGTTTCCGTTTGTAGCATCAGAGATTTACTTTTTTTAATAGTTGTGTTTGAGTCCCTGAGTTGTCCTCAGTGTGAAAAGATGGATGTCAAAACAATGCAGTCTCTGCTGGAAAGAGTTCAAATATGCAAAAGATGAGAAAACTGAAGAATTTGCAGGAAGGATTTTTCTGAAGTACATTGGGCAGTTTAACTGCTTAGGACAAACATCACAAAACAATACAAACAATTTTGTATGATCCCTCTTATTTTGTTAAAATAATTAAAAATTGTGCAAGGTGGATGTAAATTTTTGAGAACGACTGTATAATAAATCTATAATGTCAATCAAAAAGTCATTTATTTTAATTAGGCTATAGGATAAGCATGCTTTACAAGCACAACATTTTACAAAAACGTTGGTTAGGTTTCACGTTTATAAAACAGTAAGTCTATCTAATGATATATATATATATATATTGTATATATATATATTTATATATAATATATATATATTTCTAAAAAATAATAAAAAGTACTCTATTTGGTGACTTAAGTTTTTTAGGAGAATGTCTATAGTTCATTCAGTACATGCACTTTGAGATCAGTTGGTTAAAAGTCATTTTAAAAATAACATGTGCCGACTAAGTTATAGTTGGTTCATTTGTTTGCTTATGCTACCTGGATAGAATTTTTTTATTCTTTTGCTATTTAATGCAAATGAAATTGATACGGTTTTAATTGTGGCTTAAGTGCTCAGAAACTTTTTGGTCCTGCTGTATAGGCTATATGTTGCTGTTCTGTATGAAAGACTATTGATTAGACAGTCCAGCTGGAGTCAGTTACAGTTTCAACTGCTCAAGCAGGCTCTTAAAAATACAGAAATAAACAGCGTGACTGTAGAAGATATAAACATTTATTCTTCCAGGATTTTGTTCAGCAGATTGTAGGATGAGGAGAGAGACATTGGAGCATATAATGGGAATATGGGAAGGGGTGAGAGGAGGAAAGGATTCTTTTAGCAAAGAAAAAAATGCATTCTAAAAAATGATGTTTGGGTCAAATATGGACAAACCCTAACGTTGGGTTTAATTTTTATTATTATTATTTAATTAAAAAATGTAAACCAAGGTTAGTTTGTCTATATTTGGCCCAATCATGGGTAGAAACAACCCAGTATTTTTTATAGGGAAATTGTCATTCATTATGATAGATTTCATCGCTTTGTTAAAGTTTTACATACACTCCATTAAAGAAACGTAAAAAAGTAAACATGTGTGTAAAATGTATTGTGCTCATCCATCATGTTGTAAAAGAGTAAAATTTATATAAAAAAAATTGCTTTGAGGATCATAAATCACCTCAAATAAGATGATCAGTGTTTGTGAAATCTAGTAAGGGACTTTGGACTTAACAATATTATAGGCTAATGTAGTTTTGGTTTATTCCACACTATTGGAATGAGGCTTTGGGGAAGAGAGTAAACATTTTCAGTTTGATGAAAACATCTTTTATTGCACAAAGAATGAAACCAAACAACCATGTAATATAGCCTACTATTGCAATCGTTTAAAATCAGTAACAATGCTTAAAGCAGATGCAGAAACAGGACAATGAGCAGAACAATGCATTGGAGATTGTAGCTGGGTGTTGATGCTCTCTTTTAATAGTAGGCCTATAAGCATAATGCCTAAACTGGTGAAGTCCAAAAACACTGAGATCTCTTACATGAGTAATGGCCTAAAAATAAAACATTTTAAATGATAATGCGGTGGTATTCTTTGCATCACTGCAGTTTATTCTAGGTATCTGCAGACATGAAATGGAGAAAGAAAGCCGGGGGCTGGTGTGAAGTAACACAATAGACCATCCTGCAGCCTTGACATGCTGAACGCATGCCCACGTGTTCTCTTAGGCGGTTTTCAGTCGCTCCACTATGGGGCGTATTAGGGCTTTAAGGTCTACTGAGGGAGCGGGCAATGTCAACTGTTCAAATGAACCATGTATTTACTTGAGATGAGAGCGAGTGGGAACTGTTGTGTTTTTGAGAAAATGTGCCTGAATATATCAAAAAGCAAAACACACAAACCACCCACATAAACAAACACAATTTTTGAACATCAGGCCTAGGCTACATTGCGTCCTATTTGATGCGTGCGTTCATTTGAGGTAGGACAGGCTATACCTAGGCTAATTTAGCAATAAATAGTAGCCTATACATTTCACTTTATTTTTATAAATTAGCCTACATATGAAACCGAAAATAACAAAAAATAACAAACATGTTTAAAAGTTTGATTAGGCCTAGGCTACTTTATTAAATGCCTAAAGTAGAATTCGTGGAATTATCTAGAAATGTCACGAGATACATCTATTTACTCACAAGTATTTTTAGGCAACATTTCCTGCAAAGCTTATCCTATAGGCCTACAGCCCCACGACAAAAGAACATGTAGCCTATAAAAAGAGATTTACCCGAGCATGCTGTCCTTTTTTTAACAGGATGAAGCTAAAAATGAACGTGTAGCCTAAGTAATATTCGTCTTTCTATGCTGATTCAGTTAAAAAACAACCGTATAGGCATGGTGTTGTCCGATTCACGAATTATGACTTGAGCAGGTTATTTTAATGAATCGCTCAAATCCAACAAGGAATTACCGAAATTACTTCAGTGAATCTGTCAAAACCGGTACTGAATTATATAGGCCTATATGGCCATAACAGCAAGACAATATTTTGAGTCAGTTTCATTGAGTTGGGACTGCGTAACTATTATGACGGCTGTTCAAAGTAGTCTAATGAAGTAGGCTATTTTAACGAAACATTTTTTTTTCCAAGAAACATGCTTAACTATTTTTGATATATTATCGTGGATGTTTCATTAGTTATTGGTTTTGGAAGGCACTTGAAAAAAAATACTGTTGTTCGTAGCCTAACAACGTAGTAAGTTTTTTTTGTAAAACTTTTTTTTAAAATATTTTTTTTTCACAATCTTATTGTCAGAGGAGGCTACCATCTGCTATATAAATAAAAGGGAAAAGAAAAAAAGGAACTCTTTCAAGTGATATTACCCAGTGAATATATCCTTGAGAATTAGGTACACCGCCGTAAAAAAAAAAAAAAAAAAAAAAAACAGCATACCACCTTTGAGGGCGGGATGTCGTTTTTGTAACCGAGACGCCCATCATTCAAAACGCAAACCAATGAGAAACAGGGAGAGAGCCCTGGAACTGTACCGTCGCTCTCTCTCTCTCTTTTTCTGTGACAGCATGGCTCATGCACCCTGACAAACTCAGTTGCCTGAAAGATTCCTGTTGTGGACTATATCCTACCACTGAATCTTGAATGCGCTAAAACCTTTGTGCATTTCTTCCAGGAAGGTAGTTTGGTTTCCTAATTTGAAGACAGCGTTTCAGGGCAGCATCTATTCAAATTCAGTTGGTAAACGTCAAGGTTTGACGATACAAACAGAGCTCGGGTCTTCATTCACATGTTGGAAGATGAGGTGCCAGTGGACATACGCTGTTGTTTTCATTCACTCCAACTAACTAGTGACAACCCGCACTTTGGAATGGGAAGTGAACACTCAAAGGACCTAAAATTTGTCTAACTGCTTTCTTTCCTCGTGGAAAACTAACTCGATAAATCGCAAGAAAGGATGTGCTTGAGATGAACGCATTATCAGACTGGACTATTGACAGACATCGAGCGAATTAACCGGCTTTTTAGTGTTTCTTCTAAAAATGTACATGTTACTGTGACTCTTTGAAGGCTCTGACATTCCTTGCACTGCGGTCGTATAAATCTGTCATTACAATTAAAGAAACATAATTTAAAAACAACAAATTCCGCGCGTGGGATATTCAAGGAAAACTGACGGGTCGCGCAGTTCGTCACCACCGGAACGCTGTATCGAAGGAGGCTGCGATTGAAACTTTCAGAAATGCCGCAGGTGGAGATGTTTTATTTTGCGTTTATCAGCTTGTTTATGTCTGTGTTGGGCCTGGATCCGGCGTCTAAGATTGTGGCGGATCGCTTCGCAGTCTACTGGAACCGAACAAACCCAAGGTGAGTTAGTTAATTGTACAGTAAATATAATAAAACCCAGTTTCACTTGTCATTAAGCGCCATAGTCCGCAATACCGAGCGAAGTAGGCTATAGCCTGCTGCGAACTGAACAGGCTCGTCGACCCGCCAGGATCGCTTGAATAAGTTTCATGAATGATATATAGCAGTCACAACAAACACATATTGTAAGTGGAAAACTTCTTAAAAATATACTCGTGCACATCTTCCGCGCGATAGGCACCGACAGCGTTATTTTACAGTAATTTGCCAAAATTCTATGAAGTTGCAAGCGCGACAAAAAAACGACGCTATGAATTGCCAAAATAACCAAGGCGCGAATAGTTATAAAATTGTCCGATTTAAGTGATTTTAGTTAGTTTAGTTAGCTAGTTATCAAAAGTGTTCTTTAGTATAACTAGTGAAAATGGTGTGTGTGTGTGTGTGTGTGTGTGAAAATGGTGTGTGTGTGTGTATGTAGCCTATATATATATATATATATATATATATATAGGCAATATATAGTAGGCTACATGTACTTTGGACAGGATTTATATGAGAGGGGTTTCTTTCTGCTTTTAGGAGATTGACAGGCAAGCTCTTTCATGAAAAAGTTATTATGCCGTACCACTAGCTTGTCCTCATCATTGCCCTCTAGAAACATCATTAGAAATAAATATCATGCCTCATTGGTCAGTTGTTCTTTAAAATCCAATTTACCTCTTTGAAATGTGATTTTGCTTGTTATCATAATTCTAAAAGGGTACAATTCTATCAATTCGTATTTCTTTTGAGGCATTTATAAAATGTGTGGCTGAAAATGAGCTAGTAATGGTTTTCAACAAAGGTTTTCTAATAAGGTAATATAACCTTCATGTGCAGTGAAGGGTGTTAATGAAAAATAGCATCAGGAGTACTATTCTGACTGAATGTGAGATTGAATAAGTTGGTTTGATGACTGTTAATAGTTTGGGTAGTTTAATTTGAATAATTCATCTCTTAATATATTATTATTCATGTGAGGAATAATTTGCTTAACAGATTAACATATAATAAATATATTTATATTGAAATTACATCAGGCTTGATGTGCCCTTCTCTTTGCCGCAAGTCCTGAGTTGCCTGAAAGTGCTGTGATTCCAGCTCATCCCCATTCTCGGTTGTCTCTCTTCAGTTGCCATGGGGCTTTCTCTCTGCCCTGCACCCCAGCCCCATGCTGGCTTTACACAATGGGTCAAACCCTGAGAGGCATTTCAGGAGTGGCTGATGCCCAGTTGGGTGCATGCGAGAGAGAAGCGCATGCAGGGGTCACACGTTCAGTGATAACAGCACAAGGCTGCGGTTAACCATCATCGGACAGTATTGAGCTCTGGTCAGGGTGAATTTGAGGGCGAGCCCTGTTTCTATAGCCTGGCAGCAGTGTGTGATTGTGAATATCTGTGTGTGTGTGTGTGTGTTGGAGGCTCCCTGCCTATGTTTTGTCCGGGCAAAATGAGGCCCCTCTAGCAAATAAATGAGTTAGTTCAAATGAGTATCTCTCATTCACATTCATGTACTCACCCAATGGCCTAATTCAAATCTGGATGAGCTGTATAATGTAGCTGCACTCTCTGGCAAGACCTCGGGGCCTTTAATGTCACTATAACCCCCAAACCAAGTTACCTCTTGATCAGAATGTGTCTGCACATCGGCCTGATGCTGGACTTCTTCATTTAAACATTGACTTAATCTATCGGACCCTCGAAAGACCAATTCTTTAGCAGGTTTTAAGATGCTTGATCATTTCATTGTGTTGTTTTAAATAGCCCCATATTCCTCTCTTAATGTCACTCATTAAAATGCCTAAATTACGAACATTAGAGACAGCTGTACAAGAGTCCAACTCAAAGACTTAGATAGCCATGCCATGAAATATTAATTTGTTTATAGATTGCACATTATAGCTTAAATTGAAGTTCTTAATAGCTAATAAGAAACACAACTGTTTATAATTTTTTTTCCTTAAAGTGTGCAAGGAGGCTTATCTCTTAAGGCTTATCTCTCGTTATTTTGCAAGCGTAGGAGTTGCACTTTAAAGCAGCGGCGAACATACTGAGTGATTGCTAGTATTTTCACACGAGTGAGTACGGCGGAGTCTATAGAGATTCTTTAGAGGATTTAGGGGGGAATGGCTCCTTTAGTTTTTGGCCTGAGATTTGCAGCGCACCCATTCATATGTAAGCCTCTGTCTTGCTCTACATATGGTGGTCTTACAAGCTTCACTGGGTTTTGGGGGCTCTTTTTCTTTCCCCTCCAATGCGGTCCACGCCGTTTGCAATTACAAATTCAATTCAAGTTGGCAGATTTCCTCTGAAGTTTCCCAGCTCGTTCTAAGATTAGTCATTTCTAAGTTCGAGACGTGTTCGTTCGCAGGCATTACTGGATTGGCTTGAGATAGAGAGCTTATTGTTTCCTTCCCTATCCTGCGTGTCTGAGAAAGTAGTGTTCTTGTAATCCAGATAAGCGATCTACATTACAAATATATTCATTTGTCAAATTTTTTTTTTGTGCTTGTTCCTGGAATTTTAAACTAAAATAGGTCTTGTGTTGAAAACGAAACCTGTTTATTTGTTGTTGATAGTCAGGATCAGTCAGGAATCAGTATTGAATTCCTACCTTAATCTTCTGGCTGTTTGTGTATGTGGTGCCATGGAAGCCGATACCGCTGTCCATCAAAGAGGTCTGTCGAATGGACCTAACAGCTGGGCAGAGGGATTTCAGCATTCTGACGGAGTCCTGTTTTAATCACTGATAATGCCTCTCAAATCTCTCAATAACAGATGTGGCACATTTCCTACAGTTTTTGAAGCCTTCTCAGTCAGGTGGTGTAGTGAGTAGTATGCTCTGCCTCTTTAGACTTGGGTTTTTTGTAACATTTCACACTTAAACACTTTCTAGGTTGTCTTTCTATGCTAATTTCTTCACTACAGAAATGGGAAATGTCATGGATCTCCAGTAGAGCCGTCTCTTTTTCACCTCTTAACTCTAGCTTGCGCAATATGACCTCAAATGGTTTCCTTTTTGTGCCGGCTCAGTTTTAATCCCCACTTTAAAAACAAAGCCCATGGTTTGTGGTTTGTGGCCAGTTGATATTGTGATAGCTGTTCGGTGGTATTGTGTGCGGTTCAGTTTGTATTGTTCTGCGTGTTTACCCTCCTTTTCCCTTGCTGGCACTTCTAGCCTCCTGCTGCTTGGTTCCGCTTGGATTTTAAATGGGGGGTGAAAAAATCATGTCCAAATATTGACTGGTCTGAAGACCTCGGTCTTCTCTCAGCTCACGTGAAAGGGTGCCATTGTTCCTGTCTTAGTGGATCTTTGCCAGAGTTTCAAGTATTTAGGCTCTTACATGCAGGAAGTGCATACTGCAGGGCTTGTAGAAGGGAATATAGAGCGACTAAAGAATGGAAAGAGTTACAGATGGGAACCGCAGGCTTCTTGGTTTGAGTCCCACAATCGCGCCCCATCCCGATTAACCCTCCAGGGCTGTGTGGCAGTGTGCTGGTGCTCTCAAAAGATTTGGGCTATCAGAAGACTCACTCCAGCAGAGAGAAAGTTCTCCTGCAGGTTAACTCGAACATCCTGCTGTTTGATGACCCCTAACACACCGAGAGGTGCCTGGCCCCCTTCCTTCTGCGCTCAGCTCTTGCGTTACGCTAATAAACTGTCATGATTGCGTCTCTGAGAGAATTCAGGGAGTGTCTCTTTTTAAATTAAAGTTAACTGTTCTTTCTTTTTTTTACGAATTCACGCTTGAGTCATCACAGCGATCGCTCATCCTCTCTGAACTTTTTGATGATAACTGATGCATTTCGGGTTTCTCTGTTTGCTTGAGGTAAGCTCCTCATACTCTGTGAGCTTTTAAACTGTGAGTGGTGAAATGTCTTTGCTGGGGTCTTTGAAGGCCTGGCTGAAGGTATTAACAGAGAGGCACTAAAGGGCTTAGGAGGTCATCGGCCCATTGTGTAAAGATACAAAACACTTCCTCTGAACCTCTTCACCCTTCTATGTCTCCCTCGGAGAGCCACGACCTCAACAACCATTCATATTAATCAGCTTCAGACCTTAATGACCTGATAAAGCTCCTGAAAGGACCCTAAAGTTTACTAAGCCCCCTTGATAAGAATTGTAGGAAAACGTAGCATGCGGTAATGACTACTTTGCGCATTCTTTCGCAGCGAAAGCGCAGAGCGGTTTGCTCTTTGTGCCCTTCATTACGGCACATTTAATCGCAATGAGAAATAATGAAGGAAGCATTTGTTCGACAGGCTAAGCTAATAAAAATGGACTGACTTGGCAGGAGTTAGCATGAAAGGAAAACAAGAAAGAACAAGAAACAGAGAGATAGGATGAGAGAGAACGCTTCCTAGCTTCAAAAACGTGTCTCACAGATTTGAACTTGGTCTGTAACCTTAAAACTGCTTTCACCTGCACAAATGAGGGACTTTCGGATGAAGAATACCTTTAATCTTTCTTTCTCATACAGAAGGAACCTACAAGGATTATTTGAAGCTGCCTTCTATAAAATATTTCACCCTTTCAAAGCATGGAAAAATTGGATGATGAATATGTTTGTGCTGAAGAACATAAATCTTTTCAAATTCACTGTTTGTCATTAAGCTGCTTTGGCTACATTATTGTGAACATATTGCAATCATAGCTATGGTAGTGCTCCAACAAAATCATCAGATTGTAAATTAAATATTGTAGAGAAAAATAAATACAATGTGACGTTTTCAATTTACCAAACTTTTTCTGAACGAAAATAAATGATGAAGGAAAACCTCTAAGGATAATGCAGAAATTGATTTTCTTTTTTTTTTTTTTATAGTTTATTTCTGGATAAACCCAATAATAAATTATGCAGGAGATGCTTTAATCAGGCTGTTAATTGTTTACAAATATCTTTTGGCTGGTGTTTTTGTATGTTGCACATTCATCAGTTCATATTTAGAAATGTGTCCCTCTTTTAATGAAAAATAACTTTTGGGGATCTAGATGTTCCAGTCACATTCTTGGTTTGAGATTGCGGAACCATTTATAGTAGATTATCTGTATGTGGTAAGTGGTAAAGCATTTCCATGTCACAAATTTGAGTACTCTCCGAGCATTGGGACCCATAAAACTTTAAACGCTGTTTGCGATCTCAGAGTTAAGTCTGGCCAACAAACCTTCACACGCAATGTTGAGAAAATGAGGTCAATATGGCCATCATTGGATTCTTAAGGTCATTTTGCTATATCCGTGTGGATGACTATGCAAATTAATATCTTCTTTTCACTTTGTCACAGATTGTTAGATGTCATTAAATATAATTTTCTGTCTGTTTTAATCATTAAATTACACTTTTGTCACGTTTGTCATCATCTATGAGTTAGTTGCCCTTCATTTTTTGTCCGTATGAGTAGTCTAGTATTTGTCTTGCAGATGTAGGAGTGTAACCGCGGCCATTTTCAAACTTGCATCCATTTTGTGTTTTAAATGGAACAGCTGCAGATTTGGGAGTGTAGGTTCCCATTTTTGGTTGCCTTTTTTTTTGCACTTTAACGCCTTTTTTAATGTGTTCCAACGGATTTCCTTCCTTAAACTCTGTTTAATTTATATCTTGCAGTCAGTCGATGCAAAAGAATGAACTGTTTATTGATTTCTAGCCGTTTCAGTGTGGCGATCCCATTCCAAACTAGTAAAGTATTCCTAAAACATTCAAGTTACATAACACAACCTTAAATTTACACATTTGATTTACTCCACAGAAGCACAGACATAATAAACCAGACTCATGCGATGGCAGCGCAACCATGTCCTCTGTACGCTGGTGCTCTGGCACTAGTATCACTGGTAGGGGGAACATGCTGGCAGACGGTGGAGTCATAGAGGCATCCACTCCTCTTTTATGTATCTGCTGCGGCCAGGCCTCAGTTATTCTTGTGCATAATTGATGGAAAAGTTAGAATAGCAGAAGTAATGCGATGAGAGGGTGCAGCGAAGCGGCAAGGCGGACAAGCGCACTGCTGGCAGCCGGGAGTGGGATCGCGTGCGTGGGGCAGCAAACATTGCAGGGGATGAGAGGGCAGCTGGAGTAACAGGTCATCACAAAGAAGCAGGACAAAGTGTCAGCCGCTAGTCAATCAAGCACTTCCCATCCCAAGAGTGACCTTCTGGCTAGCAAACACACGCAAGATATATGCTGCAGCCGTTTGCCCAGTTGACCAAACGCGTGACTTTTTTTATTATACTTGATGCACTGCGTGCCATTTGATTTGTAATGAAATGCCATTTTGAATATGCATATGGGCGTACGCCATTGTTTTGAATCCTTTGAACTCCCATGTGATTCAGTGAAACTGCAGGCATGCTCATGCTGCTCCAGTGACAAGTTGTGTGTCACACCTTGAGCAGTCACTACAAAGAGGTGCTAATGGGTGAACAGCCCTACTTTGTCTAATAGACAATGAGCCACTAACCAGTATCATCCTGTTTCAAAGCAGCCGCGCGACCATTCATGGGCAGGGAGTCTACAGGAAATTAAGGTATCTTCCCCCCAGGCTCTCTTTGAATCACTGTGAAGCACTAGTTACTGAAACTAATTATTATTGGTCATCCCAATTTGATCACTCTGTGATCACTAAGAAAGAACTGACGTAAAGCAAAACACTGAAACTGGGACAGGTGAAAACTTGAAGTGTCACATTTTAATAGGTTAAATAAGTAATATTACATAACTTTTTCAGTATGTACTGGAATATATACCAGGAATAAGGATGTGGTCAGCGATCAAAAAAGAACCTGTTCTTTTGTCTCTGTCAGCTTTGCTGCTTTTTTTGGTTTGCCAACATTTTGAAGCATGAAGCAGGGAGAATAATCCTAAATGTGATTAAAAACATGAGTAAATGCAGAGATAAATCTTTTCTTTTTAGGATTAGGATGGGAGCTTTTGTTGGGTTTAGAGCTGTTGTGCTATTTATTAATAAAAATAATGGCTGTTTTTATGGCTAAGTAAAAATAAAACTTTTAATAATGACACATAGAATGATTACATGATACATATTTTCATGGATTATTTTTACATGAGGCATATTTATGAACATTTTTCTTTTTTCAGCATTTGAAAGCACATTGTTTTTCTGTGTTTCTGTAAAATTTGTCTAGCATTAATTTTTGCTTTGAAAGATGCATATAATTTCTAATAAATCTACATTTTCTATCTATATGTTTTCCAAAAGCAATTCTTTGAAATACATTTTCCTGATATACAATGAACTAAAAAATGTATGTTCCAAAGTCATTTATCCATTAAATTAATAACTCTTAATTCACAGGCTTCATTAGAAAATCATATAAAAAAATAAAAATATAAAAAAACGTGCAACCACTAGGCATGTACAGAAATACGATCCCATTGTAACTCAAAGGAAACCATCTGTCTTCGACATAAATATTATTGCGATGCCATAAAGGCTTCCGATGGAAACATAAGCACTAAATGTGCTCAGGAAACAAATAAACCATTTTTATGACTGTACCTACGGCCCTCTTGGCATTTCTGCTTCCCTGAAAAGACACAAAGCCAATCCTTCAAATCATCACCTTCTAATGTTCTCAAACCTGCACGCAGTAATTTGCAGCAATTTACTATTTTAATTATTACAGTTTAATTACTCATGGTAAATGTAATTATTATTATTTATTTTTTTACATATAATTTACAAAGAAACAAGATTTTACATTGTAGATTTGAGTAGGTTTTTGATGAGGGTTTTTATGTGTCAAGTATTGTTTATAGATTTTAAAATGTAATACAATTGTGATTAAAATTTATGATACCATCAACCCAGGCTTTCATGAACATATTCATATTGTATGATGGTTTTCTTTTCTTTTTGGAAACAATTTTTTTTAAACTTAAAATATTAACATTAAAGTCAAATAGATTTATTTGTTTTGTGTTTTGTTGACCAGATGAGAATTTGTTTTAAAAAGAAAGTCTCAGTATCTTGTGACTATTGTTGTGGATATGATGTGGATGTGATGTGGGAGATCAGCTGGTCAGGTCCAGACACGCAATGCACATGGGATGTTCAAGTGCTATTGCCAGTCACAGATTTTCCATATAGCTTGTGTCAAAAAGTAAGGTTTTTTTATTCACTTTTTTTTAAATTCACTTTTTACCCTTTAAATTCACATAAATATAATTGAGTTATTTTACATGCATTCCATTATATCATAAAATACACACTTATTTGTCTTTTGACTATCATTTTTAATAATTACTTTTATTTTTGTAAATTTGATTCTTTATAATTTGCAACCATAATTGACAGCAAGCTAATTTCCCTGTTTACTATTGAAAAAACTGGGGCACGGAGCAAAGCAATCGAGGGGAGTGGTTCCTAGAAGCCACCAATTGAAACATCAGTACGGGCTCTGCAGATCTGGGGAAACCAATAAGGTTTTGATGGGTTGAGTATCTCAGGCAGATTAGCGTAGTAGAGGAACTTGGGGTGGCCTGAATGAATGCAGAACATGTTCATTCTCAAGTTCACTTTTGGTTCAGGCGATTTGCATGGCAAGTTCACTAAACGATAGATCACTCTTAAAAGCATGTCACAACATTTCATAAGTGGGGAGAACAGCCACTACCGTAAAATGTACAACATTTAATTGTTGGCCCGGCACTGGCCCCTGCCAGCAGAGAGTGATTCATAAGTTATGTTCTCATATTAGCGTTTGTATAATTCAGATGCTCTACGGGACACCTGAAGTTTGCTAGGAGAGATCCGGTGTGAAAGTGAGAAGGTTACGGGATGCATGGGCCCCCATAGCTGCTCCCCTCTCCCTTCTCTTCCTCCGTCGCCAGTTGTCTGCCACGTCCATAGACTCTGTCTTAAGGGCTGATATCAGATACGGTGGGGATGAAATGGCTTACGCTGGGCTGTAGCCTGGGCTCAACCGAGTTCTCACCCCTTTTTATTGTCCGCCTTAACTCTGATGTCATTTCCATCCCCTCTGGCGACCCTGTCGAACTGATAATATCTTTTGTCGGCAAGTCCCTTGTAGGAATAATCCCAATATGCATACCAGCCTTTGAAAGCAAGGAATATGTGTTATATGGGTGTTAGGATACGAGCACGCAGACGCTTTTAGCTTTCCCACTGGGAGAATGAATCTCCATTTGCCTCTGTCTCATCCCTTATGTCTTATAATGACTTTGTGTTTTCTCTTTTCTGCGTTTGATTATTTTGCCTATCTCCCCACTCCCTGCCCGGGTGCGATATCTCATGGTGGCCATTGAATTCGCCATATGGAGCCGGTACGGCGGAGTCTATCTCAGTCCAGATGCTTTTCAGATGATTGTGTAGCACCGTGCGATTTTATTGTGAAGCTCCGTTCTCGCCCAGACAGAAACACTAATTTCATTTGGTGCGCGCAGGATGAAGACGTGCTTTTGAAGACAGACCCCGATGCGGTCGTGCTTATCTGGAACAGCACGTCCTGCCACAATTGCACCCTTTTAATCTGACATCCTGGACGCTGGGTTTTGTACTCGGGGTGTGAACATTATTTAATGATGCTAAAATGTGATAAATTGTACAAAATGGCAGTTCATAATGTTATCGCGTCGCATTGAAAGGCAAAATGAGAATGTTAAATTCGTCGTCTCAGTTTTCACAACCCTTTTGTTGTGGTGCAGAATTACGTTCAATTAAGGCAGAATTGTTGAAGCCAGTGTGGGAGTTCAGTGGATTTATATTGTTTCTGGTTTTCTCACTGAGACAAAGAAAATTGCGATTGTGAAGCCAAATAAAAAGGTTTATACTGACCTCATGGCACGCAGTTTGATGTCAAAGCCAGAAAGGTCACAACCACATGGCTGCGGCTTCCAACGCTCTCTTGACTTCAGTCCATTAGCACCTCCAGCCAATGGGGTTCCAGCCTGAGCTAATCACCACTCTGAGATGTTTATGATGCATTTAGGATGTTTTATCTCTCAAATAAAACTGTTTGATAAGTGTTTGAAAAGACAGCCAAGGGTAATCACTCAGGCCATTTCACAGACTCTCACGCTTAAGAAATAAGTCCTGCTGCAAAGATCAAAGTTACCTACAAGTTTTTTCATTTTTAAACATCTGTTAAATTATGATTCACAGAAAAAAAAAATTGGATTTGCTCAGATTTGCTCCTCTGAATGTTCTCTCCAAATCTTGCAATTGCACATTTGGTCAGATTGTAAAAGTGTTTTTGTTCGTTTTATTCCGAGTGTGTTTGTGTTCAGTCATTTAGGTCATTATTCAGCTCTGTTGGGTTGCGGCTGCACTCAAATAACCCTTGATGGCACAGAGATTTGCTGTGTCAAGGATAAATACGTTTACTGTTCAGGACTCACTAAGGGCAAAACAAATATGTATATATACCTCAAGACAATATCATCTTTCAGCCCAAGTAACAGATTTACTAACATAAAACAAATATATCTATGTGTCCATCTATCTATATTTATATATTTTATATTATGCAGACAGAAAAGATTTTGGTGCAGAAAAATATTTCACCCAGAAATTGCTAGTAAATTTCACAAACAATTACAAAGAATCAGCAAGTAAGACATTAGATTAAATGTGACATTTCACAGTCAAAACTGAAATAGTATTTTCTTATGAAACATACTGCAATTATCTTTATTTACAACTGAAAAAATTAGGTTTTTTTACAGTGTTTTTTTATTTTTTATTTTCTTAATGCCATTGGTGGCTGAGACTGAGGTACCACAGTTTGAATGTAGTTGAAATGTAGTAAATATGGTATTTTGGTAGAACGGGTAATTATTAACATTTAGGTAAAAAACAATAGGAATCAGTTAAAATTACATTTCTATTATTTTAGAAGAAAATCAATCAAAATCAAAAATGAATGTATAAAATGGTGGCTTTTAATGAAAAGAGTGCCCGTCAGGGTGGGGAAAACCAACTGAATAGTACCTGGAAATGTTGTCCACACCAAGATTGATGGGCCTGTAGAACATCAAGTTCAAGCCAACACTCTGAGTCATTTTAATTCCAAATCAAATGTGTAATCACAGCAACAACCTCTGTGGTTTTCTGTGTTCAAAACAAACCAGTGGAAATGAACTGCAGCACATAGAGCAGGTCAGAATTGAAGAAAGCGACATTCATCAGAAGGCTTCCCAGAATTCTCCAATTAGACCGATGATATAATTAAACTGAGGAGCCCACTTCCTTTCAGGTGCTAATTGAATTGGTGTGTTTGCCAAAAAATACTCCCATTCTAGCGGAGAGAGAGAGAAACTGCTCAGACACATTCTTTCGTTAAGCCCAGGGGCGTTTTTACAGGGCGTGAGGACGGTGTTTTCAGAGAAGATGTGAAAGCTCCAGTATCTGCGCTGGTATTTGAATCATATGTTGTGCTCTCCCCGTCAGATGAGCAATCTGTGGCCTGCCGCAAACATTAGGTATAAATAGCACTTAAGAAAACCAGATTTGATTAAAGGGTGTGTGGTCTTGAGCTATTGATTTTCTCAGCTAACTGTGCACTTAAATGAGAAAGGATACATAAGTAAATTGATGTGAATGGTTTAACATGAATATGTATTGTTTTTTATATATATAAATATATATATATATACATATATATATGTATGTGTGTGTGTGTGTGTGTGTGTATCATATACATAATTACATATATAAATATTTTCTGAGAAATATATAACAAACAATTATTAAACAAAATAAAATATATAAAAAGATATTTCTGTAAAATAAAATTGAAAAAAGATCCTTCAAAGCCATTAGATGAAAGGCTTGAATAGGCAAAATCACTCATAAAGGTGGTACTTAAAGCTTGAATTGCTTAGATGGTTGTTTTTGTAAGAGTCAGGGGTCATAATTCATTTTGTTAACTTTTTTATTCTTTTTTATAATTAATTACAAAATGAAAGGGTTTATTGAGAAATTTTTTAAAAAGTCTCAGGAAAAGTTTTAGAATTTCTTTCAAATATTATTTGAATATATTAAGTACTTTCTTTTGCTGAAAGATATATGCAAAATGTATGATGAAACTCAAGCCTTAATTTCGTATACAAACCTTTGACTATCTTTGTGTACTTTCTAACAGTATTTTTTATACTCTATATTCTTCTCTCCCTGCCAGATTATATTCTCCCTACCATAGTCGATGGCATTTCTTTAAGTGCTTAAATCTCCATTATTTGAATGGCAACCAATATGTAAATGAAATTTAAACTGCACAATTATTGCGGTTATCTCAAATTATTGTGATTAGATTAAATAAACATGATCATACGATTAATCAATAATCATGACAGACATAGTGCCAACATGGTGTAAAATTAATAATAATAATAATAATAATAATAATTCACAGAAAAAAACTGCTGTAAGTTGACAGGCCAAGTGAATCAGTTTACTTGACAATTTGGATTAGTTTGCATAGTTATAAAATACCACTTACTGGCTGTTTAACACACCAACATTTTGTAGCTAGCCCAAAGAGTTTTGGTTCAGCGACTGAGACCATAATCGTGCCTGCCTTGTTTAGCTCTTAACTGAAGACTGTTTTTTTACAAAATTCTGTTTGGTTATGTCTGAGTGCGTTCGGTTCCAATTGAAATAGATGGTCTGTGGAAGCAGATGAAAGAAATGTTGAACAAAATCTTTGTAAATGAGAAGAGACAAGTAGCGCATTGGTCCACGCGATGTGCGTAGCAAGGTGTCTAATTGTGTCTGACACCTCTCTCATTGACACAAGTAGGAGGTTTCAGCACATCAGCGGGATCTTAGTGGGAGCCCAACTCTCACATGACTTGGAAAAGCCTATTGTTAGCTTTATATTCTCGATGATGTTATACTATACATACTGGATTGATGTCAGCACCTGGTAATATAGGACTTTTCTTCCATTAGTAGTGTAAATAAATATTGCAGTGCACCGTTTGCATTGTCTGATGGACAAATAAACGCAAATGTGAGTCAAAGTGATTGGAATCTCATGCCAGAATGGCGGCTCCGCCTAGTGTGTGTGTGTTTGTTTGTGTGTCTTTTCCCGCTGAGCAAGCAGCGCAGACTGTTTCTCACAGATGGAGGAAACTACACACCGAGAGTGTGACTATCAGCACCATCACAGGGACTTTTCCTCTCTTCATGTTGTGCTCCTTCTCACCCTAGCCACTGAGGGGGCCACAGCGAATCAAACGCCCCATGAAAGCTGAGTCGAAGGTTATCTGGTGGTGTAGACACATGATAGTTGGCGGCCTGTCTTTTAAAGCTGACTCTTTGAAATTCACAGTCAGCATTAATCATTCTGTCCTATCTATTTGTTCATTTTATCTACTGATCTACAGTTTTGACTAACAAGGCAAAAGACTTTAGGCCAGGGTATACTAAATTTTCAGCGTTCCGCTCCATCTCGCTCACAGTTGAGCGTGCAAGCCTTTCAAAATATACTCCTTTGGCCGTGAGCGTGGAAAGACGCGTTCGGTGTGTGCGCACTGTCTAGTGGACTTTGTTTTCAAGCGCTCAAGTCACTCGCACATGCACTGTTGTACACGCGGACATAAAAATTGTGCTTTACTTGACAGTGTGTGTGGAAATTACATCACACGGACAGTGCGCAGACCGTCGTGGACACGGATGGCCAAAGTATACTTTGGGCTTTAAAGCTCCAGTAGGTAGCTTTTGTAAACAAATATTTGTTAAAACTGTCATTATGTCCTGACAGTAGAATATGAGACTGATAATCTGTGGAAAAAATCAAGCTCCTCTGGCTCCTCCCTGTGGTCCTATTGCCATTTGCAGAAATACACCGCTCCCGGTCAGAAACAACCAATCAGAGCCAGGAGGAATGTCTTAGCAGTGTCAATCACGCTCGTGTACGCGCTGATCACACCTCTCTTGCACAGCGCGAGCGCGTACCGTCGTTCGTGACTCTCCTGTTCGAACTCGTTCATCCAAATGAACGAATCTTTTTTCGAGTCATTTCGTTCATTCAACGAACGAAATGACTCGAAAAAAGATTTGTTCATTTTGAACGAGTCTTTTTTGGAGTCATTTCGTTCATTCAACGAATGAAATGACTCGAAAAAAGATTTGTTCATTTTGATGAACGAGTTCGAACAGGATCACGAACGTGCATCACAGAACAGAGCAAGGCGAGCATTTGTGCTTATAAAACTTAAAGTTTTGTATTTATTTTTGAAATGACCGATCGTTTCGCTAGATAAGACCCTTATTCATCGTCTGGTATCGCTTAAAGCCCTTTGAAGCTGCACTGAAACTGTCATTTGGTCCTTGAAACGTTTGTGTCCTATTGAAGTCCATTATGTGGAGAAAAAGCCTGGAATGTTTTCATCAAAAACCTTAATTTCTTTTCGACTGAAGAAAGAAAGACATGGACATCTTGGATGACATGGGGCTGAGTAAATTATCAGCAAAAGTTTTTTTTAAAGTGAACTAATCCTTTAACGTTATCTTACTAGCTATTTATAACTTATAGAAAGAGTGCAACGTTATAAAGTTACATGTATTGCAAAATACATAATGATTTGAGGACCAAGTTTGTAGTCAAAGTATGGGCAGGCCATAGTCAATGTAAAGCATATTGTTGATGTTTCGTCCCTATTAGTGAATGTTCCATAACTGTTTATAATCCGCCGTCATCAGTGGTCCTGTTTACTAGTCTGCGCGTTCACGGCAGGCTCCGCTGTGGAGGGAGGGCTGTAGCGCAGCAGAGAGCAAGGGGGTTGGACCTGGAAGTTGTGCTTGTTCAAATTTTCAGGCTAAGTCAACATTTTCTCAAAACTCCCTACTGCAACTTTAAAAGTTTCAATCTGTGTATTACAGTACATGGCAAGTTTGGGCAAGATTCAGAATTGAAAAAATGTGAATTTTAATTGAAATAGCCACATTCCACAGGAAGTTGTATCTATCTATCTATCTATCTATCTATCTATCTATCTATCTATCTATCTATCTATCTATCTATCTATCTATCTATCTATCTATCTATCTATCTATCTATCTATCTATCTATCTATCTATCTATCTATCTATCTATCTATCTATCTATCTATCTATCTATCTATCTATCTATCTGTCTGTCTGTGTATCTATCTATCTATCTATCTGTCTGTCTGTCTGTCTGTCTGTCTGTCTGTCTGTCCATCTTCAAAACTTCCAAACAAGCCAGCATTCAATCTGTTTCTTTGTTATTATATGTATTTCTTAATTGTTATTTGAATTGGTATTAATTCTACTTCCTTCTTACAATTACATTCAAATTGCAACTTTGCATCCTGTTTGCTGCTGCAAATCAATACCGCAGAGCCACAACAGTATTTGCATAGTCATGTATACCCAACTAATTGTATGTGCCTAGAAAGACAATTGGTGATGTTTGGTGATGGCCTGTACAGAAAAACATTGGGCAGCATGCAAGTACTTAGAGTGCACCCAGTGTGACCATTTAGAGTTATACTTTTGACACTGTAATTTACCAACATCAGGCCTCTATTAACAAAATGATCCATACTGACCCCATACAGGCCCTGAGCCCAGTCTAGCACAGCACAGTCCACTCAACAAGACATTTATCTCTGATCAGAACCAGACCTAGACCATTGCAGCTATGACGAGAGAAGATATTACCCCCTTCCCTCAGCAGATTTTTCTGGGAATGAGAGCGGTTTACAGGCTCTGGTCTGCTGGGCTCAGGCTGATTGAGCTATGCAGCGCAGGCTTCAGTTGTGGCTGCAGATTGTCTGCTGGATGTGCATATAACGGCAGTGATTAACACGGCCTGTCATGGTGCATGACGTTGCATGGACAGAGAGCTTCTTTTATGGCGCTGTATTTTGCTGAGTGAATCAGGTTATAAAACTGTCTCTGCTAAAGAGCCCTGCTCTCAGATCTCTTTGCAGACTCTCTTGTATGTATGTTGCCCTCTTGGCCGCATACGTTTAAATGTTGTCTCTATTACTGAAGACAAACGCTCTGCCACTGAAAAGAGCATGATTGAAGGACGGATGTAGAGGGTGACCATTCACAAGGAAATATTTATTGTTATCTGGGCTGTCAAAGTAGTTAGGTTTAACAGTGTAATTTTTAAAATGTTGTTAATGCAGTTATTCGTTTTGTTTCATGTGATTTATTTGTATTTGTTTTTTTTTTTAATTGATCGAAACCTTCAGATCTGATTGGGATGGACTGGACCTGTACCTCACATATACATGATACACACAATACCAATAGACCATTTATCATTATGATGATGAAATACATTTGTTTTTGCTTAATTTATTTATAATCATTTATAGTTAAAACCTAGGACATTTAACAAAGGTAATGTCATTTGCTTTCTTTATATGGTGAATGTTTTAGCATTATTGAAGATTTGCATTAAGTTTTTCAAATATGCTGATTTAACTAAGTAAGGGCTACACACATAAGTAAAAGTTACAAACATAAAAATAAAATAAAGAAACCATCATTTATTGAAATTGATTGACAGCCCTAGTTGTTATTTATTAAAGTTTACACTACACCTGGGTCAACAGCCAATCAGATTCCTCCTCACTCCAGGCCTTAAAATGATACTATAATGAAACATTTTGAGTTGTGCTTATATCAGGGAGTGTTGAATGAGTAGTGCATGACCTCATATATAGAAATGCTGTCAGTCAGCCTGTGGATGCTCTTAAATGTAGTTTGTTTCAAATGCACAGGGAATATTCTTAGACCCACAGTGGAAAAAGGGACTTCAGGGCAAGCGTGAATCACAAAATAAGCATGATCACCGAACACGTCTATTCACAGATCTGTTGTCATGGTCACTGTAAACATGGGAACATATTTGTTGAACTGTGGCAAGGCACTGTTTTGACAGACTCTTTTTCGTTAGGCCATTCCATTCGTTTTACTGATCCTGGCCGCTGACTTTAACCTTTAAAAGTTCCCCTTAAACATAACTCACCCGAATAAGCTTTACCACAAGCTGAGTGACACGCTAAATGGACGCCTCTGTGTTCATTGTGCGCGGCCATTCGATCCCAGATTTCCTGTGGGAATTACACAAACATTTTACAACAAAAAGGATAGAATTCCTCTCGCTTTAAAAAATGAGTTGGTGTGCATGCCATTGTGGTCTTGTGAGTATTGTGAGCCGGCCGGTTTCTTTCTTTACATTTCATGCTGAATGTAGTGAATCGCCTATTAAACCTTGAGGTGCCCACGACATGAAAGGCATCATTGTGACACCAAAGAAATCCTTGTGACACCTAATCACAAAATAAAGAGAAGAAAAAACCCTGGCACCTCACACCAATCTCCCCGGGTTATCTTGAGCGAGCGTGACCTTTGTGACATTGATAGGATTTCACACACACAGAAACGCGGCAATACTGACCTAAGCAGACGCGCACACATCCACACAGACGCCTTTCATATGTCTGCGCCTCTGTGGTTTTGTATGTGTGGGACTGAGCTCTTTGAAGCTGTGAGGATCATCAGGGCAGACGTCTCCGTGGTGATGTGCTCTCATGGCTGTTTCTGGAAATAAAGCTCCGGAATGACCTCAGGATTGGGGCTCCACCTGAAAAAATAGACTTAAAAACATTTTATAATATTTTATACAGCATGTAACCCACTGAAAAAAAAAAAAATCTATTTTGCGTTTGATGGCTACTGTGCTTAATAAAATTTGATGGGGCATTAAAAGTATTGCATGGCAGGTTATTAATGTCTTGCTGCTCTGCCATTGGTTGGATGGTGCTGGAATCAGCCTGGATTTTTCCCAGCCATTCAATCCAACTGACATTAGCCTCTAAAGTGAGGCCAAACATGTGCTTTCCCTTAACGCTGGCCTGAAGATAACCTCCTGCGCCTCGCACTCAGACGTTCCTATTTTTCCACAAGCTGTAAATAAAATAAACATTTCTTTCTCTTCTGTATGTAAAGAAATGGCGTGTCTGTGTGCGTGAATGGTCAGATGAATGAGGTGTGTCCGTCCTCAGCTTTAAATCTGTCAGATCTGAAAGCGTTTAGAGGAAGTCTGCATAAGCTGGTCATGGTAACTCAACCCTCACCTCATCATCAGCGCAGGTGGAGTTCGGTGCAAACCTAAGCCCTATCAAACCCCCATCTCACTCCCACACAGAAATAAGGGCCATCTATCTCTCCTTTAGGGCCAATGAAATGGCTTGTGGCTTTCTGAGTGATGTCACGGTAATGTGTTTTCTTGATATTTAAAGAATTAAAGGGATAGTTCATCCAAAAAGTATGTCATAAATCTGTCATTTACTCACCCTCATGTAGTTCTAAACCTGTATGACTGACTTTCTTCTGTGGAACACTCTTTTGAAGAATATACATTCTTAAAAATAAAGTTTCCAAAAGGGGGTTTTGCATCGTTGCTAAAGTAGAAACCTTTTGGATTCCCCAAAGAACATTTTTCGGTGAACAGTTCTTCAAAAAAAACCTTTTTTATTTTAGTGTGAAGAACATTTTAATAACCCAAAGAACATTGTGTGCAATTGAAAGTTCCAATGGGTGTTAAGGCCGTGACACATCGAGCCTATACGTCAAAGAACTAGCAATAATGAAAGCCGACTGTGTTGTCGCCTTGCATCAGCTGCAAAAACCTGTCTAACCCCGCAAAACTGCGTTCAGCTGTTTTTAAACCGTCTTGCCCACCTGTAGGTACTGAAACCCTAAGGACGACAGCCATACTATATAATCCAAAACACCTGGATGGGTTTTTGTTTAAGTAAAACATGTGGGTTATCACAATCATGTGCCCTGCTGGCAAAGCAGGTGCTGTTTTTATGCATCAGAGGGATCCCATATGGATCAGTAGTTCAGTAGTTTCAAATTGAACATGATGCAGT
The DNA here is from genome assembly GCA_026230005.1 of Gila orcuttii. Classification (NCBI taxonomy): domain Eukaryota; kingdom Metazoa; phylum Chordata; class Actinopteri; order Cypriniformes; family Leuciscidae; genus Gila; species Gila orcuttii. Next base: position 31,529,024 of record JAPDVR010000014.1, read on the forward strand.
GTCATACCGAACTATCCGGCTCTCATTATCACTTGAGAGGTGATGTCACAGGAAACTGGACTGTCTGACACTCTGACCTTTCCTCTATTGAAATCTACCAGGTCTCAAATGTCACTAATCATAATATGACAATTGAGAGTACCGTTCTCCAGCGCTCACGGTGTGAATATCAGACACACCGTCTTACCACTCGCGATTCTGTCGAGGGAAGAAAGACTAAGCCTTTGCTCTCCATCAAATAAAGGAAAGGATCAGGTACATGGTTGTGGTTCAGACTACTTATTCTTCCCTTGATCCTTTTGAACAGACAGTTGTTCTCATGCCAGCCTTGTGGATAGATAATTAGTATGTACACCACATCGCCTGTTTCTTCAAGAAATTCCAGGACTCTTTTTAGTTTTATTTTTGCGCTATTGTCCGCAGTGTGAGAACTTGGGTTATCAGCATTATCAGCATTCCTGTCCTTTTATGTCTCTCTATCTTATTTACATGATGTGTCTGCTTCTGAAAGTTCTAATTTATAGCTTGATGGCATGGGGTTGAGATGGCTGAGGCCTTTGCCAGCATTGCCTTAGGTTAGGGGCGTAGTCTAGCGCTGTTTGCATTACCCTCCTCAGGCTGATGCACAGAAACTGGATGAACCAGGATGCTCGCTGGCTCTCTTGAGTCATATGATGTCATTTAAGTTCCAGCAAAGGCCTGCGGGAGCCGTGCCTCGATAGGATCAGCACTGTGGCTTTGTGTTTTGTTTGCACCGGAGAGTGTGTCTGTGCTCCCACACTCATTTTGCAACTCAGACATCCATAATAATCCCATAAAGACGATTTAAATGCATTGTGTAGCTTAACTATTGTTGTCTGGATGAGAAAAAGCCACATATCCTCTGTGATGCCCCATATGTTTTTGATGAAAGCACTGTGTGTACGGTTATCTGCTCATAATGGTGGAGAATACGACCCCTTTCTCTTATACCCCCCCCCCCCCCCCTTTACTGCAAAGCATCTGGATCAGATACCTCCTTGTTATCTTAGATCTGTGCAATACTCACAAATAAAGTCGTATATCACAGAGATTTGCTTTAAAAACCTTGAACATTGCCAGAGAATATAGACTGTGAGACTTTTCATTTAGAAATCCGCTCAGAATGAGGACAAATAAGGACGGAGGATGTTCTACACAGTGAGGAGAAAAAAGAGAAGAAGTTTTTTTTTTTTTTTTACCAGTGGTCTTTTACAAAAGTTTTGATTTCCTTGCTCAGGCACGTCAGTGCAGGTGCGAATTCAGCAGTGTGCGATTTATTAGTGCTGTATATCTCTCTTTAAATGGGAAAATTGCCTTTGAGCTACTTGTCCAACAGCATAATTTGTAACACCTCCTCACCATACACACATGACCATGTTATTCTCTCCTCCACCACCTTAATCTGCATATTTGAAGGGTTCATCATGGAAAACTGCACTGGGACTATGTGAATCACTGAAAACAACCTATTTAGTCATCAATATGTAAGTGGTAAAGAGTGGAAAGGAAATAGGGGATGAATATTTTTGCCTGCAAAATGTGATTATAATAATAGTAATAATAATTATATTAAATATTTTAAATATAACATTCTCAAAGTTCCAATATTGTTTACGTTTAATATGATTAAAATATTATTTATTATAATTACACACACGCACACACACACACATATATAACAAATGACAAGTATGTAATTTTATAATATAGACATTTTATATAATTTAATGTTTATAATATTTAACGTAATTGTAATACATAATAATATTTGTTATAATAACATACAGTATACTGTATGTAATTGGCAAATATAATGTATTATATTCAATATAAATTTTAAATTCTCAAAAGATTCCAAATAGATTCCAAAAGATATTTGCATATATATACTGTTTTTAAAACTATAAAATTAATATTATATACATACATTTTATTAGTTAAAAGGGGGTATTTTTGTCTTGAAATGGAAAACCCAAAGTGGAATCGAGTTGGAGGGAAGCGATTTCAGAATGCCTTTGAGCTCTCCGCTCCGTTACTCCGGTCATCAGAGGCATCCCTCAGCTGTGACAACATGCTAACATTTAATCATCAAGTGTCCAGAGACAATTCAGGGGAGGATCTAAAAGTTCATCATCCGTTGTCTGCGGATTGGCTCATTTATGATTCAGATTTATTAGCCTTTGACCTGGCGGATTATTACATTGAACTGTACAATGTCAGGACAGTGTGATGAGTTTAAAGAGGCCCTGATCAATACTGCTCAAGTGCTCTCCATTTAGATAATGGACACAGAGTCATAACTATCCACTCTGGATGAAGTGCCATAGGGTCACAGAGTGATCCTTTGTGCAAGACAGGAAAGGGATTTTCACCTACGCATTGAAGTAGAGCGAGAAGTTGGTTCCTGCGTGAATTCCCAGCTCCCTGCTATTTAACGCCATTCTCAATGGTGCTCTGACTGTAATGGGCCGTTGAAGTAACGAGAGTGTACATGAGTGTTGTTAATATGTGGGTCAGTGTTATATTATGTATTTGGTGTTGTGCTTTTATTTTTTAAACAACTGACTGATATAGAAACACCCACATTTTTCTATCAATAGAATTCATACATGAGCTTGCTGTATTATTTCTGTGAAACAACAGAGCTATTTAACAGCTGCAATTCCTTGTGCTAGAAATTGCATTGGATATATAATGCAAAAGCATAACCTGATAAACTAATGATTTGTTTTCTTCTCTCTCTTTGTCTCTGTTTCCTCGTTTCGGGTGACTTGTGGAATTTCCTGCTCAGGTAAGAGAAAACACATTCCTTTATGCCTAATATACTCTTGTTGTATAAATGCTTGTGTACTGTATGTTTTATATGCATACGTCACACTGCATGTGTTAACATTGTACAATAGTTACATTAACAGCAAACAATATTTTTACAGCATTTATTAAACTTGGTAAATGTTTTTTTTTCTTCATTTTCTACATGAATATACAGTACGTTAACATAGGTTAATGCTATATTTTTTTCTTTTTCTTGTTTTAACTATAAATTGAACAAAATTTTGTGAGGTTTATTGTTAAAACAAGAAACAACAATTTAACAATTGGGTTAGACAAATAAACCTAATTTATTATATATTATTTTAAAACAAGTCCTAATACCTTAAACAACTATGCTGAAGTAAGTTTGTCTCATTTGAAGAATGTTTAGACATTTTTACAGGACAACGACAAAAATATTTGGATTAAGAATGAATTTTTTTGTGCGCCACCATTTACGCTCTGTCACTCATAATGTATTAGCCCATTTTATCCCTCACAGGTTAAAGTTTCCCCTGTTTAGCAAAGCAGCACTAAAACATGTTTGCCGTTAGACAACATCTGTGCCATGTTAGCTCCGTTCAGTAAAACATGTGGAAGCCCTGTAATAAATAAGCAGCCCATGGCCGCACGCTAACAAGCCCAAGCCCAACAACATGTATTAGCTATGCCACGCTCTCTCTGAAAGAATGCCGTGCGTCGGGACATCAACCGGCCACAGACAAGCGGGAAGCAGATGTGCGCCTGCCGGAGGCTCATCTGGCTCCCCTCTCTGAACCTGCGTGATGTGGGAGTTATTGATGGGTAGCCACCGTGTGCCGGCAAGCGGTGTGGTCATTAGCGAGGTACTGGTGAGAGAGGCAGAGAGAGAGAAACAGTGGGAGGTTAAATGTGGGAGTGTGTGGGAGAAAAAAAACAAGTCTTTCAGGACTCATTCATCAAATAGAGCCACTGAACTCCCCTCTGGACATGATTTTTAGACAGACTGAGAGAGGGAGTGTGAATAAAAATCATGGGTACATGACATACAGTCTCTATCTATCAGTCCTCACCTCTTAAGGGATAAGTCTCAAACAGATAGTCCTGTGCCTTATGTCAATAGTCAATGGTTTTGTTCCAGGAGTTTGAAGAACGAAGCGCATGCACCATCCTTCATGATTGATGCTCTATCTGTAAGAAACCAAAGGTCTGGCGTGGCTTTATAAAAGGTGCTCATTTTAGCGCTGCTCTCTGAAGTTGTTTTCTGTTGATGCTTGTTTGTTTCATGCAGAATTGATTCATTCAATACATTTTTATAGCTCTGTGGAATTCCTTATAAAAATTCAGTTCTCTCCCTTTGAAAGCACATCGTTGTTTTATTTGGGTTTGTGTCTTATTGAAATTGGAGTTTATTTGCTATTCTGCGGCTTGCGGATTCATCTGCTCTGCTATTTTACCCTCTGTGCACTTTTATAGGTCTTTTTTCTCCGATTTTTAATATTTTTTTAATTATCATGTAACTTTTACTTAAAAGAAACTGCTGAATTCAAGATTGATCTCTAAGGACCAGCATTAGAGCAATTGTTGGGCCAGCTGCCCTCCCTTGGGCCCATGGAGGGGCCTTGAGGAGTTCTTCTCTGCTTAGGTCAGGGTAGGAGGTGTGGAGAGACAAGACTTTGAGCCGAACCATAATCAGGGCTCATCGGTGCCTCCTGCATTCCCACCAGCCCGAGGTGTCCATCTGAAGAGACAAACTGTCAACGCGGAGGGTCCTCTCCTGGGCCGCAGATTAAATTCCCACATTCCAAAGATAAACGTGACGGTCAGTCCTCAACGTTGCAGTGCCTCCAGCTCATTTGCAGGTCTGCTAACGAGGCCGTGCTAGTTAAAGCCTAGCTAAAGCGCTGATAAGCGTATCTTCTTTTCATGTGTCATTGACAATATCTGTTTGTGGCTACCTATCTTGGACAACTTGAAGTCCTCACATGGAGGAGTGGGTGTTTTGGGCCCTAGCTGCAATTTTTGCAGTTTCCAAAATTAAACCGTTGATGTCAAAAGTAATTAAAAAAGTAAAAAAAAAAATTATGTTTTTTATTTTGTTCTAAATGTTTTTTTTTCCATGGAATACAAGAGGAGATTTTATTCAAAACATCCAAGGTGTTATTTTCCATGTAATGAAACCGAATGGAGCTGTGGTCCATATGACTTATTCCAAATTTTTTGAACCCACACTGGGGTGTCGCAGTATATCGGTATTGATGATAACTGAGATATCAACTATTGATATCATATTCATTCTACATACCATATGATAATATTGTTAATAATCCAGCTCCAGGAAGTATCTGGTTGACACTCCAACACAGTAGATGGCGGTATTACTGTTACACCTTAATGCTGGTTGCCACCTGTCATGTAATGGAAAAAAGAAAATGACGATGCAGTGTGTAGCTACTACTACTAATAGAAGAAAGCAAAATGCTTTACCCAAAACCAAAAAAAGTTAACTTTTCAGTGTGTAAAATGATGTTACACACCCCAGTGTACAGGAAGTGCAATACGTTCTTTTATACGCTTTTGTACAGGTTACAACATTGTGGGGTTAAGGCTGACTCAATTTGCATTTAGCAAATAGATAGGGTGAATTTCCATTTCATGCCAACTTTATGTCACTATTCACTAAAAATCTTCCCCTCCGCCATAGCTTTTAAAACTCATTTGTGTTTGTGCTTGGTTCAAACAATTAAACATGTTAAATCACAATCACCCATAGGGAATTATACAAAATATTTCCTGTGGTAAAAACATAGAGGTTTAGAGCTACATCATTTTTTGTGAACTGTTCCTTTAAAGCTTTCAGGCCTCTGCAGCATTTGATTTTCAGTGTGCCACAGCGAAACTGCCTGTGCATGATTCATGCAGATAAATGAATGCTATTGTGCTTATTCATTCTTTTGACTTCTCGCGCCATCACATACCTGCATTCATCTTCGATCATTTGTTGAAGGTCACTCCTAGAGTTGAAATTACGGGGAATTATGAGCCCTACGTCACAAGCGTGAACACTGAATCACACTGACGTATCACCCTCAAACTTTCAGCACCAGCATCTTTGACTCACTTTGCTTCCTTGTTTTCTGTTTTTTTGCCTGCAGCGACGTGGCATCAGATCAGTTGGTTTAGGAAACATTCACACCTGGAACAGTGCTCTATTGTTCTGCCACGCCCGCAAGCAAAAAGAGGCTTCCTCCTCTCCGTCTGGAGTCTGGTCCCATGAGGCCGCAGAGTAGGCCATTGATAAAACGCCTGCTTTTTATCTCAATAAACTCTTGGCTCACTCTAGTTGAGCTCATCCCTCTGGCATGGTCTGACAACTCAGGCTCGGTTAAGACTTTTTTATGGCATCGATTCCTGTTAACTTACGAGCGTATGTGTGGTGCACGGCTTATTAGGCGTGTATGAAGGCAGGGATGTGCTGGGGAATGTGTTTGTGTTTGGAAAGCTGCCTGACACTCATTTGTGAGGCAGTGAAACACATTGGCAGTCTAGAGGTGCCTGAGCAGACTTCCCGGTCTCGTATTTCAAATCCTCTTAGATGAGGAAGATGATAGTGCTGTGAAATTGAGATGATTATGTTTACTCTAAACAATGCCTAACAACATGCACTGGGATTTCCTTTTAAAGATAGGAGTCTATGCCATTCTCTCCTATTTTACGTGGTTTGGAGCGTCACATGTGCTGATCTCGCCCATTTTACCGGTGGTATGTTGTTTTTTGGTTGACTTTACAGTGTAAACAATCCTTTAAGCCTTTAAATCTCCATAGAAAAAGAGCCATTTATCTGTACCTGTTGAGTGACAAGTATAGACTCATAAGAAAGAGTGTACTAAAAAAGAGTATAAGCACTTTCTATGCATGTTAGGGTGTTTAGGCTGCTGTCATTTTGAACATATTTGACATTTTCAAACACTTCACAGAACTGGAATTCACTAAATCTCTTTTCATTCCATCTGTTTACATTTGGATTTGTTGAGGAAAATGGCTAAACATGCAGCAATTGTCCTCATTAAGAGGTGTGTTTGTCTCCCGTTTGACATGTTTGGTCAAAATGGTGTTAAATGGCTCAGCAGGAGTGAATGACAAAAGAAAGACCTGGCAACCCACATATATGCCACTGCACAGCACACTGATGCTCATTGGGCACTGCTGTCCACTTCTAAAGCAACAGCATCTTCAGAAAGACATGAAAAGAAAGCGAGGGAGAGACTTACAGTATGGGCTGGGATCTGGTCATTGGCATAGGTAACTGGATCCTTCAGCATGAGAATTTACTGTAGCTTGAAAATAAAAATAAGAGTAGAAATTTCCATGTCCCTTAACGTGTCTTACATCTGTTTGACATTTAAAACTTGAGACTTAAGATTAAGTTACCCCCCAAATGCACTTCAGGAATAAATAAAACATTCAGGTTTTACAACTGTATCTTCGTCTTGTTGCCAAGCTTTATTTTGAAAGGCCTGAAGGTCCAAAACCTGAGCAGGAAGTCTTAAATTCAGGGATGTGGAGGAGGAGTTTGTGCAGCCAGATGGTGCTAAATACTGATTAAACCCTGGATCTTTGAACCCTGTAGATCTCTCCAATTAGCCATTGTGTGGACGACAGAGTGAAGTGGAGAGGGCCAGGAGGCCCCCAGTGAGTCCTTAAGCCTGGCTTTGTCACCTGACACTTCCCCCGTGCTAACAGGCCTGCAAGAGACTCTACAGAAGACTTTAAAACATTTGAGCGGGTGAATTTCAGTGTGACAAGTGTAGAGGGACAAGAGCCAGCAGGCACAGAGGAATGCTGATACTTTGCGCTCAATGCAGGAGAAACTTCACGATTGTGCAAATACGTTTGTCTTTGTGCACTTTCCTCTATGTGGGTGTGTAAGCTTGATGAATGTTTGAATATCGCTCTTTACTTGCAAAATCTTAGGATAGATAGATAAGTCATCTTTATTAACATATTGTAAAAGGCCTGCATCAACAATTCATTGTTAAAGTGTTAAATATAGATGAGGGACACAAATGTCTGCCATTCTTTAGGCATTTTCCCATGCTTCATGTCTTTGACCTCTCTTTTTTCTTTTATTAATCCTAATGTCTGTCCTCCATCTGAAGGTGTAGTATAGTGTCAAATCTCTTGTTAATGGTTACCTGCTTTCAATTAGTTTGGAGTGAAAAGAGGATTAGCTCTGTTTTACCTGCTGCAGGAAAAAAGCCACATCATTGGTCTGCCAGTGACAGCACTTCTTAAGATCTTTCACTGAGTCCATCAATACTACACAGGGCAGCTTGCCAAGACCTGTTTCTCAAATAAGCCCCTGTACCTATTCACACTCACTCAGAATGCAACCCATACTTGCTTTTGTGTGTACCATGCTGCAAGTCAAACACACACACACACACACACACACACACACACACACACACACACACACACACACACACACACACACACACACACACACACAGGTAAATCCCATTTACCACCCATCTGTAAACTTCACACTTCCTTCAAAATGCTGACTTTGAGTGATCACTTCTCCTTCTGGGGCTGAAAGTCATTCCTATGAAGGGTAAATAAACTGGGAGAGCCTTTGTCTAGTTAACTGAAGGTCTGCAGAAATAGCCCAACAGACTGCTTTCTATACCTGTTGAAAGAAAAATTCACCCTTGATTTAGTAGAAGCCTGAAGCTTGCGGAACAAACAGGGATGTTTCCATTAGAACACCTTGAGGGCCATGCGTATTCAACAAATGTTGCTCAAAAGGCCTTAGTGTGCTAGCTTAAAACCTAAAAGCCAACATATCACACCAGTGAAATTACTCTCCAAGTCTTTCTACAACTGAACAAGGATCTGTGTGTTGAGTTCCTGTGTTGATAGACGCTTGGCGACCAGCCTGTTGAGAACCGCTGTATGCGTGTTAAGTGCGCACTAAAAAAACTCAGTAATGTCTGTTGACTGATGCCTGTTCGCACCGTTTTCATGCTCCCAACAGCGCTCTGGATGCTGCGGTTTGCAGAGTGAGTCCTAGCTGCTATCTCTTCATATATCACTAAATAACTCATGCTGGCATTGAACCAACACAAAAGGTGATGCCTGTGCTTTTCTGAGAAACACATTATAAACAGCTCCTCCACCGCATTTGATCATGCTTGCTGAAAACCATCTATTAATAATAATAGAGTGATTACGAAACATGTTTTATTCATTGTAGCAGAATATGTTTTTATTAAAGCGGGTTAAGGGGGTCTTGCTTACAGGAAAGAGCCGTAATAGTCATCTGTCCTTTTCCATGTGGGGATGAACATGCCTGTCATTCACAGAGGTTGTGTATTAATACACTGCACTAAGTGTTAGCCTTGCCACCTGCCTTCCTGGCCCCCTTCTGCTGTGCTCTTATGCGGTCTGAGGGCCAAGGCTGCTCTATCAATCTGTTAAAGCGACAACAGTGGAGGTCTTAGCTGTCTAACAATAGCAAGGTAACTACATACCATGAACTCACAGATTAAATCTGGCAGTTTTCTGGGATGCTAATTATTATAGCAGGCCCAGACATGCCACTTAAGATACAAATATGGATTATGATATTGACAGAGGACGTTTGGCAGGATTGACGGCATATGTCATTTGACAGGGATGCAAAGTAGACTGTGAGCTACTGTGAGACTGTCAGTTGTCTTTATTTACATTACAAATTTTTTTTACCACAAAAAGGTTTTCTAACTTTTTAAAGCCAAGGACCCATTAATGATCATCCTATTCCAAATGACCTAGAATATAAAGAGACATTATGTAAAACATTAGACATTATTGTATTTTTTTCTACCCACTATTTGTGTTTTCATTGAATTTTTTTATATAAAATTTATTATTTTATATTTACTTTATTATATTATATTATATTATATTATATTATATTATATTATATTATATTATATTATATTATATTATATTATCACAGCTCTATTTCCATTCGTGTTTTATTAAATTTGTCATCTACCCTGACTTTGGTTTAACTTGACTCCAAAAGTCAGAAGGCCAATCAAAATCTACAGACATTCAGTGAATTCAGCATGACAATATCACCTTTGCCAAATCACTTGTCTTTGTTCAACAAAAATATCTCTGCCATGGATCGGTTACAGTTGCATGTCAGCCTCTAATTCATAACTTCAAAGAGTACCGCAACATTCCGTATTCCTTCATAATCCAGGATGTTATGTTATGATGTCAATCACACAACCACAGCCCATAATAAATATTTTCCTCACAAGGGCTTGTTGAACTTGGAGCCCTCAGCTCTTGAATGCAGATAGCAGAGGAAGTACCCGAAATGAGAGGAAAGCTCTCCCTCCACTAAAAACATACTTCAGTCATACACAGAACGTCTTGCCGCAGACCGTTATATACTCAACTCACTATTTATTAGCTTGTTCATGGAGATAAGAAACATTTGTATCATGGTTCTGTCCCTTTATCTTTGGTCCCTTCAACTGAGGCAGGAATACCCCGATCTGATTTATGGAGAGGTGTTCTAGTCTACTTTAATCACCTGTCATCAAAGGGCGATTATAAATCCTGGTGATTATATGGGCTGGGGCTGCCCCTACCCAGACTGCCTCAGTAGAGGGAAAATGAACTTTCCAGAAGGGTTCCTTCCCAGAATGCTATTTGGCTATGCTGTCCGTACAACACAATATGTGGTGCATCAGTGAGCTAATCCTTCCAGGCCAGTATGAGGCGAATTCAAATGAGGTCTGGAGGTGTTTCTCATCCAAAGCTATGAGACCATATCTAGTCAATACCATTGGTGCGACATACGGTACAGGCATACAGTTTTTTTTTTCCACAGGTGATACATATTCGGCTAACTTTTTATTTATTTATTGCAGTCTTCCATTTCTGTGGCAGTATTATGACACAGTGATGATATCAGATGGTAATACCATGGTACTTTTTTCATTAGAGATGACCTGGACTATACAAATAAACTTTAAAAGCAGTAAATGCTACTTTAAATGGATTTTAGGTGGATTTCAAATTTACATTCTCCATTGAAGTCGTGTAAGATTTTTAAAACATTCTCCTAAATTATAGGCTGCATGCTTTCCAGCTATGCTAACAGTTTTCAGTGTATGTGTGTGTGTGTAGCTGTTTGTTGGCTGGCTGGCTGATGGATGAGGCTCTGACAGGGCCGCTGAGGGTTCTGATGAACTGGGCTGGATGGGGGAGATTGAGAGCACCAGGTTTGGGGGGCCTGAGCACGGCATGCCTGGCACTCTGAAGGGACTCTATGTTTAGATGTTACATTACGTTACATGTGCTGTTTTTTCTGGCGCTGATGCGTTTGTTGAAGGTAAAAACACTTCTATGCCAACCTGTAGGCCACCCTCACTCTCTCTCTCTCTCTCTCTCTCTCTCTCTCTCTCTCTCTCTCTCTCTCTGGTTTGGTTAACCTGCTTTAAAAGTTTGAAAAATGTATTACATTGTAAAATATAATATTACGATATTTTCTATAAAATTATTTTAAATGAGAATACATTTTATATACTGTATCAGGGTAGCACAAGGCATGAGAGAAATTATATGTATGTTACAAAATCTTGGTGAATCACAATTTAGCCTTTTTATACAGGGCTTCTTTACCAGCAATTAGTTGTCTTTTTAGGCCAGACAGTCACCATACCTTCCTCGCCCACTCTTTTCTCTCATGCCTTATGGTCTCACAGCGCTGTGCCACCCTGATGATACATTAAAGTGTAAAGTGTTCGAAAAACACCATGGTAATACTCCCACACATGACTTTAATAGGGCATAAACAAAACGTGTTGTGCCCTAGTCTATTTTAAGTCACCCGTAAATCAGTGGGAGAGCATTGTGGACAATTAGCATGGGTTGCTGATTGAAGCCAGACTTTGTGGCTTGCTAACTGCTGCTCCTCTACTTTTAATTGATTCAACGTTGTCTTGATTGGGTGCAGAGTGGCTTTGCTCAAGGCACTGTAAAACGACCCAGGCAGTTCGAGGCATGTTATGGCCCCTCTGGGAGAGGTCAGATCTCCAGCCGGCTCTTGGAGGCAGGTTCATGTTTGCTTAGATGTCCGTAGTCTGACTCTTACCCTTTTCTCTTTCGCGCTTGTGCTGCTGAGCTGTTGCTTGTTTGTTTTTCTTAACAAATAATTTGTTCTTCTTAACATTTGTCTGTTTGCTTAAATTTGATGTTATACACACCCACTAGATGAATGACCCCAGGGTCAGCGCTGTCATTATATTCTGTCTCTTGAATATGGAGGCCTTCATTAATAATGGCCGAACCATGACCTCTGATCCTAGTTCTGACCTCACGTGGTCTCAATGTTGCATTAGGGCCACTAGAGTATATTTGGTGCCAAGCACTCATGTCAATCTAGTTATTTGAGATCTGTAAAGCATCTACTCAATATTCAGTTGCAGCAGTAAAGAGGATCCACTCAAGATAATGAGGTTTTCAATCTAAACAAGTATGTTATTTATAAGAAGTATGTTTACTTGCGCTCGTCCGTGAAGTTCACGAGGCCACAGGGTGTCCCATTTGCGACCTTTTGCTAAACCTCATGCAGACTATTCTAGGGTGGGTAAAAATACAGATTTTTCTCGATTGAGATACTGATTCATAAAAAGATAGTTCACCCAAACATCGAATGATTGGATCATTATGTGATCATTTACTCACCCTCATGTCAGTCAAAATCTGTATGCCCTTTTACTTTTGCAAACCAGAAAAAAACAGTGTTTAAAGAACGTCTACATGTTTTTTGTCAATACAAAACATATCAGTGTGGTTCAGTGTTGCCTTGGACCCTATTGACTTTCATTATATGGACAAAAAGTTTGAACGTTCTTCACAAAAATGTTCTTTTCTGTTTCACAAAAGAAAAGTCATATACTAGGTTTGGAACAACATGAGAGTGAGTAAATGTTTACTGGATTTCATTTTTCGGGTGAACAATTACTTTTTTCAACCAGTGTAGCCTGATTCCCAAAACAAATGATTTGAATGAGCCGATTATTTTATTTGAGTAGTTTAAAAAGGTAAGTAACCTGTTTAAATCAGTCTGAAATACTTCATGTATGATCATTTATGACCATATGATCATGACCATAATTTATAAAATATACTGAAATCTAAACGAATCAAAATCAGAATCAAATTGAATCAAGGGCTTGTGAATATAAGATATGAAGGTCAGCCGTTTGTGTTTGTGTCTTCAACCCTATCAGCCCATAGAGTTAACCACAGTATAGTAGGCTATGTTACTTGATGAGTGACATATACCATACTGCACTCCACTAATCACAATGACACGAGAGCAGGAAGATTAACCTGTAGCACTGTGAATATTTTCCACATATCATACATGTTAGACAAGCAACAATCGCACCCAAGACCGATAGTCCCGTTCTCACTCACTCATGTTTGCTTGCTTTCTTCTATCCACACATCTGTCCTCAAATATCTACCTTAACCAAAGCCTTTTTTCTCTAATCCACTGCTGTATGTCCTTTGCCAATGTTTCTGAAATATAGACATGCCTCCCACAAACACCAATATGTTTTTAATGTAGTGAGCCATATATCTTGCCTCTTCAAGAAAATCTCACACGGAGTGTTTTCCATGGGAAACTCACAGAGAGATGGCTTTTATATGCCTTTTTCTCCCCTCCTTCACCTTCATCCGTCTTTTGAGGCGTTTGCCAAGCCAGCACAGCTTGAAGTCCTGGCAGGCCATTGTTTGTCTGTGATGTTAATGCTTCTGGGCAGACATTCTTTTGGAAGGGGTGAATGAGTGATATCTGAGGCGTTGGGAGATGTACCGTTGCCTCCCCACTGAATGATGGGACAACTGCTCCACTGCTGGCCCGAGAGCTGTAACCTGAGGAGGAGAACCTCCATCTGTGCCATTGTGAAAGGCCTGGAGGGCCCGAGGCTTAGCTGACCGACACCCCTGGGAGTCACGTCAGTCATTGCCTCAAGAGCGCCTTCTACAGGAAGGTGTAAGGTATAGTTCACCCAAAAAATGACTCACTCCTCATGTTGTTCCTATCTTTCTTCTTTAGAGCACGGAAGCAAAATATTTTTTCAAGTCCATACATTGAAAGTCAATGGGGTCCTAAATAACATCGGACCCCACTGACTTTCATTGTAAGATTGCTAAATATCTTCTTTTGTGTTTCAAAAGAAAGAAAGAAATAAAGCCATACAGGTTTGGAATGTCAGAACATTTGAATAGTCATTTTGGTGAACCACTAAATACTCTAAGATTTCCCGTCAAAAGAAATAATGCTGTTTTACCCTGTGTTTTGTCTATGTCTTAGCTTGATATGTTTGCCAGTTTCTTTCCTTCTTTAGAAAATCAATGGCAACCTCTCAGAATTATTTTTATGTAATTGGCTTCTGATGGAAATTCTTAAGTGAAGAGCCTGCTTCATTTTTCATTCCATTGTTAAGTCTGAGGAGTCTGACCTTGGGATGAACCAATTTTAATCATGAACTCCTGGAACCCACTGCCTCCCGGTGCCCTGCCTTTCTTTAGACTCGGGTTTGCCCCGGTCATCACCCATCACACTCTGTTTGAACACGCAGAGAAAGAGCGATGGAGAGAATCGACTGAATAGGGGGATTATCATTATGGGAGGTTTTTGTTGTAAGACTTGTTCTGATGCAGCGATGTGCCATGTTTGTGTTAGTACCCCTGATAGATACAGCTAATGAGCTTCTTTTTTAATCCTAATGATGAATTGGCACAGCATTGTGTGGTTTATTGACCAGCTGGCCCATCGCTCTTCAAACGCATGAAAGAAATCCCAACATTGATGAGCTGTTTGTCTGTTATTGGGTTTAATGGGGTCAAATCTCTTTATAACCCACTGGAGCTCATCTGATACACATTGAAAATGAATTGCTGAGGTGGCATTTGATTTAGAGTCCGCATAAGAATATCATAAAGTGACACAATGTGACTCAATCCTCTCACTCATTGATTTTTCTAACACAGGACATAGAAAAGCACTCTGTGGCCTTTAGGTGTTGTTGTCCACAGAGCTAATATGTTGTTGTCTGGTCTTCAGACTTTTTGACCTAGGGAAAATAGTCTTTTAGTAAAGATATTTCCCATGTGACAGGTGAAACGTCATTCGCTTTGACTAGAACTACATTTCACAGTACATTCATGTATTTGGCAGATACTTTTATCCAAAGTGACTTAAGGTGATGATACACAGGGCAACTTTTTGAGCAATGTTGCTGGGCAATCTTGCAGAGCGATTGTTGCTTGGGCACTTTCCCATTGAAAATGGGAAATACATTTCTATCTGGATAATTTAGATCGGTCGTGGGCCCTGTGTCTCATCTGGTTGCCCGTTGACGGCAACATTGCCCAGCAATATTGCTCAAAAAGTTGCCCTGTGTATCATCACCTTTACAGTGCATTGAAGATGTACTTTTTATATTAGTTCATGCATACCCTGGGAATTGATCTTTGTGTTGCTAGCGCCATGCCTCTACTGTTTTTGCACTAATTTAAAGCTTAGTTTGAGAAGTTGAATGAAAAAACACTGAATGAAACTGAAGACTAGAGTAATGGCTGCTGACAATTCATCTTTGCAATCACAGGAATAAATTACATTTTAAAATATATTAAAGTGAAAAGAGTTATTTAAAATTGTACTTGTATTAAAATTGAGTTACTGTTTTTTTTTTGTTTTTTTTATCAGATAAATGCAGCCTTGGCAAGCATAGAAGATTTCTGTGAAAAACATTTAAAAAATGTACCACAGCTAAACTTTTAAATGAGTGTATAATTTCAAATGTTAGATATTTATTAGTATATATAAAATTAATATGAACCAAAATTTATAAAAGCTAGTTCATGATAACTAATGCTTTAACTAATGTTACTTTTTTGAAAAGTGTGTTCCTTGTTTTGTATTCCATGATCCTATGTTCTGGACAACAGTTTTGGAAATCTGTAGTTGTAAGCTGATTTTTGTCAACGCTAGACTGAATTATTCCACTTTATAAGATGACAGGAAAAACAAGAAGCCAATAAATTTAATCAGGAAATAGCTTTGTTTTTGCCAGTGCCCAATGATGAAAAAAAAAAACATGTTTAACACTTTCAAATTTTGAGCTGGAAACTGCGGCAGCTGAGACTGCGTGATCACTGAGGAAGTATGTTTTTCACAGCTGAAACGTTGCTTTCCATTTAAATGATGTAGCTCCCAAAAGTAGTAAACAATAGTTGTTCAAAATAGCCCTAAAGTGCTTGCAGACATTAAGCAGCATCGATACAAAGCCCCACACACTGCCAAACATGCATTTACGCACACAAACCATCGCCAAACCGGCCAAACCTACAGGGAAACTCAGTATTCCAGCAGTGATTTTGAAATCCACATAATGATAATCTGATAGGTCTCGAGCTCCATCTGCTCTCAATAGTCTTTTATTGTCCGTAATGAGTGGAAATCTTTGTGTCAGCGTGCCCAGCTGTGCTTCTGTCCACATCAGGATAGCAACACTATACTCACATTAGCCTGGAAGCTCATCTGGCTATTCTGCTGGGTGTCCACCGGCTTACATCCCGAAAATTCCCGCCAAATCCTGAGCATCCTTCATGTTTAAGCCGAGTCACTGGACCACAGTCACGTTCACTTGCGGCACCTTACTCAGTCTTGGTGGAAAAATAATATTCTTTTGCAGTGACTCTAAATGAATCTGACCAAAGCGTATTCATCTCCGCTTAACTCTTATATGCAGCCTATGGGAATCTATGTTTTTAAATTGCTTCCTTGTCAAAATGAATTTGTGCACATTCTGTTGACATTCATATTTGGTTAGTTCCTCTCGAGGTCATCTCGATTTATAATAAACAAGATGTAAATCTGGAATAGTTGGCTGTTTTGGCACGAGAGACGCACATTTTTTCTCCCAAAACATTCCTCAGAGTGCCATATTTCAAGCTGTCATCTCTCGCCCATGGAAAACTCATTCTTTCAGGCGTATTTAAAGCATCCACGTCAACGACAGGATTATGAATTTTCCTCGTGATCCTCAGTGAGCCTTAGCGGACTCAGATTGGATGATTTACGTGCTTTCACATTTGCGGTAATTGCCCTCAAATAAGTGGCTTCCTCCAGAAGTGGCCTTTCTGTGAAGTAGGAGCTCGATGGCTTGTAAAACATAAGAATGGGAATAACTGCATCACTAATATTTCATATAATATATACTCACTGAGGTCTCTCTCCTTTTCGCAGGTTCTACCGAGGAGACTACCACATTGATGTATGCATTAATGATTATTTGGACGTATACTGTCCCCACTACATGGACACGGTCCCTGAGGAGAGGAGGGAGCACTACATCCTCTACATGGTCAACTACGATGGCTACAGTTCTTGCGACCACACGGCGAAAGGTTTTAAGCGCTGGGAGTGCAACCGACCTCTCTCAGCCAACGGGCCCCTGAAGTTCTCAGAGAAGTTTCAGCTCTTCACACCATTCTCATTGGGTTTCGAATTTCGTCCAGGCAGAGAATATTACTATATCTGTGAGTATCATTTTGAATTTTTTTTTTCTTTTTTGTGCTGCAGTGATTTGTATCCCATTGATGTTTTATGGTCTTTGTATCCAAAACCCAACATGTTAAATAGATTTGTAAGGCTGGTTTTCAGTGGAAACATTTTCGCATTTGCTTTGAAAAGGATGTAGTATTAGCGTCTTCACGGAGGATAATGCAACACAAGTCTTACATTTAATAGTATACTTTTAAGACACATATCTGATTACGAGCATTAAGGAAAGGAAGTCATTGCCAAGTATGACTTTGTTTTTCAGGAGTCTTGGCAAACAGACTACAAGGAAAACATGAACCTCAGGGAAAAACATCTTGGTCTACCACTAAAGGGTCTTTGTTACAAACTCCTAGTCTCAGCTTTCGTTTGCTCGTGAGAGGCTCTTAAAAACAAGCATCTAAACCCATGTTTTTACAACTGGAGTCAGATCCCTACAGGGCGGGAATGGGAAGACAAAATAAGGCACAGGAGTGGTCCGACTGCTTGGACTGCTCAGGGTTGCAATGGGTTCATTTATGCAGGCACACGCAGGAGATGTGGAGCATTTGATTTGGCGGAATCCGACCTGATGATCTGACAGATCTCATGGGCGCATAAAACGATGTACATGTTTTTATGAGATGTGAAAGGAAGGAGTAGGAGAATGAGGAGGGGGAAGCGGTAGAAGCAGGAGATAAGTACATGGAGACTGCGAAAAAAGACAGATAGGAATGCACAGTACATAGCATTTAGGGGTTAGATCCCAGCAGGAGATATGGATGTTTTGCATGAATGTGGGTGTCTATCCGAGACGTTGCAACATGGTAAAATTGACTTTTTTTCCCTGAAGGCCTGTGAATAAGAATAATAGGATGGGAAACATTTCAACGGAAGTGATCGAGCTGTCAGGTACTATGAGGAATTTTACTGTTAATTCGACTTGGAAAACAAGAATTCATAGCGCACTGTGTGACTCAGTGTCATGATTCAACTGTTACGGGCTCTCTCAGGAGAAGAGGAAGTTTCTCCATGCAATCTCAAGTAGACAGTGGCTTTCAGTAATCTTAATTATATCAGAAACTGTTTTAAAGTATAAACAGAAAACAGAAAATATTTAAGTTTGTTTTTAACTAAGTTGTTCTATAAAAAATCTATTTGATTGGTTGGCTAATACAAAAAACTATAATTTATAATTTTTTAATTGAATATATATATATATATATATATATATATATATATATATATATATATATATACACACACACACACACACACACATACATATATATATATATATATATAGTGTATATAATTTCTATTTTTTAAAGTTTATAATTATAAAATAAAATTATTTTATATTGTTTACTGTTATATTTTTACATTATTTACAATTAAATTTGATATGCTGTAAAAAAATGTAAAGTCTATGTTGCTATAAAACATATACATTATATATATAAAAAATATTAAAATAAAAATGTTTATATATATTTGTGTATATATATAGTATTATTTTTTCAGTTTTTACTATTTGATACATACTGTATCTAAAATTATTTTATAAATATGTATTTTTTTCAAAATACAGATTATATAGCAAGAGGCAAAAAAAACATTCAGTTTTCCTAAATCATTCCCTTCATTAGTTTGATGTCTGCCTGTCATGATTTCGTTAGACAGAATGTCTTTGTTAGCTGGTGTGGTGGCTAATCATTCTGAGTGAGGGGGTCGCTCCAGGAGAGCAGAGGGTGACAAGCGCGGTCTCTGTGCTGTCAGTCAGCATGCCCGGCCCGCTCAGGAAGCGATCACGGGGGATCAGAGGGTCCAGCCCTGCAGGTCAAATGTGAACATGCTCTGATGACTGCAGTTGAACTCACAATCCTGAACGGCTCAAGGCAGCATGTTTTTCCAATATGGCCGATGTGGAAGTCTGATCTTAATCTCAGAGGATAGAAATCCAATTTCAAGGAAAGGTTTTTATTTGGCCTCTCCCTCCTGTGTGAGCGGGGCCAACGGCAGTGCAGGCTGTCTGATATGAGCCCGCTTCAAAAGACCACGACTGCTATTTGTAGTCTAGTCCCTCCATCTTCATAATGTAGGGTAAGGTAAACCAGAAACATTCCCACTTTGTGCTTAAAGTAAGATCTGATTTGTAGCTTTGATAAGAATTCAGTACTTTGCGGTTTACTTATAAGTGGTGTAGTCGCTACCTGAGCCAAAATTATTCCCCGTATTACAAAGCGCTCTCAGAACACTCAAGAATGCACAAGAAAAGAGATAGGTGTGTGTCTTATCTCAAAGACGGAGCATCCATCCATCTTTCCTTCATTTATCAGACTTCTCGGTTACATCACATCTGATCTCTCAACCCATAGCTGGAATAGTGGTGTCTGGGAGGTTTATTGCCCCGGGTCGTCTGCAGCTCGGGTGGATAACTACACAGGGATCTGATGTCAGCCGTGTGGGAAAGGAGACGTGGATGAGCAGCTCGGGCCGTGACAGTGTAGTGTGTCTTTGAATAAGCAGAGTTGGTGTAGTAGTCTAGTCTTAATGTCTGCCAATGAGAGGTCAGTTTCACACCGCATGCTGACAGCAAGGGAATTCTGATGACTTTCAAAATGAGAGTTTGTCATATAAGCCACCCATGAAATCCTCCTAATACGGCCAAGACTGTTGATTATTGCCTCAGTTTATGTTAAAAGAATTTTGGTGAGAGCCTTGAAATCAGAGAATTGTTTTCTGGTTGGCATTGAGCATTTATGCAGACACATACAGTATACAGTACTTAGGGTCCAAAATGAATACCTGTCAAGTGCAATTTGCAAGTAAAAATTTGCTTTTATGATTAAATAGTGAGTTACTTGCCCAGTAACTGATAACTTCATAAGGAACTAACTTAATATTTTGTTGAATCGAGCTGTTAGATTAACAGTCTGACTGTGTACAAACCGTTTTACTAAAGAAAGCATTTGTAATGATAATTTTTAACTTGCGCAGTTGATCATCAGAAGTTTATCTAGGATGTCTAAAGCTTTTTTTTTACATAACCCCATGTGGCGACACACATGAAATAGTTCTTACTTTAATGTCAAGAATAGATAGGTGGTCTTCACATTTGTATAACTGTTTAACCTCGCGTATGATGCCGCTACAGGAAAAGCTGTTATTTAATTCTATTCAGATATCCTATATTTTATTAGTATTGTCTAGTGGTATATAATTTATTAAGCTGGACACTTGCAGACGAAATGAGTATTACCACAGCTTTAGGGGCCGTTCACCATTCCACTACTTATAAAATTCTTTCTTTGTTTCAAAAAAGGGGAAAATAACCTGCGTCAGGGCTTTAACAAATACAGATTTATTTAGTTGTGATGTTGCCGCTAAAATAGAAAGTTTTTAATGTTTTTCTGCGGTTTCGCACTGGTTATCATCAGTAAATGAATCCCTGTATAGACAGCAGTGTTCACTCCTGCACATCTTTCGTCCGCAGTCTCCCACCTCACATATCCAAATGCCCACACCGGGATGGCATCCTAGTAACGTCTCTGGGCAAAAAGTTCATTCTGGACTCTGGCAATACTAACACTACATTATGTAAGACTCCGTTTGCACACTCACACTCAGATGTTATTTATTGTGGTAGTAGCCCACATAAGGTTGTGATGTACAGTGTGTGTGTGTGTAAAATGGTGTTTCCAATCAACACTGGGATCCCGCTCCAAAGTAGACTAGACTTGAGGAATGAGACAAAAGCAATTTCAGCCATATCAAAGGAAATATCCTTGTGGGGACATGATTAAGGGTTTATAAGCCCCCAGTATGTCAGTGTAGACAGCGTATAAGCACATTGATTTAACCCAACCTCTCCCCGCAGTCATGAGGGTGTGGGGATGAGAAGAGAGACAGCAGATTAAATGCAGCTGGAGACCCCACACAGCAGGGAATCATGGGGGTCAAGGCTAGAAGAGCCATGGTGCATTATGGGAATGTATGCAAGCTCAAAGATGAGCCAGTCAGCTAATGGGGAAAAGAGTTATAATTATTTTTTTCCAACATGTCTTTCTCTTGTTTCTTTTTCTTCCCTCTACAGGCAACAGATCCTGTTATAGCTTCATCTTGACACTTTCATGGTGGTTTAAATTGTTAAACAGATATATGGTTCAATGGCAAGCCGTTTTTTTAAATCTTTTAATGTATAAAAAAATACTTTAAAATATAGTTCACTTATTCAATGACTTGAATGACTGTCAAGGTCAATACGTCTCTTATTAATACATTTCTTAACTTTTATATAATTTTCTGTAACATTTTCAGTTTAGTGACTCTAAGTATGTCAAAAGGAAAAAGTAATTACACATTTCATTGCACCTTAAATCCTTAAATGTATGTGAGTGTAAACACCTTAATTAATACTTTACATTTTTTATATATTTCTGAAAAAAGCTAGCTATATATATATATATATTTAATTACTTCTATATATATTTTAATAATCAAAATTACAATTCAAATGATATTTTTTACTAATTTTACTTTGCTATATATATATATATATATATATATATATATATATATATATATATGCACCTACATTATATGTACATTGTATATTTATTTATTTACTTGAATCATTAAACTTTTACACAAACATAAATATAAAGAATTAAAAAGTTCTATTTTTTTTTTAGAATTATTTTTTTGTTATGCTGGTTGAAATTCTCCTCATATCCTGATAGCAATCACTATATTTAGCGGTCTAAATGTATTTTTATAAATATACATAATCTGATCTGTGGAAGACGTACAGTAGGACCATAAAATGTTCGTTTAATCATTTCATTCGGTCCGAATGACTGCCCTATGCAGATAATTCATTGAGATTTGACTGTGTTGTCTCTATGTCCTGAAATCAAATATGAATTAAGCTGAAAAAGGAAAGAATGCACTCTATATGTCAACAGCTCAACTTCTGACTCATTTCACAATCACTTACTTATGTATGTAAGCAAGTGCTTCTTTTTCTCCCCTCACTACTAGTTTTCTCATGGTGAATGACACATGATGCAATTCATAACGTTGTTTCTGGTCGTCTCGCTTGTGGTCTGTGCACGTTCAAGTGTTTTGGAGGAGGCGGGGCTTTGAACGGCAATTTGCAGGGTGGGTAGGATCGTATGCTTTCAATTCTAGCAGGCTAAAGTTATCATTTCCCAGATCACCTATTGCACCTTTACTTGCTGAGAACTTAGCACATGCATTTTAAACTACATTTTTCCACTCTCCACTCCTTTTTATAGACACTCTTATATACTCAATGACCTATATATTTCCTCAATGAACCAGTACTGTGGATTCATGAAGTATGACTGGAGGAGATGATGTAAGGTTCAACAGTTCAGAGTCACTGGCGATATGGTCTATGGACTGAACAGAAGTCATTTGTATCATCACAGCTGATTACAGAGCTTTTAGTGGCAGGTGTTTCTTTCGGCCTGTGATCTGTCATTTGCAGCTGTTGATGTTACTAGCTGCCAGTACAGCTTTAAGTAGCAGGTGTTGATATATGTAGTGACCAATCAACATCTTAGAGGCTTGTGGAAAGGTCACAACCAGCAGAGGTTACGAAAAGAGCTCCGAAAGATGTAGCACAAGTTTTCTGTCCAGTAAAAAAAATAGTATATATATACAGTATAACCTGTTGTTAGGGATGTCTGTTTTTAAGATGAGGGTGTTCAAAGAAAGACTAATTCATCACCCTGCCACTAATGGACCGTATGTGCTGTGAACATTAGTCTTATGTTATTTATGCTGACGTAAGTAAATTGTCAAATAATCCACATTTTAGGCATTCAACCAGAAAAACAAGACATCTGCGTCTAGGTTTTTTTTTTCATCATGAAAAACTCAAATCACAGTGGAGCACATGTCCACATCAGTGAAAGCGAGCCTCACCAATTGAATTATCAAGAACATATTGTGTTGGCTATAAGGAAATTGCATTTTGTGCAGTCCAACATATTACATTGAGGCTTTGAAGAAGGGGATTTATTGAAGTGTGTTGCATTGTTTATTACCTAGTCCCCTTTACATCCAGAGTGATCTGTGGCAAAAAATACCAAGCCTTCTTTCCCCCTCACCCCACTGGTCCTCATTTGCATCACTCCCTGACTATGCCAGATTGCATTATGTACTGCACAAAGATAGGACAGTGGAGAGAGAGGCTGTCTACCTGTTCTTCTTAAAGCACTAATAAGCTTTTCTTTATGGAGAGGACAAATTGAGAAACAAATTGAGAAACATGGCTCATGGTTGAGATGACAAGGGTAACAGCATAGCAAATGTAGCACCGTCTGCGTCTATCAGTAAGAACCAAAATGAATGCTGATTGTACATCCCTCTGAGGCCGGTGGAAGCATTCAAATGAGGCCTTTGCATGTAGAAAGCCGCAAACTGCTAAGATAGATAACATCTGAGGATGTACTGATAGACTAAACCTGAAACAAATGATCCTAGTGGCCTTGGGCCTGTGAAGTTGTTTTGCTTTTACCTTTTTGGAAAGCATGTCAAAAAAGAAATAATTTTTTAACTTCGACTGGCTAAATTTGAGGTTTTGTCTTTTGTTGTAGGAGGAATCAATCAAATCAATGGCTGCTCACATGTGAAGCATTGTGCACTGTAAATATTGTCTCTTCTGATAAATGACTTCTTGTACCTCATTTGCAAGTCGCTTTGGAAAAAAAGCATTAGCTAAATGACTTGATGAAAATTTTGGCAGTGTGCGTAATCTGCGTATCTGACCAGGCCAGTAGGGAAAAAATCCTTATTGTTGAGCCCTGTAATGTATCTAAAGCTAAAAAAAATGACTTGATGTATTAAACAATGTGCAGCATGGATGGATTGAGTCTAATATTGACTATCTAAAATGTTTCTACAGCATCTAAAGTCAGTGAAAATGGGAGACAGAGCTGCTTGAGGCTGAAAGTTTTCGTCAGACCTACGAGTAAGTTTTACAAGCCCCTCAGGAGAGATCCTGGCATGGCTTCTGACAAAACATGGTTGCAATTGCACTGTTCATCACTGCTGGAATAGTTAAAGATGATGCCATGACCCTGACAACACCCTGTTTTATGTTTCTCCCTCAGACAACTGCGAGAAAAGTCACGACCGCGTTGACAAGATCAATGATGGAAGCATTAACTCCATAGAAAATAATAATGGTTCGTATTGGACGTCAAAGGCATTTCCATATTTAAAACTATCAGTAATGTCAAATGTTTTTGCACACTAAGGTATTATAAACCTCTTTTAATACTGCTTTCTTTTCTACATTTAGATGGAACGAGTCATGAATCTGCCGAACCATCCCGAAGTGATGTCAACGGTGCCGGCCGCATTCAGACTGTAGGGCCCTTGTTGGCCTCAGCGCTGGTTCTTTTGGCTTCTCTGTCCTCCTTATAGCATCCCATATGTGCACAGTGACACACCTGAAGTATACAGGAGGACTCGTGATCGAGCACTTTTAAGGAACATCTTTCTCTGAACTGAAAAGTAGTTTCTCGCGCAGGAAGACGCAACGATTTGTGCTTCTCATCATTTGACGATATAACTGGATGGGTTTCAATGAACAAAATCTCTATCCCATGAAAAAGAAACGCTCTTGTACACACAAATAAAACCCACTAATCTATGACCCGTATACAAAAATAGGTCTGTGTCCTCTCAGTGCCCCTATGTAACGTTGGAGAGGGCTTTGTAATTGGGGGCAGAGGAAGAAAATTACTTTTTGACAAAGACCTCTTTCTGTGTTGTCGTCCAGAAAAGAGAGTCTTATAACAGATCAAGAGGACTTTCTGAGGGATCTCTCCACTTCCATTGTGGGTAAATGTCGTCACTATGGACTCAACTGCTGACTAGATATCATGGCAAATTGTTGCCTGATAGCATCCCTTATAAAAGGGAGAGCATGGAGCGTTTTAATATCTAAACCAGAGTAGTCCACGTTGACTCAGGTGCTCAGGTGAACGGTGACGTTTTTGAAGAGTTTTCGTAGATAAAAGAAAAAGATAAGCACTCTTTTTGTACATTGTGTACAGGTGTACATGGGACTGAAACGCAGATATGGTGTTCTTGAAGTAAAATGCTCATGTGTAGCTGCCAAAATCAATGTTTTGTTAGGAGTATGGAGCCTCACTGATCAATCGTTTGAGTGAATATACTAATTTGTTTGGTGAATCATACTTTTCTTATTTATTGTTCAGTCTTAGTGCTCTTGACACTTGTTGTGCTAGTCATCAGCCAGAATTCAGGAGAAAGGAACACAAAATGCCTAGCTTCAGTCAACTTACCTTGATTTATATGAATAACAACTGCATTGCTGAGTAACTTCTGATTATTGTTTAGTATTTTAGCGAGTCAATTCTTGAAATGACATCAGGGGGAAAAAACAGTTGTACGTCTACATATCATGTCCGTCAGGTGTCACGTCACTCCCTAAAGGGGTCCATTGTTATGGATGGGCGGGAGGGGGAAATGGCTTGCATTAGTTTTGTAAATGCTTCCTGTCTTTTTACCCTAGAGGAACCAAAATGAACCTCATTAACATTTTAATTCAGTCAACATTTTGAGCTCATACCTTTGCCAATTGAATTAATTATGTAAAAACTGTTTTCAAGGATACTTTTTTCTAGGCATAAAGTGAAAGTAATTCAGTTTTTCTTATATCCTCAAAACGAATCCTCACATGGACTTTTCTTTTATCAAAGTGCATTTCAACCATGCTGTTTTGTATTCATTTACTTTTTCAATACGGAGCTGGGCGCTCTAAAAGCTCATCTGGGATCTACTGAAACAGTAGCGGTGCGTCGCTTCTACCCCGGTGGTAGCTGACACCCTAACGTGATTTAATAGGCTCTTTGATGTTGTCCAAAGTGCCTGGCACGCAGACCACATACTGCGAGGCCTCATGTGGGTTATTTCTGGAATTAAAAAATCGACAGCAGCACAGGAGGAGCGCGGTGTCCAGTTTAGCCGGGGGGCTAGCGTTACTCTTGTGAACTTGGCCAGAGATTGAGAAAGATGAGATCTCCTGTTGGGATCAATAGTAATGGCCTTTACAGACACAAAAAAAACAGGGTAAATATTTGCCCCAGTCCCTGTTCTCCTTGCTTGAATGGTTTCCATGTTTTTCATTCACATCTACGTATCGACAGTTGGGTAAGCCACATAATACGATGTTTTTAATACAATATACGGCTTTTTTTGAGTAGGCTAGCTTCTATGGTTCTTTTACACTGGTTATACAGGAGCACATGGGTCCTATGGATGCTATGTATCCGTACGTTGTCTAGCATCATATCATATAGTGATGTGATAAATGAAATGAGACATTTAGGAATATTCTAGTAATAAAGAAGCAGCATAATATCAAATACACTTTTTAAATACATTTTCAATCAGAATACTTTTTATTTAATTTAAACATTTGTTTTAATTTTGAGCAACAGTTAACGGTTCAATCATGAAGACAACTAGGAATGTGTGCTGGTCCGTCCTCAAAAGTACCACTGAACTATCATTAAATCATATGATTCAAAACCCATCTACATTTTTTAAAAATCCCCTGTGGAACACCTTAAGTCTGCAATGCTCTGATGTTGCACCACAAAAAAAAATGCTGTCATCATTTTATTGTCATGGGAACAAACCTAGAATGACATTTTTAGTAGATTTAATTCAGGAAACATTATTTTCATGTAACACCTGCAGTGTCTGTTTTTGTCCATATGCAAAAGTCCTGTTTGAGGTCAGAGGAACGACTCTCTCATTGAACGCTCTGCATTTTTCACCACAAGGCAGTCATGTTCTTGTATTCTCTCATCGTTTTTATCCCAGAAAATATTTCTTCAGTGTTAGACATAATTTCCTTCCACACCTGCTTCTTCATACAGCTGTGAAGACCATGATATCTAAACCACAATTTCCCTTAGCTTCTTGGCTGTGTTGCCTGAATATTAGACATTTGCTGTGACGTCTCTTGACGGTACAGTGCTGACTTGCATTATAATATGACACGTTTTTATATCTTTAAATGCCATTGTTTGTAAATACACTTGCTGGAGCAGCTCAAATAAATGATTAAATAAATTTGTCATTGTTGTAAGAGTCATCTTCCTCTCTCTTTTTTATATTTACTATTTTAGGATGTTATTCATTTCCATTATCCAATGGGTTAGTATACAGGAGCCGGTTGTATTTACTGTATTCTACCGTGATGATACAACTAAAATAGCCTAATATTGAAATAATAATTTCCTAGCTTTCCAATGAACTGACAGTGTGAAAACATTATTTGGCAGCAAATTCCAGCACTTTGTTTTATCCCAGTGTTTCAGGATTTAGCTAAGCCTTAAGAAACTCACAGTTTTCTTTCAAATCCTTATTAAACACAGAATTATACCAAGGCATACAGGGATTTCTGATAACTGATTGTTCAACAAGGGATAGAAATGGTAACATTTGCCCATCATTATTATTACACTCAGGTGTCAATGAATATTGATGAGCGAGTGCTCGCTCTTGGGCATTGGCCAGTTTAAACAAGAATAGGCTTCAGGGGAATTCATGGTGTTGAATCCTGTCAAGTGTTCTTGCTGATTTGCCTCTAAATATCTTGGTGCCTTGTTCTATTTCTGCCCCCTGACCTTTAAAAAAAACCAGACAGAATGTGGTTAAAAAGGATAACTGAAATTCATTCCATACCGTCACATGATGCATTTCAGCAGTTTCCTGTTTTTTACCTTATTGAGACATACTGTAAAATAGATTATTATTAGATGCATTTAAAGCATTTTATTGTAATTATTTATATTCACAAAGTTTTGTTAAGAACCTATAGTTATTGTGTGTGATAAGTGTTTGTTCATCCTTTTACAATTATATGCAAATAAGTTCTGGTTGCTAAGGAACTGTAAAGAAAAGTGATTTACCTCTGAACTCTGCTCAACTAACTGAAATTCTCTAAGAGAAATGAGGCTGGATAATGTATTAAAGCTAGTTAAGATCCTGAAACATGTATTTGCACACTTGACCCATGTTATTTTGGTCATATGAAGCATTATTCTAAGGAAAGAGATCAACATGTAAAAAAGAAAAAAGAAGGGAAATCCTAAGCTCAGTGTACAGTCTAAAATGAAACAGTATCTGGCTTTATACGGAACTGCAACTCCATTCAAAAAAATACCGGACTCTACAGCTGAGAGGATTCATTTCTCCTTTCATACAGGGAAATATTTTAGTGGCCAACTTCCTACTTAATTCTAAAATGAAATAGTATCTGGCTTTATGCGGAACTGCAACTCCATTCAGCGTTCTAAAAATAACCGCACACTACAGCTGAGAAGATTCATTGCTCCTTTATAGCCTACAGGGAAAGCCTGGGGCAATGTGATATTTCCAAGGCCAGGGATAACGCAGGCACTGTGAGTGACTGTACATTTCCAAAGTGTATTAATGTGAAGTCAAGCCTCCTTGACCAACAGACAAACAGCCTGCACGGAAAACAGAGGGGCTGCAAACCTGGAAAATGATACATTTGCAGGTTGCACACGGAGATAGGAAGGCAACTAGGCACATCCGAATCCAATGGTTTGGTTTTTAGATGTAGAATAAAAGGGGTCTTGAATGTAGCAAATTTATTTAAGCCTATTCAATGCCCTTTTTTATTTTATGCAACTCTTGACTGCATTTCTACAAAGAATTAAGAATTTAAGTCAATAAATATGTTATTGGTTATCTGTAAATCTCATTTAAAATTCGAACAAACACATGACGTTATATGGTGCGATGAGAACCTGTCTGAAACCAGTGTTTCCTGAGTTGAAACAATTGTGCTTTTTTGTAGGATTTTGGCCCCGTTCACACTGCAGGCAAAAGTGGCCCAAATCTGATTTTTTTGGGGTCAAGTGACCAGGTCAGACTTCTTCAGAGGTAGTGTGAACACTCAAATCTAGCCCAGATCTGATTTTTTCAAATCAGATTTAGACCACATACATATGTGGTCCTGAATCAGACCCAGATCTGATTTTTTTCAATGCGGCCGCAGTGTGAACAATCAAGGCGGATTTGATGCGACTTTTACGTCAATCTACGTCGACATTTGTCACAATTATTCGCCGGCGAAGCCCTAGACACAACAGACACAGACAGTAGCCTAACATTAAAAACTTGACTAGATATGGAGAACAGCGATGAAGCGAGTCAATAAGAGTGAGGTGTTAGATCTAAGTAGTATATGGGGAGATACTTCAATTCAAGCTAGAAGGACCTACCGTAACCGCTCCGTTTTTGAAAGAATTGCACACGAAATGGAAGAACGGGGACACAGGAGAACAGCGTCTCAGTGAAACTATTCACGTCATATTCCCACCACTCCTGGCTTCGTCTACGCATCCACACAGATCTCTGTAGTGAATTTGCAACTATAAACCCGCAAAAGTTTCCATTACACAAACATTATGAAATAAATGCGAATATGCTTACTTCCTCCATAACCTCCCGAACTTTAGTGCAACCGCGTGCTGCGTCTGATGTCATTGTTATTGTTCTTTTGCGCATACCGGTTAGTTTGAAACCTCAAACCGTTCAAACTACAATCAGATATAGGTCACATTTTAAAAGGTAATGTGAACAGCCAATCAAAAAATCGGATCTGAGCAAAAAATCTGAATTGAGCATTAGGACTTGCGGTGTGAACGGGGCCTTTGTGTTGCCTTAAAAAATCAGATAAGCTCCGCCCCTTCCCTCACATTCAGCCAATGCGATTGAAGCGTCTAATTTGTGGAATGTTCAATGCAGTTGCAGATTATGAGATGCACGAACACGCTAAATAAACCTGGCGAAGGTAACAAGTACAAACCAGTAGGTATTTTCACACACAAAAAGATGCATGTGAAGTGCCAGCCTTAACAGCCCTGTGAAGGCCTCATGGACACCTCAACAAACTTATCTCCACATCGGCGTGATGGAACTGGATAAATATTGTGAATGTATGATCCAATCTGACTTCTGACCTATAATGCTGCCTGAATCATAATCATACACTGTTCGTTCGTTGGCCAGAGGAGAACTGGCCCCCTGACTGAGCTTGGGTTCTCCCAGGGTTTTTTTCTCCATTCTGTCACCTGATGGATTTTTCGTTCTTGCCACTGTCGCCTTTTTTGCCTTTTTTCGCCTTTGAGATCATTGGCTTTTGGCTTGCTTGCTTAGTTGGGGACATTTCATTTTATATTTAACAATATTATTACAACATTCTTTTCCTGTTATCTCTGTAAAGATGCTTTAAAAAAATCTGTGACATGTTGACATGTTTAGTAATTAACTGACCGGGAATGAAATTGACCCTTTTTCTGCAGTTTTCAGAAGCGGAAGTCATCATTTGCTAAACTAATGGGGTTTTCAATTTATGAGTAAAACAAAGCCTGTGGTAAGCATAACTTGACGATACTTTAAAGTTCTCTTACGAGAGGTTCTCTCATACTGCGTAATATCTTACGCTATGAGGAAAACCTCTTTTCCACGAGATATTGAAGCCAAAAATTATCCTTAATTTTGAATTAATGTAAAACGCGTTGCAGCAGCATGCAGACATATGCAAGACAGCTTGCGTGCCTATTGGCTGACCTGCGGCAACAGCAGCAGCCTATCGAGAGAGGCCCTGCGTGACGTCATATCCAAGGGGGCGCTTTGCCCCCACTACGTCACATCCCGCCGAAATAGGCGTGGTCTTGACCTATAAATATAGCTCGACAGGCTGATACAAACTGATTTTTCATCTCTTCAGCGAAGCTCACGCATCGCTGGATCCAGAGTGAGAAGCCGCGCCGTTGAGAATAAGCCTTCTGCGGGCGAGCCTCCGAATCTGAAGCCGCTGGCCTTCACCTCGCCGCTTTCAGTCGCCGTACCTGCTACGCTTTCAGGCGTCTATATCCTTTTACCTCTGCTGAGAGTGTGTTCACCGCCGCGACTCACATTCTCTCTCTCTTATCTAAAAGAGCAAGCGTCTTTTTAAAGATGCCTCATTCCTGTGGCTCATGCTGAGCCGTACTCAGCGACGGGGACCACCATGTCATCTGCGTTTCCTGCCTGGGTAAGGATCATGCAGCTGATGGCGGCTGCCATCATTGCGAGCTATTGCCATGGCGACTCTGAGGACTCGCCTGGCATTTTTTCTCCGAGTCTGCACTTCCACCCGCTATAGTGCCGCGCCATATAAAGCGCCGTACTCAACGGGTCCCCGAGCCTTCTCCAGCCTGCGAAAGCTCGCCGGTTCGCCCGCCAGCTTCGCCAGCTTCACTCGATTCGCTCACCGACAGACAGCGGCCCCCGTCCGCCGCCGCTTCCGCCATTGGTGACGATGAGATAGCTGCTTCTGTGGAGGAGGACAGCTGCTCTATCCTGGCGTCGGACAGTGAGGATTGGGCGAGCTCTGAGGACCCCCCCCCCCCCTCTGCCCGCGAGTCGTCAGGGAAACGGGCCAGCATCGAATCCGAGCTGATACATCTGCTCTCACAGGCCGCGGCAAGCCTCGGCCTTGAGTGGAAGGCACCCGCGCAGCCCGCTCTCGCGCGCTCTCGCTCTGCCGGACGCCGCCCCCCTCCACGTGGGCCCCGGCCAAAGATTGAGATAAAGCCAGAGGCCTCAAAGTCTTCTTAGCCCTCCGAGGTAAGCAAACGGTGTTTAAGTCTCGCCGCGGCCAGACTCGCACCGTAAATGTTCGCTCGTTCAGTTCCAGAAAATGCGACTGTTCCAATGTATTCTGCAGTAAACAAGCCGGTACCACGGCCCGCTTGCCTGCAGACAAAAGCCGTTTTACGGCGACCCAGATAAATCACATGAAGAATGTAATTTCTGGTATCCCGGCCATGGCCGATGGTGTTATGAGTGTAATAAAAAAATGCACCGAAAAATTTCTGCTCGTTCAGTTCCAGAAAATGCGACTGTTCCAGTGTATTCTGCAGTAAACAAGCCGGTACCACGGCCCGCTTGCCTGCACACAAAAGCCGTTTTCATGGCGACCCAGATAAATCACATGAAGTGTATTTTCTGTATTCCGGCCACGGCCGATGGTGTCAATTGTGCATTACATGTAGTGAATGTGCCCACAACTCAGTGCCCACGGTTTCTGTAAAAACAAAACCAACACACATTCAGTCAGCTCAGGCTGACGGTGTTTTCTGTGCAGTAAATGTGCCCGCTGTCCTGCGCCCACATTCTCTCACAGACACGTTGAACCCCACTGGGTTTTGTCCCGCTCGCTCTCTCTACGCAAAACTGCCATAGAGACATCGAGCACGGCCAGCGACTCATGTCGATTGTGCATTACATGTAGTGTATGTGCCCACACCTCAGTGCCCACAAACACTACATAATGCATGTCCAACGTTTTATGTGAAAACGAAACCAACACACACATTCAGTCAGCTCAGGCCGACGGTGTTTTCAGTGCAGTAAATGTGCCCGCTGTCCCGCGCCCACATTATCTCACAGACATGTTGAACCCAGAGATGCTCACAAGTCTCTGAGCTAGAGTCCAAGTCAAGTCTCAAGTCTCTGAGCTAGAGTCCAAGTCAAGTCTCAAGTCTTTGAGCTAGAGTCCAAGTCAAGTCTCAAGTCTCTTGTGGTTATAATAAGTGTTGCATCACGTACAGCGACCCATCCAGGCTGCTTAGAACACTGCATAGCTATATATAAGGAATTCAAAGCATGTAATATGTTATTATGACTCCTTTATCTATTAGCATACAGTATCAGCTTTGATTTTGGTATATAATCAGTGTAAACAGGCTATTGCAACATGACAAAAACACCAAGAATGCTTTACTTTTAAGTTAATATCTGTATTTTGCCTTTTAGCTTGAACATACAGTACAGTACAGACCAAAAATTGAGGTTCTGAAGAAAAAGGACTCCCTTGTCTGTCGCTGAATTATAATGAAAGGCCTTGGCTCCTATTGTGCTGGCTCTATGGGGCCATAAGACCAAATATAGAAAATGTTATACCTCACAGCACTAAAACTTACATACTCCTATTTAGTGCAAAACATCACAGTGTAGCTAAATGCAAAACACTACTGCAAACAAATGAGGTGAAATATAGGCTACTATCCACAATAATGTTATGATCACACTTCCTTATGATAGAGTTTGATTTTTGATTGTTTGGTCGACAGGGGTCTTACATGCTGTCTTACATGCGTTTCATGGGGCACACACGCACACTAGCACACACACGCAAGGTCTCTCGCTCTCTCCCTCTCTGCCATGTGCGCGAAACACGGTTTGGAGCGCAGTATGTGCAAGCTCTTGCTCGCTCGCTGTAGATTCCGGGAGATTTGAACTAATTTGCAGGGAGCCGCTATCAATATGCGGGAGACTCGGGATGTCTGCAAAGCTTACGATGAATGGCACAGCAGCGGCCGGTGCAGTCGACATGTTTGTTTGTTGTCCTCTCATGTGTGGCCGCGCGCAGCCAATACGTAGTTTGTGTTACGTAGGCAGGTTATACGTAACGGAGGGAGGGGAATAACAGCGAGCTCATCAGACGTTTGCTAAAAATAAACATTGTTCACGAGTCCCGCAGCTCGAGTCCGAGTCGAGTCTGAAGTCACTGTGTGTGCGACTTAAGTCGCACTCGAGTCCGAGTCTCAAACTCGAGTCCCCATCTCTGGTTGAACCCCACGGGGTTTTGTCCCGCTCGCTCTCTCTCCGCAAACTGCCTTAGAGAAATCGAGCGCGGCCAGCGACTCATGTTGATTGTGCATTACATGTAGTGAATGTGCCCACAACCCAGTGCCCACAAACACTACACTATGCATGTCCCGCGGTTTCTGTAAAAACGAAACCAACACACATTCAGTCAGCTCAGGCAGACGGTGTTTTGAGTGTAGTAAATGTGCCCGCTGTCATGCGCCCACATTCACTCACAGACGTGTTAAAACCCACGGTTTTCACCCCGTTCATTTCCTCTTCGCAAACTGCCATAGAGAAATCGAGCGCGGCCAGACCGCCAGCTGTGATCAGCGCGCTCCCCGCCTCAGATGCTGCAAGCACAGTGTTCACTTTACAGCACACCAGAGCTCTCCGGTCGCCACTACGTTGCGGCCAGAGCCCAGATTTCATTCTACCTCTAGCTATTCATGCAAATGTGTGGGCAAAGCTTCCTGGGGTGTCAGAACGGGTGCTGAACACTATAAAAAGAGGCTATTCGCTGCAGTTTGCTCGACGTCCCCGCCGTTACATGGCGCGAGTCGAAACTACGGTAAAGAACGAGGTAGCTCATCTACTTCGAGCCGTAATAGCAAAACTACTGAGCAAAGGGGCCATAGAACCTTTATCTCAGGCTCAGAGCGAAGGGGGTCTATACAGCAGATATCTTCTGGTACCGAAAAAAGAGGGGGGTCTCAGACCCATTCTAGATCTGCGACAGCTGAACAGAGGGCTTGTGAAACGCCAGTTCAGAATGCTTACAACCAGGAAAATCCTCGCGCAAGTTTGCCAAGAGGACTGGTTTATGTCAATAGATCTGAAAGACGCTTATTTCCAAATACAAATAGCGTCACGTCACAGGCGATTCTTGAGATTCGCCTTCGAGGGCCAGGCATATCAATACACAGTCCTGCCGTTCGGCCTGTCCCTGGCACCCCGTACATTTACGATGTGCATGGACGCGGCTCTCGCACCCCTGAGACTTCGGGGCATGCGAGTTTTGAACCACTTGGACAATTGGCTGATTCTAGCTCGATCACACTCAGAGCTCATAGAACACAGGACCATATTACTCGAGCATCTCGAGAATCTGGGTCTTACAGTCAATTGGGCGAAAAGTTCGCTGTCTCCCAGTCAGAAAATGTCTTTTCTGGGCACAGTACTGGACTCGCTGTCTATGACAGCACGTCTGTCGCCGGAGCGCGGAGTGGACATTCAGCGCGCCACGAAATCCTTCCGCCGCGGCACTATAGTCCCGCTCAAAAGGTTTCAGAAAATTATGGGCCTCATGGCCTCAGCATCTACGGTACTCCAGCTGGGTCTGCTTCGCATGCGCCCACTGCAGTTATGGCTGAAAGCGCGAGTTCCACCCCGGGCATGGACCTCCGGTCTGTTTCGCCTCAAGGTCGATCTGAAATGCGTCTCAGCTCTGGAACCTTGGAAAGCAACCGACTGGTATCAGTCAGGTGTGAGCCTGGGGACTTTCTTAAGTGTGAAGGTGGTGTCCACGGATGCCTCCACCTCGGGATGGGGAGCGCTGCTCGAGGGCAGACCGTTCTTTGGCCAGTGGTCAGAACGGGAAAAGCTTCTACACATAAACTGTCTGGAAATGATGGCAGTCGACAACGCGCTAAGGCGCTTCTGTCCCTAGATAAAAGGTCACCACGTCTTGGTCCGGTCGGACAATATGTCAGTGGTGGCATACATAAATCACCAGGGTGGCATCAGGTCCCGAAACCTTTACAGGCTGATGGAACGCCTCCTGGTCTGGGCTCAGCACAATCT
The DNA here is from genome assembly GCA_026230005.1 of Gila orcuttii. Classification (NCBI taxonomy): domain Eukaryota; kingdom Metazoa; phylum Chordata; class Actinopteri; order Cypriniformes; family Leuciscidae; genus Gila; species Gila orcuttii. Next base: position 31,565,019 of record JAPDVR010000014.1, read on the forward strand.
GCTTTCACTGAAAGCAGCGCATGTGCCTGGTCACCTGAATCTGGGCCCGGACAGACTGTCCAGAAACAATGTTCCAGCAGGAGAATGGTCGCTGCACCCGCAGACGATAAGACTGCTGTGGGAGACATTCGGCAGAGCGCAGACAGACCTGTTTGCGTCCCAAGAAAACGCTCACTGTCCGCAGTTTTTCTCCAAAAGCAGGGATGCGCTGGCCCACGTCTGGCTCCGCTGCCCTCTCTATGCCTTTCCCCCCGTCTTGCTCCTGCCTCAGGTGTTGGAACGAATCAGGGAAAACAGATGCCCAGTGCTGGTTGTGGCTCCGCTCTGGACGAACCAGGCTTGGTTCCCAGTCCTGATGCAGCTGACCAGCACTGCCCCGTGGCCTATACCGATGAGGAAAGACCTCCTCTCTCAGGCCAAGGGCTCGATTTGGCATCCTCGCCCGGAAATATGGTCCCTATATGCATGGGCCACCAACGGGTACCCGCTAACCTCCCGGAGGGAGTGTTAAACACGGTCACGCAGGCTAGGGCCCCGTCTACTAGACGGCTCTATTCCTCAAAATGGTCTGTGTTCTCTGGCTGGTGTCAAGCTCAGGGCTTTTCACCCCTAGACTGCGGGGTTACGGAAGTTCTCTCCTTCCTTCAAGAGCTACTGGATAAGGGCAGAACCCCATCCACGCTCAAAGTTTATGTGGCGGCCATAGCGGCGTTTACTAAACCGGCGTATGGCCAGTCACTGGGGAAGAACGACCTGGTCGTGCGATTCTTCAAGGGAGCTAGGAGGCTGAATCCTCCCAGACCCCCTTCAGTCCCTGTGTGGGACCTTTCTACGGTTTTGGAAGCCATGAAAGGTGCCCCATTCGAGCCAATCCATTTGTCAGACATGAAACATTTGTCTTTCAAATCAGTGTTTCTTATGGCTCTCGCTTCAGTGAAGGGCATTGGGGATTTACAAGCGCTTTCGGTAAGCGCAACGTGTATGGAATTCGGGCCTAATGACTCGAAAGTCATACTCAAACCAAGGCACGGGTACGTGCCTAAATCCCTCAACACACCGTTCAGGGCCCAGGTTATTTCCCTGTCCGCCCTTCCAGTTCACAACGAGGAGAAGGACGCGAGTCTCCTTTGCCCTGTCAGGGCACTGAGAACTTATGTGTCCCGCTCGTTTGTTTTCAGACAGACCGAGCAGCTCTTTGTTTTGTTTAGCGGGCGTTCTAAGGGACTAGCCGCATCAAAACAGAGCCTATCCAGGTGGATAGTCGATGCCATAGCGCTGGCTTACACTTCTAAGGGCCTGCAGTGTCCTTTGGGTGTCAGAGCGCACTCCACAAGAGGCGTGGCCTCGTCATGGGCGTGGTCTAGCGGGATTACCTTGCAGGTTATCTGTACGGTGACAGGCTGGGCCTCGCCGTCTACATTTATAAGGTTTTATAACCTAAAGGTTTCCGCCTTACAGGCCAAGCTTCTGTCGGTCTAGAAATCAGCACTATCTGCCCCGCTGCGCCGGCTCAGAATGCTGAGTTTTGCTTGTGCATCGCTCACTGATCGATAGAACAACTCCATGGGTTTGGAAAGACCCATACTGCTACCCAGTTCAGGCTGAACGCTTTTCACCCTGACTGCGTGGTCACGGTGCACTGTTAATATGGTTAGCTCCCGTGGGATGCTATTTATAGGGAATGACGCTTCTAGCCTCTCTTCCCTAACTCTCTGTGAGTCCATGGTGATTATGCACTATATGAGCCCCGGGTTACTGCCCTTGGGACTTTGGTGTCGGATCCCAGTACGCACAGCGTTTTACACTGTGTTCCCCATAGTGTAAGATATTACGCAGTACGAGAAAACCTCTCGTAAGAGAACGTACTCGGTTACTAACGTAACCTCGGTTCTCTCTAGAAGAGGGAACGAGTACTGCGTATCTTGCTGTGCTTACAACATGCTCTGGTTCGCTTCGGCGATGAAAAACCAGTTTGTATCAGCCTGTCGAGCTATATTTATAGGTCAAGGCCACGCCTATTTCGGCGGGACGTGACGTAGTGGGGGCGAAGCGCCCCCATTGGATATGGCGTCACGCAGGGCCTCTCTCGATAGGCTGCTGCTGTTGCCGCAGGTCAGCCAATAGGCACGCGAGCCGTCTTGCCTATGTCTGCATGCTGCTGCAACGCGGTTTACATTAATTAAAAATTAAGGATAATTTTTGGCTTCAATATCTCGTGGAAAAGAGGTTTTCCCCATAGCGTAATATATTACGCAGTACTCGTTCCCTCTTCTAGAGAGAACGGTCCATTAGGGTAGCAAGGCAAGTTAGATTTTGGACAGAATGGACACATATATGGAAAATAGTTTAAAGACTTTGAAACATAATATTAATTTTTTTTTACCTGATAATGAAATAGGCTACTTACATGTATTTAATAAGCATATGCTTATCCATGTCATGTGATATCCCTGCAATGTTTTTCTTTCATTCCACCATGCTAAATATTCTTTCTTACAAAGGAACATGTTCTAATAATCAATAACATGTCCTAATTAACAATTAAAACAAACACTGTGTTGACTGTGAATGCATGAATGCTTCAGATGTGGGACAGTGCTGCACGTGGAACAGGTGAGCAGGAGAGCGCCTCAGGGATCTGTAACAGTTGTCACAGACAGTGAGAGGCCTGTGGGAGCACCTGGCTGATTACATATAGGTCCCACTGGGCCGGTTCAGCGACAGGACAGCTCAATTACAGCAGTAAGCAGAGACAACAGAGTGAAATTAAAGCTGATAAACAGGACAGTGTCATATGCGGGACAGGAAGGAGAGCGTCTGAGCGTGTTTTTGTGTGTGTGTGTGTGTGTGTTCAGGGGTAAGGGAGATGTCAAACTGCTCTCAGTAAGTGCTGCCATGGGAGGTCCTGTGAGCAGATGCATGCTTGTGCGTTAGCTTGAAACTGAATGAAGTGTCTTTAAACAATGCTGATCTCTAGAAAGCGTCAAACACTAAGGGTGGTGTAATTAAGTCCATTGTGGTAAGTGTGTTAGAGGAACATTATCCTTGTCTGGTACAGGCTCTTTTCGCTCTATTGTGGTCTGTTGAGGTTCTGCTTACCATCTCCTTTATACTGGCTTTGCATGAGCTGAGGGGTGTGCCATTTCTTTTGCAGTATATAGATCAAGTTACTTTTGTTAGTTTTAAGTGGTAAATTACTCTGCTTCTAAATTTCTTTAGCGATTTACACACAAAAGACCCCTTAAGTGAACTCAAAAGTGAGCTTAGTGAAAAATGAGTTAAAAAAAATAAATAAATAAAATTCACATCGTCCTTGACCTTGAAAGTGGACTCCGCTCTCATTTAGGCCCATTTAAGCTGCGATATGGTCCATTATTCAACATTAATATACCAACATGGTACGAAATATTATTAAAATAATTTTGCATTGGTACTAGACCCCAAACAAATAAAAGGAATGTGTAGATTTTGTGATCAGAATTTCACAGACATAACTTATAATACACTTTTATATACCGTATAAAAATTTTTGGTTTTTTGCCCACTCCATCGCTATTTCCCTTTTATCGCTGCCTTGAAACAATCTGTAAAGCAATATATAAATAAAAGTGACTTGACATGATTTATTTTTGTGTATAATATGCATAAAAAATTGTGGCTGTGGGTTCCCATCTTAGACAGAGACTAGGTTTAACAAGCCTCTCCTTTTTCCAAGAGAGACTCAACTGAATCTCTTCCCTGTCTGGATAGCAAACTGCATGTCACAGTCAGCAGTTTATGTATTAAAGCTTATAACTGTTTCCTAAGAGCTGCATTAGCACTGCATCATTTAGCTTTTGCATATAGTTTCGATTTGACCACAGGTATTACTGCAACAATAATACTCAAAATTTCTCATCCTCAGTATTACAAATGGAGCAAGGGACAAATCAATTTAGGCTAACTTGTAATTTTAAAGAGTAAAAACACATTTAATTTTGAACCTAGCTCACTTTGTCTCTACAAGCTTGTAAATAATGAACACCTTAAATCTTTATTAGTGTTACCTTGGTGATCATACTGGCACAAGAGACTTTTTAAAAAATAGCACTGCCAGAGCCAAATAGTAAGACACGATGACAGCAAGGAATCTGATCATGTATTTTGAGCCTGACATATAATGACCTGACCATGCATCTACTCAAACCTAGCGCTTATAACTGCTGCCAATTTGAGGATGATTTAAAGTAGTTAGCAAGTTTTCTCTGCCAAACTGTATGTATGTGTAATTTTGTGCAGATGGGTGGACCGATGAGTGCTGAGTCGCTGGTGTGGTTTATGGTTTAACATTGACCAAGCAGCCAGATGCAATGTGAAGGATGTGGTTTTCAGACATGAACTTCATATCATTATGGGAAAGAGTATAATGTTTTTTCTTTTTCTATCCTGATTTACAGCTATCTGAATTTTCCTTCGTACAGATGTAGCGAGCTGCGAGAGAGACCAATTACGTCCCGTAGGAATAATTTCGGTAAGTACTACATCTTAAATATACAGCAAAATACAGAAAGTGCAAACTTAAATAACCTCTTGCCTACCACATTTGTACAAATTTGTTAAAAGATCTATGTATCTGCATGGCGAGCGATTGGTTTGCTTGGAAATACAAAGTGGTCTTTGCACAAATAATTTCAAAACCATGTAATTTACTTAAACCTTATTAGCAGAAAGTGAATAGAAAACAGATTGAGCTGTACTGTGAATGTAAACATTTCGTGAGAGATATTTTATCCCCTCCTCAGAGGTCTTGATTTATACACACTGGTCGCACACAGTTCCTCGACTTCAGTTTTTCCATATGCCGTCTCAGAGTGCCAGATTATCTAAACTCCTGGAGACGGCTGAAATGAATATTTCTCTTGGCTCTGTACTTGTCCGAATGAAATTAGGCGTTCGCTAAAATAACGACTGGTGTCAAAGTTGTACATTGTCTCAGGAATCTTCTGTCTGCCAAGAGGAGGTAGAGGTGTGAGAAGAGGGAGTTACCCTGCTGTATTTCATTTAGAGCAGTGCTTCTCTAACTGGGGTACGCCAATTGCCCCAGGTGGTACATGGCAGGACTCTGGGAATTGACTATACTATTTAATTTAACTTAGTATTTGTATTTTTCTGTGTTTTATTTCTAATTTCGATTGAAGCCCAATATCTGCTTCAAACTAAAAAATAAATAAAAAGATGATTGTGACCTGATCTTATTAATTACAATGTTTTTCTTGTAATTGTGACTTAACTTTGTATATCTTATTGTGCAATTGCAATTGCGACTTTAAATCTCACAATGTAACTTTATTTCTTACAATTTTTACTTTATATTTCACAATGTGACATTATACCTGCCAATTGTGACTTTAAATCTCACAGTGTGACTTAATATCTTGAATTTGCAACTTTATTTGTCACAATGTGACTTCACATCCTGCAAATGCAACGTTATTTCTATGTGACTACTATACCCTGGTTTCATAGCAAGGCTTAAAGGGATAGTTCACCCAAATATGAAAAATTCTGTCATCATTTACCTGGTGAAATATCCCTTAAGCTAGATCCAGACTAAAATGTCTTAAAAAAATCTTAAAATAGGTCAGTGCCATTGTTTTGTCTCAAGATGCACACCAGTAACGTTGTTTTTCTAAGGCACGTTTATAAAAGCTACTTAAATGTCCTAATCAAACTAAGGCATAATCCTGGCTTAGTCTAAGCCCTGTCTGTGAAACCAGGCCATTATCTCACATTTGCGTCTATCTTTTACAATGTCACTTTATATCTCACAATTGCGACTTTAATTGTCACAATTGAGACTTTAAATGTCACAATGTGACTTAATTTAGAGTTTCGCTCTCAATCAAGCGATCTGTTTAAATAGGCTAATGCTTGATTATCATAATATAATGCTTGATTGACTGATTTTAAGAGTGTACATTTAGATATTTAAAAAGCTGTGCCATTTTACAATGATAAGCTGATTTGGTGGAATTATATATATTTATGTGTATATCTCAGTCTGGCGAGTAACCCAAAAAATGTACTAGCCAATGGCGTTTCTATTGCCAAGGTGTGCATAGAGGGTTGGTTGCATCAAAGATGTCTTTTTATGTATTGCTTTTTGCAGCGTTGGGAGTGCAAACTGCCAGTAGAAAAGCTGTTCTAAAACGTTTTCTACCCTTAATTATACTATTGGTCTCAAGCATTAAAACAAAATGACAGTTAAAGGAATATGACGTAGCTTAAAAAAAAAAATGTAACCCCTGTAAATTTCTTATCTAGATATATTTTTAAAACAGCTTTGCAACCTCGAGTCTGGTTCAGGCCTATTTGGTAGGCAAAAAGACTATCTGCAAAGCCTCCCTATTTGTGCTAATAAAGCCTGTTGGATTATTTTCAATCTAAGAAACACTGGATCTCAATTTCCTTGTTGACATCTGGTAAAAGCATCACAGCAGTGAAATATCGATTAGTCGATAATAAAACGGTAATGAGAGATGACATATCCGTTTGCATGTGGTTAGCAAAAGCTAGCGAGTTATTAATCACATAGCAGATTTAGCAAGGCATACTGAAATTGTGTTGCATGTCAAAATTTGGCTTCCCCCACCCAAAACATGTGCTCCAAATGAGGCTTTAAATGTGTTTCCCTGCTATTCCAAGAGAGCAGCGGGATCTGATGGAGTGTTGCCTTCAGACTGCCAACGGGTCACGAATCAGAGGAGGGTGAATAAAATCAATGCTTCATATCTCACAACGTGCTTCATTCATCATCGCTAACCTTTATTTACGATGTCTGGTCGCCTAATACATGTCAAGACTCTCGGAACCAAATATTCGATCCAACCTATCAATTTTTATGAGATTTTCTCCCATTTATGTACAGCATTACGTCAGTATTGTTTAATTGCTTGTTCGGTTAAATTTACGATAGAGTCTATGCCACGTTATGCAAAGAATTATGGCCCATAACAATGTTTTGTTGCCATTTTTTTGTGTCTCTGGTTTACCAACAAGGCTGTTAAACCCAAATCCAACACATAAAACAATTCTCATTTTATGCTCAGATTTGCAACATTATGTCAAGCTCGACTTTCATCCGAGGCCCACAGAAACCAGCTGTGTTTAAGTCCAGGCTTTGTACAGTATCAGAAGTGCTGGAACTGTGTCAAGAAAAAGATGTAATGAGATCTAAGGCAATGAACAAATGTCCCTGGGAGATTTACTCCAGCCAAACGGCACAGGCTGACCATAGTTCAAACCTTCAGTCTGATTTATGTGCTACTTTATCTGATTTAATGAGCATTTCAACAATTAGCTTAGCCTGTATCAGAGCGCTCAGAGCGGCCTATCAGTCATGACCTGCGAAAATGCAGCTGCTTTTTTAACGATGGCAAACATGGGGTTTCGTTTTAATGGGCGGATCTTACAGCTCGGTCACAGGCGAGGCTCATTATGCCACCTTGTTAGAGGAGCCGTCATTTCACCCCTCTTTTTCACCATTTCAGCCACTGACTTTCAGCGGAATAATATATCATCTCTCAAAATAGTCCGCCCCACGCTGCAGGTAGGAGAGATCTCCACAGAGGAATATTGGGAGATCAATTAGAGCCACAAGGCAGCTTGTTGTCACTGACGCATCATTAGTAGCTTAATCAAGAGTAGTTTGATGCTTCTTCAACTAAAAAATGAATTCAAAGTCCATCCCCTATAGCACAGCAAATGAGGCGTGCTGTTTTGATTTTTCTGGTGAATATACTGGAAAGACACATGGCCACTGTTATCGTGTTGACATGTGAAGGGGTCGATGAAAGATTTCTCCATTTCACCCCCTGTGTATATTATGAAATGTAGTTAGGTGTTGCACGATGACGCTTTGTTAGGCCGCATGTCCAGAAAGACAGACACACACACAAACACATACTCCAGTATGTGTCTGCAGAGAGGTGGAAGAACAAAAGTCCAGCAGCACCGCTGAGATTATAGCCTTAAGAAATATGAAACTGTGCACTATCATGATGACATGTTGCTAAGCAACTAATAACAGTTTTTATACTGATCTTCAATGTTATGTTTCTTGTTAGGGAAGACATGCAGCTTTGCAAACTGTACATCAGAGACATGAATCATGTGTTACTACAAATTTCATTCATATTCAATGCATTTCTATATATCAGGTGAAATTACATTTCTGCGCTGTACAACGGTAAATTTCATTTAAAGCGAAAGAGTAAAGCTAACATCAGAAATATGATTACGGAAGGAAATGAATACAGATGTTACCCAATAAAAAAAAGACTGCTTAAGATTCATCAGTATAAGTCAGATTAATTCAGTTGTTTATCAGGCTTCTCTCTCCAACTGGATCTGATTTAACAGTCAGATCCAAGAAGTCTGTGTATGTCTGGAGTTTCTTTAGACTTTGCATATGTTGCTTATTAAGCAGACAGTAGGTCTGAATCTAGACTCTTCTTAAAGTGAAAGTTCTGCCATCATTTACTCATCCTCATGTCATTCTTAACCTGTACTAAAATTCTGAAGACTGTGTTGGTCGCTCTTTTCCATGCGATTACAATGAGTGATGAATCAAGTTGCTTAGCTTCAGAAAAGGATGCAAAAGCAACCTAAAAGTATATGAGAACTTTGTATGAAAGATTGTTTAGTTCTGAATAAAATCTGCTCTAGCTCTCGTGTTCATTCGAGAAGTAGTGATTTATGAATGAATCATTGTTTTGAGTCAGATCTTTTGAATGAATCCGTTTCACTAAACCTGTCTGAATCTTAACTTACTGACACTGCTTGAGTGTTTTTGTTTTTTAATTAATAAACCTCATCATAATGTAATAAGGATCTGACATTTAGGACAAATTTCGGTAACACTTCACAATAAGGTCTCATTTGTTAACATTATTTAATTCATTAACGAACAATGAGCTCTTAAATCATTTATCAACCTTTGTTAATGTTAGTTAATACAAATGTTAATATTCATGTTCGTGAATCTTTCAATCTTAAAATGTAGTAGTAAATGTTGAGATTAACATTAAGATAAATAAATGCTGTAAAAGTATTGTTCATTGTTAGTTCATGCTTACTGATTCAGTTAACTAATGTTAACAAATGAAACCTTATTGTAAAGAGTTACCCAAATTTCTAAATGTAAAAAAAACATATGCATATATTTAGTAATTAATAGAGTAATGATGTTGAACAACTTAATTCTATCTGTGATCTGAGGAAGTGTACTCCCAGAGTGCATTGCGGCATGAATAAATTAATTGCTTTGTTTGACTATTTTTGGCTTTATTTTACCATTACAATTTTATTTGTTATCGTTATTGGGGTTATACTGACAAGAGACAGCAACTAAAATTGTAATGGTCTAATTAATTAAATTAATTTTTAAAAAAAACTTGTTACTATTGTTGTGGTTTGCCACCTTGAATGTTGAAGTCTGTGTGTGACTCAAGCAAAATTGCAAGATATTGTCACAAATATAGATGGATTTTATCAACCCAATTAAAAGTTTATGCCATAAGTGTTAGCAATAAAATGTTAAAAGATCATTATTATAAATTAAATATAGTTATGTTATATATCATTAATACACTAATTCAAAACATGGAAATAATTTAAGTATAAATATATATAATATTTATTACTTCACTTCCTTTGAAATCAAATAGCCTGTGATTTCATGTTGCATCACTGCATTAATTAGAAGAGAATTACAATAAATGAATTTCCAAGTGCCCAACCAAAGAGAACACTAATCACAATAATGGTGAGACATTAGGAAATCAACATGCATTTCTGAAGTCAACTTATGTGACTTTCTCCCCAAATTTTTTAGCTGTATAGACAATAACATTCAAGATGACTGGAAAATTAGCGAATGCAGCTAAAAAGAATGATGACTGCAGAAGTGGAAGAAATTAGCGCCGCCTGTTTGTTTTTTTATTGCTTTGGCAAAATGGTACTCAAACCAGTCAAGTAATGTTTACTTGGGTTTTCTGAGACGCAAACAGTACAGATTACTAAATTGTTTTAAGTAAGCTCAAAAATTTATTGGACATTAAGTAAAGTTAACTAAAAAGTCTTAGTAAGAACTGTTATATTTTACAGTGAATGCGTATTAAATCAGTAATTTTGTAATGTGTAAATTATAGAATAAGGTCTATGTTAGAAAATGATTTGGTTTTACTGCAGCCTATATTTAACTGCAGAAAAACAGGAAATAAAACAGACACCCGTGTCGGTCACAGAAGGTGAACTTTCCACTGGATAAAAATTGTAGAAGCACCATTTTCTTCCTCCCAGTAAACACAGTGAAACCTGGTAGTAAAACTATTTGACACAGTTAAATTAATCACATCTCCATGCCTCAGGAACCCCATGTGAATCCCCACATGGTGCCAGCACAGACAGGATATTGGCACACTTGGAAAGATTGGCAGATAGAAAAGGACAGTCTGTCAATGCTTTTTTTCTATTATAGAAAAACCAAAATGCTTAATGTTTGCAAATACCACATATGCTTTCAGAACATCCTTTTATAAAGGTGTTTTTGTGATTTTCTTGCAGATAAATGATTTGGACTCTTAGATAAACAGGGCTGTTGATGTTTGCGTGATTAAAAACACTGTCCTGGCAGTCTAACCGAGGAAAGCCAAGGTTTATGAGCGGGCCGCATACAGTAATGATTTCTGGAGAAAGCTCAAGGCTGACAGAGACATAATAGGCCAGTTCTGTCTCACATGTGGTCCTATAGGAGAGTGACTCATGCAATACTTAATCCTGGTGATTCAGGGAGGGAAACCCGACATTTTATGTAAAGCAAAATCCTTGAATTATAGGATTTTATCATTTATATGATCTTTTATCATTTATTTGATCTTTTACGCCGACATATCCTGGTCCAGTAATGAATTGGGTTGCAATTTGTCAGTGAGGAGCGGTATAATCTCTTGTTCTTTATCTGCTCTGAAATGAGCAGTATTCTCAACGGAGGACCGTAAAACAACACATTGTGTCACTGATTAGCCAAATCCATTATGCTCTAATTAAATCATACTGCACATTACTGCTCTGAGCACTGCAGTGGCCTTTATCACTAAAGCCCACAGATAATTATTTGATTAGCTTGTTTTCACTTTGCAGTTCTTACTTTTTACAGAATATCTGAGACATTCTCACTTTTTATTTTCATATTTCTTTTAACATTTTCACATATTATTGTTTAATAGATCTGTCTAAACGACTGTAAAACAAACTATTTAGTCTTGTACACCGCACCCTGCTTGTTTTTAATAGACTAAAAGTTTCAATTTAGTGAGACACTGAAAACGTTTAATGCATTTCCTCATGTCATAGTGCTTCCTTCCTCATTTTACCCTTTAGCCTGATGTCAGTCTAGCACTCCTGTGTTGAGCCAAGCCACCGTGCGAGAGGGCAGCTGAGTTAATTGTCAGATCGCTGTGACCCCTGAGGCATCTGAGGTGGCTTGTACTGTCGAAATATCACACATTGTTTGTCTTTTCCCATCATTTTCTCTCTCTAAAAGATACTTTCAAAAGTTTGGGGCTCAGTATGATTTTTTTTTTTTTAAATACATTTCTGTCTTGACAACTCTGAGTGTTTGGCAAGGATTGCACTGAGTGTTTGGCAATGGATATGACCATGTTGATATGTTTGCTCTTTGCGGAATAGATCTGCTGCTGTTGGTTATTGCTGCTGTAAGCAAATAAGACATGCTTCTGCTGCGCAATATAGCATGCATGAATTACCCGTAGCAGATTTATACAGGTGGAGCTGGGGAAGGTGGAGGGTTTCTCAAAATGCGCTGCACTGCTATAGCAATGCTGACCAAGTATTTGAAAGCTGCGCCCTATAGATAACAATGTGACTTTATATAAATATTTTCTATTCAGCAAGGATGCATTAAATTGATCAAAAATTACAGTAAAGATCTATAATGTTACAAAAGGATTATGTTTTAAAAAAAATGCTGTTATTTTGAACTTTTCTATCAAAGAATCTTGAAATATTAAAATATTGTATAAAATGAAAAAAAAAATTAAGAAGCACAACATTTTTCAACATTGATAATTAGAAATGTTTTTTGAGCACCAAAATGATGTCTGAAGGATCATGTGACACTGAATACTGGAGTAATGATGCTGAAAATTCAGCTTTGCCATCACAGGAATAAATTACATTTTAAGTCATATTAAAATAGAAAACATATTTTAAATTGTAATAATATTTCTCAATATTACTGTTTTTACTGTTTTTTTATCAAATAAATGCATAATTGGTGAGATTAACAGCCCTTTTTAAAAAACATTCAAATAAAAACTTTTGAGCGGTAGTCTATTTACAGGTCATATATATATATATATATATATATATATATTTGAATTTTGTCTGCTCACAGTATATAGTCAGCACACACAGTAGATATATTAGTACTTTTATATTCTCTCAGTGTACAATGTCTTTCCAGGTGGCTTACATATCCTGACATGTGTACGCCGTACCGTAATATACCAGAATATGTTTATTCTGAACGATGCTTGGTGGGGGGTGAATAAATTGAGACAAATTAACAGTAATTTGCAATTTTACAGAAGACAAAATAATGAAAATAAATGGGAAACCATACACTCGTTCACTCGGACACTTCCAGCATTCCTAACACAGCGTGTCATGTGGTCGCATCTGTCCAGCTAATAAATTTACCCCAAACAGCGAGACACTGACGGCAGGTTTCCCCTTGCAAAGCTCTCACCGCACATTAACTTATAAGTACCCGACACATGGAAATTGGCTTTTACATTTTCTGCCCCTCTGCTCCTTTGGAACTTATCCCAGACAGATGTGTCTCTTTGAAAGATTACACTGAACTGGAACCAAAAAAATAAGAAGTAAAATAAAAAATCACCTCCATTAGAGTCAGTCGAGATGTTAGAGAGATATTAACAGGTTAGCAAGGGGCAGGGTGCTTCTAGATCATTTTAACTGTCACTGCCAGGATTTTTTTCCAGGTACAAATTTATTTTGAGATATAAGGTGCCAAAACATCGCAGGTGTTGTTGTGAAAATACCATCTGGTTCATTAATCGAAAGTATTCCAGAAAATTGCGGACCCCCCTAGGAATGATATACGAGCTGAATGTATTCCACAAGCAGACTTAGCATTTTAAATACCACTCTGCAAAGAAAGGAAACTTCAGATAGCTTAAGTGCTCACAGCATGTGTAAATTGATTAGAGTGTAAAAAACCAACTGCTGAAGAATTTATAGGGGTTATGATGATGAAATAACCTGACAGACTATTGCCTATTGGTTGAGAGTAACTGGCTTTTCAATAGCGACTCCTGGAAGTGACCTGTGGGGTAGCAGGGCAGACCTGTCTTGGCACTGTTTGACACATTCACCCTGAGGGGCCAGAGAGGCGGTAGTCTCCCACACTCTCTGCTTAACCTCCGTCACTCTGGGACGGCAAGGAAGACCCATTTGAACCCCAATAAAGGAGGCAACTACTAGCATATGCCTGATCTAAGACCACTTGCCAAAAAACAGGTCCAGAATTACCAGTTAAATATTTATGCTGTTTTGAGTGCATATAGTTTATCCGGACAGGTTGCATTTGGAAATTCTGATCACACATTAAATCTACACACATTTTCTGCTACTTATCATTGTTTTATGTACCGCAAATTGAAAACATAAAAATGTAAACACAATTAGCCAATTTTCCCCTAGCCGTTTAGTGTTGTGGTGCTAACACCACAGCTAAAATGCACATACGGAAAAATTATATTTCAATGCTTTTGCGTCCTCTCACAAAGCGTTTCATTGCACGAGAAACATTGTGTTCACTTGCAAAACTTTTGTGATGGAAATAATGTGAGGTGGGACAGAAAGCAATATGGACCCTTTTTACATGTCTTGCTTCGTTCTCGGAAGCAGACTAATCTTTTAGTTTGGTTAATGTCTCTAGTGCTGAATGGAAAAAAAAATAAAAATATATGTTCCCATTTGATTTAATAGCAAAAGATAAAATCCACGATAGCAGTTTTTCCAAAAGAGATAAAAATCCAGAGTGCTTGATTAAGGTCAGAATAGAGGAAGATATCAAATTTGCCACCGTTGTTTTAAAAACACTCAGGCAGGAGCATTAACTAGCTTTCTGAAATGTAATGCCAAGGTTATGTTACACTAAGCATACACTGTAAAAAAAAAATCTGTAGAAATTACAGTATTACTGGCAGCTGCTTGCCAGTAACTTACTGTAGATTTAAATTGATGTTATTTACTGGCAACAGTTTGTTCAAAGTTAAATGAACTTTAAACATTAACAAGTCTTTATCTTTACAGAATAAAACTAAAATAACAGCCTCATGCAAAGCATTCTGGGAACCAAAATCTGAAGGAAAAAAAACAGAAAAAGGTTGATGAAAATTTCTGGTTCCCAGAATGCTTTGCATTAGATTGTTATTTTTTTTTATTCTGTAAAGACAAAGACTTGTTAATGTTTAAAGTTCATTTAACTTTGAACAAACTGTTGCCAGTAAATATACATCAATTTAAATCTACAGTAAGTTACTGGCAAACAGCTGCATAACTACAGCAATTTTTTTTACAGTGTAGTCTTATAAGTTTACTTTTAAATGTATATATATATATATATATATAGGCTATATAATGTGTATGTGTTGCTAGATTTATGATGTTATTAAACAAAACATATTGTCACAGTCCGTGAAAAGGTCCATATCAATGCTTTTGCAAGTGAATGCAAATGTTTCTTGGGGGAATTAAATATTTTAGCAAGAGAAATCAAAAGTTTTGAAATATAATTTTTGCTCCATTTCATATTTATTTCCATCACCATGTTCCCTGCTTAGGGGCTCCGTTCTATAACAAAAAAGTTTGTCGAAATGTTATTTGCTAGATGTGTGAAGCAGATTTCTTGTCATAACTCAAAAGTTTCTACACATTATAAAGAATACAATTAATACAATATAACAGTTTGAACCAAAGTATACAAGGGAAACAGCAACATTTTATTATAAACACTGCATGCAGTAAATAATTATGTTCACCTGCTGTGAGTAAAATGTACTCCATTATGAGTTGATTTGGCACAGTAAAAACAAAAGGGAATAAATGCATTTGCAGTTTAAAGTGTTGTAACTGTATCTGGCAGCCGTGCAGTTAAAGTCAACACAATACTAATTCACATATATTCATTTACACTCTCTTTTCCAGATTACAAGAAGACAATTAAACATAAATTAGTTTGTTGTTTATGATGGCAAAAAATTCCTCAACAACTTAAGTGGTGCACTTATAGCATGCGTTTCCTCTTAAGACATCTGTGTGCATCTTTCAGGGATTTCTCACAGACCTCGCTAATGAAACCTAATGAGTGTGGAGACCCGCTCGCTCAGAATGCTGCCAGCGACTGTACAGGTGCTGGCACACATGGGCAAAAATGCTTGTTACAGGTGTGTGTAAACAAAAAACATGGAAGAGACTAACTTTTAAAAAAAAAAGATTGTGAACAAAAGCTGAGTCTGCCATCCATCTGCTTAATATGTTTATGTTGGTAAAGGCAATTTGAAAATGTGTCAATCAAGCAGGTCACCGCTAAGGTCACACACTGAGGTCATCAGCTGCGTGACCAATGAAGTTCTCAGCATGGCCACCCCGGAGGTCAGTTCACTTAAAATCTGTAGATGAATTAACAGTGGCTGTTTGTAATGCAATGCTTGCTTACTGCGCACTGTGCCTACTTAAAAAAAATACTATGTGAAAATGTATATGCAATGCTAAACATTTTATTGTGTTGTCACATGCTATCTTTACTTTAATTCAAGGGGTCAAAGTTTATGCTGGTTAGCATGGCCACATTAGCCCCTGCTGGTAGATGCTGTATACACCATATAAGAAAATTACCCAAATATTCTGCCAAAATTGCAGTTTAAAATATATTAAAATAGAAAATAGCTATTTTAAACTATAATAACATTGGGCAAGTAAATGCAGCATTGCAAGTTTCATAGTGCTCTTAAAATCATGAAATTGTTTTATATTTTGACATTTCAGGTCAGGATTGTTGCTAGTTAAGGTTTTAGGAATGTTTGTGTGCTTTTGGTTCAAACATTTTGTGCATAGTATGTATACTATTTACTGCAGACATTGTATTCCAAACATAGCCAGAATGTTAGCCAATGTTGTCACTGACAAGATTATGGCTGAGATCACAAAGAGGAAAAGGAGTAGTCAGTTTAAGACATGCCCAAGGAAGATCTTATGATTAAGACAGTGAGCACAAAATGAAAAGTCAAGGTTGATCTGAAGGTATACTTCTCTGATTTCACTCTTCGTTGATTTCAGCTATGATCTTCATGTCATTACTCATTACTCATCACTGAACTTCTCTGTGAATTCACATATGAAGCCATAGGTGATACGAATGCTCATATTTCGCCCTCCATCATAATGCAGAATGAATGCATGCGCACATATCTCAAACAAAGCATCAGTGATTGCACTTCTACATCATTTGAAGGCAGGCCCAGGGACAGCAATATCACATTCCAGCCAAATAAATGCAGACATTTGTGAAACATAAAATTAGAAATATTTTTGTCACTTGGGCATGTCAATAAACAATGAAGACATTGTAATGAGCAATATAAAAAACATCTCTCTGCGCAGATAGGAGCAAGCAATAGAGATGGTTATTGAATGTTCATGGGTGCTGCTTCCCCTCAGAGTGATGGATCTCGCGCCAGCGCTCCAGGGCTCACGCGACCCCAACACCAGATTAAATCTGACACTCATGACCGCAACTGTCAGGGCCACAAAACGAATGGAAAACCAAGAGCGACAGACTAATTAGGTCCTTCCTGAGAGGTGGTTTATTTTCATATTTACTCCAGAGCGGTGAAGGCCAAATCCCTCTCGCCCCCTAGAACTACCGTGCCACACAAACAGATCATAATTACAAAGAAAATAGGCCTGATTGCTTTTTGATTGGTTTAATAGGCATATTGAAACATACTTCATCTGCTGGCACATGCAGGGGGTGAGAAAAAGCACAGGTTATTGGCTTCCATTAGTACCAAAGACACACATTAATGGCTTTTAATGAATATTGTTTGTATTAATCTTGTCTGTGGTGAAACAGATTAAAGGTGCAGGGCGGCGATTCCATTATTAGTCGAAATTACAGACAAACAGAAAATGCATCATGGATCAAGAATGGCAAAGAATGCTGTAAATTACTAGCCATATTTGCTGATTTATGGGACTGTCCTCCCAGTTTTACGGGTTTGTCAAGAAGATGGAGGGGCTACTGACTCACGTTTTTAGAACGGCTGCTAACAGGGAGTGCTAAGCTATGAGTATAATACTGTAGGTGTTATGAGACCTTTATCTGTGAATTCAAGGTTTATTTCTAAAATTTAAAAACATACTTTCTCAATGAAGGAACATTTTAGGAATAATTCACTCTGGTAGGGAAATTGCAGGCAAAGCTTTTCATCAGAATAATGCTATCGTACATGCTAACAATGCTAGCAACCAACACATTATATTTCAATTAATTTGAATACCCTTGGAATTTGCATTCACCTTTTTCACCTTTCTTTTGAAATATTGGCCAGAAAAAAAAGGGAATCGAGCTAAACCATATACATTTTTCTCAACATTTAGCAGGCTATATTGATTTGTGTTCAACGGGACGTATATTTCCATATTACAACTTTGATGAACTTTTTTGATCCACTTCAAATGTTGACTACTGTACATATATATATATATATATATATATATATATATATATATATATATATATATATATATATATATATATATATATATATATATATATATATATATATACCATCATACATTAAATGGCGAGGAGAAGAAAATAAACTCGTCTCGATTGATTATTGCACCCTCTGCTGGTTTACTAACAAAGCAACACACTTGTGGCTCATATTCTGCCACACGAATTGCTTAGCACACTGAGTGTATAAATGAACATTAATTGGTCATTATCTCCCTTTTCGCTTGGAAGCCTATAGGAATTGTCCACTAAATAAAATTTAAAGTTTATTTCAATGAACGCAGCCTGAGATTTTATTTTGAGCTTGATTGCAAGAAAGGTTAAGCACAAATGCTTTTCTGCCTGACCTATCATATGCATAAAATGACAATAAACTACAGTTTGCTTTTGCTATTATCACTTTTAAACATATGGTGCTATCGCTATGTTTTATGGTGCATGTTTATGTAATAAGGTTAATGTAATGAGCTAATAATGATTTTCATAAAAGATAATTAGGGTTTTCCTTATTTAATAGTAGGCTATTAAATAAGAGTGCATTTTGTTAATGACATATGCTGTGGGATGAAGGGATGGGGACCTGGGGGTGGTGAGATCCATGTTTCCATCTCACTTGCTCTATCGAAATCATAATTTTGCCTTTTTTTCTGCGGCAGGATTTGTGTTTGATCTTCCCTCAAGTGTAATTATAGACTATGCTTTAGCCTTGCCTTCTGTGATATCCAGACCAATAAAATTACTCTTCACTCAGTCCATTTTTCATTCCAGTGCCACTGTGCTGCTCTCTAAATTTAATCTTAGGTCTGGTGAAGTTGAGTTTACCATGCCAACCACAATACAGTGGTCACAGATAGAACCACAGTTGCTTGATTATAGCATTGCCACTGACCTCAAGCATGTACAAAAACTGACAAAAATTGCTGCAAGTATTCCCGATGCATCTGCTTGTTTTGGTAAGATTTAGATGTTAAGCAGAATGACAGCAGTGCTCTAGAGGAACAACTCCAGAGATTCAGACTATAAGGCTCAGCAAGTATTACTAAAGATGTCTTTTCAGGCCCCATTTCCCACTAGATTTCATAGTTGGATGAGATACTTCTGATAGATGTACAAGATGTCATGCCAGACGTCTAATTTTAGCGTAACGTCATTCGATTATTATTTTGGAAGCATTGGAGTTCACTGAGAGTGTAATAGCATGAATATGGATTTTGCATTGGCCCCTAATATAAACTTGTATTCAGAGAGTAGGTCCAGCTTTGCTTGCGGTCTAATATTATAATTTATATTGTTATTGCACAGCTTTCTGAAATACTCCATTCTTATTGCACGGAAGTCCGATATTTCATGATATGCTGTCATCCATGGCAATGCTGTCAAACCGCTCACCTGGGTTAAAGAGACTTGTGCTACTTTAATGTCTCTCGTACAAATGCTTGTTTAATACACATCTTGCGTCAGTGATCGATGATAATGAAAATGACCTCTGAGCATTTCAATAATAATGGACTATTTTTTTCATTGAAGCTTTAAGATAATATACAGGTAAAATTATTTAATTATTTCATTTCAAATAAATATATTGCTGTGTCTGCGTATTTATTAGATGAGCTCCACATTGCTGTCGTTATCAACCTTTATTTTGCCCTAAGGACCTACTATCTGTAAATGATGTGTGCATTAGCTTTTATAACACGGTCTGTCTGAATACTTGATTCTGATTGGCTGGAAGGTGTGCAATAAAACCGTTTAATGCACAGGTATTTCCAAGTCAGTTTAATTGCTCACACACACTACTTTATCTTAGAATGCTAAGTCTAATGAGCCGTAACTGACAAAAATAACCTAATTTTAACCCTTTCAGTCAAATTTAGCATTGCAAACGTCAGTAACAGCTGTCAATGCTGGCAATTAAACATGGTATAAGCGGGATAATCCACGGCTAACCCCCGCTTTGCATCGGGTGGTTCTTTCCCTCTACGTTGTGCATTAAAATCGGTTAATGCACAGCTAGCCATGGATTATCCCTTACATATTATAGTTATTTTTTCTTACATTTTCCCACATGCAACCAGTTCCCTATAAAAGCTAATTTCCGCCACATTAGAAAAAAAAAATCATGCTTTGGTAAATCATTTTTATAACATGCTTACTCATATTTATGAGATGAATTGTGAGATAAAAAGTCAAAACTGTGGCTAAAAGTAAATTTTTACATCATATCAACTTTTTATCTCATAATCATGACTTAGGGTCTCATATATTCAACTTTGTTACTATTATGACTTTTTATCTCATAATTATGACTTTGTATCTCATTATTTTTACTTTTTTGGTTTACCAAAGGAATAAAAAATAATTATAATGTGACAAAACTTATGGAAGCCCATTTATTTTTCTTGCCATGAGCTCAATATTTCTACATGTTAAGTTTCTCTCCCACCATTGTTTGTTTAGAAATGTATTTGTATGAATAATTTCTTCTCAGCTGAGGACAGAATCCTTTAAGAAAGCTGGCCTCAAAAATACTTTCACCGACCTTATCATGTCCCTCTCGCAGGGGTCTGTAACCCGGCTTCCTACGGGGGGATTAGCTTAAAACATGTTTTGTGCGATGGCACCGAGCGGATCTGGCTGTGGGATTTCAATAAGGCACTATTTCACTCTCGGCCAGAGAGATAATGGCCCGTATGGAGATGGATCAAGTAACGCTTCCCTTTTGCCACAGCCGATCTGAAAAACTCCAGGTACAGAATGGAAAAGCGTGAAATAGAATAATAATACTGTCTGAAATGCACTTTGTTCGACACAGCTGCTGCCTCAAAGACCCATTTAGAGTTAAGACTTATATTGTGCTTATAAACAGCCCAGCAGAAGCTAAAGAGGAGAATGAACGAAATGTGATATGTGAACGTCTGGTACACTCTAGGGTGCTGACTCCTCAGGATACATGTAGATGCAGATAGAACGAGTTTCTTTTACCATATATTGTGAACAATGAAACTCCAAGCACAGTTAAGGGCTGTTATAGGAGTCATTGATGGGAGATTTTCACTGTGAATTGAAGGTTGTGTACATTCACAGTTGGTTGAGAGCTACTCAGAGAATGTATCTAAATTGGACCCCTGAGCACTGGAGCGTGAGGGTTTACGAGTGGCCCTTAAACATTGCAGTTAAGTGAGGACTGGCCTTCTAGTGGTTATTAACTGAATTCAGAAAAGTTTTGGGTTTCACAGTCCACTATGGTGATGCTTTTAAAGGTGACTTTCAGCGACTGCTTGCACTTACGTTTTGTACTGAGACTGTTTTTTTGTGTGTGTGTGTGTGTGGGGGGGGGGGGGGTTAAACACTGGTGCCATGAATATGACAGATAACATCCCGTTTCTGGTGTTCTGTCTTAACAAACAATTATTTGCATGGCACTACTGCAAATAAACATTTCCCACTCTGACTTTCTGTATGTATGGGTTCAGAATATTTCCCTTCTGTCTTTGATCTGTCTATACTTTTCACAGTAAAAAAAAAAAAAAAAAAGGGAAAAAAAGAAATGCTATCCACAAAATGGCTCTAAGTGATGTCCACTTAGACACTAATGAAGCCCAGCTTTGTCTAAACATAGTAGAGGAGTACAAAGAAAGGACAGAAAACAGCGTTGGTGTGAAAGCAAAAGGAATAGTGCCTTTGTCTTTTGTTACCATATGCTGTTAACAATAATACGTAGTTTGTACATGAATCATTTCGGTTCATTTGGCACATCTGATGTTGTTCTTTGACAGGATCTTATCTGTGTGAAGTTTTAACATGCCATTCCTTAGTCATTATGCTGTGCTCAGTTGCTTAGACATGTTACTGTTCAGCATGAGATTTTATCTATATAATTGCAGCACATTCTTTGAAATATTTAGCATTGGGTATTTAATTAGTGAATGCATTGTTAGAACCCTGTATTACTGTGAGGTTTAAAAGGTTAAGGTATGAATGAGGGTGAAGGGGAAGGAAAAGCTTTGAGTTTGTGTTTGATTCAGTTTTGCTTTTTATTTCGGACAAGTAATATTCAAAAGCTGCATGGAGGAATGTCTCCTTTTAATGCTGTAATAGACTTAGTTGTACTGAGGGACTGAAAATGCTGCCTGTTGTGTAGAAAAAAAACTGTGGATTGTTCCAGAATTGTTTCAGGCTTTTGCGAGAATGAACTTGTTTTGTTTTCGCAAGCCTCTCAGGTTTTTCCTCATACTTTTGTTTTTATGTTATGACAAAAATACAAGATCTGCAGATGATAGTAATATAAAAATAAACACCATCTCTTTGGAAACCATAACATTTAGTCCATGTAGCTCATCTTTCATTAACATCTGCTGTTATGTCTACAAGTGCGGGAGATCAGAGGTCTGAATCAACTCATTTTGACACAGCTATATATAATAGTGTTAGTTTATAAAAACAAAATCAGCCTACCCATAAATCCTATCTGCTCTCTTCTAAACACTGGTCAAGCTGCAGGATCATGCTTGATGCTAACCCGATCATGAGAAAAATGTGGCCATGCATACGTTTTTGCTAAGCATCTTGTTGCCCTGGGTACACATCTCCGGTTTTCAGTAAGTTTCACCAATAAAGATAATTTATTTTCATCAGTACAGATGCCCAGAATCCTAATGTTCCAAATAAACTTTTTCATTTTCAACAGAAATGCATTGATCTACCTGCATTTTAAAATGTAATTTACGTTTACAAGTTACTTTACTTTTGTGTTACTTTATCTCACCTGGGCTGGGCTTGATTGTTTGCTTTTTAATACAAAAAAAGTTCACTTTTGGAGGTAAAGGACCTTAACATTTGCCAAAAATAGAAGTTAATAAGTCTAGGCTGAAGGAAATGCAAATTGAAAATGCAAATGAAAAAAACATTGTCACGGATCCGCAAAAACGACAAAAAACGCTTTATTCTGCTGCCATGATGTTAGATGGTGATGAAACACCATAGATTCAACATGTAATACGCATGTGCATGAGACTGTTTTCAAAAACTTGCACTTTGAAACCCCTTTTTCAAAAGTTTTACAGTTTTAGTTAAAAACGGTGTTATGTAAACAGCCTCTCAATCTCCCTGTTTTTTCTGTCCTGTACTGGTTCATTTGTGGCGGTTTTGGTTTTTACCCAGTTTAGGTGTGTTCCTGTCTGTCGGTTCTGCCAGTTCCAGCCTGGGTGATCCCTTTCTATTTGCCAGCACTGGACTGAGTTTTTTCCCGTACAGGGTGGTTTATGTTCTGTTTTTTCTTTTTAAATCCTAAATAAATAAAAAAGCTTCACTCTGTGTTCGAGTCCCTGCCATCTCTCTGCATCCACACCTGACATTAGTTATTGTAATGCGTCACCCCAACATAGTGTTTTATATC
The DNA here is from genome assembly GCA_026230005.1 of Gila orcuttii. Lineage (NCBI taxonomy): Eukaryota > Metazoa > Chordata > Actinopteri > Cypriniformes > Leuciscidae > Gila > Gila orcuttii. The sequence continues at coordinate 31,588,304 of JAPDVR010000014.1, forward strand.
TTACCGTCTAATCTTGATTTGTTAATGGAAGTAAACATTGTACAGGCTTTTATTGCCACTGGTAGTCATTTTACCTAGAAATATAATGTACTTCATTTTTTGCTAAACAAAAAAGTAATGTTTTTCCAATGAGGTATTTTCCCATATAGGTGTCAGGTTTGTGTGCAGGTACCTGAAGACGAGGACACGGTAGCTATAGTTTAGGAGATTTATTTTACAAACTTAAACTTCCAAGAACAAAAGAACAAACTCCAGGACTTCAGGGATAACAACCATAAATTGACGACGACCAACAAACACTGAGGGAAAACACAAGGCTTAAAAGAACTGGGACTAATGGGAAAATTAACTGAACACAGGTGAAGAAACTGAATACAAACGAGGAGCGGGAAAAACTAACAGGACTAACCCAAAATCACAAAGACAAGGGGGAAACAAGATCACAGAACATAACTAAACGCATAGAAAACGTGACAGAACCTCCCCCTCCCCGAAGGCACGTCCTCACGCTGTATAACATCCAAAGGGGTGGGAGGGTGGGCGCCCTGGAGGCTGACGAGGGCATGGTGGTGCAGGGACGGGAAGCCTCCAGGGCGGAGCTGGTAGCTCGGGGAACCGGGGTGGAACAGGCTGTGGGTGTGGCCATGGCGGAGCAGGCTGTGGGCGTGGCTAGGGCGGAGCTGTCGGACCCTCGGGCGTGGTCAGGGCGGAGCTGTCGGACCCTCGGGCGTCCAGGGCGGAGCTGTCGGACCCTCGGGCGGAGCTGACCCTCGGGCGACCATGGCGGTGAGGACCCTTCGGGTGGCCATGGCGGTGAGGACCCTTCGGGTGGCCATGGCGGTGAGGACCCTTCGGGTGGCCATGGCGGTGAGGACCCTTCGGGTGGCCATGGCGGTGAGGACCCTTCGGGTGGGCGCCCCCCCAAAATTTTAATGGGGAAATTGACAGGAAAGGGGGGATCCGGCAGCAACGAGGGTCTTGGGCTGGGCAGGACCAGCGGTGAAGAGGGCTTTGAGCCAAGCAGGAGCAGCGGCAAAGGAAACTCTGGGCTGGACAGGACTGGCGCAGGATCAGTGGGCTCTGGTGCAGGATCAGTGGGCTCTGGTGCATCTGGTGCAGGATCAGTGGGCTCTGGCGCAGGATCAACGGGCTCTGGCGCAGGATCAACGGGCTCTGGCGCAGGATCAACGGGCTCTGGCGCAGGACTGGACGGGAACAGCACATCATGGGACTCGGAACTTGACGGGGCCAGCACATCATGGGACTCGGAACTGGACGGGACCAGCGGCGAAGGCTCTGGGCTGGACGGGACCAGCAGCGAAGAGGGCTTGGTGCTGGATGGAACCAGCGGCGAAGAGGGCTTGGTGCTGGACGGAACCAGCGGGGAAAAGGGCTCTTCAGAACCATGGATGAGGATGGATGGCATGGCGAAGATGGTTGGAGCCATCACCGGGGTGATGGTGATGCGGAGACCTCTCTCCATCAGGATCCTGATGAGGTAATCCGTCAGGTCATGGCCAGCCAAATCCATCTTGTCTTGGTTGGTCGTTCTGTCAGGTTGGTGTGCAGGTAGCTGAAGACGAGGACACTGTAGCTATAGTTTAGGAGATTTATTTTACAAACTTAAACTTCCATAAACATACAAGAACAAAAGAACAAACTCCAGGACTTCAGGGATAACACAACCATAAATTGACGACGACCAACAAACACTGAGGGAAAACACAAGGCTTAAAAGAACTGGGACTAATGGGAAAATTAACTGAACACAGGTGAAGAAACTGAACACAAACGAGGAGCGGGAAAAACTAAAAGGACTAAACCAAAATCACAAAGACAGGGGGGAAACAAGATCACAGAACATAACTAAACATAGAAAACGTGACAGTAAGGTATTTTGTTCAGTGTGCACAAAATCAACCTACAATGTCTGTTTAACAAGGTAAGTTATACTCCTTTTTAAGTCGTATGTGCTAATGTGCATAGCCCTCATTTGTTTTGTTTTGTACCATAGCATAAAATAACGGTAGACAACATTCAGCATGTGTACACATTAAATAAAATGGCCAAATAGATTAATAAGAAAATATCCAGAAGGAATAAAATAAACCCAGTGTTGGGGAGTAACGGAATACATGTACCGGCGTTACGTATTCAGAATACAAATTATGAGTATCTGTATTCCGTTACAGTTACAATTTAAATAGTTGGTATTTAGAATACAGTTACATTGTTGAAATCAACGGATTACATTACGATACTTCTCTGTTTCACGAGTTTATTCACTCTTTAAATAAATTAAGGCAACTCCGCATTTCCCAGAAGCCCCAATGTGAAAACGAAAAAATGCGCGGTTTGCGTGATCAGTCACAATGAAGTCGGAAGAGGAGCAGGCAGCGGGAGCTAGAGTAGGCTAGAGATGGAGCCGGAACAACAGAGACAGGGCAAGAATGCGTATCTATATTGGAAATTCAAACAGCATTTCACATTAAAGAAAGAGAAGGGAGAACGAAATATAGCCTAACTGTGCAGTGCAACCTCTGCTTGCCAGCAACCAGCTCCTTTCAGCTTCTCCAACCTTAAGAAGCATCTTAAAATAAGTTATCCTTCCCGTCCAGATCCAATGCTACCACATCTTTAAATTACTATAATAATTATTTGAAGTTAGCATTATAAAATATGTAGACCTACACCACAAAATAAATACTTTAAAATTGAGCAATTCCAGCGTTATGGAACTTGAAACTTAAAAACAAAACTTGAAATAGAAATTCTCAGAAAATGCATTTAATACGAATATATTTAAAACGTCTGTTTATATATCCATATAAATCCGTTCTGCTTATGTAATCCGTATGAAATGCGCATTTCTCTCTGGCGCGTTCACTAGCATAGGCTACTGCAAAGATCGCGAGTCAGCATCGTCAACTTCATCTTTGCAGGCGACAGTGACACAGACAGAAAAAAAATGTTTATTAATAAACAATTAAAATATCTCCTTGCTATATTTGACATATTCATAATCAATACTTTTGCCGGTTCTTTGTGACAGCTTTAAGGTGCTTTATTGGCAGCGCCATCCCTACATGTTACAACGCGTCACCACCGCATCACCATTCCGCATTCCTACACTTATAAAATGCAATGCAATGTGGAAGTAATCCAAGTATTCAGAATACGTTACTCAGATTGAGTAATGTAACGGAATACGTTACAAATTACAATTTGGGGCATGTATTCTGTATTCTGTAACGAAATACATTTTAAAAGTATCCTTCCCAACACTGAATAAACCCAGCAGAAAATATCACAGATTAGACCGAACCCCAGACAGCATTACAGCTTGAGCTCTGGAAGTGTTTTTGGACAGAGCTTGACTGAAGGTATTATTGCCCTCATAACTGACTGACATGTAACAGAATCAGACCCTATCCAAACACATAGATGGATTTTAGACCTAGCCGCATACCATGTGGTCCTGCTGTTTAAACCCAATTCGAGGCATGTGGTTCTCTGTGCTGACCCGTGGAATGTGCACTCTGTATTTTCGCGCTCATACACTTGGCAGGGAATGCAGTTCTCCTGTAGTAAGGTAGTAACGAGTGAAGCCGTCTGATTAGCCGGCTTTAGAAGCTGCCAAACACTGTCAGTTAGCTAAACACCCCACGTCTCTCCTGGATTAGGTCTTTTAATGCATGTACCTTGTACTATCCCACTCACCCACACACGCCAGAATTCCACCTTTATTTATAGTGGAAGGTTTCTCAGATGTCATTCCTCGTTCCATAAATTATTTCACTCAGTCCATCAATTCTCCACCTCCAGTTCTGAGCCATACAAAGCCAAGGGAGGCCAAAAAAGAGGCCAAACTAATAAAAGCTGCCTGAAGGGAGAGCCTGCCTCACCTCATCTATTAGTGTACACAAATCCGTGTTGTTATTTCAGCCTTCGCAAAAGCCATATGTGCAGTGATGAGATTGACATTGTTTTTATTTCAGTAAATACATAGCTCTTTCATTGCTTGCTTTTCTTGCCAATTTAGAAAAAAGAAAAAGGAAGTACGTAACAACATTTAAGTCAAAATGCTTCTGTCCAAAATGGACATACATGTCCTGACTGCGGTAATAGGGGCTTTTGTACCGGGTAGGAACTCCAGTTATAAAAACTAGCCACCAAGGCTGTTCCCCAAGAACAAAAGAACTGAAGTGATGTAGACTGGCAGACAGCGACGTCATTTAAGCTCATGGCATTCAACAACATCAACAACTGGTGGATGGAAGACGCGGTGATCGGTTGAGAAGTGCCTAGACTTCGACGTCGGTCCATCTATCGCTGTTTTCCATGTTCATTGAGTTAGTTTGGGAAGTATATGTAAACTGTGTGTTTCCGCGTCTTTTAAAGAATGGCAGGTGCCGGTGTTTTGTATGACATGCTTTTAGCAAATCAACGTACACTTCCGATAATTCCTATTGTCACTTATTAGACGGCTCTCTGGAATACTTGATTCTGGTTGGTTAATTCGGTATTCAGCAATCAGCCAATTTCTAGAGTGCAATACTTGGGTTCTGGAAGTAAAAATCCCATGCATTTTTTTTTTCCATAGAGAAATTGATTTTTTAATGATAACAGCAGATTTCCCGGTTTAAAAAAAACTTGATTAGGCTACACTTAGTTTTAAGGTTTCCGTGTTACAGTGTAATTATACATTTAAGTACTGAGTAATAATACATTATTACTGAGTAAAAATTGACTTACTATAGGGTGTGATTAGGGTTAGTTGCATGTAATTATGCACAATTTATAGTAAATACTATGACTGCATGTAATGTATAGCAAGGACACCTGCTAAAATGTTATCAGAAATATACACCCATGATTCTGCAGAAAAATGTCCACTATTCAGAAAAATTAAATAAGCAAATTTGCACCAAAAGAAGCCCACTCTTCGACTTATTAAGGGTAGTGTTAACATGAGACTGATATGATAGAACTGCAGTCTGTGTAAAGTTACAGTATACACTCGAATCTCTTAACTCAACCAGGAAGAAACATAATTTGTATTTGCAGATCATTGTAAAGAACTTCTTATGAAGGACTTAACCCTTGTGCCTCATTTAAAAAAAGTTACACATAGGTCCATTGAGGACAAAAATATCCATGTCAAAAAACTGTCAAAAAAATTTGAAGCAGACTTAAGTTTGGTATCATTTTAATGAAGACCTTTGGCAGATTATTGCTGAAGTAAAAAAAAAAAATGAATAAGTAAATCCAAAAAAAAAGTTATATAGGTTTATGAAAATTATTTAAAAACATTATTTTATATAAAATATATATTTTATAAAACAAGTTGAACTCTCAAACAGCTAGAAAATCAAAGCCATAAATGTAAATAAGTTGTGTTTCAAATTTGAGGTTGATATCTCAAAAAATGAGCTTTCGGTAAGATTTTGTTTGGGCGCAGTAACAGATTTTCCCCATTGGTTGCCAGCAAATCTCCACTGGTGCACACAGTGATTGGATTTTAGATTTGCAGTTGAGTTTTTCCTCTCTCAATATTACAAACATACACTTTTTTTTTTATAACACACATACCAACCACACTCTGACATCCATACCAACACACTCACACAAATATCGTGGCATAATTTATCCAATTAGCTCTATAATATGCCGAAGCAGAAAATAGGAAAAAATTGAAAAAATGGCACCATCTGGTAAAAAATAGTAAAATGTTTAATTTTGAAGCCTTGCCAACAGAATGAAAGCCTCTTATCAAAGATTACATCATTTTATAGTTAAATGGCCCTGGGATAAAAATAAAATGCAGTTTTAATGGGTTTCAATCAGGGGCGATTCCAGGATTTTATAAATTGGGGGGCACAGGGGGGGACCAAGAACCAGTCAAGGGGGGCCCATGGGAAATCAGAAAATTCAACTGGAAATAAATACTTGTTGCATAGCTATGGTGTTAGTTAACGTTCTTTTTTGGAAAAAGGTTATTGAGCCTTTAGTCTTTAAAACAACAAATAAAGTAATATTTATATATTTTATATTTATGTGGTCGTGTGCGCTGCCGCTGAACAACACTGACAAGTCATCTCTGTACAGTCTTCAGAAGTTACGTTAGCTAATCTAACGTTACTGGCTTGATCAGTCATACATCAGACTAACATACTGTGCGATATTTCTAAATACATACTGTAATTTAGTGTGTATATACCATAAACAGTGACGTGTTGAGGTGTCTCTCTCTTCTACTGTTTGAAAAACGTGGACCTGTTTATTCCGCTTTGCGAATCGCAAATCAAGCAGTGATTGACAGTGCTCTGATCCAATGGCGTTGGGCATTGTCAGGTTGACAGTAACATCTAGCCCAATGATGTTAGGGGGGCACCAGGGGGGGCCAATCATATTCCAGGGGGGGCCAGTGCCACCCAGTGCCTCCCTTCTAGACACGCCCCTGGTTTCGATGGGGCCATTTTTGTCCAAAAGGCGCTGAGAGGGAGTATTTTTTGTACCTAGAGCAAAAAAGATATTTCAATTCTCTGAAACGCCTTTGGAGACGGCTTATGGTAGAGAAATGAACATTCAATTCACGGGCAACAGCTCTGGTGGACATTCCTGCAGTCAGCATGCCAATTGCACACTCCCTCGAAACTTGCGACATCCGTGGCATTGTGCTGTATGATAAAACTGCACATTTTAGAATGGCCTTTTATTGTGGCCAGCCTAAGGCACACCTGTGCAATAATCATGCTGTATAATCAGCATCTTGATATGCCACACCTGTGAGGTGGATGGATTATCTCGGCAAAGGAGAAGTGCTCACTAACACAGATTTAGACAGATTTGTGAACAATATTTGAGAGAAATAGGCCTTTTGTGTACATAGAAAAAGTCTTAGATCTTTGAGTTCAGCTCATGAAAAATGGGGGCAAAAACAAAAGTGTTGCGTTTATAATTTTGTTCAGTGTGTGTGTGTGTGTGTGTGTGTGTGTGCATATTTTGCAATAAACATAAAATGTTTTAATGTGAAATTAAGTTTTCAATTTGCTTGTCATTTGCAATGCTTCATGGGATTATTATTCTTTCCCTTGTATCAGTCTTGTATCACAGTCTTTTGTCGATTTTTGAATACTTTTGAACAAACTTAAAACTCTTCACTAAAGACTTTTTAAAAATCCCTACATGATCATTGATACATTATCCCTGTCGTGTATAATTGCATCTCTGTACAGCTTTGCCATGTAATTTCACCTTTTGTATCATTAGCCTGTCAAAAAAATATCTAATTGCTTCACATTCTCTATTTTACAGATGTTCGCAATCGCATGTACTTAATTTGAGCTGTAATAAATTTCACACTCAAAGCTTTATTGCCTAAAGGGTCTCCAAAGAATTATGTAATTTAAGACTAAAAACTCTTATTTGGGATTTTATTACAGCCGTCTTGCATGCACCCCCATGCATGTGCGTGTGAACGTGTGTAATTTATGATGCCCAGGGTTTAAAAACATTCCTCACTGTAAATGAACGTCTGCATTTCAGCATGGTAATAATGGACCATCAGCATATCATTTATCGGAATATGAAATATGCAACAAGTTTGCATTTGTTTTGCTTCCATTTATCACCGACGACAAATTGTGGCACTTGGAGCTCTTGAATATATTAACAAAGCAAAAATGTTGGGAATAATGGCAATGCGTTTTTAATGCTTGACTCCTCAGGCAAACTGAGTGTTGAGTGCACACTGATGAATTAGGAGAAACTAGATGATAAAACAGAATTGTTACAATTCAGCTGGCAATAGAATCAGTTTGATATGCAAGTTTGATAGAAAGTCATTTTACCAAGCACATAAAAACAAATGAGGCTATTAAGTTTCTCTTTATTAGTTTCCTCCAATGCTGAATTTTAAAGCTATCATAAAATATTTGAAGATTGTACAACAGGTCAAAGCAGTTTCTTCTCTCTCTCTCTCTCTCTCTCTCTCTCTCTCTCTCTCTCTCTCTCTCTCTCTCTCTCTCTCTCTCTCTCTGCACTTCAAACGTCTCTTCTAAAATCCTCTTGTGAAAATCAAATTAACATTCATCAATGTTTTCCATACAGTTCAGAACCATTGACTCTTAAATGTCTCTAATCAAGCTTCTAACCGCTGCCGTTTTGGCTGCCTCATTAGACAACCTGACCTCTGTGATGTCAGACGCTCGCTTCAGGACAGAAAGAACTCATCAGGGTTTATTTATTTCATCATTTAGGAAGTGGATGCTTTCCCAGCCCTCTCTTTGCATAATTTGCTGGTAACATTATTAGCTCACATTATGTGCATAATCATTTTCTGGCTATGAAACAATGGCCGTGACGTTCAAAGAGGTTTGCTTGTGGGCTAATTTGTTTGATTATGTGTAACATGCACTTGTATGGATGTAGATCACAGTATTTGATGATTTCAGATCAAATTTATCATTTAAACAACAGCAGTCTCAGGTGTTTTGTCACAGAAGGCGATGCAAGTGTGATGACATGCTTTGCTAAAGCCAAGTACCCTGTGTTACAGTTACATTTGACTTGTGGCATAATTTTGATTACCACATAAATTCATTTCAACTTGTTCCTCCTTTAAAAAAATAAGAAATCTGGGGGACAGTGTGGCACTTACAAATTACAATTGAAGTGAATGGAGCCAAACTGATCTTGAAATACTCACTGTTTTAACATGATTTTAGTGTGACTCCAGTTTTACAAATTTATTGCCACATGACCACAAAACATGTATTTTATTTTAGCTGTTATATAATTGTTTATATAAATTTATAAGATCCACATTTCTGCTTTAAATCCTCCAAATATAGGCCCTTACACTTACACACACACAAAAAAAATAGAAAACAAGGTACTTTTTTTTGGTCTTTTTTTATTGTGGTAATCAACTTTATGTCACAAATGCTGTCGAGTTTAACTAGTATTGAAGCGGGAATGTTCCTTTAAGGCTTTACTTATTTAAGACTGCTTTTGTTATATTTGAGAAAAATAAGCTTCAGTGATGCAACAGAGGCCCAATGTCTCATTGATGTAGGTGGTACTTTCAGCCTTAAGCTTTTGTTCAAAAGTAAATGTCATGAGACAAGACAACATGCAGAGGGAAACTGTATTTTTAATAACATGCTAAGATGAAAGCAAAAATCAATTCGATGCAAGAAATGCATGAAAAAAAAATATTTACTCATGCAACATACATGAAATGCCAAGACCTTAATTTATGATGTCACAAATATCTGGACACGCATCATTGTTTCCTTCTGATCCACTGCCCTGCAAACATAGCTTTACCGCTAAATTTGCTTTTTATATAGACTACGTCATCCAGAAATGAAAGATGATCATTTTCACCAGGCTGCAGTGGTACGATAGCTGTGGTCCATGTGTACTCCCACACTGAACTTCAATACGGCACGCCGCAAGAATTCATTTGATCTTCTGCTCCGCGGAGGGAGTCTGATCATGGCTCTCTGTGCTGGTAAGAGATTTTGGGTTGGATCAGGGCCAGTCCTGACCGGATTCTTGAGTTAAAAAGAAGCAACCGTCGTTAACAAAAATCTTAGCAAATCAACTACTTTTTCCCTCCACCGCTCTACTGTTGATGCCACAAATCACAGATGCAAGAGATTAATCGCAAGAGCTAAGGTCTTGTTTATATCTTCTGTATGCTCTCCAAAAGACTGAACGTTCAGTTTTGATAGCTGTTGTCAAGACTGTTAAAATCACCATGAAATCAAAATTGACTGGTCTTATTTTTTTGCGGAATATTGCATTATTTATTATAGGCTAAATGATTTATCCATGCATATGTTTTTTTTTTTTTTTCAATTCATGTGTCATAATTTCATGTGTCAATGACATGATGATGTGTTTGCTGGCGCAAGCGTGGGACAACCTGTCACTAACATGAGCAAACCACAATGATTTAATCAATTCCTGTAGGACAAAATCAAGTCCCGCCCTACATTTTTTTCTTGTTCGAGAAGCCGTTTCACTAGAGCTGTGTCTAAATCACCCCTGGCCTATAAAGTTGTGTCCAAAACCTTAGTGGACTTTATCGAGTGCACTCATTCAATCCCAAAATGCATTACAATAAGGAGTGTAGTACAGCTGATGTACACTCAATGGCTAGAGAATACCCATAGCCTAACGGTGCATTCGCACAGGATGTCGACGCTTGACGGAGGGCGTGTCTATCATTGTGACAACAATCAAAAATATTACTTTCTGAAATTACTTGAGCACAGTGTCTGTGCTAGGGTATTTGCATAAGGCGATCTGATTGGCTGGCGCCTGCGTTGGCCATCCATCCATTTTCAAACCGCTGGTCCACTGTGGGTACAGCGCAATATCATACAGGTATAAATTCCTTTTTAATTGATTATTAAATTGTTTTATTTAAGATTTATTCATGCTAGTTTCCATGACAGTTTAAGAAAATCTTTTCATTACTACTGGAACTGCCAGTTTGCTAAGTTTCAAGTGATTATTATATAGCAAGCACAAACTAAACGCGGCAGCCCTTCCGGCACAATCAGTGTCCGAATTCACTCTCTCGTTTTCATTCACTCCTTCAAGTGGACTATATGTGGAGTAGGCCTAATGTAATAGTGAATGTGTGTGTAGATCTGATTTTAAATGGGAATGAAAGCGAGGTTGTGAGGGATAGGCCTACATGCATCTCTTCAGTGAGTTGTAACCGATACAGTTATTTAATGTGTTTTTGGATTGTTCTGTTGACGAAACACTGCAGAAATTACAGGCAACATGAGCTGTGGAAAATTAAAAGTGATCTAGGAGCTTTATGCAGCTTTTTACAGCGAGTGCCATTGAAAACATAGCAAGTCTATCCCTGACAGCCTCGCTATCATACCTGTCATGGCGCCGCTCAGAATAAGGTCTATAATGGGCGATTTAGGATGTCGCACTATCGCAACTTCCGTTTCATGTCGACTTAAAAGCTTTTCTCCTTTTCTTCTTTTTTTAGGGATCAAATGAACTGGGTGGCATTAGAATGAGAGATTTTGTATCAAATTCTTCATAAAAAAAATAAAGACACAAGTGTAGCCTACCGCTATGATGTCAATTCACACATGTTGTTTCTAATATGGCAATCACATAACAAGGCAACTGTGGTTAGCTCAGCTGCAATGTGTTTTATATATATATATATATATATATATATATATATATATATATATTGGCCTATAATAAAGCCTGTAATTAAGTTTGATTACCATGCAATCATTCAGGCTAGCTCGACCACACAGCCTGTTGTGACCATAAGATAACCACGAGGTACTGCCGGAGTTCATCTGTACGTGGCCTAAGTAACCACTAGGTGGAGACATCAACACATGCTGTAGTAGACTGTCAACATCAAAACATCTAAAGCAAAAAATAAAAATCTATTAATATTATTATTAGTAGTATTATTAGTAGTCTTATTATTATATGAAACACTAATAAAGAGGTCCAAAGGAAAATCATGATACAATGCATCCACAATTATTGTTATTTAGATAGATTTAGAGATTTTATAGTATGAAGCTTGACATTTCGGCTACTAAATAATCAAATCTGAATTAAAAGACCTGGTATTTTATATCAGGTATATCAGGTACATTTTATATCAGGTATTTATATACGCAGTACAGAAAACCTTGAAGTAAACTGTGAGACAGTTGATGACAGACCTGTATTTTACAAAAATACCGCAAGAGGGCGCCGTAATACATTAATTAGTTGTATTTCTAGCACACCAGATCTGACGTGCTTCTTCAAAGCAGATTAATTATTTTGGGCCTCTTTTATTTATTTATTTATTTATTTATAATTTATGTAGATCCTTCTCACATGCACTCTCCAAAACAAAGCAAACTGCATGCATAATGAATGTATGCAGACATTTCCAGAAAGGACATTTTTGAAATGTTGCTTATGTTCTGAAAAAATCTTTTAAAGCTAAATAACTTCCACCCCTAAGAACATCAAAACTAAGGTATTCACAGTTGCATCCATTTTTATATTGCACATGACTTGCTTTGAAGGGAAATAAACTCATATATGCCCCAAAACTAAATATGAAGACTCTTGTTTGCTGAATTCTTAGTGGTTGTTTAAGCTGTGATAAAAGGTACCGGTGATTTCCAGACAAAAGACGAGGATCCTCTGCCCATATGGCTGCCCTGTGGGACTCTTTTGTGGACTGATGGATATACTCACGTTAAAGGCTGTCATCTTTAAAAGTTCTTTTTCAGCATCAGACCACCACACCTTCCCCCTTCCCTGCCCGCCTCCCTTTACTGCCACGAGATGGTCGTATCTCCAAAGTGTGCCTTTCGTTTTGAACACAAATCCTCAATGCCCCTTGTCCTCTACATACCCCCACCGGTTCCAGACTTTGTATTTATGAAAAGGGGGCATCTCAAATGTCCTGTGCAGGCGCAGCAGCTGCCACGCCGTTCTTTCAGAAGTTCAACAAAGGGAGGGGAGTGTTTTCTCCCCTTTATCCTTTTGACAGGGGGCTCTGTGCACTTTTGTGTTTTAACACCACCCCTGACCCCCCCATACACTTTGAGTCTTTGAGTTTAGGAGCAGGAGAGAAGGCTGCAGCTTTTGTCTGCTCGTGGACGGGGGGAGCCGCTCTGCAGCTACTCGTTTCAACCATCTGATACGGGTCCTCTGCAACCCTCAGGGCCCAAGCTGAGCCCGACAACAGAGCCACGGCACAGCTGGCCAATACAGACAAACTCCCTGACCCAAACCCTCTAACATACACGAAAAGACCACAACCAATCCGGCCTAGTCCAGCACCATCAAGAGAGACTGCAGGCCTCCAGCAATCTTCAAGAGCCATAACAATGTCTGACTGATAGTGCTGCATTGTGTCAACAGTTCCCAGCATAGAACAGCTCTGCACACCATTGATCTGGCAATATATTGCGTACACATACACGCATGCTTTCTTAGCAGTGCAAGTGTAGACGGAGACAGAAGTACACAATATGCAATTAGTGATCAACACCTGGTTAAAGGACAGTTCACCTAATAATGAAAACTCTGTGATGATTTAATTACCCTCCTGACGTTTCACAAACTCTGTCTCGTGCAGAACACACAAAACAAAAATGAAAAGGAAGGATGTTTTAACTGTTTGCTTGTACAATGAAAGTCATTGGAATTCAAAACCACATTGAACCGCATTGACTTTCATTGTATGGACAAAACCAACATTTTTCTAATTATTGATTTGAATTTATGTTCCACAGGGGGGGAAAAAGAAAGTAATACAGGTTTGGAATGACGTGTGGATAAATGATCACAGAATTGTCATTTTTTAATTTTGAGTACTGCAGCAATGCCTTAAACATTTTAGTAAAAAAAAAAATTTCACTAACTCCACACACTGTTGCTCAAATACTTTACTCTTTCTACAAATAGCAAATTACTTCTAGTTATACTTTTGATGAACAGCCTCGATCACTCCTTGAACTTCATGTCAACAAGATGCAGTGCAATATTTGCTATTTATTCTTGGTGCAAACAGTATCTACTACTACACTCAGTCTAATAATATCTACCTTTTTACACTTAAGGTCTGGGCACATTGACTGTTGTTCGGCGAATTTTCACGGGCAAAATCTTGTCATTTCAAGAGGAATCCATGCAATTGAATTTCCCCATATAATTTTGCTCATGTTTAAAAATTGGTCACTTAAATTCACCATGTTGACCAACAAAAAGCTGCTTAGTTTGAAAGTAAGTCCTGTGTGAGCTGGGCTTCATTCATCACTACACTATAGATAATGGACCTTTTTTGCCCAAAAATGTTCACTAATGTATCAGCACCTTTAGTGTAAACAGCCATCCGGTCCCATCATAATTTGTTTTCAAATACTAAAAATTAAATGCTAAACTTTGATATTTGCATCATCTGTCGCCAAGCTAAGACTTTAAGTGGTCTGCTAAATCAAAATGAGCTTTATCGAGACTAAAGCTCTATGTTGAATGTTTGAGCAGGTGATGTGGAGGCCCTGGCGCTCGTGCAGGACCGTCAGCATTAGGCAGGAGGGGTGACCCTCTGACCCTGTTCATAAAGACAGCTGGCTCACATAGTGAGTAATTACCATACACTGCAGACTGGAGCCTCTCTTACCACACACTATAATCTGCAGGCCTGCTTTACAGCCTGCCAGAGCAATGGGGCAACACACGACCAGAATGAATTTGCCAGAAATGAACTGAAAACAGTCTATATTGTTGTTGAATTTGTCCTACATTTACCTCTACTTTTTCTTAAATTTTGAAAAATCTCATTTTATAATACTCAAAAGAGCTGCTTGATACAAAAAAAAATGATTGGAGCACAATTTTGTTTAATACAATATAGTACTTGATTTATTTGTAGTTTGTGAAATTCATTAGCAATTTCTATGTGAAAAATGTTTCTGGACAAATGTTTCTAGTGTATTAGTAGTGCACTGTAGTGTTTACAAACATTAAAAAAAACTTGCTGGTCTTGTTGGCATCACAATTAAAACATTCCTCCGTTGCTTGTTCCCTCATTGTTTTGTAAAACCCTAAGGCTGTTTCTTGATAAGGTGTTTGTTGGGACAACAGAAATACCAATGGCGGTATCCTCGGCAACAGGAGAGCCCTTCCCAATCCACCCTTCACCACCATCTGCTGCTGTTCCTGGGGTGTCTCCACTTCGGGAGGAGGGGATGAGGGCTGGCTGAAAAGGGTATGCGATAGGACCACTGGGATAATGTAATATTATAATAAGGTTGGGGGGGGGGGTGTAGCGCAGCATTCGTCCTCAGAGACAGCTTACTCTTATATCAATCAGTGTCTGGACGTGACAGCAGAACTCAACTCCTGGACATGTGTAGGCCCTCCCTCAGTCCTCGAAAGTGGCCCCACCAGAACACGCCCCTGTTGGGGGTCTTTGTGAGGGCCACTCAGTAGTGGGGGCCGAGTGGCAGATATCCCAGGGGGAATGGTTGTATAGGGACTGGCTTGTGCCAGGCACAGGGCGGCCCTGTCCCGCTTCCTCTCCTCCCACTGCTAGGCACCTTCGCTCCAGCTCATTATGCACAAGAGCAGATGGAGCCCGTTTTAGTGGCCTAGTCTCTGGGTAGGTTTTAGGTTTTAGGGCTTGGCTTTATTTGTATTCTGCAGGCACTGGCTGTCTGAAAGAGCACAATGGGGCTCGCCTGCATGCTGACGTATTGTTCTGCAGGGGATTATTTGATTGCTTCTTTATGCTTTTGGTAGTTTAAAACAACAAAGAGCGAGTTCAGCTGCACTAACGTGTTTCTGGACGTGGCAACAAAGTTCTTTTTAAAATATTAAAAAGCGAATGAGATGAGTAGTTTAGTGTAAGAGTTGCTTGTAAGTTTTGTTATATCTTAGATAACTTCTGCAATCATGCACAGTATTTTAATGTGTAGAATAAGAGTATGCCTTTAAATACTTTTTAATAGTCATGCTATGCTCCATTTAAAGCTATTTCAAACAGTATTTTGCTAAAATTTCACATTATAAACATGTAATGGATCATAAAACATTATAAAAAAGGTATAAACATGCTGCAGCTTTTATTTCTTTACGTTAATTGAGATACTTCGTTGAATCATTTATTTGTCACAATGCAGGATCATTTTAAAGGTAAAAAGTAAAAATGGTAAAAGATTCATAAGAATGGGAAAAACAAAGTTATAGGATATTTTCATTTACTTTCACATTTTAAAATAATTCAATTTAATTCAAAACATAATCAAAAGTTTGAGATTGTATGGGGGAAGTGTGGGAGGGTGACCAGATGGCACTTTCTAAACCAATCAGATGCTGTTGTTAGGAAGGTTCTGTCATCTATGAGCCAAGCAGAGGAAATCACACTTCACAGATATAAGCAGGAAGAAGTACAGGCAGTATTAGAGGTTTCATTGAACTGATGCTGGCATTTAATTTAAGGTCATGTTATTTTTGGCATTAATCAGATCAATTTCATTGGAGGCTAGTCTAAAAAATGTTAGTCATTAATCCTCACCAAACCTTCTTGATCTATCGCAATTAAAGATTACATTTCTGGTGAAATTTAAACATTTTCTGTATCACAATGTGAGTATTGTGTAATATACTATACTAATGTGTAAAATTGTATGTATACTCGATTATATTTAATAATCTTGTAAATAGACACACTTTAAACCCATACATGTTGAATGTTAAAAAAAAATAGTAGCTTCAAAGCAATGAAGTAAAAACCTTTCTCAACACTTGTAAAGTTTTCATCAAATGCAGTCTTCAATGAGTGACTAGTTGCAAGTAGCCAACTCATATTTGCATAAAATTTTGTTATTTTTACTTCGTAATCTAAACTGAATTGAGAAACTAAAATTTTCTCTACAGGTTTAATGCAGCAAAATCTGCTGTTTACTCTTGTTGCAATTTTTCTTTCTTGCAGACTTTTACAACAAACATCAAGGACAGATAGAACTAACAAACACTTGCATGTCTCATGTTTTGGCCATCCATAAGCAGTCTGGGAGAGAGAGAGATGAAGTGGTCATTTTCAGTTAAGTCATAGTAGTGTTATTATTTAGGTATGTCCAACATTGGCCAGTAATTTGCTAAATAAATTAAACGTTGTTGTTGTTTTTTTCTTTATTGCATGCATTCATAATTCTATAATCTGAATGTTTTAGTGAGTTAATCAGGACTACAATTACATCTTTATTGGTGAGATCAGGTTTGTCCCCCATTGGTTGAGCCTCATGTTTTTGGCCAGTGCTTCTGCTGAGCAAATTTGTAATAAAGTAAATATAGAAAAAACTTTCATTTTAATATCTAAATGTGATTGGTTCAGGTCATAACTTTATAGGAGATGTCAATTTCACTTATCATGAAATTGCATACCAATTAGTCTGATTTAGAGATAAATGTACAGGCCTATATATATATGAATAGAATGTAACAGTTTTCCATGCCTTTGTAGGAAGATTGCTCTGTCAAGTTTTGGTATGGAACTCAACTCTCAAAAATTGAGAACAGTGAATACACATAATGCATTAAGTTTACTGCATCTAATGTTTGTGTTGATGTGACAAAAATCTAACATCCAGGTTACCCAGGAATTCAAGTAAAAATGAGGGATAAAAAGTCATTGACAGTTTTCTGTTGATAAGTCAGTACAAAAATAAGCTGCTGCACAATCAAGATGAATTCAAACTATCTTTTATTTTTATACATTTTTTGTCTCATACAAAATATCTAAAGTGAAATCTTTAGGCAAATTTAATCATGTTCACAAAATTTTTAATTTTCTTTTGTCTACAAAAATTAACAGCATAATTAAATATTTCTTTCTTCATTTTTTTTTTAAATCAGATGTTTCTAAAGTTAAACCTTTAGAAATTTAAGTTATTATTTTTTTCCCCTTTAATGTCATAGGCCTATTAATATTTCTAAAGTGAAACCTTTAGAGAATAAGACAATTCTGGAAAGTGGAAAGCACATTGCCGACAATAAGGCACGTTATATTGTGCAGCAATTTCATTTTTAAAAACGTCCGAGATGTTAAAGTCCATTTTTAAAAACGTTGCTTCGACGCACCGCCGCGTCCCCTGCGTGTCCAACGCTTGCGATATTTGCTCTGTGTAACAGAGGCAAAACTCGCTTCTCCTTTCTCTCCAAACCTCATCCGCACAAAGAATGAGGGCCATTGTGTCGCTCTCGTGGCATACCTGACCTCATTCACATAAAGAATGAGGATCATCTTGGCATGGACGGGACGAGGAACGACGTAACCGCGAGGGCCACTCGGGCCTGCCTCGCGCTGCCTGGACGGTTCAGCCTCCTCAGGAGCATCCAGGGATTTGGAAACATCATCATCCTTGTTTCAAAGGATGAGCAGAGTATTCCTCAAGGTTTACAGCATCTCAACAGAGAAGAGTAAAGGTCCAGATCAACGCTCGAGGAGAGTGATCTCAGGAACCCACTCGTTATAACTGCGACTTTCTTCACAGAACAGGTGAAGCTTCTCCAGAGCTGGATCCTCCCATGAGTCCTCAGCTGGGTTCTGTTAAAACAGAGCGGAAGAGTTTTAAAAACCAAGTCTTGGGACAAATAATTAGCTTGATGTTGCACTTAAATGTTACTTTTGAACATATTCTTAATCTCACCGTTATAAGGACACAATGAGCGTCCTCGAGTTGACCCTTGGCACCGACAAGAGCGTTGAGACGTTTCAGGTCGTTTACTCTGACGATGCTGATGTCGTTGTCAAAGCAAAACGCTTGGATCAGAGTGAAGTGAATCTGGAGAGCGACGTCACACTCAAAGTCATCAGTGGCCAAAAGGCAGAAAGACACACTATCAGGGTCCCTGTGAACACAAAAATGGGGTTGAAATGAGTCAATCCGCACAGTAGCATAATACGGATAAATATACATGACATGGGTTCTCGCATGGAAGAGTTCCTTATGATGCCAAACTTACTCGTTCATTATTTTTGCGCACTCGTAGACACCAACAGTGAGGCGACCCTCCGCCTTGGCAGACAGCAGGGCTTCGGACAGGGATTTTCCTTCTTTAACCATCTTGGTTTGGATTGAAGTATGCAGTAGCTGCTTGAAGTACAGTCAGTGGCACGAGCTGAGCGAAATAAGTTGGGAGTGAATTTCCACCTGACACGCGACCCGTACTTATAGTGGGATAGTGGCACGCGTTTTCACCGCGCGTTCTGATTGGCTGTTCAGAACAATAAAGAAACGGACTTATCCAAGGCGCGTGCCTTTAGACATGCGTGACATCTATAGAACTGTAAGAAAGGATCAAACTCTGATCCTTTCACTTTTGTCCTTAATTAAACAGATCAACTTTTCAACTCAAAAGACATGGCATAAATTCAACAAGCTGAAAAGTAATGAACGCATGTTGCATTGGGTGTTGATATGAGTGACTAAAAAGTTTACATAACTGCGGTATGATGCTATTATTCTATCAAACAATTATTTTAAACAGCTTTTTGCTGTTGTTATAATTATCGTTCATGGAATATTTTACAGCTTAAAATGAAGTAGTGAATGCAAAAAGAGCTAATTAGAGGGACAATTTTGGCCAATTTCAGAACGATAAGCTCCCTAGTAGGACTACATGCGTGTAAAACATAACCTAGCCTAAAATATTGACGTTAAACAAAACAATCAAAAACAGTTAAAAAGTGAATTAATCAACATGTTGGCGACTAGCTATTCCATCAGTTATTCCAAGTTATAAATGTGAAATATGTTAACTCATTACAAAATGGTGATTTTATCAGACTTTTGCTGCTGATTTGACATGTTGAAACTTATTTAATACCTTGGTGATCGCCTTCACATAAGCGTGGCTAATTTGCATAGCCTGACTTACTGCGCGTGGCATCTGGACGTGCTTCTCTTTTGCTATGGAACCACTCCCCATCTGCTGATGGGGGAAGATAAAGGATCAGCTGAGCAAAGTTCAGCTGTATTTAGACTTATAGCCTACCTATTTGCGCCTGCAGACACAAACACTTTTTATGGTGCCTTTAAATAATAAACGTGATATAAATATTCTTAACTGCATTTAAAACCATTGGTTTGCTGACTGTGTAAGGTGTAAGCTATAGCTTCGCGTGTTTGGATTTTTTATTAAAATCGTCTTGAACGCATCTGAACAAACTTTTGCCTGACTTTTATTCTTTTAATGGCCGCTAAATCATAGCCTATATAGAACATGAAATGGCTTTGCAACAGATGACTGTGCTTATCTGACTGCAGCTGCAGGAGGGACTAAGTAAAAGCAATTGTTTGATTACTCTGCTTTGCGCTCGAGCAGGTTTGTCTTGGAACACCTGTCACTCTCGCGCACTAAGGGGGGAACGGGATGCCCGGGATGCAGATGTGATACTAGAACAATGCATCCGTTGCAAATCTGAAACGAGTTATTTTCTTTTTACTTATTTGCGTTGTATATAAAGAACAAGCCTCTATGGGACGTAGTGTATTTTTGCAAGTGTTCAAAAAGATTTTTAAGTTATCATTTATATTAACTCAACTTGCAAAATATCAGGAAAACATCACACTCCGTTCTGTTTTTTCCTGCTGCAGCTTCACTATAAGGAAAAGTTCAACTGAATGCTCCATTTTGAAGTAGACACACAAAAAAACTTGCACACAATAGTCATGTGCTGCTGTGATGCGAGGGGCCAGTGGGGCATCCTAAATGAGGCCTCTCCATCTGCTCCTGTTCTGCAGGGTAACAATAGGCCTGCATCAGTCATCGTCAACCTGTTATCTTGAGCCTCTCAAATAACCAAAAAAACGTATTTCGTTCGCTACATATACGTTTGCATTCAGTAATGATCTGTGATTCTGAGTTTTTTCTTGACACTGACATGATGCAGTATATCAGGATGTTTTTTCTCTCTCTAATGATTTCTATGCAGCTTTAAAACCACCTGTGAACAAAATGATTAAAATGTCAATGCATATGAAACGAGTGGTTTATTCACACATTAAATGCGTTAAAGCTGCGAAAATGTCTGCAAATGGAGAATATAACAATATAAACATTGATGAATTTTCAGGGTGGCCTACATTTGGAAAGCTGCCTCTTATCACGTGGTCTGTGGTCGTATAGCAGGCCAGATTGGGCAGCGGGGCGTCATGGCACGCGCATCCTATTTGCATTTGTAAAGGCGTCTAATAATAGAAGTTTCTGAACTAACAATAGGGCCGTTTCAGTGTGTCCACAGATGGCCACACACTCCACCTGTCTTTTGCGCTGAGGGAGGGGGGATGCATGCGATCCCTTATCCACATTTGCCAACTTTCACCAATACATTCTCTGCTAAAATATACCCTAGCCTATACTAAAGTTCACATGACTTTAAAAAAAAAATTTATTAGTGTAATTTGATCCTCTGTAATATTTCACTTTACTAAAACACATTGCTAAATAGGCTACCTGATACATAGCCTATTTAATTAAATAAAAGCTCTTAAAGAGAAATGTATCCCAAGTATAACAAAGTTATTTGAATCTTTTGAAGAAAGTGAGGTGATATATTATTTTTTTGTTCGAGTAAACAGTTAGTCCGGAGATAACAGAACACATTTTAATACATCTAAGACACTAAAACGCACAAAATCGGGCAAAATGAATAGGCCAAAATATGATTGATAATAAAACAAAAAGAATACTGCTTAAACGCATTAGCCTAATGCATTTGGTTTTGTAAGATGCTAAAATAATCGAAAGAATTAGTTGCAGTCTGCAGCAAGCCTCAAACAGTGACATTATAGCTTTCATCAATCTGCCACGAGCCGGAGTGTGACAATAACATTAGCATACCAATGCACCATTCAGGCGAACCAATCAGAAGACGCTTCTTTCATAGCCACCACGAGCCGAAGAGTATAAAGGCAGCGAGCTCACTCCGTTAGAGCACCAATCCTTTCGGATTACATCCAACTTCAGTTCTGCTGTCTGCCCCTTGTGGAATTACAACCAGCATCATCATGACTTTTGAGGAAGTGCTCATCCAGAAAAGCAGCGACAGAGCTCAGTGCACTGGACAAGCACTGGAAGAGGTTTTGCTTTCTGCCAAAGCGAACGATTACCTTACCATTGGCGTTTACGAATCTGCCAAAATTATGAATGTGTGAGTATGCTGTCTATTCTCTTCTTTCATGCTTGCTTTTTTAATAAAGCACTTCGACTGGTTTAGTAGTAGGCTACATGTAATTAATTTGCCTTTTCTTGTATTTCAGTGACCCGGACAGCGTGTCTTTCTGCGTCCTGGCAATGGATGAGGATTTTGAGTGTGACATCGCTCTCCAAATCCATTTCACTCTGATCCAAGCCTTCTGTTTTGACAACGACATCAGCATCGTCAGAGTGAATGACATGCAGCGTCTTTCTGAGATTGTTGGTGACGAGCCTGAACAATTTGAGGATGCTCACTGTGTGCTCATCACGGTATGTAGGCTATAGAAGAAAATATTTTACTCACTTTGGCAAAAGCAGAAACTATGTGTGCATTCGCAACGTTTTTGGTGTCATGCTAAATTGCATTTTATTATGACCACAACAGAACCCAGCTGAGGACTCATGGGAGGATCCAGCTCTGGAGAAGCTTCACCTGTTCTGTGAAGAAAGTCGCAGTTATAACGAGTGGGTTCCTGAGATCACTCTCCCCGAGCGTTGATCTGGACCTTTACTCTTCTCTGTTGAGATGCTGTAAACCTTGAGGAATACTCTGCTCATCCTTTGAAACAAGGATGATGATGTTTCCAAATCCCTGGATGCTCCTGAGGAGGCTGAACCGTCCAGGCAGCGCGAGGCAGGCCCGAGTGGCCCTCGCGGTTACGTCGTTCCTCGTCCCGTCCATGCCAAGATGATCCTCATTCTTTATGTGAATGAGGTCAGGTATGCCACGAGAGCGACACAATGGCCCTCATTCTTTGTGCGGATGAGGTTTGGAGAGAAAGGAGAAGCGAGTTTTGCCTCTGTTACACAGAGCAAATATCGCAAGCGTTGGACACGCAGGGGACGCGGCGGTGCGTCGAAGCAACGTTTTTAAAAATGGACTTTAACATCTCGGACGTTTTTAAAAATGAAATTGCTGCACAATATAACGTGCCTTATTGTCGGCAATGTGCTTTCCACTTTCCAGAATTGTCTTATTCTCTAAAGGTTTCACTTTAGAAATATTCATGTGACAAAAAAAGAACAAACTAACTTAAAAATCCCTAAAGGTTTATAAATATTTGATATAAAAGTGAAGAAAAATATTTAAATATGCTGTTTCAAACTTTGCATTGTAGAAATAAGTGCATACAAACAATAAATATGTTCAAATGAATAATTGTGTCATGTGTTCTCTTCCGCAAATGACTGCATTCTTAACACACTCACACATTTGATACGTCCATATTCATATTTCGTAAATAAAAACGAGACTGTACGTTCAGTCCGTTCAGAAGTTGGATTGTAGTAGGCCTAATATCTGCTCTTGTTCAGCTGAGACGGTATTGAAAAACATCAATTCCTTAGTGACAAAATACTCAGGCTGTGTTAAAATAATATATAGGCCTACATGAACCTCACTGCACGCGTATCCTTCAGGCTCATTTTTATTCGCGAAAAACAATGGCTTCTATAGTGAAAAAATGTCTGTTCACAAAGTTTTCTTTCTGAAGTAACTCTGGATTGGGGGCAGCATATAGCCTAGTGTCAGCTGCCATCTGCATGTGTAAAGCTACAGCACAATAGTAGCGCGCTGTCCCGTTAAATTGGGGGCCCCAGCACAAGGAACTCATTGTTACCTCGGCAGATGTCTGAGGCACGACGCTACTCCATCTGCCAAGCAGCGCAGATGGAAAGTGAAGGCGGTGTCGCGGGGTGAGTGTTTGGCTGCCAATCCTATGGCTCCCTGTCAGTTGCTGTATTGTTTACAAACCGCCCATGGCTTCTGCACGGATTGCTGCGGCTCTCAGCGTTGAAAGAGGGGCTTCAATGAAAGCAAAGAGGAGCTGTAAACTGATTATGCAGGGCTGTTTTATTTAGTGAAAGTTTCTGCACAAAAATGGAGAAAATCAGTAAGGGCTGACAGACGTTTTCTTACATTTTTATTTGCAAAAATAGAAACAGCTGGCTGACAAGACTGAAACATAAATATGACATAGGCCTATTTAAGCCTCTGAAACAGATTTCCTATGTAATTACAGAAAGCAAATGATTTTAAAAGCACTGTGATTGTGAACGTTTAACAATAAAGATATTAATTTTCTCATTGATTTGGTCTATTAAATATTTTGTGCTACAAGCCATGATAACTGAAAAACTGTAATTACACAACTCCCACAGTTTTAGGCTGAGGATTTTTCATCCAAAATGTTTATTCACCCTCATGTTGTTCCACATCTGTATAATTTATTTGTTCTGTGAAATACAAAAGATATTTTGAAAAATGTTACAGAGTTATTTTGTCCATACAATGAATGCCAATTGGCTCCAGTATTGTTTTCGACCCAATTGACTTTCATTGTACTAAACTATCCATTTAAAGGTGCAGTAAGCAATTTCTCATAAAGGCTATTGATATTTGAGATCACCAAAAACAAACACGCCCCTACTCAAAAGGATCACACCCCAATCTTGATGCCTACGGCCCCACATTCACATACAAGCTACACTCTAAAAAGTTCAGTTTAATTAACATCAAACATCAAGTGAGGAAACCCGTTGCCTTGAAGATATTACAGTAGGTAAATAAACGTCATGCATAATTGAAACAATTAAGTTGTGTGGAATTGTCAAGTTCACGTAACTTAATCTTTTTCAATTACACATGAAGTTTATTACTTTATAATAATAATAATTTTAAGGCAATGGTTTCCTCTTTTTTTTTAAGTCAGCTGATTACTTTTTTCATTTTAACGACTATGGCGAAACCTGCTGTGCCGCCCAAGGATATGATGTCATCAATAAGTTAAAGCAATTTGTATTACTATGATAATTCAGGTTGACTGTCTCATTGTTATAAAGCTCCTCTACTCCTTCGATAACTGTCAATTTTACAAATATGACAAGATTAAGTGGTTATAGCAATCACTAAAAAGGGAACCAAAAGAAAAAACATATATTAGGAGTATGGTATCTCACTTTTCGGACTCATTTTGAGAGCTGATGCTTGAAACGGGCAGAGGAGGAGGTTTAGACATTCCTAGTCTCGCATAGCCAGACCTCCAGACTGACGGAAGAAGGTCTGGACTCCATCACAGCTTTCATAGGCCAAGGACCGCCCAAGAGGCCATCTGAATTACATGTAATGCAACCAATCACAATTCGTTTTGTTACACGTCATGTTTAGGGGCGTGAAAATGTAAAGTCGATGTGCCTACGATAACAGACTAGTGCATCTAATAAATTATTCATTCAAGAACGTTGTGCAAGTTTACTGCAACAATTGGGCCTCAAACTTCACATACTTTTGAAAACCCAGCATTTAGTTGATCCTGGTAAGCGCTCATTGTCACAGTTGTAAACACGGCGGCTTTCTTCTTCCATGGTGGGGTTTGGCATCACGATGGCTTTGTTTCCAGGCGGACTGTTAAAGAACGCGACACACACGTCTCCCGGACATCCTGTAGAATTCAAGTAATTAGATGACGACTTTAAAACTCCTGAAGTGTTTCCAGTGTGCCATATGCATCAGATCGCCTACTGTACCTTTAAGAAAGAACGCACAGTTTTGAGGAGTGCCGTAGATTTCTGTAGGCACGAAGACTGTCTCTTTTAGGATCTTTGACGACTCCACTGATTGTAGGCACAAACTCGGCTCCCCTGTTTCTCTTAACTCTGTGCAAGAGTATACGGTAAACCCCTGTAATGGGACCGCGAATGTTTTTTCCTTGGTTATTAAGAATATGTTCCTGAGTGACTCCCAGTTTCTCCAGGATACCTTTTACCTCCTCCTGGTCTCTGTCTAACTCCCCTGGACCGGCCTCGACCAGATGAATGGGGTTGAGCTGGTATAAGGGAGGAATAGGGAAGAAGAGTTCCACTGGCAACAGCCACTCGCAGCCCAACATCTGGTCCAGTGCGCATCGCTCTAACGGTTCTGGCTTCAGTATCCCCCGGATCAGCCGCTGACATGGAGCTGATACCCAGGTTGGCAGGACATAGGCCCCGTCCAGCACACTTTGGCGCAACTTGGCCACAGTGTCAGCACGGAACGGCAAGGAGCCAGTCACCATGAAAAAGAGGAGGACGCCCATTGCCCACACATCCACGGGTGGCCCGATGTAGGACTCGTCTTTGAAGAGCTCCGGAGCTGCATAAGGAGGGGAGCCGCAAAAGGTGTCTAGGGCTTGGTTGCGATTCTTGACCCTCTTGCTGAAGCCAAAGTCAGCCACTTTAATGCAGGAGTTAGTTGTATAAAGAACATTTTCTGCTTTCAGATCTCGATGGATGATGTTGTTCTCGTGCTGAAATGTACACACATGCAAATATATAAATTCCAGAGATTCAAAATTCTCACGCAGTGATTAAAATGATTCGGTTCGATGACATACTGTACAAAAAAAGAAATGAAAAAAATCATTAAAAAAAATCTAGTTTCAAAAACATTTTAGAAATGTAGTCTTTGTATTCATGTTAGTTTTATATTATTTTGAAAAGCTTTTAAAAGAAAAAATAGTTTAATGGTATATTTTAAACATATTTTTGAAGGTTTTATATATATATATATATATATATATATATATATATATATATATATACACACACATCATGAATTATTATATATTGTAATAATTATTATAAATGTAATTCATAAATGTAAATTAAATATTTGAAAAATCAAAATATTAACAAAGTTTTTTTTATTGTTTTGTTCTGAGACATAATAATAAAAGATCATGCTTCAGAATTAAGTTGGATCCTTATGAGGGTTTTGACATTGAAATATCAAAATTAACTTGATATTTAAAATTAACCTCATAGAAGAGGTGTATTTAAATCGTTTTGTGTGTGAACTGCATTTTAATCTGGACAAAAATGAGCATCATTAACCCATTTAACAGTTTTACTCTACTTATTATGACTTACTATTGATGTGTTTTCTAAAATCTAGAGTACAATGTATTTGAGTCTGACCATGTATTTGACTGCTGACAGGACTTGGGCGAATACAATCTTGCTTTCTCGGTCAGAGAGTTTTCCTCCAGAGCTGATTCTGGTGTGGAGGTCTCCTCCTCCAGCAAACTCAAGAACCAGGTACAACCGACTTGGCGTCTCCAGTACCTCATAGAGCTGCAATAAGTTTGGGTGATACAAGCTCTCCATGTTGGAGATCTCTCTGGACAGCATCCTCTGGGTCTGCAGATCGAGCCTCATCTTATCCATGATCTTAATGGCAACCTTGTCTAAAGGAAATGCGTGCAGAGTCAAATCTGAATGACGTCATTACACATTAATCCTGTTACTTTCTTAATTCTGACCTACTTTTACCATTTCCTAACCTAGATTCAAAAAGTCGAAGTGTTTGTTTACAACCACTTTGATAAGGAAAAATCTCATACCTTTGGTGAGGGCGTGGATGGCCAGTTTGACCTTCGAAAAGTTCCCACAGCCGATCTGACCACGGACTTTGTAGAAGCCCACCCTTCTGCCCACCATCAGCTCCTTTATGGTGTCTTCGTCTTTGCACATTTCCAGCGTTAATTTTTCCAGGGGTGTCAGGCGCTTGGAAGGGTCTTCCTCTTCCTCCTCTGACCCACATTCTGAGCTGTCCGTCAGGGTGTAGAGATTGTGCCGATGCACCTGTGGCGACACCTGAATTGTGCTTGCAGGCATTTTGCAGCTGCTTAAGACTAAAAAACAGGAACCAACAGTAACCAAGAAGCAAATTAGTTACAGCGCACAATATTTGCTTGCATGCATAGAAATGAATGTGCGATACATAAAAACATCTAATCTTCTTGTTCTATAAGAAAAAAAATATATATAAGCAGTACAGCAGTGAATTATGTGAAATTGTTCTTTAACAAACAGAATCAAAATGTATAGCTGGCATGAACATATAACTGCAGCCCATGCTAACGCTAATCACATAGACTTACTTCACCTTGTTAATCATTTTATATTGTCTATTTCAGCATTCAATACACTTCAACAACATTTTAAAAGTTAACAAGCATGTTGACAAGCTTTGTTGACTAAATTAGAACACTACACAACATTAGAAAATGTAAAATCATTTATCTCACCGTTGTGCTCTCGCAGTAGACTAATGCATGGCTGCTTTTCTTTTTTATAGGATCAGAAGTCAAAGAATATCTCCACATGTTTATATTTTAAGATCTGATCTAAATAAGTCAGAGTTATAATATTG
This sequence comes from Gila orcuttii, assembly GCA_026230005.1. NCBI lineage: Eukaryota > Metazoa > Chordata > Actinopteri > Cypriniformes > Leuciscidae > Gila > Gila orcuttii. The sequence goes on from JAPDVR010000014.1 coordinate 31,616,277, forward strand.
AACTTCTTTTGCAGGTTAATAAAATAGTCACATTAAGTTATTGTAAAGGTCAAGTAAGACCAATATGTAGATGTTCATTTTAACTGCCCTGTTCTGTAACTGCATGAATAAAAATCACTGATGTAGTTTCTCCTCAATAGTCTTCCTGTCTCCAGGGAAGTCTTCAGCTCTCTCTCTGTCCATCACGTTGTCAAAGTGAAACAGAACATCCTGGTATCATGTTTCCTAATCTGCCAGCTTTATTTAGAGCTACCTTAATCCTCTCTGCTGTCTGAGACGATGCCTGTGATAAACAAAAGGCAAGAACCACTGCGAAAGGAGGGTGAATAACTGGCAAACACGTGCATCACTGATTCTTTTAAAGTACTCATGGGATATATTGTTATGTTTGTGCTGGTGGGATACAATCATACAGGAGGTCAGGAGACCCTAGATGTGATCGTCAGTGATCTTAATGAGGCTGATCTTTGACCGTACAGACGTTATGTAACAGCATTACTAATGAGATTACTCCAGGCCCTCCTTGACACATCAAGGGGTTTGGCCGATACTATAATTATTACTAGTCCGCCAGCCTCTCAATGTGAATGATAAGGCTTCACGTTCTCATTCTGGAGAGCATGTGTGCCGCTTGTGATGGAAAGAATTGCTAAAATTGAAATAAAACAATAAAAAAAATTGATTAAAGAACTAAACAAAAATTTTAAAATGTGCTTAAAGGGTAACTAAACCCCTGGTCGGAGCCTGACTCCACCCACTGCCAATATTTGAAAAATGCTGAAAAAGTGGGCAGAGCCCAGCAGAGATAGAGGGGACGAACAGAGGGCGGGCCTGAGCGGGGGGGTGTGCACCTGAGACCCGCAGTGACAGATTAATTGACAGCTGCTGTCAAACTTGCTAAAATGGAGCGCGACTGGAGTGATAGAGCGGTCATTTGAAGTCGAGGACTTCTCTCCCCCAACTTCACCTGAAGTGGAGGATGTTGAATTGTCTGTGGACACAGGCATATCAATTCGAGTCGCTGGCTCAAACTGTTATTCAGTCTTATGTCTTAGTCATTTTGAGGTAATTCTTTCCAGGATTATTATTACTATTACGTTCAGTATATTTTGCTGCTATGTGGAAAAAATATCCATAATGAAATTCTAGATGGCGCAGGCTGATTGGTTCCTGCTGCATCAGTAGCCAATGAAATCGCTGCTCAACCTTGCTACTGTTCAGCATTGGCCATAGCAGTGCAGCATGCATCAGAGACCCTCCACCTTCCCCAGCTCCACCTGTATAGATTTGCTACAGGTAAATCATGTATGCTATATTGTGCAGCAGCAGCATGTCTTGCTCACAGCCATAGTTCAAATTACAGGGGGTATTGGGGGTGCAACCCCCCTAGATGAGACTTGGACCCTCCCAAAAGGGATGAAAATAATAATTTGTGGGGTACTGAAAAATTGTAATAAAATAGAATGTTAGCCTATCCAAAATTGTATGTATTTAAATGCAGTATTACCATCACATACTAACAATTCAGGAAATAATCTAATAATCTAACAATCTAATGAAATACGATTTTCAAACCCTCACTCCCCATTGGGCTGTACCATTTCTCTGGTACGTTCAGACTGTGTTCTTTGATATCACTTCACTAGCTGTCGAAATGTATGTACCTGGTGTGTCAGTGAAAGATTTAGAGTAAGTGGCTGAATCAACTTTAATCTCTGCCTATAGTTTTGACTGCCATGTACAGTATATCATCATGCGTTGTGCTTTGTGGTAAATGTTATGAGCAGCTCATCATCTAAACAGGTTTTCAGAACTGTCTTAATGTGGTTGTTCATAGTGTTTCTCTCATCTATAATGAAGTCATAGTCTAGCTAGCTAGCTAGCTAAAAGTTCACGCAGCTCCTGAAGCTCTCTGTACCAAACAAATATTGTCCGTATCTTGGTGAAACTAAGGCAAGAATGGTTGCATTAATGCAAGCAGTTGTTTATTATCTCACGGACAAGGTTGTTGGATGGAAACGTGCTCAAATGTGTGTGTTTGAACTGCTGCAGAAGCTTTCACAGAATTTCGCATATAGATTAGTGGTTCTCGTGTGTAAGCCTATATAAAATGGAGGGTGACGTCACCAGTCGAAATAGCTGTACCCCCCGAAGCTCACGGTATAATTCGGGGTATGTATAACACGGTGTATGTATTGGCAGTAGCAACTTAGTCCTGTACTTGCTCTGTAGCAGCAGAAATAACAACAGCAGCAGCAACAACCGTTGCAGATCTACTCCGAGAAGACTGAACATATCAACAGGGCATATCCATTACATTACCAAACACTCCAAAAGTTGTCATGAAATAACTAAAAATACTAACTTAAAATTATAACTGGACTAAAACAAAAATGATTTAGAAACATTGACAAAGACAAATTAACTAAAAGTTAATAACTAAACATTTTAAATTACTACAATTCCACTGATTATGTTGCATGCAATAACGTCTGCATTATTTTCAATGCATTAGATTTAAATTCCTGTTACAGTTGGGCTGCTGAGTGATTTAAACTGTACTTAAAAAGTAATTTATTTCAATAGTCTGATTCTTTGAATGAACCAGCATTTTCCTGGTATTTGATGTCACGAGGCACTTCCTTTGTGTATTTGCGTGCATGTACATGTCTGTGTATCTGAGCAAGGCACTGAATTGTCAACGTCTCTATTGATGAGATTACAAGCTTTATCTGGAACATGGCCGTTGTGTTTACAGGTGTGCGGACGACATGCAAGAGCACTCAGGCCATAATCTCCCTGAAGTCCGTGTCACCTGCCACTGCACTCCTTTTTAATTACCTCTCACATAACACTCTTCACAGCTATATGTTCATAAATGCACATTTAATTAAATTAAGAACATAACACAGAACGTAATTGAAAAAGATTTAGCATATATTCCAGGGGAAATGCTTTTTTAAATAAATACAACTGTCAAACACAAACAGGTGGATGAAGTTGGCCCTCAAGTTACAATGGACAGATCATAAGAGGTTTTCAGTTTTTCCTCCTCTTCAGGCGAGGGTCCATCAATCCGTAAAGGCTCTGCTGTTCCAGCTCTCTCACCCTCTGACGCAGAACCTCGATCTCTTTGTTTTTCTCATCCTGAATGAACTGGAGCTTCTGAAGTCACAAAAACAACGATACAAAAAAGAGGTAGAAATAAAGGTGTAATCATAAACCTTGCTTTCCACAATGCTATGAGGTGTTTTGACGGGCGCTGCAGTATGACTCACTCTTTTAAAGATGTTCTGTGGATGAGGAGCAGAGGCTTGTGTTTGTGGATGACTCTTTGCAGACATGCTCTGGGCCCTTGCAAGCTTAGCACCAAACTGCAAATGGATGAAACATTTTTACAGCCATAAAACTAAAACAAACATTAAATAATGTATATGATTTAATAGTGTATTAAAACTACTAAAGTTTAATTTATTTACAAAATTAGGTTACTGAATTAAATTCTACCTCCATTTGAAGTTTAATGGTTTGGCTTTGCTTTTCTTTCTCCTTCTCTCTCATCTGCCTTCTCATCTCCTCCAAAGCGCGTTCATTTCTCTCATGAGTCACTTTCAGATCAGTATCTTTAGCATCCACTTAGAAAACAAGATATAAATGTTTCTGAATGTAACTTCTTCAAAAATCTTTTTGAATGTATAATCCTGTTTAACTGTATCTATACTGGACAGTAGCTATACTAGCTGTCTCATCTGTTTTATTTATTACTGTTGATACTGTAAGGATGGTAGATAAAAAGTGTTGTGATTTTCACTCACATTTCCTTTGTGCTTCTTTTTCACGGTCTTCCAACTCCCTCTGGTGTTGATCTCGCAGCGCTTTCATTTCAGCTGCCAGTCTTTGAAGCCGAGTCTTGCTTTCCTACAACCACACAGGGGGATAATAAAGCTCCAATAACAAACACAAAAACGTGTTGCAATTTTATGCTTATGCCAGCAGTAATTGAATACAGCCCCATCTTACCTCTATTTGAGCTTCATTTTCTTTCTTCATCTGAAGAGCTTCATTTTTCAGCCTTTCATTTTCAACTAGAAAGTGTTGTGATCATTCATGCACATTTTAATTTGGATTGGATTACACTGAAATGTAGTGTGTTATATTAAAGGGACAGTTGAAAATTATGTCATAATTTACTCACCCTTAAAGTGATACTCCACTTTTTTGGGAAATAGGCTCATTTTACAACTCCCCAGAGTTAAACTGTTGAGTTTTACCGTTTTTGAATCCATTCAGCCGATCTCCGGTTCTGGCGGTACCACTTTTAGCATAGCTTAGCATACATCATTGAAGTGGACAAGACCATTAGCATTTCTCAAAAAAAAAAAATGACCAAAGTGTTTCGATATTTTTCCTATTTAAAACTTGAAAAAAATAAAAAATCGTGCACTAAGACCGACGGAAAATGTAAAGTTGCGATTTTCTAGGTTGATATGGCTAGGAACTATACTCTCATTCCTGCGTAATAATCAAGAAACTTTACTGCCGTACCATGAGTGCAGCAGGCGTAATGATATGACGCAGCGCATGAAAATAGGCTACCTTCCGTCAACTGCGCTGCGTCATATCATTACGCCTGCTGCACTCATGAAAAATATCATGTCCTATTTCCTTAAATAGGAAAAATATCGAAACACTTTGGTCATTTTTTTTTTTTTGAGAAATGCTAATGATCTTTTCCACTTCAATGATGTATGCTAAGCTATACATACTATAGCAAATAGCAAAAATACTATAGAAGTCAATGGGCCCCACAAATGTTTGGTTACTGACATTTTTCAAAATATCTTCTTTTGTGTTCAGCAGAGTAAAGACATTTATACAGGTTTGAAAAAACTTGAGGATGAGTAAATTATGACAGAATTTTCATTTTGGGGTGAACTATCCCTTTAAGAGAACAGTAGCTAGCCTTCGAGTTAAGATGATTTCTCTACCTCTCAGGTCACACTGTTGCTGTAAGGTGTATTGTAGACCTTTGACAGTTTCCAAAAGTCCATCTCTCTCTGTAGAAGAAAGTAAACCATGTCAACTGTGTTATTATATTATATATACTGCATTAATTAACGGGATAACTTTAAGTAGAAAGAGTTCAAATTACTATATTGCAATTCAAGTATGGGGATAGAAATGTAAACCCTAAAATTCACATATAAACACATTAAACAACTGAAAAACTTCAACATTTCTACAATTACACCGCCAGATGGCAGCAGAGTTCAATTTTTCCCAATTCTTTGGCGAATACCTTATTTTATATCCATATATATTTATTGTCTTACCTTCAGTTAAATGTTTCTCCTTGTTTTGTGCGAGTTTTAGAAATCTGCTAGTCTCGTCCAGTTGTATTTCAAGAGTACTATTTTCCCCTCTCATCTCCGTAATTTTCTTAATCACACAAAACTCGGGTAATTTAACAGTTAACGTTACCTCAGAACTAGACATTCACAGAGCTTTTATAACAACGTTCTTCACAAAGGTTATTTTAATATCTTAAATATACATTTAGAGGCCTTACATTCTCCAGTTGGATGAAATCTTTCACAAGTTTAGTCAAGTCGACGGCAGTAAGCTTTTTCATCTTGGCCAGCGTTTAACTAGGCTATAGGCAGCAACAATTAGATATATTTGACGCTTAGTCGTCACTTTGAGGACAAATTATAGTAAATATTGTATGCTAAACGACTTTCTCAATGTATATTACGGGTGTGTTTTCAGGATAAACACATGGAAAGAAGCATGTGTGTGAAATACAGTAATAATGATTTCGAATTATCAACCACCTGATCCCTGGTAGTAGTATACAGAAAAGTCTTAAAGGGATAGTTCACCCAAAAATGAAAATTAGCCCATGATTTACTCACCCTGAAGCCATCTTAGGTGTATATGACATTCTTCTTTCAGATGAATACAATCGCAGTTATATTTTTAAAAGGGTCCTGGCTCTTCCAAGCTTTAATGGGAGTGAATGAGTCTATGTATTTGGAAGTCCATCAAAGCGCATCCATTCATGATTAAAGTGCTTCACGCGTCTCCGGGGGTAATAAAGGCTGAAGCAAAGCGATGCGTTTGTGTGAGAAAATATCCATATTTAAAACTTTATCGACTAAAATAACTAGCTTCAGGCAGACGGCCTAAGTCGACTTACGCCAAAAAAGTAACCCTTGAACTTGATGCACAACGTAATGACGAACGCGGTTGCCCAGCCCTGTTTGTTTGAACCACGAGAGGCGTCAAAGCTTACGCTACTCCTACATCATACATCGTCAAGTGTTACTCTTTGGCAAAAGTCGACTTGTGTTGGCTGAGAGTATAACGGGAGTTGTAGGTCACAGAGTGCAAAACCAGTTTTTCTTAGTTCACTGCTATTTTATTTTGAGATATCGCTTATAATACAAAGTTAAAAACATCCCTTTTGAAATGATAAACAATACTGAACCAAGCCCCAAACACCACTAGACAACCACGCTAACAAAAAACACATCTTAAAGGGGTCATCGGATGCCCGTTTTCCACTATGATTCTTTATGGTCTTCATGTAAAGTTTGTAACATACTTTGGTTTAAGTTCCTCAATGGTTGTGTAAAACAACATCCTTTTTCGGTGTTTCTGTGTTTTTCAGCGACCCGTTTCGGTGCATGTCTCTTTAAATGATAATGAGCAACTGCTTACCCCACCCCTCTCTTTCGTGGGGCGTGTCCACACAAGACACATAAAGTGCTGCCTTGGTGGGCAGTATAAAAATGGCTGAGGGGGAAATATTGCTCAGAAAATCCAAATGGCTTGATTATTGAGAGTGTTTAGACTTTTTGAGGATAAAAAAAAAAGGAGTGAATGGATTTTTTTCATTGTATGGTGGTTGTGTCCACACACTGCAAAGATACATTTATATGCAAACACCATATAAAAGTGAATTTTGCATCCGATGACCCTTTTAGAACTAAAACTAAAACTATAGTTTTAGCTGGTTTATGGTCTTTCAGCCTGGCCAAGCTGGTGTTTAGCTGCTCGGAAATCTGGTCTCCCTTGAAAAGTGGCCAAAACCAATCTAAGACCAAACTGATAGACCAGGAAACCAGTTCAGCCGGTTTTAGCCCTTGTGCATCAATTAAAAAGTTACACATAGCTACATAGAGGACAAAAATGTCCACGTCAAAAAACTGTCATAAAAATTTGATTCTTGGGAGCACAGACTTCAGTTTGGTATCGTAGATTATTGCCGAAGTAAAAAAAAATGAATAAGTAAATCCCAAAAAAGTTATATAGGTTTAAGTTTATGAAAATTATTTATGAACATTATTTTATATAAAATATATATTTTATGAAACAAGTTGAACTCTAAAACGGCTAGAAAATCAAAGCCATAAATCTGGCTAAAAAATTGTTCCAAATATGAGGTTGTTATCTAAAAAAATGAGCTTTCAGTAAGATTTTGTTTGGGCGCAGTAACCGATTTTCCCCATTGGATGCCAGCAAAACTCCACTGGTGCACACAGTAATTGGATTTGTTATTTGCAGTTTAGTTTTTCTCTTTCAATATTACAAACACTCACAAACACACACATTTTTTTTTACAACACACATACTAACCACACTCTGACATCCATACCAACACACCCACACAAATATTGTTACATAATCTATCCAATTGGCTCTATAATATGCCAAAGCAGAAAACAGGAATAAAGCGAGTATTTGCTTTATAGGCCAAACCTGAAAAAATGGCACCATCTGATAAAAAATAGTAAAAATTTAAATTTTGAAGCCTTGCCAACAGAATGAAAGCCTGTTAACCAAGATTGCATCATTGTATAGTTAAATGGCCCTGGGATAAAAAATTGCAGTTTTAATGGGTTTTAATGGGGCCATTTTTGTCAAAATGACGCTAAGAAGGATTATTTTGTGTACCTAGTGCAAAATAAAAAAAATTTAAAGGAAATGGGGTGAAACATTAAAATTCCAATAAAAATACACACCTGTGGCAAATTTTATACAGTTAGCATTAACACAGACAAAGTTATCAAAAAAACAACAACTGAAAAAGCCAAAAATGTCCACAAGGATGCACAAGGGTTAAGCTGTTTTTGTTTGTTTGTTTGTTGTTTTTTCAGCAAAGTTGGCTAGTCGTGAAACAATATTGATCATATATACATATTGTGGCACTGAGGACAAAAGCCTGTAACAGTTCACATAAACATAAGAATCCCTCTTGATATAAATGTGTAACATTGTTTTTTAACACTGATGATAGAATCTTAATAGGCACATATTGGTGGTTTAGTTCTCTGAAAACAAACTATAAACACGCACAAAATAATACAGCAATATAACTGTTATACAACTGCATGTGAGAGCATAATGTATACTTCTGCTCCATGTCTGCTCAAAATAACCTCTGAAGCTGTTAACCCTCCAAATTAGGAGAATAAAGAAAAGACTCCAGGCCTTATACAGTCCACTATTAGCTTGCCAAAAGATTTGTTTCATGACATACATTCCCCTGGAGAAGGCTTGGATCATGGATCCACGTCTTGTTCGATGTTGGCTAACCATGTCAGACGCCACATGCACAAAGAACAAACGTACTCCACTTTTAGTTAGGGGTAATGTTGTCGAGTAGGTCAGGAGTCAAGTATCCTTCAGGAGTGGGCAAATTCTTCACCGCTGCCTTCTGTGGGGCGGTTGGTGTATTTGGTTTCAGGAAGAGACTGTTTTTCCAATCCACCCCATCTACCAAAGTGTACTCTGGAGTGGTGGGCTTTGAAAGGGTGGGAAATGCAGTAGACAGAGAGGACGTGTTCGTCTCAGGGCTCAGGTTTTGAATGTCTCTGGATGCACTGTGTTGTTCTTGACTCTGTGATTGGTCTGTAATAGGTGGGTTTGGTTTATCGAGGTGGGCGCTGATTGCACTGGCAACAAGCTCGGAGGTGTAGCCTCTTTCGTCAGGGATCACCACCAACTGTTGGATTTCTTTTCTCTTATTGTTGTCTTTATCCTTCTGAGTTTCATTATGACAGGTGTTCATTCTTTCTTGCTCTTCCAGAGAAAGCACAGCTTCACCACGCTGGGTGACGTCACTCACTTGTGAGTAAAGGCTGTTAGACCAGGTTGTGTCTTGTGGACAGACGGCTGCAGGTTGCGGTGGCCCAGAGTGTGTACGTGACAACGGGTGGAAACCGTCGTGGCAACTGGTTGAAGGGTGATGTAGATCCGTTTGATCGTGATCTGACAGGTCCGGATCACAGCAGCTAGCCCGTCCCGAATCATCATCCCTGAAACTACTGGACATTTGAGGCGAGTCAGAAACCGGAGAGTCGATAAGGAGCTCTTCTTCGCTCTCGTGTGGTTCGTCGATGTCCACCTCTATGAACTCTACCCAAGGATCATTGCTGTACAGTTCTGGCCGCAAGCCCGGGTGGGTGCTTAAGATTGATGTGAATTCACTCAGCTGACCTTTCTTTGGAGAAATGAACCAAACAGAAAAGCTTTAATTTGTAGCCCCTAAGCGTTCAACAAAATGAATGTGAAGTCACATACCTGTAAAAGCACAGGGTCAATCCCTTTGATTTTTGGTCCGGGGACTGGCGGCAGGAAAATCACCATTAGCCTACAACAGAAATCAGGCCACACTTAAGTTAAAGCTTTTCTTTGAGTAGCCAAATGGCCAACTATGCAGTTTTCTATACGGTATATTCCATAAAAAATAATCAGAAAGGATGCATAAACTGATCAAAAGTGACAATAAAGACTTTTACATTGTTAGAAAAGATTTCTATTTCAATTAAATGCTGTTCTTTTGAACTTTATATTCATCAAAAAAATCCTTTAAAAAAATGATCAAGGTTTCCACAAAAAACGCAAGGTCTCGAGACGTTTTTTAAAAGTTGAATTTGTTTTAACTTAAGCGCCACGTTTTTAGAATGTGGTGTCATGCGCGAGGCGCTACAAAAGACGTGACGGTCGTACACCTCCGTCTAGCGCGTGTTTAAAATAATGGAAAAGTAGCACAGTAGAATGGAAAAATGCATTCTATGTGAACGACCCCTTAGTGAGCATAAGAGATTTCAACATTCAACCTTTTGAACAGTAGGCCTAGTGAGAATATTAATATATTTTGAGAGAAATACACATTCCTACCAGTTATAAATGAGAATCGGTCTTGCCTGACTTTGAATTTGCCTATATTGAGGTCTTGAATGTAGTACAGTGGAATTCAGTTGTAATTTATTGTGTGTTTTAGTTGTAATGCAATAAAAGAATAAACTAATAAATGCAGTAAAACATTAAAAGGTAATGCAGGAAAATGAAAGGACAGAGGAAACTAATAAGTGTTTAGATAGGAATGCCAGAGTAAATCATTGTATTTATACATAATGCTGTTAGATTTCCTTTACACTGTTATATATCAGAGCATGTACTTACTTATGTTGACGTGAAACTACAATCAGCATCAAGATAATTGCGACACCAACAGCAGAGAAGACAAGCACAGGTGTAATTGGAATTCCTGATTCTGAAAATGAAAGGAGACGTTCAAAACATCACTGAAAAAAAACTTCCTTCCTTCCTTCCTTCCTTTCAAAACCTACAAACCGGTAGATCTTTAATCTGACCTTTGTTAGGAATGAGAATGAAGATGGAGTCACTGAAGACACCAAAATCGTAGCCTCTCATTTTTGACCTGACTCTGACTTCATATTCAGTGTTGCTGCAGAGACCATAGACATACGCCTGTGTGTCTTTGCTATTCTCCAGCTGTAGAGAGACAAAGAAAGCTAAGACACATCATAACACTCCAACCTTGAAGCCTTGAAGATATTGTGTTCCAAACATGGTCTTATTATGTCTGCAAAATCCAGGTCATAGTCTTTACCATGGTGAATCAAATGTAAATGCAAATTACTTTTAATAAAGCTTCAGAGGAACATTTGACTTCAAGTCTGTTTCTCATTAGGAGCAGATTAGAAATCTGGATGTGATGATTACACAACGTTGCGTGAGACTCACTGAGATCCACTGGTCTGAACCCTTTTTTCTGTACTGTGTCTCATAAACCAGCAACATCCATCCTGTCTTTACATTCTCTGCAGCAGACGGAGGAGGATCCCAGCTCACAACCACATCAGAGATTAAACCAGATGAGCTCAGACTCAAAAGAGTCCAGTTTAGTCCTACAGGCGGATCTGGAAACACTGAGAAAATAATGAACATCTATGAATAAATGGAACATGTTTGCAGGTATTTTGCCTTTTAATGCAATGAAAAGGGGGGTTTAGTTATCGAGAGGAAAATAAGACTGGTGGGAATGTTTAGTTAAAAGTGCATCATCCTCTCTTAAGAATGTATTATTGAAAATATATTTTGGACAATATAAATATATCTGGTAACAGTTTAGTTTAGGGTCCAGTTCTCACTATTAACTACAGCTTTTTAGCATAAATATTATTAGGATATTGGCTGTTTATTAGTACTTATAAAGCACATATTAATGCCTTATTCTGCCAGACCATATTCTACATCCCTAATCCAATACCTAAACTTAACAACTACCTTACGAACTACAAATAAGCAGTAATAAGGAGTTTATAGAGGCAAAAGTCAGAGTTAATAGTAAGTTAATAGTGAGAATTGGACCCTAATCTGAAGTGTTCATATATTTATATAGAAAATGTATAGAAAAAATTAACAAATAAGTAACTAAAACTTATTGAAAATACATTTATAAAAACCTACATGTATATATGCATGTATAAATATATATGTGAAAAAATTTAGCAAATATTTGTTGGCCACAAGGGATTGTATACTTGAAAGCATGCCAAGACAGAAAAGACTAAAGAGCCGGGGTTTGTGTTTGCCACATGGCTTACCAATGTCCTCCACGTTGAAAGATTTTTCATCATAAACAACATCAAGAGAGCGTGAACGCAGCTGTATTGCGTAAGTGTACCATATAACAGTATTACTGGAATCAAAGTAGCATTCATTCCTCAAGGAGCTGTAACTTGGACATTCACTCCATTTTCTCTCACTTTTCTCAGAATCCCTGCAGACATGTGGGAAATTGGTGATCATTATTAGAAGAACAGTCATACTCATTTGTCATCAACTGACTGCTATAGACTGATTGTAACTTGCATTAATTCTCTTTTACTTGTAGGTGCAAGAGAGTTATGTTACCAAATAATACCAATGATCATGCAGTTTTTTATATATTAATACTGCATTTTATTCTATGATGTACTATGATTACTAATTACTTTTCTAAGATGTAGAAAAGTCTCAGATCCTCAAGTTCTTTGCTGTTCTCTAAGGATGCAGTCTCCCACTGACAATGGAAAGTCATCAGCTCTCGAGAAAAGCATCCAGTCAGACGAGGCAAAGTTGAAGTTTGACCTGCAAAGAATGGGAAAAAATGGCATAGCCCATAAACCCTTGCTGGCATTGAACATACTTGGCTTGGTTTCCAAGAAGTCTGATGGACCAGAAAAACATAATTATGACATGTTTCACTGCATCAGCTTCCTATACAGCAAAATAAACATTTCAAAAGATATATGAACATGGCATCAATAAGTTCTATATTATAATGCTTTTTTTTTTCTTGCAATTCATAAATTATAAGGAATATGGTTATTTTTTATGCAAAAGTTTAAAAATGTGTGCTATCATGCACATCTGAGAATGATCAAATGTTTTAAAGCTAAAATAATATTCTGAAAAAGGGAAAAGATTCTGTGAATGTCCTTCAGTTTAAATCAGTTTAGGACTAACAGGATGTAACATAAATCCCAGTTGGGCTATAACTGTCAGCTGTGTTTTCCTGGAAATGTGTGCAGGCATTTTTCACATGTAGAAGAATATGAGTGGCAGAGCAGCAGTTATTGCCTGCAAGCTCTTTGAAAGGCTCTCCCCGAACTGCTCAGATGACAACATTTAGACAGCAATTCTGATAAAACTTTAATTGACAATTTAAAGTAACAGCTAAATTTAAAAATGGTTCCCAATGGTACGATTCATCTCAAAGTAGTGTGTAATGGAAGAATGACTGAGGATTTATTTCTAGGCCACAACATCTGTGTGGTCTGGTTATTTACACTCCCAGTGTTTTTTTCAGTTCATTCATTTACATTACATTTAATCATTTTGCAGACGCTTTTATCCAAAATACTATTCTTCATCGTCTCTTATTTTGTCGTTTTTTTCCCCTAGGAAAAACAGAGGAATGATTATTAAGAGCCATCATGCTAGTTTGGCTTGTGAACTGGACATGTTTGAGTTTGTCTGTTTAGGGCAGGGGTGGACGAAATCTTATTTCACGATAACAATATATATATCATGATATAGTCATTTTTATATTATTTCATTTTCATTATTACATTATAATATTTTATTTTTTATTCAAAAATATGAATTAAATTAAGTTTTCAGGTACAATAGGTTTGTTTAACATGTAGTTAGAAATAGTACAGAAATTGAATAAGCAAATGCTGGGGGGTGGGGGTCTTCCCTGTATGAATTAAATATAAAATTATTATTATTAAAACTGCAAAAGTTATTCAGTCAAGAGCAGTACATTTTTATCACTTTTGTTGATAACGATTAATGACACAGAGAGCAGCAGGTTTATTAGGTTTCTGTCACTTTATGACCGAATGCACGGATCCAATATAATGATTAACATCCGGTTTACACCCAACTGTTTACTTTCACTTGATTTATTCATGTTTACATGAATACTCCACACGATGAGCATTTTGACATAATTGAGTTTGTATTCGACCATTCAAGCGCAATAAGACATGAAAGAGAACTGAATTCGTGATCACATGCGGATAGTTCCCTTTCGAAGGGAACTCAACAATACGTCAACGACGTTATGGGGAACGCCTCAGGCGTGACAGGTGTCTGAAATCACTATCAAATCACGTCAATCATATTGACCGGTGACAGCCCGTGAATCATTAGCGTGAATGATTAACGTGCGACCTGGAAGTATAAAGGGGCGCCTTGCACACATGACAAATCATCTCATCGTCTTCAGGGACTGTCTGTTTGAAAACGCTACTCAATGAAACGGTAAGAAAATTAAATGTACAGCACACGAGTGTGCTTTTCCTGCCTGGGAGAAGAGCACGCATGGGAGGTTCTCGAGGGAATCCTCTGTGTGAACTGTGAGCGTTTTTCTCTTAAAACGCTCCGCTCTCGTCTGGCCCTCTTCTCGAGTGAAGGGGGTTCAACGTCTGGTCCTCGTGGTCCCGCTCGTGCCGAGGCAGAGCGGCGACTTGCATCATGGGCTTCCAGATAGAGCTCGTCGATCATCTTGAGAGTACTGTAAACCTCTAAGATGATTCGACGGCTGACGAGGGCGAACTGCAGGTCGATGATGAGGATTTTTCACCGACAGTTTCCTGCAGTTGCTGCTCTTCAGGACGAGCAGGAGATGGCTGAGGAGGTTTATAATCAGGTAGATCCTGAACCCCCTCAGCCACCCTGCCCCGTGTATGCAGGTCTGGTGGATGTTGTGGAGCACGCCGCCAACAGGCTGTAGCTGCCATGGCAACGCGCTAGAGGAGAGACCGCTCGCGGTAGGCTCGGCGATCGGTTTCTCCCCGGCCATACACCACCAGCTCAGGTGAGCCTTCCATTCCTTCCTGATCTTCACACAGAGATCTAGAGGGCATGGAAGAGCCCATACTCTGCCAGTATTCACTGACATCAGCGGGTTAATTTCGCTGATGTTGAGGGGATCGCAGAGCATGGGTATGTGTCGATGCCGCCCATTTGAAGAGTCGTTTGCGAACTATCTCGTGTCTGGGCAGGCGTCGACACTGAGAGCTCCATTTCTGCCATCCAAACCGCTAAAGACAACAGCGCGTTTGAATGGCAGAGCATACACGGCAGCAGTTCAGGCTGGTGCTTCCCTGCACACCATGGCGGTGCTGCAGGCATACCAGGCCGACCTGCTGCAGGATCTCGACCAGGGGGCAGGGATGTCCCCTGAGGCGGTTACTGAGCCGCGCCGAACCACGGTTCTTGGGCTCCGGGCCACCAAACAGACTGCTGCCACGATCAGTCGGTCGATGGCACACGTGGCGGCGATGGTGGCCACGCAGAGACAGCTTTGGTTAAACCTGGCCGACGTTGAGGAGAAAGAGAAGGCCTTTCTCCTCGATTCGTCGGTTTCGCCCTCTGAACTCTTTGGCCCCTCCGTGGAGGCGGTGCTTGGGAAGTTCAGGGAGGCGAAGGCGCGCTCAGCTGCTTTTAGGACCTGCATACCGCTGAGATCCGGTTCCACGCCCAGGCAGGCGGGAGGGCCTGGCCCTTCACGGTCTGAGGACCGTAGACAGGGCCAGAGAGCCAGTGTCGCCTCTCGTGCGCCCCCTCCGTGGAGGAACAGGGCGCAGAAAAGGCGTGACTCCCGCAAGAAGAGGGATCTGAGGGAGGTTATCCAGCACAAGCGTATACAGCGTCACTGATGGATAATCTCCCCGGAGGGCTTCATTAAAAAGAAATCCAGCCCTCTCCTCTCTTCTGACTCCCCAGACGTTCATTACATCAGGCCTGGGGCTGGGCCTGTGATAAGAACGATGTTCCAATGGCCCGCCTAGGCTTGGTTAGTAGAAACGCCTCTTTCAGGCATGTAAAGTGGGGACCCCAGGTTCATAAAGAACTATCTGGCGAGTCTTCACTCTGCATGCCGCAGGTGAGCTGACTGGTCTTTTCAAGAGTAAATTTTTGTGAATTAAAATTCCAAAATGTATCTCTCTACAGACCTCGTTCCCTGTATAGAGCTATGGGGTCATGTCATTTGCCATGTCATCAGGTAATAAGGTAAGAGAGTTTCCTGGATTATTAGGGCCCTGAAGTTCCCCATTAGGTGGCCAGAACGATAACTATGTTAGCCTTCGGGCTGTTAGCCACCTCAGGGTAGTGTAGTTGGTCTCTCTCTTAGAATTTGTTACTTAGAGTGTTGACTGACGCTAGAGCTTCAGATAGATCTTATGTCCGGCCCACGGGTCCGTTTGACTTCGACTGAGTATTTCGCCCCTTGAGCTCTGTTTGGGTTTTCATTAGGCTCAGCGATCTACAGCCTTTGTATGGAATAATACAGACTATATTCTTTAGTAAGGCTGTGGCTCCTCCGAGCCCTCAGATAGATCTATGCCTGCAGGCTGGCCCTCACCCTCTGTAGCTGGCCTAGGCTGTGCCAGGGATAATAAAGGCGCTCTGCAAAAAAATTTGCATTGCTTCCTCTGAACCTTCACTTTGTGAATGTAGGTTTCTAGCATCCCTGTATAAACAGCCTCCTCCCATGGGAGTCGTTAGGCCAAGGCCCGCCCCCTTCTCTGCATTCTGGGGTGACTAGAGTAATGCAGCGTGGTGCAGAGGATGGTTTGTAAGGACATGGTAGGCCTCAAACAGGCCTCCGTGGTATTTATGTCTTTATTGAGCAGGGTTAGGCCGTCTTTCGCTTCACGAAGAAGACTGGGTTTCCTGCCCGACCCTGCCATGCAGAACTGGCCTACGGATTTAGGCCGCCAGTTTAGGCTTCACTCACCTCGCTGAGCTACTGCTCGAGCACTAGGTTGTAGGTGGTTGGCTTTCATTCAAGCCCCACTCCCCTAGGTTGGGCACAGATACATTTCTGTCACCCCTAGAGCCGCTGGCAGGCCCGCACCCTGGTAACCTCAGGGTGAAGTGTGGGTATGAAGTATGAAGTTAGCTTCACTTCTTCTTTGGTCGAAGTACGCTCCCCTGAAGCCAGAGCATTGCCCTGAGCTGACGCCCATGCATAGATGGTAGGCCCCTGATTAACTGGGGCCTCCGTTGAGGCAGAGTGGCGTATGTTGTACTCCCCTTGTTTTGAGGGTGCTAGCTTTCTTGCGGAGTACACTGCCATGGGCAATGTGATTAGGCACCAGGATGCTGTAGGCGCTGTGTAAACAGCTTTTCTGCCAACGAAGGCTGCGCCATTAGGTAGTAGGCCTCAGCAGGCCTCCTTGATTGGACAGCCCCCTAGAGGGCACTGTAGGCCAGCTCACTTTACGTGGTTGGCCTTGGTGGTTCGGGCAGTTGACTCACTGATGGGTAGTAGGCCTTTAAACAGGCCTCCTCGGAGGTGAGTCCCAACATTGTGGGACATACCTTATAGCGCTACTGGAAGCCCATTAGTAAATTATGCTTGTGTAGTATGGTTCCCAACAGTGTACTTTATGGCAGAATATGACTTGCTATTAGCTAGTAGGCCCGACCAGGCCTCCCTGATAGGCGAGTCCCCAGCTGGCTGGCCTTAGCAGGCCACCTTATACTATCACCCGGACTCAGGGCTCGAAGCTACCAGTGGTTTTCAGGTTCCCTAGCCACATTCCCTAGAAGGGACCCCTTCTAATTGGAAGCTGTGGTTCCAGGCCCGGAGCCGGCCCAGGTAGACCTTTCATTTAACCATGTTTATGAAGGTTTTTCTGTGAGGCTGTAGCTTGGGCTATGACAGTAGGGAATGCTGTCACTGACAGCCCAGTGTGACCTGAGGGTGAGTGGTTCTAGCGTTTCATTTGAATTTGCTGGTTCTGACAGTTGTCACTGCCACTTGGCATGCACTCCCCTTAGCATGGCGGAGTTGGTATATCGTTCCCCATAACGTCGTTGACGTATTGTTGAGTTCCCTTCGAAAGGGAACGTCTCATGTTACGACTGTAACCTATGTTCCCTGAGAACAGGGAACGAGACAATACGTCTCCCTGCCATGCCTCGGGGCTTGCCTACCGTACAGTCCCTTTAGACGATAAGGTGATTTGTCATGTGTGCAAGGCGCCCCTTTATACTTCCAGGTCGCACGTTAATCATTCACGCTAATGATTCACGGGCTGTCGCCGGTCAATATGATTGACGTGATTTGATAGTGATTTCAGACACCTGTCACGCCTGAGGCGTTCCCCATAACGTCGTTGACGTATTGTTGAGTTCCCTGTTCTCAGGGAACATAGGTTACAGTCGTAACCTGAGACGTTTTCAGTCTGTGCGAGCACCGCACTTAGTTTTTTCACAGCTTATTGCGCTTAGCTCTTTTTAACATCAAGCAAGTCCCGCTCTTCATTGTCTCATTCATGCAGTTACGATCCCTTCCCTGTGTTTCCTGTGTTTGTTATCATGGACTCTTTTTTTGCAGTTCTGCGTTTCCATTGCTGCTTTGTTCACCGCATGGAATCTCCTGTTTGTTGTCTGGATTTACATTCATTGTTTTAATAAAATAGTCACTGCATTTGGGTCCTACTCTTGTTTCTCTGAAACAGCCATCGTAACAGAACACCAGACCACTTATGGGTCTCTGACAAGGAGAACAGCATTGAGGGCTATAAACTAATGAACTAATGAGTTACTATGGAACCTGACAAGGAGATGGGTGTGGTCAAATGAGTATCCATGGCAACAAACAAGGGAACAGAGCAGCAGGGAAACATGAGGTGAACAAAGCAACATTGTAAGCACAACACTTCGAAACAAGAGTGCATAACAACAAACACAGACAGGGATCGTGATTCGTTACACATGTGTTTTATCACTCTAAAGTGTCATTAGTGCGATGCTATGCGTGTATATTTACATACTACGATACACAGGACAGAGCAAAATCTCTAACGATAGGTATTTTATACCATCGCCACAATATATATCGTCATACCGCCCAGCTAATTTGGGTCATTGATGCATCAAAAGTATTCAATAACAAATTGTAACAGAGCAAAATCTTTTGCTTGATTTTAAAAGATTTGCAACCATGTATTCTCATGTTTGTGAGTTTGATTCAGGCTTGCATCTTGTGATAACACTCTGACTCTCAAAAAAAATTCAAATTTAAAACGCTGACTAGCAAATTACAATTTTTTCCTTGTGCAATAAATTAGCCATGCTATTTTATAGTCAGTATTTTATAGTCCGTTGTATACTGTATATGCATTTTTTTTATTAAATTGTTTGGAAACTAATACTCTGCCTGATAAAGGATAATAATTAATCAGAGCTGTCATTTCAGGAGAATATGTTCCCATAGAAACTAATGTATAGCACAAATAGCACCTGCAGAGTGATGTTGTTAAGCAAACATCCATTTCATAAAGCAACATGCATTCCCTCCCACTTACCACTGCCGCTATCACTCAGAAAACATTATGTTTGATAGAATTCATAATGGGCAGACCTGTTCAAGGCACAGTAGACTGTTTCAAAATGAAAGCATTAAATGGGCTTGTGAAGAACGGAAGTGTGGCGGTAACAGCCGAAAGAAAACTGAGCAGTGTAGTTCATTAATTTCATCCTAAGAGCCATGGAAAAATCCTGATTCCGGCTCAGATTGACTCAATTTGCTTAATACAGTTTCTCTGCAGCCTGCATTTGGAGTCCTGAAAATATTTTAAACTTAAGGATTTATTTGATTTCTTTTGTAAAAATCCAATCAGTATGCAGAGGTCCTATTGAGTATTTGCAGAAAGCCAAACAGCTACCTCAGTGTCTCACAATGGTGCCCAACTAATAGGGTGGAGCAATGGGTGGGTTGCTAAAGAAAACATCCTGTTTTCTTGCTGTTTGGCTACACTGTTGAACAACATGGCTCTTTAAGGAAAAAAATTGCTGAAAGTGGCAATTAGCCTATTTGTGTTGTTTTCTCTGAATGTTCCAAATTCAAACGCCTCAAGCAAGACATGTCACAATGGGCTAGTCCAAAAGACTGTATATCTAAAAAAAAAACTGCTAACCTTGTATTGTAGGAGGCACACTTTGTGTTGCCACAGCACTGGTGAACAAGATACAGATGAGAAGGGTGGTCTCCATGGTATAGTATAGTCCCTGTGAAAACCAAAATAAAGTCAAATATGAAATCTGTTAAAAGCCTACATTGAGAGTAATGGAAGCTAGCACTAGCTAATAGTCCTAAGTCTTCATTTTTCATCTTTACTTCAATTCAAACACAGTTAGGTCCATTTATTTCATTGCTGAATTCAATCAGTCCATGATACTGACAGGATTACAAAATCACAGTAAACAGTCTTCAGCCATCCATTTTAAACCAAAGGCTCTAGCCAGCGGTTGTGAAATATATCCCCACGACAACATGGGTCCGCTCCAATCTGCTTCTGGAAAACATCTTCTCAGAAATCCATGTATTGACTCTGCACTTCAGCTGCATGTGGATCCCAGCCCTTCTCTTTGAGATTAAAATGGCCTTCACACTCAGTGCAGCAGTACAGAGATAACAAACTCTCACTGAGGGTGAAGGGCTTGGTCCTTGAAAAAATGGGCACAGCCTGTTCTACAATGCCAAAGTGCATAATTAGGAAGTTGATAACAGAAGTGCTGTATGTTTGATATGGAGCTTACTGAAAGAAATCTGAGATAGTCTCTGCGCACATTTCTTATTTAACATGACAATACCACAAGTGACTATATATCATAACAATGAGCTACTGACATTGTAAAAAAAAGTAGTACAAAAATCTGTAGCCCTACTTGACCATGTACACTACATTTAAAGGGATAGTTCACCCAAAAATGAAAATTCTGTCAGTAATTACTCACCCTCATGTTGTTCCAACACCGTAAGACCTTCGTTCTTCTTCGGAACACAAATTAAGATATTTTTTATTAAACCTGAGAGCTGGATCACTCCTCCATAGGCTTCTAAGGGATTAAAACTTGCCGACGTACAACACTGAAGCACTACGCTATTATACTACGTGAATTGACTCGAGGCCCACAGAGAAGGAAATGAATAGTTGAAATAAAGTTGTTATTTTTGTTTTTTTTACGCACAAAAATTATTCTCGTCACTTGATAAACTTAAAATGGAGCCACTGTAGTCACTTGGACTATTTTAATGATGTCTTTAATAACTTTTCGGGGCCGGCAAGTTTCAATCCCTTAGAAGCCTATGGAGGAGTGATCCAGCCCTCAGGTTTAATCCAAAAATATAATTAATTTGTGTTCCGAAGATGAACGAAAGTCTTACGCGGTTGGAACAACATGAGGGTGAGTAATTACTGACAGAATTTTCATTTTTGGGTGAACTATCCCTTTAACACAGAGTTTGTGAGGGGAGAGTGTAGTTAGCCCTGAGCGAGAAACATGTGAGTTAATGGTTTGTGTTTTACTCACACAAATAAAGTGAAGATACATAACTCAGCAAGGAGTGAGTTTTTAAAAATCAAAGCTTCAGCAAGGAAATTGACATCTCTGTCGCTCCGCTCCACTGAAGTGTTCCAGTCCGGCTTTTAGTTTGCCAGTTGCTTGGTGACACAAAGAGCTTTAGTTTTTGGCTTCTTTTGGAACTATTTTCTTTGTTTGAGATTAAAAGTGTACAAATACTGTCCAAAAAAAATACTGAAAAACTATTCATGGACCTGTATAAAAGAAATATCACACTTGCAATCATGCCAAAGACAGAACTGCCATGCTGATATGTATTTTTACTCCAGTAATGTTGCTTAATTAAAAACGTATTGTATATGCTGTCATCCACATCTGGACATAATATGACGTGCTATGACGTAAACCTAAGTCCCTATATACACGTAGGCTATACATGATAAACATAGCCTAAACAAGTGTTCCAAACAGAAATACAGATAATGCAGTTAAAAACAACTTTACATGCTACATCTGTATGCTTTTTTTCCCTTTTTTGCCTTAAAAAGTTATATTTCCTTAAATTAATATTCCACATCAGCATCCACAATGATACAGAATGAATCCCACGTGTGTCTCATAACATTGAACTCACCTTTTAAAAGAGTGCGATACAGAAGTGTAGCCTATATCCTGTACTTCTATGAAAGTATTCCTCGCGGAAACTTCTTCGTATGACAGCTTGGTTAAATCAATCAATTTTTTTAGAAAGGTATCATAAATTAGCCCGGTGTTCGCTTCTGCTGCTTTGCCTAAAACGTGTGGACTGGACCTAGTCTGCTACACTCTCTGGTCATCTGGCTCCAGCATCCGTAACTTACTATAGTTTTTCTCTAAGGCGTTCGAATAAAGGCTCCAGTTTTCTTTGAAGCCCCCTGCGCAGGGAGCTTGTAAAGTAAACCCTTATACAGCAAGGCACTTAATCGGTTTACTGCATGTAGATTTTCGCATGCGAAAAATAAATGTACACGGGACTCCGCCCTAACAAGCGTCACAGTGTTTCCCACAACTGGTCTGTAAGGGGAAAAAATGCCACACGCGTTATTTATCACTGTGTTAATTTTTATAAACGCTCGCCTTTAAATACAGCGGAATACATCAATCGAGCATCGAGATTAATTATCTGAGCTTTCCTTCTAAAGCTACAAACATTGACAGTCATTTTCAGAATCACAGCTGTCGGTGTAATTAGGTTTTCACATAGGCATAGCCTTCATATCCATCCCCATAATGGCTATTATTGGCAGGTTTTGTGGTGTTGTTGTTGTGCTCTCCATATATAGGCACTTACACATGATAAACAATACAGGGTTGAATGGATACACGTGACTGGACTGGGACACGTGTTTAAGGGGTCTTGCAATATTACCCTTTAGACTCAGCCAGAACAAACGCATTTAGCCTAGTAAAAAAGTTTGTGTGGCAAAGTGAAAGATTTAAAAGTTAGGCGTTCTGTCAAGAAGGGCTTTAGTTGGCACACTTTTAAAACAGTGAATATTTTTCAAAGTCAATTTCTGTATAGCCTCTTTGTTCTGACTACAAAAAAGCTAATGCTTGCTTATTTATTGATTGATTTATTCATCACAACATAATAAGTATGAAACAGCAAAAAAGTCACATTTTATTAAATGACATATAAAACATGTGACTTGCCTAAGTTAAAAACTATAGTTGAACCTCAGTTGTTTATCCAACAGCTTTTTAACAATCTTTTTTTTTTTTTTTACAGTATTGGAATTTTAAATTTGGGAGAAAATTTTAATTCAACAGAAAATATTGTAATTTAAGATTTCCATTTTATTGTTTGAAACCAACATACAAGTGATTGAGGTTTATATAACATTCATATTTAGCCTACAAGAAGCAAAGAAAACATATAATAAATCTCATTCTGGCTTATCTCGAGTTTACCAAAACACACATAACCATTCTGTTGTTGAATGTTTGGTTTCCTGGAGACATTCAAGCTTACTATTAACAATAAATCACAAAACAGGGTAATTTTAACAATCATTAACTGTATATATTTATACTCTTGATCATACATTAAAGCAATGGGTGTCTTGTACATCTCAGAATGACAGACACACAGCATGGATCAACTCTGCGGTGTCCAGTGTCAGAACTGTTCCTGGGTGCTGTTATTGTGGTAGTCTGGACATTTCTCAACAGCTGTCAAACTTCTTAAAAGGGAATGACCTTTAACCCTGGTCTTCAGTGGTTTTGCATGGTGTGTAAATGTGATTAAGTTTGCTCTTATAGGACATAGTTTCCTCCCCACGAGTAGTGGGGAACATAGAGAGACCTCACGTTGGGTATAACAACATAGATACTGCAATGAAGAGGTTTAAATGTCTGTATTTTGGATGTGGATTTCATGTAAAGAATGAATAAGTTAATGGAAACAGAGGTTTATGATTTTGTATAATTTATAATAGTTTCAGTTGATGTATAGAAGCCAGCAACAGGGGTTGGGGTGGGGGGTGTTGGGATGGGATTCATTGATCTACAATGACACAGTACAAAAGTACACTTCAAACAGTCCCTAAACCCCCTGAAAACCTTCCCTTTGCCCTATTTTAAAACTGTGCAGGATCGATCCAGGTACTTTAGTAGACAGTGATTACTTTCCTGTAAAAAGTTTAAGTTAAGTTGTTCTGAAAATGTCATTTCAGAGATTACTATCTAGGTCAGATTCTCTTCTCAGAGGAAGACTAATATCATTAAGAGCTCAGGGATGTATTTATATTCATCATGGTAAGGTAAGTAACAATTGCTGAGAACACTAATATTTAAAGAAAAGTAAATATTTGTTCAAATAATCACATAAATGCATGTTTCAGACATTCATTTTCATAGATATTCTTTGATGTTTATTTATGTGTTTATTGTAATGTTTTAAAGGACAGATGTCAATATATGGCAATCCCTGAATAATCTTTTTGTCTAAAGAGTTAAACATTTACCCTCTCTATATATAATCAGTTTGAGATATTAATGCAAATCAAACATCCAAACAATTCACTTTGTAAAGTTATATATTTTGCATATACGGAGGAACAGATTCAAATAAAGTTTAAAATAAACTAATTCTGCTGTATTGGTTTTTTTGTTTGAACACCAATGATGTTTGCACAATATCAGCATGTCCATATGTCCATGTAGCGCTGTCAGGTTGTTTGTGACGCATGAAGCTTGGCACTCAGCACATTTCATCTTGCCTAAATAAAATCACAAAATGTGCTGATTTGTCTCCATTTTATTAATGCAGCTGTTTATAAAAGCTAAAGGAGACTAAAATACATTTGAGTGATATAGCCTAATTAACTTTTAATGCTACATAGTTATTTACTGTGAACTTCTCTTCTAAAGTTTTGCCTGATTCAAACAACCGTACTTACAGTACTGTGGGCATCAACAGAGGTTCAAAGCGACAGCACACTCAGTGTTTCATAATTTTAGTAGCATTTAATTGCAAAAATACTTCAATTAATGAAGGGAATACAAAGCATTTTCACTTTAATTGTGCCTAAAAGTGTGCCGTCCTCTCCCTCTCATATTACCCCACAGGAATTCAACATCTCACGTTTCTCAACCTCTCAGTCATGGAGTGCATGTTTTTATTCGGACCCCACAGAGATTGTCAGAGACATTCCTCATGGCTCCACGCTTCTAGTCGGAGGTAAAATGAGGAATCTAATGCTTATCCATACATGTGCCCGCTGCATGTGGCCTCTATACATGTTTTTCTGCACAAGGATGCAGTACTGTATCTGATAAGTTGTTTGTACAGCTAAATGGCATTTCCTCCACTGATATTCCTTTGCTGTAGATAGAACATAATGCGTCCCCAAGCGTTATCATTGTTTGTGTTTAATTTCCCCCTTTTCTGTCCCAGGCTTTGGCTTGTGTGGGATCCCGGAGAATTTAATCAGCGGCCTGTTGAAAACAGGAGTAAAAGGCATCACGGCCGTGAGCAACAATGCTGGGTGAGAGAGATTTCTAATTAAAATGTTAGCAAAGGGACATGTTTGTTTTCAGAGAATTCCCTAACGTGACCGAACTCACCGGTCAAGGGACAGGAAAGAGGGGAAAAGGGAAGTGGGCCCTCAGGAATCAAGGCTTTCAGCAACACCAGTGTATAATGTGATTTCATGTCTGACTAAATAAACTAAGTGATTGTTTCTGATGACAGGGTGGATAACTTTGGCCTGGGCTTGCTTCTGAAAACCAAACAGATAAATCGCATGATATCTTCATACGTTGGGGAAAACGCCGAGTTTGAGAGACAATATCTATCAGGCGAGCTGGAATTAGAGCTTACCCCTCAGGTAGATCATTTAACTTATTTACATTCTCCATGCCTATATAGTCAGGATAACTTTTTCTTTTTCAAAATGTGCTTAGCTTTAAAGTCAACATCAAACCAAAATCAACTTATACGCTTAAAAATTACTATACGCTCCTGGTCTTATTGTGAGCAATTCATCAGTGCATGTTATTCCAGCAAAGAAAAATTTTCAATTTGTAATCTTGAATAAGCTAAATGTCAAGCACTAGCCAAATAGATATTTAGGCACTACTTTAGCAAACATGCTAACACCCTCTTGTTTGTAACACCCAGAATCGAACAGTCTTCAAAATCTAACTTTTTTTTCCCTCACTGAATATCCTTTTTTACTTAGAAATACATCAAGGAAGTAAAATAGGTTGCAAATCACAATTCATGCGTTGACCTTAAATACTATTTGATTGATTTGATTCTATCCCAGGGCACACTAGCAGAGAGGATACGGGCTGGTGGTGCAGGTATCCCAGCGTTTTTTACTCCCACAGGCTACGGCACTCTCATCCAGGAGGGCGGCTCACCCATAAAATATAACAAAGATGGCAGCGTTGCCATTGCAAGCGAAAGCAGAGAGGTGTGCAAATCACTGTCAAAAATTGCCCAAAAAATATTTTTAATTTTTCACCTTCAGAAAAAAATACTTGTGTGGATCAAGTTCTTGTCCTTTGATTGTTTGGTCCAGGTTCGAGAGTTTAATGGCAAACATTATGTCATGGAAAAAGCCATCACTGGTGACTTCGCTTTGATAAAGGCCTGGAAATGTGACAAAGCAGGAAATCTTATTTTCAGGTTAAGATATTCCTGCATTAAAATGATTTAATTCATGGCATTTTATTCCTAAAATACTTACCCTAGATTGTCCACTAGGTGTCAGACTTCATCTGTGTATCAATCTAAGGAATCTCTTTGTTTGTAGAATAATTGTAAATCACATTATTACTAAACTTTGTTCCACATGATAATTTTTAAACAGGAAAACAACCCGTAATTTCAACCAGCCTATGTGTAAAGCAGCCAAAGTGACCATAGTGGAGGTTTGTGACCTTTCAATTTGTGATAATCTTTGTGGATTTGATATTTGCTGAAATATCGTGTTTCAGGTCCTGTGTGCTGAAAATGGCTTACTTTGGTCCACAGGTTGAGGAGATTGTTGATATTGGAAGTTTTGCGGCAGAAGACATTCACATCCCCGGAATCTATGTAGACCGCGTAGTGAAAGGAGCCAGCTATGAAAAACGAATTGAGGCGAGAAAGACAGATGAACATCACTGTATATTTCATTATATTGTTCATTTTAGTACACATTTAACTTAACAAGATTGTGTAAGTCATGTTCAGGACTTATTTTACTTATAGAAAAGGATGGTTCAGTCGAATAAGGAAGAGAAATTTAAAATCAAACAGGACTCAGATATAACCCGGGAGAGAATCATCCGGCGAGCTGCACTGGAGTTTCAGGACGGAATGTATGGTATCCTTCAGTAGCTTGACCACAGATAAAACTAACAACATAATAGATAACAAAAGTTACAATTGTTTACAGTCCTATTCCCAAATATACCTTGACAACCTTCCCAGCAAATCTTGGCATTGGGATCCCTATGTTGGCCAGCAATTACATAAGTCCTGAAACAATTGTCCACTTGCAGAGTGAGAATGGAATTTTGGGACTGGTGAGTTTTTGTTATTTAATAACCTGAGTAATTTCCCAACTATTTTTCACTTCCAATCCACTGTTTTATTTTTGTCCATTTAGGGTCCCTATCCAACAGAGAGTGAAGTGGATCCTGATTTAATCAATGCTGGTGCAGTGACCTCTCTTGTTTTTACTTAATCATATTTTATAGTCCCTTAATTGTTACTACACCATATAAACAAGTGTAACAGTGAGTGAAAATCTTGGGTGCATATAATATAATATAATATAATATAATATAATATAATATATCTGACCTAAAACCTGTGACAAAACAATATGTGGATGGTCCGTTGTGTTAACCTGTAACAGGAACAGCCGAAAGTGTGCGTGTTTGTGTGTGTGTGTGTGTGTGAGAGAGAGAGAGAGAGAGAGAGAGAGAGATTAAAACATAACTATTACAAAATATCAGACATAAAACCTATGGCAAATAAATATGTGGATGTGCCACTGTTGCAGCCAGTTATAGGAGCAGTCGAAAGTGTGTGTTTGAGAGAGATTGTAATATAATATAATATAATTAAATATAATATAATATTAAAATCAAGTCCTTATTTACCACTTAGATCATTGCCTGTATGTGTGTGTTCAGGTAAGGAGACAGTAACAGTTTATCCAGGAGCTGCCTACTTCTCCAGCGATGAATCCTTTGCCATGATCAGAGGGTGAGTGTCTGAATGCATCAGTCATCTATGATTAAACTAAACTGCACTTGAAATGAGCAGGATTTCTAGGGTGTCACAATTGAGAAATGGATTATTTTTATGTTGTTCCCCATATTTCTCTTTCACTTTAACTTCACCGTTTGTACCCTTTTGCTTTAGTGGTCACATTGATCTGACCATGCTGGGAGCAATGCAGGTTTCCAAGTATGGAGATCTGGCCAACTGGATGATTCCAGTATGATTTTCATGCTATATTTTATTGTATCATCACTGATAAACATGCTGTATGTTTTTACTTGCTTGGTTTGACATGTACCCATGTGTTTCTCTCAGGGTAAAATGGTGAAGGGCATGGGCGGAGCGATGGACCTGGTCTCTAGTGATGCCACAAAAGTAGTGGTCACTATGGAACATTCTGCAAAGGTAGAATCCTTACTCTCTCATTTACAGTCATTACACTTTAACATTTATTATCACTCTTTGTAATATTCTTACCTTCAATTTAAAGGGTGGGAAGCATAAAATCCTAGACAAGTGCTCACTTCCCCTGACTGGAAAACAGTGTGTTGACCGTATAATCACTGAAAAGGTCAGTAAAGTATCTAAGAGACAGAATAGTCTTTTAACATATCTTGGATCCTTTCAAGCACAGTGTGATGTGTGTTGTCACTTGTTTTAGGCAGTGTTTGATGTAGATAAGAGCAAGGGTTTAACTCTCATTGAGATTTGGGAAGGACTGACACCAGATGACATCAGAGCATGCACTGGGACGGAGTTTGAGGTAAGACTGACAGACACCAAACCACAATGCATTGATTGAACTGATGGATTGTTACTGGGGATGTGTTAGTCATAATTGTTGAATTACTTCAGTAGTGGCTGTGGTGAAAAGTTATATGCAATTAAAAATGATTCATCCAGGCAAACAAGATTATGTGCTGTTGAAACATTGTGCTTTGTAAAGTCTCTTTGTAAAAATCGGCGAAATTTGGAATGTGTCTGCAACTATCTTGTTTGTGAAAAATACATTTTTCATAAGTTTAGACTGACAGGATTAGATTAACATGATCCTCCCACACATTCATTTAGATTTAGTATTTGGGGGGAAAGATTTAAGTCATTTTGGTATTTTTTAGGTGTCTCAACACTTACAACCAATGAAACAGATATGAGGTAATACCGAGGATTTAAAGTGACGACGTCCTTCTGCCAGTATGCTGAGACAGGACCAGAGCAAGAGAGAGGACTCCCTTCATTTCAACAGCTTTTTTCGGATGTGGAATAAATACAGATTTCAGTATTAAATATATGCATGATTCTCCATACCATATTAATTAAGACGAGACTTGCTGTTAGAAATATAGAATACTAGAACACAGTAACTGTCCAAGAGTTAAAACATCATCTTTTAAGGTAAGGTTTAAGACATTACCAAGCTATAATGTGTCTGAAATGACATTGTCATTTTAACAGAAGTGATGGAATCCGAATAGATATAACATTGCATATTTTAGTATTAGTATTGTTAAATATTAGTATGCACTGAAACTTATTTTAATTGTATTTTAATGATTGTGGGTGGTAACTACATATCTCTAAATGTCAGTTTTAGCTAAATAATGAAGCTGTGCCACGGCCACTTTATACTGAATCGTTTATTCTTGCCACAATTTGAAATAAATAATGTTGGCGTAACGTTTGTTTTAAAAAGTTGTTTTGTCAGCAGTCATTTTATTACTTTAAGATGTAACTCAATATACTGTAAACAGGAATCCTGATGACATTCTGTAAAAAGACCAAATTAATTAACAAAGCTGAGACATAGCAGA
Source organism: Gila orcuttii (assembly GCA_026230005.1). Taxonomy (NCBI): domain Eukaryota; kingdom Metazoa; phylum Chordata; class Actinopteri; order Cypriniformes; family Leuciscidae; genus Gila; species Gila orcuttii. The sequence goes on from JAPDVR010000014.1 coordinate 31,646,046, forward strand.
CCATTGAGTAGATCTCAGCTCAGTGGAAGTTTTTGACCCTTGTGTCACTCTCTGATTGGTCATCGACTTGAACAACAAATATTGCACAACTATCTGAAGACAGAGGTCTGTGTGTTCCGCAGGGTTTGGAACAGAACACTATTTCACCACCCTCCTTACAATGCTAAACGAACCCCATCCATTTTTCCAAATTAAAGCCACAAAAATAACATGCATACACTGTTTACTGAAATTTGCAGATTTAAAGACTAGATTGTGAAATTGTGACATTAATCCCAGAGTGGAAACATAGACTGGCAAAGTCAGGGTGAGGGAAAACGAGCCAGCACTGAATGTCCGGCATGCTGAGTCATGCTGGGAATTCCTGACCAGGGCAGGATGATGTCATAATCCCTGTAAGAGCCCCTGTATATGAGCAGGGCCCATTTCTGTATCTGTATTCAATCTGTCTATTCTACAGCATTAAGGTAAGGAGTTGTTCATACAAAAAAACTTTTTTTTAAAAAAACAAGAAAAAAAGGTACGGCAATGATTCGCAGATGTAAAGAATAGTAATGGCTCTGTAGTCATAGCTGGATTATGTTTGTCCAATGTTATTATTGTTTACTAAAGCTAGTAAAAACTAAAACAATTTTTGGTAAGTATAAAATAAAGCTGAAACAAAATAAATTATAAATATCAGATGAAAATCTTAAAAAAATTAAACTAAAATATAGAAAAAAATAAATCTAAATAAAAAAATATAATAAAAAAACTAATGGAAATTTCGAAAAACTACTTTAAAATTTAAATAAAAACTGAAAAATATATAAAAATAAAAGCTATTTCAAAATATTAATAACACTGATGTTTTCAGATGTGCCCAGCTGTTTTATTAGTTCTGGCCACGTTTCTGCCTTATATTTGGTGAGTGCTGCATGAATACTAGATTTTATGCAGTTATTAAGAAGTAATGCTGGACATTTTGCATCTTAACTCGCCATACGCGTTTGTTATGAAAGGTGTGAGCAGCCGGTAAACTGCAGGTGGGGACCGTATGGGGACTGGTCAGAGTGTGACGGCTGTACCAAGACACAGGTAACAGAGCTTTAAAGCTGCTCTAGAAAATATTGCTACTGGCCACTGGCCACAAAAGAATGACTTACCTACTAATGGTGTTTTCTCTCAGGTTCGATTGCGTCATGTAGAGACATTCCCTCAGTTTGGAGGCAGCACTTGTACAGGCGATGCCATACAGAAACAATCCTGTTTTCCAAAGAAAAGCTGCCCCCTTCAGACAGGGTGCGGAAACAGGTTTCGCTGCACATCTGGTAAGTCACTTCTGACTTTGATATTGAATTTGTTTATACAAATGTCCTGTCAGTTTACAGTTTTCATTGTTGGTTTATTTATAGGTCAGTGCATCAATCCATCTCTGGTGTGCAATGGAGATCATGACTGTGAAGATGGTTTAGATGAGCAGCGCTGTAGTGGCACTATAGTGTGTAATGAGCAAAAGCCTCCGCCCAACTCAGACCTCACAGGAAGAGGGTAAAACACACCTTTTACATTTAGTATAATCCAGGGTGCTTCTCAAACGAAAGGCTTCATTAAGCCGTGTCCTTTCTTCCTAGTTTAATCCTATAGTCCAGGAGCTTTGTAGGCTATAGTCCTCCTGTGCATTAAAGGTGCTCTAAGCGATGTCACGCATTTTTTAGGCCAAAACATTTTTGTCACATACAGCAAACATCTCCTCACTATCGCTATCTGCCTGTCCCCTGAACACACTGTAAAAAAAACGCGGTCTCTGCAGACACCCCAGGTTCCAAAAACGGCAACAAAAACAAACTGGGCTAACCCTTACCACGAAACATAACATACTGTTCCAGCCAATAACCGACCAGAAGGATTTGGGGGTGGGGTTTGGGGGTTAGTGAGCGAATGAGGAGGAGGGAGGATCTAGCTAGCCTCCGTTTTGTTTGACAATACTTTAAACGTCAACAAGAAGTGACGTCACCCAACATCGCTTAGAGCACCTTTAAACGGGTCTAGTAAGTGCGCATGGTTGTACATGTATGTTTCCGCCACCGCGGTCACGACGCAAAAATACAATTAAACGTTCAATATGAAAAATACTATTGATTAAAAACCTTTATGTTAGCCTTTCTATTAATGCAGTAAAGGTAATGACAACCATCTGTGGTCTCCCAGTGGTTTACATGAAGGCTAATTAATTTACAACAAAAACAACATAATGCCTTTATCTCCAAAATCATTTTTTGGGAGATAAATATAATTCTTGCATTACATAGTGAGATTGTTCAAGCTCAGTGCAGATTAATTTTCTGCACATTCTTTTTTGTGTGAATTGGAATGCGAATAAATTGTGGGTAATTGGAGGACGCGAAGAATGATGCATCCTTCAAAACAGGCTAAATGAAAGACGCAAAACGAAGGCTGCTTTCAAAGGATCCTTTAAATTAAGACGTCCTTTGACAAAGTTTGATGACTTGGCTGCCGAGATATGCAGCCTTACTAGGATGCAGCCTTCCGATTGAGAAGTGCCCCTATAGTACAATTATAAATATAATATTAGTGGAATAATGCAATACAGCAAACTAATATTTGCTTCGTATCCAATAGGTTTGATGTGTTGACGGGGGAGCTGAAAGTCGGTGTCATTAACACTCGTAGCTTTGGTGGGCAGTGCAGGAAAGTCTTCAGTGGAGACCATAGAGATTTCTACAGACTTCCGCAAAATCTACTCAGATATAGTTTTCAAGTAAAATATTCATTTTTGGCCATTGTCTAATGTTATAATGATATCTAGGCCGTTATAATATAAACTAAGAGTTCCTATCATTTCCTTTCAGGTCAGGGTAGAAAATGATTTCAGTGATGAGTACTATGACAGTTCCTGGTCCTACATGAGGCATGAAGAGGAAAGAAAGAGAATTAGAGGAGGTCACGATCATAAAACCTTTCATAACAAACTGAAACAAGACAAGGTAACGATAGATTCAATACATCATGTAAAAAATGTGTCTGCTAAAAATATTTGATCATATTATATTTTAAATGCTGTTATTTCTGTCTCACAGACCTATCACCTGCTGATAATAATAAATGAGGTAGAGGTGGCTCAGTTCCAGAACAATGCTCCTGAGTACCTCCCTCTTTCTGAAGACTTCTGGAAGGATCTGTTGGCCCTGCCCAGCACATATGACCCATCAGCTTATCAATTCTTTATACAGCGTTATGGTACCCACTACATGGAAGAGGGCTCTTTGGGTGGCCAGTATCGGGCCCTGCTGGAGCTGGATGCAAATTATATGATGCAGATGAGTATGTTCATTTTACCCTTTTCTCTGTTAATATTTAATTGTGATATTCAATAAGGGCATATAAACTATATGGGCAGGGGTTAAATTGGGCCAGAATGTTCTTTAACAGTCTTCAATTCAAAACAAAGTTTCTTTGTCAGCCTAGTCCATCTCTTACAGACTTCGGCCCAGGTTTTGTTTGATGGATGCCAGAATCACCATTCAATTTTAAAATTTCCCCACTACCAAAATTCCTATTTAACCCTTTAAAGCCTACTGTATCATATATGATATGCAAATTTGCCTAAAAAAATGCCTAAAACTTTTGCTGAACAACCTGTTACACACAATTTACTATCGTTTAATTCTGAATTCTTAAACTGCTCGTAATTCTATCGTTTAATTAATAGTTTATACTTTTTAGCAAGTCGAAGACCTTTTAGTATAATTTAAAAAATGTCCCCCTTCAGGCTGTGGTACACTGTCTTTTTGTATATAGGGCATTTGTGTATGTTTCATTGTTTCATTTTTAGTTTAATATATTTTCTTTTAATGCAGGTAAAACAGACATTGATTTCCACCAGTGTATTACACGTGTGAAGCGACGTCTCTTCTATAAAAAGAAAACAACCAAGTGTGTGAAACTGATGAAGACAATTGAGAGTTTCAGTGGTTAGTCTAAATGACTGGTTCTTTGGCTAAGTCTTTGTCACTAAATGTATATTTAAGTATCAGGTTTGATTCTTATGACCTGATAGACTTTGCTGCACACCCTTTTAAATGTTTTACAGAGAACAAAAATCATAAGATGCCAGTAAAAACAGACATTATTGGAGGACATACCGCTTATATTGCTGGCCTCAGTCTCTTAGACTTGGAAAACCCTGACAGTAACAAACAGATATATTCCAAATGGGCTGGATCAGTGAAGGAGTTCCCTAAAGTAATAAAACAGAAGGTATGTCTGAATTAAGATATCAGAAGCATATGTGCAGAAACAGAGATGTAAACTTGTAGAGTAAGTATAGAGAAGCATTTACAGCATGGTGTCATATTCCTAGTTGAGGCCACAGTATGAACTGGTCAAAGAGGTGCCATGTGCCGGGCTGAAGAAGCTCCACCTAAAGAGGGCACTGGAGGCCTATCTTGAGGAGCAGAGCCCCTGTCACTGCAAACCGTGTCAGAACAACGGTATGGCTGTGCTCTCTGAAGGTCTGTGTACCTGTGTTTGCAGGCCAGGCACCAGTGGTAACGCCTGCCAGAACGGCCATGTCCTGGGAGAACAACCAGGTAGGAATTTGTTCATTTATTACAAATAAACATTCAAATGTGTATGGTTGTAATACAAAAGATCAGTCAGTAATGCAACGGGCAAAAAATCTCTGAAAATAAGATTCAAATGTGCAGTTCAGTAAGTGAGTCACATGTTGATTCAGAAACAGCACTGATTGATCCAGTTCAGTGAAGTATTCAGGTGTGTTCGACTTAAAGTGGTTTTGTGCAGACCGATTGGTGTACCATGTTAAAAATACAGCGAAAGCAATTTGAAGGCATATTATGAGTGTGTTTTTGATTCACTAGTAGGCCTACACAATATACTCATTCACGACCTTAGAAGCTAGGGACGCACCCACTGATCATGCTGTGTGTTTTTTGATTCACTTAAAAGAACAAGACCAAAAGTCATTCAAGATATCAGACTACACTGTTTGTATGTTCACTAAAAATAACTGGTTCGTAAGAGTCATTCAGTGAGAGAATGCATTTTTCTGCACAATTTTAAATGAGTAAAAATATTAAAGTCGGCGCACGTTAAAGTTAATTTGTAACAAGCTTGTTCATCTTGTCTCAAATATGTCGAACTGATCATGCTTTATAGGAGTGATTGAAGGAGGCTGGAGCTGTTGGTCTGCCTGGAGTAGCTGCTCTCAAGGTAAAAAGTCAAGGACTCGTTCATGTAATAATCCTGCTCCAAGAAACGGAGGCAGGAATTGCATAGGAGAGCCCATAGAGCGCAAAAGCTGTGAAGAGCCTGATTTTGAACACCTCAAGTGAGAATGAGAATTTGTGGACTTATCCCTTTTTTCATTTATATTTTGTGCACACCTAGACTCATGGCATTTTTTCATACTCTAGAATGATGGAGCCCCAATGCTTTGATCCCTCATTGACACCAGTTAAGACATGTAAAACTCCACCGCCTTTGGCAAATGGATTTGTTTTGGTAAGTGTCTCCCTAATCAGGGGAAATCGAGGGGCGTGGGAATACGCACATTAATGAAAACTCTTTCAATACTTGCACCAGGCATGTGTTTTAAATCTAATCCATTGTGTATTCAGGACCCAAAAGACATCTATCCAGTGGGCAGAAAGATTGAGTACACCTGTGCAGGTGGACATGATCACATTGGTGATGCAATTGCTGAATGTACAGAGAACCTGACCTGGAGGATGTCGCCCATGGAGTGCAAAAGTAATTCATTAAACTATACATCAAGGAAAATGTGCAAAATTATAGTAATTATAAAGTGTACTGGGTGGTTGCCATAACATTGCAATGTTGTTAAGGTCCCAGACAGCTACATAATGTCTGCCCAGATCCGGCCCACATCTGGTATGTGTGGATTCCACGTGTACCAGGTGTGGGCCGGATCTGGGCAGACAACATGTTGCTGTCTGGGGTGGTGCTTGGAGATTACTAGCTATCTAAATGGCTTGAGTTCCCTCGTTTAATGTATGTTAAGGTTATTTTTTTACATCTGTTTTAGCATTCAAATAGAGAATTACAATAAAGTATTTTTCTTCTCATTGTGTATTCACCAGAAACAGCATGTGATCCTCCAGCTGTTCTGAGTAATGTAATTGCCACACCCTCAAAACAAGCTTATCTGATCGGGGAGAGAGTGACCCTGTTATGCCCAAGTGGGATGCAGAAAGAAGGCGAAGCAGAAATCATGTGCCGTCTTGGCCTCAGCTGGTATCCAGCACCTGAGACTGTCCGATGCAACCCAGGTATGCCATACGTTCCTATTAAACAACAATCAGGTACTTTGTTTCAATTATTGCTTACATTATTTTTCTGAATAGTGGAAGCAGTGCCCACCCAACCAAGCCTACTCTGCAAACCATGGGAAAAACAGGCAAATGATCAGTGTGTTTGCAAAATGCCATATGAATGCAAGTAAGTTTATTGGTTAAGGTATTACGTACAAAAAGTAATAATGAAAATACAAAGCAGCTTGCATTAATGTCAAATCTCTATGTGACATTGACCAGGGTGTCACCCCACATTTGTGCCTCTGTTCGTCCCGGCCGGGTGAACAGAATGAGCATCTGCCAGCTTGGGGCCTTGCAGTGTCTGGGGCAAACGTTTTCTTTAAGACAGGATAGTGCATGCAGTTGGCCAGAAACCAAATTCACATCCTGTCAGGACTGCCATCAGTGGGAGACATGTGACGGTAGGCTCTTAATAAAACATCAAAACCTTTTTAAACATGGGTCAATGACATGAGACTCATTTGTTGTGCAGGTCTAATCATATATTCCAGGTCTGCAATATATATATTTTTTTCATTGGTCTGAAAAAAGTTGCTTTGGATAAATTGTCTGCCAAATGCATAAATATAAATGTAAATCTGTATGTTCAAATGTATCCCCAGGTTTTAAATGTGAATGCATAGATCCTGAGGACTGCTCAGATGACTCCGCCCACCTGTGTGTCTCTCTAAAGGGCGGGACTCCTGAGATGATTTCAGAGTGTGAGGTGGGAGCTTGGAGATGCCAAGGGAAAGAGATCACAGTACTCAGCATTGGAGAATGTCGGGCATAAACAACATTTTGTTGTATCAACATTTGCTTTTTCCAACTGTGTGATGTTTTTACTGTTAAGTGTAGTAATATGTAATATATAAAAATCATGTTTTCGTATTGCAAATAAATATTGTAAATAAATGCACATTTGTTAATAAATTGGTCTTAAATTGTGGGCAGTGTGACAAACAGAGCAAAGCCACAGTGACAGGTTTTCAGGGTAATCAACATACAAATGGCTTAGATGCAGAGACATGCTGAGATGGAAGAAAGTATTTTAATGTTTGAAAAATATATACACTTCAGATGAAAGAGCATTTAAATACATGAACATCTGAATGTGTGATAACATTTTATTGTGCGGTTCCACATCAATATACTGATTGCTCTAATGCACAGCATATTACTGCATAGCATGCTGTGAGTGACTATAAAACATCAATGCGTTTTCTGTACAAATCAATAATGGGTACAAATCTGTGAGCATTTCAACTGTGAACATTTCTACAGCAAGATTGCTGCAAAATTAAGAACTTGTGCAAGGACCTTCATGCAGAAGTTCAAACTCCATCTTGCTGCACTTCATGGCAGCCATGAAGCACAGATTCATGCTCCGTGTGCTTTGCGTTCTCACAATTTTCAGGCAATACATTTGCTTCCCATCCTTTGAACAATCTCTGGGGATTTTGCACTCACATGTAGTTGACACTAAGAAGAAAAAACATTGAAAAAGTGTTGAATTATTTAAATTGAGAAGCTTTGCTTCTGAAAGGATATATAGCATAGGGGTTCATAATAAAATCTACACCTGAGCAGGTCTCCCACTCGTAACAGGTGTCTGAACCACAGGGCTCCTGCACTGAGCTCCGCTCGGATACACTGGCCCTGAATTTGGCCCAGTCCAGACTGCCTGCGTCATTTTTGCACGGTCCATTATTCATAAAGTATAATCTGTCTCCATGACAACGGTCAGCATGAAAAGCACAGAAGGACATCATAATGGCACTCTCCTTGTCTGCGTCGAAAACACACAAGTCTTCTCTATAATTTCTGCAGGACAGACAAATACATGGTACTTAATGGTCAAATTTCCCAACAGGCCACAGCATTAATATATACAAATAATTATTGTTCATCCACAAATCTTGTGCATTTGTCCTCTGTGGGAAAGTCTTAAACCGTGTTTCCACAGAATGACAGAAATTACCCGGAACAATTTGTCCCAGGAACTTATTTCGGCTTTAGTTCCCAGTAGGAACTTTTAACTGGAACTCTCCCTCAAGTCGGAGGAAGCGCAATAACCCCGACTTCATAATCCAATATATGGCTGCTCAGCGCATCTACCGTACTGAAACAGTTGTAATATATTGTTTATTAACATTTCTGTTTGCCTATGTCTCAATAAACTCATGTGGTGCACTATCCAACCTCTATTAGTGGACATGATACTTCGGCATTATCTGTGCAAAGAAAACTGCTTTTTTATGGTTCTAAGTCCCTCTTAGATTTCCTGGACTGGAATGCGGGCAACTCGGTAGTGACGTCATTCCCAACTTTGACATCTCTCCTCTGGGGTCAATGGAACACAGCATTGAAACACATGACAAAATTAAAACCGTCACAAATAGGGACAAGTTCATACCTGCATCTCTCTTTGGACATGCAGATGCATTTAGTCCCATCATGCATCTCTCCAACTTTACAGCTGCTGTCTGGTACAAAGGGTTTATCTGTGGAAAAATATGTTTGACCGTGTTTGCATTAAAGGAGCTAAAGTTGTTGTCATTTATACTCAAGTAAGCGGCAAGATTTGTGAATCGTATGAATTATTGCAAAAAACATATTTATTCTGTGAAAGTACCAATCTTGCAGTGTATGTCCTGTGGAATGCTTGGCTCCCAGACAAGACTCTTCCCACACGAGTAAGACTGACGCCCTGAAGGACTCATGCCACTTTCTGAGCAGGCCAGCATGATGCCACTTCCTACTTTATACTCCATTTTGTCTGGGTATATCTTCATGCCACCAGGCACTGTGGGTTTGAAGCAAACGTTTTCTGGAATGACAGGAGAACATATGGAGTGAAAACTGTAAGGGTCAAAATAAGCTTTCAGATCATAAATTGTTTTGTTTTGATATTATATCTGCATTTCTATGGCTTACTAATGCACTGTCCTTTGGGTTTCTCCCAAGTGCCATCCTGCAAACAATGAATGAGCTGGTATCCGTCCAGCTCAAAACCAGTGAAGCAAACAAACTCCTCGTGATCTCCATAATCGTATTGACGTTTGTTGATCTGGAATTAGAAGGAAAGAGTTGGACGTTAGTGGAAGGAAGCAGGAATAAACAGCAACAGGAGAAGATGTGATGTAAATGTTTCAGCTCTTGTGTCCCCTCACTCTCAGGTGGCTGTTGGCAGGTGGACGGGGTTTTGGACAGCCAGAAGCTCCAGGGGGCAGCTGGCTCTCACGGGACCCTTCAGTCACAAAGTCATCATCATTAATGCAGACATTTTGCCTGTGAAAGACAGATAAACAAGAATCACGTGTCTTATTAATTCACCATGCATATTGAAAATTTATTCACGCATAAATTGTTTCATCAGTAAGTTAAAAAGCATTCAAATTCATACATTCACAATAAAAATTTTAACCAACTGAAACTACATAACACAATAAACACGGTTTGTGTTTCACAAAAGCAAGAAAGTCGTAAAGGTCTGGAACAACATAAGGGTGTGTAAATAATGACAGAATTTAAATTTTGGGGTGGGCTATATTTTTAAGTAATTTTTGAAAATATACATAATTAGAAATTGAATAACTAAACAAAATGACAATATTATTATGTCTGAGGAATTTTTTTTTAATAAACACATTAAACAAAACCTGTATATGCATATGCACAGCTGGCAAATGAAAGGTTTGAAAAATGATCACAGTAGTCTTGGTCTGTATAAAAACTGTTTGACATGTTTTACATGTGTTACACATTTTACTCTTTGATATTGCTATGCAATAGGCATTTGCTCTCAGGTGAGAATGTGTGCAAAAGAGCGCAAATGAGAAGAGGTGAGAGTGAGAGAGAGAGGTGAGATTGTATGCAAATTGCTAGCTGCAGGCGCATGCTCCTTAATTTAAAACAATACAAACATTAAGGTAAAAACTTTTTTTTTAATTCTTAATTCTTTGTTTGCATATGCACAATAATATGAAAACTTGTATGAGTACTTTATCTGCACACATAAATACCCAAATTGTATGACATTTTTTTATGCATGCATGCCACTGACCGCATTCTGACCCCACAGATACCTCTTCTGCAGTCTACATATAAGAAAGGGCACTTACTCCTGGAAAATAGAGATGGTACACTCCTCCACCTGGTTCTCAGGGCCTTGGCAGGGTGTGCCGCCCCCCTGGGGTGCAGGGTTGTTACAGATACGCGAACGATGCTTCTTCAAGGTGGCGTCACAAGTACTCCAAGTGCTCCAGCAACTCCAGCGCCCATCAACTTCATCTGTGGGATGTAGACAGAATTTTATTACTGGCACGTTATTATTATTTTTTTATATAAATAATACTATATATAATTAGGAATTAGTAATTATATTATATATAATTACTACATAATTATTTTATTTTATTTATATTATATATTAATATTATATTTTATATATTCTTAGAAATATCTGTATGTCTATTCGCATATATTGTTTTCTCCATTATACATATATTTAAAGGAATGCATGTGAACCTGCAGTGTAGTCTGGTGCTCGTTTCTCGCAGTTTGGTCCATAGGTCCCGGTCTGGCAAATACAAATGCACTCTGTTCCATAAAGAGCTGGCCGGGCATTGTTGGGGCAGGGGGCACATTTACAGGAGTCAAATTCAGTCTGGTACTCCATCAGCGCCCTATGGAGATGCCGTCTCTTTGTCACAGCACAAGGGAAGCCCCGCACCAAATTCACAAAAGGCAAAAGCTAGATAAAATATTGACAAATATACATTAATCTGGTGTTCCTGTTTTCAGTTTATTTGCATATCTTTTGAATAAAAGTTTTTTTTCTATACCCCAGAATATTTGACAGGTTAATATATGACCATTTTCAAATGCTTTGTTTTTCCTCCTAACCTGAAAATCTATAACAGTTGGATTGTCTATTGTAGATTTGATCCAGTTCTGGTATGTAGTGCTGTCTGGCGATACACCCCTCTTCTCCCAGGCCAGGGCTGCTGTGAATTCAGCTCTTCCTCCTTGCACGGATGTGATACACTTCTCTGATGCTTTTACAATTGACCCTGAAATGGACAACAGCATTTCAAATTAAGTTTATATAATCTGAAACATTTAGTCATTTAATAGCACATTTGTATATGTATTACCTTCATATTTGGTTTTTAATGTATTTTTCCCACAGGTGGAACTATGTGAGATTCTATTATAGAATATAGCGATGATGGTGGAATCCTGACTAAAGCAACTGTTCATTTCTGCTTCTGTCAATCCTGGGAATTGTAAGGAGACAGCACTGATTAGAGAGCACAGTTGCAATGTATTTTAGAAATGAGAGATAAAGTTAAGTGAGCTCCACATGACTAAGGTCTCTAATGTTGTGCCAATGTTCTTACAATCAGATGATAATGTCTGCTTACCGTAGGTTTTCAGTTCTTCTCGATCATATTGGAAAAGGAGATCATACTTTCCCCCTAATGTCCCAGAGCTGAAATAATGTGTCCCAAACAGCTGGAAGATCTGTCTATAAAGGGCATAGTTGTATTCCAGTGGTAGACTGTTTAGAAACTGAAGGAAAGGGTCTGATAAGTAGAGGTCAGACGATTTCATTCTGAATGTTGATGTGGCAACAACCTGATGCACCCTGAAATACTCAGAGTCCTGCATAAAAATAACGAAAAGAGATCTTTGTGAACAACGTGTTCAATTTAGATATAAAGACACATTTGTGTACTGTTAGAGATAGAAAAAATGAAATAAGAATTTGAAATCCCTTACTTTTTGTTGAGATGCTTTCACTGCCTCTTTAAGAAAACGATTTGATTCTTTGGCCAAGATGACTTTTTGGGGTTTGACTTCTTTCACTTGAAAATCTTCAATATTTTCTACCTGGAATGAAATCAAATAATATTAAAATGTCAAAATCATCGATCCATTTCATGTGGTTTTGTGTGATTGGAAGATAAAACAATAAATTGCACCTCATATTATGAGTAATTTGATATTTTAGTGATACACCAATGTTGAAATTATGGCCAGTACTGATAAGTCAATAATTATTGTTTTGCCCAATAATGGAAGACTATATATATATATATATACACACACATATATATACACATATCACTTCTGAACATATATATATGATGCCAGTGTATTGTGCATCCCTATGTACTTTGTATGTTATTTGGATATAGAATTTTTTAATTATTCCATCTAACAAGTAAATTATTAAAAGCACAAACAGACAGAAATTTGATTTTTCCCACCTTGATTTCATATCTCTCAATGTTGGCAGGGATTCGGTAGTAGTTCCTCTTCAGTTTCTCTAGAGTGCATTCACCCCCCATGAATGAGTTATCCAGAACAGCTCCTCTCATCTGCTCTGCCGCAGCATCAAATCTAATTTAAAAAATAACCTTTATCAGTTTTAAGAAAAGCCCAAGCTCAGATTTATTTTGCAGACAACATGATAACATCTCTAGAAGCTTACCATGTCCATGAAGTTGTTTTGCAATCTCAGAAAGCAAATGATCTTTATCTGTAACTCACCCATAACCAATCAGGTCTGCTCCAGGAATGAAAGCAAATCTCCGTTCACTTGCACACACTTTTTTGGTTTGCGCACAGTCTCTCTCGTCAGAGTTGTCTCCACAGTCGTTCTGACTGTTGCACTGCAGAGCAGCATTTATACATCTTCCTTTGAAGGCAATAAAGCAAGTTGGTGATCGTGCACTTGCTTTCTAGAGCAAGCATTTAAAGACTGTACATATTTGCTAGATTATAAAATGTGTCATTAAATCTAATATGATGTGTTGTTGTGAAGATATCTACCACTGTCACAGGTGAACTTCTCTTTACAGTTGACAGGCTCAATCCTACATTCCTTGGAGGGATGACAGAGTCTTTCCTCTGTAAGCGATGGACTACACTCTTCCCCCCCAAACTGAGCCGGCCTCAAAACAGACCTGATTCTGAACTAAACCACACACAATATACACACACTTACTACAGCAGTAGACTATATTTGAGCAATACCACAGTAGCAAGAATGTTGTTGTTCTCGGCTGTAGAATAAGGCTGCAGTGATATTTGAAGAAACCACATTTTGTGTATGTGATATTGCTTTTATTTAGTTAATATTCAGTAACACACATTTTAGATATAATATTGCCATTTAATTTCGAACATTTAATCAAACACATTTTTAACAAATCGATTGAATGAATGAGAGTCAATGACTCGCTCAAAAAAACTGCAGCACCACCTTAGAATAACATTCTGGGAACGTTGGGAAAACATTAGAATAACGACAGGGGAACGTTCTGGGAATATTAGAATAATGTTAGAATAACATTGGGGGAACATTCTGGGATTGTTAGAATAACGTTAGAATATCCTTAGAATAACGTTAGAGCAACGTTAGGGTAACGTTCTACAAATCAAAAACTAACATTCTATTTCCGTTAAGAAAACTTTCCATGGCTAACCAAAAACAAACCTTATAACAGAATGTTCTGGGAACCAAAAACGTCTACGGTTACGTATGTAACCCTCGTTCCCTGAGTAGGGAACGGAGACGTTACGTCGGATGACGACGAATGGGGGTTTCGCTTAGAAAGCCTATCAACTTCGAGTATTACAAAACGAGCCAATGGCAAAGAAATGCCATGGGTCTGCGGAATTTGCATGACGTAACTCCGCCCCACCTCGTGGGTATAAAAGGAGGAAGTCCGCAACAGCAGTTTATGTTTCTTCGCTGAGGAGCCAAGACTGAGCTCAGGCGATCCCCGCGGTACAGCGGAAAGTGGCAGGCAGACGTAACGTCTCCGTTCCCTACTCAGGGAACGAGGGTTACATACGTAACCGTAGACGTTCCCTTTCGTTGTCACTCCGAGTTACGTCGGATGACGACGAATGGGGTTACCAGTCTAATCACGCCACCTTCTCAGCTGTCTTCCAGTGCCCTGCGTAAATCAAGATCCCTGTCATAGACTGGACGAAGGACTCCATTTAACACAGGAATACCAAGGTACACTGGGAAGCATATCCCAAGCTAGGGGAAGTATGCAATTAATGCCAACCCGGAGGGGGGGGGACTTAGAGAATACACATATGACCCGAAGGAAACATATGGAGAACACTGGGGTGTCCAGCCGCAGGTGGAATATTTCAACCCCAGGGGTGGCAAGGTGGCTTGCCAAGGGAAAGACACATGCTCAGAGAGGCTTACAGTGGAAATACACATGTGGGGGTCGCTCAGGGGAGGGACCATGCACACGGGAGGCACCTAGCCGACGCGCAGGCAATAGACACTGGCGCCGACGTCAGGAGTGCTGGAGGAACTCAGGGCTTTCGGGGAAGCTCACCTGAGGAGAATATCGCACGTATCCAGTCCGTGGAGTGGAATGGCGAGCAAGCGAAGACACCTGAGCGGGTCCGGTACTAGCTAGTTGAAGCGAGTACATGAGAGGACACTGGCTCCACTCGGAGATTATAGAATCTGGCGAATGTGTTAGGTGTCGCCCAGCCTGCAGCTCTGCAGATGTCTGTTAGCGAGGCGCCATGCGCTAGAGCCCAAGAGGATGCCACACTCCGGGTGGAGTGAGCCGTCACACCAAGGGGGCACGGTCGACCTTGCTGCTGGTAAGCCAAGGCAATGGCGTCCACTATCCAGTGAGACAACCTTTGCTTGGAGGGAGCCTTTCCCTTCAGCTTCCCACCATAACAGACAAAGAGCTGGTCTGAGGTCCTGAAACACTGCGTCCTGTCTACATAGGCGCGAAGAGCGCGTACTGGACAGAGCAGTGCCAAGGCTGGGTCTGCCTCCTCCGGGGGCAGCGCTTGCAGGTTCACCACCTGGTCCCGAAAGGGAGTGGTAGGAACCTTGGGCACATATCCGGGCCGGGGTCTCAGGATCACGTGAGAGAAAGCCGGACCGAATTCCAGGCACGCTTCGTCGACGGAGAATGCGTGCAGGTCCCCTACCCTCTTGATGGAGGCCAGTGCAACCAGGAGCGCTGTCTTCATTGACAGGAACTTAAGCTCAACTGATTGCAGGGGCTCAAAGGGAGCACTCTTCAGGGCAGTTAGAACCACTGAGAGGTCCCAAGAGGGAACGAGAGGAGGACGAGGAGGATTTAGTCTCCTCGCTCCTCTCAGGAACCTGATGACCAGGTCGTGCTTCCCTACCGACTTACCTTCGACTAGGTCATGGTGTGCGGCAATGGCGGCAACATAGACCTTAAGGGTGGAGGGAGACAGCCTTCGCTCCAACCCTTGCTGAAGGAAGGAAAGCACAACGCTGACCGAGCATCTCCGGGGGTCTTCTCGGTGAGAAGAGCACCAGTCGACGAAGAGGTTCCACTTCAACGCGTAGACGTGTCTCGTGGACGACGCTCTAGCGGAAGTGATGGTAGCCGCCACCGCTGGTGGAAGGGTACTCAAACCTACCTCGAGCCGTCCAGGAGCCACACGTGGAGGCTCCAGAGATCGGGGCGAGGGTGCCAGAGGGTGCCCCGTCCCTGAGAAAGAAGGTCCTTCCTCAGAGGAATGGGCCAGGGAGGTGCTGTCGCGAGGAGTGCAAGTTCGGGGAACCAGGTCCCGCCGGGCCAATACGGCGCGACCAAAATGACCTGCTCCTCGTCCTCCCTGACCTTGCGCAAGGTCTGCGCAAGAAGGCTCACTGGGGGAAACGCATATTTGCGGCCCGGCGGCCAGCTGTGCGCCAGTGCATCCGTGCCGAGCGTGCCCTCGGTCAGGGAAAAATACAGGGCGCAATGGGTCGAGTCGTGAGAGGCAAACAGATCTATCTGTGCGTCCCCGAACTGGTCCCAAATCAGCTGAACCGACTGGGGATGGAGTCGCCCTTCTCCAGGGAGGGGCTGAAGCCGTGAGAGCTCGTCGGCTGCACAGTTCAGGGCTCCGGGAATGAAGATGGCTCGAAGCGACCTCAGATGCTTCTGACTCCATAAAAGGAGGTGGCGGGCGAGTTGTGACATACGGCGGGAGCGTAGACCACCTTGATGGTTGATGTACGCTACAGTAGCGGTATTGTCTGAGCGGACTAGTACGTGTTGACCCCTGAGCAACGCCCGGAAGCGGTGCAGGGCAAGGCGTACTGCCAACAACTCGAGGCAATTGACATGCCATAGCCGCTGGGGTCCTGTCCAGGAGCCCGCAGCAGCATGTCCATTGCACATGGCGCCCCAGCCCGTGGTGGAGGCATCCGTGGAGACCACAACATGCCGGGAAACTCGTTCCAGGGGGACACCCGCCCTGAGAAAACTGAGGTTCGACCACGGGGTGAGGAACTGACGGCAGGTCGGAGTAACTGGTACCCGGAGCGTGCCTTGATGCCATGCCCACCTCGGGACTCGGTCGCGAAGCCAAAGCTGAAGCGGTCTCATATGAAGCAATCCGAGCGGCGTGACCGCGGCTGCAGATGCCATATGCCCCAGGAGCCTCTGAAAATGTTTCAGTGGAACCGCACTCTTGCTCCTGAGATGTCTCAGGCAAGTCAGCAGTGACTGCGCGCGCTCGCTCGTAAGCTGCGCGGACATGGCGACCGAGTCGATGTCCATACCGAGAAAAGAGATCCTCTGCACGGGGCAAAGTTTGCTCTTCTCCCAGTTGACCCGAAGGCCCAGACGAGCTAGGTGCCGGAGCACTAGGTCCCTGTGTTCGCAAACCTGGTCTCGAGAGTGAGCTAGGATCAGCCAGTCGTCGATATAACTCAGGATGCGAACCCCGTGTTCCCGAAGGGGAACAAGGGCAGCCTCGACAACCTTCGTGAAGGTGCGAGGAGACAGGGCTAGCCCGAAAGGGAGAACCGCGTACTGGTATGCCTGCCCCTCGAAAGCAAACCGTAGGAACGGTCTGTGTCGAGGAAGAATGGAGACATGAAAGTAGGCGTCCTTCAGGTCGATCGCTGCAAACCAATCCTGGGGCCGCACGCATTCGAGAACGCGTTTGGCGGAGAGCATCTTGAACGGCAGCCTGTGAAGGGAGCGGTTCAGCACGCGCAAGTCCAGGATTGGCCGTAACCCACCGGTTTTCTTGGGGACAATGAAGTAGGGGCTGTAGAACCCGGACCTCATCTCGGCTGGAGGGACAGTCTCGATTGCACCCTTCGCCAGCAGGGTGGCAATCTCTGCTCTCATGATGGGGGCATTGCCACCGACCAAAGTGGAGCGGACTCCCCTGAAGCGGGGAGGAGACCGTGCGAACTGAATCGCATAGCCGAACCTGATGGTGCGCGCGATCCAGCGGGACAGACGGGGAAGCTCTAACCAGGCTCCCAGGAACTGAACCAGCGGGATCAAGCGGACAACAGGCGTCCCCCCGGAGGGGCAGCGAAGCGGAGTAACTGGCCCAGACGTGGACGGCATAGCGGCCCGGTGTGGGGGCACAGTTAACAACCGCGCCCTGACAGAGGGGGCCAGGGGAGGACCAGACTGGTCGTCCCGCGGGGGCCTGCTCTGCCAGGGGTCTGGCGACAGAGGGGGACAGGGGGAGCGCGGTCCGTGGACGGCACGCCCTGTCAACCGCCTCTGGGACAGAGGGGGGCGAGGAGAGCACGGCTTGTGGGCGGCGCTCTGTGTCGCCCGAGAACTCTGTGAGCTCAGGGAAGAGAGGATCGTTTCTGTCTTTAACCACTTTAGGGTGCTGCCCACCCGTGGGTGAGCAGCGGGGAGCGGAGAACAAAAGATTCTCCCCCGGCCCTCCACCGGGGGAAGGAGTGGTCCTGCTACCATCTCCTGAAAAACGACCATCTTCCCTGAGCAGCCCGTCTCAGGAGCGCCGCTTGGCCCGGCGTTTAGCGGGGGGCGGGGCGGGAGAGGGCTGTGGCGCCTTCTTACGGCTTCCTCCGCGACCGGCCCGGGGTGGAGGCTGCTGCGTGGGCCGGGCGGGAGGGGGAGGGGCCGCAGGAGGGCGCCCTCGGCGGGAAACAGGACGAGGCGTCTGCCCGGTCGGCTGGGTGGAGGCAGCAGCTGGCCGGCGGGGCAGGATGTGTTTGATGGCCTCGGTCTGTTTCTGGGCGGTTGAAAACTGTTGGGCAAAATCTTCAACCGCACCGCCGAAGAGGCCGGCCTGGGACAAGGGGGCGTTAAGCAGACGGGTCCGCTCCGCGTCCCGCATGTCGGCCAGGTTCAGCCAGAGATGTCTCTCCTGGACCACGGCTGTGGACATCACCAGACCCAGGGAGCGCGCGGTAACCTTCGTCGCCCGGAGAGCAAGGTCGGTCGCGGCGCGCAGCTCATTGAAGAGCCCTGGGTCTGTCCTACCCTCGTGCATGTCTCTGAGCATCTGGGCCTGGTAGACCTGCAGAGTGGCCATAGCATGCAGTGACGCAGCCGCCTGTCCCGCCGCTCTGTAAGACTTCGCCACCAAGGTCGACGAAAATCTACAGGCTTTGGATGGGTGCTTAGGCTCGCCACGAGAAGAAGCACTCTGAGGACATAGTTGCATGGCAACAGAGCGTTCAACCGGGGGGAGCCCAGTGTACCCACGGGCGGCTGCATCATCGAGGGGAGGAAAGGCGGATGAGGTCAGCGAGCGGTCACGGGAAGACAACGGGGTCTTCCAGGACTTCGAGATCTCATCATGCACATCCGGGAAGAAAGGTATTGGGGTTTGCCGAGGACGAGGGTCGGCGGCCTTACCCAAAAACCAATCGTCCAGCCGCGAGCGCTCAGGACAGGGTGGAGGCCTCCACTCAAGCCCGATGCTCGCGGCTGCCCGGGAAAGCATGGCCGTCATCTCCGGATCAGACTCGAGCACAGCCGTATGCACACCGGAAGGTGGCAGCTGTGACGAGTCCTCACTTCCAGAAGAATCAAACCCACCTAGTGATGCAGCAACAGACATGGCATCATCCTCTGTAGCTTCAACCGAAACACGCGGGCCACCAGAGGGTAGACCCGCGGGGATCGGCAGTTCGCTAGCGGGCACCGTCATTGAAGAGGGGGGCTGGGGTCGCGGACACATAGTCGGCGCCTTGTTCCAGACCGTCACCCTCAGGTCACCCTGGCCACCAGCCGCAGGGCGGGGGGTGGATGAGGGGACTCTCACTCTTGCGAGTTCACTGAGTCTCGACCGTAATGACGCGATGGTCATGTTCCCACAGAGAGAACATGAGTCATCCACGAGCGCTGCTCTAGCATGATCAATGCCCAAACATACCAAGCAGCGCTCGTGCCCATCAGAGTCCGATACCAATCTGCCGCAACCAGAAGTACACGGGCGAGGCATCTTTAAAAAGACGTGCCGCGTGTAAGCTCTTTTAGTGAGAAAACTCAAGTGTTGAAGCGCCCGGGGAGAAACGCGCCGACTGGCAAATCACTGCAGCAGATCAGCAGGAAGCACGCTCTCGCCGTAGATCGCCGTCACACCAACACTCGAGGCACTCGTTTGTGAAGCTGACAATTCAGAGATGGCTTGTGGAGAGAAGAATAAACTTGGCTCCGAAGCGAAAACATAAACTGCTGTTGCGGACTTCCTCCTTTTATACCCACGAGGTGGGGCGGAGTTACGTCATGCAAATTCCGCAGACCCATGGCATTTCTTTGCCATTGGCTCGTTTTGTAATACTCGAAGTTGATAGGCTTTCTAAGCGAAACCCCCATTCGTCGTCATCCGACGTAACTCGGAGTGACAACGAAAGGGAACTAACGTTCTGGGAACCAAAAATTGTTAGCTGTTTTGATTACGAGAAGAAGATTACAAGAGCATATGAATTACCACCAATATTCCCTAAAAATTAAGAATTGTCCATTATGATTTCATTGTGACTTTAATAAACATTTTAATACTATGAAAATATAGGTAAGGCCACACCGCAACTATAATAATAATGGCACAGATGAACGAAATAATTTGAATAATTTTCTGAACAATTTATTGGTGTGTATAAATGCATAGACGGATAGTCTGTCTGGAATGCAAAAACAAGGACAATATCTAATATTATATCTTTTGGAACGCTGCTAGACCAGTCAAATTCAAGGACCCTAACTAACATTTGCTTATATCCTAATAGCTGTGTGTGTTTTACTTACAGATTTTTTGGCACACGGCGAGCACTCTGACCAGGGTCCAAACTCAGTCAGCTGGCAATGTATTGGACAAGCCTCAACATTACACGCTCTAGTCTCATGTATCTGACACAACTGGAAACAATTGTTTTTGGTCCAGTGCTCATCATAACGCACAGCCCTGCAACAACAAATGCACAGTCCACATATTACCATAATAAACTTTAATAAACTTTATCAGAAATATCATGTTAGGTTTAACCTTCCAAAAGAAGCAGATAAAAAAATAAATCATTTTAGGTTACCTTGTACGTGTTTGGGTTCCAGAGTCACAGGTTTTGGTGCAAAAGGACCATGAACTCCATGGGTAGTGGTCACAGAAACATCCTGTAATGGTGGTAAATGAAGCCAGGCTGCAGAGTAGGACAAGGGGAATGGAAGTACGATCCATAGAGAAGAAGGCCTGTCGGAACTTGATAGCTTAAGGTAAGGGAGAAGGCTAGTAGGTTATAACGCCAGTGATGTTACACATGCACAACTGATTTGTTTATTTCCATAATGATTTTTAATTTGCACGGTGCATATTATGCACATAAATTAATGAACAGAAATGAGGTATTCTGAAAGAACATTATCTTTAGTTTATGTAAGCAGATCAGAGGGTTTGAAGTATGGAATAATATATGGACCATTACTCAATTTAATATATTGAGTAAAAGTGCTCAAAAATAGTGATAAAAGTGGTTTATAATGGTTTATGATTTAAACAACCAAACAACATTGAAAAGCCATTATGTAAAAAAAAAAAAAAAAAAAAACTGATTTAATATATAAAAAAATAATATTAAATATATATCATGGTACCAAACCTAAACCTAATCTGACAAATTTGGATATTAAAAACTGGTTTAAAGTAAATCCAACAATTAAATCAAGACCGTTTCTTGAGAAGTTCCAGAAACCTAATAGTACCTGAGCTTGTGGGTAATACTCACATAAATTTCAGTCTCCTCCAAAAAGCATGTAAGCACACTATCACGTCTAATTTTATTCTCTGTGTCTGTCCGCAATATGAGTAAACATCAATATCAGCAAGACAGTGGCACAATCCGCTGCACTAGAAAAGTTACTCTTATGACCTGGTTGAATTTTCTTTCAGCGTTCTCTCTCAGCGCTCTTAAGAACTTCCACCCCCTTTGCTTCCAGTAAACCCTTGCAGCTGCAAGTCTTCACTTTGACATTTGGCTTCTGCTTTAGACCATGGGAATGTGGACAGACAGTACATTGATAACATGTTATTACAGGAGAGTTATTGTCTTTCTCCATGCCAAAATAGAGGTTGCTTTTGTACTTTAGCCTATCTTATTTTTTCATAATATGCATCACTTTTCTAAAGAATTTCTTACAGACCCGTGGTGAAAATCAAGTTTTTAATGTTATAAGTATATGTGGTGTTTTTAATATGCATTAAGACACACCATGTGCAAATTCGTCAACACCATTGCTACTGTTTCTCTTGTGTGAATCAAAGACAGTCTCAAAAACGCGGTTTGAAATCGCTGGTGTTTCTGACGTCATAAACTACCTTGTAACCAATCACGTCAACGTGCCGGCATATTAACTGCAAACTAGTAGGGAAGTCTCCAGAGAATCCAGGTTATCCCAGTATTTTGGAGTACCCAGGAACAGGGGTAGGCTATCCCAGTTTTTGTTGATATGAAAAATCGTGTAGATATAGCAATATAGCGAGTGTATGATGTATATTACGATGTTATGATGAACTATGCCTTTCTTCACTGACGTTCTGGGTTGTTCAAAGTGTTTCTGATGATTGTTAGAGCAGCTGCCTGACTCTGAGATGGCAAACGGAAACATGGTTTGTGTAACATTAGCAACACATTATTAGCTGTTAGGTTGATAACATTCATGCAAAAGGCTATTCATATTAATTAACGTTATGTGTCCGATTCTGTAATAGCGATACCCAGGGATGGGCAGTATTTCAGATACATGTATTTAAAATACTTATTTGAAATACAAAATACTACGTATTTTGTATTTTAAAGCCTTTGGAAAAAATCAAATGTAATTTGTATTTAAATACATTTAAGATTAGCATTTTTGTATTTTCAACCTGTTTGTCAGGGTATACTGAGAATTTCATGATCAATTCTACTTGGTGATTAAAGTTAAAATAGTGCATTATTCAGATTAGTGGGGAAATAGCGTTAGCCAATCAGTCTTGATCGGTTGTTGATATTTTGTTACTGTGAAGAAATTCATATAATACTGTGCCCATCCATATTCTTTGCTAAATAGCAGAAAAGGTTCCCACAGTATGAATTTTTTAATAGTGTTCACCACAAGTAATAGACTACATGTAACCTGGTTAGAAATAATTAATAAATGGCTGCTATTTTGCACAAGTTTATTTGTAATTGCAAGCATGAAAGAAAGAAAGAAAACAAGAAAGAAAGAAAACAAGAAAGAAAGAAAGAAAGAAAGAAAGAAAGAAAGAAAGAAAGAAAGAAAGAAAGAAAGAAAAAGAAAGAACGACAGAGATGGCAGAGATAAGGTTAGGAATTAAAAGTCAGTATGTAGTTTCTTTATTCATTGTGACCTAAAGACCTGCACTGGATGGCCAATTTCACATGTATTTTGTGTATTTTCAAAATACAAAATACTGTATTTGTATTTGTATTTAAATAAATTTTAATTGACATTTAAAATGTCATTTTATTTTAAATACATTTCCATGTATTTATGCCCATCTCTGGCGATACCATTGTGCAGTGTTTACCTTAGTAAAGACTGGACTATTGTAATGCTCTCCTGGCTGGTCTTCCAGCTTGCTCTGTCAAACCTCTACAATTGATCCAGAATGCTGCAGCCAGAGTAGTCTTTAATGAGCCAAAGAGAGCACACGTCACTCCTCTCCTCACAAAATTGCACTGGTTGCCAGTTGCCGCTCGCATTAAATTCAAGGCACTGACGTTTGCCTACAGAACAACCACTGGCACAGCTCCCTCTTACCTAAACTCATTACTTCAGACTTATGTGCCATCCAGAAACCTGCGCTCTGCTAGCGAATGTCGTCTTGTGGTACCATCTCAAAGAGGCACAAAATCTCTTTCTCGGACCTTTACCATGACTGTTCCCTGTTGGTGGAATGATCTGCCTAACTCAACCAGAGCTTCTGAGTCAGTAGCCACTTTCAAGAAACTGCTGAAGACGTATCTTTTTTGGCAGCACTTGATTCAGTAGGATTAACACTTTCTCTTCTCCTCTATTCTTAAAAAAAAAACAAAAAAAAAAAAAACACTGCACTTAAGTTAAACTGAGAGGGGTTATAGCACTTACGTATTGTTGTCCTACTGTTAGTTTTAACTGCTTCTATTGTTCTCATTTGTAAGTCGCTTTGGATAAAAGCGTCTGCTAAATGAATAAATGTAAATGTAAGTAAGATGGCCGAGTGAATCTGTGAGCTGGCGTGAGTGGAGGTGAGGCTAATTAGCATATTCATTGATCTGCATATACTAAATTAAGCAAGGGTGTAGAGTTACATTCAAGCTATTTTCAAGCATGTACATTTTTTTTCACAGGAAAAATTGTTTGTCATTTTGGTGATCAAACATGAGTGTTAAGGAATTCAATTATTGACTACAGGGGGACTTTAAAGGGTTTCATTTTAAAGCCAAAAAACTGGATGTGAATTACTGAAGGCTACAATAAAACAAACAATTACAGTAAAAAACAACAACTTTATTATCATTATAAAATGATGTATAGCTTATAAGAGCTGTAACTATGCATACTTTATAGACACCTGACATAAAGTGCAAAAATCATAAAGCGAACTCTCATAAAACCGGGATATGCATTCACACAAACCTTATGTCTTTAATGGATAAATGAAAAATAAATCATTAAAATCATTTATAATAAATACAATGTTTTATTTACAATTATATGTATTATGTACATTGTGATTTTTACTGTGTTATATTTGTTTCAAGCTTAGAATGAAAAAGCAATGGCTTTAGTGTAGAGCACTCTTGTGCCCTTACAATGACTGATATCATTTTTTAAAACATGATCCCTTTATGGAAGACTAAATTAAAAGCATTGCACAGTGGCTAAATTTATAAAAAAGAAGAAAAAGCAAGTAGATGAAAAACACCAATCCTAACTAAACATGCCCTTTCACTGACAACAAACTATGACTTATGATAAAAGAAAATCAGAAACAGTTGTTATTATTTTACTTCATTCACTTGCTTTTTTTATACAATCATATGGTTTCACAACACATGACAAAGAATGAACCTTTCGGTAACTAAAAATGTACAATTGATTTTGCTTAAGAACTCAACAGGCAGGGCTTTGAGTCAAGGGAATTCTGTCCTCCAACGAGTGATTAAGTAGTTTTGACACTGTCCAGGGACAAGTTACATTAGCGAAACAGTTCCAGAGACACGGAAGGAGACGAGTGAGGCGCTAATTGATCCATGATCAGAAAAGAAGAATTGAGAGTATTGAAGGTTTAACCAGACACAAGGCAACAAAGCCCGGAGAATCGCCTCTTCCTCTGCCTCACCAGTGGATAAGGAGACAGATTTAGCAGACTGCTGTCATCTACACGCAGGAAAATAAATACATAAATTCATTTCTAGCTATTTGAGATTAGAGGGTATAAAGAATCCATTAAAGTACTAGAATAAATCTGTTTGAGACTCACCTTGATTTTTCAGCGGCAAAGGCATTGTCTCCCTGAGTTTGCTTAGAAGGTTTCTCATTTCTTGCATATCACTGGAAGAAATTTCACAACACAGGACATTAACTATCTGAGATCACAGTCAAATGGATATTTAGTACAGTATTTAAAGACCTCATTTGGGCTTTAACACCATTTTACCCCATTAATACCCCAAATTGGTTGACAAGCAATTTATATACACTACTATTTAAAAGTTTGGGGTCACCAATTTATTCTTGTGATGGCAAAGCTAAATGTGCTGACTTGGTGCTGCACAAGAAACATTTCTTATTATTATCAATATTGAAAACAAAATGCTGCTTAATATTTTGGTGAAACCTGTGATTCCGTATTTTCAGGGTTCTTTGATGGATAGAAAGCTCAAAAGAACAGTATTTATTTAAATTAGAAATCTTTTGTAACATTATTAATGCCTTTACTGTAATTTTTGTCCATTGAATGCGTCCTTGATGAATAAAAGTAAAAAAAAAAAATCTTACTGACCCTAAACCTTTGAACAGTGTATATATAGTACTTTATATAAAAAAAATAAATGCTACAAATTTTAAGTGATTATTTAGTAAAAAATGTAAATATTGTTATTACACCTGTAATTAATAATTATAAATAAGTAGTTTTAAATTGGGTCATTATTCTTTTTCTTATTTGAATACATATTGGGATTATAGCTCATTCCGTTCAAAGGTTTACAGTCTTGCACCTTTGTCTTTTTCTCAGATTTTCAAATACTTTTTGCTCAAAATCAAAGTTTGTCATGTGATTCATCTCCGAGCTGGTTGGTTTGCTTCATTGCTTACAACTCCTTACTGAAAAATTGTTTGAAATCCTAATGGAGAAACTGAATAGGACAAATTCTTTCATTCCTAATCCATTCATTCTGTTTTTCATACCTCTCTATGTTCTCAATGTCTGTGCACACGACCCAAGATTCCTGTGGAAAATCTACAGGTGATGATGAACGATCTTCCAGCATCGGCACATCAGAGCTTTCGTCTACCCTGCAGTCCATGTTTGCTTCAGGACACACATCATTTCCTTTTAAGTGAGTGAAACAAACAGTGCAAGATAGTTATACTTTGTTTTGCTAATAGAAAAACCAGGTGAATTGTCAAAGAAGCTGTTTTATGTATTTATTTTGCCATCCCCGCCACCTTCAGACTATATTTCGTCATGCAGTATATTAGCTTTATGTACTCATGTCTGCTAATGTAAAGAATTTGCTGTCCTCTGCTGGCTGTCATTGACACAACACCTTTCCTATTGAGCTGCAGAACACCCAACAGACACATAGACTTGAGCATCTCTGTAATGTACATCTCCAGGCAGCACTGAAGCTGGATGAACAACCTGCATATTTCTGGGTGGATTTCACCATCCTCTGGCCTAAGACAGGCATAGAGAGAAAAACAGAATCAATATCAGCTGAGCTTCATGACATCCTACAGCCACATCTTCAAAACTACATGACTATTCTAACATAAATGCTTACCCATAGATTGCAACGAGGTTTTGATAGGCAGCCTGGGCTACAGCGCATCCTTTGATTCGAGTCTTGTGCATCTGTGCCCTTAAAGAAGGACAGTCGATTGTATTCTCCCCTATGGAGATGACCTGCTCACGATGGAGGGCCACAAGAGTGTTGAACTCCTGAACGGTCTGAAAATGTAGACAAATCCTTCTCAGTCTATTTTTAGAAAGTGAATGTATATTCCTTCTGGAAAACTAGGAATAAGCAGGCTGCTGTGTTTTGGAACATAGCTGGTTTGGTTGGTACTGTAGACTATCTGAAGATGTCAACCTGGCATTTGTAACATGGTAGCTGGTTGATCATTTTTTACTAGAGAGAATCCATCCATGTTCCAAAGCACAGCTAGCAGATTAAACTGGATTTTCCAGCAGGCTAAACACGAGTTTAGCTGCATTATGCCACATAGCAACACATGGAATTATGAGGATGTAATTTCTAAATAATGGTGCAATATGAAAACACAAACGGCGATGTGATAAGCATTATAAAACCAATCATTTATCTTATAATCAATTCACAAACAGAGACCCAATTATTATTTATGTTTCAATACATCACATACCTTACAGGCTTTTAGTAAATATAGTATGGGCTATACATACTGCAATTATCCGTACTGGTAAACAGCCTGTTCACTTGCATATAATTGACAATAATTTTAATGTGTAGACACAAATAAAGCCTATCCAAAAATAGCACCCGTAGAAGTGACAGCGGTTGTTCTACCGTACGCTCACCGTTCTACAGTCATCCATCGCCCGCTGAGCTCTCCGCGAGCTCTCGGTGCTCTCCCGGCGCTCCGGATCCCTCATCGAAGACTTGCAGATTTGAAAAATGTTGGTTGCGGATCTGGGGCGGTTCTTTCGCCCGATCGGTGCAGAACACATGCATACGCATCCACGAATAAAACCACCTCACTGCGAAAATGTCTTTAATCAGTCTGTCCTCGATTCAAGGGTGAGGTCGATCCTTGAATGAGGGTTGTTGTTTCTCTGATGATTAGAGTGATGTGACAAAGCCGAGCGAGCGTCCGCGACGCTTCCTCTGCATCTCCGCACCAACAGGCGAGTCACCTTCACCTCTGTCGGGAGTCGAGAGCGGCTTTAACTCCACACAGCTGCGGGCTTCGATCCTGGATGGACGAGTTCGTCGAACAAACACAATTAATTAGTATGAGGGAAAGAAGATATTCACGATTTTATTTGTAAGCGCCGTCTCAAACATACGGAATCTTTGCTTATTTATATTCATTGTTGTCAAAAGAACGGCTGTAGGCTACATCCAAAAACTATCTGAAACGTTCTGGGGAGGTTAATATTTGGTTAAAAATCTTACAAGACAGCTATTAGAAAACATTATGTCGGTAAATTATTACGTCGTTGCAAAAAACATCTTGAAATGTTAATAATAATAATAATTAAATTATTCGAATTATTCATTAATGAATAGAAAACGAGTTTCCATTCTGGAAACGAGTTTATATGGTTAAAAAAATTGGTTGAAAAGCAAAAATGGGGAAAAGCATGTTATTCTCACGTAGGAATTAAGAGGAACAAAAACATACATTCCCAATCTTTGCTTTGAGATACAGAAATGGGCTGTCATTCCCGGCCATTGCCAAATTAAATTATAATCTCATTCCCATAGATTGAACTGACACAACAACTAATGTTCTCAAACCTTTTACTGTGTAAAAGAAGCCGTTAAATATATTGTACAGCATGTTTTTAGTGGAAGAAACCTGGGTTCTCGCTTTAGGCAAGCATCTAAATGGCTCCAACTAATAGCAACAGAAATAAAGGTAATTTATAAAACTGTACAAAGAGACTAAGCATTATGCCCTCCCTGAATTATTGCTTTTTTTGTTTTCTAATGAATTATAATACTGTTTACAGGTCAAGTAAGCAGATGATATTCGGCGACAGCTAAATGTGATATCTATGAATTGCACAAACCCTGTAAGACCTAAACCATAAATTAACACACAGTAAGAAAAACACCTTAATCATTTTTCATCATATTTGTAGCTACATTGAAACAAAAGTACTATGAGGCACTTGATGAGATGTCCACCGTCAACAACATTCATTTGTCCAGCAACAGCAAAGTGAGATCTAATCCTCCATTCATTAGATGAGGAGGAAGTAGCAGAGGCCACAGAAGATGATGAACGCCATCACCCAGTGCAGAGAGTAGGTAGAGATGATCACAAAGTCAATGTCAAATGGCCAACCCCACATGTCCCCCAGATCCAACGCATCCAGGCCAAATGCTCTGTGGGGAAACTGCCAGCGACTCGCAGGGCCTCCGTGTCTCGGAAACCCTGAAATAACAAAGACAAAGGAAATAAGGGGGCAACTTGTCATTTAAAATCCTTGGGTATTGAAGATATGCTTATGCAAATGACATATGACCAACCCCAAAAGATGCGAAAACGCTTTGGACAGTTGGGCAGGGGCCATTTCGAATAGTTGATCTTCTGAAAGATCTCATGTCTTGAGTGATATACTTTTGGGAAGCACGTCTTTGTAGTTTGATTAAGCTCTGAAACAAACAAACAAAAAGTATTAGGTGGTTAGATAAGTTTAGACGCACTGAGAAAGAAAATGGACTTTATCTGTTCCACTAACCTTCCTGAAAGAGAACATGGGATATAAGGGTCCTACAGAGGGGACACGGGGTATTGCTTGGCCGATTCTTGGCCAGAGTTCTCAAACAGGGCTCACAGAACACATGACTGCAAGGATGGCACTTGTAGGGGCTGTAATATACGTCTAAACACACGGCACATGTGTATCCCTCTCTCTCCTCATCGTCACTGCCTGTTAGGTCCCACTTCATAGCCTGATAGGTAGAAGTAACACAATAAGACACAAATAAAACATCACTGAAGAACAGATGAATTATGTTTATAATAAAAAAAACAGACATTCAATTAATTTTCTGTGTAAAAGATGTGGCCCACTGGTTGTCAAAACTATAAAAAAAAGGAAGAAAAATTCTCCAATAAAATGACACCTGCTGCAAGAGCCATGTGCAGCTGTGAATGGCTTATTAAGATCCTCAGGATTCTTGCAGCAGCCTATTATGTGGATTTATGCCTGTCTTTATCCACGGGTGTATTATTGACATTTTGCCAGAATTTGTCAGTGCAACACAGCTCCTCGTTCAATAGCCCACATTCATTTCTTGCTTATCTGACACTTATCATACATTAAACAAACTAGAGCTGTGTACCATTCAGAATAAAGGAAGCAAACAAGATGCATACTTGTGATTCAAATGTTACAAGAACAAAAAAATTAAGTAGATTAAAGGACTGCTCACACCAAGGACCATAACTATGTGATGTTACTGTAGCTCATACAGTAGAGCATGGTGCTAGCAATGCCAAGGTCATGGGTTTGATTTCCAAGGAATGCATGAACTGATGAAATGTATACATTAAATGCAATGTAAATCACTTTGGATAAACCCATCTGACAAATTCATAAATGCAAATATAACTAAAGTTTTAATGAGAATAGGGAAGTCCACATCACAATTATAATGATAACGCCACAGTTAACTATAATTGGAATCACTTTCAGAATGTTTTTCCAATTGGAATCCATCTGACTTTAAAGATCTTGAGAATTTAAAAAAGCAGACGACATAACTGCAGCATTAGCTTATACTGAACATTATTAGGCATTGGTGTGGATGCTAATGTAGTTATAATTACAGTTATTTTACATTTATCGTTCTTGGTGTAAATGGGCCTTTAAAATGGAACAAAAGATATAACATCTGTGTCATTTTTAATAATACATTTTCAGTTAATTACCCATAAAATTGTGATTTATATATGTTATGTTTAGTTCTGTATGCTAAAAATGCCTTCTTTCAAAAAAGAATAATAGTTATGTCTGTTTACAGAGAAAGAAATGTATATCAGGGAACAAATAAGCATAACTATTCAAAATTAATTATTTATGTTTTGTCACAAAACTTGTTTTTGACAACGTAATATTTGTATGACTATAAATTGAATTTATTTGAATGCAGTTAAATAAATTTCAATACAACACCTGTCGGGGGAGCCATATTGATTCAAATGAATTTAACAAAGCCAATTCTTAAACTCTGAATATTGCCCAGTCTTGCTAGATAGTTATTAAATTCACAAATAGGAACAAAGCAAGTCAGACTTTGGCACTCGCCATGACTTTAAAACATCTCACCATATCTTTTGCCTCCTGCTGTCTCTGAATCCATCGTTCCTTCTTCCTCCGCTTCCTTCTAAGGCTTTTCAGGCGGTTTTTCTCTCTCTTGTTAAGCTTTGGCTCTACATTAGGTAAGATGTTTCTGGATGGCTCCTCCATCAGTCTGACGCCCTCTGGATCAACTGCTCTGTCCAGAGAAGTTCTACTCTGGGACGCAGAACCCACATGCTGTTCCTCTAAACTCTCCTGATCATCATACAGCTGTAGAGGCAATTCAGGAGGTAAAGAAACATCTGTGCCTCTCTCAACATTCTCAAGAATTTGTGGTTCTTCACTTGCCTCAACCTCAAGTTGAGTTTCAGCAGAGATTACATGAGAGACAGGACAGGAGAAGTTGAGGGTTGAGGAAGGAGAGGGAGCTAAGCTCATTGTCTGAGGGAGAGACTCCACCTCATTGTTCCTCCTTCTAGTATGTTCTCTAGTCCTTCCTGGTCTTGTTAAAAGAACTAGAGGATTTAGATCCTGATCAACGCGACTTTTACTGAGATGCACTGTTGTTTCATGTCCACAGGTGCATTTGGAACAATTTACAAAATTAAAGCCTCCTAAGCGAGCTCCACAGTACTGGCAGTTCAATTTCCCGACAGTCCAATTGACCTGTGAGAAGTGTACATTTTATCAGAATAGATCATTCCTTTTCCAGGTGATTGTCAATAGCCCAAATTGCATAAATTAAAGGGGTGGTAAAACACGATTTCACTTTTCTAACTTTAGTTAGTGTGTAATGTTGCTGTTTGAGCATAAACAACATCTGCAAAGTTACAGCGCTCAAAGTTCAAAGCAAACGGAGATATTTGCTTTTAAAGAAATCAATTTCTAAGGACCACAGCAAACAGCCGGTTTTGGACTACACGACATTCCTCTGGGGTTGCTGACGTCAGTAAACCCCATTATTTACATAAACCCCTCCTCCGAGAATACTAAAAAAGGGGGGCGAGGCCATTTTATATTGCGTTGGAGAAGAGTTATTGTGGTATAGGAGTTTATTTAACTGCCGCCGCCGTTGTTGTCGAAACGCTGTTATTTTCATCAGTGCCCGAATTGCAGGTCCACTTTGTTCAGCCTTCCTAGGGTCGCGGGAGTTAGGGATCAATGGTTAATTATTACCCAAATCTCGCTCTCTGTGCTGCACATTTTACGGAGGAAAGCTTCCACAATCTTCGCGAGTTCAATGCAGGATTCGCACAACGGCTTGTGCTGAAAGATGGAGCAGTTCCAACTTTAAGAACAGAAACTGTTGTTTACGAGCCACAATCTGTAAGTATGATTTATTTTTCGTTGATGTGTTTTCCTGTAATAGTTCGTATTGTTAATTGTACGTTGTAGCAAGGAAGTAAACAAATGAGGCTCTGCAAACCAGCTTGTTAAATGCTCATTCATACTTAACGTTATCCGACAAACACCTAACGTTACAAACTTTTTTTAAATCTCAACAGCGAACTTGGAATTAGAGTAAATTATTCTTTGATATTAGAGCTTTTATGTATTGTTTATCGCTTGTTTATCTACAGGCATGCTAAACATGGTTCTGTGTTTGATTTGGCAGCCGATGTTTAGTGTTCGTTTTGGGTTAATAGTTCCGTCGACAGATATTTGGCTACAATCGATCTAAAAATACAAAAGTAACGGTGGCATACAGTCAGCAACGATCACTATAGATCCGCAGTCTTTACTCAAAATAATCCCTTTGAGGACTGTAGTATAATTTGTTAGAACGATTATATGAAATTCTTGATTATGAAGCTTATTTTTTTTGTAATACTATAATAATTACTACAATTAAATAACAGCGTATCTAAAAGGTAATGAGACAACAAAAAACAAACATTTCTGAAACGTCGTTTAACAGCCGTTTTTTGAACAGGTTCTGCTTGATCATCTTCACTAACATTCTCTGGGTCTGATTCGGGCTCAAATTGGTATGGTTTTATTGACGCCATCGTTTATAATACACCAAAGCACAAACTAGGCTACCGGTAAAGGTATGGGGCGTGACGTTTCCGGAAAACGTGCACTAGTCGGTTAGCGAATCACAACACACTGGGCCAGCTAACCAATCTGACCCCATTGCGTATTTTTGAGGGACTGGCTTCATAGAACCCGAAAACCATCAGACCGTTTTTACAAGGAGGGACAGAGCAGTGTAGTATAAAGGTAAAATATATGAAAAATAATGCAATTTTTTAAAAACGAAGCATGAACACATGTTACAGTGCACCCCACAAACACAATCAAGCCTTTGAAAAAATGTGTTTTACCACCCCTTTAAAAACAAATGCAAACTCTGTACCTGACCAACACTTGACAAAATCCAATCTGGCAAAGATTCAACATTTAAATGCCACACATTGCATGTGGCTGCAGCCTCTCTTGATATTACCACCTGTAACAACAATACATCACTTAGTTATAAACAACATAAATGTCACTTTAAAAAAAATTATCAGAGATTTTTACATAAATTAAGATCTTTAACCATTCCCAAATTGAGATATAAAGCATTTACCTCCTTTAAAAGAAAATGTCACCAACCTTGAGGAGACTGGTTGAGTCTATTAGACATCTACGGCACTTTCTGCAGCGAAGGTTTGTTGAATCTTCTAGTGTCCTTGATTTATCTGGTTCTTCATTCTGTTTGAAATGTGCAGAAGAAAACCATATTTTATACCTCTACACATCCTTAGGTAGATGAGTACCGCATGCAATACAATGCATGCATAAATAATTGATTGTTGTAATGTAATATCCTTGGTTGTCATCACTGTAAGTTATGGCTTTATAATATGCCTTTTTCTGCATATTAGAAAACTTTTGCTTGACCATACAATAGGCCAATACAATCTCGTTGCCACAAACACCAACATTTTTACAACTTAAATAATATTTGATGCATTTAGTATCTAACCTCCCACTCAATTTTACGTCCAGTCTGTACAGACGTGTTAAACAGTGTAACTTAGTTTTCTCAATAAAGAATCAACAGCGATAGTTCCTGTACTGGCCGGTGTTTAGTATTCAATTATTATGCAAATACTCTCTGTTTGACTAATTTAAACATTTGGTTCACGTACGTACAAAAACATGACGTACCACGAAAGAAGTAGCCATTTTCTTCGACGGAATTTCTGAAGAGTTCCTCAAGATGTTTGGCTAAAAGGCTAAAAACAACAGACTGGCCCTGTACTGCTCAGAGTATAGCTGCCTTCACTACGGAAGCCGCAGAGGGACAAAACCGCCTAGGATAAAGACATGGGCCTGTTAATGTACGCTCCTACCATAGACTGTAAAAAAGAGATATAATTAAATGATTTCTCATTCATAAAGTCATTCGCTTAGATCCTGATCAACGCGACTTTTACTGAGATGCACTGTTGTTTCATGTCCACAGGTGCATTTGGAACAATTTACAAAATTAAAGCTTCCTAAGCGAGCTCCACAGTACTGGACAGTACATTCAATCATTCAAGATCTCTAAACCTAAACCACATTTACAGTAGGCCAACCGGTCAAATGTTTGGAAACATTACTATTTTTAATGTTTTTGAAAGAAGTCTCTTATGCTCATCAAACCTGCATTCATTTGATCAAAAATACAGACACAAAACAGTAATATTGTGAAGTTATAACAATTTAAAACAATGGTTTTCTGTTTTAAGATATCTCTATATGACTCTGTTTCGGGCATACTGGCTTCACAACGGATCAAGTCCAGACCATAGACTGTAAAAAATATGGACAAAGCGTCTGTGACGTTACCCATAGACTTTCTGAAGAACGGTTTTGAAGCCGTTTATGGGGGGTATGGGCGGCGCCACCTTGGAAAATCTTTTCAGAAAGGATACAGAGGTGGTATGATGTGTTGTGTCAGATCATGGCCGAGAAGTCAAATTTCAGGAATTCCACTCGGCGCAGCCCCTTATCAGCTGTCAATCACGCTGTCAATCAAAGTTAACCACGTCCTTATTTGTCATACATTTTATATCTAAATACGATCTAAACTAACGAGTTAGATAAAAAATCACCCCCCTCACAGTTGTCAGGCACTCGGAACCTATCGAAAAATACAATAAAAGTCCATGGGACCAACCTGTAAAAACATGAATTTATGCTGTGAAAACGGACATTTTAACATGGGGGTCTATGGACATTTGCTCCCTTTTGAGACCTGCCCCTAGCTGATTTTCGATGTATTGCAGTTTTTCGCACTTCCGGGTAGGCTTCATTTTTCAGATTAGAATGTTGCCGCTTGGTCCAAGTAGAGGTAACTGCAGGCTGGAGCAATGGGCGTGGCAAGAGTTAGGGGCGTGACAAGAGGTAGGGGCGTGCCGTAAGGTCTTTACAATTGGACGCGAAAGCTTCCTGATCCGCATAAAAGCAAACCATAAACTTAATCACTATTGACCAACAAATAATTATACAATACCAAATACATTTATTTCACTGTAAAAATATCAATAATGATATTGAGAATACATTCAAAAGTACGTTACCTTCGAAACCTTCTGTATGGCGCGGTTACATGACGTCATCACCACCGCGACTTTTTTAGGATCAGTCATTAAAAAACAAATTGAACAAAATTGCACTTTTTGTAACACATCGCTTGAAGATATTGAACCTTTATTTTTGTATTGCCCTTTTTCTTTTTGGACTGACTTTAAAATAGATATGACAAACAAATTTGTCTTAATTTAGAACCTCATGACATTTTACTTTGTTTCCAAAACCTATATCTTTCTGAAAAACAAAATTATATAATTAAATTTTGACAGTTTTATTCATAAGACAAAAATAACTCAAAAGAAACCCTCCTATATTACCTTTTATAACACTGATCTCACAGTAACCTATACTTTGAAACCCTTTCAAACATGAGATCACAAAACAAAACGTTTTTGAAAATATCTATAACTGCCTTGATATTATAAACTTTTATTTTTGTATTTATTTATATTATGTTCATTTTATACTTCAGTTGTTATTATTCTCTGGTTTACACATTTTGAGCTGTATTTACAATGCCTTGTATCTTGTTTTTTTATTGCATTATACTTGAAATGTCAGTACTTGAACTAAATAATAAAATAAAATCATTAAAAAAGGAATTAAATTATTCTTTTAAAGATAAAAATGTCTCCTGACACTATGAAGTCATACTAGTTTTGTACTTTCAAGTACATACAAACTAAAAGTAATGTTATTTTTATAATAATGGTACAGGAAATGTTTTTGCTGTATAAAGGCATGCATATATACGCGTTTGATCAAACACTCACCATATAATAAAAAAAAAATCACCATATAATAAAAAAATTAAGTAAAAATAGTTTAATAAACTTCTAAGTGGAATTTATCAATTAAGCAAAACAAACACCATTTTATCCCAAAAACATTTATTCAGTTCAGTAGTCATTTTTACAATTAATTTTTTTAATTTGTCATCAAAGGCTTGTGTTCAAAGTCAAAACTCATTCCTCTATTACTCATTCCTCTATTACTCATTCCTCTATTACTCATTCCTCTATTACTCATTCCTCTATTCCTCTATTACTCATTCCTCTATTACTCATTTATACTATAGTAGCAGTCCATAGAACAGAAGCCATCAAATTCTCTATCTGAATAGAACGCAGTAAAGACCCCCCTCTTTCCATTGCCGCAATATCCAGTGGTGTTTTTGTAGAGGAATCCACAGGCATCACATCTGGTGAGCTTAAACTCCACCCTTTATTCCTCCCTCACATCCGGATTGACTGACTTCCAGTCAACGATACCTACAAGATAAAAGAAAAAATGAATTTTTAATGCAAAAAATCTGAAGACTCACCTCAGAAAAGTCAAAAGCCACCCCCAGAGAAATGTACAGGCCATACTGAAATTCAAAGGCTACTTGTTTAGACCTTTTTTTATTTGGTTTCTAAATGAAAAAAAAGGAAAATGCTGAATGGTTTAGAACTGAACCACCATACAGCAGCTGAGAACATTTGAACAAGAACTGTTCAACTGGAACTTCTGAACATGAACTATTGAGCCATGTAAAAGACCTGCACACTTGACTGTATCTCCCATCACTAAGACCACTTGCGCAGAGTGAAGCAAGAAAAAACACTTGTTTCAGCTTTGGACGCAAAATCTGAAAATGGTTGTTAAAAAACACAAAATATAGAAATCAATTTGACATGGATAAAAATGTCTTGACTTACACAAAGCATCCAGTGTGACTTGATCCACGATGGAAATAGAATGCAGTCTTTTGTAGAAGCATCAACCTATCACAAATAAATATAATACAAAATGGTGCACAATGTTTATTTTGCTCTGTGAAATCTTTTTGCCCGCTTTGAAAGAATGCTTACAACACATATGCCACATAAAATGTCAATAGCAATAATACATCGAAACAGTCAATGAAATCTAAAGTATGTATGCTAAACAATAACAAATCATAACTACAATATTACACTGTTGAAAAAATATATATAATTGCTTACAGGGATATGTAACATGGGATCTGCACAAAGTGGAGGAATCAGCGTTGCATTCACTTAGCTGTTAGACGTCCAGACTTGGATGCCCTAATAACAGAAACATACACATTTCTTCAAAATAGCTTTTTGCATTTTATTCACGCTACAAGGCAAGCAATGACATTTTACCTGCAATTTGCTACGGTCTTCAATTTTCAAAATCTATAAGAATCATAAACATCAAACACAATTTAAAATAGGAAAATTAATATATAAAGCAAAACATGTTTGTCATAAGTTTCCAATTATGATATGTAAAATAACCGTTCACGTTATTATCTAACCTTAACAAGTTCCCTTTCGAGAGGTCTCTCCTATTGCGTAAGTAGCTTACGCTATGGGAAAACTCCTTTTCTCTCGAGAATATTGAAGTCTTTATGTAAAACGCATTGCAGCTGCACAGCTGACAGCAATGAACGAAGGAACTCGGTCATTGGCTGTGCTGCGGCAACTTGCTTGAACCAATGACGGGGCGACTCTGAATGCGCGACCAATGAGCGCGCTTCGCGCCTGCGCGCGTCAGAGCCCGCCAAGATGGGCGTGGCCAAGCTATATATTGGGCGCCCCGTCATGAGAGTTCTTTAGATTTAATCTCCTTCAGCGAACACCTTCTTCGCTGGATCCTCCGGATTATTGGAAGCCTTCGCCGCCGTGGAAAAGCATACCAGCGGGATTGCTACGAGGACGTCGGCACCTTCAGCCGCCTTCAAGCACCTCCTACTGAGCCATCCGGCGCGCCATATACGCAAGTATTTTACATCTGTCCGCCCCGCGACATTTGTGAAAGAGCAAATTTCCATTAAGGCGTTGTTTCAAATGCCTTCCTGCGCGTCGTGCAGAGACCTTCTCCCGGACGGGGATCGTCACATCATCTGCGCTCGCTGCCTGGGCCGTGACCACGCAGAAGCTGCATTGACCAAGGGCGGATGCCCGGAATGTGATGACCTGGGTCTCTCCGCACTACGGGCTCGCCTCGCCGCTTTCGCCGTGAGCGAGCCCATCGCCACCCCTCTGTTTGAGCCGCGCACTAAGAAAAAGCGCCGCTCACAGAGGCTTCCTGAACCTGAGCTCAGTGACGTCACGCCGAGCCAGTCTCCGCGTGCTTCACCGCCGCTCTTGCCTTCCCCACCGCCGGTTCAGTTCACCCAGCCGGACCCACACCCCTCTGGCAGAGCGGTGGGCCTTGTGACTTTCGGCGCGTCCGAGGACGACGGGGGAATGGACGACAGCTTGTCCATCGACGCTGCATCGGACGACTGGCCGGGCTCCACTCTCGACCCCGCCCCGTCGACGCTAGCTAGCACGAGCGGGGGCTCCACTATGGATACTGAGATTATCCGTGTCCTCTCTAAGGCCGTGAAAGACCTCGGGCTCGATTGGTCTTCTCCCGAAGAGCCAACCCGGAGCCGACTGGATGAGTGGTTTCTGCAGGGGCGCCAGCAGGCCCCTCGGCAAAGGCCTTCTCCCTTCTTCCCGGAAGTTCACGACGAACTCACCAAGTCGTGGAAAGCCCCCCACTCTGCGCGCCTAAAGCCTTCTTTTTCTTCTTCGCTCTCCTCAGTGGACGGCGCGAAGGAAAGAGGCTACGAGGGAACGCCGCCCCTCGAGGAGGCCGTGGCCAATCATCTCTGCCCGCCCTCCACCTCCGGATGGAAAGCCAAAGCTTCCCACCCCTCGAAACCCTGCCGCACTACCTCTGCTCTCGCCGGTCGCGCCTACGCCGCCGCCGGCCAAGCTGCATCAGCGCTTCACTCAATGGCGGTACTTCAAGTGTTCCAAGCCAAGCTTCTCCGCTCTATGGACGAGTCTGGCCCCGAACCCGAAGCCTTCAGGGACTTACGCAGCGCGACTGATATAGCTCTGCGAGCCACGAAGGCCACCGCCCAGTCCATCGGCCGTGCTATGGCTAATTTGACTGTTCTCGAGCGCCATCTGTGGCTGACTCTGACTGAAATGAAGGACGCGGATAAGGCGCCATTTCTCGATGCGCCTATCTCCACCAGCGGGCTGTTTGGACCGGCGGTTAAAGGTTTCGCCGAACGCTTCACTGAGGCCCAGAACGCTTCACAAGCTATGCGTCATTTCCTGCCAAAGCGCTCCAGCTCATCGCAGAGCAGACAGAGACCGCCGCAGCCGCAGCGGGCTAGAACAGCCCCCACCGCCTCTCAGCCCGCACCTCAGGCTGACGCTCGACGCCGCTCGCGCTCTCACAACCGCAAGCCGCCTCCTGAGCGACGGGGTCCTCGGCCCAAGATTGTGCTGAACCCTGAGCCTCGAAAGCCGTCCTAGCCACAGAAATGAGAAGAGAGAGTACGTGTCTCGCAAAAGCCGGACCACTCTCTCCGCAAAAGCTCAAACATTACCCAGTCCCCTTACAGGCGGTTGGATATGTCCATACAGCAGTCAATGGGCCAGTCACAGAGCTCGCTCACCTGCAAACAAACGCCGTTTTTACGGCGACGCACAGAAAACACAAAAAGAGTCTTTTTCTGCCTGCATCACTAAGGGTTCACATGTCCACAAAGTGTGCATTCCCAGATACTGTCAAAACAGTGCCAAATTCATTCCCAGCTCAGGCTGCGCTTCCCATGAATGTAGATCACGTGCCTACGGTCATGTACGCACCACTACACACAAGCACTGTTCACACAGTTATAAATTCATCCCCAGTAAAAGCGGGAAACATTATAAAAGTGACGCGTGTGCCTACCACTGTTTATGCACCCCCACTTATAAACACTGCCCTTACAGTGTCAAACAAAACCTCAGCTCAGGCTGCGAGTTTTACAAACACAGCGCGCACTGTTGTAATCACACACGCGCCCATTCACTCAGCTGCTCAGCGCGCGCCCGCGCCCCTGAGAGCTATGAGCTCAGGCGATTCGCTAGCCGGGTCCCTACGTCACAGCGGCCCGCCCCTAGCCTGTATTCAGCCCATATCTGTACACGCAGCGGCATGGGAAAACATTCCAGATATGCCGAAATGGGTATTAAATATAGTAAAGCACGGATACTCGCTCCAGTTCGCTCGCAGGCCACCACGTTTTACGACTGTGGTCGAGACGAAAGTGAGAAAAGAGTGTTCACATGTTCTACGCACCGAGGTGCGCAAACTAATAGAAAAGGGCGCTGTGGAAACTGTTTCCCCCTCTCTGAGCGGGACAGGTTTTTACAGCCGCTATTTTCTCGTCCCGAAAAAGGATGGCGGTCTCCGCCCCATCCTAGATCTCAGACACCTGAACAAAGCACTAATGATTCGCTCGTTCAGAATGTTAACAACCAAGCATATCCTCGCGCAAGTGCGCCCAGGAGATTGGTTTCTCTCAGTGGATCTGAAAGATGCTTACTTTCACATTCCAATAGCGCCTCATCACAGGCCGTTTCTGAGATTCGCTTTCGAGGGACAGTCATACCAGTACACAGTACTCCCGTTCGGCCTGTCCCTGGCTCCCCGTACATTCACGAAATGTATGGATGCAGCACTTTCCCCCCTAAGACAAAGGGGAGTGCGAATACTGAATTATCTCGACGATTGGCTGGTTCTAGCACAATCAGAGAGTCAGCTAATAACACACAGATCTTGGATTATCAGCCATTTAGAATGCCTGGGTCTAAGAATCAATTTTGCAAAAAGCATACTATCTCCCAGCCAGAGAATTTCTTTCCTGGGAATAGTTCTAGACTCGATGCAAATGACAGCGCGTCTCTCATCGGAGCGCGCGCTCACCATCCGGCGCCTTGCAACATCATTCAGAGCGGGCGCGCGCGCCCCCGTCAAACGGTTTCAGAGGATGCTCGGTCTCACGGCCTCAGCATCGGCCGTACTCCAGCTAGGATTGTTGCATATGCGCCCTCTCCAACGCTGGCTCAAGAGCCGCGTCCCTACTCACGCGTGGCGTTCGGGCCACTTTTTAATCAGAGCGAACCACGGCTGTATAAAAGCCCTGACGCACTGGAAAGCCGCCGACTGGTACCAGTCAGGCGTGAGTCTGGGTGTGAACACAAGGAGAAAGATGATAACGACAGATGCCTCCAAAATAGGTTGGGGGGCCCTTTACGAGGGCAGGCCTGTCTCCGGCTTTTGGTCAAACCCGGAGAAGCGCCTACACATAAACTGTCTGGAAATGAAAGCGGTCGCTTTGGCTCTCAGAGCCCTGCTCCCACATCTAAAAAACGAACACGTCCTGGTCCGAACGGACAACATGACGGTAGTGTCGTACATAAATCGCCAGGGTGGACTCAGGTCGAGCTCCATGCATTCAATGGCCAGGAGACTCATTTTATGGTCCCAGCACAACTTGCGCTCGCTGAGAGCAGCGCATGTGCCAGGCGCCCTGAACCAGGGGGCAGACATGTTATCCAGAGACAAGATTCTCCCAGGAGAATGGGCTCTCAACCCTCTGACGATTCAGTGGTTATGGAAAACCTTTGGCAAAGCGGAGATCGACCTCTTCGCCTCCAAGGAGAACGCGCACTGCTCTCTTTTCTTCACGAAAAGCACGGACGCGCTCGCCCAGAGCTGGCCGAGCCGCCCCTTATATGCCTTTCCCCCGATCGCGATGCTGCCACAGGTCATCAGTCGGGTCAGAGAGGAGGGAAACGCAGTGCTGCTGATAGCCCCACTCTGGAAGAACCAAACATGGTTTCCAGATCTGATGCAAATGCAATCTGCACCACGGCCGATTCCACTGAGGCCAGACCTCCTCAGTCAGGCCAGCGGGATGATATTTCATCCCCGCCCCGATCTGTGGGCCCTTCATGCATGGCCCCTCAACGGGTTCCCAGGAACCTCGCGAGCGGAGCACTAAAAACCATCGCTGAGGCGCGGGCGCCCTCCACGAGACGCTTATATGCCCAGAAATGGAAAGTGTTCGGTGACTGGTGTAATACCAAGGGCCTGAACCCTGTAACATGCGAGATTATGAGTGTACTCGTTTTCCTACAAGGGCTTCTGGAGGCGGGCCGCACCCCCTCCACGCTCAAAGTATATGTGGCTGCCATCACAGCGTCACACGACCTTGTAATGGAACGTCCATTGGGAAGAAACGACCTAATTATTCGTTTCCTAAGGGGCGCCAGGAGGATGAACCCTTCACGCCCCCCCTCAGTGCCGATCTGGGACCTAGCTACGGTCCTAGACGCTCTTAAAGGGCCCCCGTTCGAACCACTCCGAACCGTGCACCTTAAACAGCTCTCGCTCAAGACGGCGCTCTTGCTGGCACTCGCCTCGGTCAAGAGAGTGGGCGACCTGCACGCGCTTTCAACAAGCGCTGCCTGCCTAGAATTCGGACCTAACGACTGCAGGGTCGTCCTTAGACCGAAACATGGGTATATTCCTAAAGTGCTCACCACTCCCTTCAGAGCACAGGTTATCTCCCTAACTGCGCTTTCGTCTTCAGCAGACGAACACGACGCTAATCTACTCTGCCCCGTTAGGGCTCTCAGAGTGTATTTGGAGCGTTCTGCCCTATTCAGACAGACAGAACAACTGTTTGTATGCTTTGGCGGCCGTACGAAAGGTTCCGCCGTTTCAAAGCAGAGAATCTCTCACTGGATA
Source organism: Gila orcuttii (assembly GCA_026230005.1). NCBI lineage: Eukaryota > Metazoa > Chordata > Actinopteri > Cypriniformes > Leuciscidae > Gila > Gila orcuttii. The sequence goes on from JAPDVR010000014.1 coordinate 31,689,083, forward strand.
GTCGAAGCTATAGCTCTGGCTTATGAAGCTAAGGGACTTCAATGCCCCTGGGGAGTCAAAGCACACTCCACCAGGAGTGTGGCTTCTTCCTGGGCATGGTCGAGCGGGATACCGATCGAGGATATTTGTGCGGCGGCAGGCTGGGCCTCACCGTCCACATTTATCAGATTCTACAACCTACAGGTCCCGACATTGCATTCCAATGTGCTATCAGCATAATGCTAGTTGAACTGCGAGTTCGTATCTAGATTATGTATGTGCTTGTGTCACACTGAGCGCCTTCTAGCCGCTCTGTATTTTTTCCCACATATAAAGCTCGCCTCTGCCGGCTAGTTGGATGATAACTTTGCTTTTTAGCTCAGGCACCTGCCTCTGGCTATCATAAGGCGAAGTTCAGCACGCACGGCGTTTTGCATGGTGTTCCCATAGCGTAAGCTACTTACGCAATAGGAGAGACCTCTCGAAAGGGAACGACTCGGTTACTAACGTAACCTCGGTTCCCTGAGAGGAGGGAACGAGTATTGCGTAAGCTGCCGTGCTTGTGCTTGGTTAGTTCGCTTCAGTCGTTTTAACCTAAAGAACTCTCATGACGGGGCGCCCAATATATAGCTTGGCCACGCCCATCTTGGCGGGCTCTGACGCGCGCAGGCGCGAAGCGCGCTCATTGGTCGCGCATTCAGAGTCGCCCCGTCATTGGTTCAAGCAAGTTGCCGCAGCACAGCCAATGACCGAGTTCCTTCGTTCATTGCTGTCAGCTGTGCAGCTGCAATGCGTTTTACATAAAGACTTCAATATTCTCGAGAGAAAAGGAGTTTTCCCATAGCGTAAGCTACTTACGCAATACTCGTTCCCTCCTCTCAGGGAACCGAGGTTACGTTAGTAACCGAGTCGTTATCTGTAACAGATGTAACCGGTAACAGGCATGCATATCACAACCCTGAGAAGCACTGAGAGCACAGAACGGACATCGATATAAATCGCCGACTCTGATGTCTACGACGCAAATGCAGTCGTTAATGCTTCTCACTGTAACATGTGTCTGTCAACAACAATTAAATAATTACCAAAGCTGAAAGATGTAAAGCAAAGAGAACAACAAATTATATCGCATATGTGAATTACCTCCGCCAATCTTCTCTCCGTCTAAAGGAAATGACGATTTTTTTTTCAGCTAAAGGAAATTACGTTTAACTATGGTTACTGCTGATTGGCCAACGCAGTTGACAGGAGGAAACTCCTTTGACCAATGAGAAACCTCTTGCCACTCCCCTACCTCTTACCACGCCTCTACCTCTTGCCACGCCCATTACTCCAGGCTGCAGCTACCCCTGTCTCGCTTGGTCCAGACCGAACTTCCCATCTTCCCATCCTCAAATGTTGTAGGCGGGGCTAAATTCGGCTGGCATCCAGGCCAGATATCTCTATTTATTACTCCACAAAGCAGAAAATACTGTCAACAGCCGCTAGTCTGAAAAAACACTTTATGAAAAGCCAAAAAGCCCCAAATCTCAAAACTGACAGATGCATGAAAAAACACTGTTTTTGCCTGTATGTGTCTCGTCTTAAATATAATTTATTTTTGTGATGCAAAGCATTACTCCAGTCTTCAGTGTCACATAATCCTTGATACAGTTATTATATAATAACAGTTGTGCAGCTTAATATTTTTTGGAACCCGTGATACTTTTTTTAAGGATTCATTGATGAATGAAAAGTTAAAGGTGCTCTAAGCGATGTCACGCGTTTTTTAGGCCAAAACATTTTTTGTCACATACAGCAAACATCTCACTATCCGCTAGCTGCCTGTCCCCTGAACACACTGTAAAAAAAAAAAAATGGGGTCTCTGCAGACACCCCATGGGGAGACATGCTCCACAAACGGCAACAAAAACAAACTGGGCTAACCTGCACCACGAAACATAACAAACTGTTCCAGCCAAAAACCGACCAGAAGGATCTGGGGGTGTGGTTTGGCGGGTTAATGTGCGGATGAGGAGGAGGGAGGGTTTAGCTAGCCTCCATTTTGTTCATAGACAGTAAAAGAAATGGACACAGCGACCCTCTTGATTTCAACGGAGAAAAGTAAAGCCCATTAGAAGCACTCACTTCCTGATCGTTGAGCGTACGGCACAGGCTCAAACTGAGCTTGACGACGTAGAGCAACCTGTCTGACAGTTGTAAATCTTCTAGTAGCTGTGCCACATACCGAATTATTTCCAATTCCTCAAAAACGTTGAAATATTTTGTCCCGTTGCTTTTATGGACTCTCTATGTGCTTCTCCCTTGACTTTATGCCTCCACGTCCCCCCAATTGCCTCATAGACAGTAAAAGATTGCCTGTGAGCTTGTCTATACGGTAATTTCTCTACCGTGCGACAGAGAGTCGTGTGGTTATGATGCAATCGTTAGCCTATTTTTACAAAAACGGCTTCTAGGGGGCCATAACGTAAGATACAAAGTAATGGAGCATTTTATACATTGCCGTGTTTCTTTAGAAATAAATAATGGACAAATTAAGTCTTTGGACGCCTCAGATGTAAAGTTATTCGCTGTCAAAGTGATGCCAAAATGAATGGGAGTCAATGGAATGCTAACAGCAGGTGATGGTCTGCTATGGTGGCCCCCGGGAGGCTTCAGTTTCCGGCTGATGGATTACCTCCTTGGTTTTGTTTGAAAATACTTCGAACGTCAACAAGAAGTGACGTCAGCCAACATCGCTTAGAGCACCTTTAAAAAGAACAGCATTTATTCAAAATTTAAATAACAATATAAATCTTTAGGCTACTATCACTTTTTATCAATTTAACACATTCTTGCTGAATAAAAGTATACATTTCTTTCAAAAAAGAAAGAAAAAACATTACTGACCCCAAACTTTTGAACAATATGTAGCTCTATTGTTACAAAAGATTTCTATTTTAAATAAAAATATTTTTTATTCATCAAAGAATCCTGGAAAAAGTATAACAAGTTATAAAATAAAATTATTAGGATAAGCAGCAGAACTGTTTCCAACATTGATAACAAATCAGCATATTAGAATTATTTCTATAGGATCATGTGGCACTGAAGACTGCAATGACGCTAAAAATACAGCTTTGCCATCACAGAAATAAAACATATTTTAAAGTATATTCAAATAAAAATTGTGATAATTTTTCACAATATTACTGGAGTTTTTTTCATGTATTTTTGATCAAATAAATCCAGGCTTGAAGAGTCAAGACTTATTTCAAAAACATTAAAAACAGTAAGCTGTTTCCAAACTTTTGACCGGTATAGAATAAATGCTCAAATAATGCAGAGTAAATTTTTAACAACATAGAAAATGAGATCCAACGTTTTTTAAACTATTTAAAAGACGTGTTAAACACAATAACTACTAAAGTTTGGAGGTAGCCTATGCTATATCTGACGTGTACTACATAATAAAGTGATGAATAATGACAGCAACCTGTTTCTGGAACCATTAGCGCGTGGGGATTGGCTAAGCTTACTCTATAGGCCTACATGAGGGATGGAGGAATGAGAGATGTTTGGGCCAAAACGTTTAGTTTTTTTTTCAGCAGCAGACGATACAGCAGGTGGCAGCAGCAATACAAGTTTCAGCTCAGCGGGTGTCGAAAACACGAGCTACAGAAGAAAAAAAGTTATACTTTAATCTGTTAAAATTTTAGGGAAATGATCCCCGTTCTGACACGTTTTGTCAAGTCATCATCAGTTGGAATATTAGGCTACTCGCTTCAGTAGTTTGTTTTAACAAACCAGGTAGGCCTATGCTATGATGAGGATAGACTGATCTCACTGGAAGAAATTCTGGAAAAGTGCATGTTGTATGTGGAGAGCCCACCCGACACACCTGCGTAGGTAACTGACGCGTCTGTGGACCACTGTTGCTGATATAAATGGAGCCGCGTCGTCACAAGTCGTCAGTAATAATGTTGATGGTTGGCATCGCCTTCAAGTGTACGAGCTCCTCTGAATGGAGTAGTGCTGTCTTCTGAAGCTTTTGCTAATTTTATGCTCTACACGACATGGAAGAATACAACGCCACGTTCTTATCATTTCAGAACGACAGTGGGTTCGAGCACCAAATCGACAATGTGACTTTACCTGTGAAGGTTCCTCTGAGTTATCAGATCTCCACTTCTTTCCTGATCGGCGCGCTCATTTTATGTTCCATATTTGGAAACGCGTGTGTCGTGGCGGCTATTGCTTTGGAAAGATCCCTGCAAAATGTTGCAAACTACCTGATCGGATCACTTGCCGTCACGGACCTCATGGTGTCGGTGCTTGTGTTGCCCATGGCGGCTCTTTATCAAGTTTTAGACAAGTGGACACTTGGACAGGTAACTTGTGATATTTTTATTTCTTTAGACATCTTATGTTGCACATCTTCCATTCTGCACCTGTGCGCTATAGCTTTGGATAGATACTGGGCGATCACCGACCCTATAGACTACATGAAGAAAAGGACATTAAAGCGTGCTGCTCTTTTAATAACCGTTACCTGGTTTGTCGGCTTCTCGATTTCAATTCCACCCATGCTGATCATGAAATCTCAGCCCAAGAGTAAAGCAGAAGACATGGCCAATCCTGAAGCTTGCATGATCAGCCACGACCCGTGGTACACTATTTATTCCACCTTTTGCGCATTTTACATCCCTCTGATTCTCATGCTGGTCTTGTATGGACGCATATTCAAAGCGGCAAGATTTCGCATTCGCAAAACCGTTCGAAAACCTGAGAAAAAGAGGGTGAAATGTTTGACTGTGTCGCCTGCGCTTTTTAAGCGAACGAACGGAGAGCTGGGCAAAAACTGGAAAAGCGCAGTCGAACCCAAGCCCGCCGCGTGCGTAAACGGCGCGATTAAGCACGCTGAGGACGGCGATTCTCTGGAGATCATCGAGGTTCACAGCAATTCCAAAAACAACTTGCCGTTGCCCAACACGCCAAACTCTGTCCCTCTGCATGAGAACAAACACGAGAAGAACACCGAGGCGAAGAGGAAGCTCGCCATGGCGCGCGAGCGCAAGACAGTGAAGACTCTCGGCATTATAATGGGCACTTTCATTCTGTGTTGGCTGCCATTCTTCATCAAAGCGCTCGTGATGCCTTTTTGCCCATCTTGTTATATGCCTTTGTGGCTCAAAGATGTTATTGATTGGCTCGGGTATTCCAACTCCCTTTTGAATCCCATAATTTACGCTTACTTTAATAAAGACTTCCAGAGCGCGTTCAAGAAAATCATTAAATGCCATTTTTGCAGACCATAAACATACTGCATTTTCAGTTGTAACTGTCAGAAACACGCGTTTAACCAGTTATTGGTTGCTCAGAAAAAGAATGGTGTATTTTAACAGCCCTTTCTTTTTAGTACGAGTTTAAATATAAATTGTTTACTCTGATTGATTTTATATATCATATATGCTATAATTATGATATCAGGTTACATAATGTGTAATGCAAATGTTTATTTCATATCCATGATGTGAAAATAAAAAAGTCCTACGTGGTTTTGTCCTTGTTTTTTTAATGTAAATAATATGCACAGACCAAAAATCATAAATAGGCTTCTAATGTGTTTGTGAATGAGATCACATGATAATACATGACATTGTGCAATGCTCAAAATAATTGAATTGAATAATTTAAAAAAAGGAATATTATATTCTAACAATGCCTGACAAATTAAATAAAAACCCTTGCTTTTAACGTTTGACTTGAAGATATTAACATGTTCATTTCTTGGATGGAGAGAAGTGCATATCTACATGTGAAAGAATGTATAAACCTATATGTTTTTTTTCCATTGTGTCTGTCTGCCACATGACAGCATTTAATATTTCACAGATCAAAGATTCCAACAAACTAATTGCAGGAGGTGTCTCATGCTGACACTTACTCAAAGTGCATTATCAATATTTGCTACTGTATCAACATGACAGTGTTTTTTTCTCTCTTTAGAGACAGGTATATATTTATTGATGTGTCACTCTCAGTCCATCATTTAAATGCGTCTTTCTACTTTTCCTCTTTGCCAGGCACTTTAAAACCCATTAATCTTGACTTGCGCCTTCATCACCCGTGGATCAGAGTGTAAACCTTGCATGGAACAATGGATACAAAGGAGCAATAGAGAGGCCAAAAGATCCTCTTAACAATTCCCTTCATAAAAGAATGTTTTCACAACAAGATGCTCCGCCGCACATATTTATTTTTACTTCTATGATGACAGAAATCTCAAGGCTTTTACACGATCAGGAATGTGCCAGTGCAAATTGTGCCAATTAATTATATTAACAGGTCTCCAGCATACGCTTTTTATGTCAACTAATGAATTCTTGTGGAAACAACATTGTCAGTTTGTTCCATAAGTGCTGAAAATATGAAAAAAGGTGCAACTTTTTTAAAACTTATACTTAAAATCATTTGTTTCCCATTAAAGCAGCCAATTTACCAGATAATTATTTGTTTTTTTGGAGGATTGCAGTAGGATAGTAGTCTCAAAAGTTGCTACAACAACCCTGCCATCCAGTTTGAATCACTAAAAGCCACTCAACAGAGCAGACACAGGGGTGCTGGTCACCATAGCGACACTCAGATGTCTCAAACTCTGGTTCTGAGGTGCAATTATCTGATCAAAGGCCTAGGACAATAGACAGAGCCCACGTGCACACCCACAGCTGGCATGATTTAGCGACCTGAGGATCCACAGATATTTATTACCAATGAGAAACCTCCAGAACCCTGCAGAGAAACATTGCTGATCACTCAACAAACACTGTTGAGGTCCATGATTGTCTATTTTGAGTTAGAGCTCTGACAGAACAGCTTGAGAGCTTACAAGCAAATATATAGTAAAAACGGTTTGAAATTGGATTACAAATAAACTTTTTAAGCAGTTACTGGGTCTGTCTAGCTCTGAGAGTGATAAAAAACTATTTAGGAAATCAATTTGTTCACTATGCTATATTCCAAATCATGTAAACCCATGCATTAGTTTTGTGTGAGGAAAAGGCCAAAATTGAAGTCCGTATCCAGTGAATGTTGGATGGTAGTCAGTGAGTACTGTTGAGCCAAGGTAATATAGTTAAAAATATAATGAATATCGGCTCAAGATTAAGAACATGCTTGTATCTTAATAATTTGGTATAATATTGACAAAATGCAATCAAATTAAATGTCAGGAACTGTAGGTGTTAATTAAATTGAGAAAAAAAATGACAACAAGAAAATTCATAAACAGGCTTTTAATGAGATCCATAAATTCGTAATATTTCTCAGTCTTTCAACCAAGAATAATCAGAGCCAGATGCAGCGTCAAAAGAAGAGATTCTGGAAAGTCCAATGTAATCCAGCCAGCTGAACACTGATTCTCAAGTGGCCGTTCTTCACAGTGGGCAAGATACAAAAAAACTTCCTTTTTGGGTGGTTTGCACAATAGCACTTGTAAAAAAAAAAAAAAAACAATAAAAAAAATATTTTATTTATGTGGTTTACAAGTAGCTTGAGTGTGTGTCAATGAAAGCTTTCCCAAAGGTGGCAGGTGGTATTCAACTACAGTTAAAGGACATATGAAAGCTAATATTTCCAAACCACTTCATTCAAAATCAGCACAAAAGAAAAGAAAAGAAAACCTTTTTTGACAGGCAGTATTCCACAAAATTAATGATGGTGGTGGTGATGGCGCAGTGGATAAGACACATGCCTTTGGTGTGAGAGACCCGGGTTCGAATCCACTGTGAGACACCAATGTGTCCCTGAGCAAGACACTTAACCCCTAGTTGCTCCAGAGGCGTGCGACCTCTGACATATAGCAATTGTAAGTCGCTTTGGATAAAAGCTAAATGTAAATTTTAATTCATTGTTCTTTGTCATTTTAGTTTTGGGCTTTTTGCCATTTTTAATGAAAGAGACAGTTGAGAGAAGACAGGAAATGAAGGCGAGGGAAAGTGGGACGACACTAGAATCAAAGTCACGTTTCCTACGTTTTTTTGTCGTTTTTTTTTGCACCTGGAGCATTTACTACATGGCTATCGCTCTGATAATGCACTATATTTTCACTACTTCAAAACATATTGTTCATTTCATTCTCTTGTCTCCTGTTATCAACGTGGCGTGTTCTAAAGGACAAACATGCAGCCTGGTGTAAAAGACACTCACATCAAAGACACTCACATACACACATGCAGTCACATCAAATATTTGCAAGGATGGTACTGGTTCTTGCTTGTTTCCTAAATAGAAGAATTAGTTCACAATTCAAAGTCACAATTCAGAACAACATTAATTTGACAGACTCCTTAATGTGATCATCCATAAAAATGTCTCAGTGTTGAAAAATATTAGCTTTATTTCAACAAACATCCAAACTTTCTCTTCAAGTGACACATTTATTTTGTTTAATGTGATGTAAAAAACAACAACAAAAAAAAAAAAACATTAAATGGCAGAGAAATATGTATAACATTCTATATAGGGATATATTATGGTATATATAAAAACAAAAAGACAGCTTTCTTTCATTATATACACAGACCTACAGCGATTAAACTGGGAGAACAGAGCTTATACATCTGACCAGAAAGTGCTTTGAGCATCAATACATTGACTGTGACTGAATAATTCAGTCACATTTTGTAGCTGAATATGATGTTTTTGTTACAATCATTGATTTGAATACATCAAATGTTATATTAAAGTTATGAGTAAAATATAAAATCCATGGCAAGTTTTCAGCTCATAAAAAGGTTGTGAACTTTTGCTCCACAATTATCATATTCCTCCTGCAGCTATTTGAAAATGCAAAATTATACATTATGAGAAATAGAGGTGGAAGAGAGTTATCAATTATTCAGATATACTTTGTGGACTTCGAATGTTTGTACATGAATGACCTATGCATTTCAGACAGAAACAAAGGCACAGATGCAGTGTGCTGTAATTCACACAACTGCAACTCAGAGGCAAGTATTCACTCAGTCCACAGTTTTACACTATAAAATGTAAAAAATAAAATGCCATTTATATACATATATTTATTTTTAAAATGTATACACTACCATTCAAAAGTATGGAGTAAGTAAGTATTCATTTTTATAGAAATGAATACTTTTATTCAGTAAGGGAGGATGCATTAAATTGATCAAAAGTGACAGTAAAGACATTTCTAATTAAATAATGCTGTTCTTTTAAACTTTTTATTCATCAAAGGTTTTTTGGGGGGGAGGGGGGGGGTATCATGGTTTCCAGATAAATATTAAGCATATATATATATATGAAATTACTCTAATTTGCTGATTTCTAATTTCATTTTAAAATATATTAAAATAAAAACATCTATTTTAAATCGTAATAATATTTCACAATATAACAGTTTACAGTATTTTTTTATCAAATAAATGCAGCATTTCTGAGGCAATTGTTAGGCAATTTACTTTATAATTAGTTTTTATAATACATCATTATTTTCATACTTATTTATTTGATATTTACTAAGACAGTGAGAGAGAAGGAACTCTGAAATCCGAAGAGGACTCAGAGGAACAAAGCAATGGAAAGTCTCCTCAGGAAATCCCACCTTTTAAAGGAAACTACAAAGGCAGATTCAGGAAAAAGACAAACAGGCTTTGTTTGTTTCAAAACAAACGTAGGAAACACATTTGAAAGCATTTAAACGCATTAAAACATTTAAATAATGGTACAAAATATATATATATAAACGCATAAAAAAAAAAAAATGATCCAAAGTAAATTCAAACAGGAATGTACTTAGAAAGTGGGTGATTGTCTGAACAGCCCAAAAATAAGCACACGAATTAAGTGAAAACAGCTGTGCTTGTACTTGAAAGCATTGTCAAAGAGCAGAGTGTTCAAACAGGATCACCTGCGTCTGACTCACACTGGAGAGTCTGGAGGGTCGCAGGACTCCGATCCGCGAGTACACCTCTGCATCCGAGCCCGCTCCACATGATGGGTGAGGGCTGGGTGGGGTGGTGTGGATGATGGGGGGAGGCACGTACAACATTGGCGGTGGAGGTGGAGGAGTGAGGTGGAGAACCGGTGGAGGTGGGGAGGGAAGAGAGGGGGTCACTACAGGCAGACTGGGCTCTTTTAGATCATACTGAGCCATGTGGTAGAAACCAAAGTATTCCAGAGCATTCCCGGCCTGAGCGACGCGGAGCCTGTGGCGCAGCTGGAGCACCCAATACAATAATGCCAAGATCAAAAGCCCAGCCAAGACCAGCCACAGCACAGCCAAACCGAGCTCAAAGTCCCAGCAAGCACGGGGCAGAGTCGAGATCCCACAGACCACGGCGGATTGATTTACAGAAGATGGCTTCCTGAGAGGGACATCAGCCAAAGCAATCAGGTTTCTGCCGGTACTTTCAGTGGGCATAGCTCCGGTCACTCCAGACATGTACGTTTCTCAACCACACCTGTGAGAAGTGTCTGGGCAGTGGCGAATACAGTCGACCGCTGCTGAACATCTGTTCTGGAGAACGTCATTTGCAATCCCAGGAATTGCATCAGGGCCTGGCGGCGACTCCTAGTGCTCAATTAAAACAGCAATGGAACAGAATGAACCTTTGAGTGACTGACTGAAATATATATATACGTGGTTAACCTGCTGAGATCAGTCTACTGAGCTGGCCATCCTGTGGAGATCTCAGGTCTAATATAGAATTTAATGAAAGGCTTCAGCGAGTCTTGCACACAGAGCTGATTAGGCTGAGAAACCATTTGTGAGGCAGTTGAGCTGTTACTATGTAATACAGACTTTGCAGCACAGTGTAATCATTCAGTCTTCTGAGGTTTGCATAACTGTGGAAATTAAATATTTGTGCAGAAATTAAAGTTTAAATGGATTAAAAACTTACTTTTTTACAGCATTCCATAGAAGTATTCCTGACAAGTATAATAAGTATAATGAGTTGCGCTCTGAAAATGTTAGAGAGAGCATTTTTCATGGAAGGAAATTCAAAGAAAGTTCAGGAAAACATTCCACGCATGGCCTGACTGGGGATTGGCTGAATTCATTATCTCTATGGTTACAGGAAACAGGCAAAGGATGTTGTTCTGTATCGCAGAGGAATTCTCATGTGAGAGGAAAGAACAGACTTATAAAAAAGAAAGAAAAGAAAACGTGCTCTTGCCTAAGCCATTGTAAAATTGAGTCACATATACGTGTAAAACACATTAAAGGTTGTTGACAGCTTTACAGTGCTGTTTACTTTTTGTGACTTCAACTCAAGTATGATTTTAAAGTCGAATAAAAACAATGCGGTTCAAATGTCTTAGATCTAAAAGTTAAAAGGGTCATGAATTGAGAAATTAAAAATCTTTTGACATATAAAAAATAATCTATTTCAAATAAATGTTGTTTTGAACATTCTATTCATCAAAGATATTAAAAGGTTAGTTACGGGTTTGGGACGACATGAGGGTGAGTAATTGATTGAAGTTTTTCATTTTTGTGTGAACTAACCCTTTAAGCAGCACAACTGCTTAAAGCATTAATAATAATTTGAAATGTTTCTTCTCATGCAACAAATCAGCATATTAGAATAATTTCTGAAGGATCATGTGATACTGAAGACTGGAGTAATGATGCTGAAAATCCAGCTTTCAGGAATGAATAACATTGAAAAAAAAAGTTAAAATAGAAATCAGCTAAATAGTAATAATAGCCTATTTCACAACATTACTGTTTTTACTGTATTTTTGATTGAATAAATGAAGGTGAGCATAAGAGAAAGCATTTCCTTTCAACTCACAGGCAAAGTTATAATTCAAGAAATCATAAATGAAAAAATCCTATTAAAAAAAAAGATTAATCAATAATATTTTAATTATCCTTCGCCCGCTTTTCTTTTCATGTGTGGATGAAAAGTCTTGTGCGAGATAGCTCTGATAAAAATCAATATTTGTTTGTGTACAGTAATGTGAAAGCACAGACCATACAGAAAATCAAAGTTAATCAAAGGACTCTTATGCAATTCAGCTATTGAAAAATGCACAATTCAACTGAGGATGTGGTGCAGCTCTAAAGGCTCAACACAATCTCATGAAAGTGCGTATCTATACCACGAATGTTATTTCTCGTTGCAATTATACACAAAAAATGGTTTTAGCGTGCATATGCTACGCACTGAAAACCCCTTGGGTAGGATTAGGGTGGGGAGTGCGTGCGTATTAAGCCTTGTTTATACTCGACGCGTCGGCAAGAGCGCGAAGGTGCGCGCGGCAAAATGACGTAATTGCGGTGTGGGCGGTCGTGCGCGTTGGGTGCGCGAGACCCCATTTCGCCTGGCGGTGTGCACGGCACTTTTTGTAACATCGCGCGCGGCGCCGCATCCGAAGATGAACGACTTCGAGCCGAATCTGGCCGAACTGGTACGTCTGTACCAGCATGATTATGATCCTTCTATACACATATACATTTGCATTGATGGGCGACCATAAAAGCCTCTCATTTTGTGAATAGGATCACATTTGCATTAAGGACCCAGTTTGCACTTGTCTAAAGTAACTGCTTACATTTACAAAATAAGCCTACAATAGCAGAAGTAAGCCCTGCTGATGAAATTAAGGTTTAAACACTTTTCAATAAGGCTTCAGTTGTTTAACTAGTTTGTACAAAAAAGTACAATAAACCTACTGCATTTATTACTCTTTTAATATGAATCAGCTATTAATAAACTACTAATAAACGGCTAACTACTTCTTCACTGCTGATTCCTGGTGGTTTAGAGGAGAATTACTCCGAGTCGCCCCCTGTCGTTTCACAGAATAGCACAACGGCGAGCGCGTCAAGTATAAACGCCTCGTCCGTTTGGAGAGGTGCGCGCGCAGTCAGCGGAGACTCGCGCTCGTGCGGACGCGTCGAGTATAAACAAGGCTTTACACGCCATAAACTGCGTATCATATGCACGCGAAAACTGCGTATGCACGCAAAAACTATTTTTGCCGTATAAAACGAGAAATAACATTCGTTGTATAGATACGCACTTTCATGAGATCGGGCTCAAAGGCTTTGTGTATTAGGAAGCACTGTGCTGTTGGCATTGGCTCCGCTGTGGTCTCAGCCACCTGCAGCCCTCCTCAGGCACAGCACTGCGAGACAGATTAAAGCCAGTTTATAATCACTCATGTGTGTTCCCCAATGGACAGGTGGGTTAGCATGAACCCAACAATAATAATAAAAAAAGCTCTCAGGGGCCATTGCGGGTTACCAGAGTTGCCGCAGGACTCAGTAAGCGCATGTCAGTATCACACTGAGATGTCTTAGCAGAGTCTAAAAACTTGCAATTGGGAGAAATAAAGTCCATTTGGAGAATATAAAGAAATTATGAAAAAAAAAAAATGTTATCCTTAAGCAGAACTGGCTTCCTTCCACTGATAAATCGGTTTTATTTCAATACATCTATGACAGTGTGCTCAATCTAATCTTGTCTCTTCTCATTATATAACCTGAAAATTTCCATTTAGCCACAAGAGGTGTTTAGGGGACAAAAACTGGTTCTTGTGTGAAACCATTTAGATGTTGTCCAGAAGAATAATTGTTTTTTCCTGCTATGAAAGTGAAACAAGATTGAGTTGTTTGTCTAAATTACTGTGGAGAAGATGCTAGGTAGCTCTTGACACAGAATCCAATCTTTCAAATAAATAAAGCTTGTAATAGATCAACAAAAAGAGGAAAATTGAATAGTCACTTGTGTTTGGAGAAGTGGAGGAGAATAAATAAACCTGTAAATAAACAAAAAAATTGAAAACAGTTCAAACAAAGAAACATTATGACATAAAATAAATAAAAAAATATTGATGATTTAGAACTATTTAGGTCAGTAATAAACAAATTTGTCACAATGACCATGTGCACATTTCATACTTTCAAGTGATCCTAACATATGTTATAAAATACTATTATTACTTTATACATCAAATCAGTGTTTGCCATATAAAAAATCAATCAGTTAATAGACTGATGTAATTCTAATATACATTTTGAAATGGACATAACTGGAAGATCAGTGAGGGAATTCAGTTGTGTGTTGATTTACTCATTGTGAGATTGAAAGAATGTTGCTAATTTTTGAATATTTTCGACTGACATAAAAAGGAACCTGTTCACAAGAGTCATTTTGCGCGAATTGGACATCGTGCTGTTTACCTCGTGCTGTTGCAGATAACACTGGTACATGGTCTAACGAGATTATATCTGATTAAAACCGCACAACTTTTCAACTGGATTTTAAATTATCGCACATTTAATTGTTTGATATTATAGACCCCTGAAAAATGGAACATGCCGAGTACTAAGACAATAAAAATTCATTTAAATTTCACACATAGACATACATGAAATAATAAAGGTTCTTTATGGCATTGATGGTTCAATGAAGAAGCTTTAACATCCATGGAACAGTTCAATTGCACAAAAGCTTCTTTATAGTGGACAACTGTTCTTCAGATTATTAAAAAGTTCTTCACACTAAAAAAAAACTTTCACTGAAAGGTTCTTTAAGAAGCAAAAATGGTTCATCTATAGCATCGCTGTGGAACAGGTTTTGAAACCTTTATTTTAAAAAAAATGTATAATGTTATACCAAAAATTTAATTGGACTTGTAATCAGAAAAATGCGTAAATAGAAACGTTTTCACTAGAGGTATCAGATCTTTGGACCCCAGTGTATCTTATAGTGAAGCATGTGATGCCTGAACATTGGTGCTTGAGCTGATGGCTGCTAGGCTCTCTGCTCTGATTGACGCACGTCATCTTCTCTTATCACAGACTGACGCTGTTTTCAAGCTCTCCGTCCTTCTTCAGAAAGTTGTGACCTGTTTTTCACAAATAACATTACAATTTGTGTATCATCATTATGGTAGTGTAGGTTCACAAATGTACTCAAGTGAACTTTTCACCTAAAACACCCATCAGAGTTTTTAAGTGTTGCTGGACATCATTAATCCATTACAATCACTGCAAGTGTGTGTAAAGAATTTTTTTTTTTTTTTTTGATCAGCAGTGGTGGTTGCAGTACTGAGATGTCACTTCACATACAAACAACTCTCCTCATGCATTTTTAATAGTTAAACTGAGCAAGATTGCATCCCAAGGAGAAGATGGATATACTCAGAACAACATGCTGTTGTCAGGGTTGGAGTGCTATGAAGCAGCATATGTCCAGGGGCTCATGGGAGTTATCTGTCAGATCATCTTATCACACAGAGATGGACAGCACAAATGTCATCCAGATATCACCTCTAGACACAGGCTAACCCGTCGGCACAGGCTGTTTGAAAATAATGCCTGCCTTTTCCCACCAACTCAAACCACATGAACAACATTCACAACCTTTACAATACAGAGAGGAACTCACTCACAACTGAGGGGAAAGACTGGAAATCTCTGCAGAGATACTGTATGCTCAAGTCAGCACACACTGTAAAAAAAATAGGTGTTTGTAAAACTTTACAAAGGCAACCGATTGCATGACTTTTAGATTTAGATTAAATAATATTATGTATCATATATTTTAGTAAATGTATTGACTGAGTTTAGAATGCCATATTGTCTACTTCAAATCTGCCTTTAACTTTTACATTTTTCACCCAGAACCATTTTAATAGGAATTTTGGTTTAAATTAAACTAGAAAACGTTATCTGTGGGACTTAAAAGTTTTTACATCATGCTGTAAAACCATTTAGGCTTTATTTTTAAATTATTTTCAAGAGTATATGAAATGGTTCAATATAGGTGCTTCTCATGTCTCATGTTTTCCATCTCATCACAGATAGAAGTGTTTCTTGTCTTAAAGGCACAGTATGTAATTTTTGCCGCTAGAGGTCGCTTATTCAAAAAGGCGTAGCTTGATGACACCGTGAGCGGGGAATCATGGGAGTTGTCGTCTTCACCTCCACAGCTGTAAAGCAATCCGACCGGACTAGGCAGAAATCGTATTCATGGATGAGCTAATGTATTAAAGTTTTATTAACGTTACTGTGGTATGAAGCAGGGCGGGCCTGAGAGCCTGGGATATTTTTGTTGCTGTTTTTATTATGCTTATATGTTGTATGTTGCCTGCTGATGCTCTTTTCATTTAGTTGTTTGTTTATTTTACTATTAAAGTTATTTTTAACGTCTTTCTTCCCTGAACTTGGACATTATTACATTTGATCACTTAAATTCACATTATTTTTATTTCATTCTTAGCCACAAGTGCTGAATTATTATACAGGTCACTTTATTTAATGAATTAAAATTGTGGAGTAACGCAACTCTTCTTTCCTTGGTTAAAAGTCATACTAAATTAGGTTTGAGTGTGTTGAAAGTTATGTTATAAAGTAACTATGTGCATTCACTTGGTGGCTGCTAGTAGCTTTGAGGCATGGTACAAACATGTTACTCGTGGTAATCAAGAAAACAAGAGATTCAAACAATAAGACTACCCCCAAAGGCTATCCAAACAGTTTCTCACCTGTTTAATAAAATATGTAATATATTAAAGCATCTTTGGTTTCTCAATGCTCAAATCATGACAAACCCCCCTGAATTTTTCAGGCTGGACCAGCCAATGCGCATGTGCAGTGATAAGCGCGAGCCTCAGAACACTGACTGTTTATACCGCAACCAGAGCTTCTAACGGCAGCTGCAGTGATGCACTGACTTTACCAATTGGCGATTGGCTTTTTTATATATAAGACGGGACTTATTCCTCCATAATGCACTTGCTCCCTTTCATATAAGTGCACAGTTAGTCTTTGTGTATCTAAAGTCTTTGGCCCTAATAATAAAAAATCAAAAAAACATTATATTGTAGCCTACAATTATAGGCTAACACACAGACCTCAATCCAACACGGGTAAAAATCAACTAAACTGATTATTTTAAGTTGAAGAACAACATTATCCTGACATCACAAGACAAAAATTGACAACAAAATCATCAATAAATGTAAACAAGTTGTCAAAGAATGCAACCATACATTTTCATCCCCCAGTGCATCCTGGGAACAGTCTGAATGGGACTGAACCAGAAAAACATGACTTCAATGTATGCCTTTTTCAAATAATAATAATAAAAAATCATTTTTCCTGCTCACCTGCTGTGCTTGTTGTTCAACTTTACAATTTATACTGTAAATAAAAATAGATTTAAAAATGAAAGACAAAAACCTTGTTCCTGAAAGTTGGAGGTGTTAGAACCTTAGAAAAGTAAATAAGAAACAACAAACTACTATAATCAAGTAAATCTTTTTCAGCATTTTTTACAGTCCACCAAATGTCATTTTACCAACACTGCAAAGAACCAACAGATGTGTTCTTCATTTCATGCAATTCATCGTACGTTCTTGAGGCCCCCGTACACGGACTTGTCAGTGAAGAATAAGAGAAAAGAGGCCGCTATGGGATTGAAGGGACTCTTGATGCTGAAGAGGGAAAGAGGGAAGTGCAATTTGAAATATTTGGTGGTAATCAGCTCTCTTTGATATGAAGATACCAGGATGTGGAGATTTTTTTTGACATGTCTACATAGCAGCCCACTGATGGGCACTTCAGAGAGCCCACGCCGTGAACTGCAGACGTGGATCTCACTCAGTCGCATGACCTCAATGATTTGCCCTGGCGTTTAATGAAGCCCCTGGTCCAAAGAAAGCCGGTTCAATCGCCTCCACACCCGCTCATAAATATGTATCTCATCAGTGACAAAAGGATTTGCTCACTATCATTATGTCCTTTGTAAGTCAGATAGAAGTGGTGTGTGTGTGTGTGTGCTCATGTTTATATTACATTGTGGGGACCAAATGTCCCCACAAGTATAGTAAAACCTGAGATCACCTACATTGTGGGGACCAGTCAGCGGTCCCCATGAGGAAAACAGCGTATAAATCACACTAAGTAATGTTTTTTGAAAATGTAAAAATGCAGAATGTCTCCTGTGATGGGTAGGTTTAGGGATAGGGGCAGTGTAAGGGGACAGAATATATAGTTTGTACAGTATAAAAACCATTACGCCTATGGAGAGTCCCCACAAAGATAGCGAACCAGACATGTGTGTGTGTGTGTGTGTGTGTGTGTGTGAGAGAGAGAGAGAGAGAGAGAGAGAGAGAGAGCAGTTCTCAACTTTTGTCATTTAAAAATTGATCAGAGAAGCGATTTCTGACCTCCAAACTAGTCGTAAATGGCATCAAAATGTATGCGTGGAATTTATTATTGCAATTACAACCTAGATGCTGAGAATATTACAATAATATAATCATCAATTACATACAGTGGGGTCCAGAAATCTGAAACCACCAGTAAAAATATGTCTACAGTATTCAGCATTTTCCTAATTTAATATTTTTTTGTAAATGTCACAAAAGAAATGATACATCTACTGTATATATCTATATCTGCAGTTGTAATCAAATTATTCAACCCCCATCGCAAATCAGGTTTATTGGCAAAATTTACAGAATTTCAGCTGTTGGCAATGAACAAATCAAACAAACGTAGCCTAATTGAAGGGGTTTCCCCAAATTCAACTGAAAATGCAACTTTTAATGACTTCTGCAGTCTTAAAAAAATGATTCAACTCCCTGAATAGAATCCCTCACAACAGCTCAAATCTGCAAAAAAAGGTGTTGTCTCAAGCACACCTGAAGCAATTAATCAAGGGCTTCATTAGTTGCACCAGTTGTGCTTGGGCTAGAACACATGAAATATCTGAACTGGCTAGGTTTGTTTGAGTGTCACATTTTACTGCATGTTAGAAATATGGCTAAGTCAAAAGAATGATTCAAAAAGTTAAGAGACGATAACATCGCCCTGCGCAAACAAGAAACAGGATACAATTTAGCCAATAAACCTGATTTGCAATGGGGGTTGAATAATTTTGATTGCAACTGTATCTCTCTCTCTCTCTCTCTCTCTCTCTCTCTCTCTCTCTCTCTTTCTCTATATATATATATATATATATATATATATATATATATATGTGTGTGTGCTGTCAAATCGATTCATAGCATCTGACATAAAAGTGTGTGTTTATATAATATATGTTATATTTGAATACTCACGTCTGGCCGTTACCGGAAGCCAGTGATTATAGTTTATAAAGTTATAAATATGATTATTTTTCTTACAAAAACACATCGCTTCACTTCAGAAGGCCTTTATTAACCGACTGGAGTCATATGGATGTGCTTTTTTGGGCTTCAAAATCTAGGGCATCCATCCACTCCCATTATAAAGCTTGGAATAGGCAGGATATTTTTAAATATAACTCCGATTGTGTTTGGCTGAAAGAAGAAAGTCATATACACCTAGGATGGCTTGAGGGTGAGTAAATTATGTGATCATTTTCATTTTTGGGTGAACTAACTGTTTAACACAGCTATTATACACCTTCAACATTTCTCACATTATCACAGTTTATTCACTATAGTTTAGAAAATGGTAATAAAATATGACAAAAACTCAGAGTTATCAAATCAGTTGATATTTCACTGGGTTTGGCCAACCTTCTGTTAGAGATTCACAAATGAATTAGGTTGAATAGTTGTCAGCTGGTAAATTTAAGTACGCAATTAGATAATACCAATTGTTCAGTCTGTGGTGTAAAAAGGTTGCATTAGCAATTAAAGAAAAAAACACTTAAGCAAAACATGGTCAGGTCAAAGTGTCTGAATAATTTTTGGTCCCAAATTTTTTATAAATGTTACTGTTTGAAGAATTTTTGGGTATAATATGCCACAGTTTACTTTATTTTGGTATCCTCAGTTACACAAATTAACTATAGTGTCCTGCACCCACTAGTAAAAAAATATCAAAAATGTTATCTGGTGTCTGGTTATGTTATTTCTGGTTTGACTGTATATGGAAACACCCTTAAATGTGACGCACCAAACAGATCCACTGCATTTAATCCTTCACACAAGGTCCAAAATTTGCCTAACTTATTCACAGGTCAGTTCCTCTAACAACAGCTGGATATGTAATGGACGATAATCAGACATTAGAGTAAACGGCTAATTTTCGCAGAAGCTCATGGACACCATGTCAAATTCATTATGAGGTTTCAGAACTCATCAGAGGTATTTAATAAGAGCGTTCATTAAACAGACATTAAATACTTAATAGGCATAGAATGCTGTAAGGCACTTAATCCGCGCCTAAAAAGGAAAGCAATTTCCATATTCAGAATTTATGCCCCAAGGTCAAGCTCTAAACCTCTCTGGAGATGTCCTGTGGCAACTGTCACAGAGGCAAGTTCACACAAAGAAATTTCATCCAGCAGTGATAAAAGAGAGGATACCTTTAAAATGAGACACATGGGCTGCATGTACTAACACATATTTTTAAGAAAAGAGCATACTTTAGAAGATAAAAAGGGCAAAATAGTCCATTAAATTATATTTATAATGACCTTTTTTTGGAGATAATAATAATATTTGACCTGTTAAAACACATGTGCCAACTACTCATACCAAAACGCTCACACCAATTATGGTTCACAGCTCAACAGATAAACGGGAATACAAATCATTTTCCTGCATTTTGTTAATCGGCATGGCAGTTTGACATTTAGTCTGCCCAACACACACAACCCCACGCCTCGCTTTAGCACAAACACTGTAATGATTAGCAAGTGGAAAACAATTATGAAATTATTTCACAGCCTAAAGAAATTTTTATAATGGAGCCGAGCCACATATGGATAGGCCAATCTGTCTAAGCGTATTTGACAATGAAAGTTCACAAAAGTGATGTTTGGCATGTTTGCACATTGTGATCAGCAATTATATGTCAAGGTGAAAGACCTGCAATACTAAAATCCTTCTTCCCATTAAGCAAATGACAATTCTTCTTGATTGGTGGCTTATTATGCACCTAATTTGCAACTCCCCTAATTGGCTGCCCAAAGAAACACTGAAAAATGTAAATGGAATGACTAACAGGGTAACTGCTCATCACCGAATCACTTTCAAGATAATTAGAGCACTTCAATCAGCCTGTTCATTGGCCCTGAAGAAAGTCTGATATCCACTCACAGAAGAGATGATCCAGTCCAACACACATTTCACTATACGCTGAACTCTTCTTCTTCTTCTAAAAATACAATTAAAAATAAATAAAAAAATATGAAAACTATAAACTGAACAATATAGATTGGTATTTAAAAGAAAATAGTGTTGTTATCATTTTGAAACAGTTATTATAACATGGATAATTCCGACTCTAAATTCTGAGCCGTATTCAAAGCAGTAAAATGCAGATACATTCACACCTGTGACCATACATTTATTAATGCACCAAGTTGATGCTTGGCAAACATAAACTCCCACATTAGTATAATGATTAGGCTATACTTGGCAGTAAAATTGTGTATTTATCATTGAGCTCTCAGCTCTACAATCCTAACTTCAATCTGTAAGTATATCTAGAAGGCTAATTTCCCTCAAGAAATGTCCAATGGTTTTTATTTTATTTACTTTCATGTTTTGTTCTACAGCGTAAATGATCAAATGTTAATTTTAAAGAAGTTTGTTTTAAATGCAAGTTTTTTTGCTGTAGTCTTCATGTACTTGTTAGCAACAGCTGCAAAAATCACGATTTGATCATTTATATTGTAGAACAAAATGTTACGTATTTTCAATGTTCAGTTATAAATCTAAAACATATAACGCCATTAGAAATTCAATTTTTTGCCATCAATTATAGGGCTATAAAGTGAACAGTTCTATTAATAATACATATAAATGTGTGGTAAAATAGCTGAATAGACAGCATCACACAAAATTTGAAATAATTTAGAATGTTTTAGAGTCTATCAAGGGTATTTATATTCAGTATTATTAGTATTATATTTAGTATAGAAATCACACAACACAAAAAATCACAAACAGTTCTCACTTGTGCTTGAACAGCTGTCAAAATTTTTATTCACTTTTCCTGCACATGCATTATGCTCTTTTGATATTGGTGCTTGAAAGGGTCAGAGAGGAACAGAGGCGAGCCATTAAACAAAATAAGAGCCCAAAACACATTTCTGAGAGAAGTATCCCGCCTCAAAACCAATTCATCATGACACATTGAAAGATGAAATGAAAGGAGTTCAATGAAAGAAGTTCACTCATCACAAGAGGATTTTGTCAGTTTTGTTTACCAAACCATACTTTCAATATCACTTAAAGTCAAGCTTGAGAAACCTGATTCTAGAAATGTTTTGATATACTCACAATATAAAGAGCTATTGTGTTGGTGTACCAGCAAACACCAACAAACTGTTGAAGTCACTGGGATAAATATACTCACAAACCATGTAATTGTTCTTTTCCTCTGGGGAATTGGACTATTTTTAAGGTGTAACAGTCAGTGGGCTTGCGGGGCGTTTGAGTGATCAGGGGACCATAAACTAGCTCACACAGCTTGATACGCTGAGATTGACCAGCATCATCAATGTCTTGCCAGATCAAGCGTAAACCCAGAAAGCCCTGTGAGTCTGAAAGGAGACAGGATTCAGTTGCTGTCTTTTGACTCGAGCCAAAAACAAAAGACAGCAAGTTTGTTGTGTTGACCAGATATAGCCTATTGTACTGAAACAGCTTAAACACGCTAGTAAAACCCATTTGATATATAGACATTCATTTTCTAGAGAATTTTTGTTTTTAGTTAAAGGTATGCAATCTGTTTTATAAATATTTCTTGTTATTCTGGTTGAAACTCTCTTCACATCCTGATAGCAATCATTAATAGAAGTGGTCTAAATATTAAAACATGTATACAGTGCTGGTCAGAATTATTTGCCCCCTTAGTAAATATGATCAAAGATGGCTGTAAAAAAATACATCTGCGTTGTTAATCCTTTTGATATTTTATTTTAAAAATTATCAAAAATCTAACCTTTCATTGAAGTAAAAGAACTGAACGTGGGGGGAAAATCACATTATGAAATAAATGTTGTTTTTCTCCAAAACACGTTGGGAACGCAAACTCCTTTTCCCAAGATAACAGCTCTGAGGCTGCGTTTACACTTGGCATTAACATGCGATCACCGTGATCCGATCAAGCAGATCGGATTATAAGCCAATCAAGACGGTGCGTTTACACCTGTCCACATTAAGTGGCTTCTGTATCTGGATAACAGATCGGATCTTGCATTCCCCAAAAAAAAAAACAAAAAAAAAAAAAAAAGGATGGCTCCGGTGCAAAGTCGACCTGTAGTGGTGTTTAAAAGAAAAACAGTTTTCAGTTGGGGTACATTTTACAAATCTCACAAAATGAGGAGGATGAAGAGGCTGCAAGTAGCCTAGGCCTACTAATAATGTGGATAAATCCCGTAATGGAAACGGTAGCCTACAGAGAAACGTATGGGTCCGAGAACTTTGCCAGCTGTGGTGGGAAAAAAAATGCGCGTTCTTTACAGAAAATGAATGGTTCTACAACTTTAGGGTGCGAAAGCAAACATTTCAGTATACGATGTACTTCGCACCCGACTGTATCACAAAACCACACAGCTACGTGCAGCAATTCCTGGAGAGAGGAGTGGGAAATAATGACAGTGGGCGGGGTTTTGTATGACGCCCACCTGTGAATGCAGACAAGAGCTGAGATTCTGTGCCCGAGCCCGAACTTGACCCCACCCACGGGCCAGGTCGGGCTGATATTTCCCGCCACTATCCTCGGTCCGGGCCGGGCCCTTGATCAATCATGTCACGTGTCATGCGCAGCGTCCTATAATGCCTGATGAGTTTGGAGAACTCCTGACAAGAGATCAGAGACCATTCCTCCATGGTCACCGTGATTTTGCCAAGTAAGACATGGTCCTGGATCAACATATTTTGTTGATCCTGGATCAACATTCCTGTCCCAAAATGTAGTCCTTACCCAATCCCTACCCCTAAACCTAACCCTACCCATAACTTTTCTCTAAAATCAGAGGGTAATGATAGGTGAATGACACTGATGTTTAAGTACTTCACCTTGGTTCTAAGCCTAAACTTGACATAAACTGTAAACTTGTCCCTCAAATCTGATTGGTTAATTGGAAAGTTGATCCAGGATCAACAACGATGTTGATCCAGGAACATGTGGTACTTGGTGAAATCACGTTCACCATTCCTCCATACAGAATCTCTCCAGATCTTTCCGATTCCCAGATCCATGTTGGCGCTTCTTCTCTTCAGTTCAGCCCACTCATTTTCTATAGGGTTCAGGTCAGGGACTGGGACGGCCATTGCAAATGCTTGGTTTTGTGCTCAGTGGCCCATTTTTGTTTTGATTTTGATGTTTGTTTTTGGATGACTGTCCTGTTGGAAGATCCAAACATGGCCCGTCATAAGACTTCTCAGAGGTTGTTAGGTTTTGATTTTTTATCTGTTGGTATTTGATCGAATCCATGATGCCATGTATCTGAACAAAATGTCCAAGACCTTTGGCAGAAAATAAGGCCCACAGCATTAAAGATACAGCAGAGTATTTCTTTTTACACATGGGGTACTTTTTTTATCCATATGTGCACCAAACCCATATTAAGTGTTTGCTGACAAAAAAGCATATTTTTTTGTTTCAAAAAATATTTATCCAATCATTGCATTCAGTCCGATGTCCTATACCTGTCTGTCAACATATGTATTTCCTATAGACTGTAAATAAAATAGATATTTCCATTCCTCAGCGCACCCTATTTACACAGACATCACACTTCATCAGGGTATTTATCACCCTGTGTATTTAAGCCCTGTGTTTTAGCCCATTTATTATTTACATGACACAATTTTTAACTAAAAAACTGAAAACTTTTTATGCATTTTGGCCGTTCATTTTCACAACAATAGTGTTTTGGGGTCCTCAAAACGCAAACTTTTGAAAATGAGTTTTGAAGAGAGTTTTGTCTCTGTGTAAACTACAAAAACACAAATTTGTGAAAACGGTGATGCCAGCATACTTTGTGTTCAGTAGGCGCATAGTGCTTCATTACAAAGTGACATCGCCAACTACTGGCCTGGCATGCATAATGTCTGTGTGAATGAGTGTATGGTCCGTGTGAATCTGTTTTTAGTACATTGTTGTCGTGCAAACGTACCCTTAATCACTTCTGGTCGGTTCTCATTTGCATTTCTCCTGTGTTTACTACTATTTATTCTCCAGCAATCTCCTGTAAGTTTAGTTTATTTAAATAAAGACTATGTGTTGTCTTTATAGGTGTGTTGACTACCACACCGTAACACACGTTCCTTCAGAAATCATTGTAATATGCCGATTGGTGCTCAAGAAACATTTCTTAGTAGGCTATTATGTTGAAAACACTTGTTCTGCTTAATATTTTTTTTGTGGAAACCATGGTTATTTTTTCAGGATTCTCTGATGAATAGAAAGTTCAAAAGAACAGTATTTATTTGAAATAGGAGTCTTTTGGCCGAAGGAGAACGCTCCACTCATGTACAACTCACGCTCATCAGTAAACCAAAATCTGCTCAGATAATATGCTGACATAAAATTTCTCTGTAGACTTGTTTCTGTTTGCAATAGCCATGTACTGCAATAGCCCTATACTATACTAACATACTATACATACTATTTCACTATATGTTGAAATTGCTTTTTGCTCTAGGCCTGTATATATCTATAGCATTATACAGGCCTATAGATATTTAAAAAAAAATTGTAAATAACAAATCAGCTCAATAGCCGATTCCAAGTGATTAAGAGCAGTTGGGGGCAACGTAAGCAATGACGTACATCCGAGTGAAAGTAATGAAGGAAAGTTAGCAAGAAAAGAGCATAAAAGATTGGCCTTAAACACAGCCCTAGTAATTCCATTAGAGGCCTGCTTTATACCTGGCCACATTCACTCTGAACATCTCGAGTCGCATGACTCACCATGTTGCCGTCATTTCTGAAGGAAATCCACGCAGATCGCCAAGATAAAAGGCTTGAATCGCTGGAGTAATTTTTTGTGCTGAAGGGGACACAACCCCCCACATTATTCCAAAGGTCACTCTTGGAAAATCTACATGCGTCGCCTGTACGCTACATGCTTGCAACTTCCTTTTGCCGCAGCGATGCTTTGATAATTGCAATATGCTATGCAGATTGTTTTGTGGAGAATAGACTCCAGAGTTATGACATGACAGATAACTGAGATCATTTTCTCAGTGACAGACGTGGCGCACACAGCTGTTATTGGGGAGGTATGAGATGACTGCAATCAAACCGAGAGAAGATCTGTCATTTCCAACCGCTGAGGATGCTCTTACCTTGCCCCTCGGCTGATTGATGTCATCACAGACGATGATAATGAATGCCAATTAAATAACTTCAGACAAGCTCTGAAAATTCACATTATCCATTACAATCGGCTGCAGCAATGTATATTGTGTATCGAAAGAAAACAGACAGGAATATGAAAACGCAATTTTTCTATTGCCTTTATTGACAAGACTATGGAAGTAAAATAATGCCAAATGTTTTTGAAACAAAAAAGCCTGTTGAATTGCACTACTTGGAAAAAATAGGCACTGCATCAACCATGCTTGCATTTTAATGAATTGTATTTTTAGGGCTTGTATTTTTATGGGCTGAAATTCAGCATGGTTGAATATTTAAGCTGTGAATATTTCAATTCAAAACATTTCAAACACATTTTCATTATTCAAAATTCAATAATCCATATTCACAATAGGACAACAATATGCAAGTGCTATGACCCTTCCCAGTTTAATCTAACTAGCTATATCACTGGGAAACGCTCAGCATGAAACTTTGCGCGTTTAGTTCATATTCTGAGTCCATTTGCTTGCCTGTAATATGGTGCGAGTTTGGTCTTTTATATCACTGTATTAATCCATTAAGCTACGATATCCTTGAGTATGATGATGATATATTGAGGGAAACCGATTATAATCCCGTTCATGGTAGAGAAATCTGACAGGCTACACAGGGAAAGTAAAAAGGAAAGTTATTGAATAAAACAAACAGATTTAGTGTCTTTATCATATTTTCCGCATATATACTGACCTAGATAATCATCACAAACACTTAATGCATACTCAATTTGCTGTAAATGAGTTTTTATGAATGAATGGCTTGCTCTAACTGTTGCTCAGGGGCCGTATTCACAAAGCATTTTATCTTACCACTAGGAGTACTCCTAAATCGCACTAAAAGATTTTAGCTAGGAGTTTTCTCTTAAAAGTTATTCACAACCCCTTTCAGACCTACTCATAGTAAAGAAAAATGACAACTCCTAAACTAAGAGTGAGTCTTTGTTGCTATGGATGACGTCATTACTCATGCACGAGCTTGACTGAAGTGACCACCTTGATTGGCTGATGATTGTAACGCGGGAATGATTCCAAACACCTCCCCTACGATGATGAGAGACAGGTGACAGGTCTGAGAATGCGTGCGCTACACAAGTAGTGCGAAGGACGGAAGAGGATGAATAACTGAATAAATAGCCTAAATGAATTAAGAGTAAGGGAAAACAAATAGCCTAGTGGCCTAATGAAACATATGGATTGATGCAATATCTTTGCAACATTATTTAATTAATCTGTCGCTATATTCCTCTGCCTACGTTTGCAAAGAGAAGAACATTTTTGATTTGATTCACAATGAAACGTTACAATTAGTTTACATGCAGTGAGTAGCCTAGTTTTGGTTGTTGTCGGTGGCGATTGCATCCCTATGCCTACAATGCAAAATTGTTCCCTCGCGATTGGAAGCTGTAGCCGCCGCATACGCATTTCAAAACATCGCAACGTGAAATGCCACAAAAAGCGGTTTGTGAATAGGTCTTAGTGAGTCCCAGGCTTAGGTGCTACTTTTAGGGCTAAAATGCTTCGTGAATTACTCTTAGTCAAAAAAACTAAGAGTCCTAAAGTTACGAGTGACACGGCCATTATTTTTAAGAGTTGCTCCTAAATTCGCCTGTTAGGAGCTACTTTTAGCCTTAAAATTCTTTGTGAATACGGCCCCTGGTCTTTGTCAACAACACGCGCTTTTTCACCCCCTACTGGTGATGTCGACTAACAGCAGATGGAGATTATGCTCGGTAATCTACTGCTTTTCCTGCAGTTACTGGATGTCGATGTTGAATTTACTGTCGAATTTGAAACACTGAATTTATGGAAGCGAATTTGCAAAGCGAAATAAAATGGACCGAAAATTGCCTGTTGAATATTATAGGTGGTATTTTTAAACAGTCTGACTATTTTGGAAGTGAAATATGAAAGGTGAATATGGATTATTGAATTTTTAATAATGAAAATGTGTTTGAAATGTTTTGAAATATTCACAGCTTAAATATTCAACCATGTTGAATTTCAGCCCATAAAAATGCAAGCCCTAAAAATACAATGCATTAAAATGCAAGCATAATGCAATGCCTATTTCTTTTTTTCAAGTAGTGCAATTCAACAGGCTTTTTTGCTTCAAAAACATTTGGCATTATTTTACTTCCATACAAGATACTTTTCTCAATTGCAATATGTAATCATTTAGTCAAAAAGGACCTTTTTGAAGTAAAACATTTTCAAATGACCTAGTATTACAATAAGTTAAAAATTCTCAGAAAAAAAAGATAATTTTTCCTGTGAGAAAAAAAAAATTCTGGTGTATTACAACAGTCACATTGTATTTCTTTTTTGATTATTTCTCAATTGCTGTTCCACAAATAATAAGAGAACAGAGGACACCTTTGGGAAACAATAGGCCAAACATTGTTAAAAAAAAAATCAAATAAAGATTTATGCGTCATTTCTCAGCAGGCTTTTCAAACATGTTGTATTTTCAGCGTTTGACGTAAGCATTGCCCCATAACTTGAGGAACTTGACTAGAGGCTTTGTTGGATTTGACTCTAAATTTAAGACTGTCACGCCAATCAGAGCAAAATTTGTTGACAAGCAGATATGGATACAGCTCTATAGCATGACAAACCAGACTGACAGTTTATCCAAGAAAGCATAATTCATCTCTCCTAAGCCTATTCCGCTCAAAAGAGTGTTTATTTCTTTATTTATTCCCACATTCAACAGTAGAAATATTTGTACCCAAAGCTGCGGTGTGGTGGTGCAAAATAAGAGATAAGGCGCTGTGCTGATGTATCACCCACTTCTGTGGCACACACATCACAAACACACTTCAGCCTTCAGAAAGTAAACCCTGTTATCTGTCAAACATTCATGCAGCTTTTGAGTACAGAAAAACAACCTCAATTTACGCACTGGGCCTAAAGATATTTGTCTGGACGTGACATAAGGGTTCTTGAAATCTTTGATTTAAAACATCATAGGAAGGTTGGTAGGAGAAGAGTTCCAATTTGTGGAGATGTACACATTTTAAATGAAAGGAAATGCCTTTGATCTTAAAAATAAGCCCAACACTTTCATCTATGGGATGTAACCTTTGTTTACACGTTTACAATTTCTGTAACTCAAAGATAAATGTTATGAAATGACCAATCGGCTTTAGATTGCGGGATCTTTTGAGAAAGCTGACAATTCTAGATCAGGGGTTTTCAAACATTTAATGCCACTGGTCCCCATTTAGGACGAGCCCTTTTGCAAGGGACCCCCTTCCCAAAATATAAAGATGGGTAAACATTTTCAAACAAAAATGTTTGGGGTTAGTTCGTTTTAAAAAAAAATACTTTAATACTTTTAATCCACAAAGATGCATTAAATAAATCAAAAGTGACAGTAAAGGCTTTTACACAGTAACACAACATTTCTATTTCAAATAAATGCTGTGCTTTTGAACTTTCTATTCATCAAAAAATCCTGAAAAAATGTATCACTGTTTTTGCAAAAATATTAAGCATGTTTTCAATATTGATAATACTACAAAATGTTTCTTGAGAAGCAAATCGGCATATTAGAATGATTTCTGAAGGATCATGTGACACTGAAGACTGGAGTAATGATGCACAAAATTCAGCTTTGCAATCACAGGAATAATTTACATTTAAAAATATATTCAAATAGAAAACCATTATTTTAAATGGTAAAAATTTAAACATAAATTTTAACAGTAGTGAATACAGTATTCTTACATTATATTTAGAACCTTTCCTTTCTCATTTGAACACCACAACAGAAGGTTTTTCAACAGAATTTATTTCTGATCCTCACAACCATGGCTATTTTTCCAAAAACAGTGAAACACAGCCAAATTCTCCCAGTATTTAGAAGTGAGCATTTTGGCCACATTTATAAAATAAAATAAATAAACAAATACTCATTATCCTGTCCGGGAGGCAAATTCTCTATTTCTGTCAATTCCAGCTGCCCAGAAAATCTTGATGTTCACCGTGGCAGATTCCGAGTGGCACATGGCTGGCTGTAATAGAGAGAAAAGGACAAGATTCCTGACCATAATAGTGCAGACTAAAGAAAAGCTTTTACACAGCTTTCTAATAAAAGCATTGATAAAGGATCATCTATGACCCACACCAACATTATTGATGATGCATGAACGTGGAGTCCGTAAACGGCTGGAAATCAGCTAGCATTTAGCTAATAATAATACAAGAAAACTTAAATATCTATTGTGCTTTCTCAGAAAGAGTTAAAGGTACAGTACATGGATCCATGTAACATCATTCTGGATTCTGAACCTAAAGCCATATTGACCTGTCCATGGTTAAAATGAAATCAAAGTGTCTGTATTGGAGCACATTGTGGTGTGGGATTCAAGCCCCTATCAACAATGATCTTTGTCAGCGTACAGTCCTGCCTCCAATGCTGCTAGGACAAAAAGTATAAAGAAAAAAGAAAGAAAAAAAGCGTGCTTTCTGAGCTCTTTCATTGCTTTCGTGTCCCTGCAATTTCTGCTATCAGACTGATAGGGAAAAAAAGCCATTCCTAGCGAACAATGTCAGGACTGTGGTTTAATGAGAGACGCTGATTCATCTATGGCAGTGCAACCAAATTAAAAAGAGATAGCTTTGAAGGTGTTTAAAGACTATCTGTTTATCTTCTACACTGAGATATGTGAGACGCATGACACCCAGCCAGCTTTGAAAGTGTCAGATCTGGCTAGAATTAGTAAATAATAATAATAAAGACTCATATTATCTGCTCTTTGATAATGAGGTGTTTATTAAACCAAAACAATATTGTTTGCAGCAAAGCAAAAGTTACACCAACCATCACCATGCTGTTTTTTGTGATGCAAATCATTTATCATGGTATACGCATTCAAAGGTGTGCAGTCAGTCTGTTGACAGAGTGATCTCTCCAGCTGCTGTAAAGACAGAGACAGCATCTGCCTGAATCTTAATCAAATAGCACCATCTCACTGGATTTAAGTTGGTATCAAAGGCTTATTTCAAATGCAGGTGCTTCGCTGGACAGAGGGTAATTATCCCTATTATTCAAATTACACAAAGGCAGGCCCTTTCATATTTCATGGTCTTTTTGTTTTTTTGTTGCCATCCCTAACGCAAGTGTGCACTTTTCTTCCAGCGCCACACAAAGGGCTTGATTCTGTTTTCCTTCTCGATGTTCCCTTTTTTCCCCTACCGGAGAGTCCTGAGGTCTCTGTTTTGCGAACCAATTCACAGCAATCAGGGTCTCTGGCGATTAATTAGGCTGTCTGCCCAAAGCAAGGCATGTCTGTCACAACAGGTCAGCATCATCTAGTTACCAAATCATACCACACGGACACAAGCAATCAATAGTAAACACACTGATCTTGATATATGGCAAAAATGAGCAACAGACCACTAAACAGCTACCTTAGATAGACAGACAGACAGACAGATGGATAGATAGACAGACAGATAGATGGATATATAGATAGATGGTAGAAAAGAGCGATAGTCGGCTAGAAAGCTAGACAGACAGGGATGGATGGATTCTCTTAAGGTTCAAATGCATGGCAGAAAAGGAGCAATAGACAGCTAGAAAGCTATAGACAGACAGACAGATGGGTACATTAAGACACATGAATATACACACAAATTTAACCACATTTTAAAATGCTATGGACAATGAATTTATGACACTTATTAGCTCAAATGGCTGAGTAGAGGAAGGCTCAGTGCCAATTTCTGTCTTGCTTATCAGTGTTACTATGTGTGTGTGTGTGTGTGTGTGTGTGTGTGTGTGTGTGTGTGTGTGTGTGTGTGTGTGTGTGTGTGTGTGTGCGGGCTCGCGCGCGCCGTCATATGAATCTCACCTAAGCACTCAGAATCAGCACAATGCTTGTCAACACATCACACGGGTGACGGGCAGTGTCAAGAGAAATAAGTGACGCAAGAATGAACAGTCGATGTTTTAGTTGCCTGCAGAGAGAATCTTTGAGCTTGATCACTTTGTTAACGATTTGGCAAATCATTTTCAAAAGTCATGGAAGGTAGCAAAAGGTGAAACTTGGAAGACAGCGCCCCCTGTTGTATAAGATGCTTCAATACATGTGGAAAGAAAGAAAGAAAGAAAGAAAGAAAGAAAGAAAGAAAGAAAGAAAGAAAGAAAGAAAGAAAGAAAGAAAGAAAGAAAGAAAGAAAGAATTGTCAGTGGGAAAGATAGCCTATAGGCTAAAAGATTGTATTTTGGCCACACTATAGCTGGAGTCGGAAACAAACATCTACAAGAATACTGTGTAGGCTAATCATCATAACATGCTGTAGGTAAAGTCAAGCAGCCAAATGATGCGGTAACATGAATATAAAAATGTTGCTGTTATAATGAGGAGATTTCCAATGACATAATAATTAGCCTACTATTTATAATGTTCTTATATGGAAAGAAATAGAAACGACATTACTTCCTCTATTTTAATTCAAACTAAGAAATAATCCAGCATTCGGGTTTTTTTTGTCCTTTTAATCAAAGGTTACATTGATGAACAAATGTAGTCCACTAATATTATTGTGTAAGTACACTTTCAAAAGGACCTTCAATACACAGCGCTCGAGGAGAAGATTTAATGTTTTCACACCCTTTGACGCACAAAAGACTGTTGGTTTCGATACACGACGACCCAGGGACATGTATCCCTTTATGGATCACAAGGACACTTCAAAGACCCAAAGGACCTCACAGACCATCAAAAGACTTCAAGTTTCTATAAGTGAATTAAGATGGCCTGGCAGCACTCATGACACTCACTTTCCAGGGGACGGTGTAGGAGCAGGATCTCAGAGACAGGCTATTACTCTGCGTGGTGGATCTTAACCTAGATTTGACATGAGGTGGTTTATCTGCGGAGTCTTGAGCGCAGTTCTCGCGCTGGTGAACTCCACAGTGTCCTTTCCTGGATTCCACGATAAGTTGAGGAATAGGATGCGAGCACCTGGGAAGAGCGGCGGAGGTCAGGCGGGTCAGAGCCGACACACCAGCAGGTATCCGCTCTACATGATGCACCTCTACCGGACCTTTCTGACCGGAGACGACAAACAAACCAGCCACGAAAACCCAACTCTTTACGAGTCCGATTCTGTATTGAGTCTTTTCGCCAAAAGTGAGTATACATTTTTTTTTTATCTTAAAATTAATTTTAAACACATTATTTGTAGGCTACATTATACAACGTTTTACAATAGTATTCCGATATTTCATTTTTTTTTTTTGATGTTTCCGATGATAGCCTAGGCCTAACATTATTTTCTCAAAAATGAAATAAAGCAACAGGGACATTTAGCGTATCGCCAAATGGAAAATCTTTAAATGCTTCCTACAGAACTCCTGTTCTATCAGTAGGCCCAATAATAATAAAAATAATTCAAGTTTAAAACAATATGCACATTAATTTCGTAGCCGTGTATATGCGGCAATATGTAAAGTCATCCGCCGGTCATTATCGCAAAACAAATCTCTTCAGGTTTATACAGGTTTATACAATAATTTGATAGGTAGTAGTTTAGCTGGTTCTAAGCTATTAGCCAAGTCACGTATTATGTTTATTAGTTAGCGTGTGTATTAGCTGCAAGACGTCTGTTTCAAAGTGGCTTGGGC
This sequence comes from Gila orcuttii, assembly GCA_026230005.1. Lineage (NCBI taxonomy): Eukaryota > Metazoa > Chordata > Actinopteri > Cypriniformes > Leuciscidae > Gila > Gila orcuttii. The sequence goes on from JAPDVR010000014.1 coordinate 31,723,038, forward strand.
AGCAATACACATCTCAACAATAAGAACATTCTACTTTATTAATTGCTTCTCCCGAATATACCCATGTGTGAAAACATCCTTTAAGATAATTAAGCACCACATTTATCCTTTCTAGACTGTTTAACTAACTGTCCCTCGACCGGTAACTAATTTCTTGTCCAAATATTTTTCAGGTTTCCATCAGGTTGGTGACAAATTAGCCGTGACATTTGACATGTCCTCCATATCAACAAGCGACGACGTCCAGCGGTCTGAACTTCGCATTCGCCTTCCAGAATTCACCTCTGAGATTGCGGTGGATATCTATCATGAATCCAAACGAGAGTGCGACCGAAGCCCCTGTGACGAAGTACGCCTTCACCTGGGCAGCGTGAAAGCCAACCCAAGTGACCCAACCTCCCATTCCTCCTGGAGGATCTTCAACATCACAGCGCTGCTTAAGTACTGGTTGCACCAGGGCGAGAGCGTTTCCTCGGAAGAACCCGTCCAGGTGTCTTCAAGTGCTGAGAATGAGGGGCACGAGAGTTTCCAGCATCTTACAGCCAACAGGGTCATGATGGTGGTTTACTCCAAGCAGAACCAGGCAAAGACGTCCACCCTCATCCAGACTGCGGAGCACTCCAAGTATGTCGCTCTGGACCGGGCCGTTGGTGGAGGTGAACCTGTGCCTCGGCGTCACAGGAGGAACCGCAGGACTGACGACAGAGTGCGAGACGCAGCAGCAAGCATGATTCCAGGTGTTTCGCAAGAAGGGGAGAAGAAACCTCTCTGCAAGAAGGTAGATATGTGGGTGGACTTTGATCAGATTGGCTGGAGCGACTGGATCGTTTATCCAAAGCGCTACAATGCCTTTCGATGTGAAGGTAACTGCCCTACACCCGTTGATGAGACCTTTACTCCAACCAACCATGCCTACATGCAGGTAAGAATCTTTTGAAACCTTTGATATAGTCGTGATTATTACTTTAAAATGTTTTCTGTTTGCTAGACTGACTGTAATGTTTGTTGTCTTGTCATTTGCAGAGTCTTTTGAAGCTGCACCACTCAGACCGCGTCCCATGCTTGTCCTGCGTACCCACCCGTCTGGCTCCTCTCTCCATGCTCTACTACGAGAATGGCAAGATGGTCATGAGACACCATGAAGGGATGGTTGTAGGAGAATGTGGCTGCCACTGAGTCTCCGAACCCCAAATGAACTCAACACTAGCACTTCGGATATGCTACTCAAACCAGGAAAAACATATTTAAGCATGAATGAACACAAATTGTTTTCATTTGTACAGTATTTTCACTTGGAATAATTGAGGCATCCTGCACTGAGGCACCTGGATTACTTGATGCTATTTTTGAAAGCTTTGTGTGTTTACCCAATTTGTAAATAGTAGAGTATGTAAATTACCAAATGTAATAAAATGTTTTCTTAATGGTTACGCCTCGTGTCTTATGAGTTTGAAAATCATCAGCAGCAAATGAATAAGCCAAACACTTGTAAATTCTCTGGTGTTTATTGATTTTTTTTATGCTTAAATGTCTCTTCCGTAATATCAGGGAAGTTAAGAGAACTTCACAGCAAAAAAAAAAAAAAAGCATTTTACATTCTGTTGAATGACACTTTTGGTGAAAATACTCTTAAGGATAAACAAAACTTAGATTTTATCATTACAAAAAGTATCAATGCCAGATGGAAAGTGGTCAAATTCAGGTATGCTAAATTTATAGGAGTTGGCATCTGGATTTTCCTCCACATGACTCTTGTTGAGACAACCACCAAGAAAAGGTGTTGCTCCCCTACTGATCATTCTGCAAAACTACACAAATCAGCCTGTTGGATGTCCCCCATGTCTTAGGCAGATGTATAGCGCTTGGGATGCACTATCTGACATCTGAGATAGTGGCTCTTTCAGGCACAACAGTGTTAGCTGATGTTGAGAATCTAAAGTAATGGCTTTGTGCGCGTCTTGAGCGACAGGATCCGTACAGAAAAGGAAAATATCATATGGACAGTAGATAAATGAAAGATAGAAAAAGAAAGACAGATGACATGGAAGGAAAAGTCTTCTGTGCATTTATCCTCTCAGGGAACAGTTGTCATCACAGTAATATTCAATACAGTCGTCGCCTCCACCGTGTGGCAGGTCCTCTATTGTAGTTAGATATCCATTTCAAACTGGGCATCCTCCCCTTGAAATCACAGAACAAAATTAATATTTATTGAACATATGTAATCCTATAAAGCCACCTGTAGCATATTTTATAGACAATTTCACAACTTTTCTAATTTATCAACATGATCAAAACTTTGCTGAAAACCTCCTGTACACAATCTACTACATGATTTCTTTCATCTGATAGTTTATACTTTTTTAGCAAGCAAAATGACTTTTAGTATAATAATAAAACTCTCCACCTTTAGGCTGTGGTACACATCTTTTTGCTGAGAAATCTTTAATGATTTTTATGAAGTAGACGCAAGAATAACCTTTATATTGTTCATAATATTTCAAAATTAACACTTACTAGACTAAAGAAACTTAGGTTTACTTAATTATCCTTTTTTAAGAAAAGTCATGTTAAAATGAGAGTATGATGCATTAGGCTTTTGAGGAATTGTGATTGCAGGCATTATATGCTTAGCCCCCCAAAACACAAACTACAGCTTTGATCATAAAGCTAAGCATTTAATATCATTTTACAAAAACATATTATTGGAAGATATTTATATGCACTTTATGTAAACAGTCTGCTATACTGTTATAAAGAACACATTGATTTACATTACAAGCTATCAGAATTTCATCTCACTTTTTGAACATTCAAACATCAGAAATTGCACAAAATAGGATTTTGCTCAGTTTGGGCTTCTGAACAAAACTTAAATAATGAATATGAGCTCCATATTTTCATTGATCACACTATACAAGCCCAAAAGCTCAACAAAAAGCAAGTACGCAAATGTTTTTTTTTAAAGACTGTGTATAAAGGTTCAATAAAATGCTCCATTTCAAATAATTTGCTTTTTTTCTTCAGATTATTATTTAATATGTCAGTCTTTACAGGGTTAATAACTTTTAGCTTCAGTGCACATCTGAAAGTTGCTTTTACCTGCGCTCTTGTCCGCTAGGGGGCTGATGTTGTTATTATTGACCGTCTGTTTGGGGTGGGCCTTGTCGTTTTTAATGGTGACCGAAGGAGGACTGGTCACCCCCGGAATGTCAGGGAGGCAGCAGGGCGGTGTGCGGGCCAACGGGGAGCTGCGACACTCCAGCAGGAACTTTCGATCATAGATGATCCGGGTGCCTATATATAATTTAGTAACAAAATAAAATACAGCTGAGGTTAAGCTATGTTAAGGAAACGATGGTCCTATATCAGGGTACAAGAGCAGAGTTGACCGACAAGCCTGTGAAAACATGGAGGCCAGCCAGGTGCGTTTGGGCTGTGCCATGTTAATGTAGCGAGCAGCATTCAATCCCAGCATGTCTAAACATGCCCCTATGACGGTGCATTTTACAACATTCAACAGTTGCATCATTAAAGGGTTGAGCTTTGTAAAGCAAACTTGACAAACTGTTTTCTCACATTTTATCCTAATCAGAATAGTGTTAAGAGAAAAGCACAAGCCAACGGGCTGAAATGGAGCAGTGAGAACACACTATCAGCTCCACTCATATCAGCCCCGTTGAACCTACTGTGTACCTTCACACACACACACACACACACACACACACACACACACACACACACACCCTTGAACTACATTCACTCAGCGAGGTAACGCTGAAGAGTGCATTACAGCAGCACCCAGAAACACCCGTAAACATAACACATAGGTTTATGCATAGAAATCAAGCTTGTACACCAATGAAAACACAAATGATAAACATGACACTATTTAACCAATAAAAAGTCACATGACAAAAATTCCTCAGGGCAATATAACACGCACCTAATTTGTCCCATGATGTATAGAGTGTTACATCATGGCTGAAATGATGATCCGGGTGGACAAACAAACAGCTATTGATACACTGTTTACAATAATAAGAACAGTTGCCCTTATGAGATAGAAAACCAGAAGTGCGGTGTACTTAGGAAAACCAATAGTCACATGCTTCGGGTGCTGTCACATCCTCTTTTGTGGACGGTTTACAATGTCAACTAAAAAATATATATACTATATACACGTAACAGACTTTATAGAATATGCATTTATATTTTCAGTTTTTCACAATTATTCAAGAGCCTTAAACACCATATCAGCATATCCCAAATCCACTTGAAGGTCGTTCAAGGCCATGAAACGGTTTAATTTTACAAAATTTCAAATAGTGAGGTTCTTTTATTAAGGTCGCTTTCGACAATTTATACTTATTTGAATTAATATTTAAATTAACCAACCCCTGTTTCTATGTTCACAATTTTATATTTAAACATTTGTATAACTATATTTCTGCAATTGCAACGTCTGAGCAGACTTGCAGAACATTGTTTTGCAAGACAAATGCAAGATGCAGTCGTGTCAATAAAACAATGTTCTTCTTATCGTGAAGATAACATTACTGCATTTATTACCCGTTCACGGCTACAGTTAAAAGGCAAACAATACAAGACAAACAGGCTGAAGCATTTTGAGCACCCGCACCGCAGTCTGTCAAGCAGCACAAAGACAATGCGAGCGCGAGCGGTGCGCGAGCTCTGAGATGCATCGCTATGTCGCGATCAAAACAAAAACAATGCCTGCACTGCGACAGCGGCGAACGCTTCCGAACAGCAAGTTCGTGACATTTACCTCCAGGAGTCGTGCTAAAAAGGGTTCCTCCGGGAGTTGTAGAGTAATCATGAGGCATATGGGCCGCATCGTTGATTATGACTCGTCTGGTGGTCGGAATTGCCTGACTGGTGGTCGTCTGACTGCTCATGGACATTTTCAACACTATTGTAATCACAAACTCAGCCAGCTGCCTTTATCAAATAGTGTCTTTGCACCTTGAAGTAAAAGAGTAAAACAAGTTAGAATAAATTTTACTGGGGTAAAAAATATATGTTAACAGCACTTCAACATCAAGTTACTTTCTCTAATTATTTACCTTGTCCGTTTGTGGCAAACTTGACTATATACAAAAATAAATACTACTATATATTTGAGCCTGTATTACACTTCATTCACACACTCACACTTACAAACTAGCTAAATGCTAGGCTTCTCCGCGACCACGTTTTCTCTCTCACTCTCTCATGCACACAACACCACGCACGCACTCAACAAAACATGAGCAGGAAAGGGCTATTTGAAACGGAGAATTGATACACCGGCGCCCCCACTGGTATGCGTTAGTACTGCAAGAGAGCGATGGGAAATGTAGTTTTTCAGATGTTTGCAGGAGCTTTTTTCCGTTATACCGATTCAAAAAAATTTGTTGTTTTTAAAATTGCAGCATTTCCCCTTAAATTAATCAGAGATGATCACTATCATATATTTTATATAGAATGCGATTGATTGTCTAGACATTCGCTAGATATTTGATTGATTGTATCTTTATCAAATTAGGCTATTCTAGTCAAAAAAAATCTTTATTTTAAATAGACAGCATCATAATATCAAAATGAGGGTCGCCGCATACTTTTTGTCATCATTTACTCACCCTCGTGTTGTTTCAACCTATGAGTTTCTTTCTTCTGCTGAACACAAAATAAGATATTTTAAAGAATGTTGGTAACCAGACAGTTGACGGCATCCTATGTTTTGTTTTCCTACTATGGGATTCAAAGAAATTCATACAGGTTTGGAACAACACGAAGGTGGGTAACGTAAATGTTGACAACATTTTCATTTTGGTGTGAACTATCCCTTTAAATTCATGTGCATCAAATTTAAGCCATAAAAAGTCTTAATTATCTTAAATGGTATAAGAAAAGTCTTAATTATCATTTCAAGAGGTCTTAAATTTGGGGACAGACAACAGGAATCGTGATAATATATGACTTAAGCGATGATTAAAAGGTAATGATTTAACTGAAAGCGCTGTTTCAAAGTAAAAGCACGACGTGTTCGTTCCACAGGCTCACGGTTTCAGAGCAATTCACAATGAATACCGCACATTTATGCGATTGCTTTGATCTAGCCTACTGTTGATTAATTTTGTCAATGAATACTTAAAATGTGTTAAAGGCTGAAATGAGGTTCAGTAGTTTATAAAACGTTTTGTTTTTGTCATATATTAGTTCAACTGTAAAGTTGTTTAAATATGAGTTTTTACAGTAATTTTATGGTTTGGATGTAATAGATATTGCCCTACCTCGTTCATATGGTAGGCTATTAGTTTTATTTGTGCAGGTCTTAAATTTGATTTTACAAACACTGCAGATACCCTGAGCTACTGCAAATACATGTGTTATGCAAAATATGACTATTTTGTCAACAGCACGATTTTCTGTGTGACTGTGGAAATTAAATGGATGGAGCTGAAAATAAGTTTGAACCCATCCTTTACATATTCATCCTTTGACGTTAAAACTATTTATAAATAAATATAAATAATATTTGTCACATTCTCTTACACATGCACACAGTGTCACAATAGGTCACATCTTTCTTTATTAACTTTTGTAAATGATCTGAGCTGGTGTGCAGGATAAATGGTCTATACATTTCTTCATATTAGAATGATTCTGAATAAAAGGCTTGTATACATATTCAATGTTCGTATTTCCTCTCTCCGTTACAATAATAATAATAAAAAAGGAAATGAAAACATGTTTAAATAGCAACAAAGCCTCTACATTCCCCTTGACATGGGCATGTTCATATTACTGGATTCTAACTAATTTACTTAAAGTACAGCCATAACAACTCTAATAAGGGTGCATAGCATTCTAATTAAATATAGTTTGTCGTATATTTATACATATATTCTTTATTAAAAACATCTTTTTCTGTGCATGTGCGCAGTTGCATTCCTTAGTACAGAGTAATATGATATTGCGTTTATAATGTCATTAATCCATTCTAAAGGAGTATAGGTGAAGTCTAGATTTTTGCAACAGTTAAACATTGTACATAAACTCTTTTTTTTAATACATAATGATTGCAATGTCAAATCGTTTTGTTCCTTAAACCAAAAATCAATGAATGGAACAGGAATTTTGTCTCGATCAACAATTACAGCAGCGATAAGATATTGAACATGTAGGCCATCTATGTCCTTCATCACTTCCATTACGCGTTTCCCAACACCCATGATAATCCTTATACTCCTTTTAGTGGACATAGGATTTACTGTTAAGTATGTATTAACTAGAATCATGGAAGAGAAATCATCTGTCAACACAAACCTGAGTGAACTGTAGAAAACAATATACAGTGAGGCAGAACTCATAAGTGTTTTAATGCGTTGGTGAGAAGGGAAGTGTGCAGTCTCACAAAGCACACTCATTTCATTGACTAAACCAAAACACTAGGATCTGATTAAACACTTTTCTTAAATATGAAAGTACAATCATTGTCATTCGTCCAATTGTCCATGCATTCCATAAATATTTGTTTGTAGTTTGGAGGATAAGTTCATTCATTCATTCTCACTCACTCATCGACATCCATCGAATTAAACTACATGAGTCAGTATATCACGGTGTGCTCGTGACTATGTAAGCTACTGTGCTGTGATTAAATGCTGAGCACCATACCTGATTTCATTATGCTTGCCAGCCGTTCAAAAAAACCTTGTCCATTAAAGTGAAATAGCTACTGTTCAGTGAACTCGAGTTGGCATGTAGATCACATAATTGCATACGGTGTGAGATACTCATGCATGCTGTTATATCTCTGAAACGTATACGTCTTACAAATGCTACTAAAATGTCGGGTTAATAGAGTATACACTGAACACACAGGCGCTCGTAGACCGAAAAACACACGCACGCACACCGACAACAACGCAGTATTCCAACTGTTGCAGCACGTTTGATATTATTGCTTTGGTAGACTATACTTCAAGAGTTTTTGTGTATGTTTGGGCTCTTTCATAGTAAAATAAAAAAGAATAACGGTGAAAATGCACATGCGAATGACATTAATAGTGAACAGGTAACATGAAGTTGCAGTTTAAGCTTCCCATTGTTACAATTAAACCTTGTTGGTATGTGTTGTGAGACATCAGAAGCCAAAAAGTGAGACAGACAGTTGTGAGTTCACAGTTCAGGGGTCAATTTTAAGGTGGACTTTCACAGTGCTGTCTGTATATTTATCGGTCTATTTTTAACTGTACATCTAAATGAAAAAAAAAAAAAATACAAACAAAAAGAATAAATCAAAGAGCATCATCAAAGTTTAAAACGCTACCCTTGTCACATAACTCAATCTGAAATCCCAAACATTACAAAGGCAGTTACTCAGAGATAGTCCCCAAGCCCCACACGTCACAGCTACAATCGTTTTTTTCTTTTTTCTTCCACAGCACAGCTTGATTAACAATATAAAATCAATAAAAATGTCTGGGCCGAGTTCAGGCCCAAGAGAACAGCATGAAAAGCGGTGTTAGCCTGCATGCAATGCTACATTAGTCTCTGGAAATGGTCTGACATGACGGTTTTAGTTGAGCAGCTGAGCTACATATGAGGGTAAATGGATGGTCGGTAGGTCGGAGGTTAAGGTTGTGAAATGTCAGACAGAGAAAGCACGTGCCCTCCATAGGTTGCCATTTGGGTGTTGTACGTACGAAGCTACGCAACCTCAAACAAACGAATCGGTTCGGATTTGAAAGGAGGGGGCCTTTGAATTCAAAACAAGAGATATAAAAGTAAAAGGTGGCTGACAGTTCAAAGGAACACGGATACGCTTAACAAAGTGGAAATAAACACACGCGGACGCTCACGAGCAGGAGAGCACAGTGGCTTGTTGTCATTCCCATGGCAAACACCAAATGAACTCTGACCGATCCGGAAAAAAAAGCTCAGTACCAAGCCAGAAGCGAGTACACATGCGTTAGATACCGACACACACACGCACACACACCGACGCACATTCACATAGCATTAGAGTGCATATATCACATTGAAGAACAGGATAAAGGGCCAGTGGGAAATGACGTGACGGGCTTAGCATCCACTATGCTGCTGTGTAATGACAATCTGTTTGACAAAATAAAGAACTGTTGCTTTTTTTGGGGTGGGGGGTGTGTGTGTGTGTGTGTGGGGGGGGTGTTGTGTTCCCAAGACCCCTTGTTTCAAGAGTCTCTCATTTTCAAGATCAAAGGTCCAAAAGTTTCCCCCTTCCCACTGCCAGTCCTGGAACGGCCCTTTACCTTGTACCCCTTCAGTTTTTTAGATAATGACAGCTCATAGGTCATGCACCAGCAGTCAGTCATGCGTTTACAGTTGACAGGAAGCACTTTTTGTTGCTTTTTTGGGTGGTTTTCTTCACGTTTTTGTATAAAAAGTTCATGCCCTATGCTAGTTGTATGTTTTTATCTTCTTCTGTTAAAAATGTTACAAAACTACAGGTAGAGAACGCCTCGTCCTTGTTTTCCAGTGACACTCCGTGGTTGCTTGACTGTAGGACTTGGGTGCGATGTGTTGTTCTTTCGCTGCGTGTGTTTTTTTTGTTTGTTTTTTTTCCATCGCTCCATGTATCGTTCTGTCTCCAAGTCGTGCGTAGGTGAAGGATGGTTTGGCAGTGGATGTTCGACCCTGGAAGAGCAATCCTTCATGAACAAATAGCTCCTTCAAAGAGACATTGTCTGAAGCAAAGTCACTCTAGCTAAAACATAAAACTGATGGCTGTATCGTTCAAGTTTAGCAAAGCTAGCTCTCCCCATGGGTTTTAAGTTGTTCCTTATGTAATGCACCAATCATTTTTCCTGTCCCGTACCTTCAGGACAGTTTGTGTTTATTTCAGTGCTTTAATCTCCGCAGACTGGAGCGCTTCACAGTCTGGACATCTCTCTTCACATCCACACCCAACTGGAGAAAAGGAGGAAGAAAAGAGAGGAAAAAGATGACCAAATCGAGTTTGAACAAATTTCATGACCTGAGATATAAACTCACATGACCTGAGATATAAACTCACAAATAAACTGTTTCTTGTTTTCCCTGGCATGTTTCATTGTTTTGAGGACTAGTGCATCTTTGAGCCTACATTCAGTACAAGTAAAATACTTATGTTCTGTTAAAATTAGATACTCTCTAAGACTCGAGTCGTATTGGAATTGGTGACTTGTCACTTTTAATAGAGACATTTTCGCTGTAAGGTGTCTCTACTTTTACTCAAGTATGGTTTTCTGGTACTCTTTACACCTTTGTAAAATATTTGTAGACAAGAAAATCTTAATAAAGGCTAAACATACACCTACTGGCGTAACAATGTAACCTACACAAGGGGCAACTGAACAAAACATTGAACGAATCTGAGCAAATCTTTTTGGTGAATGGGTTCAAAAGAAGACACAACTACAGGACAGCCAATAGCCAATAAAAATATAGACATACTGTAAGAAATGTCTCGTAAAACATCCTTAAGTACATTGTGTGGTATCAAAATGTACCGCAAATTTTGTAAATAAATATACATCCATCATTCTTCATCATTAGTGTAAGCAGTGTGGTGTAAGTGAAAGTAGACATTTATAATGTTTAAATGTAAAATTATATTTCAAATAATGCTGTTTTTTAAACTTTATATTCATCAAAGAATCCTGATAAAAAGTACCAGTTTCCACCAAAAATATTAAGCAGCACAACATTAATGTTTTAACATTGATAGTAACAAGAAATGTTTCTTGAGCAGCATATCAGCATATTAGAATGATTTCTGACGGATCATGTGACACTGAAGACTGAAGTAATGCTGAAAATTGACCTTTGCCAACACAGGAATAAATTACATTTTAAAATAAATTCAAATTCTATTCATATATCAGTTATTTTAAATCGCAATACTATTCCACAATAGTACTGATTTTACTGTGTTTTTGATCATATAAATGCAGCCTTATTTTAAAAAAATTACAAAATATAACAGTCCCAAACTTTTGAAAGGTAGATTATATAGAACAAGTGTAGTTTAACAATAACAAATAGACAAAAACAATGATTAAAATAATATTTACGAAATATTAGAAAACAGAAACTACATTACCCATCAAAATTGATGAGGATAATCTCAAAAAGGTGAAATATAATCAGCAAGTTCAATCAATATATTGGTTCAATACTATTATAAACATTAAAGAAAACTGAGGACCCACCTTGGTCACGACATTCCCATGCTCATCAGTGAACTGCTCTTCATGTAGATGATCACTGGTGAGATCTATCGGATCATCCTTCTGCAAGGAGGGAATAATAGTTCAAATATCATTATTGACTAATTGAAGTCAAGACTGTGTCCAACAACATGCTCTTTGCTCAGACTGGACAGGCCCAGGGGACACACCTGTGCCTTCCGCCTGTCCTGGTCCCATGCCCGTAAATCCCCCTCCTGACGGGAGAAGCCCAGCCCTTTATCAAAGGGCTGAGTGCCCAGCAGACGCCCCCGCAGGACCTCCGAATGGCCTGTATCACATACCGGTGTAAGCAGGGCCTCCTGTGCTACACGCGACTGATAGTGGTCCTGGGACGATGACATCATGGCCTCCATGGTTGGCCTGGCTTTGGGTTGAGACCAGCTTTGGAGGGGGTCTTTCTCCTGTGAGTAAGGCTGGAAGGCGCCGCCCCCGGGCCTGCGGAGGAGGGATGGATAAAGATGGAGTTTATGCTATCTGTCTAAAGGGCCATTCACACCAAGAACTATAATGGTATCTATAACCTTAAAATGTTAATAACACCGCCCTGCATCATATTTGCTGAATGAAATCAAATACTTGTTTCTAACTAATTTTGGGGTGCTGATCCCAAAAATAGTGCCTGTTTTGCTCTAGCACCTCACACCTTCTCAGGAAACATAAAGTGCATTTCGTGGCATGTTTGCTTTCAACAATCATTTTGTAAGGTCAAGAAGACTTGTACTGTATTGTTCCTTAATCACCAGAATAACTGTCAGAAAGACATGGTTCTCCATCTTTCTCTGAGGCAAGTAAGAACTATTTGTTCAATTCTCAGCCGATTTTCACACGTATGACATTATTTAATGCCTAATCGTGAATTCAAGGTTAAAATTGTGGCCAGTGATAAAAGAAAATACAAACATGACCGTGAGGTTTTCTGCTACATCTGTGGGTGTTTTACCACATCCAAACAGCGACAGAAAATTTTGCGAAAAAAACCTTTGTTTTTGTGGAAAAAATACAGATTTTGTGAAAGAAATTGTGTTTATGAAAAGTTCCTTGACATTAACTGGAGTATTTACTAACATATTTGTCTACTCCTTTAAAGATTGTAAGTTAAATTAAATATTTTGAATACTTCGTTTTGTCATTAAAACAGAAACTTTTGACAATTGATGGCTTTTGAAAAATCTTCATTCTTATTTTTTGAAACAAAATTTCTTATTTTTGATTTTTCCAAGATTTCTCCAAGATCCATGGCTGATATTGTGAAATTCTATGAGAATAAGGAAGTCCACATCACAACTATAACGATAATGACACAGAGGAACGATATTGTTGGAATCACTGATCAAAGATAAAAACATTGACAGCCAATCAGAATCCACCCGAGTTTAAAGAGCTTGAGCATTTAAAGCGTTGTTGTGTGTTTTTGTGGATGCCAACACAGTTAGCGTTCTTGGTGTGAACAGACCGTAATGCTTGTGGAGTAACATGGGATACTAAAGTAATCCATACCTGTCCCCGTTGTGTTCTAGCGCTCGGGTCAGTCCAGTTCTCTCGCATAACTGAGCGTAGAGCTGTTGCCCTGTAAGAACAGAAAACTTTTCCTCTGAACTTGCCCCTTTTCCACCCTTTCCTCCTCCTCTAGTTACACCCATCACACTGCCGCCCGCCGCCGCTGCCGCCAACTCTGTCCTCTTGCCCTCCGACCTCTGACCTCTAGCCTGCCCGTTGTAGTTTCCCTTTGGGACGGCGCCGCTAGCCCATGCCTTTTCCGCACTTGCGGACACTGGCTCGTGCTGTATGTCGTCTTCCTCAAGCTCCTCTTCCTCCTCCTCCTCTTCCAGCTCCATGATGGAGCCGCTGGCCCCGCTGGCTCCGCTGCTGGGCCTCCCCAAACTACTGCAGGGCAGGCTCAACGTGTTGCCTTCGGAGTCGTCTGCGCGGCTGCTGCCGTCCAAGGATGAGTCCTCTACGGTCACCAGGGACGGACTGACCCCCGCCGGCCACACCTGTACATCCGACATCTCCATCATGGTGTCCTCCTCAGTGGTGGCGATGGGCGCGCACTCCAGGCTTGACACCTCCTGCCAGTAGGGCTCCGTGCCGAGCGGGGAGGGAAGGCTGTACTGCATAGAAGCGGGGGAGAGCAGCTCCTCCTGCACCAGCCCGTAACCTGAGGGATGGCCAGACAAGAAAGGCAACGCTAACACCACACAGACACAGTGGGGGTATGTGGGGAGTCCTGACCCTCTCAGAAAGGTCATGCAGAACACAGTGCTCGGAGTGCACTCAAAGTCTGTAAATATACGTGAACGGATGTGCTTAAATGCAAGGAGTGGTGATTTTAGCATTAGCATTATAACAAGGCCACAGAATGGTCATTCTGCAGGTCATTCTTGTTCACTCACAACAAGCAATCCACTTTCAAAGTAACCTTTAAAAGAATATTCTGGGGTTTTCAACCTGGGGGCATTTGAAAAATGACACTTTAAATAAAGGCTTTAGCATGGTGCATCCTCGTATTATATACAGCCCCATTTTTCCTGAATAGATTTTTCGGACAATATAAGGTAAGAATAAAACTGTTGTTTCTTCACTCCAATTCACCTGTTTACCATCACCATTTGACATTTTCCCTCTCAAACGCTGAAACAATGCGCTGTTTCCGTGATTGACCAACGCAAGTGAATATGACGCACACAATTGGGTGTATGTTGCCGTAACATTCTAACTTCACATTGTTTCATACTACTCCAGAGCATGGTTTAATAACCACAGTTAAAAAGCGGTGCTAACCCCAGGGTTTAAAACAGGGTTCAGAACGCTAGAAAGCCAGGCTCTGGGTCTTGTTCAAGCCATCAGTTGTTGACTGGATGGTGCTTGCGGTCGATTGTAAGAAAGGGGTGGAGCTTATGCTGATGAAATGATTGGAGAATACTGAGTTATGACATGTTAATTAAACATTAAAAGATCAAAATAAATAAAAATTAAAAGTCAGAGCCATAGCCGTGTGGGCAAATGCTCTCACATATAGTGGGGTTGCACTTCTGCGGCCCGAGTTCAAGTCCAGACTCAAAGTTATTTCCTGGTCCAATTCCTCTCTCTCCTCTCCCATGATTTCCTGTCTTTCCTCCTAATGTCCTATCTAAATAAAGGCAAAAAGCCCCCAAGAAATATAACTTAAAAATAAAATGCATGGATGAACCATTCAAAATAAGATTAATAACATGAATGTACTAAATTGGGTGTATTATTCATACGCTACAGCAATAAAACATTTTTAAAAATGTTCATTTAAAGTAAACTGAAATGTTCCCGAAATATTTGCAAACAATGAGAGACATTTAAAATACATCAATATGTTGAAAACCCAGAATATTCCTTTAATATACCTTCCCCCTCCCACATACACACTAATACGCTCGGATTCAGGATTGACTAATGTCTGATCTTTCTTTCTTAAATATGTATGAAAGTTGTGTACATGACCAGCTTAATGAGTATGCAGCAATGGCTTTTCTCTTGTATGTATGGTCAGAATGTAGGATATACATTCCTGGAAGTGTTCAAATGAACATGGAATTGCAATATATATATAACTGATTTGTATTTGCATGATGTGTGCAATAGTATGCATGATTAATAAGAACACACAAGACTATTAAAGAGGCATTCTGCATCTTCAGAGTTTCTGCAGGTTTTATAAAGGTAAATTTAAGACCTTTTAAGACCAATTAAGGAAAATCAATATGTTCTCTAAATGTAAATGTTTAGGAAGCACACAATGAGTTGTATTAGCAACACTTCAAAGTTTGAAAATTCAATTTCCGACAGATCTCCATTACTTTTTAATTTTTTTTTTACAAAAAAGTAAATAGCTTAACATTTGAATAGCTCTGCTCCCAAACACTAGAATATGGATAACTTTTACTGCACCTTCCGATCACACTGCAAAAAAGTGATGGTCTTTTCAGTAATTTTGTCCTGTTTTCCAGTGCAAATATTTAAAAGATTATGATACATTTACTTGAGAAGCAAAATGACATAAGATAAGAAATCTTGTGAAAATGATTTTATGATTAAAACAAGAACACATATCTGTCAATGGGTTCAGAAAAAACAACTTAATTCAAATGAAAAAGTAATTTCCATACCCATTGACAGATACTTGTTCTTGTTTAATTTCTCTGGTTTAAGCAAAAATAAAAATGACAAATGACTATGTACGTCAATTAATTTTTTAGCTTCACAATGTAAGCATATAAACGAAGTATGCAGATACATAAAAAAAATATGATATGACGTGATAGATAACTGATTCCTCATCAATTGTTTTCTTGTAGCATTAAGCTATTATGAATTGAATTAATTTATCAAACAACTGGCATCATATGAGCAAATGTTGTAGCTGTATGTAGGTGAATGGATGCATGGATGGTTTCATGATTGGATGAATGATGTTCCACTGCTGTAAGGAAATAATAATGAAAAGAAGAAATGAAGAATTATTGAAGAAGAGAATGAGGATGATTTATTGTGATGACTTAGTGGAGACCTTCACTGTGCCCCCAGTAATGAGAAAACACACACGTGAGTCAGACACACACAGTGCACACCGTGAGACACAATTCATCTACTGTCACTCAAATACAAAAAAGCAACACAACATGTGGCAAATGTGTAAAAGCTTCCTTGATCGTACAAAAGCCACATACGAAGACATACACCTAAACACACACACAGGTACGCGTGCAAATAAATGTAAACACACTCAAACACACATCACATTACAGCACAACCCACAACATAATGCACAAACAACACAAAATCATGGCTCTGAAACATCTTAATTTCACACACAACATCATTCTGAGTGATCTGATTATGGCCTGTCAGAGAGGTAAGATATTTCTTACACACACACACACACACACACACACACACACACACACACACACACAAACACACACACACACACACACACACACACACACACGCACACGCACACGCACACGCACACACACACACACACAAAAAATTAGGACTGCATTCACATCTTTATATTTTAACAATATTGTGCATATTTTGCAAATGTTGTTTCTATTATTGAATTGTTCTATGCAACCATTTTAGCCAGATCTCTCTTAGATTTTAATCTTAAGGGATTAACCAGGAAAAATAAAGGTTATACAAGTGAAATGTTATACGTGATCGATTCAGTTTTTAGCCACTAAGGGGCCCTAATGGCTACACGATTTCCTTTTTTTAGTGAGTACAGTCCATGACATCAGCAACATCACAGAGCCCTGCGGTTGAAAATGGTGTCACACAATCATTGCGTGACATACACAAACACGCTGGAAAGACAGCAATATATCAGTTAACACATAACGTTCCAAAAATGCTTCTGCAACATGATATGGTCACAGATCCATTTTCCAGAGCATTATGTAAACTGTTGACAACAGAACAGCAGGGCCTAAAACCACAACATCAATATATTCACCAAAGATGAGAAGAAGAGTTACTGAAATACAGGAGTTCAAGCGCCACTCAGTGAAAATATAAACAGGAAGAAACCCATATGTTGAAGGCATGCCATGCATACACAAGTTTGTTATATAGAGCAACATAAACGAAGGCCTCGTTTTACTTGAAGGCACCACAAATACATTTTTCCCCAGAAAAGACGAAAAAGAGCACGTCAAGCAACATGCGCATGCATACAGACACATCACAGGTCCCACACAAATAGGAATTAGAAAACGAAACGAAACAAAAACTAGAATGACAGGAAAAGAGGAGGCCCAGAGGAGGTCATTATGAGGTCGGAGGTCGAAGAGGAGAGCTGTGAGGAGGAAGAGTAGGGCGGCTGGGCAGCAGATGACATGTTTGGAGAAAGAGAGGAGGAAAAGAGAGAAGGAGAGGTGCAGACACAAGTATGGAGGCCTGTTGTCTTCTCTTTAAGTAATCATCATACGAGCCTACATACTCCTATCTGTGCCTCACTGGCATATTTTAAAAAACACACCCCAAAACACATTCGATTTGTTTTCTGGAGCATAACTGCTACAATATCACTCTCGCTATTTACTTAAACAACTGCTCCGTCCTATGCCCTATTTGCATGCTTTTAAATATAAATATATGGGCCTGGTTTCACAGACAGAGCTTAGATTAAGCCAGGATTACGCCTTAGTTCAATTAGGACATTTAAGTAGCTTTTACAAACATGCCTTAGAAAAAAAGAACATTTCTGGTGTGCATCTTGAGACAAAATAATGGCACATATTGTAAGATGTATCAGTGCAAGTTGCTTTCAGTTAAAACAGCTCAAACATGCATTTTAGTCTAGGACTAGGTTTAAGTCTTGTCTGTGAAACCAGGGGATGACTTGTTTTCCCAATGTAATTTTTGCCCAATGTCATTCTTCAATATTAAAATTTGTTGAAATTTACATAGTATTTTTCAATTGCATTTATGCTATGCGTATTGCAATAGCATAGGACCTTTTTGGAAGTTTGGATGAGAAAATATGAGAAAAACATATATACAGTATATAAATATTATGGTCATGGGAACATTTTTAATAAAGGACATAAACTGTGTAACATTTGACACACACACACACACACACGCGCACACACACAGACAATCCCACTCCAATGTTCCCATTATCATAATTACTTCGACTTATATATATTGCTATACAAATTTGTATTTGCATTTGTTATATGTACCTGTTGCACTGAAGCAAATCTCATATTTGTCAAGTAATACCATCACGTGATAACAGTTTTTCCCTACTGAGAGGTTTGCTTAGTAATAATGAATGGAAAAGGCTGAAATGGTGGCATTGCCATGGTATGCCTGATTAATCAGTGGGAAAAAAAAATAGATAAATTGAAAAAAAAAAAACTCTCATTAAATCCCGTCTTGTACCCAAATTTCATGCTCTAGATTTTGGGAGACTAGAGCTAGTATGCAATTAGTGGCCAAACCATGCAGCTTCAAACATCTAAGCCTTGGTTAACATGGAGTCTAATGTCAGTTCATTGATAAACGTTCATGAGGATTAGAAGATCAGTGCAAGCTGCAGTCCGTTCTTACCATTGATGACACTCGGTGAAAGCAGGGTGGAGTCCCGATCATCCAGCCTGCATGCTCCTTCCTCCACCGCCTCGGGAAGACCCTGTGGAGCCTGAGCCTCCAGAGACTTCACAATATCTGCCCGGTCAATGTTCTTCAATGCTCCATAAAGGTTCTCCACTGAAGATATGGTGATGGAGGAAGTGTTATAGTAGCATGCAGACACAAGGAAACTGTCATAAAGAGTAAAATTAGTTTCTTTAAATAATTCTGTGTATGTTATAGTTTTGGGCTTGTAATTTCAGTTTAGCTTTAGTTTATTTCAGCAGTAATTTTCATAGTTGCAGTTCAATTTTATGTTTCTGGCTATGACAACTTTTTATGGCAATAGTTTTGCTTAGTTTATAATAATAATACTGATGTATCCACCTTATTTTTAAACAAAAGAGCAAAAGCGGATGCGGCCATTTGTAACTTAAATGTGCAAGGCTTGTAGTCTCATCCGCTTTGTTATTTTAACTGGACAAAAACAGTCTATTATGACACGTTGGTAAGTAGCGCAAATAGTTTTACCGTTTTACTTTGTTATTCATCTGGTTACTTCCATATAGCGGCAGTCTCGCACGTTCACACAAAGTAGCTTACTGACATGTTGCAAAATAACCCTAGTGAAAAAAACCTAAACCAAAATGTATTTAAAATACATTTATTTCATACTACAAGAAGTATACTACAAGACCATTAACATATTTACTGACATATCGCTTGTGACTTCCTGATATAAATATAATAATTAAACTTTATTTGGAGTACTTCTTTAATGCACAATGCATATTTCTTAATATTAAGCTTAAAATGTGTTTTAATATCACTATTAGTATGGATAGTATGATCTCTGTATAATATCATTCTTTAAATGCAAGATATTTAAAGTGTACCTAATGTATATTTGCAATAGTTCCATTTTTACCACAATCAAATATACTTAAGTATATTTTTAGTTGGACCACTATTTCTTGATATCTAAAGTGCATTAAGTACAAAATTATTTGTTCCAATTTAGCAGACTTTAAGCATACCAATTTAGTATACTAAAAGTACAATTGCAGGATATTTATGTTACATTTATGTTACATAAGTACATACATATGTAAATATATTTGTAGCATAAAATAAATGTATTTCAATTACATTTTAGTATTTTTATTTTTCACTAGGGAAGGTGGATAAAGTCACAAAGTGGTAGATTGTTTTATTACGGATCCTCACTCTTGGCTTTCTTGCCCTCTCGGCTAACCCACAGGTTGAGCAGAGCCAAACTCTGGTCCAGGAGAGAGTTGGGATTCTCCACTCTCATCCGGTTAATGTCATCCACACTGAACTGTAGTTCCCTCCCAAGTTCTACAACGAAAACAGACGGAAGCAATTACAGAATGTGAGTTGAGGGGAAAAAGACTGAGAGGTAATGAAATGAGATACAAGAGGCAAAGCTCTTACCGGTCCAGCTCAGTCCCAGCTGTTCTGCTATTACTGTGATCTTTAGCTCGGTTCTCTCCATGACATTTACAGTGGCTGAATCAAAGACAAAATATACCACAGTTTTCACAGACGGTCCAATGATGAAACTCTTACAACTTTATGCTAGTGGATAATATATTTTACACTGTGGCTTTTCCTGAAAAACCCAAGAGACTTAATATAATAAACACTATAGAACACATTAACAACAATATAACCATATCCTTGGGTTGGTAAATATATGGTCTTATCAGTCATATATATATATATATATATATATATATATATATATATATATATATGTATGAATAATGAACATGTTCAGTAAAGATCTTGTCAATAAAGACATGAAAAACAGGAATGTAATGAAAACGGCCTCTTCTTGAAAGGCATCCATATATTTTATTGAGAACTATATATGAAATCAATGTAATGACATTAAAGCCACTATACTGAATGGCAAAACATCCTGTAAAAATGACCAGATCCAGTACAATGATTAAGATTAGTTATAACTGATGACTGAAACTATAACGTTGATCGATACTTACCAAGAACTGGTCAAAATCTGCACACTACATACATTAGTTGGCTTCATCCGCTTCGAGAACAATGAAGATGTGATGCGTTTTGGACGCCAAAGCCACCTTGAACCTCCCGAACCCCCTCTATAATCACTCCTCTACCTTCTACACGTCTAAACAGGCAACTTTTAGCAGTCCTTTCCCTTTAAAGCTCATTCTCAAAGCTAGAGTTTGCCATGCTAAGAGTATTTACTCTGGAATCAAACCAGCACCATGCATTTCATTACTGCTCATTCGCTCAGTAAATGTAAGGGCCACCCGTTTCTCTGAATTGTTCGTGTTAGATGTGGCCCCTGTGAGTGCAATCCCAGCCTCACCCTCATAAAAGAGGGCAGTGCTCAGCATCCAATGCCCAGTCACAGCCATGCATGAGAGATTGGGCAGGTATAGAAGCAAGGATATGGGTACAGCATTCAGAAGCCCCCCTCCTCCACAGCTAAGGGGACGTTATGTCTTACCCAGGCCGGACTCGTTCAGGGCGCTGTACCTCTCCCTCAGGGCAAGAGGGGTCAACGTTCTCCGCCGCTCATCGCTACCCACCACCTAAGAGAAAAAATTGAGTATGTACAGTGCTACAGCAGTTTTGTCTTCCATACAGTATTTTTTTGGAGCAAGTAGCTCTATACACATCAAGGCAAAGTGCTCATGTATAAAAATAGCTTGAATGTGTTGTAATACACAGGAAGAGAATCTGAAGACAATATTACATCTGAAACACCAACTGTACCAACTCCTTTTATTTCCCTTTTGTAATTTTTCAAACTTTTTATTTTCACATTTGACAAGCATTTGATATGAGGATAGGATAAAACCAAGATGAATTGTGCAATACACTATATACTTTTTTAATGTCTTTATTGTGCATATTTTTTTTTCCATTTTATGTTTGGTCTCAGTATTTTTTCAGAACTATAGTGTAGTCACAGAAACACACTAAGGACAGAGGGAATGAGAATAAGTCAAGCTCAAACCTCCATCACCTATATTAGCACCAAGGCTTAAAGTATTAGGAGCAAATGCACTGACTGCTGTGGCATGGCCACAACTTCTCATTCAATTTTAATCCATTTAAGTAGATTTTAATCAGTTTAACTGGAATGACAACTATTTATGTAGCCTGAACAATATATGTACCTTTAAGAAATATCTTGAGATATCTCTAGATATATCCTAAATGTCATGTTCACAAAACAGAATGACAATTTCTTAGTTAGAGTTAGAGTGGTCTAGACAACTCGTATAGTAACTCCATTATGAGCTGGTGATTAGTTACTTATAACAAATAAATTTGAATTTCATTTGAGTTTGGAAGGTCATAAAAAGTACTTTTTAGACAGGATTAGTTTTCCAAACATTTGGAAAAAAATAAATTAACTTTTTAACTAATTAACTACCTAAATAAATGTAAAACATATAACATATTTAAAAAAATATATATTATTTATAATTATACCACAGGGCTGTTGAATGCTTTATTCTGATTGGTTGAGAACGTTCTAAGGTGTGCAATTATTTTAAGGGAAACACACGGCTAAAGTATTTCCAGGCAGGTCTTGACCGCATTACCGTTCCATATCACTTCGCGTAGTTAACTGTAATAACGGAAAATAGGATATGACAGACAATTTTGATAGATCATGTCTGTCACAGGGCACAAGTGTGAAACAAGCCTGAGAAGCTACTGGGCACCTTCTGCTAAAGAAAGAAAGAAAGAAAGAAATGGAGCTTGATCCTCTCAGGAAACAAAAGTACAAACAAAAATCAAGCCAAGGATCACCAGGAAAAAACCCCCTCTGCTAACATGCAGCCCCATGCGCTTGATCTGCCATTTTCAATCTCTAACTTCACAATCAATGGAAACGTGCAGTATAATTTTAACAAATAAAGTATATAGTCCTATCTATAATCAATGGCCTATAACAAATAAATAAATAGCCTAATAAATAAATTAAATAATATTGACGCACATGCTTTTCTGTCTCATTATTGCAACCTCTCTCTGTCTCTCTAATAATTGCACTAATAACTGCATTAATAACTGCATTAGTCTGCTATCAGTGGCTCAAACCTCAAACCGTTACTAACTCTAAAATGACGTTTTTGACTGCATTACCACCTCGGGTGTGCATTATTTTTCTAATAATTCAACGACCTGTCGTCAATTATTCCTTACATAAATGATATATAAGAATATGTCAATTTTGTTTAAAATAAAACCTTTTTTTTTATTAATTATTATTTTGAAGTACACTATTTATTTTAATCTTGTTTTAATGTTGGATGTGAATCCAGCAGATAGTCCTTGAACCATCAACTGCTATTTACCAAGAAAATAGATTAAAATTCACATTGAATAGTGGAATATCAGCAATCACAGACATTCGAATGCACATGGAATTGGATTTCTCAGAGGTAATTTGTTTTTGTTTTTACTGAGGTTGAGTGACAAAACAGGTGTGATCAATTTGTTTCTGTGAAACAAAAAATTTTCGTCAGAATAGAGTTCATGAGATCATGTGCAGGTGTAAGTGATCACAGAGGTAATGAACAGCGACAGCACCTTGACACAGGGAGGCATGGTGATGTTGAGGTTGCACAGCACGTGTTGCGTGTCCTCGTACTTGGTGGACTTGCGCAGGAAGGACAGGAACCCGGTGGCTTCCTTATTGCCGTCTCTCACCTGATGAGCCAGGGGAAATGGAGAGGGAGGGAGAAACAGATGGAGAGAGGAGAACAGGATGAAAGAGAGAGTGGGAAATGAGGCGAGGGTCACATAAGAACAAAAGAGAGGGGGAAAATGAATAAAGGGAGAAAAAGAAGAAAGAGAGAGGTAGAGAAAGAGAGATTACAGGGTGTTAGAAAGAGCAACTGCCCGACTGTGATTCATACAGGTTGACGGGAGCTGGGGAAGGGAATGGAGGCAGTCCACAGGCAGGCGAGAGACAGAGAGATTTACCTTTACTTTTACCTGGCCGTCTGTGAGATCAGACAGTAAGTGAGTGACCGTGAGAGAGAGAGAGAGAGACAGTGAGACAGACATACAGACAGGCAGGCAGGCAGGCTAGAAGGTGAAAGAGTTAAGGGCATGCTCACGTGACTAATACAACAGTTACGAGGTGAACCACTACGCCACAGAGCCAAAAATACAACACAGAGCAGCTCGTCTGTGGCTGACCAATCACAGAAAGAGATGCAGAGTGTAAGCCACAATGACAGACACCAAAATGAAGGGAGGGAGACAAGTGAAGAGAGAAAGACAGCACTGGGAAAAATCAGAGACACTGAAGACAAGGGCTGCACGATTTGGACCAAAAATATTGACAAATATTGTGATTCCAGCGGCGAATTGATAAAGATGTAACTTCTCATATTGCTTACTTAAAGAACCAAATAGCATAACATTAAGAAAGTGATCCAAAAGTGAACCGAGTTAAAAAAAAGTACCCAGTTCTGTTTGGATTCACACTGGAAGTGGACTTGAAAGAGGACACACATATCTTTATGTCCAGTCTTTTGACCACTTTATCTCTTTTGTCAACTTTCCAGTCACACATTTAAAAAACATAACAAAAAAACACCAGTTCAACATTAGTATTATTCTAATAATAAAAACACTTCTAATAATAATTTAATATTATAATACTAGTTATTAATATTACATAGAATATTAATACAGAAGAATTTATTATAAAATAGTATAATTGGACATAATAAATAATAATAATTTAATATTAGAATGTTATTTATTAATATTATCTAGAATATTAGAATAACACATTTTTATAAAATAGTATAATAACTTGACATAATACATTATAAATAATAATAATTTGATATTAGAATATTATTTATTAATATTATCTAGAATATTAATGTCACACCCGCCAGCTGGAGTGCCCATGATCTCTGCCAAAGGGCACTTCTTCTGTCTCATCATGAACTCCATTTCCCAGCATCCATTGCCTGTTTTCTCATTATGTGTGATTACATTCAGCTGTGTGTCATTATCTGGTTAGCTTTGCCTATACAGTAAAAGCTCAGTGTTTTTAGTCATTCGTTGCGAAGTCTTGTATTTGTGTTACACTGCCATTATGAGCGATATACTGGTTTTCTGTGTCTTGGTTTTTTATTCTCTGCCCGTTGTTCTGGATTACCCTGTTTGCCTGTGTTTCTTGGACCTTGTTTTATGTTTGAATTGTTTGACCCTTGTCCTTTTATACGGATTATGATTCTGGATTGTTCCAGTAACACTGCATTTGGATGACCAACCCTAGTCTCAGAGCAGTTTGTAACAATTAAAATAATAATATATTATAAAATAGCCATATTCAGCATCTGTAATATTCCTGTTATAATTTCTAGCTTTGACCCAGTGTCACATTATTAGATTTTACTAACTTCTATAGTGACAAAATGTTTGAAATTGCATTCTTTACGCTCACAATGGACGCTATAAAGAAAGTGCAGTGCAAGCTTTAATTGAACGCTCTGGGTTCACACTAGGCCATTTTATTTTGAATACATGTGCAGCCCTACTGAAGACTTAAGGGAGTACATAAAATTGACAAGATGATCAAACAATGCTAACACACACACACAAGATGACACTCAATGACACAAATATGTGTAGGTTGACTGAAAAAATCATATTTTTAAAACAAGGGAAGTTGACATGAACTTATCAGCCTATATTTCCTAAGGCACACTCACGGATAGACAGAAATAGATAGGGAAAGACAGATGTACAGACCTTTACAGAGACAGGTAGCCGGTTGTCTCTGAAGGCCTGGAAACTGAAGCTACGAGGCTGCTGGGTTGCTTTCCTCACAGGCACCAGGTTTCCAGAACATTCTAAGTGCAGCGGCATCCCCTCCATCACCTGTGGGAGGAAAAGGAAGGAGAAACACAAGGAAAGCAGTGATTCAGAACGAGTCAGAGACTTAGCGTTAATGTAGCGAGTCGACGTCATTGTGTACATTACACAGCTGCATCATAAACTTGCATTTTAGTACTTATTACCTTTGAAAATGCTGAAAAATTAGTTAAAAATGAGATCTAAACTGCATTGTAAGAACAGAATCCTAGAAATTAAAACTTTAAGAACAATTCAAATGAGGCAAGACACATCATGCATTGCAAAATGCACATCAAACACATTCAGAAAAGACACTGGTGTTAAAAAACAATGCTAAAAGAAAATTGATCCTATTTATTTTTCTGATTTCTTTTTTTTAGTGTACATCAGAAAAATATATATGACATATACATATGCTTTTATGTCAGCTAACCTCAATGTCCCTGCTGCGGGCCACCTCGGAGAAGTTCTCGTGCAACTCAAGGGTTTTGTCTATTTTGTCATCAGTCATGCAGTAACAGCGCAGGCGGCCCTCTCTGGCATCGTTCATCTTAGCAAATACAACAAATTTGGCCATGTATGGAACTGACATCAGCTCACGGTACAGCAGGTTGGCGAAGGTCACGGCCTCTGCCGTTCGTGGACAGTCCGCCAGCCAGAACCTGCAGCAAAACAGAGGACAAACACCGTACAATAGAGGGGAAAAATTTTATCTATACACATGTAAATGTGTATAAATATAAATGGGCTGTAATGGCAGCAGCCAGGAACCTGACGGGGGAATTCACCAAGAATTAATTGTTTTCAGAGATGGTAAAAGCACAATGTTAATTGTGCAAGGAAAATAGTGCTGAGGCTTTTGAATAAAGCACAATTTATAATGAGCCTAATTTACAGTAAAATGAAGTATGTTAGAATGGCTATGACTTTATATTATTTATGGTACAGTGCTATTTTAACACATTTAGTGACTGCTTAAAACATGATATAGGTGTTTAATAAATAAGATGCATTTTTTTTGTGCTGAAATACAATGCACAATGTAGTGCAACTGTTCAGTAAATTCACTCCTAGATGCTTTATCCTTGAATGCCTTTGCGTCTCACCTTGCAGACACATTGGTGGTGAAGTTGGCACAGTTGTGGGAATACATGAGCTTGGTAGTGCCAGTGATGTCTTCCCACTGAGCTGGAGCGGTGCCACCTGCAGAAGGTATACATTTTTTTTTTTTTTTATAAAATCGTTTTTTCTTTTTTTTTTCAACCAACACCATCTGGAATGAACTTGCTGAATCTATCTTTATCCCAGTGTCCCTCTCCAGGCAGGACACCAGTCTGTTTCAGCCTTTTCCAAGCAGCCTGGCAGGACAGCTACATCAAATCTGGCCGAGGCTGGAAAAGACTGGCGTTCAAGACAATCTCCCTTTCTCCCAAACACAAATATCAATTTCAGACAATGTTTTCTTTGAAATATATCAGAACCGGACTGTACCAATAACACTGCAGAGGAGACGGAGGCTAGTAGTGTCTCCTTCACCGGCATCGCGTGCACTCTCCCTCCAAGATGGAGGTAAAGGGATACGCAGCCCAATTGGTCGATGGAATTTGCGCCGACGAGGCTCTACTGTCACAACGGGACTGAATGTGGCCTGGTTTCCTAATTGCCGAGTCAGCAGCTCATCAGGGATCGGCTGGGCCTGGGTAGAGACAAGAGAAGAAGAAAAAGCCACAAAGATTCATAAATCAGTTATTCCTGAGATCATTTTCAGTCATTCTCCTCTGAATTTATGCACCAACCTTGAAACTATGTTTTAAATTTATATAATAATAATAATAATAATAATAATTATTATTATTATTAATTATGATTTTTTTTGGACAATGTGTACAGCATTTTAAATAAACGTTTTCCCCTACAATACATAATTGTCAACTTCATTATCAAAGTTAAAATAGAAAGAAAGCTGCACTCTTAATCAAGTTCAGGTTAAATGGGCATGATGCTTCTGGTTCTAATCAAATATTTTGTATGAAATGTAATGTGTGATTATATTGCTTTACTGCCATTCTCTCTACATTCTGAAAACTCACCTGTAGGCCAAGTCGGACCCTCTTAGTGACCGCCGTGTCGGGGAAAATGGCCTGGACCTGGGGCACCAGCTTACTTATCAGCTGACCTCCCTCTGGGCCAATAAGATCGCTCTCCTGTTGGACACGTGACACCACAGCAAAGTAAAGAGGGAAATCTGTGGAGATTATGCGCCGGATTCTTTTCTTCTCCAGCTCCTCCTGATTTTCCAGATCTGATGAAGGCACCCAGAGAAAACAAGGTCATAAGGTCAGTCTTACAGAAATAATTGTGGGGGAAATGTAAAGTGATATGTAATTTGTCTTCAAGTACCTCCTTCTACATAACTGAAAGAGAAAATAAAACTCTTTTCTCTTTGGGCTTATGGAAATTCCTTTTAGAGAAACATAAAACCTACCTTCATCCATTCCATTGAGGATGGTCTCCAGAACATCATCACCATAGCGATTCCGATGCTCTTTCCATACGGAGCCATTCTCACTTCGCAAAACCACTAGTTCCCGATCACCTCGGCTCAAGGAAGCAAAATGAGGGATCTCCACTATCACTGGCCTGAAGGGAATGATGGGAAAGTGCAAAAGCATTAGTTGAAAATATCTTTATTTGACAACAAGATTCTGAGTGAATACAATAAGAATGATTAATTCAGGATGAAGAATGGACTTTTTCTCAGGCTACATCTACATGAATCCAGATTAAGGGTGTCACGATTTCGATTTGAAATCGATCGAAATTAATTCACAATCTCAAAAATCGAAATAATCGCTGCCACGCCCCCATGTCGCGTTTTACTGACTCTTAATTTACAGGGAACATTAATAATTACTTGACCTTCCGAGTCTTTTGTTCATTAGTCGCGTGACAGAGGCAATGAACGACTCATCACAGCGCGGAAAAAAACAAACACACGTGTTGAAAGGCTGTGAGTCCTCTAACTTAGATTCTATGCCCGAGCCCAAACTTGGCCCGACCCGGGCCGATATTTCCCGTCACTATCCTCTGGCCGGGCTCTTGATCTATAGACGTGCACTCCCAACGCAATAGAGTGACTAGATTTGATGGCCGAGTGCGAGCGCGGGCGGTAATGCACTCACTCTGTGTGTGCGGGAGAATAAAACGATTCGCGGGACTCCCGCAAACTAGAAATATCTATGAATAAAACATAAAAACTAATACATTTTTATTTATCTTTTGCAGAAAAGCAACAAGAACAACTAAAACAAAATAGAAACGATTTACAGGCCAGAGTTTCTATTTATAACATGTTTGCAGCGTTGAGCGATTTAGCCAATCACAGACATGATGTTGATTTCTTGAACGCAATGGCCAATCAGAAGCATTTAAGATAGACTCTCCTCACCACTCAAATCGGACTTTTTGTTCAGTGCTTAATTCTGTAAGCTGGCAATCCTCTAATTATAACAAACAAAGTGTAGGCTATATATTATGAAAGATTCATTGTGCAGTCAGCTTTATTGATAATAACAGAGATGTGTGAGATTGCGATGAACTGATGTCAGCTTTTTAGGAGCAACAGCAACCTGTGCTTAAAAAAAAAGAAAAGTAAAAATCGAGAATCGAATCGAAAAGTGACCTTAGAATCGAAAATGTAATCGAATCGAGGATTTGGAGAATCGTGACACCCCTAATCCAGATACATTTGAAAATGGGGTTTTAGTTTTAAAAACCTGCACACACAAGTTGTTCGTCCACACTGAAACATCAGAAACTACTTAAAACATTTTAATGCACGTGTAAAATATAATAAATCATATTGAGATGACACCAGACATAATAAAGTTCTCACGTTATTCTACTAGCATGATTGTTTTATTAGCAAAATATCCCACCACTTACTGGTGCATTAAGGTCACACTCAAAATCTCTATTCCATGTATGGTCTAAATTGCAATTGAATTGCCCTCAAGTTTTGCCACAGGACAGCAATTGCAAGTACATTTTTTTTGTCAATTTGTTTTTGGAATGTATGGAGACACACAGAATCAGAATCAGAAAGAGCTTTATTGCCAAGTGTGCTTGCACACACAAGGAATTTGTTTTGGTGCTGAGGCTTCCAGTGGACATATACAAATACAACAAGAAACATAATACTACAAATTATAAGAATAAAGAATAAAAATATAAAAATATAAATATATGGGAATAAAAGTATCACAGTTGGGTTTAGTCAGAATAGACATTTCCAGATTTACAGATTATGAACATATTTACAGTTTTTGTTTTGAATATTATAAATAAATAATTTAGCACATGCCGCTATAACCGTAAATATCTATTGGTAAAATATGTCACATGGCCAAACATGCATCATCGTTTTCGAATACCTCCGTGTTCACAGTCCACACTACAATGCCAAAATGAGTTTTCAAATGAATCCCCTTGTGAGAGCATCTTCAAAAAGCTGTTTTTGAGGACAAAAACACCCAAAACGTAGAGAAAAAGATGCTTTTTCAAATGTATCTGGATTAATGTAGGCATAGCCTCAGTCCTACTATAAGAATCATTCATGGTATCACAACTAGAATCACAAGCAACAGCCATCCTTATTGCACAAGCACACGCACACACTTACCCTAGAAACTGCATACTGGAAGGCCCTAGAGAGATAATACGAGATGCTAGTCCCTCTCCCTCCACTAGAGGAGGTGGGGTGGTGAGTTTTTGTGGTTTGACCAGACGGCAGGTGATGCGTGTGGGGGCAGCGCAGGTGCGTGGCGGGATGATCACACGCAGACCATTATGCCTGCTGCCCCGCATGGACCCGCCTCTCGCATCCACCATGAAGCTGACCAGAAACCTGTCAAACAACCAGTCGGTGAGCAAATCAGGCACAATGAATTTTCAAAACAGCCGGAAGCCCAGTATAAATCTAAAACCTCTTCAAAAGAGCCTAATCCTAGACACAAGATGACAGTGAAGACAGGTATAAAAATAAGCATTTGTGACCAACAGATAAATACGGAGATAAAAGCGGTGAGAAGTGTCCGTAACGTCCGTTTACTGGATTTGTTTAGGCTTAATGTGAATTATGTGCACTGACCCAGTGTGGATGGGGCTGGCCACTGGGCTAACGTTGTCTGAGGTCTCTGTGGCTGGACTACTGGGGATTAGAGAGTCCTCGTCATACTCCTTTGGCAAAGGGACAGGTGTGTGCTGCAGACACACAGGAGTAGCACAGACCACACAGACACAAAGACACACACAAACAGAGGTACAATGACAGCTTTATGAGCGTAAAAGAGAGAAAAGGTCAACTCTGCTCGGATAATCAGGTCATAACAGCTGGTCAAGCTGTTTAGACATAGGGTTAATTAACTCAAGCTTCTTCCAGCTTAGCCAAGCTGATTTACCAGTCCTAACCAGCTTTAAAAAAGGTTAACCAGGTTATATCAGTGGTTCTCAACCAGGCCTCAGCAAACTTTCAGGTGGGCCTTAAAATGACTTAAATGGGTCATGACATGAGAAATCAAATTTGCCTTGATCTTTGACATACAAGAGGTCTTTGAACCATTCAACATCCTGCTAGTCTCATAGCTTCAAGCATTTATTCAACCAACCTCCAAAAATGGCTCATTTGGATATTGTGGGATTTGTGACGTCACATGGCCAAACACATTTGCATATGCTTCCTCCAGATCAAGACATTAACGAATAGTTATATATCATCGCACCATAGGCCCGCCCACTTGCATTCAGGCGCTTAACAGCTGACATTGGCCTACACTGGATGTGAGAGTGTGTTGCATTGCGTCAAAAGCACACAGAACCCATTATAATCACTGATGCTGTCTACACTGGATACAGATGTGCGTTACAACAAGTCTGTCGACAACAGGACAAATGGAAGAGTGAAAGAACGTTTGCTTTGATGCATTCTGCTTAAACAGCTTTTACGTCTGAACAGACTTCAGAAGGATCCCAGCGTCAGAAACAAGTGGACGGTTTATTTTAATGGCGTCCTGGATCGCGTCGGAGGATTATATGTTTGTTCGGAGCATTTTGTTTTGTCAACAAGGCATAACTGAAGCAGCCAACTATATCGTATCTGACAGCAGCTGGATCACAAACCATAAGTAAATGATTTCATGAAGCTTTGTCTGTACATGACGGTTTTATACGGATAATGTTTTCAAAGCACTTACACACGTGCAATTTCCTATGCAATGATGTTAGCCAATCATAACAGTGATCATTTATTAACAAGCCTTAAAGTAGCCGCCATTTAAAACAGATAGTTTCAGACAGGGTAAGAATTAAGGTTGAAAATAACAAATAATAAAAAAAGGAAAAAAAAAGAAGAAAAAAAAAAGAAAATTCTAGTTATGCAAAGCTCTAAATTATTAGAAAGTGTCTTAAAAAATCCTTATCCTTAATCTTTATCCAGTAAACCCTAAATCAATGAATGGAAAAGTCATGTAAATTCATTGGTTAAAAGACTAGGAACCCTGCATAACATTCAGTACTTAAACCCACCTCTGGAATACAACATTTTTATTATTTCAATTTTTGTTTTAATTTACAGAAACAAGAAGTGCCGATAGATTAAAATAAGTTTTGAAAAACACATTTAGGGCAAAGGGGGCCTTCAAATATTGTTGTGGACTATAGGGGGCCTTGGAGTCAAAAAGGTTGAGAACTGCTGGCTTAGACTATTAAATCTTTGACCATTTAGTTAACACCAGACCTGGATTTTTCAGCAAGGAACATTTCTTATTTCAGCACATAAAGCAGAAAAGTACAATACCTGGTCCAACATGACAGTTTCAGGTGACACACATGGAATTCTGGGAATTGCGGGTGAGTAAGGTCTGGAGAGAATGAAGGAAATAGTTGTAATCTGACTACTTTATTTTAAAGTAAAAAATGTGATTCTGTTCTAGCATCTTAGCCAAAGATAAAATCATTGCATTGTGCCCTTGTGACCTACGTCGTGCCCATCCCGCTCTCAAAATCTCTCAGGGTTTTCTTGGGGGACAGAAAGTCATCATCCTGGTCTTTTAGGTCATCCAGCTTCAAATAGCGAGCCCCATCCATCCCGAGAAGTTCATCACCTACATAAAGCACAAAATATGTCACAGACACTGATGTAGGAGGTTTGCAGGAAAAAGGATGATTAAGAGAAAGGAAGGAAAGCTCAGAAGTCATTTCAGCATTCACAATCCATCATTCCTGGTCGAGCACAAACAAGAACCTTCACTCATTCACCAAGTCCAAGCAATGAAGTCACACATACAGAGAGCCAATGGAAAACATGAAGAAATCAAGAAATTAGGTAAGATTTCATGGTATTGGTTACTGAAGTGGGCATGCCCGGTAGTGCAGAGATCATCACACTTAATCTGCATGGGAGAGGTTGTTTGATGTTATTGTAGGGGCTTAATCACAGGTGTTCAGAGACGCGTAAAACATACACTGTGTCATTTTGGAGCCCTCTGTTGAGTCAAATAATCATCATCAATTAGTAAAATTATTTACTCCCAGTGTGACTCCCTTAGTGTTTGGATAAAGAGAACCTCATCTATGGGTGTTCCTTCAACTACGGGCGCTACGGGTCCCAGCGGTTGATTTTTATCGAAACAAACACATTTCAAAGTTTTTTCATGTATTCATTATTTATTTTTGATAGTTTCCCAATACCTTTTATGTATAACTTTTAGTTTTACCCGTTTTTCAAAATATGAAAATCCTGTATGTATGTATGTATGTATGTATGTATACATATACATACGTATATATATATATATATAGTATACAAACACAAAATATAAAAATGTTAATAATAATTTAATAAAATAATAATACAATATTAATATGAGACCAGTGTCTCAAAATATGAAAATCTATTAAAAAATATGTATAAAAAAACAACTAATACACAAATAAACAGGTTAAATAATATAAATGAATCTAATCTATAATATAATAATGTGATGGAAACAAAAAATGTCTGAATTCTCCTGTGATGCCAGTCTATCCACTTTTGGAAATTGTTGTGAAAAGTATGTTTTAAGTCTGTTTATTTATTGCACAAAGCCAAAAACACCCATAGTTGAAGAAACACCCAGGCACAAACAGTGTGTAAGTAATTTCAGATGCAGTCCTGTTAATGATGGATCCACAAACACGTTACTGTCAGTAAAGGAAACGAAACATTATGACCACACGATAATGAGGGGCCAACGCCGTAGTAAGACAAAGCGAAATGTTAAAAATAGAGAACAGTTAGAGACTTGCGGGTCAGAGACAAGATGAGAGTGCTTGAAATGGAGGCACACGTTTCATGAACCACTGAGTACCGGACAACCAAGCCAGAAAGTGGGAGACACGCCTACCTAATGTTAGCTGAGCAACTCCTACAGCAGGAAGGAAGAAGGAACATTTCAGGCTGGCGATGCTACCGTAGTAGATTTAGATTATCATGAAATACTTGCTTTTGCTTTTTCATTCCATTAAAGTCCTAAATAAATGGAAATTTATCAATCATCTATCAGAAGAAACAAACACATATAATGATAAGAGCCAATGAAGCTTAAGGGGATAGATCAATGAAAAATCGAAAAATCGAATCGAACACTATGTCTTTTAATCATTCTTTGATTCTATTTTCAACTTTATTTCTTCCGTATCCTCCAAAACACATAAGGAAAAAGAATGTCCAAGCTGTTCTTTTCTTACATTGAAATTGGATAGAGACCAATGGCTGTCAAGCATCAGACATTAAAGCACCATAAAAGTGGTCCATTTCGAATCAGAGCATGTGAGCAGAGCAGTAATATTTAAACAGTAAACAGAGACGAACAACAAAAAAACAGTAAACTTTCTGAAGATTCCGCTCACTCAACCCAGAATGCTCTTTGTGATATGCTGGCTCGAGAATATGTGAAATAAGCAATAGGTCTAAGGTTATGGAGTTCAAATATTGTTTTATATAAGTTGCGAACCTTATACATAGCCTAAAAAATGCACAGTAAACATCAGTTAATAATGAAGAAGGATCTTTATAATCTTTTGTTTATGGATAAAAAGAAGTTTGAAATACCTTTGCAGCATTAACAAACATCCCAAAGTCTTTTTTAATGGTTTTAATTGAGTTTTAGTTCATTATAATAACCCTGGTCACCATTCCCTTTCATTGTATGGAAAAGAGCAGCCTGGATCCTGCTAAATAACTGCTTAATACGTCATACGGCCTCGGAAGACATGGGGTGTGTAAATGATGACATCTAATTT
The DNA here is from genome assembly GCA_026230005.1 of Gila orcuttii. Classification (NCBI taxonomy): domain Eukaryota; kingdom Metazoa; phylum Chordata; class Actinopteri; order Cypriniformes; family Leuciscidae; genus Gila; species Gila orcuttii. The sequence goes on from JAPDVR010000014.1 coordinate 31,757,687, forward strand.
AATTTACGCAACTGATCCTACATGTGTAAATCACATTGTGCAGTCAAGTAAGTAGTCTTTGAGTGTGGTATTAACTCTAATCTCTAGTTCACTTCAGACTGTAACTTTTGGGATATGACCCACCAACCCATCTGCCAACTTGCTCATGTTTTTAATTGAGAGTCTAGCACCAACCTCATGGTACTGAGACCTTGTCACAGCAGCTGAGAATTAGCGTTTTAATGTGGTATTTACTGCAGTATGATCCTTCAGGCTAAATCCAATATGTGAATATATCCCACACGTACGCACCTTCATCTTCCGACACATCCAGTATTTCATCCACTGTCTCTGGGAAACTCATACGATGCTTCTCAGTGGTGATCTGAGGAATAGAGAGGGAATATATGAACAAGTCAAGATGGCAAATGTTGTACAACTCACAGAAGACGACCAGATTAACAAGAGATGAAAGATAAAAGCCACAAATCAAGCTTTGAAGATTAAAATATCATACTGAGATTAGATAAAGTTCATGAGAATGCAAACGACTCACCACAGATACAGATTCCTCAGTCACCAGTTTGAGCACATCAATGACAGAGATGTAGCCTAGCCGCTTAGCAATACCCAGGGGTGACGTCCCATTCTGCCACAGATAACACAGTCAGGTCACCAAATCTCACATCTGTATCTGATAATATTCTATCTGTCTGATGTGGTGGGAAAGGAATATATACAGTATATATACAATATATAAAATATAAGTTATGCAATGTAAATAATCATTATAGAAAATATTAAATAAACAATATATAATATAATACTAAATATAGTTTTTTTAGGGCCACTGTATGCTCTATTCAGCAGTATAATTCCTAAACAACAGCTTATATTTACTGCAGAGGCCTGGCAGCATGACAGCAGAAATTACCCACACCAAATGCTCTTCATCAGACATTTAAGCAGTGTATACTATTTTTTGGTGAGAAGAATTGTTATTTCAAGTATAGGGGAAGGGAGTCTGCTCACAGTGGTGATCTCATTAGGTAGTGCTCCATGTTTCAACAGCAGGGTGACGATGTCTGTATGACCCTGCTGGGCTGCTTGATGTAAAGGAGTGTATCCCAACTGGAAAAGAAAGATGAGGGAGAATGAGATTGCAAAGGAATATATTAACAGTGAAAAGTGTACAAAAAGAGGCCTGTGTACAGTATATCCAGATGTGTAGCACTTACCCTGGTCTTGCTGTTAACGTGTGCTTGCAGCTGGAGTAAGAACTTCACCATCTTTATATTTCCATAGTGGCACGCCACATGTAAGGGTGTGTAGCCCATCTGAGAGAGAGATAGAGATTAAAAAGGGTGAGAAAGAAAAGAAAAAGCAAGTGAACAGCTAAATGGGTAGGTTCCAGTGCACATAGACGATCAATGCCAACTAACATTGCAACGCTTCAGACCCTTAGATTCAGAGCCAGATTGATTTAATGGGGTGAAGAATGGATTATGAAAAGGTTAAAGTCACTCACTGTGTATTTCAGCACATATCACAATATCCCTTTAATAGTTGTGTTTGCTAAACAAGCATTATAATTACTATTGCTGACATGGTTAGGGGTTTAGTTTTTTCAGACAAACCACAAATTTTAACGCTACATATACAAATGAGACTTAAAGCCTAGCAGCTTACATTGAAAGAGGGATCTGAGCCATATTTAGGTATCAGAATATCAAAAAGACTTGAGGGTGGGCTTATCTGAGCTGCTCTGGTAACAAAACTCTCTGAGCATCTTAGCAACTGGATAGCAACATAAAAAAAACCTCATAACAAAATAGCAACTGGAAAACAACAACAGTAAAAAAAAAAACTCCTTAGTGACTGCATAACAACACCTTAGTGACTGCATAACAACGCCCTAGACAATCAGGACACTTTAGTAACCGCACATCAACACCCTAAAACTCTCATTACACGTTTGCAATTGCATATTAACAACCTTTAAAAAACAATCAGAAAACCTTAGCAACTGCCTAACCATGTCAAAAACACTAAGAGCACCTTAGCAACTCTATAGAAACAACCCTAAAACACTCAGAACATCTTAGCCTCCACATAGCATGGCCCTAAAAACTACCCAAATCATAGCATAGGGGTGACAAGGTTTGTACTGGCCAAACCCACTCATATTTTCTTCAGATAATGTGAAGATTTGGTTCTGTTTGTCGATTTAGCACTAGCATAGACTACATTACACAGGGCTTTGGGGTCTAAATTCTAGGACTTTCTACAGATGGCACTGCTGTGTGTGTGTGTGTGTGTGTGTGTGTGTGTGAGTGTGCATTGAAGTGTCTTACCCTTGAGGCTGCATAGACTGAAGCACCCTGCTTCACCAGCATGTCTGCAATGCCCACATGCCCTTCCTGAGCAACCAGGTGCAGAGGTGTCAGTCCATTCTGTACACACACACACACACACACACACACACACACACACACACACACACACACACACACACACACACACACACACACACACACACACACACACACACACACAAAGGATGTCAGATAGATATTAAATGCATTTTTTCCCATTCCTCTTGTTTCATTCTTCCAACACGTCTCAATCTTTTATAGCTTTCTATTTATTTTCTCTCAATTAACTATCCCAAATACCTATTAATAAAAGCTTAAACACTGTATCACCTTGTTGCCCAGGTTCACATTGGCCTGCTTGGAAATGAGAAGAGCCACCATGTCAGGTTGCCCCTCCTGTGACGCCAGGTGAAGCGGGGTGATGCCCTGTAGTGACTCTGAGTTGGCATTAGCTCCATACTGCAGCAGACTGCTTGCCACTTCTAGTTGGTTCTGTTTGGCTGCAATATGCAGGGCTGTGTAGCCGTTCTGTAAAATGGAGGAAAAGTAAAATCGATGTTTTTTTTTTCTTAAACTGCTTTTAAAATACTGAAATAGACTGCTAGCCGTAACGTCACAGCTCAGAATTGTCACCCGTCAAGATCTTCTAAGAGTAAGGTGTATATGTGTATCTTACTCTCGCCGTGCTGTGTGGAGAGCCGCCCTTGCTGACCAGCAGCTTGACAACATCAAGGTTGTTGTGATGGACGGCCACGTGCAGAGGGGTCAAGCCATTCTGAGAGAGGAGAGAGGAGGCACATGGCCTCAGTCAGCTACTGCTGACTGTCATCTGATATTAGAAGACGAGTACTGAGATTTCAGGTGTTCGTCTTGATGAATTACCTTTCCGGCTGCATTGGGATTGGCCCCTCTTTCCAAAAGCAGCTCCGCCACATCCACTTTCCCATATTTACATGCTACATGAAGAGGGGTAAATCCTTTCTGTAAGAAAACGCAGATAAACATACTGAGAATGCAGGTGCAGATGAGCATATTTTATTGCCACCCACTGTTACTGTTGCTACCATATTTTTGAATAATTTCTATAAAACACACAAGACGTCAATGGACACCAAGAGTTTCTAAGGTATGATTGGTCGGTAGCATTTTAAAGTCATTGTGAAATCAAAATGAACAATTATTTTTTGCAATATTTTGCAAACAATTTATCCATGCACATCATTATTTTATTTTATTTTAATTCACGTGCCCTTGTAATCTTTAATAAAAATAACTTCCCCTCACTCTTGCAACGAAATCACCTTTTCTCTAATAACTTGTTTACTGAAGTGAGGGCGGGACAACCTGTCACTCACATGAGATTACATCAACAGCAAACCATAACGATCCAGCAATCCAATCAATACACAAAATCAAGTCCCGCCCTACATTTTTGTCTTCTGTTTCACACAGATATACATCACAATAGAGAAGAAAAGACTATTGCAACTTCCGTTTCATGCCGACTTTAAGGCGGGGTTTAGCAAAGGGTTAATTGAGAGGAGAGAACCTTGGTCATTTTGGTTTGTTGGGCATTCCCATCGAGCAGGATGCGTGTGGTTTGGCCGTGTCCCTCGCGGGCAGCGATGTGCAAAGGGGTGTGGCCTGCCGTGGTGGCAGAGTCTGGATTGGCCTTATGTTCCAAGAGCAGCTTCACCAACTCCTTATGTCCCATTCGAGCGGCACAGTGCAAGGGTGTTTGATCATCCTGTGAAAGGAAAGAGAGAGATAGAGGAAACATGAGATTTTGAAAAAAAAGAATAAATGAAGATAAAACAGCTTGTATGATTGGCATACCTTCGCTTTGGCATCCACCTGTGCATTGTTCTGTAGCAGGAACTGAGCCACCTCACAGTGCCCCGCTCTGGCAGCCATGTGCAAAGGGGTCTCCACTTTCTACAATGGCACATTTTAATAAAGTCACAAACATTTAGTTCTGAAAAGAAAACTGTGATTACTGCCACCATTGCTGCTAAAGACATAAGCCAGTTTGTAAAGCAGAATAGCAGTGCCTTGGGGATTCGATTGTCCAGTATATCTGTGGTGCCAAACCAATACACCGTTCTTACCACATTAGAAGCGTTGGGTGAAGCTCCTCTCTGAAGAAGACTCTTCACTATGTTGAGATGGCCCATGAATGCAGCCACATGAAGTGGGGTCAGACCCGACTAAGAGACAAGAACAAGCATTTTCGCAAATGCAAGTGTGTTTAAGGGTTCTGTTATTCAATTGAAAGATTTTACAATCTTTTTCTTATTTTACTATATTTAAAAAAATGTAATTTATTCCTCTGATGGCAAAGCTAAATTTTCAGCATCATTACTCCAGTCCTCGGTGTCACATGATCCTTCAAAAATCATTCTAATATGCTGATTTTGTGCTCAAGAAACATTTTTATTTATTTAAATGTTGAAAACAACTGCTTAATATTTTCGTGGAAACCATGATCCATTTCTTTTCAGGATTCTTTGATAAATATAGAGCTCAAAAGAACAGCCTTTATTTGAAATACAAATGTTATGTAACATTATTAATGTTTTTACTGTCACTTTTGATCAATTTAATGCACCCTTGCTGAATATATTTCTATTTTTTTTATAAAAAAAATCATAATAACCTCAAACTTTTTAACTGTAGCGTATGTTGTTAATATATTCTTGTCCAAAAGTAATCGTGAAAAAGTCATTGCTCATTCCTTCATAGTCTTTCTATTTTCCACAAGGGTCAAGATAAAGGAGTAGATGGTGCAAAATTAACAGAGGTTATCCATCAAAGTGACAGCCAGAGAGTAATCTGACCTCAGTCACGGCCTCCAGAGATGCTGAGTGCTTCAGCAGAAGGTCCATGGACCGCATGTGGTTCTTCTTGCAGGCAATGTGCAATGGAGTGAACCCATTCTAAAAAGATACACCAAAAAATCAACTAATACATTCACAGTGTGCAGCTGTACAATTAATACTGCACTAAATGTATTATATATATCTTATTGTCTATTTGTTTTACGGATGGTAATCGGGGTTGTCGTCACATTAACTGGCAATATTAATTAAAACAGATTAAAAAAAAAAGTAAAAGACAGGGTGGAAAAAAGCAGAGAGAAGAGAAAAAGACTGATAAACTAACCAGAGCGCGGGCATTAGCTTTTGCCCCCTTGTCCAACAGCACCTTGACCATGCGGTGGTGCCCACAGTGTGCTGCAACATGCAGCGGGGTCAGGTGGTCGAGGGTGATGTCATCGATCTCTGCGTTGTATTGCAGCAGCTGCCTCACGCAGTCCATGTGATCGCCCTGTGCTGCCATGTGGATGGGAGATAGACCATTCTGCAAGGGGGAACATATTATTATCAACTGATCAGCATGATTACACCATCAATAATGCTAAAAATCTGTTACAGTATGGCCCATCTTAGTAATATAGTTTGGCCACCTTGGTCTTGGCCTGAATGGGAGCGCCCTGGTCTAGCAGGATCTCCACCACACGTACATGACCGTTCCTGGCTGCACAATGCAGGGGCGTCAGCTCATCCTGCAGATAACGCAAAGAATAAGCATTTCTGGAAATGTATCAGTCATGTTCTAATGTATCCTACATGAGCTGCATTTTCTGTCCTTATTCATGAACGCATTAAAGTATACCATTAAAACAGCAAGTGGTCACAAAGAGAAAATACTTGTTTTTACCATGAGGAAGTAAAATAGGTCATTCTCCATGAGCTAGAATTAAATAAGTCAGATTCAGCAGTCTCAGCAGTGTGATTTTTCATCTCAGCCAGTAAATAATGTCACTGTGAGATGTGATTACGGCTGGATACAAGAGGATTGACTATTAGATTATACGAAATCTAACTTTGCAATGTTTAATCCATCTCATTTTATTTTGTTATAAAGAAAAAAAAAACATGTCTATATTCTGACCTGTTAAGCACTGCTGCATTTTATGAAAGATGTATTCTTTATTATTATTATTACAAACACATATTGAGACACTTGCGCTGTTTTTTTCTTGCTTATATATAAATATATATATATATAGACTATATATTATTAAAACTATTTTTAACATTTGAATTAGGTTTTATTTTTGTTTCATTTAAATTTTAGTTTGTTCTCTATTTCTATTTATTATTATTTAATTATTTCTATTTAGCTTTAATTTAAATTTATTTCAGTTTTAGCTTTTTGTAATTTTAAGCACTTCAACTTAAACTTAAGCTTTATTTCAATTAATGAAAAGGACATTAAAATAGTTTTAGTTAACAATAACAACACTGCAAACTGCAGACTTTTCGATTATGAAAATATTTTGCACATCCCTAATGGATACTGTACAGTACCTTTGTCTTGGCATCTATCTGAGCTCCTCTGTCTAATAGAAGTCGCACCATAATCACATTCCCCCTCCTGGAAGCGATATGTATTGGCGTGATGCCATTCTTCAAGAGAAAATTAGTAAAAATTAAAATTCATGTAATCTTTTATGTAGCAGGAAGCGGCATTTTTGAGAGTTGAACTGACCTTCGGTGTGAAGTTCACGTTGGCTCCTCTGTTTAGCAAAAGCTGTGCGACACTGAGATTCTCATAATGGGCTGCGATGTGGAGGGGAGTAAAGCCGGTCTAAGGGGAAAAGAGTGTAACATTTCATTGATTCAGTGTATGTATAAAACAGTAACACCTACGCTGACAGATTTTTAAACAAACTCAGTACTGTTTATCTTGTCACATAGTCATCTCTGCAATTACAAGCCAAGAGCGGCTGCACTGGGCTCAGTGAGTCATGATGCGTAATCCTGCTCGTGGTGAGATAAAACCTTTCAGATGTGTACAAACACACATACTTTGCTGAGGACGTCTGGGTTTGGGTCATTCTGCAGCAGTACGGCAGCAGTGCGCGTGTCGTCATTGCGTGCCGCGATGTGCAGGGCCGGCAGACGCACTTTGCCCTTGGTGCCGTAGTTTATAAGGAGGGCCACCACGTTCTCGTGACCCTGCTGAAGAGCTACCGCCAAAGGAGTAAAGCCATCCTGGGGGATGAAATCGAGAGTTGTAGGTTCATTTGGGTTTTATTTCTGCTGAGTTTGATTTCAAACTGTCACTCACCTCGGTTGGAAGACTCTGATTGGCTCCATGTTCAAGTAGATATTTCACCACTTCCAAGTGGTTCTCCTGTGCTGCCATGTACAGGGGACTAAAACCTTTCTGCAAAACACAAAATAACAACAAAGAACAAATGAATTAAGCTTTTCATCTACACAATTCTATGTTTGTTGATTCATGTATTGAGGCTCAGACCAACCTGAGACTGGGCATTGACGTTGGCACCATAATTTATCAGTTCTGCAACCACTTTCTCTTGACCGGCCAGAGCAGCAATATGAAGGGCGGTATTCCCTTTCTGCAAAAATAATAGTCATAATAAAGAGAAAGACTTTTCAGACAAACAAAGACTTTTATATATTGAATATTTTTTTTATTTTGCTTTTATTTTTGCCCATGTTGCACTCTATTGTTTTTCTCTGTCTGATTTTTTTTAATTGATTTATTTTAATGCTGTCTTTTTTCATCTAAAATGTCTTATACAGAATTTTGACCTGTGAAGCACTTTTACCTACATTTTATGTGAAAGGTGCTATAGAAATAAACTGCATTATGAAATAAATATTTATTTAATAAAAGCATTATTATTTGCTACTTGCTATTGTTAGTCGATTAGTCAGTGGGGAGGGACTTTCTCATTCTCCAGAATATTTCATTGGACAAAAAAAATATTGAAGAAAGTTGAGACATCAATATTTTTACTCTTTTTCCTAGAGGAGAGAAACTGCAAATTTGAAATGCACAAATTTGTAAAATGGTAATTTTGTCAACTTTTAGAAGTACTTGTCTTAATTAGATATACAATATGATGAATGTCAATGTTCAATAAGTAGTTATTGATTGAAAGAGATATTCAGAATAAATATTTATTCCACCAGGTAAGAGTTCATTCTTAAGTTCAGCCTTAACTGTAGGCTAATGACTGCTTTAGGTTGCCAAGCACATACTGTAGCAACTCAGCCAATCAGAATTTAAGGTGCGTCACAATTTGCATACTTAATATGCACTATTCTATGACATTTTGTACTATACATAATGCGAGTAGTGTGTTCACACTGAAAACACTTTACATACCTGGATGATGCACTTAATTAACACATTAAGTGTGGGATATTGGACACTTCATGCACTCAACTGTCACAGCTTTAATTACATTACAGAGGGGGAGGGGCTATCAGACTCTGATGTTGAATGACAGAATAACCTTACAAAATGCATACACTGCACGGTTGAGTTGAGTACATAGTGCATTATAAGTGCATAGTGCACAGTGTGTCATTTGTGACACAACTTTAGAGTCTGAACTATCTCATTTATAAACCTGTTTTTGGCTTGCCAGAGGAAACCTGACTGACTGAAGAAAGTAGATTTACCTTTGTGTTAGTCTCCAGGTCAATGCCATTGTGCAGCAGCTCCAGCACCATCTTAACATGACCTTCTTTGGAGGCCAAGTGCAACCCGTTAAGCCCATTCTGCAAATACAAGAGAAAACATTAGGTGCTGAAAAAGTCAGTCTCAAAAAACAACAAAAAAAAACCCCACCCTGACACATCTCAAGTCTATCTCTTTATCTCTCCCCGTCTACCTGTCAAATGACTCACTGAGAGGAGGGCAGTCTAAAAATAACACAGTGAAGCACTGACTGAGAAATCTACAGATCTGTGAAGCTCTCAGTAAACAGGGCTTGGAAATAGAACGATGGAGGAAACCGACAAAAAGGCCAGGCGAGGTAAAGGCTGATCGGAGAACGGCAAATGGTAGTGTGTGCTTTTGAAGGGATGCTAGGTGTGTAGCCAGATTTGGCCATTGGGGGGCTCTGCTCTGCTGGTCTGACTGGAATCCCCTTCATACTGCAGTGTCACTCATCTCTAATGAGCTCGTACTGCAGATGCACAGTGCATGCGCAGAGGAGAGGAAGACAGAATGGAGAAAGAGGGGTGCTTGCAGACGGTGGGGAGGAGCGCTGATGAAAACTGCCACACGTGCCCACTTGGCATTAATATTCTCTAGACGTGCTTCATGATGTTTTAGGGAATATCACAGTATTTGTGTGATATCAACAGTATTGTTATACGTGCATAGATCGCCAACACTGGATCTTTCATTTTTCTACATATAAATTACATTTTAAAATGTATTAAAATAGAAAAGAGCTATTTTTTACATTATAATAATAGTTCACAATATTTTTATTTTGACTGTATTTTTGGTCAAATAAATGCAGTCTTGGTGGGAATAAGAGACAAGATCTTACTGATCTCAAACTTTTAAATTATAGTGTATAAATATTTCAGACAAGTTTGGCCAAATTCCTAAATAAGGTCACAATTGTTTGAATGACTTTGTTCCCTCCGTTAAACACAGAAGGAGAAATTCTGAATAAATTCTGGTCATGACATTTTGAATGGGGACTGAAGTGTTCAAGCATCTACGGAGAAATAAGCATTACAATTTACATGTATGCATTTGGTAGACACTTTTATTCCACAAGATTAGTGCACAAGAATAGATGTCAAGATTTTAAGTGAATAATGGCTTAATTTTCACTTTATATTTTATACAAACTATTGTATAAGGAAGTGTATATTGTGATTCAGTTCTTGCACATCCTGTCTGGCTATGTAGCTAGAATACAAATGGCTTTTCAAAAATAAATAAAAGAAAAGAATGAAATTAAAATAAAATAAAACAAAATAATAAAATTAAATAAAATAAATAAAACTTTGGTTTCTGATTCTTAGATTATTTTTGGCTATATAATCATTAGATGTTTATAGATAAAATGGCTAATAACATTAAGGCTATTTACAGCCGTTAGTTCATCACCTATAAAATAAAGACAAATTACACTATGGCAAGATCATCAATTGTCTAAAAATCTCATTAACAATACTTGCTTTAAGCTGAGGTGGAAATTAATCACACGCTCTGAGCTTTAAAATACAGTTTTGCTGATTTTCAGAATTTTCTCTAGTCCCAAAGCATTTCCCGCCTCACTGTCAAAAACAGTCTAAGCTCCTCACAGAATGTGTTGCGACAGCATTCACGCTCTGATATCAACATCACAAACAGGAAGTATACTTCAGTTTATCCAAACACGTAACTATAAAAATCTCCAAGACACATTGAAATTTGGTTTAGGTTGCATATCGTAGGCCGTGACAGGTTCCCAATGGAATCCTGTCAGTGAACGATGTTGTAAGGTGGTGTAGTAGTCAACGTGTGTGTGTGTGTGTGTGTATGTGTGTGTGCGTGAGAGAAAGAGAGAGAGAGAGAGAGTTCAGGATGCAGGCATACAGAGTGGGCGTTCATTTTCAGAGCTTTTCAATGCGGGAAGCCAGCCAACTGCTCAGGTCCATTCACTAACCCGTCTCTGAGAACCAAACATAGCTCTCCTGCAAATATCACAATATGCTATTTAAAGCAGGTAAGCAAATGTTATGATGCAAGTGCTTGCAAAAGCATGACCGGTGAGGGGATTAGAGGAGGAAGACATGCTGGCATGATTAATTATGGCAATTTACTGATTAGGGCATTGAACACAGTTCTGCATTGACACTGTAAACACAGCTGTACTGTCCGACCACAGGAGCATTGGGGGGTTAATTTAGCATCGAAAACACAAACTGGCACAAGCAAACGCAAACACAAACACACACACACACACACACACACACACACACACACACACACACACACACACACACACACACACACACACACACACACACACACACACACACACACACACACACACACACACACACACACACACACACACACACACAGAGATGTGGATCCTAATCTACAATGTGATGAATTTATAGCTCTAAATAGCAATTTCTGAATTTAGCCAGTACTATTAATGGGCTTCAAAGTTACTTTGGGCTTTCAAGGCGTGGATGTGAAACTGGTGTTGTCAACTGTTCTTATATATTTCAAGCATGTTGCTATGGAGTTGCTAGGGTGTTTTGTGTAGTTGTTAGGTGGTTTTTACTCCAAAATAAATCTAAAGGATTCTTTTAGGTGTTTTATAGATCACAGAATTGAAAATTGAAACATTTTATTAACAAATTCCATGATTGGAAATACCATTAATATCTGTAATAATAGTAATTTGGTAACACTTTACAATAAGGTCTCATTTGTTAAAGACCCCCTGTGATGAAAATCTTTTAAAAAGTATTTTGAAAGGTTTTTGTTGTTGTTTATATCTGTCTATGTGGTGTTTTTAATATGCTTTAAGACAAACCGTGTGAAAATTTATCAGTCAACACCATTGCTGAATATTTTCTTAAAACTGCAGTGAACCAAAGACAGTCACAAAAACGCAGTTTGAAAACGCCCCTTATTTCTACGTCACAAACTTGTAACCAATCCGTAAATGTGCGGGCGGGGCTTTTCCTATCATTATTTCTAAGAATGCAGATTTTTAGAAGGCAGCTGTGTGACTCTGAGATGGCGAACGGGAACATGATTTGTGTAACATTAGCAACACATTATTAGCTGATTGATAAAGTAGTCAAACCAAAGTCTAATTATATCAATGACCTTTATGTGTCAACTTCTATTCAAACAACTTTCTCTTCTTCTCTTCTCAGCGGCACAGAATTGGTGCATTTCCTCTGTGAAATTCAGGTATGTGTATGCTTTATTTTATCTATAAAATCATTACTGTGCTTTAAATCATTTTATTTCATTCATACTGGGACGCAATGTGAGTCACCACAAGTGTCACGTGACACGTCTGTCTTTTCGCTGATCGAAATGCCTGATGCCTTGCATAAAACACACGACTTTATTCCTAAAGATAATGAATATAATGAATATGGATGATAAAATGTCCTCAGAACTGTGCACTGTTGGTTAATTGGCAGGTTATGGAATCAGTCGCGTCGCGTCATCTTTCGGCTATGAGTGAAACGCAGGACGGCGGTCTGATGTTCAAAGTTCCCCCGCAGAGCGCGAGTCCAAGGCACGAGAACCAGCGCTGATACGGTGGAAATTGGATAACAGACCGATTGATTACACTTGAATTACTTTTAAAAAATTTAGTTTTTACTTCTAATATTTTTGTTATACGAGTATCAATGTAGGCAATGATTATACTTGTTAAAACAGTATCAAATGCTGTATTGCTGTACTCATCGACAATAAAGGCCAGTGTCATGTATAACGTTACCTGTGGTTGTGTATTTTGAGTATTTTACAAAGGTTTACAGGAAATTAAAAGTTGATATTACTCATAAATAAAAACAATTAATATTACTCATAAATATTGTTTTTTTTATGTTTTCCTTAATTATTTCTACTCAATTTTATTTGTTAATGTACCAAATAGTTACTCAGATCTACTTAAATTTTTTACTAACATTTACTCAGTTCATATGGTATATGTAATTAATTGTAATTGCATTGATTCAAATTGAATCAATATTTTTAAGTGTAAAAATGTTTCACCAAAAAAAGGAGTAAATCATTTAAATATGTCATTGTGATTATCAAAGATGAGTTTAAATGATAAAATTATTGACTGAAGGGGGACTTTAACTGTAGTTAACATGAACAAAAAAAGAACAATATTTCTACTGCATTTATTGTATTAACAGTTAATGCACTGTAAACTAACATGAACATTTTTATTAACTAATGTTACCAAATGATACCTTATTGTACAGTGTTACCAATCTTGACTTTGCAGGATGGATTTTTCTCTCACCTGATTGGCTATGTTGATGTCTATTCCATTTTTGATATGGTCCAGAGCTTTTTCCAGATTACCTGAGCGTGCAGCACGGAGGAAACTGGTTGTTGTATCCGCCTGAGGGAGAGAGAGAAGAAAGGAAAAATAAATTCAAATCTGAATAGGAAAAGGGATTGTTAAATTGTCATAATTTTTTTGCACAAGGGTTCTGGATGTTTAGCACTTAATAAAACATCAGTGTGCAGCACTAATTAGAGATTCATGATGTGTTGTATTGAGTATCTGGTTTCAACTGGCTCAAGGGCCACATAACAGCGTCCCAACAGTTACGGAATTAGTTTTTTTAAAACATCTCACTTTTCCAAAGTTATGAAGCGTGATGTTATATTCAGGGCTGGTTTTGCTCCTAAAGACATATCAGCATTTGCTTTAAGGCTGAAGTGTGTTCTTGTATCCCAGCTTATTTTGTAGAGACAAAGTAAGCAATTTGTTTTTTCCCTCGCAAAGTGTGCTGTGAGCTATCAAAACATTTCAACATCTCGACCATCCCATCATAGTAATATTAAATCAGCAGCCATATCACCCTTTAGCCCAAGACTGGTTGCCCACTGAAGCTAAGCAGGGCTGAGCCTGGTCAGTACCTGGATGGGAGACCTCCTGGGAAAACCAGGTTGCTGCTGGAAGAGGTGTTAGTGAGGCCAGCAAGGGGTCTCACCCCGTGGTGTGTGTGTGTGTCCTAACGCTCCAGTATAGAGGGTATGCATTGACGTCACTTTCCCGCCGGAACACGCCCCCTCGCTGGACTGAGTGGCAAAAGAGCCTGCTGCGTGACTTGATTTAATAGAGGAAACTGTGAAAACGCGAGTAAAACAAACGATTATCAGTTTAAACTAAAGGTTGGACTCGGTATAGTGTTCCTTACAACTTACCAAAGATCCATTGAGCCATGAATACTGACATGCAACCAGGAATCGTGTTTCCTGACATTTATATGTGCCTGATTTTGACACCGAGGAAATACATAAAGAAAATTTGCCTATGAACAATTTATATAAATACAATATAGGTAGGTCTAAATCCAGGTGATCACTTATATCAATGTTATATATATCATCATATCGTCCAGCCCTAAAACTTAAATCGTTTTTTTGTCAGTGTATATTTAAAAACATCCAATTATGCAGAATATACGATGGCAAATATTTAATTGATGAGTTGTCAATACAATATATAACAATACAATATATAGGGTATGATTTTATCCCTAAATTTAGTGTATTGACACAAAATGATAACTGCAAATCCACCTTTCGCTGCCTGGAGTCCAGTTGTTTCTATGAATTGCAGCGATCCACTTGCTTCTCTGTTCTGTAGCTTTCGGCAGTCTGTAAAAATATATACCTCAGATTTCTTGTCAAATCTAGTTGTACAGTCAATCACAATGCTCTCATCTTTTTAGATGTGTTTTGTGTGTTTTTTACGGCATTCGTGCTGAAAACAAATGCTGCCGCTCAGTCTTGTTGACAGAGCACTATATAAATGCACTATATAAAAGCACTATATAAATGTAACACATTATTATTATTATTTTTAAATCAAACAATGGTGTGAGTCTGGGGACAGAACTAACCAAGATAAAATGTGAAACAGCCATTATTTTTGTAATTCCATTTGGTGATGCTAGTTGCCCAGAAATCTCATAATTCAGCTTTAAATATCACTAAATAATAATAATAAATTATTTTAAAAAGTATAATAATACAAATTCTATTTAAAAAAAAAATGAATTGTCACATTATAAAATTTAAAATACCGCATTTCTCCACATATCTGTATTAATGTTCTCTGTTAGTTTAAGTTCTTGATCATTTTTCATCTGTCATCCGTGTTTGTCTGTCTATGACTGTACTTTTCTCAGTGGAATAGCTAACAGCCTCCATACCTGTACCCAACCCTCCCTTTCTCTCTCCCTCCTGTTGTGTTCATGCTAACGGGTCCAGAACAGAGAGCTTTTCAGATTCCCATCTGCACTGCAATATATCAGAAACATGACTTTATCCTGCTGCTCTGTATAGAAATCCATGAGTGATATTTTGTGGTTTTCCATGTGATGACTAATGCAATTTGCTCTGATGTGGTCACAGTTTGTGACCACATCCACAAATTGTGGATGGAATACAAAGTCACTGCGGCGGAAGAAGTCATTCAAGTCTTCAGGTGACAGCATAGCAAAAACGTATCCGCCAACATGACTATGCAGTAATAGTGTAAGCGTGCGCCATAACATCTTAATGAAAACAACTGCTGAATCACTTCAGAATCTAATTTCATTTTGGGACTAAAATTTCTTTAGCGATCATTATCAACAATCAGCCTGCAGAATTTTTTCACATGTGATTCACATATTCTTTAACCCACCCATTCTGATACTCACATGGCTGTTTTTCTTCTGTTTCACACAAATGGATGTCTTTTTTCCAGTAATAAACAAACATTGTTAAGTTGTTTTGATTGATACTGTGAAGCAGCTTTGATACAATCTGTATTGTGAAAAGCGCTATATAAATATATTTGACTTGACTTGACAAATACAAACAAACAAGTTTTTTTGGTTCATATTTTTCAACAGCATTTGGTTAACAAATTTGAGCTGGAAACTGTCTGTATGGCCTTTCTGATCCTGTAGCAATTCCCAGAGCACTTGCTCATACATTAGTCGCTTTTTCACCGTTGGGACAAACCAGTCTCATTGCTTAACCTTTCCATTCTGTGCCGATCTGGCCCAGCCGGAATAGATATGTTTTCATTTTCCACTGTGGGGCTGATAACAGAGCTCTTTGAAATGTAATACAAATGCGTCAGTCATTACCTTGGTAAAGCAAGAGTTTACAGACAATATGAGATAAAAAGAAACTGGCAGCCAGGCAACAGACAAGTGACCAATCCGGAATGACGAAGTCACTACACGCATTCTACCAGCACAGTTCGGCATGGTTAGACAACCATGCTGAGAATTCCAGGCTGAGAACGGTTTGTAATCATGCTGAACCAAACTCAAGTGGAAATATAACTGGAAACATTCCTAACCGTTCTTAGAACTGCTCGGCCCGACAGTGGAAAAGTGGCTATATTAAGTAGGCCACTACAAATTCTGTGGTGTTTTATGGTATTGAGATGATGCTCGGTAGTATACAGAGTTCTTATTCACCTTACTTATTTGATAGTTCTTGAACTTCGAGATGTGTTTTGGGTCATTTTCTTCCTGAAAAATGAATGTCCACCTCAAACATAATTTTGATGGATTGACTTGTCTTTGAGGTATATTGAAAAGGACATGCTGGATGATCTTGTCATTGACTTGGCACCAAATTGTCATTAGCATGAAACTGGCACAGCACCCATAATCATGACACAGCCTTCTTCAAGCTTGACAATGTGAATATATTTTTAGGACCTGGTAAACAAGTTAACAAAGCAATTACTTAGAGAATGGCCAGTGTTTATATGTGACACACGCACACACGCACACGCACACGCACACGCACACGCACACGCACACGCACACGCACACGCACACGCACACGCACACGCACACGCACACGCACACGCACACGCACACGCACACACACACACACACACACACACACACACACACACACACACACACACATTCAAAAGTCTGGGGTCAGTACGATTTTTTAAATGTTTTTGAAATAAGTCTCTTATGCTCACCAAGGCTGCATTTATTTGAATAAAAAATAGCAATATTGTGAACTATTATTTAAAATTACTATTTTATTATTTTTTATTATTTAATAATAACTATACTATTATTTTATTTTAAAAAGCAATTCATTCCTGTGATGGAAAGTCTGAATTTCCAGCAGCAATTCCAGCTCATGAGACATTTATTTTTATTATTTAATGTTGAACAGTTTTGGAAACCGTGATCAATTTTTATTTTCTGGATTTTTTTATTATAGAAAGTTCAAAAGAACAGCATTTATTTGCCATAGAAATCTTTTGAATGTTTTAAAAAATTTCTTTAATTTCACTTTTGATCAATTTAACGCATCCTTGCTGAATAAAAGGATTAATTTCTTTTATAAAATCTTTCCGACCACAAAGTTTTCAATGGTAATGTATATATACACATACACACATTATTTAATATTTATATTACATTTAATATTTTTTAAAAATTAAGGCAGCAATTAAACGTAAGTTTTAAATATTAGCGGGTTGATTTATTTTATTTTTTTTACACAGTAGCTGAAGCCTGGCACTCACACAGCGAATTTACTTAATATGTTTTAATAAAAATGTATGTCAGTTTGCATGCTTTCATGTATTTGTGTATTGGCTCATTGTTATTGACAAGTCTACATTAGTCTACATTATCCCATTGTAATCGCTATACAGTCCTTCCAGAAAAACGCGGAGTTGTTTTGTGATTGTTGCGGGCAAAAATCCTTGATTATGCGGCCCGTTTTCTTAAAAAATGCGATGAAATATGCGGGATATTTATGCAATTTTATGCGATGAAATTGCGGGAACTTGCAAAAACTGCGGTTTAATGAAAAAGAGAAAAAAAAAAGGGATTCCCCAACACCCTGTTCTCACTAGGCTACTACCTTAATGTAAAGAGTCATTTCTTATTACTTCCTATGATAATCAAGCATACTACATCACAGAAAGTGCTGGAATATTTCAGTTCTCATCTTGTTTTATTTCAGACTTAAATAAAAACATCAAACTTACAAAACATTGATGATCCAAACAAGTTCTGTAGCTTTACAAAAGGAATATGCTACAGCTTCTGTAAAAAATGAATAAATAAAATATAAAAAAATAAAAGTGTGCTCCTGTTTTACAGCTTTTCGATGATGTTCACGTCGCGTAATTACATCACTTCATAACGTTCCCATGGCAACAGGGGGAAATGGCTGCTCTTGTGTGAAGTAAACGCAACATTTTTCAACTTTCTGCTAAGATATATGTGACTTTTTTGCAACGAAAATGCGGGGATTATGAAAGTGCGGAGTATTTGAAAAAATGCGGCCCCCGCATAAATATGCGGACTTTGGCTGATTATGCTCTAAGTCTAAATCATGCGATAGCATAATCGCGTTTTTCTGGAGGGACTGGCTATAGTACATCTGTTGCGTAAGTGACAATCTGACAATCTATCAGCAATCAGAAGAAACAGCAGGAGGACAATCTAAATTTTACCGCAAAAACCATCTGATACACACAAAAAATACACACCTAAACCATCAAACACCCACTTAATCACACACACAGAATCTCAGAATCTATTCACACACACAGCAATATGAATAGTCATACACAAAACACAATAAGAGCAATTTAGAATGAGAGGAAGATAATGAGACACTACAAGAACACCAGCGAAGCTAACTAAAGTTTTTAGCCACGTCACGACATTCAAACACAAGAACTTCCACCAGCTACACAACCACAAGAGAACCACAGACAGAAACGTTTAAGAAGCCACACCAACACACAAGATTTTCCAGAAAGAGGGAAGTGTTGAGAGGCAGTACTAAGATATTTACTCTTTCATCAAAGTGCCATTTTCCACCTTGAGGCTCCGACGAACCCTCTCCACTCAAACTACTGTCCTGATGCACAAGCCAGCGCTGAACCACATGAGCCTAGAAGACACCAACACCACAAAGACAGAGCATGTTAATACACACACATGGAGACACATATGGGCAGGTGAAAACACTGAAACTGTGAAAGCAATGGTAACACAAATAGATCATGAAATGTTGCTCCGTTAAGTGAGTAATGTTAAACTTCAAGTATGACTATGAGCACCTGAAAATGTTTTCAATTTTCTTAAATGCTTCCGATCTTTTTGAATGCAACACAAAATTGTGCTATAACAAGACACCGGCTATTGACCTTTGCAAAGGCCCAGGGATAAACGAGGGAGAATTACACAACGCCATATTTTCGTTTCAGTCTTGAGAGGGTGAATACAGAAACCCAGTCGCATTAAAGGGATTCCAGCTCTTGGCGCACTCCAAGACTGGTTGCTTAGCAATTGCTAGGAGAACGATGACATCATTTTCAACATTCTCAAAAGCATACGACTACGAGTGTGATAACTAATGATGCAGGGACCACATTGACCACAGAGAGCAAAACAAATTATGTGACCTAAATTGTTCTGGTTTTCTGTCACATAAACCCACAAAATATGAGTGACATTGCAATTTATTGCACACGACAAATATCCAATAAAAAACAAATATATGATGCTTGGGTAGTTATTCCAATGCAGTAATAATAAATTAGAATATCGTGCAACAGTTCATGTATTTCAGTAATTCAAATTAAAAGGTGAAACTAATATATTTAGCATATATAACTATATACATATGCATGATTATACTTTTCAGAGGGCCGACATTTCTGTATTTAAAATACTTTTTTTATCGATTTCATGTAATAATCTAATTTTCTGAGATTTTGAATTTGGGGTTTTCATAAGCTGTAAGCCATAATCATTAAAATTATAACTTTTGCACGATATTCAAATTTTTCGAGTTTTACCTGTATATATATATATACAGTACATATATATATATATATATATATATATATGTATATATATATTTATCTTAAGAAACCAGACCTCATTCATTTTCACTGAAATTTGAGTTTAATTGAGCTTAATATGCAAATAAGCTGTGACACAGTGCTGCAACAACCAATGAGAGTGTAGTTATTTGCCAGCTCAGAGTCAGATACCGCTGCAGAGTATGAGTGGCTACTAAAAACAGCTGGATCAAATCCAATCATTTCAATAGGAATCCATGAGAATGGGAATTTTGCGTGAGGGATGGTGAAAGATTTCGCCATGCAGATTTCACAACAGGTGGTTCAAGTTGGTCAGGTGGATTCATCGGGTTGAGCAACATAAAGCTGCTTGGTTTGAAAGTGACTTCTGCATGAGGAGTACTTTATACATCGCTTCAATATTACCAAATAGACTAATGGTAGTTTGAAGGTGTTTACCAGCCAGAGCTAACTTTTCCGGAGAGTTTGCTTTGGTTAGCTGTTTCAAACTCCTGAAACAAACACAAAATGAACTTTGTTTTGGCCTGATTTTGTTCGAAATGACGTTTGTTTTCGTTTTCGATTTCATTATTCACTTATGACAAAGCAATTAAGCCCTAGGCCTAGCTAAAGCCTCAGAGGACGAAATCCAGACGACTCTATTGAGAAGGAGAGGCGAGCAAAACCCAGACACACATATAGAATTGCGTTCCTCTTGGCAACTGTCAGTGTAACGTCACATTTCCCATCTACGTGAAGTACAAGATCAGTTAATTAATTAATTTTGCATAATCCCTCATGTATCACAAAGGCAGATTCAGATTTACATGCAGTTCGGAAAGTTAAGTGATGACATCATCTGCTGGTGTAATTATGAGGGATATATAATCAGTGAATAGAAAAGAGTCACGGTCACTTTCTACAACCTGTCTGGCTTCTCACATACACACCTTTACATCCTCACACACTCGCTAAAAATAGTGACAAAGACGTCATTTGGAGCTCGACACTAGTAGGCTGAGAATGATGAATCGCAGTAAAGAACCCTCCAGGGTTTGCTTTGAGACCCACTTCTACAGAAAGAGAAACCTACATAGTGGTGCTAGGGTAGCCATTTATAACACAAACTCACACTCATGCAACTGTGACTTTCACACTTAAATAAACACACACAAAATGTTAGATCTCAATACCTTTGGTTTGATTGAATGGTCAGGCAGTGCCAGTGCAGCAGCCACTTTATACATGCAATTTCAGAAAGCAGAAATATAAAGCCTAGTAAAACAATCTTAGAAGGTCACAGCGTTCTGCAGATCTATAAATAAAGATCTATAATTACTGCACACCATTATTATCGGCTAACATGACTATGACAATGCTAAAATCCATAACAGGCCAAGTAGAGCAGATTCTAAATAAATAGTTGTAATTTTACAGTTTTTAAAGCTGTTCATCTTAAGGGGCAGTTCACCCAAAAATTTAAATTGTCATCATTAAAATAAAAATATATAAATAAAAATAAAATACACTATAAAAAAAACTATATAACTATAAAATCTATTAAAAAAAATTAGATTACTAAAATGTAATATTTTAAATATTAATTAATGTTATCAAAAATTAAAAAGATGAACTGAGATTCTGTATAATAAATTAAAAAGATGAATTTTTGAAGACTATTCTGATTGCTCTTTTCAATATAATGGAAGTGGATTGAGGCCATCAAGCTCAGAAATAATAAAAAATGTCCATTTAATTCTTCTGATAGTTTTGCGTGGTTAACGAACTAAATTTTAAGTTGTTATTAGTTGTTTCAAGTCTGTACCATAGATATTAGTTTTTGCTATGGAATCAAGAAATATTATTTCTTTTGGTATAGGCTACTGAAATGTTCGTATTGTGACAATAATACTTACTTCGCATAACAGGCTGTACACATTAACAGAGGCATGTTGCTTGTTTATCACAAAACAGCTTTTGGAAAACATAGCTGTGTTTCTTGTTCTTCATACACAACAATTTTCCTGAAAACACTGGCAGCCGAACAGATCCAGTCGTGACCTAGAGAATGCAAAATCAATAAACAGACCAAAGGCTACGCTTAAGTGGGAGTAGATCAAATATTGATAGACACTCAGTGTTCATGATTGTGTGTATTCTTGTTTCGTGTGCTTGTATTATTTCTTGGAACATACTCTTGTGTAGCCTCAGCATCTTGTATAAATTACTGCATCAAGAGCTGCTTTCATGACTCTAAAACGAAACAATCATTTGTGATTCATTCTTGAATTATTTAAGAATCACGATTCTTAAATGAAACAATTCAGCCATTGAAATCAAGACTGACATATCTCATACTCTCATTTAGGATGTAAGAAAATGAATCCCTTTAGGAACTAATGATAACCTGCATCCGTATAAGCAACTTCCTGTTTCCTTTTACACTGCTAAAATGGAACCACTGAAATATTGATGTGTATGTCAGGCTGCTGTGTCTGCAATGCAATCCATTAAAAACAAAACAGACTTTCTATTAGATTTATCCCCAGACATAAATGACTAAAACACTGAGATAAAGACAAAAACCAACACAAAGAAACTTGGACAGATCTCAGTTCCAGGTAATTACTACACTATTGCTCACACTGAAAGATGATCTGGATGTCCATTTCTAAATTTGGTGAAAGCAAACGCAAATCCAAATGTCAGAATGCTGACAGTCAGACTACAATGCTAAATTATTTTAATACAGTGTCAGTTATTCATGTTTTCATTTAATTTCATAAAATCCCCAATATGTTCCGTTAAGTAAAGTAATAATTGCTTATAGCTTTTTATTTATAAAAAAAGTGGCAACAGCAATATAATGACACCAATATTCAATAAATGATTACATTTATAACAATAATATTGTTGGTATCATAATTACCATTAATATTAATAATGACCATAATACCAATGTATATATAATAGCAATATGATAAGACATCAATGTTCAATAAATGCTAATAATAATAAAAACAATACTGCACTTATTGAACATTGGTGTCTTATATTTTTGTTGCAACTATTTATATATATATATATATATATATATACAGGTCCTTCTCAAAAAATTAGCATATTGTGATAAAGTTAATTATTTTCCATAATGTAATGATAAAAATTAAACTTTCATATATTTTAGATTCATTGCACACCAACTGAAATATTTCAGGTCTTTTATTGTTTTAATACTGATGATTTTGGCATACAGCTCATGAAAACCCAAAATTCATATCTCAAAAAATTAGCATATTATGGAAAGGTTCTCTAAACGAGCTATTAACCTAATCATCTGAATCAACTAATTAACTCTAAACACCTGCAAAAGATTCCTGAGGCTTTTAAAAACTCCCAGCCTGTTTCATTACTCAAAACTGCAATCATGGGTAAGACTGCCGACCTGACTGCTGTCCAGAAGGCCATCATTGACACCCTCAAGCAAGAGGGTAAGACACAGAAAGAAATTTCTGAACAAATAGGCTGTTCCCAGAGTGCTGTATCAAGGCACCTCAGTGGGAAGTCTGTGGGAAGGAAAAAGTGTGGCAAAAAACGCTGCACAACGAGAAGAGGTGACCGGACCCTGAGGAAGATTGTGGAGAAGGACCGATTCCAGACCTTGGGGGACCTGCGGAAGCAGTGGACTGAGTCTGGAGTAGAAACATCCAGAGCCACCGTGCACAGGCGTGTGCAGGAAATGGGCTACAGGTGCCGCATTCCCCAGGTCAAGCCACTTTTAAACCAGAAACAGCGGCAGAAGCGCCTGACCTGGGCTACAGAGAAGCAGCACTGGACTGTTGCTCAGTGGTCCAAAGTACTTTTTTCGGATGAAAGCAAATTTTGCATGTCATTCGGAAATAAAGGTGCCTGGAGTCTGGAGGAAGACTGGGGAGAAGGAAATGCCAAAATGCCTAAAGTCCAGTGTCAAGTACCCACAGTCAGTGATGGTCTGGGGTGCCATGTCAGCTGCTGGTGTTGGTCCACTGTGTTTTATCAAGGGCAGGGTCAATGCAGCTAGCTATCAGGAGATTTTGGAGCACTTCATGCTTCCATCTGCTGAAAAGCTTTATGGAGATGAAGATTTCATTTTTCAGCACGACCTGGCACCTGCTCACAATGCCAAAACCACTGGTAAATGGTTTACTGACCATGGTATTACTGTGCTCAATTGACCTGCCAACTCTCCTGACCTGAACCCCATAGAGAATCTGTGGGATTTTGTGAAGAGAAAGTTGAGAGACGCAAGACCCAACACTCTGGATGAACTTAAGGCCGCTATCGAAGCATCCTGGGCCTCCATAACACCTCAGCAGTGCCACAGGCTGATTGCCTCCATGCCACGCCGCATTGAAGCAGTCATTTCTATAAAAGGATTCCCGACCAAGTATTGAGTGCATAACTGAACATAATTATTTGAAGGTTGACTTTTTTTGTATTAAAAACACTTCTTTTATTGGTCGGATGAAATATGCTAATTTTTTGAGATAGGAATTTTGGGTTTTCATGAGCTGTATGCCAAAATCATCAGTATTAAAACAATAAAAGACCTGAAATATTTCAGTTGGTGTGCAATGAATCTAAAATATATGAAAGTTTAATTTTTATCATTACATTATGGAAAATAATTAACTTTATCACAATATGCTAATTTTTTTTAGAAGGACCTGTATGTATATATATATATATATATATATATATATATATATTACGTTAGTAAACAGGAAATATTGGGGACTTAATTAAAATAATGAATGACTGCATTCAAATAATGTATTATTAAAATATTGCAAAATAATGTAATAACCATTAGCTTGTTGATATGTGGATGCGTTTAAGAATAATAATAATAATAATAATAGGCTTTTATGGATGCCAACCAATTCCAATCAGAACTGACAGTTGTAAGTATCACAAGTAACAGAATAATAAAAAACACCAATTGTATTCAGATCCCATCCCTCCATTCAACAGATCACTCCTTTTTATTTCTATTTTCCTCTACTCTCAGTCCACTCCCTCTTTTGTCAAGCATCTCCATTTCATTCTCTCTGTCCTCTAACAGGAGCTGCAGATCTTCTCAGTCACAACACATTGCAGCGCCCAGCGCTTCCTCTTCAATATTCATGAGGACTGCAGAAGGCCTGACTGCAAAGCACGCTGGGTAGAGCCCCTCAGAGTCTCCTAATTACATCACCGTTATTGTGCTGACGTCCA
This sequence comes from Gila orcuttii, assembly GCA_026230005.1. Taxonomy (NCBI): domain Eukaryota; kingdom Metazoa; phylum Chordata; class Actinopteri; order Cypriniformes; family Leuciscidae; genus Gila; species Gila orcuttii. The sequence continues at coordinate 31,782,728 of JAPDVR010000014.1, forward strand.
CCACTGTTTTATCCCTGACTGTTAGTCCTGGCTATGAACGTACATCTCATCACTCACACAAAATCCTTATGCACGTAATCACACTATTGATGCCTAATTTCCCATGCAGCATTCTCATTATAATCTTGTCATCTCTTTGTGTGTGTGTGTTTTGCTTCACATGCACATTGACGCAGGAGAGAAAACGAGTGATTAAAAGAGAATGAGGGAGAAAGGAAAATAGGGAGCTAAAACTAGACTGAGTGAGAAAAAGAGGAGGAGAGATGTATGTCTAAGAGTCAGCGAATCGCGTGTAAGATGCCAGCACGTGGCCAGTGACTCCGCCTCCTTCCCCGGGGCCAATCCCTCTCCACAGGACCAGGACACACACCTGCACAAACTGAAGCTGACAATAAAAGCATACTAGAGACTATAGTATGCAGAATGGAGATAATAGGGGTGCTTAGAGACCAGATTCTGGTTTATAGATGAACTACTACACAAATGGGTGACATTTCCAATATTAAAGATGAAAGAAAGAACACTATGACCAAAAGTTTGGGATCAGTAAGATTTGTTTTGAAAGAAATTCACATTTTTATTCAGCAACGATGCATTAAATTGATCAAAAGTGACATTAAAGGCATTCATAATGTTACAAATGGATAAATTAGATTTTAAATTTCTAATAAATGCTATTCTTTTATACTTTCTCTTGATCCAAATCAGCATATTAGAATGTTTTCTGAAGGGTCATATGACACTAACGACTGAAGTAATTACTGTACCATCACAGGAAAAAATTGACATTTCAAAATAAATTAAAATTGAAAATAGTTATTCTAAATTGTAATAAAATGTTACAATATCACTGTTTATAGTTTACTTTGTTTTTGCATAAGCAAAATTTTTTTTAAAATCTTACCAACCCCAAACTTTTGAACAGCAGTGTAGTTCTGTGTGTTCACCAAACAGCTTTCACAAAAATTTGATATTGTACTTTTAGTCACAAATCAGTTATTTGAAAGCCACTGCTAGAGCAAACATACATTTGTGTAATTGTAGTTTTGGCTCAAAACCTTATTCACTGAGATACAGATCTTGTGTCAACATCCCCAAGTGAACACTCAACCTGCTCTCCCAGATATGTAAAACTCTATGCGATAAATATGTTGATAAATATCTAAATAAACATAAATCCTGTTAAATATGTATATATATATATGAATAATAACTCTCTCAAGAGTGCTGCACTAGTCTACATAGCACAAAAGACACAACACAGCTCAAGGTTTTTTTTAGATCAGTAGAACTTTGTACCACATTCTGTTCAGAGCACAAATAAGCTCAGTTGCAAACAGTTTCTCCATTTCAAAGCATGAAGTATTTGCCTTTTTTTAACTCTCTTTGGAGCTCCTTTTTGCCCTGAAAGGCCATTTCAGCACAGAGTCTCTGAGTGGCACGAATTCATGAAAATAAAAACATCCAGAGGACATATGAGCCGTTCTAAGAGTCTAATGGCAGCAACATCCCAAGGCAATGTGAATTTTATCTTTCTTTTGTGCAAGTCATTTCTGCTGCCTTGTTTGACGTTTATGGTGAGGGGAAAGGATGAGTGTGTGAGCGAATGGTTTGGCATGTGCCACACACTGGCACATAAATAATGGAGGAACGAGTGAAGCATCTCATCACAAAAATCCACCATATTGTCATGTATGACATTGTTTTACAATTTTACTGGCTTCCGTTTTCTTTTACAGGTGACTATTTATGATCCTCTATGTTGAATACTGGGACATTCAGTCCCTTAAAAAACTAGACAACATAGGCCTACTTGAATAATGGCATAATTCAATAAATGTAATTCAATACACATTCTTTGAGAACAAGTCCCATATTATTTTGCATCTTTACTGGTTTACAGATTAGGAGAATAAAGATTATTTTTGTTTACGTGAAACATCAATAAAACACCAATGTGTACAGGCTGGACTAGATGTTTTGGTCATAATCCTGAGAAATAAGAGATCTGCTTCTAGTGTTTTAGACTGCCGTTGATTTATACTTCTGCACTTAGGTTAGCCAATCATAAAACAGGTCATTTAAATATTACATACAAAGTCTTAAAGGTACAGTAGGTAGGGAAGGATATCTAAGGGAAGGAGACAGGGAAAATGGCCATGAAAAAAAAAGTTTACCTTTACAAGTGCTCTTTGGGGAAACAAAATTGCTATAAATGTATATGATTGCTTTAAATGATTCTTTACACATTGAGTGTCTTGATGTTGTTTCCCTGCCAATACATAAACCTGCAGCCACAGTGCACCAGCTATACATTACCTAAGAAATATGATATATTTCAAATACTAATGATATGTTTCAATGCATAGGGTGTTGCAAGGAATATTAGTTAAACCAGCAAGAATGTGCTGAAATTGCGGAATCCACTTCTAGTATGAGTCATAATATGTGTTAGAGAGAAGAGGAAAATTTGTGGACACTGTCCTGTTCTGTCTTGACATTGAATGACTGACTCCCAAATGTGCCCTGTCATGAATCAGGACTGTAGAAGCTATTAAACTGTCACACACGTAAGCAATTGCACCCCCCCCCCCCCCACACACACACACACACACACACACACACACACACACACAAACAAACACAATTAGAAAGCACAAATGTTCCAGTTAATTGTTTCAGATAAACTGTCACAGCAACCATAAATGCAACCATGCGTTATTATCAAGAGCAGAGGCTCTCACACAACACAAGCACACACACAGAAATGTGCTTGCATCATTCCTAGTCCCTCTGTCAGCATGCAGAGTGAGTGTATGACATATGTCTCACACGGCATGACTGTTTTCCCAACAGAATGTAGAAATGTAGACTTTACACTCACACATACCCACACATGAAAAGAGAAGCGAGCTTGTACTGGATCATTTCACTACAAAGACGCCACGCCACCTACACACACTACAGAGATCAAAAGTGTGAGAAGACCTGTTTAAAAGACTAGCATAATCCAAACCAAAATTTTAAATGGTGTATATGAATTTCTTTGAAATTCAATTCAATGTAATTCTACATCCTTACAGTTACATCCTGTTGGCTACAATTCAAATTCAATGCAAATTCAGGAGTCAAATTGGAATTATGTATGGTGCACAACCTTGTAACCAGCACACTGACATCCAAAACAAAACATTTGCTGGGTGTCAAGTGTGTCAAGTGTGAAAAACACAAAATATCCTTGTTGGTCCAGGCTGGTCTATGCTAGTTAGAGCTGGTATAGTGCTTACCATGCTGGTGACCTGCAAACCAGTATCCCATGCTAGTCCCAGCATACAACACATACCTAATGACCAGCAATGCCTAATGAGCAGCAGATTTTCAAGTCTGTCCATGTATTTTTATTGCATGGTCCTCTCAGCCACTGCTTGGAGAATGACAGCCTTGTTAGTGCCTTCAGAAATGAGCAAGCAGCTCTAGATGAAGGTGCAGCTCAGCCTGATGGATGGGGACAGAGTGTGCGTGTGTGGCTTATTTATACTTTCCTAGTATTTTACCGCTACACACTTCCCCTTTAGTTTAAATAACACAATTGCCCATTGCCTAGAAGTCAAAAACTCAAATTAAGAGCAGTGATCTGACTCAGTTTGATTCATAAGCCATGATGCAGTTGTCAAGTGTTCGGCACGGTACTATGTGAGAGATGAAAGGACAGGATTAGTGGAGAAACACAGGATCGCCCACTGTCTGTATATGAGGTAATGCCAGCGGGTCACCACTAAAACCTCAGTGGGATTCGGATGCTGCTTGCAGGGGATCGTGTCACTCCAGTCAGAGGTCACAGTCACACAGAGCAACACAGGTCACACAAATGCCACATTCACACTCTGAATCAGGCTTGTGCATGTTTAAATGACATATTTTAAGAGTTTACACAGCAAAAACTATGGCTCAGATGCATAACAGTATTTAGATTTTGTTCATTTTCAGTGAATCGGTTCGTTGAGAAACCAAAATTAGCAACAGATCATAAATGTCTTTGATGAATGAAGAGATTATATAAAAATAATAATTAAGTAACATTGCAGACATGCAGAGTATATTTTAGTCTAAATATTATATATTAGGTTATTTAACACTTCAAAACATTTTGGGATCCAAAAATAATTTAAACCTGGATATTAATTAAAAATATAAGTTTTAGGATTTTAACCATTTTAAAACAAAAGAAACATTATAGTATAATATTTCACTTTTTAAAGGTCATTAATCACTTAGCAAATTTGTGACATTGATCATGTGACCACTTGTACAAAAGTGGTACAAAAGTTTTTTCCACTGAAACTCAAGATGCTCTTTGGATCGTCTCAAATTGTGCTGGAGAACATCGTCATCGTCAATTTTAAGTAAATATGCTAATCATATAATTTGTGATGAATTTTTCTTTTAAAGCATTTAAAAAAAAATTTGTTTTACTTGTGATCTCAGACTTCTGGATGCCACTATATAAGTAATTATACAATCTTTAGAGTTAACAAGCCATGTCACATTAGCTGGCATGGTCATAATCTGACCCAGACACAATATCAGCACCATATAAACATCCTCTGCAATATCTCACTCCTTCAGGCCCAAGCGCTGGAATGAGTCACCCCCTCTGGTTACTCTATTTTCCTTCATTACACACTCTTTTCGTGAGAAGACTTCCCCACAGGCTACCATGGTCAAGGGCTAAATTAGATAAAAGCATAAGTTTAATATGAAAGAAAATTTGAGGGAATTAGTGGCTCGCTGAAGGCAGGGAGCTCACTGAAAAGGCCATCGGATCAGCGAAGAAGCTCTGGGTGAGTCATGAGAGGAATGCTGAGTGAGACCTGAGCCAGATACACAATCATTATCCTACAACAGGACTCACAACAACGGCCAAACACCCCAGGCCTACTGTGCCAGCCACATTCGTGCATGGGAATGAGAGCTCTGACAGATAAGAGTTTAGTGAGAGACTAAGCTGAAATGATCCACTAAGGAATGGATCCACATGAAAACCACATAGTTGTCATGAATGCTGGAAAGGTATCTGAAAAACAATTGGCAATAATAGCAAGTGTACAGTGACTCCCTAAAGCTAGAAAATACACATTTGCTGATCACAAGCATATGTTGTGTTTTAGATGGTGCTGGTTTCCCCCTCCAAGTTGCTTAAACAGCAAGGCTTCCTTGCTCAACTAGTTTTACCAGAATCACAATTAACTTTACCAGCTAATGTTTGCTGGTGAACCCCATGGTTATATGAGTCCATCAGCTGAACCAGCACTAGCTACCAAACAAGCCTAGACGTTCATAATGTCCTGCTCGCCACAATGTGGTATAGCCCAATTTTTGTGATACTAAGAAAGGATAATTTTATATCAATCACGAAGCATGCATAAAACAGTATACAATACAAAAGACAATATACAAAACAGTAACAATACACACAATGTCCTGGGAATATGCCTGATCAAAGGTTTGTCTGTGAATTAATGGAAGTCGTTTTTATGGGGGTCTTTCATTAAGAAAATTAAAAAAAAATGTAACCTTTCATTGAAGTAAAATAATTAAAAGTGGGGGGGGGGGACACATTATGAAAATAAATGTTTTTCTCCAAAACATGTTGGTCACAATTATTGGCACCCCTCGAATTTAAAATATATCTACAGTATATTAAAATATACTATATAAAATATAAGTACAGTATATTCCCATTAATATTTTTTTTTAAAAAATAGCACACCAGGGTGACTAGGAACATGAAATTGTTCAGCCATGACTTCTTGTTTTGAAGGAGTATAAATATGAGGAAACAAAGGCCAAATTCCCTTAATCATTAATCACAATGAGTAAAACCAAAGAATATAGCTCTGATGTGCAGCAAAAGATTGTTGAGCTTCACAAAATAGAAAGTGGCTGTAAGAAAATATCTAAAGCATTGAAAATTACCATTTCCACCATTAGGGAATCCAATCAACTAAAGATGTTACGAATCTGCCTGGAAGAAGACACGTGTCTATATCGTCCTAATGCACGGTAAGGAGGAGAGTTTCAGGATCACAGATGGAGAATTGCAGATATTAGTTAAGTCTTGGGGTCAGAAAGCCTAAAAGAATTTGATCAAACAACCCCTAAATCACCACATGTTGTTTGGGAGGGTTTCAAGATAATTCATCCTCGCTCATCCAAATACAAACTCCAGCATATTCAGTTGTCAGACATGACTGGAACTTCAAACGGGACTGGGTTCTATGGTCAGATGAAACTAAAAAAAAAACTTTTTGGCAGCAAACCCACCAGATGGGTTGGGTGCAAACAGGGATAAAAAAGTACCCCATGCCCACGGTTAAATATATGGCTGAATCTTTAATGTTGTGGGCCTATTGTTTTGCTGGAGGTCCAGGACATCTTGTAAGATACATGGAATCATGAAACAAATACTGCTAGAAATCTAATAATGGGCCGTGGTTGGATCTTTCATCAGGACAACAATAAAAAAAAAACATCAAAACCAACACAAAAATATGTCACTGAGCACAAAATGAAACTTCTGCCATGACCGTCCCAGTTCCCTGTCCTAAACCCTATAGAAAATGAGTGGGGTGAAATGAAGAGAAGAAGCACCATCATGGATCTGGGAATCGGAAGGATCTGGAGAGATTCTGTATGGAGGAATGGTCTCTGGCTCTTGTCAGGAGTTCTCCAAACTCATCAAGCATTATAGGAGAAAACTCAGATAAAACTGTTATCTTGGCAAAAGAGTACAGTCTTTTTCTCTATGCGATAGTGCGATTGATTGATTTATTACACAAACACACGAACTGCAAATACATTACCAACCTAACAAAACATATTCTGTCAATGAGTGTTGTCTCGAGTCGCTCTCTTGCAGATATACCCAATGACTTTGCAGTTAATTGTTTAAAATTTTGTTTAAAAATGCAATACAGGTCCTTCTCAAAAAATTAGCATATTGTGATAAAGTTCATTATTTTCCATAATGTAATGATAAAAATTAAACTTTCATATATTTTAGATTCATTGTACACCAACTGAAATATTTCTGGGGCCGTATTCACAAAGCATTTTATCTTACCACTAGGAGTACTCCTAAATCGCACTAAAAGATTTTAGCTAGGAGTTTTCTCTTAAAAGTTATTCACAACGCCTTTCAGACCTACTCATAGTAAAGAAAAATGACAACTCCTAAACTAAGAGTGAGTCTTTGTTGCTATGGATGACGTCATTACTCATGCACGAGCTTGACTGAAGTGACCACCTTGATTGGCTGATGATTGTAACGCGGGAATGATTCCAAACACCTCCCCTACGATGATGAGTGACAGGTGACAGGTCTGAGAATGCGTGCGCTACACAAGTAGTGCGAAGGACGGAAGAGGATGAATAACTGAATAAATAGGCTAAATGAATAAAGAGTAAGGGAAAACAAATAGCCTAGTAGCCTAATGAAACATATGGATTGATGCAATATCTTTGCAACATTATTGAATTAATCTGTCACTATATTCCTCTGCCTACGTTTGCAAAGAGAAGAACATTTTAATTTGATTCACAATGAAACGTTACGATTAGTTTACATGCAGTGAGTAGCCTAGTTTTGGTTGTTGTCGGTGGCGATTGCATCCCTAGTTATGCCTACAATGCAAAATTGTTCCCTCGCGATTGGAAGCTGTAGCCTCCGCATACGCATTTCAAAACATCGCAACGTGAAATGCCACAAAAAGCGGTTTGTGAATAGGTCTTAGTGAGTTAGGAGTCCTCTCGACTTCTTTTAAGCTGTCCCAGGCTTAGGTGCTACTTTTAGGGCTAAAATGCTTCGTGAATTACTCTTAGTCAAAAAAACTAAGAGTCCTAAAGTTACGAGTGACACGCCCATTATTTTTAAGAGTTGCTCCTAAATTCGCCGGTTAGGAGCTACTTTTAGCCTTAAAATTCTTTGTGAATACGGCCCCAGGTCTTTTATTGTTTTAATACTGATGATTTTGGCATACAGCTCATGAAAACCCAAAATTCATATCTCAAAAAATTAGCATATTATGAAAAGGTTCTCTAAACGAGCTATTAACCTAATCATCTGAATCAACTAATTAACTCTAAACACCTGCAAAAGATTCCTGAGGCTTTTAAAAACTCCCAGCCTGTTTCATTACTCAAAACTGCAATCATGGGTAAGACTGCCGACCTGACTGCTGTCCAGAAGGCCATCATTGACACCCTCAAGCAAGAGGGTAAGACACAGAAAGAAATTTCTGAACAAATAGGCTGTTCCCAGAGTGCTGTATCAAGGCACCTCAGTGGGAAGTCTGTGGGAAGGAAAAAGTGTGGCAAAAAACGCTGCACAACGAGAAGAGGTGACCGGACCCTGAGGAAGATTGTGGAGAAGGACCGATTCCAGACCTTGGGGGACCTGCGGAAGCAGTGGACTGAGTCTGGAGTAGAAACATCCAGAGCCACCGTGCACAGGCGTGTGCAGGAAATGGGCTACAGGTGCCACATTCCCCAGGTCAAGCCACTTTTGAACCAGAAACAGCGGCAGAAGCGCCTGACCTGGGCTACAGAGAAGCAGCACTGGACTGTTGCTCAGTGGTCCAAAGTACTTTTTTCGGATGAAAGCAAATTTTGCATGTCATTCGGAAATAAAGGTGCCTGGAGTCTGGAGGAAGACTGGGGAGAAGGAAATGCCAAAATGCCTAAAGTCCAGTGTCAAGTACCCACAGTCAGTGATGGTCTGGGGTGCCATGTCAGCTGCTGGTGTTGGTCCACTGTGTTTTATCAAGGGCAGGGTCAATGCAGCTAGCTATCAGGAGATTTTGGAGCACTTCATGCTTCCATCTGCTGAAAAGCTTTATGGAGATGAAGATTTTTATTTTTCAGCACGACCTGGCACCTGCTCACAGTGCCAAAACCACTGGTAAATGGTTTACTGACCATGGTATTACTGTGCTCAATTGACCTGCCAACTCTCCTGACCTGAACCCCATAGAGAATCTGTGGGATATTGTGAAGAGAAAGTTGAGAGACGCAAGACCCAACACTCTGGATGAGCTTAAGGCCGCTATCGAAGCATCCTGGGCCTCCATAACACCTCAGCAGTGCCACAGGCTGATTGCCTCCATGCCACGCCGCATTGAAGCAGTCATTTCTGCAAAAGGATTCCCGACCAAGTATTGAGTGCATAACTGAACATAATTATTTCAGTTGGTGTGCAATGAATCTAAAATATATGAAAGTTTAATTTTTATCATTACATTATGGAAAATAATTAACTTTATCACAATATGCTAATTTTTTGAGAAGGACCTGTATATCATCGTGCAAAAATTCAAGCTTTCATTTTCTTCTCAACTTCCATTTGTTGAACTCCACAAGCCAAATCCCGGGACCCGCGCTGTTTTTTTGACCGCCCACTCCCACCCGCCGCAAAGGTAAAACCGCCTGCTCCCCGCAAGATTTTCGTGAAATGCAGTATGAAGCCACAATGATGAAAAAAGTAAAAAATGATGAGATAAATTTGCAATTGTGAGATGTAGAGTTGCAATTATGAGAAATAAAGTCACAATTAACTCTTTTTTTTTTTATAAGGGCGGAAATGCACTTCCAAACAGACCAGACGCCCTGCTAGAAAAACACAAACCAGCTAATCCAAATCCAGACACAGAAACCAATAAAAAGGCATCATCTCGACAGTAAACTTCTAGTTCCTAAATCCATTTTTAGATTCTGGATTATTCCCTTATACATTTCATGCACTAAGTGTGTTTCCTTCCCTCACCCGAGAAAGGGTAGTGAGGATGTTTCTGAAGTGTTGGAACACCTGAGGGTAGTGTTTGTCACTTTAACCTTCCTGTTTTTCCTCAAGGGCCCACTGTACCCTCTGTACTGCCCTCACTGCCAAAAACAGCTGAGTCAGAGATGCGAATATGGATTGTGTAAGCATGTGCATGCATCCATGTGTGCATAAAACTGTGTTTGGGTGTGTGTGTGTGTGTGTGTTTTTGCCTTGACACCATAAGAAATACTACAGAGGCAGTCTGGTGCTATTGCAATTGCTTGCAGCTCTACACTGAATCCTTGTGCATGAAGCTCTCGGCCAGATGACACCAGTGCTGGGGCAAATGAGACGGCCCATAAAGTACGAGCTCTGTAAGTCACACTGCATAATACTGTCATCTGGGAGCATCGATAATCTCCAATAGATGCAATGTCAGGAGATTGATGGGAGGGTGGAAGGCCAGTGGGAGGGAGGGAACAAGAGAGCTAAAGGAACATGCAGATGCACCAGAAGGTCATTCAGAGGAGGATCTACCAACCCTGACAGCAGGAATTAAACAAAAAAATGCTTAACAACACTGATATACCAGGTTATGTTTCTGATGTTCATTATGTAACTGTAAGTTTCTTTGAGGTAAGAAATAATTGACGGATCATTGGATCTTCACAACAACAACATTCAAGCTTTGATTTGAAGCTAAAAGTATCTGAAAATGTGAGGAAGAGATTATGTATAGGTCTACATCTTTTATACTGTAAGTTGTAAAAAAAACTCAGTATCAAACTTCCACTCTAATGAATCATTGTGAAAGACATAATTGAATAAAATATTATGGTACAATATAAAATTATTGACTTATAGTCATTGATTGTAAATGTAATATACTAAGTTTTTTGCAAAAGTCAATTATATACACTACCGTTCAAAAGTATGAAGTCGGTAAGACGCTCACCAATGCTGGATTTATTTGATCGACAATACAGTAAAAACAGTAATAGTTATATAATATTATTATTATAATTTAAAATAACTGTATTCAATATATATTTATTTTGAATATATATATATATATATATATATACATAATTACTGATGATTGCATTTTTCCCAATGCTCACAAAGTGGGAGTTTGCTACTGAGTTCTTGGTGCAGTTCTTGTTTTCATGTTAATCCAAGAATTATGGTAGTTCCCCAATAGGAATTCTGAAATTAAACTTTTAACACATAAGTTAAAAAAAAAATTAAGAAAGAAGATGAAACTAGTGGCTTTTATAGAATATCATTGCTTGCTTAACAACCTCAGAGCTCATGTTAGACATGTCTGCAAGAGTTATGGTTAAAAACAAATGGGATTTTTACTTTCAGAACCCGCTGGCTACATTCTTATGTAGTTACGTTATATTTTAAATCACAACTTCCCTCTTACAATCTCATTCTCTATCTATGCGTTTCTCGCTCTTTCTGTCTTTCATGAAACATGAAATTGTCTCTCAATGCTTTACTAAGATCTCTCTCTTTTAGTGTTTTTGGTAGCTATTCTTCAGCATGGGGTGCTGGTATTTCAACACTGATTAGATAAACAGGCAAGACTTACATCATCAACCAACTTCACCAGTAGTGTGACTAGCACTGTCATTCAAATTTTGCTGGTGGACATCACGGTTATATTAATCCATCACTAACCAGCATAAACCAGTCTGGATCAGCATGGGATTCATACTTGTCGAAAACTGGTCTTATCAGCAGCGATGAGTCAGAAAACATTACTACACTAACCATTACATTTCAAATGGCAAACCCCTTGTTGGACCTGGAACAACAACAATGATCAACCAATCAGATTTTAGAATTAGGACTAAACTAGATTCTTGTCAACCTATAATTTTTTTAGAGATACATGAGGATTGAGGATGAAGATTATAGTGAGATTTACCTGACAAGAATGTCCATTAAATATCTAGAAGCATTTCTTACTTGGTGAAATCATGCTCATCCTACTTTAATATGGCTGATATTTGTACAAAGTACATTTAATCGCACAGTAAAACACACAAAAAGAGGAGTCAATATCCAACAAAGGCCTCATAACATCACACCACAAGCGAACACACGCAGAACAGACTCAGATAGGACATCATTACAGGCAGTGGAGGTGAATTCATCATCAGAGCCCAAGACACACATGACGCTGCCCTCCATCTTTCCCACAAGACCTGCTTATTGCATGTAATCAACTACTACTGTCAGGTTGTGCTCTTGTTATTATATCTGCGGCCTATAAACACAGGCATATCGGGAACATAACAGCATAGGCAATATTACAGATCTTTTCTCTCTCTCCCTCCACGCTCCACTGAGACACTGGACTGGAAAAGCCAAACCATGCTCGTATAAATACTTCATCGCTGATTCAATTTTAAACCGAGGATGGGAAGAAAGGAAAAAAGATTGCTCTTTGAACTTCACTTTCCCTCCATTAGTGATTAGCTTCTTCCTCTTTTTTTTACTCTGCATCTCCCTCTCTCATATGTACACACTCATGCACGAATGCTGCCTTTGGTAATGGAGTTACACAAACACTCATACATACACATCAGATATCGACATATACACACGCACACGAGACATTTCAAGTCTTTGATAATGGAACAGAGAGGACGGAGGGAATTTAAGCCATTGTATCTAACCGAGGTCATAAATAGCTGGTGGTAATATTATGTTTACCCTGTCTGAGCTCAGTGACAAGATTGCATACATCATTTGAACATCCACAGCTTGAAATTTTGCTGAAACGGGCTGTTTTGAGAACGAGAATGTGTCACTACGAAGAGGAAGGTAATTCGGTTTATGCCAAGATTTGAGCCGCAAAGAAAGGAAAGGTCAAGTCGTATCTAACATATCAAGACAGGCCTATACTGGGATTAGTATAATTCTGCAAGACATATGACATTAATCTGGGAATATGAAAAAGAAACTGTTAACTTGTGTGGATTAGGACCAGGCCTCAGTGGATGTCACAATTTGAGGATAGCATTATAGGCAATTGCCGTAAATATTACATATCCAAGGCTCAGCTTGTTATTTCTGCACACCAAATTCAAAATAAAACTGTTTAGTATGCATACTGTATCAATGAATAAATCTATGTATAGGACCTTAGTACTGCATATTATTGAGCTATATACATACTACACTGATCAAAAATGTATAGCCTACTAAACATATTTAGTGTTCATACTACATTCATCAAGCATGAAAACTATGTATTTACAATGGATTTAAGGTTTAGTTGTATACTACACCTATTTAGTATTCAAACTTCACAGATTTGCAGTTGACTATGAATGCAAGAAAAGCCTAAATGCTGTGTGACTGTGTATAAATTGCACACTTTAAAAGGTTCAAGCTGAAGTATGTACTTGCTTCATGTTAAAATACTTTTAACATACTTTAATAGATACACTACCATTCAAAAATTTGTTTTTTAGAATGTCTTTGAATTAATTCTCTTATCAAGGCTGCATTTACTTGAACCAAAACTACAGTAAAAAAAATAATAAAAGAAATATTATTAGAATTTAAAAGAGCTTTTTTCTATATTAACATATTTTTAATGTTTATTAGAAAACCATTCTAATATAATGTTTTGTGTTCATTTTTCAGGGTTCTTTGATGAATAGAACATTCAAAAGAAAAACATTTATTTGAAAAATAATATAAATGTAAATTAGCTTGAATGAAAGAAAAGTTGTATAAATCTGTTGTACAAGTCAATGTACTAAGTCATACACTGTACATGAACTTAGAATGCATATTACTTTTGAGTTAACATGGATACTACAAGTTTTAAAAGGATTTAGTTGATACGATTAAGTAGTCATACTACATAGATTATGTTTGATAATGAATACAAGAAAAGCCTAAATGAGATTGGTGGTTGAGTATAAACGCTTTGAAAATGTTAAAGAAGAATTACAGTTGTTACAGATAAAGAGAGTAACTGAAACAACAACAAAATTAGCTTGTGAGCATAGAAATGTAAATGATGCAAATTATTCGGGTAAACTACTAAAGAAACTATTTCTGCTTTTACTGAAATTCATTTTCATTCATTACTCCTCATAAAATACCGAGATGCATATCGTGAGCACTGAGCATCATCAACACAATTCTCTTGAAACCTCAAAGATCATCTGTTGCATCAAAGAATACAAGTTTGTAGCATTTGGATGACAGAATGATCCAATAATTGATAACATGCATTGCATAAAGTGCAAGAAGGAAATCGCCGCTGGGGAGACTCTGAGCATGATAAATAGGTTAGGAGCGGAGTAATGGAGCTGCTTGAGTTATTTCATCTTCAAGCGCAAGACAGACGAGAATTGCCCCACCCACATCTGTCGATAACACTGCTACAAAGCCTAGATGCTGAGTATGCATGCATGCAAGCAGGCAGCACGTATAGGGAACACATCTCATGCTCTCCTTCTTCTCCGTTGTCCCTGCAAGGACATTATTGGTAAGCTATTTCATCCATGTCGTCCATAAGGGACAATATGTGAGGATCATTTTATAGCGTTATATAGACCAGCAGCCATTGCATATATCCAGAACCTGTGTCAGTTTAATCAGGGTTGAATAATCATAGCTTTATGGGCTTCTTGAATATAATGTGTGAGACAAAGCACTTTGAGTCTAGTGGATGCTGCTCTGACATGTGCAAGGAATGTCAATATTTCTGCGCATTATGACTGGAACTGGGACCAGCAAGCTCAGGGACATATCACTCAAGAATTAAGAGCATGCGTGCAATAGGAAAAAAAAAACAAGGAAGAAGTTTGAACTGACGCAAATAAATGTTCATGCAACCGAGAGAAACGTATAAGAAACGATATATATACCAGGGCTCGACATTAACTTTTTGAGGCAAAAAGTAAATTTATTTTTCACTTGTCCATGCACAAAAGTCTCTTGTCCGGTTAATCAATTTGCAAGTCCTGTCAGTTTAAACATCAAGCGCAAGAAAACTGGAACTTGCGCACTGTTTTCTGTCAGCCTTTCTAAACCGTATTTTTGTCCCGCCAAAGCCTTATTTGACCGGTGAGTGATGTAGATGAGTGTAGATGACTGACTGCTGCGCTTGTTTAACTGAGAGAACGAGCAGAGAGAGTGAAAGCCTCGGTCGCGCGCGCGCACTCTCACCGTCTTCAAACTGTCTTGCTCTCTCTCCCTCCCTCGCGTCGCGCGTATTAATGAATTGAGTTGACTGAATATCTTTGAGAATACACGATGGTAAAAGGTTTTTTCTGAACTACCACTGGTTGTGAATTGTGCTAAAATAACGTTGCCTTATCTTCTCTGAAAAGCGTTTCACACATTCAGATGACATAAATAACACTTTCAATAAACAAACAAAATCTATCCAGTGATGAAATGTTTTCCGTGTTGACACAAATCTTGTGCGATGTCCTAAACTGCCTGTATAATCACACAACGTGTGCCGTGGTCCGTTAACGTCTGATTCGCGAACTAACGTTAATGACTCCTTTAAACCGACTCACTTTAATGAATGGTTAAAACAACTGATCTGTCCAACACTGAACTCAAGAGACATCGGAATCGGAAACACTATACAATAAGGTTCCATTTATTAAAGTCTAGTTAACTGATTATTTAACATTCTATTAATGTTAGTTTATATGCGGATTTACTCCATGACAAAACCACCCCAGTCATTCTAGAATGATTCGTTCTTTCCAAATAGAGCTATTCAAGTCATCTGGTGAAATTGTTTTTATAATGCATTATTACATGGCTTGGTTGAATTCTAATGTAGAATGTGGTCTGTTATTTCTTGATAACAAACCACTGCTAACTTAACACACCGTTGCCATGAAAAACAGAGTGTTGCCATGGATTCTAACCATAGAGACGGAACGGACTAAGTTATTTTCTTTAGCGGAAGCAATACAATCGTTTTTAAATCAATAAACTCCTTTTTAAATCAATATTTTGTGTAAAATTATTGATTTATTTGGTAGGTAGCCATGTAATAAGCGGGGTAATGTAGAGCGAGGCGATTGTTATAGCGAATACGACCCCTTCAGGCTGATTAGGACCCCGACGCGAATCGAAGCTCTACATTATCCCTTAACGTTACATACTGTATAATTTTTTACCAATGTCGTGCAGCCCTAATACAAATGCTGTTAATGGTTGTTTACAGTTACACGGCTAGCTAGCTAACGTCACTTTGGGCCAGGTTGGGTTGCCCCCGACAGACGCCACAGAGCATAACTCCGTCTTCATAAATATCCCAGTCGAATTCATCTTTCCATTTGGTTACACATTTTCGTTCCCGTTTTAATTCGTATGGTGCTGTTGGTGTAAGGTGACTTGTTTTTGGAGCTTTTCCTTGCGCTTGGCCGGGCTGCGGAGCCTGAAGAAACATCACTCTCCACCACTGTTCTTGAGTCAGGTAAAAATGTTTAAACTCCTGATTGGCCAATCAAAGCATTCTGAGCTGGACGCTGGTTCGACTGATTGTGGGGGGAAAAATGTGTTTGTTTCAAATCGGTAAAATGAAATCTGTAAAATCAACGTAATGAGTGGCACATAACGTGAAGTAACATGCCATTTTATTTTGTTAGAAATTTAACTTGTCCAGTGGGACAACTAATTTTTTTTTTCCCACTTGTCCTAAAAAAAATCCATTTGTCCCGGACAAGCGGACAAGCCTTAATGTCGAGCCCTGTATACGTGTATATATATGTATATATATATATATATATATATATATATATATATACAATTCAACGCAATGGTCCTAGTCAGGCTCAGTTGTACGGGGGTGCTAAACACCCTCAAACGACAACAAGAGTACCCTCAGTTGATGCTATCATATTGGCAAAACAGATTTGTCAAAAGCTCCAGTGTGTATTTGTGTTTGCGCTCTCAATAGCCTCAAAGGTTTCTATTTACAATGTGTTTTTGCAGCGTTGAGCAATGTAGCCAATCACAGACATGTCTGTTGATCTTTGGAACGCAATGGCCAATCAGAAATGTTTAAGGTTACCCAGAATCCACTAACCGCTCAAAACGCAGGAGTTTTTGTTCAGAGTTCCGCACGCTCACAAATCCTCCCATTATAACAAATGAAGTGTAGACACGAGGTAAATAAATAACAGATTTATTGTGCAGTATTCATTGATTGTAATGGAACTTAGTGAGATCGCAATTAACTTGTTGTTCCAATTAATTGTAAAAGTAATGGCTTGTAAATAATCTCTCACTGTGAATGGCTATTCTTGTTATGGTGGTGCTTATGTTATATACTTTTATCTATTGCATAACAGGACCTGTTAAATGTCACCTGTTTCACACAAGTTCGAATTTTGTTGAGTTATTTTAAAGTGTTTTTGATACATTTTGGATGTATCTATTTTTATTTGTTCTTTGAAGTGTTACCTTTTGTTTCAGTTTGGATATATTTTATTAACTTTAATTATTAATTTAGTTAATATATTTTATTTAAAAGTACAATGTATTTTTATGATTCAGTCAATACGAATTATTTTTGTAATAAAAAAATAAAAAAATAATAATAATTGAGAAGCTTCAAGGACATATAATTATTTGAGTGCCTTGACTGTACCAAATCATTTGAGAATACAAGTGAATATTTTTTTCTATAGAGCATCATAGGTCTTTTAAATACTGAAAAACATTTATTTGAAAAATAATATATTTTACAAAAAAGAAACTGATTGACCCTATACTTGTACTCAAATGGTAGTGTAACTGTAAATTAGCTTGAATGAAAGAAAAGTTGTATAAATCTGTTGTACAAGTCACCTAAAATTTACCTAAAATTAACATTCTAATACAGCTAAAGCAAAAATGTAGCAAGGACAAAGAAATTTGACTTTTGAATTCCAAATCAATTGGATTTCTCGGTCCTGACTTCTAAAAACGTCAGGTAATATTTGATTACACACAGGTATATGGGTGTTAGTCATGGTATTTCAATTTTTCTTGTCTGGGTAGGCTATGGGGTGAAATATGTGCCACCAGAAACTGAATTTCAATCATTTATATTTGAATTTGAATTGTTTAATTTGAATCATTGCATTGAAAACTGAATCTGAATTGTATCATTTGAAATTGAATTTATTCGTTTGGAACTGAAGTCCAATAAAATTTGATCCTCACTGAAAATTAAACTCTCTATATATCTTCACATTCACTTATCACAATTCAGATTCAGTTCTCAAATTCAATTTCAAATTACTGAGACAGACATCCTGGTAGTTGGAGGATGAAGGAAGAGCAATCGAGCGCAGATCGATAGATAGCGTTCATTGGTGGACAGGACTCCTCTTGGGCCAATCAGCACCTACGTTTTCACTCCGAGTGGAGGTTCTGGCATACATGTGACCTGTCAGTGGCTGGCTGGCAGTCTGCCTTGGCAAGTTTCAGAAACCATTTCTTTTTGGCAGTTTTTGTGCTTTGTGTTCCTCCCTCTCTAGCTCATTTAATATGCATCTGTTGATATGATTATGTTATTTTGTATGATTGATGTTTTGGGGCCGGTTATCCCAAGTCAAATGGCCATGATCACGACTGGTTGCTTACTGACACTTGCTGGACGCTCAATCTAGCCAGCCGCGGTTGAACTGCGAGTAGGCTATAACGCGTTGCCTGTCACTCTTGCTGCAAGGAAATATATTGTTTTCTTTTTATGAATTTAATCTTATGCATTTATTCTTTTGTATGATTGTCGTTTCAGATAATTTTATCCCAATTAAAGCAGTCAAATGGCCATGATCACGACTGGTTGCTTACTGACGCTCGCTGGACGCTCAATCCAGCCAGCCGTGGTTGAACTGCGAGTATAACTCCGTGATTTTACAGTTTCAGTTGGCTTTCTTTTATTGAATTATTAAAAAGCATTGCTGTATTGTGCTGTTGTCGCAGAAAATGCTCAAAGCAATGACAAAGATTCATGTCATTGTGATTAATTCACGTTTTAATAGGCTACTCTGCATCTACATTATTACATAACTTTTTACACAACAATTAAAATCGTCACAACTAGCGGTATCCATACAAATTAGATTAATTTCGTTAGAATGAGAGGCAGGCAGCAACAGTAACGTCAGTAAGCAACCAGTC
Organism: Gila orcuttii; assembly: GCA_026230005.1. NCBI lineage: Eukaryota > Metazoa > Chordata > Actinopteri > Cypriniformes > Leuciscidae > Gila > Gila orcuttii. The sequence continues at coordinate 31,801,722 of JAPDVR010000014.1, forward strand.
GTGATCACTGCCATTTGACTGCTTTAATTGGGATACAATTCTCTAAAACGACAATCATACAAAAGAATAAATGCATGATATTACATTCAGAAAAAGAAATCAATGTATTTCCTTGCAGCGAGAGTGATAGGCAACGCATTATACTCGCAGTTCAACCGCGGCTGGCTGGATTGAGCGTCCAGCGAGCGTCAGTATGCAACCAGTCGTGATCACGGCCATTTGATTGCTTTAATTGGGATAACCGGCCCCAAAACATCAATCATACAAACGTAGGTGTTGATTGGCCCAAGAGGAGTCCTGTGCGACAATGAACGCTATCTATCGATCTGCGCTCGATTGCTCTTCCTTCATCCTCCAACTACCAGGATGTCTGTCTCAGTAACTTGAAATTGAATTTGAGAACTGAATCTGAATTGTGATAAGTGAATGTGAAGATATATAGAGAGTTTAATTTTCAGTGAGGATCAAATTTTATTGGACTTCAGTTCCAAACGAATAAATTCAATTTCAAATGATACAATTCAGATTCAGTTTTTCAATGCAATGATTCAAATTAAATAATACAATTTCAAATAATGTTATTCAAATTCAGTTTTTCAATGCAATTATTATTATAAATTATTGAAATTCAGTTTCTGGTGGCACATATTTCAGCCCATAGTAGGCATCCAGAGACATTTAAGTCTTCATCAGCAATAGAGATATTAAAGATAAGCAGTGCGGCTTTAATGGTAAATGTGGTATATGTCCACAGAAGGTACTTAATTATAATGCACTTGGGCTAACCCTGATCTCTGACATTATGCTGCTATATTTCACCTCTCTCTCCCAGTCTGCTGCCTCTAGTGGTGTAAACATGGCATTACAAAAGCATCTCCCCATACATCACAACTGAACCTTCCAGAATCCTGGGCAACGCATCCCTTCAAGTTGGCAGGATCACGGACAGATTGGTAGGGACTCAGGCACGGAATAAATATAGCCTGTGGCTGAAGGTACTCACTGATACGTGTGACTTCACCTTCTCCTGCCTTTTCCTATTAGGTAACAAGACAAAATGCATGCTCTCTGTTGTATGGGAATCTGGGCCAGGCCATGTGTAAGACATATGAATGTGATACATAAGATCATATATACAAAGCAAGATCAGCTAAGAGACATAAATGCACTGCTATGTTGTTAACGGCAGCTCTCCTTCAGATACCATCTTTAATAAGTAAAAAGGATACAAAGCAACAATGCAGCTAATAAATTATGGACTATAGACCATTAAGAGTTAAAGAACTAATATAAGACTTTTGATCCATCTGTTTCTGCCTTTATCAAATGATATGTTAAGAGTAGCATACTACTGTACTAATGTTACTTTTCTGCAGTATGCATACTCTCTACAGAAAACAAAATGTATGCATGGTATACATTACATACATATGCTAAAATGTGTAGTATACAGACACTGAGCTAGATACTATATCCTGCAATGCACTTAACTTGACCTTACAGTACATTTCCAGTGTGATGAATGAACAGCAAGTTCAAATTAAAATGTAACATAAAATCTAAATATAAGGATAAATGGACGCCTCTCGCCAAACTAAACATGCACGTAATAAGGTCATGTATCAAAAATATAGCGTATGTTTAATGTTGCAGAATACAGTTTTTTTTTTTATTATTATTATCCAGTATGCAGTATACTGTGCAGTATGCAGTAAGCGCTGATATTCCATTCGAAACACAGCCAGTTTCTCTGTGTATCACACTGTGGGCGCTTGACATCATTTTTCTCTGGACCTCCACCTCAGGGAGGTGTAAAAATCACAACACAACTGTTTGTCCACCAACAGCTGAAATCTCACAAGGCCACGAATCCGTCCAAAACACTTTTAGGCCTCAGCAAAACTGACACGTTTTCAGGAGCACAATGACACCAAATAGAGCAGGGGTCTGCAATCCTTGTGACACGATTCATGAAGTGACATTTTTAATAGCAATCACTGCGCCACATTGACTTCTAGAGAGTGAACAAGCAAACCAATTTACTTTGTAAATGAATGATATACATTTTATTGTGAATAAATTCATCCTGTATATATACGTTTATTTTTTTTCCCCTTCTTCTTACATTTAATCTCGTAATGTTTAATCAAAATGTCTTAACTCAAACTTCCAGTGAAAATGACAAACTTCTCTGTGGTGATACATGCTGCAACCATTTAGATCACTTAAAGGGACAGTTCACCCAAAAATGAAAATTCTGTTATCATTTACTCACCTTCAAGTTGTTCCAAACCTGTATGAGTTTTTTTCTTCTGCTGAACACAAAAGGAGATATTTTGAAGAATGTCAGCAACCAAACAGTTCATGGTCCCTACTGACTTCACTACTATGGAAGTCAATGAGGTCCAGCAACTGTTTGGTTACCCATATTCTTCAAAATATTCTTTTGTGTTCAGCAGAAGAAATAAATTCATATAGGTTTGGAACAACTTGAGGGTGAGTAAATGATGACAGAATTTTCATTTTTGGGTGAACTGTCCCTTCCACAATCAACAGCAAGCTAACATAAATCTTTAAAATCTAGAATCTAATGAACAACCGATCCCAGGACCCAAAGTCCCTGCCCAGCAGTTTATTTCTTTTTAAATAATCCGTTACACTCAGATGTTTATTTCAATACAGAAGAAAAGATCTGTCACTACTTCCGCTAAATCTCAAAATTGTTAGAAGATATCGCAAATTGAATGGCATGACAGAGTATAATTCTATTCTTAAAGCTTGACTCACATCTTGTAGTGTTTTATTTAGTTCCTCTTAGGGCTTGGCGATTTGGCCTAAAAAAAAATCCCAGATTTTTTCACAAAAAATCCGATTTACGATTTAAATCGATTTTTTTCTCTCTCTACTTAAAATATATCTGCAGATGACAAAGAAATTGTTCAAAACAAGTTTTAACTTTATTTTGTTTAAATATTCCCTTCTGGGATTTGATCTGGATTAAAGTGCAATCAGAAACAACAAGCCAAAAAGACAAGAGGGCCCTGTCTTTGAAAACAGTGAAAATGTAACATAAAATAAAATGGGTGGATTGGGGGGATGTGTAAAAAAACTAAAAACTTGCATCACAATAAGTGTATTGTGATTGTCAAATTATTTGGTAACTAAACATAATTTTATTAAGTTTATTAACCAAATGACTGGTATGCTACTGTTTTTATTATTGCTTAACACAAATTTCACAATTTCAATTCAATTCTTGTGAATTGATTCTGATCTTGATTCAATATCAATTCCTTTGGATAAATATTAGGTACAGTAGATACGTTAATGTGTTGTTAATTGTTCTCAAAAAAAAAAAAAAAACTCGCCTAATGCTGTAAACATACAGATAGCCCTGTCAGCTGGTATTATTAAAGGTTAAAACTAACTCAAATTAAATATAATGCGTTTTTTTATAATAACAACGTTGTACTATTTTAATGATATAGGTAAAAATATAATAAATGTGTAATATAGTTATCATATTTAGCAAAATACTCCTCTCTATAGCAATTATTTTAAGTCCACATGCGTGCTATGGGTCATTAAAAGGCATTTTTACCTGAGGTAAATGCAACGTTACGTGGCATATGTTGTTCTCCAGCTGTTGTATGGACATCTTTTATTACATCTCGGTAAGTAGTAAAGAGTAACAGATGATCGGTTCACGTGCCGCTTGAACTGAGATCTGTCAGCGTTCTTTCACGTCACATTTACAAGCGCCAAAACGGTGTTTATTGTTTGAATTTCGTAATAAAATTGACAGAATCTGAGAGCTGAGAATCTGTTTCATATCAACAGTAACCTGCTCTGTCTTGTCTGTCGGTGTCAAGTGTCCTCTTTGCTTCGCGATTTTTCTCTGCGTGAAAAAAATGGATGTGTGGCGTGAGAGCGTCTAAAATGTGACAAAATTGCGTCTCTCACAGTGAATTCGTGAGAGTTGGCGGCCCTGCAGATTCAGCTTGTAAATGTTTTCGGCGAGTGTGCTTCTGCTGCCGCGGTCTTGCTCATTTGCCATGTTGTTTGTGTATCTCTATCATGGCAAGCGCTGAGCAGGGTCGGAACTACGGGAGCCCAGATGGGAGCGTCGGCGGTTAAAGAGAAAACCGATTTTCATTTAAAAAAAATCGGCGTAAACTACACATTCGAGTTAATCGATAAAATCGATTTATCGCCCTGCCCTAGTTCCTCTATTATTTTAATAATAGAATTCTGAACATTTCTAAAATAAACAGCAACATTCTAAATATTCCTCTCTCTGTTTTTACATGTGTGCCAATAGTTGCACACATGTGCATTGGTTAATGCCAGAACAATTTTCAGTAAAGCTCATACAAACATTTGCATCACGCATTAGCTTTACTGTAAAGTCACACGATATTAGGCCCTAGCAAACAAATATTAACATCTGCATTTTGAGGTTTTAATTTAAATCCACCCCTACAAAACACAATTATGTCTACATGAATATGAAAGAAGTTCAAGGCTTACATAAGAATAAAATAACCTACTCAAAAGTGAGTTCTAAACAGCTTATTAAAAACAACGCTATTTCAATCAAATCAAAAAAGCAACAGTATCATCAAACACGTCCCGACTTCAATTTCCCAGACCCCTTGTAACCTCAAGAGGTCACTGACAGCCTTGACAAATGCTTCATCAGACGTCCCACTGAAGATTAAACTCAGGGACAGCTCTCAGAGTGATCTTTAGACTCCAGTATCTTTTTTTTCCCTGCTCTCAGTGTCACTTCTTGCGCCTCAGCATCTCGGTTCTGTTAATTGGCGCTACGCTGACATTCTACCACCGCCGGCCACATATCTCTGCCCGATCGCGTAGTTACGCGAGCACGCTGATAAATGCTAAGCTGACAGGTTTTATGAGCCTTGGTGAGCAGACGGGAGTGGAGTCATCACCCCGGTGTCTGCTGATCTTCGGTCACGTGTACCTCTGCTCTCGTGTAAACCCAAAATCTGCATGCATGCGACCATACATCATCGTATGCACATTTGTGGAAGGTAAGATAAGTAAGTAGGCAGCCAGAGGGCTCAAAGCAGCAGAGCTCCCATAATGCACTTCAACTCCCTCATACAAACTGTAATGAGAATGGGCGGCAGAGGCAGGTGCAGACATTACACTCACGTTCTGCCAAAGTTCGTGCTTACGGCATCGATATGTGTATTCACTAGGTGGTGTAATACGCTGATGACAGATAGAGGGAACGCGATAAACAATGGAGCGGCATCTGAATAAATAAAGCAATCAGGTCTGCTTTGATGCAGCATCATTTCAAAAACGACGTTCTAAATTGATCAAACAGGATGTTCCCTAAGGACCGAAGGGCTGCTTAACCAATCATCTCAGTCATGACCCCCCCCCCTCCCCTCCCCTCGTCCACCCCACCAGACGAGCATCTTCCTTAAACATAATCTGTGAACGACCAGTTCTAGCTGACTGGTCAACACAATGATTCAGTGATCTGTGTGAAGGTGTGTGCGTATTCCCTTCACTAGGGAAAAAAGAGGAAGGAGCAAGCAGGATGGGTTTTTTTTTTACCTTGCGTCTGCGGTCTCTCGATCGGTTCCTCTTCTTGTTCTTCTCCTCCTCCTTCTCTCGCAGCTCTTGGGCTGCGAGCTCCTGTAGGTCCTTGTTCTTGCGGAGCTGCTTAGCGGCTTGCGCCATGGTGCCGCTGCAACAAGCGGTGCTACGCCTGTGAAGGAGGCTGTCCCTGCGGTGGCCAGTGCGGGAGAGGCGGTGGCGCTGTGCGCGCCTGCGAGGAGTAAGCGCCCTACACGGCTCTAGGCGGCCAGTTCCCTCAGCAGCACGCTACAAAAGAGATGATGCTGCTGCTTGCCTGACTGCTTGCTCCTCATCCAAGCCAGATCCTTCCCATCCCCCCTCCCTTCTCTCTCTCTCTCTCTCTCGCCACACACCAGTCAGTCACGCAGTCCAAGGCTCAACAGTGTAGGGATACTGCAGCAGCTCGATTTTTCTCCCTCTGTTTCTCTTTCTCACTCACAGTCTCCCATTTTTCTCAGCCATGATACTGCCAACTGTTTACTGCACGTCTGCTGGTATTGTTGTCTTCTTTGTGCAGATCTGAAGTATGTAGAGGAAAAAAAATCAGTGCACATATTAATTATTTGTTTCCACACAGACTGAAAGGAGAAACCCATCTTTGTTTGATCATTAACTGTATATTTGCCTCTCGCACCACCTACTACAGCATTAAGTTAGATTCATTTTCTGGTTCTAGTCGAAGGCAGGTTCCCCTCTGATTGCTAAGAATGAAAATGGTTTTGAGCTGTAACAGCTTACCTCATAAAAACTGCATGTACGGTCTCTCTCTCTCCTCATCAGACTGTGGTTTTCCATGAGAATGGGTTCATGCATTGTTGTTTATGCAGTAACTCGCTCCATTTACATCTGCATAGAATGGGAGAAAGACAATGTTAGGGTGCGTATATGACAAAGAGAGAGAGATAGGCTGAACAGTCACTTGTTTAATGCACTGAGGTACATACCAGTCGCTTTATGTCAGGGAATACCTTATGGAATAATCTGGATGCCTCCCAGAGCTCACGTGTTGTTCTTCTCTTGTATATTGTAATTCATTTAAGTTAATAGTGAACAAGTGGGATACAGTGTGCTATTTATTTCTGTTTATGTTACAATACTGTGCAAAATGTGGGATTGCGAAATAACAGTTATGTAAAAAGGAGCCAGTGCATTACAATTCAGAGCCCATCTCAAGTGAAATGCAGGCGCAAGCGTTTGCCTTTGAGAATGATGGCTGAGTCATGTGACCTCAGATGGATCAGTCATATTTATTTATGCTTGTCATAACACAAGGCTGTACATTATCCTTCATCTGCTTGATTTGCATTCCTCTAATCAATATGATCCACTGATTTCCTTCGGGAAGGGGGAACATTTTGTAATTACAGTGACAGTCTCATGAATTGTTTGCATTACATATATATGGTAAAAAAAATTACCATATTATAGGGTGTATAATACAAATGGATCACATATTTGGAAATCTGGTAATTAGGTTAATTGTAGATGATTAAGACACACTTTTGAGTTGAAATAACATACAAATCAACATATTAATCCTTAATATACAGGTGCTGGTCATATAATTAAAATATCAAAAAGTTGATTTATTTCAGTTATTCCATTCAAAAAGTGAAATTTGGATATTATATTCATTTATTACACACAGACTGATATATTTCAAGTGTTCATTCCTTTAATTTTGATGATTATAACTGACAACTAATGAAAACCCCAAAACCAGTATCTCAGAAAATTAGAATATTGTGAAAAGGTTCAATATGGAAGACACCTGGTGCCACACTCTACAGGGCTCGACAATAACGCTCGTCCGCTTGTCCGGGACAAGTGGATTTTTTGAAGGGACAAGTAAAAGAGAATTTTACTTGCCCGACCGGACAAGTAGCCTGATTAGAACATCAATAACAAAAATAAACAAATAACTAGGGAATCACTAAACCGAGAGAATAATTCTGATTTTTTTACATTTATCGTAAGTTGCGATCAATTGTGGATAATGTATTACCATAGACTGTAAAAAATAGTGTATTACTGACGGTAAGGTTGCGCTGTTGATGCTCGCGCAGCCTCTCGAGGAGAAATCTACACAAATGAGCGCAGCACACACACACTCAGTTAACAACATACTGTGGAGTTTTTATATTTTTAACGTATGTTAAGCAACCTCAATTATTTTTCCTGAATGCATCACGACTGAAAATGTGACATTGATTTCCTACAACAGTTCAATAAACAGTTAAAATTAAGTCACTTACATTTTAGATGCAATATTGCCTGTTTTTGTTCTGTTTCAGCAGCGAAAATAGTTCCAAACAAAAAACACAGCAGAACCAACGGCGCATCTCACAGGAACACTCAACCTGTTTTTATTACTGAATGATTCAGCATTGTGAACGAATCGGTTGAGTCAAAGAATCATTGACCTATTCAAAAAAACTGGTTTAATACTTGAATGAATCAACCGTTTGAACGAATCGTTTGATTGAATGAATCAATGACTCACTCATTAAAACGGTCGCCTGTCACCACCTACTGGCGGTTTAGTGTTATGTTTAGTAGTAGTCTCATTCTTTCCAACGTCTAATTTCATAACATTATTTTATGCAATTGTAATTTTTTAGTGTAAATGATTTAATTTGATCAGCCCTACCTAGGGTGACAGCCCCATAGTGTCTTATTATTCTAAATAATTGAATTTATTGATCAAATTTAGGAATTTAAAATGAAAGATGAAGCATACATTTCAGGGCTCCAGTCCAGACTAACTTTTTGCCTTGGTTGCACTGGTGCGCCTAACTTTTTTATTTAGGTGCACCAGCACAAAATTTAGGTGCACCCAAATGTTTCCTCGGCTCGCGTCGCCTTTAACGCCACAATTTCAAGCTCAGCTTTTTATCATGCTCCATATACATTCATAAATATTATGTAAATAATTTTAAACAAGAATAAAGTGTAGGTAAATACTTTTTTTTATTTGAAGCACAATTATACTGTATATAAATTTATTTTATTTTTTAAAGTGCTTCACTGAGCTGCCAAACTAACTATTTTGAGTCTCTAGCTCAGGCTCGGTAGGCTCTACCTCTTGAGTCGGATGCCATCTCCGACGAAGGACCAGGGCTTGGCATCTTACAGGGACTGGGGAGACTAGTGGCTGAAGTAGCTCCATGTCTGGGCTGTTGTCGGAGCATTGACCGGGGAGTAGGGATGGGTATCCATAAGGTTTTAACGGTATTAGTACTCTTACTGATACTGCTTATCGATCCGGTACTTTAACAGTATTCTTATCGGTTCTTTTTGTTTTATAAACAAAGATAAACAATTAAACAAAGATGCACATTATATAGGCCTACACAGTGCTTTAATTTCAGGAAGGTCTACTAACATTACTGTTCAAGTATGGTCTAAAAAGAAATCTAATAAAGTAATCAAATGTAAAATAACACTGCATATTTTATCATAGATAGATAATGCTTATTAAAGCTGAAGTTATTAATTCAAGAGCTGTGAATACAAGCCGGTCATTCTGACATATTTTTGTGTACATTTGATAGTTTAGACACGCACATGAAACCCAAAGTATAATTTGCTTGTCTCGTTACGGTCTGTTTCGGAGCGCACGTCGCCTTGGGAACAGCATCTCTTGTGCAGACTTTTGTGCATTTAATAGCTCTTTTTATTATTAAACGTACAGTAGCTGGACTGCATTTTACAACAATCACGAGCTGATTCTGCCGTTAAGTTTGAGTTTTAGGGAGAAATGACAGCGGACTGCTGCGAAGGGAAGGAAGCTGCGCAAGACCGAATGTGGCTGTAGTTTTTAATGGTTTTACCTCAATATTTTTTTTATATAATCTTTGTAAGCCGAAATCTAAAATAAAATCAGACTAATATCACAGACCTAAAGTGTAACCAGGCTACGTTTGAATGTTTAGTTCTGCCGTCGTCACTCATTAAGCAGAGCTGTCGTGTTGTGCGCGCTGTGGCTCCGCGTGAGAAATCTCTCTCTCTCTTTCTCTCTTGGACTGCGAATACCAAAAATGGTCTAATATTATACACAGAAAAGGCTCGCTAAATTCTTTTTTTAAATAACGTCTTTATAGTAATAATAAATAGTATGTGTATTTTCTTAATTTCTCCAGTAAGTTACCGACATCAGAACCGATCACGTCCGAGCTGATCGATACAGCGGTCTTTCAGAAGTTGAATACCGGGTTTCGACCGGGGAGAGTGTTGGGGGGAACAAGCCTACTTTTCTTGAAGAAAAAACTCTATGGGTCTATTTCTTTTCATTGTTCGTCGTCTGTTTTCTTGCGTTTCTTTTGCTGATGCTGATTGCCGTAACTGATTCTCTGGTGCTCAGGTCGCAATTTCAGTCACACAGCACGGAGCAGTGTAGGCCTACCACAGCCAATCAGAGGCAAAGACCCGCCCTATCTCTGTCTCTGATTGGTTTAGACCACGATATGATCCAACCATGAGTGTGAGTTCCGACAAAGGAGAACAAGCACTTCGTTCGTGGAGAGGCAGCGGACGCGAGGACGTTAGGTGCACCGGTGCGACCTTGGAAAAATTTTAGTCGCACCCTTACAAATTTTGGTCGCATACTCTAGAGCCCTGCATTTAATAAGATTGGGGGAGGAGATGCCCTTTAAAGGTGCAGATATTACAATATGCTGATTTAAATATCAAAGCTGATTGAACACTGATGAGAATATTGCTTCAGAATAAATTAACACACAAAAAAAATAAAAAAATAAAAAATCCGGACCAGCAACTTTTTTACTCGGACAAATGAATGACAGATTTACTTGTCCGAAGGACAAGCACATGAAAAGGCTTAATGTCGAGCCCTGCTCTAATCGTCTAATTAACTCAAAACACCTGCAAAGGCCTTTAAATGGTCTCTCAGTCTAGTTCTGTACAATCATGGGGAAGACTGCTGACTTGACACCTGTCCAAAAGACGACCATTGACATCTTGCACAAGGAGGGCAAGACTCAAAAGGTCATTGCTAAAGAGGCTGGCTGTTCACAGAACTCTGTGTCCAAGTACATTAATAGAGAGGTGAAGGGAAGGAAAAGATGTGGTAGAAAAAAAGTGTGCAAGCAATAGGGATAACCGCACCCTGGAGAGGATTGTGAAACAAAACCCATTCAAAAATGTGGGGGAGATTCACAAAGAGTGGACTGCAGCTGGAGTCAGTGCTTCAAGAACCACCACACATAGACGTATGCAAGACATGGGTTTCAGCTGTCGCATTCCTTGTGTCAGGCCACTCTTGAACAAGACACAGCGTCAGAAGCGTCTCGCCTGGGCTAAAGACAAAAAGGACTGGACTGCTGCTGAGTGGTCCAAAGTTATGTTCTCTGATGAAAGTAAATTTTCCTTTGGAAATCAAGGTCCCAGAGTCCGGAGGAAGGGAGGAGAGGCACACAATCCACGTTGCTTGAAGTCCAGTGTAAAGTTTCCACAGTCAGTGATGGTTTGGGGTGTCATGTCATCTGCTGGTGTTGGTCCACTGTGTTTTCTGAGGTCCAAGGTCAACGCAGCCGTCTACCAGGAAGTTTTAGAGCACTTCATGCTTCCTGCTGCTGACCAACTTCATGGAGATGCAGATTTCATTTTCCAACAGGACTTGGCACCTGCACACAGTGCCAAAGCTACCAGTACCTGGTTTAAGGACCATGGTATCCCTGTTCTTAATTGGCCAGCAAACTCGCCTGATCTTAACCCTATAGAAAATCAATGGGGTATTGTGAAGAGGAAGATGCGATTCGCCAGACCCAACAATGCAGAAGAGCTGAAGGCCACTGTCAGAGCAACCTGGGCTCTCATAACCCCAACTAAACACCTGAACCAACTCAAGGTCTTACTAAGCATTCTAGAAACTTCCAGGCAGGTGTGTTGAGGCGAGTTGCAGCTAAACTCTGCAGGACAGTGGCCCTTCAGGAGCGAGTTTGGACACACCTGCATTAAAGCGAGTATAATGGCTGCCCCCATGAGGCCACCTGCTGCAGGTAAAATAAATATTATTTTCGAGGCCACTGATATTTGTATCTTCATACGAGTGGTCTTTATACTATTCATTTCTTTACGTCTAAAATTTAAAAAATACTGCGTGCACCTTTAAGCATATAGGAATTAACGTTAGTTCAAAGTTTGAAAAGTTCAGCGTGATCTGTAGTCTGCAAACCGCTTCTTTTCTGCACAATCTGGATGCTCATGTTCAGTCTGAACTCAAATTCACAATCTACTACTACAGAGTCTAAGTAATAATTTAAAATATAAACCTATTCTAAGGTAAATTAAGGTGTGATGATAATGTACAAAGAAACTCGCAAAAAATGCACTCATTTCACATTTTGGCGTTTAAAAATGAATTACAGCCTACCGGACAACAAACTTAGCCTATTTTATATAATTTAGTTTTAATATTAATACTCACAAAACGCATTCACCACTGCATAGTCTACTGCTTTTTCCACATTTAGGCCTAGTACATTGCATTTCGTCAGTGAAGCTCAATCTTGGTTTGCTAACGGCAGATCTCGCCATCTAGTGGACTCTCGGCAACACTGCACGGTTTCAGTTACTACAGCTAGTCAGACATCGATCGATGAGGACATGATTACACACACGCGTGTAACACACATTTTAATTGTTTAAACTTAAATTAACTGATAAAGCATCAACATAATATGTGTGTGTGTGTGCATGGGTGTCTGTTATGTGTAAATCAGTGAAATATGGCTGATTTCCTGAAATGCAGCCAATATTCCTAAATGATACGGCCTGGTTTCACAGAGGGGGCATAGATTAAGCCAGGATTAGGGTTTAGTTCAATTAGGGCATTTGAGTAGCTTTTATAAACGTGCCTTAGAAAAAAAAGGTTAAAAAAGCTCAAACATGCATTTTAGTCTGGGACTAGGTTTAAGCCCTGTCTGTGAAACCGTTTTTTTGTATCCTATAACCTATCCAGTATGATTTTTTTGTGGGGATTCAATCTAGCTTAAAATGGTAGAAGAGTTTCAAGTAAAATACACTTCCCTGCTGGAAAGAGTGGAGTTGTAGCAAACACGTCAAGTCCACTGCTGATTCATTCAGATTTGTATTAAACATTCAGAATGGAATTTTTTTTTTTCATGCAAGTTTATTTAATGTCTTACATCTAAAATCATGTTGTGGGAAATGTGGTCAAAACCCGGCACATGCTGTTTTTTAATGTCCTCTTTGGTGATTTAAATCCACAAAAATACTTTTTCATTCAGTGTTGCAGGTTATTCAGTGTATGACCACTGTGGCGTAGTCAGTTCCCGATTCATAATTCACTGTGGCGTATTCAGTTCCTGATTCATACTTCACTGCAGGAGCAAATTTTTCACCAGCACCTGAATAATTCACTGTGGCGTACAATAGCTCATCCTCTACTATCTGTGAAAAAAAAAAAAAATGTTAAGAAAAAAGTTGTTGTTGAAATGCATCATCACAAATTTGTATTTTTGCAAAATTATGTCCATAAAAGCTCTTTTTTGACAGATATTGTTACATGAAATCATTCAAAGTATATATGTATGTATATTTTTATGACTTCCTGCAGTGTTGTTTTAATGCTTATTACAAAAATAATACAATGAAATTAATTACATACCTCTGTTTTCTCTGCCTGCACTTCAACAGTACCAGAATTTGCACTTTGGTTTTGTCTATACCCTAAAGACAGAAAACAAACCTTACTGAAGACACTGGGCAGTAATAAAACGGTATTTTGATTGGCCCACTGTCTGTTGTTGGCTATATAAAACACCTATGCATCTAAAATATTTGGTGTAAAGTCATTTTTAGATAGCCTACACATAACCAAGTAAACATAGAACATGACGTTTGTGGTTTCTTACCTTGTTTTTTGGTCATGTAGAGAATACATATGAACATGATGATGAAGATGAGCAAAGCGAGCAGAATCAGTGTCCCCAGAACCAGAAAACAAATTTGAAAAAGAGCTAAAGATGGAAACAAAAGGAAAAGCAGTTTAAATTGTTAAAACTGTTCCCTGTGTCCACAGTCTTTTTAAAAGTGTTTTGCAGCAGAAAAATGCTTTAAATGCCATTTACTCCACACTGTAATGGTGACATTTTGGCTCATTTTGTCTTCAGGTTTGCTTTTACAGTGGACGATAATTGTCGTTTGGAGCTCTTCGCCAGCTTTTCCCTGTAACAGTTCTTCTCCACTGACAGTGAGCTTACAGCAACGCTCAGAGGAATTTCGATGACCAATGTTGCTTGATTCAGCGTAGAAAAAGCACTGTGGTATAGCCTGGTCCAAGTCACAGCATGTCAGATCACTCCAAGACTAACAAGAGATATCTGTATATGGTGGTTGAATTATAAATATTACAAATATGAAAACATACATACAAGTGACCATATTATTACTTTGGCTTGCTGGGAGAATCATATTAAAAAGATTTCAGTGCCATACTTCACTATACTATACATTTCAGACTGTGACCCTGTTATATGTAGTTTCAACAGTTTTAGGGAAAGTTTTCAATTGCTTTAAATGAGCATTCTAATTTTGCTACAGTCTGTTTCTGTAAAAGTTGATGCAATTTGAATCATCCTTGCATAATAAAATGCATCATTTCAATATGGAAACCATAATTTTAATTGAATACTATTTTTTTTTAATTAACAATTTTTTAATTGATTTGCCACATACCTGCATTTGATAATTTGGCAGTAAGACTTGCTGAAAAATAAGCATCTGATAGTTAAGAGTGAGGCAACACAGATGCCAGTCAGACAAAAACTACCGATACAATTAAAATGTACTTACAGAATATACACAGGTTTAACAGCTGGATCATAATTTCATGAGTTCAAGCTGATACAGCTCCCCCTGTTAAGACTATCAGGTCTTCATATAATATCTAGCATGCCAATGTCATCATTTAAGGAAAACAATGATACAGACGAACAGGATGCATGATTGCTAATTTTGCGCAGCGTCGCCCCCACCCAAACACTGTAAAGGTTCTCTGCATGACTGATTTCCCCTATAGCCTATTATCTATGACCATCAAGCAATTCCACTTTTATTTCAATTACTTACAACTAAATATGACAATATTAAAGCATAATTTAGAACAGACCTCATCAGGCTCAAGCAGAATGCAGGTAAATAAAAAAATGGTTATACTATATGGAGATAGTGACAAATACTACAGATAAGAAACTGTCCAGTGTTACTTCATGGACCATTGAGCCAGTGAATAAAAAGGAAACAGATGGTAGATATTCTCACTTGCAGGCTTGAGAAGTTATTTATTTTTTTAACTTTTCAAAAACCTTTTAAAAAATGGTCGCATTAGTCAATCTGAGACTTTAAAAAAGGCTATTTTAAATTATCTGAAACTGCTTTCAAACCAAAAATTTGCTTTCAATCTTAAAAATAGAATTAATTAATTTAAACTAAATTTGAAATGCTGTATCTACAAATAAAAACAACAAACTCTGCATTATGGTAGATCTAGTTTTGTTTTATTGAAGTGTAGAACTGCAGATAAAAGTTCAAATTCACTCAAAGTTCAAATTCAATCAGGTAGTTTTCTGCGACTCGTACAAAGAAACATTCACAAGGGAGAATCTTTGTGGATTTTGAGAGTAATAAAAGTCACGGAAACAATTAAATACATAAAAGATAAATTACATGATAATAAAAAAAAAAGTTTAAAAAATGTGCCTTTAGGGGTACAACATCTTGTCACTGGGACAGTACCCTTAATAGGGACAACATTGTACCTTATCTACCCCTAAAAGGTACATACCTTAAGGTACTACGATGGGACTTTTTTTTGGGTGTAAATAAAGTACAAAGATGTATTGTAGCCCCGCACATGAAAAATATGTATATCGTGGGAACGAATTAAATCGTTTTCACAACTTACTGTATGTCAGCACATTTCACTAATGCGTTCCCTCGTTTTTAATAAATCGTGCGCATGATATAATTATTCATTCCCTCGTTTTACTAAATCGTGAGCATGATATAATACTTCTTTCCCTCGTTTTACTAAATCGTAGCCACGTTGTAATAATTTGTTCCCTTGTTTTAGTTCAATCAAAACAAGAGAACAAATAAGTACAAAGTGGCCACAATTTCCTAAATCATGGGAACGAATTAAGTCGTGAGAACAAATTCTTAAATCATGGCCATAATTGAACTAAAACGAGGAAACAAACAAGTATAGCGTGGCCACGATTTACTAAAACAAGAAAACAAATTCCTAACTCACAGTACTCACTCTGTAAAGATTTTTTTGTTGTTGTTAAAACTCTGAAAAAATAAATGTTGGTCAATCATGATAAAACAATAAAAAGATTTAAACAGAAGTTGTATAAATCAATAATGTCCATTAGTCTGAGGTTCCTGATGTGGCCGGACTTGTCCTGAGATGTAAAGCAGACAGGGCATCATCGAGCGGGCCGGATGGCGAGTCCTCTTTGGCTAACAGGTTATTCTTGCGGAGCTGACAGGCTTGCTGGTAGGGAGGCCGAATCGGAGGCTGGGTGGGCGGTAAATACTGATACTCTTTACAAGAATCAAGCTGTTTGAGAATAAAGCAAAACACGCATATCAGCAGACTACTCCTAAGTAATATAATTCATGGTCATACATCTGTGATTTGAAAGAAGCTGATCAGCACCTGAAGTGGATAAGTTCTGTCTGAATCAAAGGCACTAAGATCTCCACAAGCAAGGAAAGGAACTATTATTCGGTTTGGCCCCTCTAACTGGTTAAAGTCGACATCTGGATAGAAAAAAAAATGCATTTAAATTGTGAGAAGGAAGACATGGATAAATACATAGATATTAACAAGATGAAATGAGCACAAATGGCATGTATAGGTAAGCACAAGATGCAGCGAAAGCACTTGTATTGGAGCAAGTTACCATAAGAGTGATCCAGTAAAGGGTTGGACATGTTGGGCACATAACCCTCAGGTGGAGAGTAGTTCTGACACACCACAAATGCCTCTGAAGGGCGAAAAAAAACAACAACACTGGTTCATGTCTGAAAAGGTATAATATTGCCAAAACAGTTTTACATTCCCTCATGAAATTCTACTCTTACCAATGCTAGAGTTGCGGCTGCTGCGTGGTTTGGCACAGGTTACAGATCTGAAGAAGATCTTGAGCTGGGAGTACAGAAGGGTCACATCTTTTCCCCTGAAGATCTATGTAGAAACAAGACATTGAAACTCATGTGAGATTGAAATAAAACATTTTATGGATATCAAATACTTGCACTGACAACGTAAATATAAATGAATGCATGACAATAAGACAGCTTACTTTTGCAACAAAGTTGCCACCTGGTTTGAGAACATGTGTGGTGATATTGAGAGCCTGTGAAAACAGAAAACCTTACATGAGGTCCAGCAAGATCAGTCTAGGAGTCACATAGTAAATAAAAAAAATAGTGTTTGCATGTTACCAAAATGTCAGTAGTCATTTACAATACCCCATAGCAAAAACTAGAACTATTTGATCTACAACCCCAAATCAGAAAAAGTTGGGACATTTTGTAAAATGCAATAAAATCAAGAATCTGTGATTTGTTTATTCTATTTAACCTTTTATTAGCTGACAAAAGTACAAAGAATTGTTTTCCAATGTTTTCACTGACCAACATAATTGTATTTTGTAAATATGAACAAATTTTGATTTTGATGGCTGCAACACACCCCAAAAAAAGTTGGGACAGAGGCGTGTTTACCACTGTGTCACATCACCTTTCCTTTTAATTACACTTTTTAATCATTTGGGAGTTGAGGATACTAATTGTTGGAGTTTTGCTAGTGGAAGATTTGCCCAATCTTGTCTGATACAAGACAGCCGCTCAACAGTCTGTGGTCGTCATTGCCTGATTCTTTCATGATGGGTCATACATTTTCCATAAGAGACACATCTGGACTGCAGTAAACAGGCAGGCACATCCCTTCTATGGTGCAGAGTGTCTAGAAACCACTCAGTTGTAGCACGTGCAGAATGAGGCCTGGCATTGTCTTGCTTCCCAGGAAAGATGTCATCTTGATGGCAGTTTGTGTCTCTGTACAATCCAAATATATGCCTCCATGTCAATGGTACCTTCACAATAATGCAAGTTACCCATACCGTTTGCAATGATGCACCTCAATACCAGCACAGATGTTTACTTTTGCACCTGTCGCTGGTGAAAGTCTGGTTGGTCCCTTTCGTCTTTGGGACTGAGAACTCGATGTCCATTTTCTCCCAAAATCAAGCTGAAACATGGACTCATCTGACCACAGCAGACATTTCCACTTTCTTCTAGACCATCTGAGATGAGCTCAGGCCCAGAGAACTCGCCGGCATCTCCACATAGAGCTGATGTAAAGCTTTCTCCTTGCGTAACAGTGATTCAAGTGGCATTTCTTGATGCAGCATCAGACTGTGTTCAGTGAAAATGGTTTTCCAAATTACTCCTGAGCACATGTGGCTGTATTTAACGGATTAGCATGATGGTATCTTGTGCAATGCCATCTGAGGGCTCAAAGGTCACGCACATTCAACAGAGGTCTACTGCCTTACCCAACACAGACTGAGATTTCTCTGGATTCCCTGAGTCTTGTGACAATATTATGTATGGAAGATGATGAAAGGCATAAATGCTTTGCAATCTTGCATTGAGAAATGTGATTTTTTAATTGTTTGACAATTCTCTCAAGATATTTGGCACAAAGTGATGAGCCATGACCCATCTTTGCTTAAAAAGACTGAGAAGCACTTTTACACCCAAACATGATACCCTCAACTATTACCAATTCACCTGCTTATTGAGGACTGTTTCAAAAGAGTTGGATAATCTAATTTGGATAATCTTTTCACTTTTATTTGGTCTCTGTCCCAACTTTTTTGGGGTGTGTTGCAGCCATCAAAATCAAAATTTGTTCATATTTACAAAATACAATTATGTTGGTCAGTGAAAACATTGGAAAACGATTCTTTGTACTTTTGTCAGTTAATAAAAGGTTAAATAGAATAAACAAATCACAGATTCTTTATTTTATTGCATTTTACAAAATGTCCCAACTTTTTCTGATTTGGGGTTGTATTTGAAAATAAGATAAAGAGTTAGATGCTATTAATATTATTAATAATAATAGCAAGTAAATAATACATTAAAATATTAGCTTCAAATTTTTGTCTTATTGGCCATTGTGTTCACACACTCGGCAATGCTCATAACTTTAAAAAACAAATTGTAAATAGACATTTTTGATGCTCATAACAGAGCGAAGTACTGACACTTGACTATATAAACATAATTTACTAAGTAAAAAAGTAATAATAAGAAAATAATGGTAAACCTTTACTGTAAGGATCCATTTGTTATCATTAGTAAACATGAACAATAAAAAATACTTCTAAAGCATTTATTAATTTTAGTTAAATGTTAATTTCAACATTTATTAATACATTAAATATATATAAAAAAGTTGGATGTGTTAAATATTATTTAATGGACCTGAACTAACATGGACAATGAATAGTTGTATTTATATTAACCAATATTAAAAAAGATTAATAATTACTGTAACAATTTTTATTGCTCATTGTTAGTTATTGTGACTTAATTAATTAATTAATTAATTAATTGTTAACTAATTGTCCTTAGTGTTACCAAAATAATAACAATAATGGCAAGTATAACAATACATACCGCCAACAAGAGCTGTGCCTGAATGTACTCATCTACATCATGAAGTCCTGTAACTATAAAGAGAAACAGATGAGAAACCTTCAATTTAAGACTTAGCTAAATCGAAAATAGTCTAGAACAGCTAGAGAGGGACATCATCCCCCGTTTTCACAGACAAGGCTTAAGCTAGTAACAGACTAAAACGCATGTTTGAGCTGTTTTAAATGAAATCAGCTTGCATTGGCATCTGCCATTGTTTTGAATCAAGATGCACACCTGAAAGTTTTTTTCTAAGGCACATTTATAAAAGATACATAAATATCCTAATTGAACTAAGGCCTAAGCCAGACTTAATCTAAGCCCTGTTTGTGAAACCAGGCCTATATGTTCAATACAATAAAAGTTTATTTCTCACCATCAGGGGCGCCATCACACACAACCAAGTCTGCAGACTGTCCTTCAAAATGTCGAATAATCTCCTGGGCTGTAGAAATCTATGGCACAATCATATAATTGGTATTGTGGAATATCTACTTTCCTTGACTAAAAAAAAACTACTACAAGCAATACAAATATTCACAGATTAAAAAAATTGTAGAGATTAATGCTAAAGCTATTACACATTATAGAATAAAATGCTATGACTTGCTTAACAAAAGCTAATGGTAAAAATAATATGGACCCTTTTCACAGACTGTGAAGTTTTTTTTATATTTAAAATTTTCCAAAATGTAATGTACATTTATAACACGTGCTTTGTTAACCTGCCATTAAATTGCAGAAAACTGCTTAAAGAGGGCCTATTATGCCCTTTTACAAAGTCTTGATGCTTGAATTTTCAAAAACATCTTATTTTCACATATTTGACATTGTTGCAGCACCTCTCTTCCCAGTCTGTCAGTAAAGCTCAGTTTAGCTCCTCCTGTCTCTATGAATCCCCTCTTTCAGAAAAGTGCAATGAGCTCTGATTGGTCGGCTGGATCAGTGTGTTGTGATTGGTCAACCATTTCAGCGCGTTTCGGAAATGGCACGCCCCTTACCATAACCACGAGCCTCAACACACTACTAATGCAATTCAATGAGGAATATTGTGACCTGTACGTTTCCGAGAAGAAAATATTTTTTCTTACTCTTTTGGAAAGTCATAGAAACACTGTTGTGGATTTTCTCTTTTGCTATTCGTGCAAATAGGAACGCAAAAATTATGTCTGTTGTACCTTCCATTTTACACTATAAAAGTTTACCCAACTATGACAAATTCTGAAAACCCCAGAAATGTGAAAAGGGTCCATTGCTTGCCCATTCCAAGAGCAGAATGCTATTATTATTGAAATGAAGTTTAACTGTACTGCTACTAGGGGTGGTTAATCTGTCTGATTTCTCGATTCGATTCGATTACGATTATTGAAGTCCCGATTCGATTACAGTCGATTTTCGATTATTAACGATTCTCGATTAGCGATTATTGATTTTCCATTTCACAACATTAAACGAAAATACACTACAAAGTGATTGCAGTATTAAAAAAGTCAGCTGCTGAATTACTTAACTCTTTTATTGAGTAACAACAACTCAAAGCACTTTCTGTGTCGTGTAGTTATAACTTCAGAATTATTTGTATGTAGCTTATGTTCTGTAGAACACAGAAATGAATACATCCCATTGTATTGTGACTGATCAAGTTGAACTAAACAATAACAAATAAATGAAAGGCTTATTTCCTTTAGGAAGTAGATCAGAACCAACATACTGTAGAAATTGGACAATTTTCTTCTAGAAAGACAAGGTGTTGTTCAGGTGGAGGAAGACTGCAGGTTGCAGTCGAAACATGTCAAGGTAAAGAAAAAGTTTATAATGCAAAAAATGTTTTGCATTATATGCGGTTAGAACAGCTGTCAGCAGCGCGTCCTCATCCATATCAAGCGCCTCGTCCCCTGAGGCGGCGGCGGCAGCGCGGGCGGGAGGGGGGGCGGAGAAGGAGAGATAGACGCCGAGAGAGTCATTCCGGGGAGCGTTTGCATCAGAAAACGACGGCAGTGCGGCTCGTGAGAGGCAGCTGCGCGTCTGTGAGGGGAGGCGGAGAAGGCGAGAGCGAGGCTCGAGGGTTGAATACTTCGAGCCGAGCCCCAGGGTCGACATCGGAAGTGCGTCGCTGAGCTCACAAACCCCCTGAGGGCAAGAGCTGCGTGTTCCTGGCCCAGGCAGAGAGCGCAGATCACATGGCGGTCTCCTTCGCTGCGCGGGGCTCTGCACGAGCCGCAGGAAGTGCAAGGCATCTTGAAAAAGACGCTCGCTGCTCTTTTAGACACTAAGTTTTGCAAGAAAAGATACGTCGCCGGATAGCGTAGCTCGCACGGATGGCTGAAGGTGGCGAAGACGGCCGGCTTCTTCAGGCGCTGTCCTAAGCTGGCTTGTTGCTTCCTCGACGGCGGCGGCGGCTTCTCTCTAGATCCAGCGATGCGGCAATAATAATAATAATGCAAAACATTTTTTTTTTAAATAATAAAAAATCGATTTTTGAAAATTTAATAATCGATTCATACTCGTCCATAACATACTCGCGATTAATCGATAATCGATTTTTTTCACCACCCCTAACTGCTACTGCACCTTGGTGATGTCTCCTTGAATTTGTGTGACACCTGGCAAAGGGGCCATGGCTTGCAGATCAACTGCCACAATCTTGACCTCTTCACTCTTGTCTTTTCCACTGAAACAGGACAGAAAAGAGTTGAAGTGGCAACTAAATCAACAAAATTTCACTGAATAGCATATCTATGTGTTGTTTACACTTCATCATGACCAATAGATTACGGTAAGTGCATTTTGTGCATTTGCATTGAACTGACCGGAGTTTGCGGCTCAGGACTTGACTCCAGCTCCCAGGTGCGGCACACAGGTCCACAGCACGACTAACACCTTCAGGCAGGACATACACAGCCATTAGAATATAAAAGCCTGCTTTGATGTTGTCTATGTAGGCAGTTCACAAGCTTTTGAGACATAGCCTATGACTCATCATCCACTATCCAGTGCAGACTGAAGCAAAATGAAGATCTTGCCTTTAAAAAGGTTGAACTCTTCATCCAGTTGCAGGAGTTTGAAGGCACTTCTCGCTCTCCAGCCCTCCTCCTTCGCCAGCCTGTAGTATATATCTCGCTTGTCTTTAGAGGAACGCCCCATTTTACCTTCACTCACTTATTCTGTAGACAAATAATGATACAATTGTACTAACAAGCCAAGTTAAATAATGAATACCTGTCTACAAAAATATTTACTTGCTATCTCACATTAGAACAGATACTTTGAATACAACTGCGAATACATTCTTATTTTATTTCTATTTACCACTTTAATTCAAATTAAAATGGCCTAACTCATTCTGTTTTTCGTCAACAGCATCTATCTGTATAGTTGGTAACGGATATTAACGCTAACGGTTATACGCAAAATCATAATGTCCATGAACGAAATATCATGAAAGTTTAATAAACTGTAATTCCATTAAATGTACCTACATAGGATTACAGCTGAAAGAACGAGATCGATGTGTGTTTTTGACGCAATGTGACACTTCTTCTTCTCGCGTTGTTGCAGTCAGATAAACAGGAGACAACACCGACACCTACTGGAGATGAGATACTATTACACATAATGGTTATGATTAAATTCCTCGCGGTAAGACTACTTGTAGTTTGTTTTTGGAAATCACACATTTAAACACAAATTACAAGCATTACGATTAGAATTATAACCATATAGTATTTGACAGTCGGGTGTTGAACTTTCCATGGTAACACAATTTCTACCAAAATACCTAGTTGATATAGCCTTCATAAATTGGTAAAGGCTCACTCAGCACTGAACAAAGAATGAACGAAAATCTGAGAAAATGCCAGTTTAACAGTCACAATACCTTATGGATATTGTGACCAATGGTCACTGGACAAACAAATTAAAAACTGTATCGATAAAAAACTTTCTTTTTAAATTATTTTATTTGACAAAATACTGCAGTAGCTACTCACATGTTTCTGAGTAAACATCAACATTTAATTGCAAATACTAAACATTATACAATTATGCATAGGCCTAAATAAAAAGTGCCACTAAATAGGCCTAGAATATAAAAATCAGAGTAAACCAGGTACAGTATAAAAATAACAAATAAATACTTTGCAAAGCTCACAATCTTTTAAAGACTTTTTTTATTGAAAGAGTTTCTAATCTGTCTGTACACAGCCTAATTTAGTCAACAAAACCATTAAGCTAATTTTACGTAAAATACTTATACAACGTAAACTTACAGTTAGCATATTAATGTGAAATTTGGTCAATTAAAATAAATAAAATAAATAAAAGCACTTTTCATCTTATTTAGAATAAATAGTGAAACCAAAAATACAGCGATTGAGAGAGGTATTGAATTTTTGTATTTCAAACCACAATATAACTGAATAAGTACAATGCCAAAATAAATGCAATCTTCGTGATAATTATTAGAGTTTATATTTATACTTTTTTTAAATAAACTTTCTGTAAAGATTTGCTGCATAAAATATGAGTTTAATATTCAACATTACATTGTATGATCTGCGGTAATAACCAGACTTCTTCCACTTTTCCACTAGAGAGTTCAAATAAGATATAACATGTGGTTAAGTAACAATTTCTCTTGAAAGAAAAACACTTCACAAGCAAAAGATTCAAAAACATCAAATCGGATTCATATCACAGCCAATCTGCACAGACAAGCTGGTGGTGCTGTAGATAGACCATAGATAGATTTCCCATTCGAGTCGACAACACCAGACACGTCGGCGCGCCCGCCATATTGGAAAGGTCTGCGTGTCGTCGTCACTCACAGTGGAATCAAGCGCAGCTTCTGGTTGTGAAACCGCTGAGATTTAAAATCCCGAAGGAATTTGATAACCCTCTCACATGCGAGATTGAGAATAACATTTCACAGTTGAGAATAAGAATGTGTTGTTTTGTGATTTGTATATGTATTAACCATGGTATTAACTCAATATTACACAGGTTTTTATACTAGGGTAACTGTGTCGGCTGATGACTTTGTCTTGACTTGTTGTATTGTGTTAGTTTAGCAAAAATCCTCTGCTGAACTCTATTGCAGAAATAGATGTTGACGCTCAGTCAACTCTCACTCGAGTGCTCACGGACCGTCTTTCACCGTCCCTGTGTGCTCAAGCCGCTAATGAGGCATCTATATCTATGTACGCAACAGTCGGCTCAGGTCCGGTTCTCGCGATATTCTTCGAGGTTTCCGGTGTTGTGAATGTGTCTGGAAAAGATGGCGGTCAGCATCCGAGGCCGTCCTATCCGAAGTATACGGATGCGAGGTGAGATTAAGCAGACTCTGCTCGGCTGCTTGACAGATGCTTCAGGATAATATGATGCAGTCTTTTTCAGCTACACTTGCCCCAAGCGTCCTTTTCTCAATGTCTTATTTTGTCTTACATAAACAGGTCGGAATGACAGTGGGGAGGAAAATGTACCGCTTGATCTCACAAGAGGTAAGTCAGATGAAGCTTGTAAACACCCAACCTTGACAACATTTCGGGGTATCATAGGCTTGTTTGGAATGTCAGCCTCGCGCGGCCCAAACCCGCATATGATGCCCCAAAATGCTTGCGGTACTAGGTTTTGAGACACAGCCTTAAACTAAGACAACAGCATCACACACATCCACATCCAATGTATGCTCTTTTATATAGGTATAAAATACTTAAATACAGAGAAAAACTGATGGTATTAGAGATTTCTAATGTTTTTATTATAAAGGATGCATGATATGTGAATATCATAGCTACATCTCTTATTACTGTCCAACATTGCAGGGCTGTAGGGTCCAAAGACTAGAGAGCAAAACACGGTGCTGCAGAACTCACTTTTAGATTGTTCTTTATTTTTAAAATAAATAATACGTAAGCTGACGTCAGATATATTGCAATAATTCTAACAATGGGAATGCCTCTAAAGCATTTATTACTCTCTAAGTTAATGTTAATATCTACATGTATTAATGCAATATTAAGATCAAAAGTTGTATCTGTTAATATAATTTGATGGACTTGAGATAACATGCGCTAACAACAAGGAACAGTTCTATTTTTATTAATTAACATTAAAATATATATATATATATTCTAACAAATGTATTGCTGTTAGTTAATGCATAACTATTGTTAACTAAATGGATCATGTTGCAAATTCTTACCTTTTAATGTATTAATTCTGGTGAAGTAATTCAGAAATAATAATAATAATTAATAATAATAATAATAAAAAAAACAGAGTTAATTTATTTGAAATATAAATCTTTTTGTAACTTCTAAATGTCTTTACTGTCACTTTTGATAAATTATGATAAATGCCTCCTTGATGAATTAGACTGTGGTGTACCTGTATTTAGACAACCTGATCTTCACTGTTTTTGGCAACAGGGATCGTCTCTGTGGTTGGCGATTTTGTTTTGTTTCGGTACAGATGACTGAACATATATCCTGTGTGACTGCTGGGGGATATAAGTCGTAAAAACAAAAGTGCTGTGTTATTAGTGCCTTTGGGCATAGTTTAGATTTTAGTGGAAAAATAAATATTAAGAGTGAGACTGAAATATTTTGAACTTGACTTGCTCTGAATTGGTCAGTCTTCTTTTTAGATATTCCTGTGACAAATTTATCAAAACCTGTTATTATGTTAGCTACATAGTTTGTTCTATCCACACTAGAAGTTTGCAGTGTGGTGGACATTTCACTGGATCTTGATGCATGTTACAAGACTTTACAAAACTAAGCAGAGGGTGTTATTTATGAGATGTTTGTATTGTAACATGCTTTTCTGGTTATTGTTTGAATCTTATATGCTTTTGTGTGCTTCCTCTAATGTTACTATACTGTGTTTGATTCCATCCCAAAAAGCACTTCTCTGCTTCCTGCATTTTTAGCGCACCAATAGTGGAAATGGTGTGGATTACTTTGATCTTGCGGTTTCAGGCAGAGCGTAATGTCTCTGTTACCATCTCTGTCTTCCTGATGACCTCACAACTCACAGCTCTTGTCATCTTTTTCTTCTAGACCCTTCTGAGAACATGCGAGAGATCCTCCAGAATGTGGCCAAACAGCAGGGAGTCTCGAATATGCGCAAACTTGGCCACCTGAACAACTTCATCAAGGTTTGTTATCTCAAAAGTGGGTCAGTAATTTCAGTGGAACAGGGAATGCTGGGATAAATGACGTTAAAGTCACAATGAATTCAAAATGAAATCAGAATTTTTTGCACTGTTTATTGTGATTTATTCATATTCTCTTCATCAAAATGCCTCGATGGAGGATGGGACTAAATATCTTCCACAACTGACTGCAAACTGGCATTCAAATCTGCCTCCATTTTTAGTTAGCAACTTCCTACGATCCAATCAATTACCGAAGGACGAAATCCAGTCCCTCCCCAACATTTTTTTTTTCTCATTGCAGAAGGGAAGAGAAGACCATTGCAACTTTCGTTTCATGCTGACTTTAACTGCCTAAATCCCAACTTATCAGACAGTTTTCTCACTCTGATACTGCAGGACATGCATTGTAGGGATATGAAAACTACATGCGACTGGTTTTTAGGTTTAGTTCACTGGATAGTTCACCCAAAATGAAAATTCTGTCTCATTTATTCACCCTCACGTCGTTCCTAACTGACTTTCTTATTTAGAACATAAAGAAGATATTTTGAAGAATGCTGGTGACTTAAAAGTTTCAAATGAACTTGTAGTTTTTTGGAAAACTAGTT
Source organism: Gila orcuttii (assembly GCA_026230005.1). Taxonomy (NCBI): domain Eukaryota; kingdom Metazoa; phylum Chordata; class Actinopteri; order Cypriniformes; family Leuciscidae; genus Gila; species Gila orcuttii. The sequence goes on from JAPDVR010000014.1 coordinate 31,828,872, forward strand.
GAAAATCTATCCCTAATGCATAGCAGCCTCTCCAATCTGGTACATCTGTTTAGTATTACAACACAGGAGTCCTGCATGTGAATACTTACCGGTGTTTGGTGAAATGGAGTAAACAGAGTACTTTATGGCTTCCGCCAGTCGAGGCCCGAGGGATTTCTGCCCCACACTTACAGGATCTGGCCTAAAATAAAAGGATCTGAGCAATTAACCAAATCTCAGATGCTCTCAAATCCTCATATTACTGCAGTGCTCTATCTGGATCAGGTTTGCATTCGAACATAAACAGGGGAAGGGCAACAGCACAAACATGATCTTTTCCTGATCTTCCAAGTTGCGATATTCTGATGCTTGCCAGTGTAATAATGGGCTTAAAGAAGAGACCGTAACACTTTTGATTGCTCTGTGGCATAACTATTACTATTACATGTCATGTGGTTTTTGCCATCCCATGGCTGTAGAATTTGTTTCTAATTGAACTGTCACAGGTGGCAAGCACTGTTTTTTTTTTCTCCACATATTTGGTAACCTTTACAGGAAATCTCTGTTCATATTTACTGATTCAGCATTGTCATAATTCAGCAGGCGATCTTGAGCTCCTTCAGTCTGACAGGTTTTATCATGTCAACAATGCTATCAGTTGTATAAATCACCTGTGGATGAAAAAAAAACATACTGTTTGAGTATGAGCTTGTTTTTGCTCTGTGTGAAATACCCTGTTCCAGCAATTATTTGCATACTTGAGTACACGTAGAGTCATCAATGTCTCTATTTGTTGCCAAGCAAAATAAATAAGTCCTTGTTTGTGTCTCCAATACAGCTGCTCTACAATGTCGGGCACTCCGAGGAAAAGTTTGGCTTTACCTTTGAAGAAATGATCATATGGTGAGTCATAGAGGATCAAAAGTGTGGTATTGATCTGATCTGAGGGGGGGGGGGGGGTTCCAGTTATTTTATTTAAATTATAATAAAAAAAAACAACTACTGTTTAAAGTTTTTGTTTTTTTTGGAAAGAAATGTAATATTTTTATTCAGCAAAGATACAATAAATTGATCAAAAGTGACTTTAAAGATATTTATAATGTTACAAAAGATTTCTAAATAAATGCTGTTCTTTTGAACTTTAAAAAAAGTGCATCACAGTTTCCACAAAAATATTTAGCAGTTTTTTGAGAAAAGTTTCTTGAGCAGCAAATCAGCACCATGTAACACTGAGGACTCGAGTAATGGCTGCTGAAATCTTTACCATCACAGGAATAAATTACACCTAAAAATATATTCAAATATAAAAGAGTTATTTTAATTGGAATCATATTTCAGAATATTACTGTTTAAACTAATAAATGCAGGCTTGATGAGCATGAGACCTCTTTCAAAAACTTCTTTTTAAAGGGGATTCCCCCACCATCCCCGTGTGTCCTGGAACTGGTAGCGCATAAAATCAACCATATTTATTTTCTTAATAAACGTTCCTGTGCGTGATTAATCAGAGGATGCTAGATTTGTTTTTGTAACGTTTCATTTAAATGAAATGACTTTGTCCTCCTCTGTAATAACACATGTGAGTCACCAAGTCTGCCTGAGCAGAATATTAATTAAATATATAAAACGTTATTTCTTAGTGAATGGTATGTTTTACACTGAAATATGTGACATTGCTCCAGTTTAAATGCAGCCTCAATGTGGTCTCTTCTGTTTCTTTGACAGCCTCAGGTTGGCTCTGCTCAATGAGGCTAAGGAGGTGCGGGCAGCTGGCTTGCGTTCTCTCCGCTACCTCATCAGAGACAGTAATATCCTTCAGAAAGTACTGCGTCTCCAGGTGGATTACTTGATTGCCAGGTCTGTATGACATGTTTTCATAGCACTGTGCGCAGACCAGTCATTTGAGCGGTTTAGTTCAAGTCTGAGCTAGGGATTGTGGGATAAGGGCTAAATCTTTCCATCAAAAACAAGACTTGATGCTAATGTATGGTGAGTTGTGGATCATCTCTTATTAGTTTCTCATTCTGTGTGTGTGAGAGAGAGGAGTTCATGTGAATAGCTAGTCACATCCGGTTAAGGTAATTTTGAAGCGTTGTGTGCTGTTTCCTCTGTATCCCGCTGTAAGTGTATTACTGAGCCTTTAGGTTCGGCTCTCGCTCTGTCCTGTCTGAACATCCAGCATGTCAGATCTTCAGTAGGAAAAGGATGTGATTAGGGTTTGAGGTGCATTTCACTGTTGACTGGTTAGCGTAATGTTGACCTTTTAACCTGCAGGTGCATTGACATCCAGCAGAGTAATGAGGTGGAACGCACACAAGCTCTCAGATTGGTGAGAAAGGTGAGATCTCAACACTTCCTGATGTTTATTTGCTTTCATTCAGGAAAAAGGAAAGCCGTCCCCCTATCTTTTCTTTTCTTTTTTTATACTGATTTCATATTTGATTTGCAATCTGAATTTGAATAGAACCTATTTGAATCAAAACCTTCGGAATCAGAATAGTTGCATTATGTTCCACTAAAAAAAAAAGATCCAAATTATGTTTTCGCAATGTACACTGGCCCGTTTGTTTAATGACGTGTTGTTTTTGTCATTGATGGAAGTATCAGTATTTTACAATGACTTTCCAGATGATCACTGTGAACGCCCTGCTCTTCCCAAGCTCAGTCGCTAACTCTCTCATTGCCGTGGGCAATGATGGACCGCAGGAGCGGGACCGTATGGTTCGTGCCTGCATCGCCATTATCTGTGAACTTGGTGGGTTCGCACACTGATTGAAGAACACTATGTAATGTATCAATCTGTGAATGCAGATTTTCACCTCATGCATGTCCATGTTTGTGTGTGCAGCACTGGAGAACCCTGAGATTGTGGCCAAGAGGGGCGGTCTCAGCACCATCCTGAAGAATGTAATCGACTGTCAGCTCAGTCGAATCAATGAGGCTCTGATCACCACCATCCTGCACCTGCTCAATCACCCACATACACGGCAATACGTTCGCTCTGATGTGGAGCTAGAGGTATGCAACTGTCTTCAACAATGAACCCATCAGAAATATATATATATAAAATTATTGTTTTAATTACTATTTATTTTAGGGTTGGGTGGTAATACGGTAATAAGGTATACCGCGGGATCTTAAAATAGCAACGGTATCAGTTTCAATACCGTCATTAAAAAAAAATGCAATGCACTTATATAGGAGACAAGGATTAAATATTAAATATAATTTATTTAATGCCTAAAAATGCTTATGTGTGGTTGTCATCACGTGATAGTGTGGAGGAGAAAGAGAGAGAGAGAGAGAGAGAGAGGGGGAAAGATGGCAAGTTGCGCACAGAGTGACCTGGTCTCGAAGAAGAACACGACTTCTGCAGTTTGGCAGTATTTCGGGTTACGACCTAATGAGAAGGGACGGTGTAGGCACTAGGGATGGGCTTTTCAAGCAAAAATAATATTCGAAGATCGCCTGGTATTATTCGAAAATAATAAGGTGCCGGCACGTGAACTGGAGCGCGTCTCATGAATCAACCGAAACTCAGCGTATAAGATTGCCTCACAGACCTAAGAAGTAGGCTATATTTATATATAGAAAGCTTGAAATGTCTACTTTTAAACAAAACAATTAAAAACTAACAGAAATGGGCTTCTCTCTGCTTATTCGTATGAAGTGTGCGTTTCTCTCTATAGGCGCGTTCACTACTGCGAAGATGGCGAGTCTGCATCGTCAGCTTTATCTTTGCAGCCAACACTGACAGAAAACACTAATTTATTAATAATAAACATGCATAATAATTACTTTTGCTTTATGCGTGCGTTGAGATGCGGAATAGGCAACATTATTCCGCTCATCAAAACGCCCATTATGGTTTAGCATTCTCTCCCATATATATTTAAGTAATTAAATCAGTATAAATATGTGATTAGACTAATGGCTTAAATGAACTACTACTTGTCGACTAGAAAAAAAACTTTAGCCCAGCACGGGCAGCCCTACTTATTTCACATATTTTCTAACCAGCATGTTACTGCGGGCGTTTTGAGCGAGCGGCACGTAATCTTCAGAAATGCTCTCTCCGCTCTGGATGAAATATTACCACTCCGCTCACACACTCTGGTGTGAGACAATGTCTATCTTCTTCTGTTGTCTGAGAGTTTATTGACAGCTTTTAGATGCATTATCGGCATCGCCACCCTCTGGTTACATGAACGTGTCACCGCATCAGAACCGAAAACATGGGGATTTTTTATAGACAATAATCGCACAACCTATTAGATATAAACCTATTCTATTCTATAATACTTGTTCTATAATAAAATCAACTAATCCAATATTCGAAAATCGTCACTCATCCCTAGTAGGCACAAGCCAACAGTTTGGTGACGCCGTCTGAGCCTTATGTCATAATTTTTAATTAGTCACGCGGTAATACCATATACCGCGGTAAAATCGGGAGGAGGTTTGACGGCATCAAAATTTGTATACCGCCCAACTCTAATTCATTTATTACTAATAATTAAATAATATTAATATTACTGTTTTATTATCTCATTCCTTTAGTCTGGTTCATTTGTATTCATCTTTACAGTTTATGATTATATGTATGTTTTTTTCTACATTTTGTAAAACCATTTAAACGGTGTTCAGTAAAGCTTTTGTCACTTTTTTCAGCAAATCCTGGCACCTTACACAGACTTTCACTACAGACACAATCCAGACACGGCAGAGAGTCAACTAAAGTGAGTGTGTTGTTTTAAGGTCTTTCATACTAGAATTTCCCATTGGAGAGGCAAGCATGCAACTTTTATTGGCTGCATGTATAGATGTGTGATATTTCTCTCTACAGAGAAGACAGGGAGGCTCGATTTCTGGCCAGTAAGATGTCAATTGTTGCTTCGCTTCGCTCTTGGTCAGGTAAACATATCTCAATATCTTATGTTGAATATGTCAAACATACAATTAGTTATTGCCAGGGCCCCATTTTTCACATTGTCTATGCTGCAGTTAGTTTAATTAAGAACTATTGAAAATAAACTAATTGAATTCTGGAATTCTCATGGGCCCAGTTTTCAATCAATACTTTATTAAGGTTATTTGTGTAACAATGCATATCTTAGAATGATGCATCAAAAAAGATTACCAAAGAAGCCAGCATGAATATTGTAATACATCATGCATCTTTTAAATGAAATTTCCTCATGAGTGCACCTCATTGCAGTAGGAGTTTGTTTATTGCTGCTTAGACTGAACCTGTTGTTTTGTCCCACCGCCCCTCTAGGCATCATTAATCTCTGCAAGTCCGGCAACTCTGGAATCCAGTCTCTCATTGGTCTGCTGTGTATACCAAATATGGAAGTGAGGGTATGACAAAGGATATAATTATAAAGCTTGCAGTACACAAAGCATGCAAAACAAACAGCCATTTACATTTATTTCAAAAGCTACAACACTAAATATGATGCATAATGTGTGTTTTTAATATATTGTATTACCGCAAGTAAAGAACACTGTTGGTCGAAATATTCAATGAGTGAGATCCACACATTTTGCTGAAACTTGACAGTTACACAAAGGCTTATTTAGTGTTCTGAGAATTGAATGCATAAAAAATTAGAGATTAAAAAATATGATTACTTCATAAGATTTATCACAATTAAATATTTTGTTGCCCTATATTATAATATAATATAATTCTAGTAATTAAATTACTGGTATTTCTTATAACAAAATAAAAGAATAATAAGCCCTATATGTTATACAATGAGATGTACACATTTACTTAAGATTCATTATGAGGTACTTTATCACAGTCTATCACTCTCTTCTCAGCGAGGTCTGCTGGAAGTGATGTATGATATATTCAGACTCCCTGTTCCCGTGGTGACACAAGATTTTCTAGAGGCTCTTCTCAGTGTGGGTGAGTGCTACCGCTGTCTGCTTGCACTGATTAACATATTCATTTCCAGACATCAACCACATCTGAAGTCAACTCACATTGACAGAAACAATCTCCTGTGTCCCCTCTTCAGACCCCAGTAGGTTTCAGGACAGCTGGAGACTGTCAGATGGCTTTGTAGCATCAGAAGCAAAAATAATACTTCCGCATAGGGCACGCTCCAGGTAAGTGCATTTTCTGGGCTTAACTAACCCTGAAACTGAGCTGACTAATGAAGCCTCATAGCTTTGTATGTGTGCAACTTCAAAGTCTTGACACATGTTTGGTTCTTTGTGTCCACCCAGACCTGATTTGATGGATAACTATCTCGCCTTGCTACTTTCTGCTTTCATCCACTGTGGACTTTTAGAGGTAATATATTTTCATTTGAAATGGGATCATCTTTTTGGACATTCCTGAAGAAAAGAGGCTTTTAAAGCTGTAGTCCATTTTAGCAATCATTATTTATTCACCCTAATGTCTTAACTTAATTTGTGACTTGTAACACAAAAGGTGATATTTTGAACAATGTTAATGCTGCTCTTTTCCATGCAATACAAGCATATAGTGACCAGAGACTGTCAAGCTCCAAAAAAGGACTAAACAAAAAAAAAAACCTGAAAGTAGTCCATGTGGCACTATATTCCAAGACTTCTGAAGTCATAATGTTTTTTTCTTCCAGGGCCTGGTTGAAGTGATCACTAGCAGTGATGATAGCATTTCAGTGCGTGCAACCATCCTCTTAGGAGAACTCTTGCATATGGTATTATACTTAAATGAATGAAAGTAACAGCAAATACAGCTTAACCTTGTACTATACCTCAAATGACCTTGAGTGATCTTCATCTTATTTTCAGGCAAACACTATTCTTCCTCACTCTCATAGTCACCATCTGCACTGCCTGCCCACACTTATGAACATGGCTGCTTCTTTTGACATTCCTCAGGAGAAAAGACTGTGAGTTTGCTGTTTTGTCCTACATAGCCGACCAATAGCACAGTTACAGAGTTGTGTGTTTATTATTTCTGTGGTTTGATGGAGTCCGTTTTGAATGTTTCTTAGACGGGCCAGTGCTGCGATCAATTACTTGAAGCGATTTCATGAGAAGAAGAAACGAGGCCCCAAAGCCAATAGTCTTTACTTGGACCAAATTATTCGCAAATCGCTGGCTGCTCATTGCAGTCGGGACCAGCACCTCAGGCCCCAGAGAGACATTTTTGTCATTAAGGTATGTGCTGGTGACTGGAAGAAAGCAATTCTTAGATATTTTAGCTTGGATGTGATCTACATATTTGTTGTGTTCTTTAGGACACTGAGGAGGCCCTGATGATGAACCTCAGGGACAGTCAGATTCTCAATCATAAACAGAATTTGGACTGGAACTGGGTCCTGATCAGTACCATACTCAAGGTATGAGATTTTGGATTAAAATAAAAAATGATAATTAAAAAAAAAAAAAAAATTGACAGGCAAATGGCTTTGACGAGAGCCATTTTCTTCCTCTTGTTGATTAATTAAATTGGTGGGGCATATCAAAGGCATATCAAACCATAATTTGTGATTTAAAATATACACTATCATTCAAAAGTTTGGGGTTGATAAGATTTTTTTTTTTTTTTTTTTTTTAAAGAAGTCTCCCAGGCTGAGCTGCATTTATTTGATCAAAAATACTGTAATATTGTAAAACATTTTAAAATAACTGTTTTCTATTTTAATATATTTAAAATTTTAATTTATTCCTGTGATGGCAAAGTTGAATTTTCAGCATCATTACTTCAGTGTTACATGGTCCTTCAGAAATCATTCTAATATGCTGCTTTGTGCCCAAGAAACATTTTTTAAAGAATAGAAAGGTACAGCATTTATTTGAAAAATAATTTTTTGTAACAATGTAAAAGTTAAAGTCTTTACCATCACATTTGATCATTTAATGCATCTTTGCTGAATAACAAAATTAATTACTTTCAACAAAAGAAATCTTTGTCAACTTGGCAAAAGGTATCTCTCACATTTTCTTAATGAAATGCAGTGTGGTATCTCTTCTAATTTGTTTCTAATCACGATGCAGTGGCCAAATGTCAACCTTCGAAACAACAAAGATGAACAGATGCACAAGTAAGTTTAGTTTACTATTCTTAGAAATCTTCATAGGACTTTTTCGTCCACCATTCATTGCTGTAAATCCTACATTTTCTCACTCAGGTTTGTGCGAAGGCTGCTGTTCTTCTACAAGCCTAGCAGCAAGCTGTATGCTAGCCTGGAGCTGGACCACAGCAAGGCCAGGCAATTAACGGTGGCGGGCTGTCAGTTCATTGAGTTCCTGCTGGAGTCAGATGAAGTGAGAGAAAATTAAGTTATCAAAGAATTCAGCCTATTATCACCCATTATTTACTCACTATCATGTTATTCCATAACTTTCTTCCTTTCTATTTCTCCTATTGTGTTTCACAGAAGAAAGAATGACATGATGATAGATGACAGAATTTTGAGCTATTCCTCTAACTTAATGTTCATTTTCCACATTGGTGTCTTCTCAGGATGGGCAGGGGTATCTTGAGGAACTGGTGAAGGACATTGTGCAGTGGCTGTCCTCATCCTCTGGGCTGAAACCAGATCGTAGTCTGCAGAGCAACGGCCTCCTCACCACCGTCAGCCAGCACTACTTCCTCTTCCTCGGCACCCTCTCAGCCCACCCTCAGGGTGTTAAGATGCTGGAGAAGTGCAGTGTCTTCCAATGGTTAGTCTAGGACTTATCAGAAACGATTTACAGCAAACTAAGGATACACAATATAAGGAATCTGCCAATATTAACCTTTTTGAAATAACGTTCTTCTTCTTACGTTTTGACAGCCTGCTGAACTTGTGCTCCCTGAAGAACCAGGACCATCTTCTCAAGCTGATCATTTCCACACTGGACTACAGCCGGGATGGTTTAGCACGAGTCATCCTCTCAAAGATCCTCACTGCTGCCACTGACGTAAGAAACAGACCTACTACTCTTTGAGCGTGTTTGTTTCAACTCATACATTTGAACATGCACGGCTGAGTTGAAACCATACATTTCAACTCAGCCGTGCTGGTAAAAGCATTGCCTTATGGGCCAGTAATATAATTCTTGAACATTTTGGCACAGAACTGCAGGCTGTACGCCACCAAGCATCTGCGGGTGTTACTCCGAGCTAACGTGGAGTTCTTCAGCAACTGGGGTATTGAACTGCTGGTGACTCAGCTACATGACCGCAACAAGGCCATCTCAGTGGAGGCTTTGGACATACTAGATGAGGCCTGTGAGGACAAGGTGAAGTCAATTAACCCATAAGGGCATAAGGGAGGATGTTCAACTTGGCAGAAAGTTGTGTTTAGCTGAGGCTGATCTAGGTAAAATTCTAAAACATGGATTGATGTTGGAGACACTTGTGTGATTTGATTGTTTTGTGCCAGTGTAGCTTTTCTCCAGAAATCTGTCATGAAGATCTGTAAATAGCCAGCATATACATCAAGTTCTGTGCCAGAATATCAATGATGGACCGTCATGTCATGGCTTGTGAATACCTATTTTCATGACTGCTGTTTTCTTATGATCGTGTTGTCTTAGGCAAACTTACACGCTCTGATTCAGATGAAGCCAGCTCTAACTCACCTGGGAGACAAGGGTGTTCTGTTGCTGCTACGGTAAAGCTCAGATATTCCCTGTAAAACTACACTATATAACCCAGAGTTCTGACTCTAAAGGTGCACTATGTATTTGCTCCACATAAAAGATGGACACCTAAATTAGTAGCATTTTTCAGAAAAGTATGTAAAATGATGGGCTCTCAGATGAAGACACGAGTCTTTGTGTCTTAGAAAAAACACATGATCCTTCAGAAATCATCAGTATCTTCTTCAGTAATTCAGTAAAAAAGGGTCTATTTTGCATAAGAAACAAACTACTTCTTTTCATCTGATGATGTGGCATCCGTTTCCAGGTTCTTGTCCATTCCAAAAGGGTTCTCCTATCTAAATGAGAGGGGATATGTCACTAAACAGTTGGAAAAGTGGCAGAAGGTACTGTATCTTTACCAATGTTTTGCACTATTAAAAGTGTGTTGGATTGTTATATACTCCAAAAAATGATATTCTACATGTTATTTATTATTTGTCCATAGATTTATAGTGTACTTGAATTAGAATAAAGTATTCAAACTCAAGCTTACTTTAACCATTCTGTCAAATTACTTTTGTTCCCCTGAAGGAATACAACCTCAAGTATGTGGACCTCATAGAGGAACAGCTAAATGAAGCACTCACTACTTACCGTAAACCAGTGGATGGGGATAACTATGTGCGACGGAGCAACCAAAGGTTTTCCTGGGAACTTTATCCTTTTTAATTGATCAGGAGTTCATATCAAGATCTAACTTCTTCAGCCTCTAAAATATTTTTCTTACAGGTTACAAAGACCAAATGTTTTTCTTCCTGTGCATTTGTATGGGCAACTTGTACATGATAAGACAGGCTGTCATTTGTTGGAAGCTCAGGTATGTGTTTTTTTTATTTTTTTAATGATTTATTGCAGGCCCTGATGGTGACACATTTCTTCATATAATGCGTTTTCTCTCTCTGACAGAATGTAGTTTCAGATCTGAGCTACACAGTGCGCTGCCCAGCGCTGGACAAATGGGAGGGCATCAAACAGCTTAAAGCTGCTCTTTGGGCCCTGGTGAGCTGCTGTGTGTGTATGTGTGGTCCTGGTAAACCCTACGTTGTGTGGACCAAATGTAAAAAATAAATGTAATGTATAATGTACAAAAAATAATTACAGCTATGGAAAGTCCTCATAAAGCATGGAAACCCAACGTGTGTGTGAGGTTTTGGTATTTGTCTTGTGAGAATAAGACATGTTGAAGCTTGTTTTCACTACTGTCTTTGTGGTAATAATTGTCAGTTGCATTAGTAATATTATTTACAGTCTAAACTCACTGTTTACTTCAAGGGAAACATTGGCACGTCCAACTGGGGACTGAACCTCTTACACGATGAGAATGTGATTCCAGATATCGTCGCTCTTGGCCATGACTGTGAGGTTCTGTCTATTAGGGGGTATGTATTCTTGATTACTGGATATGTCTGGCTGCATATTGCCAATAATGGCAAAAATTAGAAACTGCATCAGATGCACAGTTTTGGATTTAGGTGGGGTGTGCATCTGATCTGAAATTGCACAGTGTCTTCCAAAAAAGCTCAAAACAAATGGCATTCAGTTTAACTCCAAGTTCAGAAAATGTATGAAGCTTTCGTTTTGTGGCTATTTTGTTTTTGCTTGGGAAAAACAAAACAATAAACATGTGGAGGAAAAGATGTCTGACATTATAATGCAAACATATTAAATAGCCAATGTTTCTTTTTTATATTGTGTATAAGTATATTGGAGTGGAAATTATGCATTTTTCATTGAATGTGTGGTCCCTGTTCTCAGAAGTGAAATATACAAAATTAGACACTGGTATTGCAACATTCACTTGTTGCTCGCTTTTGATTATGCAATAAAGTGAAGCTATTGCACAGCTTACCCATCTGGGTGAGTAGACATGAGGTGACCGAAAGTTAACAGTGAAGATACTTAGTTTCAAAATGACTTATTAGAAACATCACAAGTGGGTTTTTTTTGGGGGGAGGGGGTGACTCATTGAACTGTCATTCTTCCTCCCCTACTATTTGGCAATCTTGCATAATTGTTCTTATACACTCTCTAGTCTTTTTGTTTCTTTTTTGCCTTACTCTCACAATCTTTGCCTCTTTTTTCTCTTTCAGGACATGTCTTTATGTTCTGGGACTCATTTCTAAAACTAAACAGGGCTGTGAGCTGCTGAAACTGCAGGGCTGGGATGCAGTCAGGCACAATCGCAGACAACTTTGGCCTGTGGTGCCGGATGAGGTTGAGCAGCACCAGAACCTACAGCAGCAGCAGCAACAACAACAGCAACCACTCATCCACCTGTCTTCAGCGCCCAGCACCCTTAGCCTGAACTCTGAGTCCACCAGTTCTAGACACAACAGCGAGAGTGACTCGACTCAGCCTAGTGAGTGCTGCTCTCATCCATGACTAATAATCTTTAGTGCAATAATGTGGTTTAACCACATTTCATATCCATATCTGCTTATTTCAATCATGTTTATCTCATATTTATCATTAGTGTTAGCTTAGAATCCACCTGCATTATGTTGTTGGATAGGTGTCTTTAGACATGATTTCATTTTTTAGATTTTTATTCACTCTTTATTTCAACTGTATTGATAGATTAAGTTAATGTACCAAAACAGAATAGCACATAACACAAATTGTAATTTCTTTCACATGAATTATTTATTTTTGACGCTGATTTTTAGTCTGCTTTTCGCTGAATTTGATTGGAAACCTGGTACAGATTGACTGCTCGTGATGTGATTTTTATTTATTTATTTATTATTCTTTTTTTTATGTTGGAGTGATTTACTTCAAATCGTTAGAAATATATTTAAAGACATTCCCAGACTTGTAGGCGTCAACAAACTAGTACTCTTCTCAATTGCACTTTCTTATCTTAATATGCCAGATTGAGCTATAAAAGCTATCTTTTTTTACTTAATGGAATGGTTGGGCCTGCATTTATACACAGAGGTGCTCCAAGTACATCTTAGTAAGGCTTAGAAAACCACAAATCATTATCTACCCTCATGACTGGGTTTAGATGACTAAGCTCAGTCAGTAATTCTGACTCGCATAGAAACTGGTAAAGGGGAGAAACAAACCAGACACTGTACTTGTGTAACTGCACACACTGTATTTGTGCACACACTGTGAAATTTTATTCAGTGGTTCCTTTTAAAAACATCTAAAAGTAAAATTGCCTAAATGACTTAATTTTCAGGCATGTACATCCTGGATGATGATAAGTTGGAAAACTCTGAGCTTTCAGAGGACCAGCCACTGTACTTCAGGCCCAAACTCCTAAAGGACCGCAGCCCCTTCACCATATTGGCCTCCAGCCGACTTGTCCGCAACCGCTTCCTCATTTCCCTCTCCGGAAAGAAAGTCCGCAGTACCAGTGACCCCAAAGGCACTGGCAGCAGCAGTAAACTCCATGGCGAGACCACGCTAGGAGGCCTCAGGAGGATACGCACAGTCACGGAGCCCTCTATATTCTCTCCAGGTCAGGGAGATGTTTTCAGTCCTGTATTTACCGACGGACATCTGCCGAAAAGCCCAAGCATTAGTCTGGAGACCTCTTTTGTGGGCAGCAAAACTTCGGACACTCGGGGCAGTACATCTAGTGTTGGGGAGCCGGAGGTACGTCAGAACAGAACTGCAGAACAGAGCTCAGGGGTTGGAGATGCCCACCGAGAGCAGACCAGTCGGGAAAGGCTGGCCGGTGATGGCTCCACCTCTGGGGGCGGGTCTCAGTTTAAAAGCCGTAGCCAGAGTTTCAACACGGACACGACCACCAGCGGCATCAGCTCCATGAGTTCCAGCCCATCCAGAGAGACTGTGGGTGGCGTGGACTCTTCCACCATTGACACGGACTGCGTTAGCCTCAATACAGTCATTAGCACTCAAACTATCAAAACACTTAACTCTCTCACGCCCCAGTCCAATCACCTGGCCTTATCCAAATCAAACTCAGTACTACTGATACCCCCGGGTTCTTCTCATACTTTACCCCGCAGGGCTCAGTCTCTTAAATCACCCTCAGTCACGACCATCTCAAGCCTGACTGACTGTAGCTTCATGTACACCAGCCCTCGGGATGCACTAGGCTACGCTACCCTCAAACGATTGCAGCAACAGCGCATCCATCCTTCCCTTTCTCATAGCGAAGCGCTCTCCTCACCTGCCAAAGACGTGCTCTTCGCTGATGCCATCACCATGAAAACTGGCAGCCTGGACTCCAGACTCACACCACGCAGGTAAAGCGGTGGACCCTGAGATGTTCCGAAACTTTTCCCCTTTTCTGTCATTACGTCACCTTTCTTTTACTGTTTCTTTCACTTACAATTTTAGACTTTACACCACTTATGTCACACAACAGAATTCATTCACAGACGTTATCATCCTGCTCCAAAGTTTCTAGGTGTGATGACTCGAAAATTTCTCAGAGAAATCACTCTGAGACTAAAGACATTACAGCGCAAGTCATTTTTTTAGACTTCTTTTATATTGTTCCTTTTTGTGATGCGGCTGTGAAGGATATCAGCCTGATAGGATCATAATGTTATCAATTCTAGAAATATCTGTGTTAATCAGACAAAAAATTAGCACTAGAATTCCCCATTAATGTTGTTGTGTTTCCATCCATATAATAGGGAAACGACACCCCCAAAAGGCCATTTAAAATCACTGCTCCCCTCTGGAAATAATGTGATCTGTTTCTGATGGTCCCTCTCAGGTTTACTAAAAAGCGCTTCAGATGTCTGGGCCAAGGTTCGAGCAAGCCCCATCGCAGATCACTGCTTCCACGGTGCGTGGACCATCCCAAGCGCTAACGTTCCTCTTTTTCTGTTTGAGCGTCCACTTTTAAGCCTGGTTTATACTCTCCGCACGACACAAACTATGCCAAAGTTGGTTTTGACTTCGCTAGAACCCATTTCGCGTCACGTTGTGCATGCCATTTTTTGTAACTTGAGCGAACAGTGCACGTATTCAGCAATGAACAATTTCAACGCAACATTTGCTGGAAAAATGTGGAAAGAACTTGTAACATCATATGCTATTTATACATTACTAAAAGAGTGGAAGTATGTAAGCATTTCAAATAATATTGTATTTGCATTTATGTGAATTCCCTACACTACCTTAAATTTTTTACATTTTAAGTGATGTGTTAAATATACCATAGTCATATTTTTACTATTGGATGCTGATTCCAATATTAACCAAAACCTTTTTATTATTCTGTCCCATTAGAACATTAAAATTGGTATTGCAAGAGATAATAAACTTTTGCAAAACCACTATATGTTCCTTAACATGTTTTTAGAGCTTTTATGGAAAAATTGTGTTACTTAAAGGAAGCTTATATATTTTATATCTTTAAAATAGAAGTATGAAACGCGTATATTTTATTAAAAATCCTCAATATAGGTTTCAACATTCCTTCTAGAACAATCTTAAATCTTTCCAAGAAATGTTTGACAAAAACAAAACCTAGATTGAAGTTTGACTTCAAACTACTACTACGCTACTTTTTTTGATGGTTTAGAGGATTTTTTCTCCAATATGCTCCCTGTCGTTTCAGTGACCGCGTTGACTATAGACCCCTCTGAAGTGCGCATGCAGTCAGTGGACGGTTGCGGTGCGGTGCAAGGCAAAAGTATAAACAAGGCTTTACAATACAAAAACCTAGCCTTTTTGGCTTCTTTTTCATCGTACTTTGCCCCCTTTTTTCCATTTCATATTAGCACTCCCACAGCCCATACCTTAACCCGATTCTCTTCAACCATGACTCCTCAGTCCTTGAAATGACCTTCTCACAGTAGGACAAATTAAATTCTCTTCATTCCCCGTTGATTGTAGTTCTAAAAAGACTTTCTAACCTATGCCCTGTCTCCATTGTCACAGAATTCCCTCAAGTAGTTTGCTGATGTGAACCGACTAATCGGTCTGACCGATTCCCACACTAGCTGCATTCCAGCATTTGTTCCAAGAAGCATGTAGAAGTTTTTGACCTACAGTACTTGCATGATGCAGCTAATGACAAACAGCTGCTCACTTTCTGAAATGTGAATACACTTCACCAATCTGTTCCCACATTGATAAACCTACCAATCATCTGCTAGCAGAATCAGTACAAGTAGTTTCCAAAATGTCCAAACCTCCTTTCTTAGCGTTCTCTCTGCCAACTTTGTGCTTCTTTCAAACGCTTCTCTCTAATTTCTTCCCTTATGTATGAGTACAGGTTTCTCAAGGCTCTGAGTTTTGCATCCCTGGATAAAGAGGATCTTCTGAGCCCCATCAGTCAGACCTCCCTGCAGCGCTCCTCCTCAGTGCGCTCCATGGTGTCCAGTGCCACATATGGAAACTCCGATGACTACATTGGCCTTGCTCTGCCAATGGACATCAACAGCATGTTCCAGGTCACTAACTACTCTATGATCCTGTTTACACCTGGTACTAAAATCAATCTCTGGTTATCCGATCCCAGTTTTTTTAACTGGGGAAAATTGATTAAATATTTCTTGTCTGCAAGTTCAAGCGTATGGCCTTGTGCATCCTTTGACCCCATGCAAAAGGTGTCCGCTTGGAACAGGATCATCCGAGGACGATGTTACTATAAAAAATTCCTTTTTAACTCGTATCTGAAACTTGCTTTCCTTGTTTTTGGTTTCTACCTAGATTAAAGACATACCATACTTTCAGAAGAGGACGAGTCCACCATCAGAGGACCGATCAGCAAAGTTCTTCTTGGGAGATTCAGATGGTAAAGACAAGAATGGTTATGTTGTTTAATCAGCTCCTTATTAGCCTGGATACTAGTCCCATAGCATTAGTGCTTCACTATTCTTTCAGCTACTTAATGCTGTTCTTTTCTCAGGTTCCAGCGAAGGATCCAGGCACTCTGTTCTGCGGTCTCAGCTTAGTATCACAGAGCTGATTGCAGTGAGCCGTGCGGACCAGCATCAGCTGCTGGGTGCGGAGGAGACTGGCCTGCAGGAGCACAATGAGGAGAACTGCCTTTACTGTGCAGGGCTATGTGTGCTTGGCTGCAATTCAAACACTCCCGCACAAAGCCGCACAGGTAAGCTGCAGGTTTTGTTATGTTCCTGTTCCTGTAGTTTATCCAAATGAAAATATGAAATAGGCAACATCATTTTGGTACCTCACTAACTGGTCACGTGACCAGATGTGATTTTACGAGACACGTCCCATTATTCATTGTAATCATGGTCGTCTGGTTACCATATATTAGTAAATCATTTTTTATTTATATGGTTTCCTCATGTTCTTATACGCCCTCAACCCCGTTTTAGACTATCCCGATGCTCCATTCACGGAATGGTGCAACCAGTCCATTCACAACCTGGAAGTCATGCCTCAGTCGAAGTTCTCGGGAGTGTCTGGCTGCAGCGACGCTGTCTCTCAGGGCTCTGGTGGAAGCACACGCAGCACAGAGCTTGTTCTTGGTGTGAAATTCTTGCAAAAGTCAGATGAGAAATTCAATCTTAAGCGTTTTGCATTGTACAGGTTGAGCTTATTTTTTTTGTCTGTGCATGCTGTATTTCTACCAGGGGTGAAAAACATTCCAGAGGATGCTCCAGCCTGCCGTGTTCTTCTGAGGAAGGAGGTGCTTCGGCTTGTCATCAACCTGAGCTCTTCAGTGGGGACTAAAGGGAATGAAACTGGACTCCTCACGTAAGGAGACAATTCATCCACAAGGATTTCAGTTTAACAAATGCTTTCCTAATTAATTTCCCAACAAAAGTGTCTGTAACTGTTTGGCTGAACATTATTTGATTTGATTCTTTTGATTATTTTCATGAGGCAATGTGAAGTGAAAAATGTCTTGGGGAAAATGGAGAGAAAAGTACAGCTTAGTAGAAAGAGTATTTTTGTTTCCTTCCCTGTTCTCTGTCAAATGAACTTGTTTACCTTGCAGAATCAAGGAGAAGTTTCCTTATGCGTTTGATGACATCTGCCTGTATTCTGAAGTTTCTTACTTGCTCGGTCATTGCATGTTCAGACTGGCTTCACGACGTTTCATTCAGGAACTCTTCCAAGATGTTCAATTCATTCCGGTAATAATGAAACTCAATAGCCCATAAAGACCAAACAGGATTGTTTTTCTGACACTAAACTGTTTTTAACAATCTAGATTCGCGAGTAAGGTGGAAAGGTTCCAGAAACTAGATTTTCTTTCTGTAATAATAATATTTTATTGGTGATTTTCATTGCAAATTTCTCTGCAAGTAGTGTAAACGGAATTGCTTTTTTTCAGCACTATTTTTACTAAGCATTCATGTAACCTTTTTTTATTTGTAGATGTACGAGGAGGCCGAGAGCATTCTGGCAATGCCCAAGAAGTCTACCACAGTAGATCTTCCATCAGAGCCGTGATCCTCTACACGTTTTTCAGCCAATTCTCTTCCCCAAGCAGCAAGCTGTCAATCCATTTCCTTGGCCTGACCATGCGCTTAAGATTAATACGCAATAACAGACTAGGGCTATGGGACAGACATGGGTGGATTGAGAGAGTCACGCGGTATGTTTCCACAGAGAGAAAAGGTGGTACGTTAAGAGAAACTCTTTTTATCTGAACAAATACACTACACAGATGCTCTGTAGAAATCTATATTGGATGTTGTAACCAAAAAATTCCTTTTGACTGACAGTTATAAACTGTATAGCATTGAACGGAAAGTGAAACACGCAAATATTTGAACTGAGTCAATACAAATTGTATTTCAAACACAAGCGAGCAAAATCATTCAAGACTCTCTAGGAAGTTTATTAACTTCCCTCAATTCCGTTCAGTCAATATTGTCCTTTTTTTAAGGGCCAATGCGTCTGGTTGCACGCACAAAAGCATTTTTTCCCTTAGCGGATCCCTCAACACTACAACATTCCGGCTGTTTTTCTTTGGAATCCTCTGTTATTAATTCTGGTTGTTTAAAGAAAATGAAGTGGCTTTTGCAACTAGGATGAGCAAACAATCTGCTTTAGTCTTGGTGTGATTTGCAATGTAAGACAATCATCATTGAGTAATAATGAGCAACTGCAAGTTTTTATTTCCCTTTTGTACCTGACTCCTGAAAAAGTCGTTTCTGCTTATTTGAATCATTTCCTAGCACATAGCAATCCCTGAGTAAATTTATGTAACATGTATTTGATGGTGTTGTTACACAATCATGCAGTAGTGACTGTATTGTATTATTGTGTAACTTTGTTAACTGACCTCTGTAACATCATCCAAAAAAATTTAAATTTTAAACCAGTAAGATATTTATTTATTTATTTACTTATTTATTGTTTGGTCCAAGCAGTTTCTCTGTCTTTTCCACACCATTTTAGTGCATTAGCCAGGATAAAACTCTCTGTATATTAAGTCTGACAGTCAATGGAAATTTAGACAATGGGCTCAAAAGAGGAAGTTAAAGTGCATTTCACCACTGCTATTTTTAAATTGTACTTTTCTCTATTTCAAATTATTAGTGATTAGAAGTAACTTTCTGCAGAGAATTAATAAAACTAAGACTCGCCACACATATTTCACAAAATTTGTTATGAAAAAATACTTTTGTACTTGATCCTCTCATTGGGATTGCTATTAACACTTTTTAATCTGAATGTGGTCAGGATATTTTAAATGGGCAAAAGACATTCAGTCATTGAGGTTAAACTGATAAGAAATGATTGATGCGGATCTTCAATCCACTGAGAATAAAACTTTTGACATGTTCTGCTCAAATTTAACTGGGCGGCACCCATAAAATACTATGCTTTATTATCATCTATATTTAATAAAGCAATTCTTAGTTTTGTTCATTGCCTTTTGGTCATTCATTAGGGTTTGGATGCATCTAGTTTAATATTGCATAAAAAACATGACCAAAAATGGTTAGATCCCCATTTGTAAGTATAAATTTGAGGTTCATATTTAAATTATTTCTATGCAATGTGCCTGTTAATTCTATATGCACAATTGACTTTTTGAAGATAGGACGATCAATTCATTCTCTTGGCTGGACCTTTTTTTTTTATTTAGGCAGCTTGAATTATTTTGCCTTAATTGTATTAGCTTTAACCCTATTATAATTAATAAATTTGCCCTTTTTCTTTTTATATTTATTATAGAAACTAATAAATCTGCCTTTTTCTGCCTTGGATTTTGAATTGAGCATCAGGTTTCAACATCCGTTATTTTTTGTATTGTGAAAACTAATGAGTCTGATATGGCCAGCAATACTAGTAATTGTTACAGCATTTCCTTTTAGGCTTCTGGATAAAACTTTTAAGTGCATGAGCATTCTAATCCTATCTGCAGTATAATGGAGATAAATAAAAGAAATATGAGAGCTGCCAGGGAGCACTGAGAGCATTGAGTGGTACAAATATATGATGCTGTTAAGCTCAATAATAGGTTTTGTACTATAGCTGGATATTAGACAATAATTAAGTCACTGATAAAATATGCTTTTTGAACAAAAAACATCTGGAATTTGCCCCTAATGTATTCTGAACTGTTGTCAGAAAAAATATTTCAGCAAAGTCATTATTATCAGAATGTGTGGTGAAAATATCCAGATTCTTTGTGGGTCTTTTTCCACTGTTAAATTGTGTTGTTGTTGTTGTTTTTCCTATTTTCTTGCTGCTTTTTTCACCATGTGACCTGAAGCCAGTGTTAAATTGTTTTTTAAAGAATTTTGAATTCGTAACGTACTGGTGTTTATAAAACCTTTGAAATAATAATAAAAGCGCCAGTTATTTCAAAGATGATAATTGTATTTGTGGAACAAGTTTTTCAAATATTTTAAAGGGGTTGTTTTGTCCATCACTATTAATGCTAAAAGTGTAAAGGAAATGCATTTTAAGTGTACATTTGTTCATTGTACAACTAAAACTAATTGCACCTTTCAGTGATTTTTTTTTAAGTGCACTCATGATTTTGCAGAGCATTGTATGAAATTTAAGCACCATTTAATAATGAAATTGCAGAGACTGATGCAAGATGTGTTATTTATATTTTTTCCTGAAGGGAAAAACATCTAAAACTGTTGTACATATTTACAATATTTCTGTAATTATGAGCTATGATTTAATGTGTTTTGGGGGGCATTAACTATTGGCCTTGAAAATCTAATGGAAGGGATGCATAAAATAAACCTCGATTTTCTTGACTACTGAATGTGTTTCATTCATGTTGCTTTGTGGTTGCTTTGTCCTCTGAGGTATCATGTAAGTTTCTGCTTTCCACAGAACAGCCCGTCATACCTCTCTTGGCCGTGTTTTTTTTTTTATCTACTTTATCTACGAATGTGTTCTCTTTTAACCCCTATGTAAATCCATGCTTACAATGTGAAATGGGTAGTTTAATTCACATTACTACAGCCTATACCTATCTTTTGTCTGGTGGTGATACTCTCATTGGAAGTAGGCCTACTGTACGCAGGAAAATGTCGATTTTAGAGTCTAAAATCTTCGTGATGGAACTTGGGAATCGTTTTAACGCGCATTAGGGGTTAATAAACTTGTTATTCTTGATTCCTTCAAATGACGCTCGTGACTCCCAGCACGCTTCTACTGAGATCCTCCCACGTTATGTTCTCACACTTCTGCTCATGTAACATTAGGTACTCCGGTGTGAACTACGAGTGAACTTTATTGCTCTCTATAACTCAGCTTTAAGGTTTCCATTTTTGCTTTCGGATGAAAATAATATAAGGAAAACCGAGGCTGATTCTTCAGTGCGGTTAGGTCAGGTGGGTGTTTATTCTCGTTATTCTTTTAACTGCTCATGAAGAGGCTTACTGTTCTCAGTAACCATAATCAACGGTCCTATAATTATGATTAAGTTTGACATGTTAGTTGAATGTTTTTGGCGTACCTGATTATTACTGAAACTGAACTTCAGACGAAAAAATGAGCAGTTTGTCTTTGCCTCACTCTTGCGATTAGTTCTATTTTGTTTGATGTATATATTCTTCAGCCCCATTGGATCTGTACCATATTCAGCTCTTTCAAATATTGCTTAAATAAATTATTATTACTAATAAGATATGGTGTCTGAAATCCTCCAAATGAGAAAGCAAAAATATCTAAAGAAAGTTATACAATACAATTGATCGAAAAAACTTTTTTTTTATTAACATATGATCTTGCCTTGATCTTTTTATTCCCTTTGCCATGTTTGTGTGCATTAATTTAATCCGAATGGGTGACATTTACGTGTTGTAACTCTTTAAAATTAGACTTTTTTTAAAATCTTTTTTCAACACTGAATCTAATAGCCTACTAGCCTACACATACTTAACTATTCAAAATGTCTATTGGTTAAATCTCAGGCAAATTTATTTAATTGTTTACAAGGTTTCTAAGCAGAAGATGTTTTCTCAGTCCTTTTACCGAAACTCATGTGCCATTTAAAAAAGCATGTTTAAAATCATTTAAATTAATTCCTTTGTTTTCCCCTCAAGAAAGTGTTTATTTTAAAGAAATTGTTGGTTATATGTTCAAATAATTGATACTTGTGACAAAAAAAGCACGCAAGTAAGGTGTATTTTAATATAAAACACAAAGCCATTTTTTTTTTCATTTTTAAAGAAGACCGAAGCCTCAAGTTGATCACTTTTTATAATCATTTTATTTATTAAACAATTGTATAAATGATGGACCAAACAAAACTGATTAAAACAGTGGTTTAACTTTAAAAAAAAATAGTAACAGTAATGAACATTGGGTAACAGGAATGAGTGTCCATACTGTATGTTTGTGCATGTGTTTGAGAGAAGAGTGTACATGACTGTGTGTGCAGAAGATTTCTGTGTTGAGTGATGTACTATGTGCTAGTAGTACTTCACAGTGAAGGAGGTGGAAAGAGAAAGAAGGAGAGAGAGAAGAAGAGAGAGGGAGGGAGAAAGAGCTCCTTCCATTGCAGCCTGCCATAGGTGGGTGTTTCTGGCACCTGCATGGGTTCTCTCCATCTTTTACAAAATAATAAGTCACCTCGTGGTGGACTGGCTTCCTGGAAGTATGGTATTCACATTGTAAAACTAATACTAATGTCTACAATATAAGTAATTGCAACCTTGAAAACTCATAATTCAGGTGAATAGTATTATATCAACTTATCTTTACAGAATTAAATCAACAAAACAGAGGACTCTGTTATTTTTCATATGAGTAACAGTATTGAGTTTTTAAGCAAAAAGTTATCAAAAACATGACTTATGGTCACATATAATAGCATGAGGACACTGAGCAAATTCTAGTGACTTACCAAAAGTTAATATTTTTTAAATAAACAACATCTAAGAAATAATTTAGGTAACATGACAGTATGTTGAGATTGATCTTCTCAGTCATAGTTACAATTTCATCAAATATAGAGAAATTAAAACGAGAGGACTTATACTTATGGTCTTCCCATTGCTTTCAGAAGATCCAGATGATGCAACTTCCTGTTGAAAATGTGTCTTGTGGAATGTTTCAAGTTTTTCAGAGGGGGGAATGTGTTAGGGTAACAGGACTGAGTAAAAATGGGACTAAAATGCGTATTTTATATCAAATATTAGATTAAAAAAAAATTCTCAGGAATTTTTTTTTTTTTTAAATTAAAGCATAGATTGGATATAAAGTCACAAAACAATGCAAAAAAAGATTTCTAATGAATTTTAATAATATTTCATGGTAAAGTTTAGAGATAGAGAGTGGGGACATGCAACAAATGCTATTTTTTTGTGTGTTCTTGGTAGTTTTTATTAATGTTTTTAATTATAGGCTACATTTTAAATTTGCAGTTAGCTTAATGTGCGGAACACTTTGCTTAATAATAAAATGTATTTTAGAGTTAATTTTCATGCATTTTTATACATGTACTGTCCTGGGGGCAGAAATGTCACCCATTCTGTAGATGGCTTTCATATTAAGTTTCAACTCTAAAGCACTTGAAATGAAATTGTTTCTGGAGTCTCTTGAGCATAGATTTGACAATCATATTAAAAAGTTTAACTCATGGTTAAGGTAAACATGTTAGGATTTGATGTAATGGATATACATTTGTGCCTGTTCAGTCACCATCTGTGGTGTGTTTACCGTTTACTAATTTTCATAGCTGCAGATTCTATTTGATGATAGTCTCATACAATAGACACTGAGGGTCTATAGCTTTCCAGTAGTAATACACCAATAATCAGTATTGCTTCTCTTAATGGCTTGATAAATTAGATGTTCGAATAGATTATTTATTCATTGCTTATCAATTTCTAGTCATGGTCTGGTCTAGATCGGTCCAAAGGCGGCATAAACGGATGAAGGTCTCTGCATGTTACTGTCTTTCTGCGTGACAAAGTAATTTAAATCCATTTAAGATTTTATGACTCCATTTTATGACGACCTCGAATTTAGGTTAGATTGCCAATTGGTTATTGGTCAATTATATAATAGTTTAGCAATACATTTGATTGTTCTATTTAACTCTTTACTTATATTTTACCTGTTCATATTAGGAAGCTATGTCGCTCAGAGGTCCTCACGCCTTGTTTAACGCGGGTCTCACGATCACAAGCTCGCCAGCTTCGGTCACTAAACCGAGGTAATTGCTATATACCTGACATCGGTCGCATTCACGCGTACACAATCAAAGATACTTTGGTATAGCCCCTGTGATTGCATACACTTGAAATTAAAGTAACATTTACTTCAGTAGAGGTATTGCTTGCCACTAGATATAAGTCAACCAACTTTACTTGTCTTATAACAGCTTTGGATTGGCCATGCCATGATTTCCCAGGTAAATTTATCTAAAGTAATATTAAATTAGACACACCCAGATTTAGGTTGGTCAAGCTGCCCTAAACGGAAATAACTCGCCTCTGCAAAAAACGTACACTTGAATTAGTGCCAAATATGAGTCGTCACTAATCTGACGCAGATTTAGCTGTAACTCACAAATCCGTTTAATCTACTTGGGAAGACAATTTCCGAGTCAGTCGGAATAAAATCAAATGTAACAATTTATTATGTCAGGTAAATGTATCATGCCAATTTAATAAGCAGTTCAAAGATAATAAATACAAAACATCAAATGCTATGGAATAAAGAGAGACGATGCGAACCTGACATTATAAAATACATGATGTGTAGTGACTGCATATACTCCGCATCATATCCTAACTTGAGTTACAAATCGCCACGAGCCTTTTTCAGCATCTTCCTAAATACTCAGACCAAGGCAGAAACCTCAAATGTAAACATGAGTTCACAGTGGGAATTTGCATTAATCTCTGTCCCAGACTTACTGGGGACAGAAGTTGATTTACATGGGGGCACATGCACACACAGCAGTTAACAAGATATCTCTAAACTCTCCACACCTTTTACCTTTTTGGTTTACTTCTGTGGGAATGAGACCTTTGTAACAGTCACACTGAGACGTTTCAAATGATAACAAACACGTATAATATTGTATGATAATTGTTCATATTAAACCATATAGATTTTTGGGTGAATTCAGGAATGATGTGTAAACTGGGAGGTGATCAACTCAAGTGTGATCGTGTCTCCAATGGAGATGGCAAGAGAGTTCAAATGTTATTTCCTTTGTTTTCTCAGAGAGTAGCCCTCTCTTCCAGTTATTCCAGTTTCTCAGTCTTATAAGGAAAATATTTAGTGGGTTATATAAACATACTATTTGTAACCACAAATGATTTGAAGGGTTAAAGTCATAATAACAAAAGTAATTTTATAAACTGCACTCTACAATCTACTGCACATACTCTTGGGAATGCAGGTTTGAGTCATGTCATGATGACTCCATTTTCTGTCTCTCTCCACTTTACCATCTCCCGTAAATGCCCTTTAATTTAAAACCCATTAGGGAAGACAGTTTGTTTATTTTTTATACCTTTTTATAAGATGTTATTCAGCCATGGTTAATTGATTAGAGCCATTTTGTTTCCTTAGCAGATCTGATTGCCAGTGGAGACACTGGTGAGTTCTATTATGTCAGTCTGGCATTTGTGTGCTTTGCTTTCTACTCTGATTTGCCAAACGGAACAGGATGGTGAGTCTTAAATGCATTCAACGACTATCACTAAACTCTTAATAATACAATATCATTTTATTTCAAATGTTATCTGAGACCCTTAATAGAATAATTTAAATAAATTATGTTCAAATTGTGTATCAACAGGGCATCCACTTTCTATAAAAGAGGTGAACGTGTATGCAGAAACAGACATCCCTGATAATGGTGCATGGGTGTTGAATGTTGAATGGAGAGATGAGTTTGCTGAAAATAATGAATCCAGGGAAGTCAACTATGAGGTGCAGGTTTTTCATACTGAACAGATGAATCTTGTTCACAATGTAAGTTGATCTTTTGAGATTCTTTGCTGGAGCAATGAAAGATATGTCAAAGGCTAGTTTTTCAATGAGAAATAACTGTTTTAGGAAACCGTACATGTGACACCAGACAATACAAACCATCATCACTGGAAATGGACCTCACCTATACCATTGCAGTGCACTTCCCATTCGGTCAGACTTAGGCGCCGAGATCAGGATCACACTGGTGAATGGACACCATTATACACGTACAAAGGTTTGTAGCCGTTCTCATTCTGTATGCACATATTATGCAAAAGAGAATAACAACTGAACAACAAACTGAATTTAACTGAACTGTTTTGCCTTTAAAATAACAGGACAAGATCTTATTGCCACAAGATTAATTGTCTATCCTCGTGATCATGTTTTCATGGTTGGGAGTAACATCACATTTTGTTGCATCTTCAAGACCGTTCCATCGCCCGATTCTCAATTTCAAATCTGCATCAGCAACAGGACGTACATCACAAAACCAGTTCACTTTCTCATCCCTTCGGAAACAACTTCAGACATACATTGTGATGATAAAGGAGGCAATTCAGCAGGCTCTTCAGTTTTTATTGGCTGTAAGTGTAGACATCCTACTCAATATGAATTGTTTAATTTAAATGCTACCCATCACTTTTTAATTGTTTTACAGAGAGTTAGGCAGCTAGACTTGGTTTTCCATTTGGTGAGTAGGTGAGGATTAGTCAGAGCTTCTTTGGATATATTTGGGATTATGGATAAATTAATGAAAAAAGTGTGATTCTTTTTTTGGAAGAATGAAAAAGAAGAATGACCCCCCCCCCCCCCCCTCCCAGTAAAACTTGCATTCATAACATTATGAACAAAATTATGTCATTATATATTTAGGCATTAGATCATTAGTTACAGTAAACATAAACTAACACTCATGTCATATAAATAAAAAGTCTCTCATGATCACCAAGGCTGCATTTTAATTGATCAGAAAATACAGTAAAAAGAGTAATATTGTGAAATATTATTACTTTAATTTAAAATAACTGTTTTCTAGGTTAATACATTTTAAAGTGTAATTTTTTCCTGTGATGGCAAAATAACAGCATTTATATTTGAATTTTTTTATGCTTAAAATGTTTTTACTCCATTTAATTGAGTAAAAGTATTTTGCTAAATTAAAGTATTAATTTATTTAAAAAATAAACAAAAATTACTGGCCCAAACCTTTTGAAATGTAGTGTATACCAAATTTGTCAATTGGCTTTTAAGTTGAGTCCTGGCCTTAAATGTTTCGTTTCAATGGCTGCTGTAGATCCTCCAGATGACCAGAATCTTACATGTATGACACGGGATCTCAGCTCTGTAGAATGTCACTGGAATCGTGGTCGAAAAACCTACCTGGACGGTACTAAAAAGACAATCTACACACTTAATGGAAGGTAACCACACAGCCAACAATATATCATCCATCTTAATGTACAGTACAAATCATGGTTACTCTTATCGTACGAATCATACTGAGTCTTCGCTGATTCTAAGTGTTTTGTATTTGTCAGAGATTGTGATTTCGATGGATGTGTCCTGCCTGCGGTGCCAAAGCAGGAGACAATCTGGACTCTGATTGCCAAAAATCCCCTTGGTGTGAAGACTCTCACGGATACAGCTGACCCCACACATCGGGGTAAAACAGATTATTTATTTTAATATTGATAAATGTCTTATAAAGAATACTGCATGCCACAACATTTATTTGTGAATTGAATCTTCTGTTTCTTCTTGCACAGTATGGTTGAGAGCACCCAGTAAAGTATCCCATGCTGCTTATGCAAGAAATGTCACTCTTCTGTGGAGTTGGAACGTGAAAAATTATACTTTATTTCCGATGATTTGTCAAGCGATGCTCAACGGAAGTATTTACAATGTTGGTGTCATCAGTTATTATCTTGCATTAAAAATTGATAACTGTACTGTTTTAGTTCTCTGCTGTTAAACTTGCAAGGCCTTGCATTCTCACAAATGTCTACATATTTTCAGAAAACCTTCAATGGACTGGGACTTTCATCAATTGTCCTTGTCCATCTGCAGCCCTATGCTAATTACACAGTTAAAGTGAGATGTGGGTCTGATGAACACTTCTACAAATGGGGTGACTGGAGTGAAATTACTAAGTTCTCCACTAAAGAGGACAGTAAGTATACAGAGAATTAACCTATTAGAAAATATAGTCATTCATTTATATATATATGATTTTGTTTTTATAGTTCTACATAATTTTGTGAGTGATATTGCTTTTATTTAACACTTCAATATGCAAGAAATTCATATTGAGTAACTTACAGTGTGGACACAACTTACTTAGTCCATTTTAGTTTCTCCGCCAACATGAATAGTTCCTTACGAAGCCACAGGAAATTACACCATTGCACTTTTCTGAGCAACACGCAGTTACATTTCTGGATGAATTAGTGTTTTTGAACTAGTTGGGTGAGTGAATTATTATGAAACTAGTCAATGACTGCCACTCGGCCAATCAAATTTAGGGAATCACACTAATAATCTCTCTTCAGTTCCAGAAGCAGTAGATGTTTGGTTTCAGTATTTTGAACAAAAAGCATATGTTCTGTGGAAGGTAAGTGCAGTTTACAGGATTTGGCTCTGTTGTCTTTAGCTTTAGCTCTGCATTTTTCCATACAATCAAACAAATAAAAATATTTTTCATGTTTTAAAGCCTCTAACTCAACAACAAAGCCATGGGATGATTACGCAATATAACCTTACTAAAGGCAACAGGAGCGAAATCATTGACGTAACACCAAAAACGCAGCTGTGCTACAATATCATTCCTGGAAATGAAAGAAGTGATAAAAAAATCACAGTCTCAGCAAAAAACTCCGCTGGACTTTCTCCTCCTTCTACTATCATTGTCCCCGGTTATCCTGGTGAGCATTCAAAGTACATTCAAAATACTTTTTTAATGGGTTGAAAAGGCTATGTTTAAAATAATGAAGTTTTTTACATACTCTTCACAGACAACGAAGTCAATATAAGCCAAATCAATAATAGCACTGGTGGCTTTGAAATGGCTTGGGACAGATACCTTTATTCCACTTGTGGCTATGTTGTTGAATGGTTTCCAACCAACGAGACACAATGTGCTGTAGAATGGAAGAAGATCCCAGAATGTGATCATGCCGCCTCTTGCACCTGGAAACAGTATGGTCAGTTGGGAACATAAAGAGGAGTAATTTGTCTCACTCCTGAGCTGTTGTTGTTTTGATACAGAATTTGTGCACATTTGTAATTGTTCATCAATGATAAAGAGCTGTAACCTTGTGGCTATGTTCAGAAAAACAGCTTCAATTAGATTTGTTGGTGTTGGTGAACAAATTATTTCAGTCATTCTATCTTTCGCAGGTATTTTTGAGGCTGGAGTGAAATATACCGTCTCGGTCTATGCCTGCATTGATGATAAACCAATGCTTCTGCAGAGGAGTGAGGGATATGCTATACAGCAACGTAAGCATTCTGTATTTAATAACGTGTGATGGATTGATTGCTCTTAAAAATAAAGGTTCCAAAAGGGGGTTTTCGCATCAATGCTACATAGAAGAACAATATTTGGTTCCCTTAAGAAGAACCCGTTTCTTCTTATTGTGAACAACGTTTTAAAAATCTAAAGAACCTTCTGTGGAATGGAAAGGTTCCATGGATGTTAAAGTTTCTTTAAGGTAGCCTACCATAGATGCCAATAAATAACCTGTATTTTCAAGAGCGTAGTTTTAAAATGCAGGAAATGTTATTTAGGTCTGTGCAACCTAAATGTTTATTGTAGTTTTGCTGACATTTGTTTCATGTTTACCTCACATTGTCTCTCTTATTGTCCTTTCTGATATCTGTTCTCAGGACCATCGGGGACAGTTCAGAATTTGAGAGGTAAACGGAATGGCAGAGACCTTGAACTTTCCTGGGACGAAGTGCCCTTACAACAGCAAAACGGCTTCATAAAGGCCTACAGAGTCAGAACGTTTCATCATGAATCCAAAACACTTGCTGACACATTAATGACAAGGGGTGGGTTCGCTCCCTAATAAGCATCCACTTTGTGCCCCCCCCCTTAAAAGACGATTGTACATTACAAATGAACATACTTTGTTTTTCCATTTTAGAGCTTAAAGTTGATTTGACCTTAGATCCAGGCTCCTACACCTTCAATGTTAGTGCCTTTACATCTGGAGGAGAAGGTGATAACGCCACATTCAGATCGAACATCGAAAAAAACAGTATGGCTGAAAACATTTAATCGTACAATATAATTGAAACCATTGATGATTGAACTATTTTATTTTATGTTTAGTAAGCATTGTGTTCAATGTGACATAGTTGAGCAGATGATTGCAGGCACTGTTGTGGGTTTCAGTGGAGCTACTCTTTTCTTCATTATCATCACAGTCCTTTGCTACAGGAAGAGGCAATGGTATGGAAGATTCTCCAGCATCACGTCATACATGTATTTCAAAAACACAGTATTTTCTATTGATTTTTCAATTTTTCAGCTGCAATTAAAATCTTAAAAATCCTTCAGGTTAAAGAAATTATTGTATCCAGATATTCCTGAACCAAAACTTGCAGGGAAATGGAATTCAAAGGTGAGCCATGATTATAATTTATAATATTTATTATTATGATCTGCATGTGACCTGCAATACAAACACTTTTTTGTGGTACATTATTGGCTTAATTTATAGGCTAAATAATAATCCAAAATTGTAATGTCATTTTTGCTTACTTTTATATGAAAAGCAGTTTCAGTATTGCTTGGCCACTTGATCCTTATCTGTGGCACACCAGTTAAAAATCATTGTCCTAAGACTTTTAACAAATGTTTGCTGTTTGCAGGGCTTCTACTGTCCCCAGATGACTCAATGTGAGATCCAAGAAGTCCACAATTCAGAGCATCCTGCGACAGCGGAAAGTCTGCATGGCCTTGACCTCATCCGCTCCAACTCCACATTGTTTCCTGCACAACATTCCAACTGGAATATGTCTAAATCTCCACTTCTCTATCCTCCTGTATGGCCCTGTAATGAGAAACTTACCTCAATTGTTGAAAACCCTTCCTATAATATGTTCATTCCAGAACCAGTCGATGTTGCCCAGGTATCTGAGCTTACTCTGGAAATGGAGGATAGTTACGTCCCAGTTCCTAACTGTGTTCAGAAAAATGGTGTTGTTAAAGACACCTCAGGCTACAATCCCCAATCCGCATTGCCTACAAATACAATAAACCTCAGTGTTGTGCTATAATGCACACCATGCATTCAGATAATTATGCCTAAGTAAATGCCAGTTAATTGATGTTATATATATTGTACATATATACATGTATGTTTTCTCAACACTGTCTCTAAAATTAGTAGTGAAAATGCATTTCTTTTAAGTACTGTGATGAAATAAAGCTGTGACCTTCTTTAGAACTGCCTGTAAATTTGCATTGTATTTCACTATAGAATTTATCACTATATTACACACTCTTTTAATGAATATGTGTGACCCCTTTGAATTTAACCCGTGACCTTGATGTTTTTAGAGTTATGCTCCAATAGAGTAATAGTTCCCTCTTGTGGACTGAAGACTATCAGTTTAAATTTGAGTTTGCTTTTATTTATATGACAAATATTTGACAATGAGAGGGTTATGGGACAATGAGTTATTTGTTTTTCCATCAAATAACTCATAATGAAAGTAATGCAGCTTTACACAAATTGATGATAATAAGTATTGGGGGAAAGTAATAAGTAATTAGGAAGAACAATAGCAAAACTGGGATTGAAACACAGGCCATATTTGTGCCAAAACACTTTTTTTAATGTATTAAATATAGCACACAAGAATAAATTAACAACACACTTATTCGTTTAATTATCAAGACAAAGTACAATGGGAAGCAATTACATTATTAAAGGTAAGAGAAACAACAAGGTATATTAATCTAACAGAAGAAAAAATAAAGGGGGAGAGGGAGAGCTTTGGTACACAAACAATAATGAAAATATATTAAGAAAGAATGTCAAACATGGTAAATATGTTTATCGTTATTATTATAGGCCTATATTGTTTTCTTATTAATATACGTTGAAATTGTTCCAAAATACAAACGTATTTCTTGCTTAAAGAAAGTGTGGTTTACATTTTGTTTATTGACTGCAGAAACTTTTTTTTTGTCATTAATGTAAAAAGCAAAAAGAATATTTCCATAAGATAAAGAAAAGTCAGATAAAACATTCTTGCTCCAAAAAGACTGAACAAAAGGACAGTCCCAAAGCTCCACAAAAAGAACAGGATGTAAATGTTTTTTTTTTTTTTTTATGTTTTTTTTTTATGTTTGACAGTTGTTTTTGTTTTTTATGTTTATAACATTTATTTTATGGGCGTTAAGAGTTATCC
This sequence comes from Gila orcuttii, assembly GCA_026230005.1. Classification (NCBI taxonomy): domain Eukaryota; kingdom Metazoa; phylum Chordata; class Actinopteri; order Cypriniformes; family Leuciscidae; genus Gila; species Gila orcuttii. The sequence continues at coordinate 31,861,254 of JAPDVR010000014.1, forward strand.
GAAGGCGTTGCCAAAATGAAACGTTTCCTTTTTGATTGACAAGCAGAACACCCAATAGAATATCAACTTTTATACAAGTTGACCAATGTAAACAGTTGTGGGCGGGAGTTTTAAATTCCCGGTCATTGAGCCGCTGTTTTCAGTTGTTCGAGGCGAGCTTTCAGCTCACTAACGAGTCAACGACCTGTTTTCTGAACATGCGCTAGCTAAATTAGCATAGAACATATATTAATCTGCTTTCAGTTTTTCCCATTCATTTCATCGACGTTATAAATGTAGGTTTTTAATCGTATAGCTCGTCCCTGCTTAAAGCATTTCCACCAATAACGGGTATGTTGCTAACGTGCTAGTTGTGTGTGGACTAAGATGCATCTATCGTAACATGAACTTATGCACATTTATCATCCTCTGTAGTCGCATGTTCTCCTGTAGCCTCCAAATCATTACGTATAATGACTTTATTATTCCTGCGATTGATTTATAGTGTTATTATGGTGCGACTAGCCCTACGTTGGTAGTATTTTGGCAAATCTTTAGGGTTAGCAAGTCCGTCATTTTCAACTGACATGCTGAGTTGTTTATTAGTTTGCAACTTATGTTGCAAATTAATTAATGAATAAATGAGATTACAACCTCTATTTATCTAAGATACAAAGAAATTCAGTAAAGTGTAAAGATATAAGGGTGTCATTCATTGAAATGTTTCATGACCTAAATCCTGCCTGTAATGGCAGTGATGAAGTTGACATTTGTAATGGACAGGTCGGTGTGTATTTGACATTAACAGCACTAATATGAAGAATACTGACAATCTTAATGAAAACTGCATGGTTATAATGAATGTTTTCGTATAATAAGACAACATATATTTCTATCTGTAACTGTAATCAAGAAATTCGGATCAGAGCATTATTATGAACTGCAATGACCATGTGCAATGATTCCTTTAGGCTGTCAGTGGCACGCAATGGAGGTTGGCAGTGGCACAGTTGTGCAGGACGAAATGAAATTTCGGGGGGCTGAATTTGCTGTCAAGGTTGAGTTGGCGGAGCGGTTACTTATCGAGATTTCAGATGTTGTTACAGCGGACCAGTGGAGAGGAGAGTTCGATCCTGCCTGTAAGTTAAGCTTTTAAATCTGACATTAAATCTGTTTGTTTGCTTGAAATTTTGGTTTATATCATTTTACATTCTTTTTTCTATAATTAGATATTGAGGATCTAACCCGGAAAACTGGGAATTTTAAACAGTTTCCAGTATTCTGTAGTATGCTTGAGTCTGCCGTCAACAAGGTGGGTCCATAAAAATGCCAAAAAAAAAAAAAAAATCATATTTACTGTAATGGTGTCTTAATTCGTAATGCTTGTCATGACAGTAAATGCACTAACCCCCCCCCCCCCCCCCCCACACACACACACCCCTCTCATAAAAAAAAAAAAAATATATATATATTATATATATTTTTATTTTTTTAGCTTCTGGTGTGCTGTGCTTGTTTGTAGGGCTGCACGATTTGGCCAATTTTTTTTTTGATTATATATCAATATGAATAAAATAGTTATTACTATTTAGTAGTAATAGTAGTTACTGATAAACTACTAAATAAAAATACTAAACAAAATACAAAACATTACTAATTTAATATTTTTACTCTAAAGCAAAACAAAAATAATTTTATGAAGATAATATAATTTCATTTTACAGCTCAACTGTCTTAATTTCTTCATCTTCCATTTACACAGAACACGTTTTTGAGGTTAAAAACATGAGACTTTTTTTGGTTAACTTGGATAACTTGAGCGCCATGTTTTTGGAACGCTGCGTCATGCATGATGCACTGCAAAACGCTGGACACGTCCGTCTAGTACGTGTTTACATCTGTACAGTAGCCATTCTGTGTGGCCCCTTAAGCTTTTTTTTTTTTTTTTAAATGCAGTAAGCAAACAGTTGGTTCTCATTACAAGTTTGGGAAGATAGTTGGTGTATGTTCCGTTCCCAAATGTGTTATAAGCCACTCAAAAGTAGACCAGATGTAGAGATGGCTTTGTGTGGAGCAGAATTTACTGTGAACTGAGCTGCTCTGAGACACTGGAAACACTCATTCATGAGCTGGTTGCATGATGAACAGTGCTACTGTTCACTCTGAAACATGCTGCACAAATATTTATGAAATTAAATCACAGGCTTTGCCATTTTATATCACATCATGCCACAGTTTTGTTTAGATTTCAATTAATGTGCCACCCTACTATGCACTTATTTAATTATTGGCAACAGAAAACAATGGCTTTGAAATGACTAAAAATAAATCTAATTTGCTTTAATTATCTTTTGCAGTCCAGTGAATCAGTAGCCCTTGACCTCTTGACCTATTCCGACCTTGAGCTTTTACGGAACAGAAAGGCAGGAGTAGTTGGCCGACCTCGTGCTCAGCCGCAGTCTCCTGCTCTCAGTGCAAAACGATACCTCATCCTCATCTACACTGTGGAGTTTGACAGGTCTGTTTAGTTTAATTACTCAGTCTACTTTGATCACTTTTAAAACAGCATTTTTCAATTAATTTCTTTTTGTTTAGGATACACTATCCTCTTCCACTTCCATATCTTGGCAAACCTGATCCTGCAGAGCTTCAGAAAGAGATAAGAACTCTGAGGGCCGAGTTGAAAACACTGGGACTGAGAGGAGACCACAAAGTATCAGACCAAGAAACACGCAGGCTCCGTGCAGAGTCAGTTATTTATTTATGCATTATGTAATTAAAAACCCCTTGCGCACCTGGGTAGTTGCGGGCAGGTGCACAGGACAAAGTCAGCACAATATAAGATAAAATTCCTGTACACTGTTGTAGCTTGTAAATCTTTTAGTTAAAGACCTGAAAGTGGTAGTTCAGTCGTGACAACTCTCGGAGTGGATACATTTCAACCAGCATTTATTGGCATGGGGCATGAAATGTACATAGGCTTGATTTTGGCGGACAAGATCTGCTACGCTGGTGCTGCTGAGAAAATACAATACTTTGTTCGGCTTAGTTAAAAACATACAAAGGAAAGGCTGCTGCAATGGTAGAAGCTCCATAGCGGATCTCTACAGGTGGTGCTGGGGAGGAGGAAGGATAACTGAAGCTTTCATAATCGTGCAACTTTTGCAGGCTAGGGTACGATATATATGGTCACCTGGATTTGTAAGTACTTGTGATTGGCTGGTGCCACGGCGTTGGAAGAACCAATCAACGTTCAGTTAAGAGTTTCATGCCTGAACTATGTATTTCACTCAAAAATTTAAATTCTCTCAGCATTTAATCACCCTCATGTGTTTTCAAAGCTGTAATAATATTTTAAAGAATGTTGGTTACCAAACCACTTTGGTTACCTTTGATTTCGATTATATGGACAAAAACAAGTAAATCTTCTGTTTTCCACAGAAGAAATAAAAGCATACAGGTTTGAATTAACATGCGATTGAGTAGATGATTATTGATGATATTTTTTGCTTTTAAATGATTGTCACAAATAAAAAAATATCTAAAAAAAAAACACTACATTTTGAACTACATTTCAAAACGTTCAGTTCAGTAAAATACTCGGAAACCAAAAACAATAAAAATCTCTGTAATTTTGGATTTTATGTTTCAGTTAAACTAAGGTTTCTTAATTTAAAATCACAACCAAAAAAAAAAGTATTTCAACATTTTACCCTCTAAGTGTAAAAACTGAATGTTGTGCTTACGCTTCTTTTTCTCTCATGTTTTATGTGGTTTATGTTTTATCAGGTTGGCTTTAGTCAGAGACGAAAAGGAGGCCTTGGCCAAGGCTTTGGACCGTCTACAGATGGCAGGGGCCGGCTCTACTCCCGGGGCTCGTGGGTTCAGAGAGGCAGTGCACAGTCTGGAGGAACAGCTGCTGAAGGAAAGAGCAAAAAGTCAACGGTCTGCAAGCAAGAGGAGCCAGGAACAACGCCTCCTACTGGAACAGGTGTGTCTAATGAGATTATTGTGGTTGTATGCTAATGAGACAAGCTGACAATATGAAACACTCATGCAAAGTCATTAGCACCCACTTGTATATTCTAATTCATTTTCGTTGGTAGTTGGAGGAACTCAGGGCTTCCGAACGGTCTCTTCGGATACGTGTTAAAAGTTTGACAACTGAGTTGGCCTTGTTACGACATGGGTAAGCTTAACCAATTGCCATCTGTGCCCTTTTTATTGCATATATTTTATTATTATTTTATGTTTTGGGGCACCTGTTAATCGTCTCATTCTTCCTATTTTGACAGACGGGCGACTCCAGTGATGTCTGGTCGAAGTGGGCTCAGGTGTGATGGGGAGATTCATCGGTCTTCATCCAGAGAGCGCAGTTTGACCCGTGTAGGGTTAAGAGCGCGCTCAGGGTCGAGGGAGAGGGTGGAGGACAGGGGTCGGAGGTCAGAGGAGAGAGTTAGGAGGGCAGACTCTTCAGGGGCTCGGAATTGTATCACAAGACCCTCACCATCTCCAACAGGTAAATTTGTAAAGATGGACAAAATATCCTTATGGTCAAAGACAGTCTAGAAACAAATGTAGAGGCCCTTATTAGGCCCTCTTTGATTCAAGTCTAGTTTTTTATTCCATGACAGGGTCGCGGGGGCCTCGGTTTGACCCTACAGCCTACATTCAGGACCGACAACGGCGCCAAAAAGAGTCCGATCTGAAGAAGTAAGACCCTTTCACCTTTTCATTTTAAAGTTTTTACTATCTTTTTGTTTTATTTGTTGTCTTTTTCCCTACAAGCATTGCCCTGTCTGTGAGCAGGAATATGGTTTACTTTAAAAGGTGAACCATAAACTCTTTTTGTCCCTTGCATGAATCCATTTTCTCAAATTGTTGATCCTCAGTCATAAATCTGGCACATCAATGCAAGAAAAAAAGTCTGTAGAATTTCATCAGAATCAGATCGGGCTGATAAGAAAATGAAAGTTATCTGGTTGAATTTTTTTGTTGGCAACTGAACCCGTTATCTATCTTTAAAGATATACATGAGGAGATTTTGTTTCCTACAGTCAGAGGAAGATTAGAAGGGACATGTTGGCTTCACCGTCTCTGATGGAAAGAGGGCGTTCACGCTCCAGAGAGCCCGTACCTCAGCTGATGCGAGCAGGAAGTGCTGGCAGGGGGAGGAGTGTGTCTGTGGAGAGCAGGAGGAGTCGGTGTTCTTCTGAAGGATCAGTAGCTGAGTTTGAAGAGCTTGCTAAGCCTCTAAATAGCAGGCAAGTCAATAAACAAAGCACGTTGCAAGTACATGTTGGCCAGGTTAAATGTGACGTCAGCGATCAGTTCAAACAAGGTGCAGAGAGGCCTACACTTGTATTGCATTTTTTCCAGTTGGCCTATAATATTAGTCAAGATTTCTTGTATATTATCTTCAAAATATAATTTTAAGTGACAATTTTCTACCCTCTAGAATATATATGCTGCGTTCCAGTCCAAAATTGTCATGCCCTTCACTCGCTAACTTCCCTCCATCTCGTTCACTCGGATGTGCGTCATTGCTTACGTTGCATGAGTGCCCACTACTGGCGGAAACTGCAATGGGCTGAACTGGAACGTCCTAAGCCCTTGATCACTTGGAATCAGCTATGGAGTTGATTTATTATTTTCATTTTTTTTCCCTTTAAGAATTTAATGCAGCATCCAAATGTATATAGATGTGTTTGGGTTGTCTTAAATAAATAAAATCATAATTAATATATCATATAGTTTTTTGGTGTGGTGGTGATTAGACGAGATCTGCGGTGATGTCACAATCGTGTTGCATTGTGATATATGGAACTGCCTGAAGTGTACATATGAAGTAGACTCGCTCCCTCGGTCAAAATCGAGGGAACGAGGGTCTGTCCATATAAACTTCCTTTGTCCACTTCACAAAGTGGAACGCACTTCAAAATGGCGGCAGGGATTCCCCCGAGGGGAAGTGCTTTGGGAAGTTCGCAAGTGTGTGTCTAAAAGTGGACTGGAACGCAGCATAAGTAATGAGTCAGTTAGGCTTTTTTGTGAAAAAATAAAATATTCAGCAAGGATTCATTAAATTGACAAAAGTGACAGTAAAAAGTTGTACATTGTCAATTTTTTTTTTTTAATAAATGCTGTTTTCTACTCAGAATTCTGCAAAAAATGTATCACAGTTCAAAAATATTAAGCAGCACTACTGTTTTCAACTGATAAAAAAGATAAATGTTTCTTGAGCAGCAAATCGGCATATTCGAATGATTTCTGAAGATCGTGTGACACTGAAGACTGGAGGAATGAGGCTGCTGAAAAAATAAAATAAAAAAATTTAAATGTAATAATATTTCACAATATTACAGTTTTTATGTATTTTTAATCAAATAAAGCGTAAGTTTACTTTAAAAAAGTCATAATGTATGATCATGATGAATGTATAATGAATGTATTATGTATAATGTCTGATATTATTGCTATTATTTTCTTTCTTTCTTTTTTTTGCAGAGGAAGAAAACTGGGGTATAATGGTCCAGCTGTGGTGAGTAACAATGTGAAATGTTTGTGTAAGTTTTTGTAAATATTAGACCTCAAATAATTCAAATTTTTGCATTGCATTGCTCCATCTAGTCCAGAGGAAGACACATAAACAAAAAACCAATGTGTAGCACCCCTGCACAAAGGATGAGAGCGGCAGGTACCAAATCATTTCCCCTTTCTTTTTCATGTATATGCATCTATAGCCAATAGTATGTATGTATGAATACATGTAAGGCATTTATATTTTTCCTACTCAGACACTTCTATTGACACGGGTGCTGACTTGTCAGAGATTGACGCTCGACTCCAAGCCCTGCAGGACTACATGCGGGACCTTGACACAGGACACTAACTAATCCCAGTGGATTCAGATGTCAATCTAGGGATTTTGCACAAAGACTGAGACTCAAAAACTTGGACAATCATTTATTTGAAACACTGTTTGGTTAATTCCTGATGTAGCTTTTGGGCTTGACTCAAAATGCAGTTACACTGGCTTTGTCAAGGGGGTTCTTGAGACTGCTGCCATATCAGACTTGTCCAAAAGTATGACCTCAGGATATACTGTTTTTTTAAAACACATTCCTGTGTACATTTTATGAATTAGTGTTTGTTGACCATTGTTGTTTTTTATATGATTAGTGTGTATGTTTTTATGTCTGTTTTAGATACTTTCACATTTTGTTTTTGTGAGATTCTGACAAACAAAGCTTTTTATATATAAAATGATTTTGCAGTTTGTCTATTCTTGCGAGACACTCTGGAATTATATCTTGCACATTAGAGCACAACAGAATGCAATATCCATTTTATTAATATTACATATATATTTCAGTTATTGTTCCCATAACTAATGCATGGCATGGCGCTAGCAACACCAAGGTTATAGGTTTGATTCCAAGGAAACGCATATAGTGATAAAATGTATGTCTTGAGGTACGTTGCTTTAGATAAGCATCTGCCAAATGCATAAATGTAAAGATGTACATGCAGCAGATATTTTGTCTTTTGGCCCTCTAACATGTTTGCTTCAATTGTGGCCATTTTTGCCATTTCTCCCAAAGTCATATTTTTAATGTGATTCCATCAAAATCTTGTATGTGGAATAACAAAAACATTAAATTTGTCTTTAGATGTGATCATGAGGCCAGAATTTTTAAACCTTTCTTGATATAATAAAATGGCATGGTTGTCTCGTCTACAGTCAGATTAACATCTGCTATGATTAACAGTCAATTTAAGCAGGTATAAAAGCTGTCATGAATAAAGGCACAGCTAAACTAAGTATTTAGGGGCATTGTGCTTCAGTCTGACTCAAATGAGTTAGTTCAGGAATCATACTTGTATTCTCATAAATGCAGAGAGTAGAACTTGAGTGTACAGTATGTCAAGATTGTCATTGAATTGGTCTGTTCTTCACACAGTTGACTCCAGAATACTGGACAACTGAGTTTTGCATCCTTTTTGAAGCTTGACATACTCAAACATCCTTAAAAAAAAGTTGATTTGAATGAACCGTCCCTTATTCTACTGCAAACGTGTCTTTCTTAAAAACATTGTTAAACTGTTTTAAATGCCTTTTAATTTGACCAGAAACAAACCGTTTCATCCTGTACTGTGGACGTTACCTACCGCAGGCTAGGTGGCGCTGTAAATCTGATTGAATGTTTTTTTGCTCTGTTGCTTTAAAGAAAAGAGGGCGGGGCAAAGCAGTGCAGTTTGTTTAAGCGACGATTTGAGCATGAGCAAATAATACTTTGACACTGTCGCTGAATACGCCTCAACGTTGTGTGTACGTTAATACTTGTGTGTTCTTTAAATCTTTCACGTTATTATTAGTATAATTCATTTTCAGAGAATGTGATCACAGCCATTCAACGTTGATAGTGGCCCAATATTGCTTTTATTGTGCAGCTACGCGACGCGTCACACGCATAAAAGGTGCGGCAGTGCCAGTCAGCGCGAGCCGGTTACGCGTAGGGTTCGGCCCTAATCTGGATAAACCCATCACCAACAACCTCAATGATCTTGTAGATCAGAAGTAGCGTGATGACTAAAACGCCCGATACCCCGGCACCCTGTGCGGTTATGGGTGACGTCCACCACAGCCACCCAGAGGAGGAGCCCATGGAGCAGCTCTCCAGACGCTCTTGTGTTACTGTTCCTGAGCTGGTTGTAACCTGCGAATGTGACCAGAGCCCCCGCGGACCCTGCTCAGGCTCACATCAGCCCGACGAGGAGTCCATCTGCTCGGACAGCGGGCTCAGCGGCTCTCCCGCCTCGTCCCTGGCGCTGAGAAAGCTGTCCAACTCTTCCTCCACCGGCCTCTCGCCAGCTTCGTCTTTTGAGGAATGCGAAGAGGATTTAATGGGTTACAGTGACTATAATCAGTCCCCAGGTGAACCGCTCACGGTAAGAATCCGTTTTTACTCTTTTCGTTATATAATATATGTATTAGCCTACTTATTTCTTATAGTTACTGCTATGCCAATACACAAAATATTCCATTGTTACTGACAAAACTGGCAGAGGTGTAAGTATATGAGTACTTAATTACTATGCTTGAGTATTATTTTGGCTATGTAACTTACTTTACTAGAGTTCTGTTCCCTTTCGAGAGGTCTCTCCTATTGCGTAAGTAGATTACGCTATGGGAAAACTCCTTTTCTCGAGAATATTGAAGTCTTTATGTAAAACGCATTGCAGCTGCACAGCTGGCAGCAATGAACGAAGGAGCTCGGTCATTGGTTTTGCTGCGGCAACTTGGTCGAACCAATGACGGGGCGACTCTGAATGCGCGACCAATGAGCGCGCTTCGCGCCCGCGCGCGTCAGAGCCCGCCAAGATGGGCGTGGCCAAGCTATATATTGGGCGCCACGTCATGAGAGTTCTTTAGATTTAATCTCCTTCAGCGAACACCTTCTTCGCTGGATCCTCCGGATTATTGAAAGCCTTCGCCGCCGTGGAAAAGCATACCAGCGGGATTGCTACGAGGACGTCGGCACCTTCAGCCGCCTTCGAACACCATCCTACTGAGCCATCCGGCGCGCCACACACGCAAGTATTTTACATCTGTTCGCCCCGCGACATTTGTAAAAGAGCAATTTTTCTGAGGCGTTGTTTCAAATGCCTTCCTGCACGTCGTGCAGAGACCTTCTCCCGGACGGGGATCGTCACATCATCTGCGCTCGCTGCCTGGGCCGGAACCACGCAGAAGCTGCTTTGACCAAGGGCGGATGCCCGGAATGTGACGACCTGGGTCTCTCCACACTGCTGGCTCGCTTCGCCGCTTTCGCCGCGAGCGAGCCCATCGCCGCCACCCCTCTGTTTGAGCCGCGCTTTAAAAAAAAAAAAAGCGCCGCTCACAGAGGCTTCCTGAACCTGAGCTCAGTGACGTCACGCCGAGCCAGTCTCCGCGTGCTTCACCGCCGCTCTTGCCTTCCCCACCGCCGGTTCAGTTCACTCAGCCGGACCCACACCCCTCTAGCAGAGCGGTGGGCCTTGTGACTTTCGGCGCGTCCGAGGACGACGGGGGAGTGGATGACAGCCTGTCCATCGATGCTGCATCTGACGACTGGCCGGGCTCCACTTTCGACCCCGCCCCGTCGACGCTAGCTAGCACGAGTGCGGGCTCCACCATGGATACGGAGATTATCCGCATCCTCTCGAAGGCCGTGGAGGACCTCGGGCTCGATTGGTGTTCTCCGCCAAGTCATGGAAAGCCCCCCACTCTGCGCGCCTAAAGCCTTCTTTTTCTTCTTCGCTCTCCTCAGTGGACGGCGCGAAGGAAAGAGGCTACGAGGGAACGCCGCCCCTCGAGGAGCCAAAGCTTCCCACCCCTCGAAGCCCTGCCGCACTACCTCTGCTCTCGCCGGTCGCGCCTACGCCGCCGCCGGCCAAGCTGCATCAGCGCTTCACTCAATGGCGGTACTTCAAGTGTTCCAAGCCAAGCTTCTCCGCTCTATGGACGAGTCTGGCCCCGAACCTGAAGCCTTCAGGGACCTACGCAGCGCAACTGATATAGCTCTGCGAGCCACAAAGGCCACCGCCCAGTCTATTGGCCATGCTATGGCTAATTTGACTGTTCTCGAGCGCTATCTGTGGCTGACTCTGACTGAGATGAAGGACGCGGATAAGGCGCCATTTCTCGACGCGCCTATCTCCACCAGCGGGCTGTTTGGACCGGCGGTTAAAGGTTTCGCCGAACGCTTCACTGAGGCCCAGAACGCTTCACAAGCTATGCGTCATTTCCTGCCAAAGCGCTCCAGCTCATCGCAGAGCAGACAGAGACCGCCGCAGCGGGCTAGAACAGCTCCCACCGCCTCTCAGCCCGCGCCTCAGGCTGACGCACGACACCACTCGCGCTCTCAAAAGCCGTCCTAGCCACAGAAATAAGAAGAGAGAGTGCGTGTCTCGCAAAAGCCGGACCACTCTCTCTGCAAAAGCTCAAACATTACCCAGTCCCCTTACAGGCGGCTGGATATGTCCATACAGCAGTCAATGGGCCAGTCACAGAGCTCGCTCATCTGCAAACAGACGCCGTTTTTACGGCGACGCACAGAAAACACAAAAAAATAGTCTTTTTCTGCCTGCGTCACTAAGGGTTAACATGTCCACAAAGTGTGCATTCCCAGATACTGTCAAAACAGTGCCAAATTCATTCCCAGCTCAGGCTGCGCTTCCCATGAATGTAGATCACGTGCCTACGGTCATGTACGCACCACTACACACAAGCACTGTTCACACAGTTATAAATTCATCCCCAGTAAAAGCGGGAAACATTATAAAGGTGACGCGTGTGCCTAACACTGTTTATGCACCCCCACTTATAAACACTGTCCTTACAGTGTCAAACACAACCTCAGCTCAGGCTGCGAGTTTTACAAACACAGCGCGCGCTGTTGTAATCACACACGCGCCCATTCACTCAGCTGCTCAGCGCGCGCCCGCGCCTCTGAGAGCTACGAGCTCAGGCGATACGCTGGCCAGGTCCCTACGTCACAGTGGCCCGCCCCTAGCCTGTATTCAGCCCATATCTGTACACGCAGCGGCATGGGAAAACATTCCAGATATGCCGAAATGGGTATTGAATATAGTAAAGCACGGATACTCGCTCCAGTTCGCTCGCAGACCACCACGTTTTACGACTGTGGTCGAGACGAAAGTGAGAAAGGAGTGTTCACATGTTCTACGCACCGAGGTGCGCAAACTAATAGAAAAGGGCGCTGTGGAAACTGTTTTCCCCCTCTCTGAGCGGGACAGGTTTTTACAGCCGCTATTTTCTCGTCCCGAAAAAGGATGGCGGTCTCCGCCCCATCCTAGATCTCAGACACCTGAACAAAGCACTAATGATTCGCTCGTTCAGAATGTTAACAACCAAGCATATCCTCGCGCAAGTACGCCCAGGAGATTGGTTTCTCTCAGTGGATCTGAAAGATGCTTACTTTCACATTCCAATAACGCCTCATCACAGGCCGTTTCTGAGATTCGCTTTCGAGGGACAGTCATAGCAGTACACAGTACTTCCGTTCGGCCTGTCCCTGGCTCCCCGTACATTCACGAAATGTATGGATGCAGCACTTTCCCCCCTAAGACGAAGGGGAGTGCGAATAGTGAATTATCTCGATCACGATTGGCTGGGTCTAGCACAATCAGAGAGTCAGTTAATAACACACAGATCTTGGATTATCAGCCATTTAGAATGCCTGGGTCTAAGAATCAATTTTGCAAAAAGCATACTATCTCCCAGCCAGAGGATTTCTTTCCTGGGAATAGTTCTAGACTCGATGCAAATGACAGCGCGTCTCTCATCAGAGCGCGCGCTTACCATCCGGCGCCTTGCAACATCATTCAGGGCGGGCGCGCGCGCCCCCGTCAAACGGTTTCAGAGGATGCTCGGTCTCATGGCCTCAGCATCGGCCGTACTCCAGCTAGGATTGTTGCATATGCGCCCTATCCAATGCTGGCTCAAAGAGCCGCGTCCCTACTCACACGTGGCGTTCGGGCCACTTTTTAATCAGAGCGAACCACGGCTGTATAAAAGCCCTGACGCACTGGAAAGCCGCCGACTGGTACTAGTCAGGCGTGAGTCTGGGTGTGAACACAAGGAGAAAGATGATAACGACAGATGCCTCCAAAATAGGTTGGCGGGCCCTTTACAAGGGCAGGCCTGTCTCCGGCTTTTGGTCAAACCCGGAGAAGCGCCTACACATAAACTGTCTGGAAATGAAAGCGGTCGCTTTGGCTCTCAGAGCCCTGCTCCCACATTTAAAAAAAAAAAAAAAAAACGAACACGTCCTGGTCCGAACGGACAACATGACGGTAGTGTCGTACATAACTCGCCAGGGTGGACTCAGGTCGAGCTCCATGCATTCAATGGCCAGGAGACCCATTTTATGGTCCCAGCACAACTTGCGCTCGCTGAGAGCAGCGCATGTGCCAGGCGCCCTGAACCAGGGGGCAGACATGCTATCCAGAGACAAGATTCTCCCAGGAGAATGGGCTCTCAACCCGCTGACGATTCAGTGGTTATGGAAAACCTTTGGCAAAGCGGAGATCGACCTCTTCGCCTCCAAGGAGAACGCGCACTGCTCTTTTTTCTTCACGAAAAGCACGGACGCGCTCGCCCAGAGCTGGCCGAGCCGCCCCTTATATGCCTTTCCCCCGATCGCGATGCTGCCACAGGTCATCAGTCGGGTCAGAGAGGAGAAAAACGCAGTGCTGCTGATAGCCCCACTCTGGAAGAACCAAACATGGTTTCCAGATCTGATGCAAATGCCATCTGCACCACGGCCGATTCCACTGAGGCCAGACCTCCTCAGTCAGGCCAGCGGGATGATATTTCATCCCCGCCCCGATCTGTGGGCCCTTCATGCATGGCCCCTCAACGGGTTCCCAGGAACCTCGCGAGCGGAGCACTAAAAACCATCGCTGAGGCACGGGCGCCCTCCACGAGACGCTTATATGCCCAGAAATGAAAGTGTTCAGTGACTGGTGTAATGCCAAGGGCCTGAACCCTGAGACATGCGAGATTACGAATGTACTCGTTTTTCTACAAGGGCTTCTGGAGGCGGGCCGCACCCCCTCCACGCTCGCCAAGTATATGTGGCGACCATCACAGCGTCACACGACCCTGTAATGGAACGTCCATTGGGAAGAAACGACCTAATTATTCGTTTCCTAAAGGGCGCTAGGAGGATGAACCCTTCACGCCCCCCCCTCAGTGCCGATCTGGGACCTAGCTACTGTCCTAGACGCTCTTAAAGGGCCCCCGTTCGAACCACTTCGAACCGTGCACCTTAAACAGCTCTCGCTCAAGACTGCGCTCTTGCTGGCACTCGCCTCGGTCAAGAGAGTGGGCGACCTGCACGCGCTTTCGACAAGCGCTGCCTGCCTAGAATTCAGTCCTAACGACTGCAGGGTCGTTCTTAGGCCGAAACAGGGGTATATTCCTAAAGTGCTCACCACTCCCTTCAGAGAACAGGTTATCTCCCTAACTGCGCTTTCGTCTCCAGCAGATGAACACGACGCTAATCTACTCTGCCCCGTTAGGGCTCTCAGAGTGTATTTGGAGCGTTCTGCCCTATTCAGACAGACAGAACAACTGTTTGTATGCTTTGGCGACCGTACGAAAGGTTCCGCCGTTTCAAAGCAGAGAATCTCTCACTGGATAGTTGAAGCTATAGCGCTGGCTTACGAAGCTAAGGGACTTCAATGCCCCTGGGGAGTCAAAGCACACTCCACCAGGAGTGTGGCTTCTTCCTGGGCATGGTCGAGCGGGATACCGATCGAGGATATTTGTGCGGCGGCAGGCTGGGCCTCACCGTCCACATTTATCAGGTTCTACAACCTACAGGTCCCGACATTACATTCCAATGTGCTATCAGCATGATGCTAGTTGAACTGCGAGTTTGCATCTAGATTATGTATGTGCTTGTGTCACACTGAGCGCCTTCTGGCCGCTCTGTATTTTTTCCCACATATAAAGCTCGCCTCTGCCGGCTAGTTGGATGATAACTTTGCTTTTTAGCTCAGGCACCTGCCTCTGGCTATCATAAGGCGAAGTTCAGCACGCACGGCGTTTTGCATGGTGTTCCCATAGCGTAAGCTACTTACGCAATAGGAGAGACCTCTCGAAAGGGAACGACTCGGTTACTAACGTAACCTTGGTTCCCTGTGAGGAGGGAACGAGTATTGCGTAAGCTGCCATGCTTGTGCTTGGTTAGTTCGCTTCAGTCGTTTTAACCTAAAGAACTCTCATGACGGGGCGCCCAATATATAGCTTGGCCACGCCCATCTTGGCGGGCTCTGACGCGCGCGGGCGCGAAGCGCGCTCATTGGTCGCGCATTCAGAGTCGCCCCGTCATTGGTTCAAGCAAGTTGCCGCAGCACAGCCAATGACCGAGCTCCTTCGTTCATTGCTGTCAGCTGTGCAGCTGCAATCCGTTTTACATAAAGACTTCAATATTCTCGAGAAAAGGAGTTTTCCCATAGCGTAAGCTACTTACGTAATACTCGTTCCCTCCTCTCAGGGAACCGAGGTTACGTTAGTAACCGAGTCGTTTTCTGCTTACTCTTTACAAGGGGACAAAATGTTTATTACTTCACTACAATTTCATGGAAACTTTAAAGTACATAGTAGGTACATTATGCCATCAGGACTTAAATGTTTCCTCACTGATTTCAAAATAAAAAAAATAGTATTTTTCTTTATCCAAATGTGACTAACAAAACAATCAATCATCTCCATAAGTTTAACTTTCCTTTTATTTAAACAGCCTCTGGACTTTATTTGAGAGTAAATACTACTAATACCAGGGCAGTATTTATTTATTGTTTTGTAGATAATTCACCAAAAAATAAACATGTCATATTTTCCCTCTGTCAGTGAGAGAATAGTGATTTCTGACCGGTTTCTTTGCAAAGTTTTTGCATCAAAAATACAAAAATAAGAAAACCGTATCTGTCTCTTGTCAAAAGTCAATTTGAAAAGCTAAGAAATGTGTTTAACTTTGTACAATACTTGCTACTAGATACTGTAGGCTACTTCTCTGCTATCATGACACAACTGCAAACCATGGTAGTACCATGGTACTTTTTGTAATTGTAAAATGTTTCCAAAAAAAAAAAAATATATATTACTGTAAGTGTTATTTTATGAAACTATAGTTGTCATTGTAACTTTTTAAGTGCAGATGCATTGAATGCTAAGTGTGTGCACAGGTGTATGCTGCTGATCAAAATATGCAGTTGAGTAATTCTCATGATAACTCATTAACATTATGGGCTTCGGGTCATGAGATCATGGTTGTAAATGGAGGAAAAAATTCCATGTGTATTTTTTTTTTAAAGAAGCTATCTGTGTGACGGTAAATCAGCCACCATCATTATAATAATCACATGATAACAATAAATCAAATGTAAACTGTAAAGTGATATGTTAAGTCAACAAGGGTTATTCATCATTGCAACCATAAAGGTGTTTGAATATAATCTGGATTGTTCTGTTGTAGGAGCTCCAATCATTTTGATGATGATATTGAATGGGATTTGTTTTTATGGATCATGTGGGGGGGGGGAAGTGGCCCATTGAGAAACTCACTATAGTGAGTCAATGTTCTATTGAAACTGAACTTATAAGGTCAACAAATGATGCACCTCCAGCTCTGTATGGTGGGCCTCTCTTGCTTTGTTCTGGAGAATGTCATTCTCGTCTGACTGGTTTTCCACTAGCCGTGAGTGTTTGAGCTTGGAGAGCAGAGAGAACTGTACAGGTTAATTGGCTAAAAGGCTGACGCTTGGAGGATAGTTACACACGATAGAAAGATTTTCACATTGCCTACAGTCGTTACAGCGGCATAGGGTCTTGTATAGAGTAGGATAAAAAGATTGATGGCACATCAGCTCAAAGCGATCTTGTAGACGGTTTTCTGACAACATCAAAACGGCGGAGAGGAAGGAATCAACACATGAAGTCGGTCGGGAAGAGGTGTGTGTGAGCAGCAGAACTAAATGCTTAAGAGTCAATAATGTGACGCATACTTTTTATTTTTTTTGTGTTCAGATCTTTTATTTATTACAAATACGTCAAATCATTTCACACATTTATTTGAATACTCCTCTTGTATGATGGGCATGTTTTTAATGCTTTAATATTAATTTTATATTAATTCATATATGTTTTGGTGGTGATGTCAGAGTGATACAATTGTCCTGGAATCATGATAAAAAAAACATATTATTTTAAATGATAAGTTAATTATAAAAATTATTGAAAAGTTAGTAATAATAATCCTTTATTTTCCTTTCTAGTATTATTATTTTTTAATCAAATCTGCTATACTGCTTATTAATATTTGGAAAGCAAATTGTCTGCCACATTAAAATTATGAGAGACCAACAGCCAGGAAAAAGCAAAAACATTAAGAAACTTATTGATACTTTTAAGCAAAGTGTTTTCAAACTGGGGTCGCAAGGGAGTGTTTAAAAAAAAGATTAAAAAGTGTACAAATAACTCAAATTAAGATATATTTAAATAAATAAAATGTATTAAAATAGAGATAATAAATATATATAATATTAATTATATTAACATATTTAGTCCATGGCATCTAACAAATTAAAAACTTCAGATGTTTTTGTTTTTATGACAAGCAATGTTACTTTAGGTTTTGAAATGTCATGTGCTGTGTGAATCCACAAAAACTTAATGGTATTTATGAAATATTAATTCATGATATTTAAAAATGCTTTTTTTTTTTGCCTTAACTTTTTTTACATTTAATCACTGACATTCACTCGCATGTATTCAAATTGTAAAGAAAATATGCTATTCTTGTTGCCACTGTCCACACTGGCTCCTCCATTGTATCTGGCAGCATAACAAGTGCCGTCTGTAAATGTTTTATGAACATCCTTCTAAGATTAGCTATTTTTCTTAATCACAGCCTCTTGGTATTGCTTGATGACTTTTAGTTTCGAGATTGTCGTCAATGATTTGCCACATGGGGAAAAACTCGACCTATGGTTAATGGAGGAGACTGAGTTGCACGTTGGAGTCTGAGGTGGACTGAATGCACTCAGTGCCCCAGAGAGGCTCGCCATGTAATAAAAAGAGAACAGAAGGCAAGACGACAAAAGCCTCTACCAACTAATGACCCTTGTACAGAACCATTGCGTACTGCTCAGTCGAAGCCGTAGGGTGTTAACTGACATGTCAGTCCTATTTATGTTTGTTTCCATCTTATCTCTTCATTCAAAGGCTGATCTGTGGAAGAAGTCAAAGAGTATGGTGAACTGGTCTCTCACTCCAGTGGCGGTGAAAAAGCGCTCTCCTTGGGTACAGGTGGTCGGCCATGCAGGTTTGCTTGTTCATCTATGTTTATAAGTGTTTTTTGCCTATGTGTGTGTGTATATATATATATATATATATATATATATATATATATATATATATACAGGTCCTTCTAAAAAAATTAGCATATTGTGATAAAGTTCATTATTTTCCATAATATAATGATAAAAATTAAACTTTCATATATTTTATATTCATTGCACACCAACTGAAATATTTCAGGTCTCAGGCTAAACTCAAAAAATTAGCATATCATGAAAAGGTTCTCTAAACGAGATATTAACCTAATCATCTGAATCAACTAATTAACTCTAAACACCTGCAAAAGATTCCTGAGGCTTTTAAAAACTCCCAGCCTTTTTCATTACTCAAAACCGCAATCATGGGTAAGACTGCCGACCTGACTGCTGTCCAGAAGGCCATCATTGACACCCTCAAGCAAGAGGGTAAGACACAGAAAGAAATTTCTGAACAAATAGGCTGTTCCCAGAGTGCTGTATCAAGGCACCTCAGTGGGAAGTCTGTGGGAAGGAAAAAGTGTGGCAAAAAACGCTGCACAACGAGAAGAGGTGACCGGACCCTGAGGAAGATTGTGGAGAAGGACCGATTCCAGACCTTGGGGGACCTGCGGAAGCAGTGGACTGAGTCTGGAGTAGAAACATCCAGAGCCACCGTGCACAGGCGTGTGCAGGAAATGGGCTACAGGTGCCGCATTCCCCAGGTCAAGACACTTTTGAACCAGAAACAGCGGCAGAAGCACCTGAACTGGGCTACAGAGAAGCAGCACTGGACTGTTGCTCAGTGGTCCAAAGTACTTTTTTCGGATGAAAGCAAATTTTGCATGTCATTCGGAAATCAAAGTGCCAGAGTCTGGAGGAAGACTGGGGAGAAGGAAATGCCAAAATGCCTGAAGTCCAGTGTCAAGTACCCACAGTCAGTGATGGTTCGGGGTGCCATGTCAGCTGCTGGTGTTGGTCCACTGTGTTTTATCAAGGGGAGGGTCAATGCAGCTAGCTATCAGGAGATTTTGGAGCACTTCATGCTTCCATCTGATTTTATTTTTCAGCACGACCTGGCACCTGCTCACAGTGCCAAAACCACTGGTAAATGGTTTACTGACCATGGTATTACTGTGCTCAATTGACCTACCAACTCTCCTGACCTGAACCCCATAGAGAATCTGTGGGATATTGTGAAGAGAAAGTTGAGAGACGCAAGGCCCAACACTCTGGATGAGCTTAAGGCCGCTATCGAAGCATCCTGGGCCTCCATAACACCTCAGCAGTGCCACAGGCTGATTGCCTCCATGCCACACCGCATTGAAGCAGTCATTTCTGCAAAAGGATTCCCGACCAAGTATTGAGTGCATAACTGAACATAATTATTTGAAGGTTGACTTTTTTTTGTATTAAAAACACTTCTTTTATTGGTCGGATGAAATATGCTAATTTTTGGAGATTTTGGGTTTTCATGAGCTGTATGCCAAAATCATCCGTATTAAAACAATAAAAGACCTGAAATATTTCAGTTGGTGTGCAATGAATCTAAAATATATGAAAGTTTAATTTTTATCATTACATTATGGAAAATAATGAACTTTATCACAATATGCTAATTTTTTGAGAAGGACCTGTGTGTGTGTGTGTATGTATATATATATCATAAATCAAGACACTTTAGCCATCAAAGTAAAAAAAAATTATATATTTTTTTTTATTTTTATTTTAGTCTCTTTAAAGTCTCTTGATTGAATTTAAATGATTAATTTCCTGAAATTGCATTTGGATCACCTGATAGCGTTTATATATAACTTTCATGTTTGAGACTTGATTTTTATTATTGTTTTATGGTCATGTGAATGTGCATATTCTGTAAAGCTAATGATTTTTTTTTTGTTGTTGCTGTGTTTGGTGATTCCCTTTTTGTCTGACGTCTGCATGTTTTTGTGTGGTTCTCCAGGAAACTTTCAGATGGGCAGTGATGGAAGGCTGCTGAAGAAGTTCTGCGAGTGCGAGCAGCAGTGTTTTCTTCAGCTCATGAGCGACTCGCTGCAGCCCTTCGTTCCTGGATACTACGGCGTGACTCAGCGTGACGAGCAGGATTACAACCTCATGGACGACCTGCTTGCTGACTTTGACTCTCCCTGCATCATGGACTGCAAAATGGGAAGCCGGTGAGGAAGTTGTGCTTTGTAAATTCAGCACTTATCATAGTACTTTTTTTCTTGCAGAACTGGTAAATTTGGTGCAAACTGCAGCATATAGAGAATAACCTTCTCTTAAACAGGAAGAGAAAATCTGACCAGCATGCAGTGACCAACCAAATTTCTTTAAATTGATGATTTATGGGTTGATGATGCCACAATAATGGACTGGCACACAAAAAAAATCCTTTCATGGCTTTACGGATGACTACATGAAAACACCATTAGGAAATTAAGTGACTCACTGAAATTAAGTTTCTTTTTTTTTCTTCTTTTTTTATTGAAACTGAAATTAATGTTTTCATTTAGCCAAAAACTGAATCCGAAAATGAAGTTTGGTTAATTAAAGGGATAGTTCACCCAAAAATTATTACTCACCCTCATGTAGTTCCAAACCTTTCGTTCATCTCTGGAACACAAATGAAGATCTTTGTAATGAAATCTGACACAACTACCAGTTTGACGCTTCAAGAAGTTCATAAAGAGATTGTAAAACTAATCCATATGAATGGAGCGATTTAATCCAAATTTTCTAACAAGACATGATTCATTTAATATGATAAAAATTTAGAATTTTAGTCTTTTATTTGCATATAAACCTCGATCAGCGAACATAAACAGAAGCTCAACCGAACCTCTTGCAGAAGTTCAAACGTGCTGCGTAACACGAGAATGAACCTCATTGGTTCTTGCAGAAGATCAAACCTACTGCGTAACACAAGCGAACATGCTTGAGCTTTCTTTTACCATAAATGATTTGTGAGATGATGAATGTTTATATGTGAACAAAAGCCTAAATTCAATCTGTTCATCATTTAAATCGATGGTGTCTCTTCAGAAAATTTGGACTAATCCGCTCTATTCATATGGGTTAGTTTTACGATCTCTTCATGAACTTTTTGAAGTGTCAAAGTGGTAATTGACTATCAATGGAGGGACAGAAATCTCTCAGATTTAACCAAAAATCTCTTAATTTGTGTTCCAAAGATGAACAAAAATCTTACAGGTTTGGAGCGACATGAGGGTAAGTAAATGATGACAGAATTTTCATTTTTGGATGAACGAACCTTTTAAACACTTTATTCTCTTCATGCGGTCATGTTCTTGGGTGATAAATTAAACCCGGCATGGTACATTTCTTCATTAATGATCTGCGTCTTGATATTACAGCCAAACAAAATTGTCCATATTGCTACCCTAGCATCATTTTTGGTCACTGTGAAGTGTGTCCACACTGCTGACACGTTTACCACATTGTGTTCATGAAATAAATACTGACACAAAAATCAAAATCCATCATCGGAAAAGCACTAATTAAATGTCACTATTCCGGTAAATGATTTCGGCTCTCCAAAACGGTTTTGTCCAAAATCGGAAATGCATGTTTTTTGGGGGTTTTTTTTGCTGTTTTTTCTAAAGATCACTAGAAATTAAGAACTTTTTATTTTTTTATCCAAACTTAAATTAGTAACAAGTACTAATTATTAAACAAATAGAAAACAAAGTGGGATCTACAGTTTTGCTTTTGGGTATCTAGTTACATAACTCTCAATATTTTTCAATATGATATGATAACAGACCTGGCAAAATCTGGCAATTTCAACAACTTGTTCTTCCTCATAAGCATGATTTATTGGTGTCATATCAGTTAATGGCTAATATTAGAGATTTTGTTAACTTATCAGTATCTGCTGATTATTGTATATTCAATTGTTCATGCTCTTTCCCCCTATTTTTACATGTAATGTATATTTCCTTTGCCATCATCTAACACTCACTCAATCTATAAAGTCTGCATGAACTGAAAATTCACACTATCCCTTTTTCCAATGCATGTTAGATGTTATTGTGAACAATTCATCCGTGCATGCGTTTGTTTAATTAAAAAAAATTTTTTTGACCTTGTAGTGTTTAAACAAATACTAACTCCTAACTGGACCTTCTAGTGAAAATAACAGACTTCTCCAATCATTTAGTCCACTTAAACCTGCCTCTGCATGCTCACGTTCATCTGCCTCCACTTTTGAGTGCCACGGCCACATCGCAACATCTAATCAACAACTGATGGATGGAACCAAATCCACACTCAACTTTTTTTTCTCTGATAATCGGTTACACTCAGATGTACGTCATAATTACACTGTTAAATGTAATCTTTAACAACAGGAATATTGTTTTATTTCACACTATATATTATAATGTTGTGATGTCTAAATACAAATGAATTAGTATTGGATATTTATAAGGGGCCGTGTATTGTTTATTGATAGCAGACAGAATTTAAAAATCAGTTTATCTCCAGTCATTAAAGTGCTTTTAACATCAACCCTGGGGTCTTTTTAAACACTATTTCCTGGCAGACTGATCAATTTGTGCACCTGACTCTCGGTATTTGTGTTGCTGTCAGGCAATGGGTGGGAGCTTGTGATTTTTCACTAGCGCTTCCCATTCACGCTGACAATTATATAGGGACTTGTTCATGGGTGTGCCAGCTGAAGCCAAGACTATAACACAGTAGACTGTGGTGTCCAAACAATAGAAGAGGAAAAATGATCACTGGTGGTCAGCATCTCTAGGAACTGGCGTAATCCTGTTAGGCCAGTTCTCAAATACAAATGACAATGTTTCCATACTAATTAATTATTCCTGTGCTGATGTTGACTGGTTACATGCTTTCAGGACTTACCTGGAGGAAGAGTTGGAGAAGGCCCGGGACTGTCCTCAGCCTCGCAAAGACATGTATGAAAAAATGATAGCAGTGGACCCGAAAGCCCCCACTGTGGATGAGCGGGCCAGGCAAGCAGTACTCAAAACCAGATACATGCAGTGGAGAGAAACCCTCAGCTCAACGGCTACACTGGGCTTTCGCATCGAGGGCATCAAGGTAGATATGATTCAGGACCCCTCTGAATTTATGTTTGGAAATGCTTAGTTTTTCTTTTGATGGCTTAGTTTTGTTTTGGTCTTCAGTATATTGTCTTGACCAATTTGATCTGTCTTCAGAAATCGGATGGCACTTGTAACACTAACTTCAAGAGAACAAAGTACAAAGATGAGGTGATCCAAACCCTGGAGGACTTTGTGGACAACAACATGCTAATTTTGGTATGAATTTGTCAATTTGTGTGCGATATATATCAAATATTTACAATATATTCAATACTATGAATCAATTCATCAGTATCTGTCAATAATGTATCTTTAATTGTTCTTTCTCATTTTCTGATTTTTACATTTGCCATCATCTAATGATCACTTAAAGTTAATTTGTTAGAACACTAATATTTTAATAACATTGTTAAATGTATTTTCCTACTGTATGTACTCTATCTGTCTGTTTGTCTATCTGTCTGTCTGTGTGTCTGTCTGTCTGTCTATCTGTGTATCTATCTATCTATCTATCTATCTATCTATCTATCTATCTATCTGTCTGTCTGTCTGTCTGTCTGTCTGTCTGTCTGTCTGTCTGTCTGTCTGTCTGTCTGTCTGTCTGTCTGTCTGTCTATCTGTGTATCTATCTATCTGTGTATCTCTCTATCTGTGTATCTATCTATCTCAGTATATTAATTTGAGATGTATATATACATATACATAACAACTGTATAAACTATTATTTGTTAATTATAATTATGAAGGTAAACTATTTGTTTCTTTTGAATAAAATGCACAATGTTTTTCATGTTAAAACTATTTTGGTAAAAATATAAGCAGGTAAATGTAATTATATTGTTATTTGTGCATATAAATTAATCATTGTAGTATTTTATTCTATTTTACTTCTTGCTTGTAAACATTTCAAATCTAGTTTTTATTAATTGCTGTATGGTTAAAATAATGGTTCCTCTGCCTGTGTGTCTTTTAAACATTAATCCATTTGAAAAAACTATTATGTAAACAAGTTCATTGTTATGCTCTTCTGTTCACAGAGAAGCTACCAACAACGGTTGAAGGAACTACGAGACGTGCTGGAAAAATCAGATTTCTTCAAAGCACATGAGGTGAGATGCATCTTCATTTGCTGCTTCTTCATCCTACACTGCTGATGTAAAATACAGGCTCTAATACAGACGGTCTTGCTGCGTTTGCCTGTAGGTGGTGGGCAGCTCCTTGTTATTTGTCCATGACCTCACTGGCAAGGCAGGAATCTGGATGATAGACTTTGGAAAGACTGTGCCCTTGCCGCCCCCTCTCACCCTGGACCATCGCAGCCCGTGGGTGGAGGGCAACAGAGAGGACGGGTACCTCTGGGGCCTGGACAATTTTATTGACATTCTGACCAACATGCTTCCAGAGAAATGAAGGGCATTGTGGATCTTCAGAATTGTCATTTTCTGCATAGACTGTCTAATTCCACTCTATGTTTTGTCTACGTGGAGAATAGGTGAAAGTTGGAGAGAATGAAACTATGGAATGGTCTAACTGGCCTCAACATTTCATACAAGTCCTACTGATGAACATCTAAGCCTGTGAATTTAGCTGCTGATGTTGTATGCCCCTCGCTATTTAGTCGTTTTCACTACTTTGGAACCTACACTAACACTTAACTGTATGTATCTTGACACTGTAAATAGTTTTATTTAAGCAGTTTGCCCTGACGGGTTGGTGAGTAAAAGATTAGCTTAGTTTTAGGAACATTAACCTTGCAGATGAAAATCATTACAGTAATGTTGTTTTGACAGGTGTGTGAAGATCCATAAAACAGGAGTGCTTTTGATTACTAATCAACCACCATAGTCTGTTTGTGATAGTTTGTGATTGTTGCTGGATATTTTCACTTCGTTTTATTTTATACTTGTGCCCAAATGGCTCTATTTTGGGTTGGGGATGAACTGAATTTAAGTGCACTCTACTAACAGTCCGATAAACTGAAGCTAAATCGAATCGCAGAATAACAAAGACCTCTTATGCATCGTTGCATATCTCCCAAAGTAATGAAAACATGTGGAAAAAGTGTTTTGTATTTCTTTGTCTTGATCAAGCACCATTTTAATTCACATCAAGCACGGTGAATTAAGCTAATGTTATGCCTCACATTCCTATGTTGTGTGTTATTTGCATGCACACACGAGCTGCAAAAGGGGAATACAGTATGTCATTTTTAAAGCAGCTAAATTGCCCATGTTAATATATAATCGATGACTGCCAATTCCACTTGAGAATGGTATCTGGGATATTTGAGCCAGTACTCCTTATGCACAAATTCACTGTTTGCACTGTTAATTTGATCTCATGTTGTTGAGATTTTGTACTGTATAATAATAAGTACACGACTTGTGGTCATTATGTTGGGAGCTTTGTTAACTTGGCTGTATCGGTTTTGCAGTTCTGTTTTCTGGGTTGCTGTGATAACTACAGAATCTTTTTTTTTTTCCATGCCGGGTAATTTTGTAAAGGTTTTTGAATGTCTGCACAATAAACATGAACATGATTTGATTTGGGGTTTTTTTCCTCATCTTTCAAAACCACACAAAAGCTTTGATCAGATGACTCGTATTGGTGCGCCTATGCACACACACACACACACACACACACACAAAATAATACATTTTGATTAGTATTTTCTTTGTTGCTTGTCTGGTTATTTTATCTATTAAAGTTTATTACCTTTTATAGATGTTTGACTCCACTGTGAAATGATCCAATGGACTCCCAACCATCCAAAAATTGACAAGTTTATGCTTCGTTTTAGAGACCTGCTCTATTCAATGCTAAGAATGTTATGTGCCACCCTTTCAAATAGATGTTTACCTTGGCTGTTGTAGGTAGAGGACTTTTGGCAGTCTTGGAGCAGAAACCATAGATGCAGGTGAATTACTCTAACTAGAGATGCAGCACAGGACATTATCCTCATGCTTTCTGGGTCTGCAGCAGCAATTATGCAATCCGTACAGTGCATCCGGAAAGAATTCAGTGCTACACTTTTTCCACATTTTGTTATGTTACAGCTTTATTCCAAAATGGATTAAATTAGTTATTTTCCTCAAAATTCGACAAACAATACCCCATAAAGACAACGTGAAAGTAGTTTGTTTGAAATCTTTGCGAATTTATTAAAAATAAAAAATGGGAAAAAAAAATCAGGTTCATAAGTATTCACAGCCTTTGCTCAATACTTTGCTGAAGCACCGTTGGCACCAATTACAGCCTCAAGTCTTTTTGAGTATGATGCTACAAGCTTGAGACACCTGTTTTTGGTCAGTTTCTCCCATTCTTCTTTGCAGCCATTTTCAGATCTCTCCAGAGATGTTCAATCAGGTTTAAGTCTGGGCACTGGCTGGGCCCACTCAAGGACTCCCAGTCTGAGGTCCAGAGCACTCTGGAGCAGGTTTTCATCAAGGATGTTTCTGTACATTGCTCCGTTCATCTTTCCCTCGATCCTGACTAGTCTCCCAGTTCATGTCTCTGAAAAACATCCCCACAGCATGATGCTGCCACCACCATGCCTCACTGTCAGGATGGTATTGGCCAGGTTCATCACCTGGTCAATACCATCCCAACAGTGAGGCATGGTGGTGGCTGTGCCTGGTTTTCTTCCAGACATGATGCTTGCAATTCAGGCCAAAGAGTTCAGTCATTGTTTCATCAGACCAGAGAATTTTGTTTCTCGTGGTCTGAGAATCCTTCAGGTGCCTTTTGGCAAACGCCAGACGGGCTGTCA
This sequence comes from Gila orcuttii, assembly GCA_026230005.1. Lineage (NCBI taxonomy): Eukaryota > Metazoa > Chordata > Actinopteri > Cypriniformes > Leuciscidae > Gila > Gila orcuttii. The sequence continues at coordinate 31,887,984 of JAPDVR010000014.1, forward strand.
TGTGCCTTTTACTGAGGATTGGCTGCTTTTTGGCCACTCGACCATACAGGCCTGATGGGTGGAGTGGTACAGAGATGGTTGTTCTTCTGGAAGGTTCTCCTCTTTCCACAGAGAAACGCTGGAGCTCTGTCAGAGTGACCATCGGGTTCTTGGTCACCTCCCTGACTAAGGCCCTTCTGGCCCAATCGCTCAGCTCTAGGAAGAGTCCTGGTGGTTCCAAACTTCTTCTATTTACGGATGATGGTGGACACTCTGCTCATCTGTGCCTCGATACAATCCTGTCTCGGAGGTCTACAGACAATTCCTTGACTCGTGTCATGGCAAAGGCTGTGAATACTTATGTACATGTGATTTATTTTTTCAGTTTTTTATTTTTAATAAATTTACAAAGATTTAAAACAAACTTTTGTCACGTTGTCATTATGGGGTATTGTTTGTAGAATTTTGAGGAAAATACAGAATTTAATCCATTTTGGAATAAGACGGTAATATAACAAAATGTGGATAAAGTGAAGCACTGTGAATACTTTCTGGATGCACTATACATGTACTGTACAGGCTACAAGGTAACTACTTGAGTCACCATGGTGAATGTGATTTCACCAAGTACAACATTCTCCTGGATCAACATTTCAACCAACCAATCAGATTTGAGAGGCAAATTTACATTTTGTTAAGTTTACTCTCAAGTTTAGGCTTGTTTTCATAACTAAATTTAGGGGCCGTTCACAGCGGCTTTTTCAACAAATTTTTTTTTAAATCGTTTTGGCCGTTTTTGGGGGCCTGAAAACGCAAGCTTTTGAAAACGATACCATTATCGTGCCTATGTAAACATCAAAAATGCGAAGTTGTGAAACCGGTGATGTCATGTGCTTACATATTACATGTTCAGTCTATAATTACTTGCCTGGCATGAATGTTTCTATTCATTTTCGTGGATCCGTGTGAACTGGGATCATTTTGACAACGTTGTCATCTGTACGTGAAAAACGCAAAGGAAAAACTTTTCAGTTTTTAGTATACATCATTGTAGTGTAAAAGTACCCTTAATACGCGTGTCTAAATTGGCAAAATCACGGGCGACCGTAACTACTAATTATTATTATTTTTTTTATATGCAATTGTATTATTGAATTGTCTAAATGAGCAATTACTGCTTGGACTCTGATGCTGCGTACACATTTATTATTAATGGAAATAGGATAAAATGTTTATTAGAAAATAAAAAGGCACTTAACAAATAAAGTGGGACTCAAAAGTCAAGTAGTGAGATACTGCTATTTAGATTTTTTTTAATTGTATTTTGTAAATTGTAAATTTTGTTTATTTATATACATGTGTTCAGTAGGATTTGTATAAGCTGGAAGCTGCATACTGAATGTTAATGTTTTTTTCTTAATTTATTGCAGTGCACACAGCAGCATCATATTGCCTGGAGCAAACAAGCACAGTGCTAACAACATCCAACAGACCAGGCAACACAATCCCATCCTCTGTTCCATTCAGCTGCTGAAGAGCCCACACAGCTCTTTCCCTGCTTTCTCCGCTAGCTCAGTTGAATTGGAGCGGTCTGTACCATCATTTGGCCCTCCCAATCTATAAACACATTCCAGATGACTTCAGGAAGGGTGTCTTAAATGAAAATTATTATGTTTGGACATCATCTTGGCTGCTGCATATATTTTGGTTTCATTTATAAGGATATTGAGGAAAAACTTGGAAACCAGGAAGATGGCTGCATTGTTCGGGGACTTGGATTGCGCTACAACTCCTCCACAAACACCACCTCTACACTTCAGTTCTGAGTTCAGGCATACCAGCTTTGTGAGGTGATATGTAATCTTTTACCATATTTGATAATCATTACAATTTGACCTGGTGAAAATGACCTCATCTTTTTCAGTTCCTATGATCGTTCACCCATGCAAAACAGCTTAGATTGGCCTTCAAGTGAGCAAGTGGAGTTCACAAGATTAAACCGCTCCAGAACTAAAGACAATACAGGTTTGATAGCAGGTTCTGAGTGCTTTTGTGATAAGATTCAGTCAGTATTTAATTTCACTTAGGGCAAATTGCCTCTGCAATTTCATCATATATTTCAGAAGGAGAATGGCATATGGTAACAGCCACTCGCTCATTGCTTGGCAGGGAAAGAAGAGGCCAGAGGGATTGTCTGCAGGACCAGCAGAAAGCCACTTACAACAGCTTGCCAAGAGTGAGTTTGAATTCTATGTTTTATGTGATGTGATGTTTTTTTGTTATGTTTTGTTATGTTATGTTATATTTTATAACATATAACAAAAAAGAATATAACATATAACAAAACACAACATAACAAATAACATAACATATAACACGTTATTTTTTTTGTTATGTTAAGTATGTTTTTTGTTATATGTTTGTTATTTTATGTTATGTTTTTTTAATTATGTTTTTATTTAGTTATATTATGTTTTTTTTTTTGTTTTTTGTTATATGTTTTTGTTTTATGTTATATGTAGTTATGTTGTGTTATGTTATGTTACGTTTTTGGTCTGTTATATTTTTTGTTTTATGTTGTGTTTTTATGTTATGTTATGTTTTTTGTTATATGTTATGTGATGTTTTATGTTATGTTTTTTGTTATGTTATGTTTTTGTTATATGTTTTGTTATGTCATATGTTTTGGAATGAAGTAAAAATTCCCATAAAATTAGAATTTTATTAAGTAACGATGGCCTACTTGAAAAATGTGTGAGCGAAATCACTTTATTACTGTTTACCATTACTTTTGAATATTGGCAATCAAAGGATACAGCACTTGAAAGATAAGTAACAAATCAGTTCATTTGGGCCATTTTTCTAATGCAATTTAGCATTGACAAATAATTTTTTTGTTTCGTAGGCACATTTTCTCCAGCCAAATAGAGAATCAAGTGCTTTTTCACCCTATGCTAATGACTTCTGGTTGAATGGTAAAGATGCCAAGAACAATGCTGAGGCCCTCAGAAACAGTCGTAAGCTGCACCCGCTGGCACAGCCGGGCTTCTACAGTCCAAAAATCCAACGATCAAAGCACTGGGAAGCTGCACAGTCCACAAAAAATTATTTAAAAGGATCTGCTTCCACAAACAACTTGAAGGAGTTCTGTGCTTTCACGTTGCCTCGACCATGCTCCAAAACTTCTGTTCTCAAACTCAGGTGGGATGCATAAATCTTGTCAAAATTAATGATTATATAATGTTTTATACAATTCCTGATTAAAAGGCAAGATTAAACCAGTATGAATTCCTATGATAGCACACAGTGTTTTTTTTAAGCCAGGACACAACTATTGATTCAATACTTGTAATATTCTTGCGCCTCCGGACCCCTCCTTCCCAGCTTCCACCCATGAGATCCCACGGGGAGGGGTGGGACAGCCAGTAAAAAGTGGGACATTCCCACCACATTGTATAGAGTTGTTCCCTGACCCTAAATTCAGTCTACACCTTCCAGTCACCGTCTGTCACTAGAGTTCTGAGTCTGATTTTCTGTATTGCTGTAAATGAACAATGTCACAGAGACAAAAAGGACATTCGAAATAGAATGAAATGACTTTTACATTTTTAAAATGGCTTTGTCTTTATGCTTGCAGTCATTTTGCAATGTATGCACCGCTTACCTCATTCTTTGTTTTTATGTTTCTACAATATGTGTGTGTCTGTGGTCTTTTTGTTTTATTTTTGCCAGCCCTTTGTTTTCCAAACCGCAAGAGGTTAAAACTTCCGTGGTGAGAAAGCCTCCTTTGATGAGAGCTGTGGTTTCTCAATCTCCACCAACCTCAAATCAACCCGGCAAAGAGCACTTCAGCCAACTCCAGCTAAGAGAGGACCATCTCATCAAGAACCAGGACTGCATTTTGTTCAATCTGCAGGAACCCAATATCAAACCTCCCAGAAATGACCAACTTGCGTGGAGGCAGAGACAGAATTCATTCACTGAGGATACTTCTACCAAGGATTATTATTCTATTAACACACTACATCTCTTCCCTGGACGACAGTCTAGAGCAGACCAGCCTGCAACGTTTTGTCCAAAACTGGAAAAGGCAAGTCATGAGGGTGTTGACACTGGCATTAAACCATCTCAAGGTGACCCTGACCGGTCTTGTCAACTTCAAGCCAGCCAGACTCAACCTGACTGCAGCCCAAAACAAAAGAAGATACTGTACGAGTACACACTGCATAGAGAAACCGGTGGTGTCAGAAACGGTGACCACAACCATATAAAAAGGTAAACTGAAATCTTTATGGGATATACTTAATATTTTTTTATGTACCATTATCATAACAATAGCTTATAGTATTGTAGTAGTGTAGCAATTATTACACTTTGCAATAAGGTTTATTTTGTCAGCATATTACACAGCTCTCTGAAATACTCGAAATATTTTAATTGGTCAGATATTTCCTAATATCCATGTCGTTCGTGACAACCAGAGGTGGACAGTAACAAATTAGTTCACTTTTTGAGGATCTGTACTTTACTTGAGTATTATTTTATCTGGAAACGGATGACTTTAACTTCACTACATTTAAAAGACAAATATCATACTTTTCACTCCACATTTCTACCAAGGTCCTCCAAAGTCGTTAAATGTAGCAGCTTTGAAAGTCAGTGGAGGATTTTTTGAACACTGATAAGTTGATGGCGAAAGGTAAGAAGACGGTTCCTCTGCGTAGTGCTATGCCATGGCCTTACTTAAAAAGAATGTTTCAGTTTTTTGAAAAGATTAAAGATTCATTTTGTTTAAAATGTCTGCTTTGCTTGCCAAAAACGAACCAAATCACAGCCTTCTGAGTATTTAAATCACTTCAAGGTAGTCGTACGCTAGTATGTAAGATGGAGCATCACTGACTGGCTTAAACCAACATAATGGCACAGTGTGCATTCAGAAGGCAGAGGTCCCTACCCAGCTGTTCCCGAAGTGTCTCGCTCCTGCATTTTAGATGTACAAACATACATATATCTCCCGTCCCAGTCACATAGAAACATGTGACTCACATTACTTTGTAATATCTACTGCAGATCTATGAAAACTAAATCTTTCCATTACATGTGAGACTGCAAAATATGCAAGCGCAATAGTCAAAGATGTCCACATAGTGCGTGTTTACACAGAAAAATAAAAACAAAGAAAGTGCAGTGTAGTGGAACGCAAAAACACATTCTGTGTGAATAGCCCCTTATTTGTCTTTTTTAGACGTTGTACGGAAGATTTAATATACACAGTTAAAATGATAAAATAACAGGTAAATTTCAACTCAGATCAATATTTAATGTCCAAGGTGTGGATTATCTCTTAATTAATGCTGTAAAAAAAAAGTATTGTACCTAATTCTTTAACTAATGATAAACCTTATTGTAAAGTGTCGGCCACAAAACAAAAAGAATCAATAATAAGTAATTATCTGAATTTTATTAGAAAATTGGCTTAACATATATTTCTCAGTCAGGTGGATGTGAACTCAAAGAATGTGTTTGGTAAGCCTCGAATGATCGCATCACTGCGAGCAACATGTTCCCCGCGACCCGTTCGCAAGAGCACAGTGGTGGAGGACTTGAAAAAACTCATTGTGATGGATGACACAGAGGACAGCGCTCAGGGTGATTCAGTACGTGATGTATTCGGCTCGCATTCAGTACTATGACCTTAAACAACTGGACAGCCTAGGACAATAATGTGGAAAAAGCAGGTATTGTTCTGCTGAGCATTGTCATGTGATGTTGCAATGTGTTTTCTGTCTGTTTCTAGTCATCACCTCAACAAACTGAGGCAGGGGTTTGCAGAAGTTCATGCGCCAGTCCGTCGCTATTCGGTCCTGCTCAGCGATCATACCCAGAGACTCCCATGCTCACACCTGTCCATTTCCACCTGCAAACACGTCAAACAGGCAAGATTAAAATAATATTTATTGTACTGTTGCGGTTTGCATATATTCCTTTGGTTTTATCAATTGCTCTTCAACTATTACCTTGTCTTGAAGAGATTTTTGAAGGATCTTTATGGTATACAATAGCACTCAGTGGTTGTCTTGTCCTAGAATGTGGGGAATTGCCTGAGCAGACTGAATCTGACCTTTGGGACAGAGACCAACATCCTAATCCTCAACTCATGCCCCTGCCAAGCACAGCCTATGATCTTGACTGGAATAGTCTAGTTCAAGCAGCCCAAGAGTATGAGAGTAAGTATCGAAGTATAAATGAATATGTTGAGTTAAGATTGTTCAACATACACTGGTCCCAAACGTTTTTGACACTTATAAATGTATAAATGCCATTGCATTAGATATAAAATATCAAATGTGTCATGTGCAAACAAATAATGCTAAAGCTTTTCTCAGTATTAACTTTTTTGACTAAACCCAGTGCCATTAGTGGATGGACTTGATTGTGTCCATCTGTAATTGATTAGATGGTCCTACACAGCAACATAGTGTCACCCAGATCCAGCCCACATCTGGTACGCGTGAAATCCACATGTACCAGATGCGGCCCGGATCTGGGCCGACACTGTTGCTGTCTGGTTAAAGAGTCTTTGTTAAAGAGTCATAAGCTATGAACCAAGCCAATCAGCTACGAGGTGAATCACAAACTTTGATTTGAAGCAAAAAAGTTTTTGAAAGTCCGACAAAAAGACAAATGTACAAGACTGTTTACTTAACGGTTTTATAAAACGTTTAAATCTGAATATAAAAAGTTTATTGCAAAATATATATATACAGTATACAGTACATGCATATCATTCGAAGTGCTTCATGGGAGTGGGCGGAGCTAAAGAGCTATTTTGGAGCATGTTGCTTTTTTGCACTCTCTGGTTGGTTTCTGCAAAGTGTCATGGGTAATGCAGTTTTTTCACTAGGAATTCTGTTAAGCTGTAATAATGTGGGCTGACAGCTTCATCAGAAGCAAAGACAATGGATTAACAACCTCTTAGCTCACAGTAGGTCTGTCTTTAAAGGTTTGTAAGTTATCGTTCAAAATCAATTTCCTCATGGAGAAAATGAATTTTGTTAGAATGAGTTTTTACTTCCTGAACCCGACTGTTGCTGTGATCTCATGTGAGTGACATTTTGTTCTGCGTCAGTGAACACGTCATCAGAAAAGAGATGAGATGATGTTGCAAGGGAGGGGAAGCTATTTTGATTAAAGGTTACGAAGCCACATGGATTGAAAAATATATGTAAATTTGAACAGATAAATCATGTATAATAAATACTTCATCATTCCTGCACAAAATAAATAAATAAAAATAATATTTTTATTCCATGGTGACTCATAATTTTCATAATTTAATGCAAATGCAATGACCAGCTATTATTATTAGTAGTATTAGCGTTCAAATGAATGACTCCATTATATTTTTACAGCACATAGGATGGCAAGCCTTTTGTCAGAAATGAGTCCTGTATCAAGCAGGCCAGATACACCATCCAATGAAACCTACAAGATCCACCATTCCAGTGCTTATTGCAGTGGAGAAGATATGGAGTGAGAGGAGCATTTTTTTCTAATCTTCATTTTAAAACCAGTAAACAGCTATTGACGTGTAAGTTCTTTCTTTGAATAATACACTGCATGAGTATTAATGGACTTGCATGGTTATTTTTAGCAGTGACGTATTCATTGACTTCCCCGACCAACTCTCTCACCTGGAAGGGATGCTTAGGCGACTGAGTAGTGACCTGCTGAAGGTGAGGCTTATTTAGCGGTTAATAAATGAGAAAGGTGTGAAATATGTGCTCTCATAGAGGACAAACTGGCTCATTAGCACGATGTGTTCCTCTGTCCTCTGATTCAGGTGAAGAGAGACAAGGTGGGACTACTGGCAGAAGTGTTGAAGCTTCGTATTAGCAACCAGCATCTGAGAGAAGAGTCCTTCAGTGCAGTTGCACAATTACACAAAATCAGCAACATTTTAAACACAACACCTGAAGGGAAGGAGTAATTCAGGGTTGGAAGCAAAGACTACAACTAATACTACAAAGACTTTTTTTCTTATTGATTTGGGAGGTAAAATCTGCATCACACTGCAAAAAAGTGGTGTTCTTCCTTAGTCTATTTGTCTTGTTTTCCAGTGCAATTGTCTAAAGATTCTTAAATCATGATGCATTGACTGGAGGTAGAAAATTACAGAATATGAAGTCTTGTTTTCTGTAAAATTGCAGAAAATTTCCTTTTAGACCATTTTTTCGTTGTTAAACTAGCAAAAGTGGATTTGGACACGCCCCTAAGTGCACTTGCGCCCTGCGTTTTAGACCATGTGCCTAGATCCTTAAAATACGGCCCTAAGACTTTCTGCTCTGATTAAAGAACTTTTTATAATTATTGTAAAGGCGAATGAAGACCTGCAGGAATCCTGTAACTGAAAGCTTAATCAAATTAGCCAGAATATTTAATAAACACACATTTATTGGGTATGTAGAAATGAACAGAGGGAAATGGCAGAGGGTATGTAGAAATAAACATTGAATGACAATGTTCCAGTTCTTCTGACGTAGGTTTTATGTGAGTTTGAAAGCCACAGAAAAGCCAAACAAACTGAACTCAGTCCAGGTTTTATAACAGCACAGTATGTACAAACCAGAACAACTTTCATAAGGTTGATAACTCTCTTGGGAAACATTACAGCTCCCCTAAGGCTTCTTAGAGAATAATTAGGTTAAGGCTGTAAAAAAAAGCTATAAAACAGTATGATATAAATCATTATAATAAATATATAAATATATATATATATATATATACACAAAGATAGATACTTAACAATTGTCATTTATTATAAATAAGTAATAAAAGTCAGAATATGCTTTATCAAACAATGTAAAGTCACAATGAAAAATGCTGAAAAAAGCATATAAAAACGCTGAAAATGTAAATATGCTCTGTGATGGTTAAAAACATTAGAACAATAAAAAATATACTTAACACAATAAATAAGTTATTTTAAAATGCCTGAGATGTAATTAATCACAACAGTGATTAACCTTAAAAAAAACTTTATCGAACTATAAAACACATTTGTTTAAAGACCAGTTTAAAGATCAGTTTGGCTTGCCTTTTTTTAGACCGTTCAAGCATATTCAGGTAACAGAGGTGTGAAGACCTTCATTTGACCGCTTCATACACTTCTCTGTAGGCCAGTAACATGTGCAGTGGACTGGGCACAGAGCATTCTGCCTTCATTTCTGTCTCGTGTTCTTGATCGCGCACATTGCGGTTCTGCTGCCGACTGAAGCTCCAGGCTTTCAGGCTAAAATGTAAAGAGGTTTATATGAAATTACAATGCAACAGATAAACCTGTATGAAGTTTGGAGAATTCAGAGAGCCTACCAGTACAAACGTCTCTCCCTCTTGGGCAAGATGTGCCAGAGATTGGCTAACTCTTTGGTGACTGTAGTGGATGGGATGCCAGGATAGGATCTGTTCCCCAATAATATCAACACTGTGTGTCATTAAAGGATTATATATTCAAATATATTTCGATTGGTCTAATAGTAGTATACACACCTGATATATAATTTTCTGTTCATTCGGCAGAACATAATGAAGCCATTCACACATTTCTTCTTTGGGATTGGCTGCGTTGTGACACGTCCTGCTCTTGAAGTGCGCCTGCGTGAACATTCTTTTCTTGCTCTTTTCAGAGGAATGAGCTGTTCTAGGGTCTCATCTTCAGAACTTTTGTTCCCTTCCTCACTCTTCAAGGACAGACAGTTGCCATTTCCAGCACTCATGAAAGTCTGCCAATTTGAAATACAGAGAAGATACCATGAATAGAGAGCTCACTGTAAAACAATATCTCATTAAACCTACATACAATGGGGTCCACAATTCCACTACACACTGTTACACACTGTTATGTGTAGTTTTTACCCATATAAAGTTATGTATCATTTAATTGCATTACATTAATGTTGCAAATTTGCTATGCTGGGTCTCTGACCCCAGATTTTCATTGTGGTCTCAGACTTTTAGACCCCACTGTATATACAGGCAACAAAGGATCACAAAGTTTGGCCTTACCGAGTCATTTGCAAAACTGCCATGAAAACTGTGACTATTTAAGATGGTTGATTCTGGGGTGACCCACACGTCCTCGAATAATGCTGTTATGGTAAAAAATATTGGTCAGTCAGCATTCCAGCAACACTGTCTTGTTTGTAATTTCACACTGTCGGTAATGTGCACATTTGGCTCTAAGTTCGGTGGCCGAGAGAGCTCAACACACAACAACTGAAGAGAACACATGCAAATAGAAAAAACACCAGCAAATTAAGAAACATCTTCATCAGTTTCACAACATATGTGCTGCAAATACTCACAACGCAACCAAATACAGAAATGCACCGCAAATAGCCCAGACCACAATGGAAATATTTAACGGAGACCCCAAAAAGTGAGGAACTTGGCTGGGACATGATTATTGTTCAATGTCTACTTGTCAGTGGTGTTGTCAATGACCTGAAAGGAGAGTTTTTTGTTTATTTTAACATCCTGATCGTATGTGCATTGTATTTACAGCGTGTTTCTGTATTTGGTTGTGTTGTATTTGCAGCAACTGAAAACTGAAAAGATGTTTTCTTAATTTGCTGGTGTTTTTTCTATCTGCATGCGTTTTCTACAGTTGCAGTGCGTTTAGCTCCCTCGGCCACCGTATCTATGCCTATTTAAGTTTTTTTCCCCCATTATATTGTACAAAGTATATTATTCATAAAACAACTAATGCATCGATTTCAGAAATAGTATACATGCTAGTCTACAGTAGTATTTATAATGTATATTTAAAAATATGTGTGAAGGCCTATATGGCTCATCTTTACTTTGTAGCACTTCTCGCCCTTCGGGATGGAGAGAACGGCTGAGACCTTGAGAAGGAGACGCGAGCAGAGAAGGGTTGAGGATCAGGCTGTCTGCTTCCCACAGGGGTGGCCGCAGAGGCAGTATTGATGTTTTTGGCAGCGTGGGGCTGAAAAGAAAATGCATTTTCCAAGCAGCTGGAAAATCTCCAAGCATGGGGTCTTTAAGAAGAATTCCTGATCTGAAGATTTAGTACAAAATAAAAACGAGTTACAAGCTTGCACACAGGTACATCTTAAATGGATAGTTCACCCAAAAATGTCATTTACTCACCCTCAAGTTGTTCCAAACCTGTATGAATTTCTTTCTTCTGCTGAACACAAAAGAAGATATTTTGAAGAATGTCGGTTACAGTTGATGCCTCGTTGACTTCCAAAGTATTTTTTCCCCATACTATGAAAGTCAAGGGGGTCCGTTAACTATTTGGTTACCCATATTCTTCAAAATATCTTCTTTTGTGTTCAGCAGAACAAAGAAATACATATTGGCTTGGAACAACTTGAGGGTAAGAAAATAATTTTCTGAATTTTGACTGTTAATTTCTTGGTGATCTGTCCATTTAAGATGTCATTTCTCTGCTATTCACAAATGTAAATTAAATATCCAATATACAAACCCTGATGGAGATGTATCCAAAAACTCTCTCCCTGGGCTTCCATCCTCACTTCTTGTTTGGTCTTCACAGATACTACAGGTACATTCAGTCTCGGTGCTCCCTGATAACAAAAAATATCCCCAGGTATCATTTATGTTTAAGTATGTGGATTTAATTGATGTGTAAAAAAAGATTTTTTTCACCTGTATTGTAAGAGGAAGTTGTGGAGTTGGAGTCTATGGAGCTTTGTGATGGCTGGCTATCATCAACAGAACATGACTCTTTGTCCTCTGCAGTTAGGACCTCTGATGAATCGCTTTGTCCGTCACACACCAGCTGGAGTTCTTGCTCCTCAACAGCATTTATGATAAATCTCTCAGAGTCTTTGCTCTGAAGGCCCCTCTTTTTGTCACTCAATCGTACTGTTTATAAATTTAAACGTAGTGTAAGTGAAAATAAATACCATTTTGTATAATAAAATATACGATTTTTTCTTTCTTTAATATTCTTTAAAAACATATACTTAACCTGTATACTTGTTAATGCCACTGTAGGTGTACATTTTCTTGGCTTTTAGGAATTGTGGTGGTGTGCTCGATAATGGAGTGTCCTCTTTCTCTGACTCTGCAGACACACAGTCAATATCATATGCCCCCTTCCATATTTCAAAACAAATGCATAAAAAAACCTTGAATTGAGCATAAATAATATAGCAACTAACTTTTCTGTAATATCATAGAGTCAATATCACATGACCCCTTCCATATTTCAAAACAAATGCATAAGAAAAACTTGAATTGAACATAAATAATAAAGCAACTTACTTTTCTCATTGTTTTTGGGGAGACAGTGTGGGGGAACATGACTCTTCAGACTATGAATGTGGCAGTGGTGGAAGTCAACGCACTGCAGCATGTTTATCAGGGTCTGCTGTGGACAAAAAACAGAGTCAATAACATTGTATTATCATTATTTTTAACTATATGTATTAAAGTAATTTGTGCCATGTAACAAATTGAAAAGTATATTTTATTATGTTTGACTGACTGGTTTTAACGCCTAGAAAAAGTATTATACTCCAGATATAGTGCCTTACAGTCAGTGTTGGGTGAAATGCATTACTATGAAATTAATACATGTTCCCTTGAAAAAATTAAGTAAAGAATTACTCTTAATTTAATTAGTTACTTCTGATGTAATTGCATTAAATTATTAATAGACTATAGAACAATTCTATATAAAGCAATAGTGGATTTAACATCAAACTTTAAATGTTAAAATTTATGTTTTTTATTTATGTAAACATAAATACCTTCTCCCTTTAAATACTTTTAGTCAGTTGAAGAATAATTTATACAATTTTATATTATTTATTTGGAAGAATTAAAAGAGCATTTTGATGCATATCCTTGTATTGTTCAACTGGTCGAGGTTGATATGGGATATAGAAAGTAATTAGCAATAATAATGCAATCATTTTTAGAGAGAGTAATTAGTACAGTAATCTAGTTACAATGTTGAAGATGTAATTAGTAACTACTAATTTCGTTTTAGAGTAATTTACCCTACACTGCTTACAATAAGCACAATATATTCTTCTGAATTCTACATAATAATTCTCTAATAATAATATAGCTTTGAGAATTTAAAACAATAACATCACAGCTGACTGAGTATCAGTGTGTTTCGCGCTTTATTCAAAGCTATATTATTGTAAAATACTTTAGAATAGACCCTAGATTCTGTTGGCTTGTATAGGTTCGCATAATTCTTTGATCACTGATACGTCTCTTTTATTTTCATGTTTTATTATTTTTAATTGATTCATATTTTCTTGTGTAGATGTAGTTGCCTTACCTGAATTATACTCTTCGGAGTCTAAAAATGCCACAGTATATAGCGGATATTCAGTAAATTAAATCTCCACCAACATAGAGATTCTTAAAATGACATTGAAAAAGAAAAGAGCCAATCAGCTTCAGTGCTCACGCGGATTGGCTAACGAGAAGCAAGGCTTTCTCCAATAGGTCCTTTACAAAGACCTCGTGACAATTGGTTACTGGGCTGCTTAGCTATAAACGCTTTTACAAACTTTAAAGCCTGAGTGTATCTTTTTAAATGTTAAAATATAATTAAAATTAAGTCCTGCTGGTTTCTTTACAAAAATGGGAAAACCCCTGACTCGTGGCACTATCATCTGTGTGTTTGAGCATAAAGAAGACCAGCAACATTGCTTCAATTGGCTTTGGGGCGCGGCTACGTGTGCGAAGAAACTTTTTGTGTATGTGTGCAATTCCTTTCGGTGACTTGCATAAATTACACATATCAGCTAACACGTGCAAATTATGTGCAAAATAAATCAAATATAAAAAAGCATTTTCCTTTTTGTTTTTATTTTACAATGTTTTAATGAGAGGTTTAAAAAATTTGATCTATATTGAATATTGAAAACTTAAACTTCCTAAATCCATGAATAGGAAATATAGGCTATGTTATAGCCTATTTATGACCCTACATCACTGCCAAAAGTAAATGGGGACAGCGAGGACACCCTAGAGTGGGACAAGGAGCTACGCAGATAGCTTTCATATGCCTCAGTAACACCGACTGCAGAACTGAGAATACGATCATTTACAGCCTGCTTGCATTGTCAAGATATCAAGGACGAATCAACCCAGCGTTGGTAATGAAATGTTCCTCAGACAGAATAAATCCTCTCGTCATTCAACACGATGTGCTATTCATTTCCTGCGACTGCAGTGGATTTGAAAGAGCAGTGTTGTGCCATTCCCGGACTAGTGGTACAGTAAGTGTGTCTGCCCTGCAATCTGCTCTTCGGGGTCCGCATCTTTTGTGGGCACTAACTACTTAAGATGTGCTTCGTTATTTAATTAGCTATGATGTTTGTTGTATTAATTGTTTATCTATATAATTATTTTATTACTTATTCTATTTTATTAAGTGTGCACCAGATTATAAAAATGAGTTGGGAATTGGTTTCGAGCTGAATATGTCAGTTTCGTGGCACGATTCGGGATTTTAACTGCTTTATCTATATTCCCCTTTCATGCAGGTTTAATCCCTGTTTTGGCATCTATCGTAAACACAAGATGAGCCGTTTACGGTACAAAGCAGCGACTGTCGGATGGAACTGTACAGTCGCGCGCTGTGACCAGCAGCCACGCATCTGTCGCGTGCGATTGCTGCTGCTGTGTTTGTGCGTGCTGGTGGCAATGACATTAATACTGGCATTATTACTATCGAACCACCAACCAATAGAGTATGACTTGCCTCCCAGACCTCCCGACCTGTTCAAAGACAAAGTAAGAGGACTACACGCATTTTTTCCATTTCTTTTCTTGTGCACTTTTAAATCATTTAGAATACAACCCTGTTGGGAAATCCATCTTAAACTTGTAGCTATGTTTTGGAAAATGTGTTTTTTTTTTTTTACCTGGTAAAAGTTCAAGTATATTTTAAGTATACTTTATACTGATATCAATACAATACTTGTAAGTGTACTGTGTTAATACTACTTGGGACTAGGGATGTCCCGATACCACTTTTTCACTTCCGATACCGATGCCGCAGCTTTGGCTATTTGCGATACCGATATTAATCCGATATTTTTATTTTATTCTATTTTATTCTTGAACTAATACTAGGCCTAATAAAATATAAGGAAGCACTTTGCTCAATTAGCAACCTAAAAACATCTCACTCAAATGGAGAACAAATACTTCTCCAGTATATAGTCCACAACAACAGTTGATTATGAAAGACTGCCACCCTTTATTCAAACAGGACAAAATACAGGCAGGCAGGCTACTTCAGTAGGCTACTTAAAGCTACCAACAAGTTTAAAGTTAATCATTTAAAATTAAAAAGCTTTAAAATTACCCATTGATCTGTGTGCTTTTGCGTCCATTCGTTTTTCCTTTTTTACCTGTAAAACGAAAAATTAACGGTTGTTGTATTTTTAAAACGCAAAGTTGAACACCAACATTTTAATTTGAACTGTATGCACACCAAAAGCTGCGCAAAAAATAAATATTGACGTAAGTTATATATAAATAAGTTATTTTCTGTATGACCAGAAATGAGTATTTTAAGTTGTTTCCACTGTTGAAAGGAAACCGGAAGTGTTCGCGCCCGCGCTCAGTCCATGCAGTGCGCGCTCCACACTCTGCACACACACTTGCTATGCGTCAAAATCTTGTGTAGCATACAGTTTACAGCCTACGGTTTATAAACTGAGGAGACAGATTGCAAAACCGTGTTTATAGTACACCGAAGGTAGTGGGATGGAGTGTCTGTTGTGAGTTTAGAGGGCACGTCAGCCAGAGATGTGTGTGTGTGTGTGTGTGTGTGAGTGTGTGAGTGAGTGAGTGAGACAGACTACTGCCTGCTGAACAGAGGATCGCCGGAAGAAGGATCCGAAGTGCCGGTGTTTCGGCTACAAAAACCCGCCGAACTGATCCGAAACCAGCCCAATGTTTATCCACCCGCCCAAACCCATTTTTTGCCCGCAAAATAGATGGCAAAACCGCCCAATATGCGCGGCTTAATGTCGCAGCAAGGGAAATGCTATATTCAAGCATTGTTGGATAGGTATCGGATCATATTTTTTCTCCCCTCCGATCTCCGACCTAGCGTTCTGGGCCAGTATCGGCACGATACCGATGCTGTGGATCGGATCGGGACATCCCTACTTGGGACTAAATTGTTTCACTTTTTAATTTACTTTTAAGTATACTGTAAGAGTAACAGTAGTAAACTTTGAGTGCACAGCTAGTTAATAACGGTGTTTTTCGTTTGTACTGCATCTGTACTACAAATGAACTTATAGGTAGGCTATACTGATAGTTTACTAGTCAAATGCTTGTAGCACATTTTTTTTAGTTTATGTATGTACACTTTGAAGTATACTCTCAGTAAACTATTAGTTTAGTTTATATTGCAAGTATACTTGTAAGTTTTCTTTAAGTGAACATAACATCATACTTAGTTTACTATTTATATATTATTTTTGCATGTTAGTATACTCCGTTCCTATTTAGGCATTCGTTTTTTATTCTTGAAATACCTTTAACTGTATTTTAATGCTTACCATTTTAAAAACATTGTATTCTAGTTTCATGCATCCTTTTTTATCAACACTTAAATTGAGGGTTAGTTTCATTAAAAAAGCAAAACAAAACAAAAAGCTTTTAAAGCTTTTAAAACGTTTTTAAACAAAAAGCTGAGAAAACGTATCGGTTACTAACGTAACCTCGGTTCCCTGAGAATAGGGAACGAGTGTTGCGTCTAGCTAGATGCTATGGGAAAACTTTATTTAATTATTTTAACCCGACATAGGGAAATGCTTCCAGAGCTTTAGGGCCCTTAGCCCGAAAACCCTAAACAGAGAGAATCCGTGCTTGCAAAGCAGGGACTTGAAGGTTATAGAATTTAACAGAAGTGGACGGTGAGGACCAACCTGCCGCCGCACAAATGTCTTCCATTGGTACACCACTAGACCCATAAATGTCACGGTGGGTTGTGGAGAATGGAAGAAAGGATTCAAGTGCGGAGTGAATTGATGAGGTTTAATAAAGAAAACATAAAATAAACAAACCAACAAAAGAATCCAATGATTTCAAAACTAAATCCAACACTGACATGGCAAAACAGGACCGGTACCGAACTCCACCCGACAACATCAAAACAATAAACAACGTACGAGCACAGGACAGCAAACACAGGTAGATTAAATAGGAAGGCAAATAAGGAGGGTAACAAGGATAACAGATGGGACGAATAAACCAATAATCAGATAACCAGGGGGAGGGACCAGACAATGACAAGAGCACATGGCCCAACATAACAACACTCATGTTTATCACAAAGACAGGACAGACATGTGACAATAAAGGCATAACTAAGAAGATAGCGTCTTCTATCCATTTCGATAGCCTCTGCTTTGTGACTGGCAGACCCTTGGTGCGGCCATCAAAACATACAAAGAGCTGCTCCGACTGTCTAAAAGCTTCAGAGCGCTCCACATAGACTCTGAGAGCACTGACTGGGCAGAGCAGACTAGAGTCTTCGTCTTCTCTCGATGAGAGAAGAGCAGATAGGGAAATAACCTGGGCTCTGAACTGGGTTGAGAGCACCTTAGGCACATAACCATGTCTTGGCCTGAGCACGACTTTGGAGTCGTTGGACCCAAACTCCAGGCATGACGCATTAGAGGAGAGCGCTTGTAAATCGCCTACTCTTTTGACTGATGCCAGCGCTAGCAGGAGGGCTGTTTTCAGCGAGAGCAGACTGAGGTCTGCTGACTGAAGAGGCTCAAACGGGAGCCCTTCAGTGCCCTGAGGACCGTAGATAAATCCTTAGGGGGTACAGAGGCGGTCCAAGGTGGGTTAAGCCTTCCGGCCCCCTTAAGGAAGCGAATGATGAGATCGCTTCTCTCCAAGGATTGGCTAGCCACGGGAGCGTGAAAAGCAGGTCCTGCCCATCAGCTCCTGTAGAAAGGAGAGTACTAGGTGTATCTCACATGTAGCTGGTTCAACACCCCGTGTAGCACACCAGTTCGCGAACACTGCCCACTTCAAAGTATAGAGGCATCTCGTTGACAGAGCTCTAGCCTCTTTTATGCGTTCTGGACTACCTCTGGGAGGTCCTTGGGTACCCAGTGAGCGGGGGTGCCAGATTGACCCGTTCCTTCCTCAGCGGTATGGGCCATGGTGCTGTTTCCAGCAGTTCCACCAGCTCTGGGAATCAGGTCCTGGATGGCCAGAGTGGGGCTATGAGGAGGACTGGGCACTTGCTCTCCCTGATCCTCTCAATGACTTGTGGGAGCATCGAGACCGGAGGGAACGCATAGAGGGGGATGTTGGGCCAATTGTGGGCCAACGCATCCCTCTTCTTTGAAAACAATATTGGGCAGAGAATAGAATAGAACGAGGCATTTATATAGTGCTTTCATATGTACTACTGTACACCCAAAGCGCTTTACAATCATGTCGGGATCTCTCCTCAACCACCACCAGCGTGCAGCATCCACTTGGATGATGCGACGGCAGCCACAGTACAACGGCGCCAGTGAGCTCACCACACACCAGCTGTAGGTGGAGAGGAGAGAGAGTGATAGAGCCAATTCAATGGATGGGGATTATTAGGAGGCCATGATTCGAAAGGGCCAATGGAGGGAATTTGGCCAGAGCACTGGGGTTACACCCCTACTCTTTACGAGAAATGCCATGGGATTTTTAATGACCACAGAGAGTCAAGACCTCGGTTTTACGTCTCATCCGAAGGACGGTCCTCTTTGACTGTATAGTGTCCCCGTCACTACACTGGGGCTTTAGGACCCACACAGACCACAGGGTGACCGCCTCCTGCTGGCCTCACTAACACCTCTTCCAGCAAAAACCTGGTTTTCTCAGGAGATCTCCCATCCAGGTACTAACCAGGCTCAGCCCTGCTTAGCTTCAGTGGGCAACCAGTCTTGGGCTACAGGGTGATATGGCTGCTGGCCGAGAGAGCGTTGCCTTCTGAGGATTACCACCTTCCCTGCCGAAGGTGCTCCAAATCATTTGAGCCGCCTGTGGGTGGAGAGACCATTCCCCTGGGATGTACGTTGTCCCTGGACAACATATCCGCACCCTGGTTTTGGATGCCCTGCACATGCGCCGCTCTCAGCGTGCGCAGGTTGGCATGGGCCCAAAGGAGGAGGAGTCTGGCCATTCTGTCCAGGTTGGCTGACCTGAGGCCACCCTGACGGTTTATGTTGGACACCACCGACATGTTATTTGTGCGGACCAGAACGTGGTGTCCACTCAGTTCTGGGTGGAAGAACCTCAGGGCCAGGCAAATTTCGAGGCAGTTGATTTGCAGGAGCTTCTCGACCAGAGGCCGGAGATTGATCTGTTCTCGCACAGGGCACCCCAACCCAGGTTGGAGGCATCTGTCGAGACCACTTTCCTCCTTGAGACCACTCCCATGTCCACCCCAGACTGGTTCCAGTTGGGGCGTTTCCACAGAGCTAGAGCTCTGACACATTTGTGGTCCACTTCGATACGCAGATGGCCGGAGCGCCACGCTCGTGATGGCACTCGGCGCTTCAGCCAGAGCTGCAAGGGGCGCATGTGCAGTAGACCCAGGTGGAGTACTGACGATGCTGAGGCCATCAGACCCAGGACCCTCTGAAACATCCTCAGTGGCCTGTGTGAGCCTGCTTTGAACGAAGCCACAAGCCGTTATATAGCGAGGGCGCGCTCTGGCAAGAGGTGCGCCTTCATCAGCGTAGAGTCGAAAACTATCCCGCATTCCCCGTTGTCTAAGGGGGAGAAGTGTGGCATCCATGCATTTCGTGAAGACACGAGGTGCTAGCGATAGGCGGAATGGTAGGACCGTATACTGATAAGCCTGCCCCTCGAAGGCGAATCTCAAGAATGGCCTGTGCTGGGGGGCTACTTGGATATGAAAGTAAGCATCTTTCAGGTCCAATAAGAGAAACCCATCTCCTGGGCGAATCTGGCCGTGGATTTGTTTGGTTGTAAGCATCCTGAATGGTCGCCTGATGAGGGCCCTGTTCAGGTGTCTGAGATCCAAAATTGGCCTGAGCCCGCCGTCTTTCTTTGGAACGAGAAAGTAGTGGCTGTAAAAGCCGACTCACTTAGGGGCGGGGACACTGTCTCGACGCCTCCTTTTATGTGTGCTACACTGCCTTTCACAGAGAGCTCTATCACTGCGCGAAATCGCGGGGGCCTGTGAGCGAACTGGAGCGAGTATCCCCGTTTTACTGGATTGATAACCCAATCTGATACCCCAGGGCTCGACATTAAGCCTTTTCGTGGCTTGTCCTTCGGAGCGCTTTTTTTTGGGGGGGGGGGTGTTAATTTATTCTGAAGCAATATTCTCATCAGTGTTCAATCAGCTTTGATATTTAAATCGGCATATTGAAATATCTGTACCTTTAAAGGGCATCTCCTCCCCCAATCTTATTAAATGTATGCTTCATCTTTCATTTTAAACTCCTAAATTTGATCAATAAATTCAATTATTTAGAATAATAAGACACTATAGGGCTGTTACCCTAGGTATGGCTGATCAAATTAAATCATTTACACTGAAAAATTACAATTGTATAAAATAATGTTATGAAATTTATTTAAATATACAAATAAGAAACGTTGGAAAGAATGATACTACTTTTAAACATAACACTAAACCGCCAGTAGGTGGTGGCAGGCGACCGTCTTAATGAGTGAGTCATTGATTCATTCAATGAAACGATTTGTTCAAACGGCTGATTCATTCTAGAAGGAGACAGATGTTTATGAACATAGACATGATATGAATGGGTGATTGAATCTTTGACTCAACCGATTTGTTCAAAATGCTGAATCATTCAGTAAATAAAACAGGTTGAGTGTTCCTGTGAGATGCGCCGTGGTTCTGCTGTGTTTTTTGTTTGTAACTATTTTCGCTGCTGAAACAGAACAAAAACAGGCACTATTGCATCTAAAATGTAATTGACTTAATTTTAACTGTTTATTGAACTGTTGTAGGAAATCAGTGTCACATTTTCAGTCGTGATGGTATTCAGGAAAAATAATTGAGGTTGCTTAACATATGTTAAAAATATAAAAACTCCACATTTAGATTTTTTGTAGGCAGTATGTTGTTAACTGAGTGTATGTGCTGCACTCATTTGTGTAGATTTCTCCTCGAGAGGCTGCGCGAGCGTCAACAGCGCAACCTTACCGTCAGTAATAGGCTACATTATCCACAATCGATCGCAACTTACAATAAATGTAATAAAATCAGAATCATTCTCTCGGTTTAGTGATTCCCTAGTTATTTGTTTATTTTTGTTATTGATGTTCTAATCAGGCTACTTGTCCGGTCGAGCAAGTAAAATTCTCTTTTACTTGTCCCTTCAAAAAATCCACTTGTCCCGGACATGCAGACAAGCGTTAATGTCGAGCCCTGTACCCTGAGGATGGCCTGCCAGGCCTTGGCCCGAGAAGCTAGGGTCTGTATGGACAATGGGGACGGGCTGCCCTGAAATGGGGATCCCACCGCCTTGTGGGATGGGGAAACGCTCTCTGTGAGTGTGTTTGCCTCTGTCGTGGAGGCAGCATTTACAATCAGCAGTGCAAGCTTTGTAGCGGGCTTTGTAACTGATGTATGAACGATTCAAGCCACCTGAACTAAAAAGGGGGCTGCTATTGAGACACTATTTGCTCTGACTGAGCTGCCGTCATGACGGCGTTCGCCTAAAACGGCCCCTTTGTTTTTTATGAGAGTGTTTACTGTTGTAGTGGAGACAGTGTCTGTTATCAGTGGCGCATGCTTTGAAATGGGCCCGGTGACTGATGTTTGAACATTTTGGGCCACCTGAACTGTATATGGGGGGCAGTTATAAAAACATAACATAAAACACAAAAAAAGATGAGCGGCGTGGGGACTGGGCCGGCGCGGAATCGCCTTTCTCTCTCTTCTCTGGTATCCTTTGTGCATGCCGCTTCTTCCGTCGAGGCTTGAGAGAAGGGAGCGGGAGAGCGCGATGGGCGGGTCGCCGTCCAAGAGGAGGGCTAGCCGCGAGCGCAGGGTGCCGATGGGTAGACTTTCACAGTGTAGGCAGCCGCCCTGGTTGAGTGCAGCTCTTGCGTGGGCGAGGCCCAGGCAGATCGCGCACTTGCTGTGACCGTCTCCATCATGCAGAGAGCCTCCGCACGTGGCACAGTCGATGAGAGGCATTTGCAACAACGCTCTCAGAAAATTTGCTCTTTTAAATCAGGTGTCACGACGGCGAGCACACTGAAAGCTTTTAGAAAGGATATGGCTTCTCCCGCCGGATAGCTGCAGATTAACGGCGAATTCAGGGAGACGGTGCCGGTCCTCTGACTCTGCTTAGCTGGCAGGTCGCTCGTTCCACTGCAAGTTGCACTTCGACGGCGAGATCTCTGGAGAATGGAGAACGATGTGAAGTTTCGCTGAAGGAGATTAAATCTGATTCCATGGCGAGCTGACCAGGCTTATATAGTCATAAGCCACGCCCCTTCTGGCAGGCTCTGACGTGAAGCACCCTGATTGGTTCGCGCTTCTCAGCCGCCTCGCCATAGGATGTGCAGTTGCTGCAGCACAGCCAATGGCAAGCTAGACGCTCTGCTCTATGCTTGCTGTGCAGCTGCACTGCATTTTAAAATAAAGGCTTCAATATTCTCGAGAAAAGGAGTTTTCCCATAGCATCTAGCTAGACGCAAAACAAAGTGACTGTTCTCGAAAGGGAATCGCATTTTTGTCAAAAACCACGTCCGGATCGGATTCAGAATCATGATTAAAACATAAATGGAGTAGATTGAGTCCATCAACATCCCCAAAGCTTCACAGTCATTAATCCTTCCTAGGTCGACATTTCATTCTGTAACGTTATACTGTTGAATGTCTTATTATCACATTGTTTTACATTTGTGTAAGCAATCTTCTATGGCCCTGTCCCAAATGGCCAATCCATGTGGACTTTCGGTCTCGTGGACTTAAATTGCACGTGCTCGCTGAGTCTACGAGTCCGTAGGCCGTCCCATTCATCATTTTAACGCTCTGAAGTGTGCTCAGCAGCACCCCCTTTGTACCCTTGAAGCGGTCTTCCGCAAAGCCCGCATGGATGCAGGCTCCACACACTTTAACTACCCAGGAATCCTTGCGAAAGGCCAATCAGACAACGGATGGGAGGAGATTTCGCTCACGGACAATTGTTAACATGGCTGAGAAGAAAATATTTAAGTGTAAGTATCAATACGGTTTTTATGACCTAGGTGTACATTTTACCAGTTATTACCTACAGTTTATACAAACATTATGGTCATTGACCAGTGGTTGATGTCTCAAACATAGGCTAATAATAGCGCGCTGAATAATACGATCGCATTATGATTCATTAAATTAATAGAACTGAATGTCAGGGCTTTACTGAGTCATATGTAATAACAACAACAATAGGCAGCATATTTCCCCGAACCTGCAGCTCCTGTCCATAACAACAACCAGACCGTCTTCCTATTTCCGGCGTGACGATCGAGTCTGTCCCAAAAATACCTCTCAATGCGCCCTTGTGGACTCGCGCCAAGGGCCCTGTAGGTCTGCACTACATGACGTCACCAAAGTGTGGACTCTGAGGAAGTCCACAAGTCCGGAGTGTGCCATTTGGGACAGGGCCTATTACTTGTTTCTGCTTCTTCTTCACCTGTGTTTTGATCCGGAGATCCTGTACTATTTCAGAAGATGTGTAACAGCGCCCCCTAAGATATTTGCGTTCTCTTGCAAAACTTTGCGCTCCCTCACAAAACTTTTGCGTACTCTCGAAAAGATATTTGCGTTCACTCGCAAAACCTGTTGTGAGCTCGGACAAACTCTTCCTGTTTAGTGTCCCGCTGGCAGTGTTTCAGACAGCTCTGTATGTTAACAATGGAGCGGTTCATGGAGTTTGAACTTGGACTGAAATATAAAGAAATGCAGTCAGCGCTTAGTTCAAGGAGTTCTCTTGTAACCCATTGCACAAAAGATTCTCTATTGTGGAAAAAGGTTCTTTACATTATCAAACTGTTCTTCACACTAAGAAAAAAAAAATATTTTAAAGATGCATTGCGAAACAGTTCATGTTAAAAATACCCATTTTTCTAACCCATACATGCATAAACAATTGCCTGATGGGCTGAATGAGCCCTTCTCTGATCACTGTGAATGCCTCTATAATCCTGTACAGTAAAATAAATAAGAGGGATTCGGGTCGGAATTTGAGACTGGGCGTGACGTCATGCGCATTACGCTCACCTGGCTATGTCTGGCAGGTTTGTGTATTTGCCGCCATTCTCCGTATCAGCGAACACAACTCGCGCAACAAAAGTAGAAGATGGATTCAAAGAGACCGGCTTGTAGTCCATTCAAAACCCCAACGCAAACTCCACGTAAGACAAAGAAAACACACTCTGGTTGCAGTTTCGCTTGTTGCCAGAGGGGGGCATAGTTCTGCAAAAATTCAGACACTTGCGCTATGCACCTTTAAGAACTGTTTATTTAAATGTTCTTTGGGAAACCCAGAATGGTTCTTCTGTTGCATCGCTGCAAAACCCCCCTTTTGGAACCTATATTTCTAAAAGGGTAGACCAGCCATAGAAAATGGATATCACAATACAAAACTCATTTTTTTCCAATCTGATTTTTCTGCAATTTTCCATGCATCCAAATAATGACATTGTTGCTCTTCATTCTGTGCATCTGATCACCTTTCACATGTTTACCATCTTTAACCTTTCATAGCATAATCACCAGCCAGGTAAGCCCACAGTTGGCCAGGTAAAGCGGCTCATCTCGCAGGTGAATTGGGGAAGACTGCGGTACTCCCATCTGCGGCCCATTCTCATTGAGCGACAGCCAGGAAGTCGTGGGAGTCGGGCTGTTCGAAAAGTAAGACACGATCAATTTAGGAATATCAGTTTTGTTTTTAGTTCGATTTAACCTTGGACACAGTCACCTCTGATAACAGAGTCTTTAGATGCATACATAAAGCTGCTTTGAAACTATATGTATTGTGAAAAGCACTATACAAATAAATGTGAATTGAATCTCAGATCTAACCAAATATGCTATAATCTGATGTCTTCCATTTTCTGTGATCGTAGCACATCTTTTCTCAACTGGATTCTCTTTCAGCGGGCTGGTCTATAGATGTGGACTCCTTCATATCTGAAACCCCTCGTGGTCCTGTTAGCTTCTCTAATGTCCTGGCTGTTTTAGACCCGACAGCTCCTCGACGATTGCTTTTTGCTTGTCATTATGACTCCAAATTTATACCAACAAATCCAAGTGACCCACAGAAGGTGTTTGTGGGTGCTAGTGATTCAGCTGTTCCCTGTGCTATGATGCTGGAACTGGTCACAGCTTTGGACCCACACCTCAAAAAGCACAAGCAGATGGTGAGACAAAGTGTTACTCTTTTATCTAATTTTCAAGAAAACCGCTTTCAGAGGTCATTCGTTTAAAAACTAAATTTGTATGCAGTGTATATATATATATAGCATTACTAGCTCATAAGTTCTTGCTGTCCTGAGATAAAGAGAGTAATACATGTCTCTGAGGAGGTCTCATGTCTCTCTTAAGGTCACTTAAGCTTTTTCCAGACTTCTGAATAGCCGCAGTGTGGTAGAATTCAGAGTCAGTTCTGTTGTTTAACTTGTAACAAGGCCAAGAGCTTCACAACACTGCATGACTGGAAAGGGTTTTGATAAGTAGAGAAGATCCTCACAAACCCTTACAAAACAAAAATATATGGAAATATACATATAAAGCAATATACTCTATAATACATTTCCATATATGGGAAACAAGTGCTTTTATTTTTCAATATATTGCAGTATATGCATTGACCATGTATGGCTATATATTTATAGATATAAAAAAATTGATAAAAAAAAGACAAAAACTGCACTACAGTTTTACATGTAATAGCTTTATTGATTCATTTCTCTTTCATGAGTTAACGTGTGGGTTTACATAAAGCTAAACACATATTCATAAACATTTATCTCACTTTAGTGTTTGCATTGTTACATATTTCATATATGGAAATATAAGAAAAATGTTTACTGCAAACAAATATTTAGGATATCAATGGATGTCTTGTTAAAGTCATGGCAACATTGTGGGTGAATAAGATTTTACAAATATATAAATAAAAAATATGTATATATATATATATATATATTAACTATGTATATTTTACTCATGATCTTGCACATATATTGAACATACATGTTCCCATATAAATGTGAATATATGTTCAAATATATTTAGACACACAGTACCATATTTTATCACATGTACAGTGCATGTACAAATAAATGGTAGTAAATATATTGTCACAATTTTTTTAAATAATATGAATAGCAGCAATTCCTTGTGTATTATTCAATATATTAACACATATTGTTCTGTATATTTTCATATACATTAAATAATTAAAATTGAGCATTCATATATATATATGGAAATATTTTCTTTGTGTAAGGGAACCTACATAGCAGCTGTAGAATACATGTAGAGTACATACTCATCCATGGGGACTCGCTATTGATTTTTTTGCCCAGCTTAGTATAATAAAGAAGCTTCTTCCTCTATGGGCCAGGTGGAAGAAATTATTTTAATTTAATCTAAATCCTTAGTAAACAGAATCCCACTGCAACAAATGATTGAACCATGATTGAAAATTTGAGACATTTGATTGATTGTTTACTTTTATTTTACACACACAGTTTTTTTGTGTGTGTGTGTGTGTGTGTGTGTGTGTGTGTGTCTGTGTGTTTGTGTGTGTAGATGTCCAGGGTAACCCTGCAGTTGGTATTCTTTGATGGAGGAGAGGCTTTCGAGCAATGGTCTCAGACAGACTCGCTATATGGTTCACGGCACCTCGCAGACTACATGTCCCGCACTCCTCACCCGCCGGGTTCTAAACAAACCACTCTGCTGAACGCTGTGGTGAGACAAGATGCTTGTGTTATGTGTGTGTGTGCATTTGTTAAAGGTGCCATATGTTAAAATTGAGGTAAAAATATCCAAAAAATGAGCTACACGTATCAGAAGAATGAGAAGAAATAAGTGCAATGATGTCATTAAAAAAATGACAAGTTATAGTGCTGCCGAGATATAAACCTGAATTAGCATGCTAAATTACTAGCCCCGGCCCGGCCGGTGTCTAATACCAGTTTCGGCCATGGGGGCGGTATGCGGGCAACATACATAACCACCAGCCAAACTGCAACACACGAATAACTCGCACGGCTTGTATCTCTTTAATCTCTAAAAATCTCCAAATGCTCCACGTGAAACTGCGGTATTACTATAGTGTCAATTGATTTGATTAATATGCGCGAGGGAGAGAGAGCAGGACCGCGCTCGTGTTGTTTGTAGACGTGAGAGTGCGCGCGCGCGGCCGAGCTCTCTCTCTCTCTCTGCTCGTAATGCGCCCTGTCAAACGCAGCGGCAGCAGTCATTCTATTCTACATCCCTCACCGATCAAATTAGGCTTTGGCGGGACAAAGCGGACTATTTGACGGTTTTAGAAGATTAACAACCTGAAACTAAAAAACAGACTAGAGTAGGCCAACTTTCTGGGAGGTATACTGCCCCCATTTGGTATGGAATATGTGGAGTATGAATTGATTTTTTTACATAAGGCACCTTTAAAGGGGTATGAAAATTGTTCTTCATTCACTAACCTTATGTTTTGAAACAAGTTGATGGCATCCAAAATTGACTTTCATTGTATAGACCAAAACATTCTTCAAAATGTATTCTATTATGTTCTGTAGAAGAAGAAGAAAAATTCATACAGGTTTGGAACAACATGAGGGTGAATAAATAAGGACAAATTTTCTTTCTTTTTTGTCTCTTTAAGTGTCTATTGTATAAGAAGTATATAAATATATTGAGTTATTGCTGATATTTGCAGGATCTCCTTGTTCTTTTGGACCTTATCGGTTCCCCTGATCCCATGTTTGTGAATCACTTTGAGAACACAGCTCGCTGGTTTGACCGCCTTATCGCTGCTGGTAAGACTGATTTGACTTTCCATTAATGATAAAGTATTCCCGGTTAATCATTAATGGCCATAAAGACACTTAAAACTAAGGTTTGATCCACAGTGGCTTAAATTAGAGTAAAAACTACCAGCCACTTATTTCAAAAAGAAATACCATTTATTGACATGTCTATGTCTATATGTGAATATAAAAAAAACATTATCAGTGAAGTTCAGTGAAGAATGTAAAATATTGAACAAGATAATACAATGATCATGTCTTGATTGTTATGAAAACTATAATAATGAAATTTAGTCACAGACCCTATGATAGGTAATTTATTTACACCATCTATATGTCCTTGTCCTTTAATCCCTCTAATTATATTTCTGCATTTTCTTAGAGAAAAGACTTCATAATTTAGGGCTCCTTACTTCTCATGCCAAAGAGCAGAGCTATTTCATTAAGGATTTGAACATGGGGCCGGTTGAAGATGATCATCTTCCTTTCCTTCAGAGAGGTAGGACAAAGCGTCCGTTGTAGCAAAAAATAAATAAATATGGCCAAAATATTGCTGTAAGATTAACTATACTGTATGGACCTTGCTTTTTTGAATGCAGGAGTTCCAGTGCTGCACATGATTGCTACGCCATTCCCTTCCTTCCTGCACACGATGGAGGACACAGCAGACAAGGTTCACAGTCCCACCGTGGACAACCTCACCAAAGTCCTCGTGGTCTTTCTGGCGGAATATCTGCGGCTCTAGGATGCTATAATATTACATCCAACCACATCCGTCGTGAATCAGTCTATACCTCAGCTGCACTGCTTTAGGATATCTGATATCAGTGACTCTACTCAGAGATGCATAACATACTGTATATTCTCAGGCTGCCGTCCTATATTCTGACATATGCTTACCATTGAAGTTTCTGCCATGTTAATCAATCGGTATTGTGCCTTCAGATAGTTTTGCTATCTAGTAATGCACTGTATAGACAAAATTATATTATTATCTGTGCCAAAAAAGCGGTTTACAAAATTTGATTAATATATTTAATAACTGTGCAATAAAATCAATAGAATGCAAAGTAGATACTTCAAGCTCAGGAATGGATGTGAACCTGATGCTATATGAGAGATTATTACACTATGCAATACAATGAAGCTTGATAATGCTACAAAAATTCTGGTGAATTTATATATTTAGTCTTTCAATAATTTTCTCAGATGAGCAGTCTATAATCTCTAAATGTTCAATACATGTTAGTCTAGATTATTTAATTTTATATCAGAGATTGAAACTCAAATATTGACTTGAGACTTGAGATGGCAAGCAATTGACTTAAGATGTGACTTGTACTCTAAATTAGAGACACGATGCAAAAAAATAAAAATAAAAGGGAATATTTAATTTAGTGGGCATTTACAGTAAGGAAAACATATCCTGTTGACAATAAAGTACAGTAAATGGTATAAAAGGTGACTTTTTGATTCAAGAAAACCAAACTTTATTTTAGATTATTTAATTATTTAATGTCCAAGAAAATCCCTAAAAATACATTTACATTTTTTTCAAATGAATTGTCCAGCTAAAAACTAACCTGCAGCATAAAAAAAGTATTAAAACAAATAATTTACGACTTGGGACAGACTTGAGTCTTCATTTAAATTTGACCTTGAAAGACTTGAGACTTGCATTAATGAATTGAATATGTCTGTTTTGTAAAAATGAGTAAATATGTGTATTTTGCAGTTGCAAAGTTTCAACATGGACTTGCATAACTTGAGTCTGATCGTATAGTCTATATAGACCACTGTAAAGGAGGAAGTGAGTCTCGTCAGTGCAGTGTGTTGCAATACAGCCTGGCCACTAGGTGGCAGTGGATCAGGCACTTGCAGCGTGTCTTGTCGTCACTGCATCAGTTAGGAAACATAGTAGTGATGGGAAGTCCGGTTCTTTTCCGCGAACCGGTTCTTTCAGACAGTTCTTTTCAATGAACCGGTTCAAAAAAACGGTTCACCAGTTCTTTTACGTCATCACGTAATGACGTCAATTCTATCATCAAAATACTTTAAATTAAAGACATTTGTAATCATAACTTCAGTTAAATAATAGTACTCATCGTCATAATCATCTTGTATAAGTTTCTTACTTTTACGTTTTGCAAACGAACCCTGTAGCCAACAGGCGATGTGCAAACGCTGATGTTTTACATGTCTTAAAGATGTAAAGTGCATAAATGGTCTTCATCATTTTATTTGTTATTAAATAAACTTACATTTCGCCCATTCGGCCCCTCATTTAAGTCCTCGGTACACTCGTGCTGCGTGCTCATGTATCAGCATCATCAGTTGGCCGAAAGAAAGTTCTGTTTAGAGACGGTACTATCACGCATGCGCAGTATCTCCAGCTCATCGGTTCACCGTATCGAACGTGTCCGAAAGAAACAGTTCTCGGTTCTGTACTGGTGATTCAAGAACTGCAATAACCAGTTCTTGACTCGAGAACCGTAGCATAGGCCATCGATGCATGTCTCCAGTATGTTTAATACGTTATGTTTTAAAGCATTATAAACATTTACTAAGCAGTGCACCATTAAACCTTGGCAAGAGTTTACATCAAAGATTTATATCAACTTAGAAATTAAATGAGCTGTTCCTGAAAATATTATTTTAGTATAATAATACATGTTTAGTTTGACAGTTTTACAATCCATTCATTGTTTCCAAACTTTAAAATAATACAGTAATAATAAAGTAATTATGTGATCAACATGTTTCCAACATGTTTTATTTTGTTACACTTAGCCTACTGATGTTCAACTAAATACTTAAGAAACTTACATTTCGTCCCTCAGAAAAGAATTGCACGCATGCTCAGCTCATCAACTCATCAGTTCTCATTATGTCGAACGTGTCCGAAAGAAACAGTTCTCGGTTCTGTACTGGTGATCCGAGAACCGCTGTACCTGTGCGTTCGGTAGTACGCGCATGCGCAGTATCAGCTGCTCGTGCTCATCACTTCTCTCAGCACCAACATGTCTCACTTCAGTGAACTGTCGGAGTTACTGGAGTAAAATATACTCCGGGATATTGGTTTATTTCGATTCGGAGGGACTGTCAGGCATGTCTGAAAGTGAGTAACTTTAGTAACTTGTGGATCAGCGCTGACGCAAGACGCGAACTGTTTAGAACGATTCAGTCCGATTTAGTGTACTGGTTCGACCGGTTCACTAAAAAGAACCGGTTCAAATGAACGATTCGTTCACGAACCGGCCATCACTAAAACATAGGTCATTTCGGCAAATTCAGTTACAGTGTCATTGTGTAAACGTTTTATTTCTTAAAGCTATGAGGAGTCTGGGCGTTATACCAATTACCAATGAAATCTTGCGCTGCCACTGACAAGGTAGAGTGTTGCTGTTATTATTTTCCTGCCTGTTACTTTGAAATGTGCTGAGAAGAGTAGTGTTTAAATCTAAATGTACTTAACGTCAGACCTCAGTTTTAGCAATGTCCAGTAGTGTGACATGCAATAAATCTAAAACGATGTAAACATCACATTTTTCAATTATTGTGTTATAATTAAAAGTGTTTTTTGTTGTTGTTTAGAATAATAGGCCTACATATTTTAATACAAATACATTTTTGACATTACAAAAATATTCCATGTAGTTAAATAATATATCAGATCATACTACCTTACCGCACATGTTTACAAACTTAAACATTAAACAATATTGTTAAAATAAGCTTTTATAAGAACACTACAGGGCACTGTTTGAAATGTCACGTCAACTAACATTTGCTGAACAAAGTTAGGGGGTTTCAATCTTTTAGATACCAACCCGAAATACGACCATGCATCTCATGCGAGGGACCCCGATTCTAAATGTTAAAAGAAAGCTACATATTCTCATGTTTAAAGATTTAAATTTATATTATAAACTTGTAATATTTTTTGGAAAATATTTCGTTTCTGTTATTTTAAGGTTTTTTTTATACTCACCATAATAGTCTATACTGTAAAAAAAATATTTTCATGATTTGTTATTGCAACTTTTTTATTTTGTAAAATCAACTTAGATAATTTATGTGGTTCAGATAACATAATATTTTGAGTTTCTATTTATTAAACCAACCTCCATTGTATAAATTAAAAAAATTCATTTCAGTGAACTAAAAATTGTAAGGCAACCAGGTGATTTACTTTTTTTTAAGTTAAACCAACAATATTTTTTTACTGTATACTGTTAATGTATTGGTTTTTTTATTTATTTTAGTAGTTTTTATTATTTCGTTATTTAAATCAACATTTTATTTATTTAAACCCATTTTGTTATGACTCTCACACTCTCCAGTTTGAAAACCCCTGTTGTACAGAACAAACTAACATAAGCAGCCACACACATCTGATGTTTTGAAACATAATGCAATGCATTGACAACATTACTACCCTTCGCAGATTGAAGTCACCACTGTCAATCCCGTCAACAACGCTGTCCAGTTTATTGTCTAGCACACAATGGTGCGCCACAGCAAGCTACAGAAACAGGTCTTATCTCTGTATCGGCAGTTTCTGCGCTCGGCACAGGACAAGCCGGGCTTCTTACCGAGAATACGGGATGAATTCCGTGCCAACTCTGCTATCAAGAAGACTGACGTCATGCACATAGAATATCTTTATCGGCGAGGCCAACGCCAACTCGAACTGCTTAAAGATGTAAACACTAAACAGCTTGGATCATTCAGCAAGTCTAAAGAGGACAGCTAACCACTCATATAGCCTACCAACCTATAGTCATATAATCAGTACTGTATTCAAAATTTGTACAAAATGTGACTCGAAAAAAGAACAAAATCACCTCCCTTATTTAAATGGAATATCCAAATGACTTTCACTTTTCTCAGGCCGGACAAGATTAATCCATTGCTGTTTTATGTTTATGGTGTTATTTATGTACATTAATTTGCAGATTAAACCCATATTATTTGGTGTTATGTCAGTATTCTACTTTTTTCCATTACTTCCTCTGACTTCAATTTCTTATAGTTACTTCTGCATACCACATTTCGTAGACGTTGAAGTGTCTACTGGATGTATTATGTACTGTTAGAGTCAATGTAATGGAGTGTTTAAGATCATATCTGATTCTTAAATGATTCAACACAAATATGCTTATTTTGTCTTTTGCTTACTGGTCACATTGCTAAATGCTGCTATACATCCTCTGTCCTGTTGGTAGTAGATGTGTGTTATCAGTTATATTAATGTCTTTGGGTTCACATTATAAACGTAGAAAATAAACACAAAAGAAGATATTTTGAAGTATATGGGTAACCAAAATGTTGATGGACCCCATTAACTTCCATAGTATGGAGCAGCAAAAGAAAGAGATTCATACAGGTTTGAAACAACATAAGGGTGAGTTAATGAATACAGAATCTTTTATTTTGGGGTAAACTATCCCTTTAAGTGGTTGCATTTTACATTCATAAAAAAATATTTATGTTTTTGGTTTGAATCTATAGTTATATCCTTTAGTAAAAGAGATACATTCACTCAAAAGATTTACTTATCTAAAAAAATGTTTCTAAATTAAGAATTATAATTTAATTCTAAAGAAGATTTTGGGTCGAATGGCAGCCAGTCACAGTTCACTTTCATCGTATGGAAAGAACTGCTTTTACTGAGGCTGTCTGTCCCTAACATTCCTCCATATGTTTTCTCCAGACAAGTCTTGAAGCACATGAGGATGGGTAAATGAAAACAGAATTTCAACTTTTGGATGAACTATAGGCTCTATCCAGGGGATAAGTGGGTATGAAACATTGAGGAATCTCTTTAAACAATGAATAACACATACTTGTTCTTTTATCTTTAAGTTGTGACACAAGATTTTTTTTCTTTTCTTTTCCTCGTCTATCGAAGGCTAAAGAGGTTCAGATTAAAATTACTAATGACATTTATCCATGTAATGAGTTCCTGAGACAGCTTTAATTTGGATTGTAATGAGTGCACATTTTGTAAAGCCGGGGCAGGGTAATTGGAAGATTTATTTTATTCATGCAAATTTTGCATGAATCTAAAATGTTCATGTCTGTTTTAATTTTGAAATACTCAAGTAATGACTTGCCCGTCCATAAGTGGGCGCAAGTGCGAAAATAAATCTGATTTCATTGGAGGAAGAAGAACACGCTGCGGTGTAAACAGGAAGATCATGTAAGTTGTGTCACAAAAGTAAGGAACGGAATTTTAGCTGTAGTTCGTAGCTTAACGTTACTAATTATTAATCGCATACATTAATAACATATTGAACTTCTCAACAACAACAAAAGTATGGCGGAGTCAAACGGGATGACAGATGCTCAGTTGATTCAGCAGGTTGGTGTGTCAAACGTCAATTCGGTCACATGCAGCTTTTCTGTCAAATATGAATTAATAATTAACACTACAGAGATCCACCCACCACCATGTTTTACTATGGTATAAACTCAATTAGTATATTGCATTCTAACCCGCATGATTGTGATTGTGTTCGGGTTGTAGCTGGCTCTGCTGGGCTGGCTGAAGACCGACAGTGTACAGTGTAAAGATCTGCTCACTGCTGTCACTGGGATGCAGGTGTGCCGTGAGCTTCTGGACAGACTCTCTGGGCAAAGCCAGATCGATGCATACAGGGTAAGAATGTTTGCTTTTTCTTTGGCGTCTTTACAAAAAACGACTGCGTTTGTACTATATAGGCCTAGGGCAATTGTAACACAACATTTCTTCAGTCACAAACAAGCCAGAATGATGACATTTTTTCCATGTCCAGTAGTTTTCTCTCTGCATGAGAACAAGTAGTGATATATAGGCCTATATTTTTTAAATGCTCAATGTTTTTCTTCTGCTGTCGATCCCTCTAGTTTGTTGGTTAAAGGTAGGGCAGGCAATTTTTCGGAGAGGCAAGCTAAGTTTGAAAGCATATGATCCCACCCTCCCTTCAGAGCGTCTCTACAGCCACGGCTCCTTAAAAACACATGAACGCACACAACAGACTCTGCAAAGCCTATATATATTTATAGTGTGTGTGTGTGTGTGTGTGTGTATGTTGCACAAGGATGAGTAAAGAAATGAAATTATTCAAACTAATATAAATTCTTAATGATTAAATAATTTGCAAATACCTATATATGTTTTTTTCTTTATGATTTTAGGCCTAGCCACTTCTCAGTTGTACAAAAATTGTGTTGTTTTGTACTGTATTCCTAATGAATTCTAACATAGTCCAACCAATCTAATCCATTAAAGTCTAACAAAAAATTACAATAAATTCATAACAGAATGTATTACAGAACACATCCATTATAAAGCAGACAAACGTTTGTGACGTGATGTTCTACTTCCTCAGAGGGAATGCATCCAGAGTATTGCTGACTTTGTGAAGAAGAATCCCAGGGCTTCCCAGCGCGAGCTCAATGCTGAGGTTGAGAAGAACCTGCTGGTGTTTGCCTCTAGAGTGCAGACCGTATAGATATACACGTCACTGCAGCCATGACCTTCACTGTTCTTTACTGATCAAAATGTCTCTTCCCCTTTTGTCTTTCTCCCTCTATCTCTGTATTCTAACAAATCTATCTAGCTGACTTTATCTAAACTGTCATATTGTTGAGTATGCTTGTTTTTTCATAATCTTGAACCATTATTTATGGGAGCAACCTGTCAGCTTGTATCGTTTTTTTTTTATGATATATATAATGCTGGTTTTTACTGGTTATTTCACTGCACACAAATTCACTTATTACTTAAAACTTGAGTTTTTATATTTAAAAGATGTTTTTAATCTTCTAGTTCAAATCTGAAATAAAGTGCTCATATCTGATCATGTATTGTGTGTCATTAAAGTGCATAATACATATATAATCTAACAAATGACTTATTCATTTACAGCAGTGTGAAGGCCAGTTTTGAGAGCACAGATTTTAACACATAGACGACAAAGAAAGACAAAGAGAACAGTCAGGTGGATGAAGCGAAAAGAAAGAGAAAAAATAAGGACAGAGACAGACTCCATAATGAGCTATCACTATATTCATCAGGCAGCACCTGTGATGAATTACATTATGCAGATCACACTTCTCAGATCTCTTGATGACTTTAAAGACAGTGTAGCACTCGGAGCCCAAACCGATGATTAGCGCTGCTGCTTTTAGAATAATACAAACGCAAGACGTGGCTTTTGCTGTCTTTTCGGTTTTGGGACAACAGTTGCCAAAACACTTGTCTTCCAACAAGGACAAAGTTTATGAATAAAATACCACACACTCTTTTGATATAGCGCTTGTCTGTCTCCACTGCACCTGGGCACTTACAAGCAATGACCAGTACTCTAATGATGGAGGAATACAGTCTTGTGAGCTGGCAACCAAGATGAAAGGCAAGGGTGGGCTGGTCAGAGAGAACAAAGCAATGTCGTCTCAGCCATCTAAGCACATCTCACAATAGAAACGGAGTACCACGGCTATATTTTTGTCTGTCAACATCAAACAAAGCAATATTTTAATGTCAGTAATGGAACAAGCATATGGTGGTCTGTCAGCTTTTAAATTGTACTTGGATGTCCTTGAAGTTGCATTTTCAGAGAGATTGTAATGGTGTAGGGGTGATTTGTGAGCGTTTAGGTATTTATCATAACATCAGTCCTTAAAAACAAATTACCATGGTAAGCATAATTTGCATAAAAATTCCATTGCTACTGCTGTTTCCTATTGTTTTAATGGTATTCATGTTATCAAAATATTATTTTTGTAAATGTATTGACTTATGGCCTTTAATGAATATAAGGGAATAACTGATAAAATGCAAAGTGATAAGTCAAGGTGATAAAAAAAACAAAACATGTAGGCTACATTTTGTATGTCGAAGATTTACAATTAACCTCTCTGTCAGCAACTGTTGATTGCTTTAAGATAATTTTTGGTTTACAATGGAAATAAATGTAAATGAAGTCCGCCTTCTAATGCCTATGTTGCTGCCTCTCTGAAGATTATATGATTGAGGGCTTGATAAGATCTTAGTAGAGTAGGATGGGGGAAGATGCCCTGAATGTGAACAATGTGGATTTACTTTTAAATTGTAACATATTTAGATATATGTTTAGCATGTACAGGATGATGATGCATCAGGCAATGTGTTGTTACAGGAAATAAATAGAAACATTTGCTAATTTAGTGGTTATAGCACAAAATGTCAAATATCAAATGAGTGGTAAGATGGCCTCTACCGGGGTAAGGTGCCAGAAAGGTCACTTACCCCAAGAGTCTAATTTTACCTTTTTACTTCAAAATAAAGACTATTACTTTTAAACCACAATTCTATTCTATTTAGGGTAATACCTACCCTAATTGTTTTTGTGTCTACATAGACAGCTAGTACCCAAAATTGCTATCTAGTTAGGCTTTTTTGTGAATTGACAAATCTTTGAAATGAAGATTCACTTAAGTCTCTTCCATTTGAATCATGTTACACTTTCATGACTGACTATACAATAAAAATAGTAGGTAAAAAATAGTTCTAAATAGTAGGCTATTCGTTCAGAATGTCCAACTGATGAAATTCTCTGCAGAGTGCTAGACCTATATTGCTTAAACATCCTCAGTAGGATACACTCTTTTAGTAGACATGCACGTGAATAAAAGACATGATTCTGTCAAGAATCGGTTGAGTGAACGATTTAGTGATTCATAATACACCAAAAGACTAATGCGTAATGCAGAAAAGACCACAGAAGGAATCAGTGAAATAACCTTTTTAGGATTTAAAGGATTCTCAGTGGAATGAATACAAATCCCTACAACTGATACCTAGATAGGCTGCTCAGCTCATTACTCTCTCTCTCTCTCTCTCTCTCTCTCTCTCTCGTCACTACTCCTCGGCTGCATCATTCAATCACGTATTGCCAAGATGCACATTTGCCACGAATAGACGGCGCCTTCCAAGTTTAACTTAACGTATCTCTTTCGATTCTTTTTAATCGCTCCATTAACAGTGATGTTTGAAGGACTTTGGAGACAACAACGGTGCTCTTAATAAAAAAAAAAGTATAAAATCAGGTAGGTAACCTTTAATTTCACCACTTTAAAAATGTCTTTGCGATAACCAAGTTATAACCAATTCCTGATCACTTAAATAAGGAAAATTAGACTAACATCCTAATAATTGCAGCCATGTTTGTTGTTGATAATCAGGGATCCAATTCATTTAAATTGTTTTAGTCTTAATAATGGCCTTTAAAAAACAAATATACAAATAAAACATTTAGAATATGTGTATAATAAAACATAATGTTCTATTCTGTAGTGTGTGCTTGATCATTTTTTTATTTGCATTTTTAAATAGTTAGGATCTAGTGATCTTGTAAATAGCCTGCAGTGCACTTGCAGTTTAAGGGAATTTCCTTCTAATACCTTTCACTAAAGTGGCAATATATGTTTTTCTTTTTTTCAGCCTGCTTTGAAGGATGATTTTACATGAAGACCACAACATTATTATTGACTGGTGTGGCACCAGCTATACTTGGATAGCGAGATGGGGAAAGATAACAATCTTGCGCTTGCCTGCCTACTGTTACCTGCTAACCCAAAAGGTGTATCTTGAGGTTTTATTTCCTGAACCATGTGTCATTTTACCTGATAACCCTGCTTTTTACGATGGTCTCTGTCTCAGTGCCACTGGAGAAAGTGATGCGGTTATGAATCCAGCAGAATGTTAATGGACATGAAGAACTTTGTCCAGTACACACTCTCCCTTCATTTTTGAACTGTATCTACAAACATATGGTTTTCATGCTCTACACCTCTTCTAAAGCCCATTGTGGTGACGTTTATGTGTGCGTTTTGAAAGTGAGTGTGTGAGAAAGTATTTTCTTGTGTCTGTGTGCATGTTTGCCTGTTCTTGTCATTTCCTGCTGATGATCAAGTCATGCCACGTGGAAGAGATGTCAGCAACAGCTGTTGCCTCCCACTGCACCTGAATGAAGACAATGCCCGCTTTGGCTTGTTGGCAGCCCTCATCATCCTCTACCTGCTGTTTGGAGCGGTGGTGTTCTCCGCTCTCGAGCATCCCTCTGAGCTGCAGGCTCACAAGCGCTGGGATGAACAGTTGGCCAACTTCACTGAGCAAAACAGCATAAACCTGAAATCACTGCAGGTCCTGTTAAGGCAATATGAGGAGGCCTTTGTGGTTGGGATCCGTGTGGACAAACTTAGGCCCCGCTGGGATTTCTCAGGGGCCTTTTACTTTGTTGGTACAGTAATCTCCACTATTGGTGAGTTACTTTTTAATTAGTTCATGCATTCCCTGGTAATTGAACCCATAATCATGGCATTGTTAGCACCATGCTCTACTGTTTGAGCTACAGGCATGGTTATAATTGTTAACTAAAACCATAAAAAAAGAATCAAACTGAAATCAATTAAAGTATTAAAAACCTAAACTTATTATATTTCAACTAGTTGCCAAGGCAACATTTACATTTTTTGTTTAAAGTTGAAGTACTAAACTAACAAAAAATTAGTTACGAAACTAATTAACGAAAATTAAAACCTAAAACTTAATATAAACTGTATGGTAGACATATTTAAGACAATAAAAACTTTATTTTAAAATTAAAGTTAAAAACAATTGAATCTAATTCAAAAATTAAAGTTAAAAACAATAAAATCTAATTCAAAATATTAACTAAAATTATAATAATAAATCAATGGAACTAAAATAAGTCTGGCTGCTAGAATACAAAAATGTATATTATAAATATTTCCACTGACTCAAGTATTTCCATGGCCCAAAAAACATCCAAGCTGCTCCTTTACATAAAACAAAAGTAAAAAAGCAATGCACAACCACATTTGCATTTCTAACTTGAAATAGAAATGCATGTGATTTATGTCAAATGTTATTGGCTGTTGTTGGCTGTTGTTGTTCTCATGACCATTTGAAAAGTACTTAAATTGAATGTCCACAACACTTGAAATATAGTGCCATATGGTGGATTTTTTTGGTCAGTTTTGAAGCTTAACAGCCTCCAGTCTCTACTTTCACTGTATTAAAAAGCAAACAAATTTCCCACAGAATACATAAAACCACAGCGGATTGGAGTGACACAAGGTCTAAATTATGAAACTTTTTGTGTGTGTGTGGGTTTTTTCTCTCTCTCCTAATAAATGTATTAAAAATACATCATCAAAATACTTCCTGTGTCCTATTTCCCTCCAGGCTTTGGGATGACCACTCCCGTCACGGTTGCAGGTAAGATCTTTTTGATATTCTATGGACTCCTTGGCTGTGCAGGAACAATCCTCTTCTTCAACCTGTTCCTGGAGCGCATCATCACGATGTTGGCTTACATCATGCGCTGGTGTCACGAGCGGCAACTGCGGCGCTCCGGCGTGGGAGGAGAGGAGGCCAGGAGCGAGGATGACAGTCTGGAGGGCTGGAAACCATCGGTCTACTACGTAATGCTCATTCTGGGCATCGCAGCCCTGCTGGTTGCATGCTGCGCGTCTGCCTTGTACTCTGCCATGGAGGACTGGGACTACTTTGAGTCCTTCTACTTCTGCTTTGTGGCCTTCAGCACCATTGGCTTTGGGGATGTAGTGAGCAGCCAACGGGAAAGTTATAAAGCTCAGGAGGCCTACCGTCTCGGCAACTGCCTCTTCATCCTCATGGGTGTGTGTTGCATTTATTCCCTGTTCAATGTCATTTCCATCATCATCAAGCAGACGCTCAACTGGATCCTCGGCAAACTGGACTGCAACAGGCCTCAGTGTCCCTGCCGTTGCCGTCCGTACAGGCGTCGAGGTCGGGCTTGCTGTTGCTGCTGCTTCCCGCGCATTGCCAACCAACGGCACAACCACCACCCTCCACCGGGAAATTCCCGGCAGAGGGCTCAAAAACGCAATGCCGTGCACCCTGCCCCGGCCAACGAAGCATCGGGAAAGCGTTTCACTAATGCATCAGTGGAAACAGTTTGTGATAGTGAGACTGATGCTGGCTTAGGACCAGATGGAGGTTATCTGACAGGGCGCAGACTGTCTGGAGAAATGATCTCAGTCAATGACTTTATGACCAACAAGGTTTCTTTGGCAATTTTACAGAAGCAACTCTCAGAGACCGCTCACGGTAACCCAAGACAGAGCCATGTTCGCCAGAACGGCTTCTCTGGTGGAGTGGGCGCCTTTGCTATCATGAATAACCGCCTTCAGGAGACAAGTGTCGACAGGTAGCTCGGTTAGACAAAGATGACGTTGGATATTGCACATCAATTGCATATCATGATATACATGATTTAATTGTGACTTTCAGTTCAGGGTTGTGTACCATTTAGAACTGAATTAAGACTGGCTTAAAAATTCAAAATTGTAATTCAAATCAACGTATAATTAAAAATATTTGAGATTCAAAGAAATTCATAATGCTAATTTATATATATGACTAATTTTTTAACTACAAAAGCATAGTTTAGGTTGTTTAAATTAGGTTAGTACATCCAAAAATTCTGTGAATTACTCATCCTCGTCGTTTCAGCCACATAAGACTATCGTTCATCTTACAAATAGAAATGTTTTTAATGAATAATATTCCAATGTGAACAAAAAAGCCTAAATTAAATCTGTTCATCATATAAAGCGATTGTGTCTCTTCAGAAGACTTTGGTTAAACCACTCGATTCATAAGGATTATGTGTACCATGGTTTTTATGAACTTTTTAATCCATTCAAGTTTTGGTGACTTTCAATGGAGGAACAGAAATCTCTCAGGTTTAATTTAACACATCTTCATTTGTGTTTCAAAGATGAATGGAAGTCTTTTAGGGTTGGAATGCACAAGAGTGAGTAATGACAACATTTTCTCTTTTTTTTGGTAGGCAGACAGACAGATAAACAGATAGATAGATAGATAGATAGATAGATAGATAGATAGATAGATAGATAGATAGATAGATAGATAGATAGATGTTTGAATGCCACCTATAGAAATTGTAATCTAAATAGTATTTCATTGATATATTTTAACATATTTAGTGAACCATTGAGGACTATTGAGGAAATATTGAAAAACACTTAATTTCCCAAAATTAATTTGCTGTGTTGAATTTCTTTGATTTGCAATTCCAAACCAAGTTCCAGTTCAACTTCCTATGGAATTTTGGATAATTCAATTATAATTCACACTCACTGACTAAAGGACAGGCAATATTTCAGGTCTGAATTTTTCCCAAACCTGATCTCGTCGCCTACTGTTCGCTGGGAATTAATTTCTCAGAGGTTTAAGCATTTATTGCATGCAACTAAAGATGTAAATTGTACATTTAGCCTACTATTGTAATATACAGTACAGAGCAAATTACATCAAATTAAAATAGCCAATTACTTCTGTATCACAACTACGGTGAATGTAAACATTCATGAATGGCTTAGTTCTTAAGAGGAGACGGCTTTCAATTAAAAAAAAAATCATTATAAACAAATGTGATTTTAATGGTTAACATCGCTTCTCAGAGTCACTTTGATGCTGAAGTGATTGGCCGGTGTGGTGAGCAATCACACTGTGCTTCTGGAGAGATACTTTAACGGCTCTTCACGAAAACAGACTGATTTTCAAGAGCCTGGCAGATGAAGCCACGACACTTACAGAGAGACAGTCCTCGGAGGAAGAAATACAAGTGTCAAATCAAAGGGAGATGGTCAGTATTATTCATTGTTTGATCGTTTCTATCACGCCGCCGTGTCCTAAGAAACAAATGATCTAAAATGAATACAATTATGTGCAAATAGACTTTTAGCAAAACGGATATAATGCGAAAGTATCATCAGTATTTTAAAAGACAAAGTCATCTCAATTATTTTTTTTGTTGTAGATACCGACTGTATAGATTCTGTAGATATTGTATATTGTAAAGGCAATTTTTACTGCTTTGTTGAATATTTATTTTGGTATCAACATTTGTGTTTCAAAAGAAATAACTACTCACACTTTTTACATCTGTGTTACAGCAGCCTCTTGTCATTCATAGAGGTTTATTTATTAAAAAAATATCTGTTTCTGAGTGGCAGACAGCAACGTTGGTATGGCAAGCCGTTTCGACTTTTATTCTTTCTCAGGATATGAATTCTTGATATCAACAATTCAGTTGTCAGTAGTTAAAATGCTAATTCTTGACATCAGAAATTGGATTACTGGTAACCATGGCAATTTTTTTGATATCAGGAATTACATTTCAACTAGTAAAACACTATAATTCTTGATATCTATAATTGTATTTTCACTAGTTAAAAAATCACCAGGCTGCCATTCAAATTCAATTGTTGATGTCAAAAATGTATTTCTTACTAGTTGAAATTCCAATTTCACATCTAGTAAAAAATATAATTTTTGATACCAATTATTACGTGGTTACTAGTGTAAATATAACCCTAATATCAAGAACTCAGTTTTCACTAGTTTAAATGTTCATTCTTGATATGTATTTCAACATGTTGTTACATTTGTTATTTCTGATATCTGAAAATATATTTCTGATATCAATAATCAGGAGAGTAATTTCAGATAGCCTATCTAAAATGGCTTTCTTACTAGTAACAATCACATTCATGA
This sequence comes from Gila orcuttii, assembly GCA_026230005.1. Classification (NCBI taxonomy): domain Eukaryota; kingdom Metazoa; phylum Chordata; class Actinopteri; order Cypriniformes; family Leuciscidae; genus Gila; species Gila orcuttii. Next base: position 31,931,668 of record JAPDVR010000014.1, read on the forward strand.
TATCAGAAATTAACATTGTCACTAACAATCGAATTATTGATATCAGAAATTAACATTGACAATCAAATGATTGATTTCATTTTTTTTTACTAGTAGCAATTCCTATGGTGATATCTAACTAGTGAAAATACAATTGCAGATATCAGTTGATGACGTCATTGTTGATATCAAGAATGAAAATTTTTACTAGTGGAAATGTAATTCCTGATATCAAAAATTAGCATTTTAAGTAGTTAAAACTGAATTGTTGATATCAAGAATTCATATCCTGGGAATGAATAAAAGTCAAAACGGCTTGCCGTACTGGGTTTGCTGTCTCACAGTCCGAGTGTGTTAAATGAAGAGCGAGTCTCTACTGCCCTCCTGAGGATGACAGTGGTATACTCTTAGAAAAAAAAAAGTTCAATGCGGTTTTGTTTTACATACTGTAGAACCCTAGGGTTTTTAACTCCATTTTAAAGAACACTTTATGCCAAGTAATGTATGGAGAAATGTCCTAACCTGTTAAACATGAAAGTATTATGCAATCTTTTTTTTCTAGTGATAAAATATGTTGACAAGCTTTTTAGTTCATAAAATGTTATTAAAAATGAATTATCAAAACTAAATCTGTAAAATGATCACATGACGGGAACCCCTAAAAGGTTTTATATATGAAGTGCCTGACCAAACCCTTTAAGTTTCTATGTAGAACCTTTTCTTCTAAAACTGCTTACTGATATTGTAACTCCAGTGATGAAATCTGAGATCAACCACACACACTCACAAAATGTATGACTAATTACCATAAAGCCATCTGGTTATGTAGCAGGACAGACATTAATAAACAGAAATACCATGAATCTCTTGATCTGTTTATTATTTTTTTTTTCTCAACCTTTATGCTAGCACAAATATTGCACAAGATCTGTAAAATGTGCACAAAAATTATTACACAACATGATACAGCACTGCATCCGTTAGTCATTAGGAAAGTCTCAGTAATATTAACACGTTGGTATAATAATAAGAGGTCAGTAAGGCAACACAGTACAGATCATGCAAACAGAGTAGAGAGTTTTACAGGAAACAACTATTCAGAAAAAGAATTGTTCAGAAATAATTCAGAAACAGAAAAAAATTGTACTCTATGACCATATTATGGGCTTGTATATAATCCAAAATGTAAAAGTGCTTGTTTGAATTTTATTTGATATAATTTGTTTCTTAAAATCTCATCATTTCACGTTTGCCTTATTAATAACAAAAAAAAACACTTTGTTACCACATGCTGTCAAGCTTCTAAGGAGTAGCCTAAGCACTAAAGGCAAGTAAATCACTTTTGGGTGAATTATTTCTTTAATACATCACTGATACACTTGTTGCTAATTTAATGTTCCTCAGAGTCCAGAGAATAATCTACAATTAAATTCTGACTTTTTTATATCGGTTTAAAAAATGACCTGTTATAATGCAAAAACTGAAGAGAATCTTAAAAGTTTGTCATCACTGCTTAAACACATTACCTGAGTATCGTTGATTGTAAGACTCGTTGAATACATTTGGTAAGGAAAATACTGAACGTATCACAATCTAAGGAGTCAAAGTTATATACAGTCATCATTGTCCTGCATTGTGGCACAGCATTGCTTTTTGTAAGTTTCGTCATTCAAGAAACATACAAAAAGAAGGAAGTAAAATTTGTGCTGCTGTCCAAAAAGAAGATCCTTTCAATTTTTCATGAGTTTAAAAGACAGAAAACTGCACCTTTACTTCTTCCTCAATCTAGCTCAACCAATAAGCATCTATAAAACACGGACTCTAATTGGCATCTGTGGGACGGAATTCCTGAAAAGATAGGAATCTAATTCAGATTAAAAATGCTTAGATATTAACTTTAGCATACAGGAATGACAAATACATTAGTCATTTTAACATGTTATTGTTACATACAAAATAGATTTAGTATCTCCACAGAAGCTTACCTGGGCTAATCTTGATCGCCGTGCCTCTTTCTGCTGATAGTAGGCAGAAATTATACAGTTCCGCCTGCAAATGTCAAAAAAAAAAAAAAAAAAATGTTATTTCAAAGTTCAGCCCTCTGTTCTTTTGTCAGTCATCCGACATACTTATCATTTGAGCTCTACTTGTGGAGTTGATTTGTGTTCCTACTGAGTAGACACCTGAATCTGAGAACAGCAGCTGAGTAGCCTATATTGCTCTGCAGCACAAGGGTATGTCATCCTTGCAGCTTTAATCTCATAATTATATACTGTACCATGTGTCAATGTGCCTACATGAAATAGTGCCATTTTGGTAGAATAGATTAACTTTATTAATTTTGTGAAATGGTTCTCTCATTCACTTGATCCATCACTTTTATATAGCCTAAATTATTATTATTAATAATAATAAACTATTAAAATAAATGATTAAATTATTATATTAAATATAAGCTCGCCGGCCATTTTATTAAGTAGCCTACACCTATTCAACTGCACATTAACGCAAATATCGAATCAGCCAGTCACATGGGAGCAACTCAATTTACTTAGGCATGTAGACATGGTCGATACGATCTGCTGAAGTTCAAACCGAGCATCAAAATGGGGAAGAAAGATGATTTAAGGGACTTTGAACATGACATGTTTTTTGGTGCCAGAAGGGCTGGTCTGAGTATTTCAGAAACTGCTGATCTACTGGGATTTTCATACACAACAATCTCTAGGGTTTACAGAGAATTGTTTGAAAAAAATCCAGTGAGTGGCAGTTATGTGGGCGAAAATGGAAGATTCGCGTCATGGATATGACGTCGACAAACTGATGATGTCAATATGGACCAATATCTCTGAGGAATGTTTTCAGCAACTTGTTGAAAGATTTGAGTCAGTTCTGAGGGCAAAAGTGGGTCCAACCGGGTACTAGCAATGTGTACCTAATAAAGTGACTGGTGAGTGTAAATCATAATAAATATATAAATAACAGTTATTATAATAATTACTATTATAATAACAACAACAATTTAAAAATGGGAGAAAGATTAAAAAGAACGCTAATCGAAAGTTTAGCTTATAGATCTCGTATAGAAACCGTTTAAAAGTTCTTAAAGATGTTGCAGTCTGTGAAATAGGTTTTTACACTTTTCACACATCATTGCTGACTGCAGTTTTGAGCAGCAGTAGCATGATGTAAAACACACACTCACTTGCTCTGAAGGCCGCCCCCTGGTGGAAGTCCAGGTATCACTGCTGAAGCCAGAACTGTCAGAACTGACAGCAGATCAGGCTCATCACCTCTTGCACTCAGCTCTTCAAATATCTCTGCCAAAGAAACATGCATGACAATGGTTAAATTCCGTAAGCAGACCACTAGAGGACCATTTATTCTAACCATTACATGAATCCAAGATTTGAAAGGATTTTCATATGTGACATAAATCATATAAATCTTAAAAGCAACATCAAAAGAAGCCAGATTTACTCGGATGATTTACCAGCTACTTTGGACTCCAGAAAGTCCTCCAGCTCAGCCTCCTGGTGCAGTGCTTCAGGTGACAGCTGGGGGGCGCCAGGGAAACAGACTAGAATGATGCTGATGTTATCAAGACTCCCCTGTTAGCAAACACATGAAGAGACATCCCAAAAAAAATAAATATTGGAAATGTAAGATGTGCAATTAATGTGTCCGCTATGCGATTTCATCACTAAACTGAGCAGCATTGTTTTCCTCTGATGTTTCTTTAGATAAGGCAGGGAGTAGCATGACGCTCGCCGGTCTTGAGGCTTTTGTTTTAAGGACAACTTTTTCCTCACGTTGATGATTAAGTAGATTGGAATTTGCTAATGCAGACCTTATCCTACATTTCTTAGGGATGTTGTCGGTTGTCTATCCCTACATGGCACAACGCTGGGCAGAATGCTGTAATCTCCTAACACCAAGGCTAAAAGTAGTTTATCCTATTGCAGCTTAGCAGCGGAATACAGCGGCCTCACTTTGAAATGGTGGATGAAAGCGCAGACCTGACAAAGCAGAGATCTAGCTCACTGCGGAGAGAAAGATGCTGACATTTTCAGGTCGGCACACATCCTTTTCTGCAGCCTAAAGGCCATTTTGTGTTTCTCTTATGTAATATAACAGCCTAGCTGAAGTCAGATGCCATAGCCAACAAACTCCAGACTTCATATTATAAAATATACTTCATGTTTACAATCCTAAAATACATTTTGGGTAACTGATTTTGGAAAATATATGTACAGTATATACATTTAAATATTAAAAATGTCCAAACGTTTGAGGAAATATAAGCAACTAAAACTTGTATGTAATGTATATAAATAACTTGTATAGAAATTATAAATTTGTATAATAAAATATATCTGAAAATGTATTTTCAGACCCATTTCTGAAAGCTGCTTGTCTCTGAAACTTTGGAGAGCAGTTTGCATGTGGAATTGCATCTTTTGCAATACATCCATGGCAGTCAAACGTGAGAGTTGGTCTATGCATGTAAAGTTTTGGTGGTAAATCCAATGTAACAAAACATAAATAAAGAAGGGAAGCTGCCATTTTCTCGCCACTAGTTCTCCTGCATGAGTGGGAGGAAAAATCAAACTTGGGTTTTGGACCACACAATCGAAATCAGTGAGAACTGCCTAAAAATCTTCCATTCATACTAACCTTATAGAGGCAGAGGTCGATGACCTGGGAGCAGACCTCTCTCAGGTCTGTGCAGACACGCAGTCGGCTGTGTACGAAGGCACAGAGCTCTTCATTACTGACAGTGTCCCACACACCATCGCAGGCCAGAACCAGAAACTCATCTGCTGGCGAGCGCTCCACAGCCGACACTTCCGGCTCGGGCGAGACCATCTGTTCTGTGACCGGCCGCCACTCGGTTGTCTTGTAACTGAAGTCGCCCAACGCCCGAGAGACTGCCAGCGAGCCATTCACGCGCTGCAAATTCACAGATCCTCCAGCGCTCTCTATCCTCTCCCTCTCACCAGGGAGGAAGGGCTTGTGGTCCTCTGTGGAGAAGGCAACCCGCCCCGCACGGCACAAGACGGCCCGAGAGTCCCCGCAGTTCACAAAGTAGATGTGGTGCGGGGTGATAGCAGTGGAAACGACAGTGGTCCCTCCACGTTCCCAACCCTCACGGCAGGCCATGGCATGAAGGTGCTTGTCCATGAGGAAAAAGCCCTCTTTGATACCCTCAGTGACCCTTTCCACATCCGCATCTGCTCGGATCTTGCCTGAAAAGAAAAAGCTCATGTCACTAAATCACAAAGACGAATCTAAAGGCTTCATTAGTAAAGACTGCAACAAGCAGCCATTACATGAGTTCTAATTGCTTTTCCTACATTAGGAACATGTTGTCCACTAAAATTAACTTGTCAGATCATGGCTTAATTAAGTAATAATATTGATGTGGCTTTGGATGTACCGTAGGTTTAGAAATTAATCCAATCTGAGGAGATCCTCTCGGATCTACTCTAAAGAGATCAACAATATCACCCATGTGATGTGATCACATGGGAATTCTGTTTCTCAACAAAATCCTCCCAGTCGTTACGTTTGCTGTGCTCTCAAATAACTGATGATGTACTGTCATCAGTATACGCCAAAGAGATACAAGAAGTCCTTCACTTTTTGTAGAACAGATTGTCGCTCACCTGTGCCCAAGATGTGGTCCAGCAGGTTCCGGGAGCAGTGTTGGGCCACCGCGCTCCCTGCGTGTCCATCGAACACGGCGAAGAACCCCCAATGGGACAGTTCCCCTCCTAGCTGAGGGAAGCAGTTGTGGAAATCCTCCATGTGGGCCCTCCAACCCTGCATGCTGGCCAGGGCGTAGGTAAGTCCCCAGGAGGCACATCCCTCTTGCATGTGCTTGTCCAGAACCGGTCGATCTAAGTAGGGGCTAGGGATGACCCCTTCCTCCTCTCCTCCCTCTTCGCCTTCGGACAGCTCCCCCGCACCTCCCCCTCGCCCCCCTTTAAAAAAGGAGGTGACCCTTTTCTCGGTTTCCTTCACCAGCTGCCTTACAAAAGCAGGCATTTCCACGCTTCCTTTCCTGGATGTCCTCATGGTGTCTTTTTTTTCCGCACTCGTTTGAATCCGTTCACGGCCTCCACCCAGTGCTGTTGCTCACTGGCTCTGGTTTGGCTGTGTGCAGCCTTTCTGCTCAGGGCCTTCACAGCATTATCTCCCAAGAGCCTGATTCTGCACCTTCAAGCATCCTTGAATGATCCAGTGTAGAACGGTTGATTTCCCCTTCTGTCACTCTACCCATTGCTAGACATTCTCACTATGATCTAATAGTCTATCTGTAGTCATAGTTGCTCTCCCCAATTTGATCCACTTTTGTTGCCTTCCTCCTCTGTATGTCAGTGATATTCTCTCTCTCTAAGCTTTCTCTCTCTCTAAGCCTGTTATTTTCCTGTCATCACTCTGATTGGCTGAGCTATTTCTGTGTACCAATCATCTCGCAGTGTCCTCCCTCTTGTTGTACACACCAACATGCAATCCTTTTGCAGAGTGGCTCTCTTCTTCATGTTCATTGCCTCTCTCCCTCCCTCCCTCCCTCCCTCCGCCTCTCCTCTTGAACTCCCTCTGTTAATCATCTGTGCTGAACATTTGATAATTTTGGATTACCTAACATGCACAGATTAATGTGCATAACAGATTTTCACAGTAGCCAAGTTAGAGAGAAAGACAGAGAGCGAGAGAGGGAGAGAGATAAAAAGAGAGCACACAGTAGCCTCTTTTTAAAAATGTTATGTGGGGTAGATTCAGTGATTCATATTAAAGAACATGGTTTGCCTTGAGCAGAATTCATGAATGGCATATTCAAAAAAAAAATTTAGGAGACTCTTACAAGGGATGATTCGGACAGATTAGTGGATTATGTTCATTTAAAAATGCATTCATACACATTATTACATAACATGCTATTTTTGTCTTTGTAACTCTTCTTGTGTGTCCATGGAATGACGCAAATAAAAATATGTCATGAATAAATGAGTTTGACAGCAGAACGATCATTGCATCAGATGCTGGTATACTGAGTCATCTGCTGGGTCAAGTAACATGAAAAAAAAAAAGCGAGGGATTTTTTAGGATTTTTAACACTTTTAAACAGAAAGCTGTAATGGCACAATGAAAGACTAATAAAAATAAATATAGTACTAGTACTGATTATTAGGGGTGTAACAATATATCGTGTCACAATATATCGCAATACAAAATGTGTATGATTCACCCAAAATTAAAATTTCTGTGAGAAATAAATTCAAGTTTAAAGAGTTTCAGTGTCAGTACTACGTTAAACTACAATATATAATGTTGAATATAATGTATAATAATGCAATGGGGAATATTTGTGGGTCCTGATTATGCCAAATGTCTTATGTTACCAGTAAACCAGTAATCATGAATTCTGGTGTCACCTGTACATTGGGTTACCAGCATCAAATCCAAGCCTATTCATTTCCAACCCCAATGTAAAACCAAATTTAGCATTTTAATCAACAGTACATTTTTTGGTTATCTTTTTACCATATGTCTTGGAGTATCGCAATAATACTGTATCGTGAGTTCAGTATCGTGATATGTATCGAATCGTGACATGAGGTTATCATTACACCCCTATTGATTATAAAGTAAATGTAATAATTAAATTATATATATATATAATTATATTATTTATATTATAATTTATTGAATCATTATCGTAATACTATTATTAATATAAAATTTAATATAATTTAAAATAAATTAATATATAATATTAATATATAAAACTGTACACACACACAATCATCAGAATAATCTTCACACAACATCTTCAGTTGGGTGTTAAAGGCCAGCACTTTTGCTAGCATGTGAGAAGAAAAAAAGCACAGGATTCCCTGAACAATCCCTGAGTAATTTGCCCGTATCTAAGGTTATCCATTTCCCATGAGATGAAGACTTGTCTACACGCAGACATATGCTGACGTCTCAAGTTCCTTAAGCTCAGAACCGCCCATGCGGGATCATTGCTGTGTATGTGTGTGTTTGTAAAGATGGAGTGTCCAAGTGGTTGAGATATTATTAGGTCAGACCAACCCTTTTCTGCTGACAACGCTAGGATGGCCAAAAAAAGCCCAGAGGGTTCGTGGAGTTCTGGGAGGAGAGGGGGTTCGGTGTGGAAGCAGCAGAAATGGCCAGCAAAGGTGAGAGTCTTCCGCAAAAACCGAACAGCACTGGGGGACTGAGGTCTCCTGAGCTATATTGTTTACATGTGTAATGTGCTGGTATGTGAAGAGCAGGTTGTAACTGAGGAAAGTGTGTCTGTGTGTGTGTGCGCGCGCGTGCGTTTGTGTGTGGGCGGGGGGATCAGACTGAAGTTGAGTGGCTTACACTAGAGGTACAGTAATACTGACTAGTCAGCACATCACACAGGACTTCTCAATGGGAATCTGATGGATGGACTGCTTTCAGGAGCGGACTGATGCATGACTCTAGGATTTTGAGGCAGAGGGAGAAAAGGAAGCATTGATGTCTGAAAGAAGGAGGTGAGATCTTCTCTCAGTCTTATTTTGGCAGTGCTGGCATATAAATCTCCCCGGAGAGATTCAATCTGACCCGGCCATGTTAGGCAGTAAAGAGGAGTGAATGCCTCGTGGAAGATTTTTTTAGTAGAGAAGATTTCCGAGGGTTTGGATTGATCTGATAATGGCTCCTTCAGCTTTGCACCAGTGTGCGCCACAGCACAGATTTGCACCTGGGTTTGAAAGATAATCGAAATCAACAGCTGTTGGGGTCTATTGGCTTTACAGCGGAAAGGGCGTGAAAATGCACACTGCCATTAGCTGTTCCACTTGGGCTGTGTCCATGCACTCTCTCTGACACAAGGGCTTCTTGTCCATTTATCACATATGTTTGTCTCAAAGAGCATTTGCTCTAATTTATTGCAGTTGTACAAAATAATGTGCAAATAAGTGATAGATGAGCTCATGGACAACTGGACGGTGGACGATTCAGATTAGTCTGTTCATATGAAGACAAAATTGAATGCGTTTATAGACTTGGCGTGTTTGGCACAGCCTGGGGTGTATAATGTGATCAAGCTTGGCTGGACAATGACGTGGTTTCATCAAGTGTTTCTGGTGGAGTCGGCCCTGATCACATGTCTGCTTGTCATAATAATCAATTATCAATGCTAAATGAAAATCTCTGACAGCCTTTTTAAAATTAAAAAACTAAATCTCAGTAAAGTTCTTGACAGCATTAAGGCCACTCCTTTATGTTTCTGTGAACTTTTTAATTCCACTTGTTGTTTTCATATTCTGAAATTCACCACTAAGAAGACAGAATGTTTAGCCTTGTCAGGGTATTATAATATTTTGTTTTTGGATACTCAATATACTCTACCCATCCCATTACTGGTAGATCACTCGTTTTACACAAACAAAGTTGGATACTTTGGTGGCTGAATGACATTATCACTACAATGATAATACTGGTAATGATCACATGTTGCAATTTCAGTACATTAAATACATCCAGATAACAACTATTTTACTCCCAACAAATGTTGTGTTGACAGTAATACATGACCACTCACTGCTAAAGCTTCCTGCTAGCTAATTAAAAAAAGGTTACAGATATTTATGTGTTCCCATATGGCATCAGTTTTTGCATGTTATATTTTCTCCCCTCTGTCAAACCTAAATTATCATACATTACACATTAGGGAGAAAAGAGAGAGAGAGAGAGAGAGAGAGAGAGAGAGAGAGAGAGAGAGAGAGAGAGAGAGAGAGAGAGAGAGAGAGAACCCTTCTTGACAGAGAGGATTCAGCTTATGTATGATGTCACTTCCATTATTTGACATAGGCTGACATTAAAATTAAGGGACATAAGGAAATTAGTGCTTTATTTAACAGTTAATGTATCATTTTCTTAACTGTTTGGGGAATAAGATTACAGTTCAAAGAAAATATGCAAATGTGAATTTTTGTCTTTTATCAAATTAAAAGTCCCACTAACTGTAAAAAGCCTAGAGTGAAATATAGGCCAATTTGCTTACTCTCTTCTCTGCAAAAATGTCTTAATTCTCCAAAATAATACTAATAATTTGGTTTAAATTTAGAAGAGAAAAGACAGTTTCGAAAACAGAGAATTTCTTTAAAATTGTATCAATTATTCATTCTAAAGTGAATTCACTCAACTAAAGTTTGTGGAATCACTCAAAGAATGGATGAAAATCTGTAATATGATAGTCTGTTTTACCACACACAATACCAGACACTGTGCAAACATGCACATCTGCATCCCTTTTTGGGGCCGACTTCAAAGCAGTACTGCATGATCTTTGCATTTCTCCCTCAGTCGCTTTCCACAGGGTCCCCGCGGGTCCTTAAAAAGTCTTAAAACGTCTTAAATAAAATTTTCGCTTTTTAAGGCCTGAAAATGTCTTAAAATCTGAAATTTCCGATAAGGAGGTCTTAAATTTCACGTACGGACCTTAAATTTCTTGTCCGACTCGTCATCCGTTATTTTGTTTTGTTTTTTGAACAGTGCGCACCATTTGGGGGCAGCACTTTTCCATGTGGGTGCAACCTGCTTCATTCCATAGGTGACTGAAGATGAATGCGTAGCGTTGATGGCAGGGGCGAAAATTTCATCAAAATGTTGGGGGGGACAATAAACATAACAATTCTCAAGAGCAATTTTTGAAGGGGACACCAATAATACAGGCAAAATTGTACTTGAAAGGATACGTGTACACCAAGGAAAGCCTTACTACTATTATTAGTGTAGCATGGAGACCGTTCCATTATCCTTTTTCTCAACGTTTCTTTCTGGTTTAATGAAAAAGCTGACTAAATTGACCAAAAAATTCTTCAAAACCATACATTTTTTGTAAATAAGTTGTTTACACAATCAAGCCACCAAAATACAATGGAATTTGAACCTAACTTCAACTTTTATTTATTTATATATCACATTTAATAGCAAAGTTGTTGCTTCACAGTTATAATTAAAACATAGATAAAAACATTTACCATGCCTAGCAAATGAAGGCATGACTACATTCTTAGACATATACCCTCACACAACTGTATAGTGAGATCAGTATAGACGAGAAAGGGGGGGGGGGGAATCAATAAGAAATAAGTTAGAGATAAGTAAGAGATAAGTTTTCAACTTAAATTTAAAAGTAATGAAAAACATCAATATTGTGAAAAAGTGTCCCCATATAAAATAAATAAAATGATTTTGTAACATAAAATTATTATGTTATAGTCACTGCTCTATATTAAGTAATAGAAAATTGCTGTAATTTAAATCAAACTTGCATGACAGGACAGGCACTAAACAAAATAACCAAATGTATTTTTCCTGGTATCACTGGGCCCCACAAACTCTTGGCATATCTTGTTTATGTTAAGGCTGTCCAGCCTGTCTTTGTGAACATTGCAGACTAACAGACTGTTAAGTCTGTCTTGGCCCATTGTAGCCCTTAGCCACGTCTTCAGTCTCCGTAATGCACTGAAGCTCCTCTCAGCTTCACACGAGGACACTGGCACCACCAACAAAATTCTGACAAGAACCTCAACTTGGTCAAACAACCCCCGTACCTCCACTGGCATTCCCCTGAGGACCTCTGCTGCCTCGCCACTGCTGCTACAGGGGTATTTCTGGCAAAAAAGGGGCAACTGTACTGAGAGAGAACCTCTATGCAACTCAGGGTACTCAACTATCGCATCAGTTAACACCCCGGTCAGAAGGACACTCTCTATATTTTGCAGAGTCTTTAGGCTGTTTTGATTGAAACGGTCACCAAACTGAACCTCCACACAATCCAATACTTTAAAGAACTCTCCCCTGTAATGATCCACTGCTCTGCCAGCAAAGCGCCTTGAATTTGTTGTCTCAATAGAGTCAACTGTTTCAGTGGAGTTAACCAATGCTGTAGCTTTCTCATACAGTTCAAGATAGCTCTTGTCATTTCTCTTTCCCTGAAGAGAGGATCGGACACAATCTACTGCAGCCTTCATACCAGAGACAGTCTGGGTCTTCTTCTGCAGTGAAATGTTTAGGCACTCAAGCTCTCCAACCACAGCAGAAGCAAGTGTGAGGCTCAACACAGTCTTACCTTTGCTGAAGTGCTCAAATAAGCCACTGGCAGTTGAAGCTGTCCTAGATGTACTTTTTGCCATCTCCTCTAGGCTGCCAAGTACCCGCTCATACTGCCCTAGTACAGCTATTATAGCAGAATTGCGCACAGTCCACCTGGTTGGACATAGCGGTTTCAGTGTAGTGATGGGTACATTTTCAGAGGTAACTATGTTTTCAAACATTCTCTTAAATTTTCCTGACTGACTAAAAAGGATGCCTAACTGGTGGACCCAAGAAAGGCAGTCCCGGATCATTGGGGAGGCTGAGCAGCCAGCCTGTGTGATCAGACTGACACAGTGTGCGCCACAATGCACATAGAGGGCTAATGGCTGCTGCTCCCTCACTATTGCCTGTGCACCACTGTACTTTCCTGCCATGTTTGAGGCGCCATCGTAACTCTGCCCACGTAAAGCAGACATGGGCAGATTGAGCCTCAACAGCACATCAATTACCATCTTGGCAATGCCCTGGCCTGTTGTCTCTGACAAACTGTATAATCCAATAAATTCCTCATGTGGAACAAGGTCATGGTCCACATAGCGCAGACAGACACTTTCCTGCTCAACACCAGAAATATCCTGGGTACCATCAACTACTACAGAAAACTGAACAAGGGCTGGAGACCTAATCTCACTTGCAATGTCTCGGATTATTGTATTGGCCATAATTTTCAGGATTTCATTCTGTGATTTAGGGCTTGTGTATGCAATGGTGCGATCTGTTAACCATTTCAATAAAATGGGATCATCCTCTTCTGCCCTAAGTTTAAGGAGCTGATACAGATTCCCACTTTCATCAGTGTGGCCTCTTAAAGATTGTCCCTGCCTTGCCACATGCCGTACAGAGCTAACAATTCTCTTCAAGCAATGTCTTGCCACCTCCTGCTGTTTACCCCATGCACTGGACAACTGGACACTGACTGGGTTTGACTGATGTGCACTCACAGTCACATAATGTCGGTGGGCTTGGGAGGTCTGGTGTGCTGTACATTTTTCAATGGCTTTTTTCCAATTTCTAAAGCCTGTACTAATGAAAGCAGCGTCAGGTCTATGACCTAAAGAGCACTGATTTGAAACACCTTTGCTGCAGTAAAAACACAAGACCCCACTCACTGATGGACTGTAATGTAACCATGGAAAGTCTTGGTACCATTTCTCTTGAAATGCCAATGACTTGTTTGGAAGAATTTGTTTTTCAATACACTGTGGATGTGGTTGGTATGGCTTTGTGCAATCACTGAGATCTGAACTAAAAACTGTGCTCCTGTCCCCTGTGCTGGTGCCTGGAATATCATCTGTTTGTGCTGCTTTCTCTGGCTCTCTCCCTGGTTCTGACCCTTCCGCTACTCTCACTGTCTCAGGACAGTCTGACTCCTGGAACAGAAGATGTGTTGCATACTCCTAATAACTACCTCATCCAAACCAATAGCAAGACTTCTAAATAAAGACTCTTTTTTGGTGAGCCAGTGGTGCTCATCTGCTGAACAGCCACACCTCCAAAATACATTAACAAAAGCTCAACAGCAACACACTTACCTGAGACTCTAAACCTGACTGTCCCTGGTCTCCCTGTCCCTCAGTAGTTTCTGTATCCTTTGCCTGTGACACGTGACATTAGTATTTCCATAAGCACCCATTCTTATAAAGATGTTTTGCCTGCCTTCATTTTCTACTTACTTTGCGTTTTGGTGCACTGAAAAATGATCTTATGTCCGTTTTTCTTTTCTCTGTCATTTTATCTGGCCAAAAACACAAAGCAATAGTTGATTAAATAAGTTAGGTTCATAGGTTCACTACGCTGTAATATAATAATGATTCAATTATCTTGCGTCCTTCACATAGTATTTTAGGTTTCATCTGGGACAGAGGAATATATAATATATAATAATAGATATTCAACTGCAGCAAGCCCACTGATTTGACACTTAACATTAGGGGTGTGCGATGTTGACAAACAATTATCTGTCTCTAATTTCTGGGATTTTATCGATAACAGTAATTAAAAACAATAATACGTTTCAATTGATTTTTACCTTTTATGGGCATTTTTACTTTCATAAATTTATTTTTAAACCTAATTTTATGCATGCATGATCTTTTGTGTAAATTTCATAAATGTTATCAAATTAAATTATGAGAAGACACAAAAGGGCCATTACCAATCAAATTAAATAAGTATCAACAAAATATTTGCAATGGAGAGGAAACACAGAAGCTGCAATTTAAGTAGCATTTAGATGTTTTTACACTGTTTTTACATTTGCTTTAAAAATAAAATGTTGAATGTTCATATTTGAAATGATTTTAAACATGAAAAGATACTTTAAATGTGAAATTAAAACCGCCAGTAGGAGGCAGTAAGTCACTGTTAATGAGTGAGTCATTGAAATTCATTCAACTGATTGTTCAAAAAACTGATTCATTCATCAGTAAGGAAACACCTCGGTGTGTTTCTCACAGACGCAATTACAGTGCTGTGGCTTAGTTTTCAACTATTTTCGTTGGTAAAATGGAGCTAAAACAGGCAATATGGTGTCTAAAATGTACATCAATTAGGCTAATATTAACTTCTTGTTTATTAAATTTGTATAAAATCAAAATCACATTTGTTATCATGCTGATATCTGGAGAAAAACTGCACTCTTCGTGTGATATAATATTAGATTAACTATATTAAATTATATAAACCGACTAAATCACAGTGAAAGCGTTAAAATCTAAATGCGCACCCGGACTAGTCTAATCTAACTTACAAGACTAACGTTAACGTTACATCACGTAGTGTATGCGTACACTCTATGGGTGTGTTTGTGTGTGGGGATATACTACTGTATTAAACAAGCTAGGTAAACGCATAGACTGTATTAAACAAGCGTAACGTTAAAATCGCTAACATAGCAGACTGCATCAGAGACAAAAGTACACAAATACACAATCATATATTTATTTTTTTACATGATTTATTAATGACTCAGCATAATATTTATTAAAGAGAAAATAATCCGATGTTTAAAGTGAATAAAATAACATTGACTTACTGGAGTTCCACAATTAAGTTACTCAAAAACTGTGTTCTTCTCTCCCGCCACCGGAATGTGTGTGTGTATAGGTGAGGTAAAAGGGGCGGAGGCAGTGGACCAAAGCACTGTGAGGCAAGGGAGGGGGGACTCAAAATGTTTAAAACGTTTTTTTGTTGTTGCCCCGTTTGCGTTTGTATTATTTTATTTCTTAAACAATTATTTTAAGAATATATCATTATATTATTTACAATACACATATTTTAATGATATTTTAGGGGGGGACAACCCTCAGATGGGGGGGGTCCTGACCCCCCCGACCCCCCCGCGATTTCCGCCTATGGTTGATGGTTTGCCACACCATTCTGTGTCGTGTCGCAGTGTTAATTCCGTTATTGAAAACTATGACAAAATGTTTGTTGACGACTTTTTTTTCCCCCTGACTAAGACAAGACCATGAGAGACGATACCCACGTCATTAAACGATAACTGTGACTACCGGTATTATATCAACACGTACAATATCGTTGACGAAAAAAGACGAGACTAAAGTGTGTTTAAAAAATACAAACTTGACTAAAACCACTTTTTTTGTCGAATAAAGGAGACAACAACACATTACAGACTGTGTTTACGAGCGAGCGTTCATGGTTACGGTTGCCAGATTTAAATAATTAAATCCCCAGTCAGAGCTTTTCTGTTAAAATAACACGTTTTCTACCCGGTCTTGTCAATAGTATCTGGCAACCATGCTCGCGCGCGCGCTCTCTAACTTACACTGCTGAAGAAGCGCGGATGATCTGAAAACACAGACAAGTAAGCTGGAGTTCAGTGATCTTCATTTGATATTTTCTACTTAAATTAATTAAAGTGTCATTCAGTTCGTCTTTATTCTGTCACGAGCCGCTTGCGCTGTTTGTGCGACTAAATCTGCGATCAATACAGGCTGATATCTAGCAGTGTTTTTAATGTTGACCATATTATTGCTATTTTGCAACGAAAGCCACGGCAGAAGTGCAGCACACAGCGGTGATTCGAGAACGAATCTGTGGCTTTGAACGAATCGTGTGATTCAATGACCCGTTCATAAATACAGCCACTTGCTTTGTTACCATAGTGTTTGTTACTGATGAATGAATGACTCGATGACGGATGACTCGCTCATAAAGACAGTGACTTACCGCCACCTACTGGCGATTTTAATTTAATGTTTAAAAGTATTACCTCGTTTTTACCATCATTGCATATTTATTGAACATTGTTTCATTTAAAGCATTATTTATTTTATAAAAGTATTTATAAAGGTAAAAAACGAACTGGAAAAAATCTATTAAAATGGGCAGATATTGTCCCTTAATGGAAAAGGTGTGACTACTGCAGTCTAAGTGCAAGAGGGGTTACGGCACTATAAAAGATTGGAGAACCACTGAACTAAGGAACAGGGATATGTAGAATTGCACAAGTGCTACTGCTAAAGAGTGCATTGTCAATACAGCCTGTTACCTTGATTCAAATGTCTTATACGCTTAATTGAATTGGCCTAAAGCGAAAAATTATAATGTCATTTTTTGTCTAAAGACTACATATAAAATAGCTACCAAAATTAATGTTGGTAACTGAAGTTTGACTTTGTCAACTAAAACTATGAAAGACAAAATTACTAAAATGTGACCAATAAGACCAATAAGCATTTTCATCTGAAGACTAAGACTAAAACAAAAATGGCTGCCAAAATTAACACTGTCGTGTTGAACATTTTCCTGTTTTTTTGTCGTGGTAAAGTCTTAAATTTGCCTTTTTAGAGGACTTAAAAAGGTCTTAAAAGTCATTAAATTTGCTATTAAAAATGTCCAGATACCCTGTTTCCATCTTTCAGCCTGGCTATGCCTCTTTATATGTTTATTTCCCTGACGTTCCACACATTCATTTTTCTTGCCCTCTCTAGTGTTGGATCTGTTATACTGGCGAGATGTGGGGACCACCGGGCTGGTGTTTACTGGTTTGGTTGTGGGTTTGGCTTGTTTGTTCCAGCTCAGTGCCATCACGATCCTGTCCAACCTCGGTTTGGGCATTATGGCCTTCACCCTCCCTGTACGCTTCCTTTACAAAGCTTTGACACTGGTCCGCATCAGCGATGGATCTCATCCCTTCCAGTGAGTATGCTGTAAAATAATAACAGTTTAAACAGCAATAACCTCAAATGTGTATCTGACACTGCTGTTTACTGTAGCTCTTAAGAGTAAATGGAATAGTAACAGAAGTCGGTTCAGAGTAACAGTAACAGAGTTGATTCGTTCTAAAACAGATTCATTAAACAATAAAAAAGTCATTTAATCATTCACTTAAACAATTTGTTCACAAACACTGTTGCTGAATACCAGTTCTCTTACTTATACTATGCACTATTATGCGCTGTTTTTGTGAAGAAGTATTTCATTTGCGTATTATGCATGACAGGCCAGCAGTTACCGATGTCACTTTGTAAAGAAACACTACGCGCCTATAGATTGAACACGTAATAAGCATGCGCATGACATCACCATTTTCACAAATTTTTGTTTTTGAAGTTTACACTGTGGCGATAACAGTATCGTTTTCAAAATCTTGCACTTCAAATCTTGTTTTCAAAGGTTTGTGTTTTCAGGCCCCCAAAAACACTGTTGTCGTGTAAATGAACGGCCAAAACGCATTAATAGTTTACAGTTTTTCATTAAAAACCGCGGTGTGTAAATAGCCCCTAATTATAATTTCGAATTCTATTTAGGATGGATATAGTAGGCTACCTATTTAAATGGGAAATTGAATTATGCATTTGACAACAAAACAAGTGACAGCTTTTTGAATCATTCACTCAAACAATTCGTTAAAAAACACTGATTCATTGAGGAATGAAACTGTACTTGTCAGGAGCCAATCAGATCCCTCACATTTCACCACGCAAAGATCACTGTCCCCAGATTACTGATCACCTGCACCTGTTTCCACTCAGCACGCACTTCCCAGCCAGCACAAAAGCACCCGATTCACTCCCAGTCATTGTCAAGCCTCCAACAGGAACGACGCTTACCAGTCACCCCTTGTCTCACCCTGAGCCATCCTTCAGCAACGGACGTAAAGTATACTTACCAGAAAGAAACTAACCTTGTTGTCCTTGTTCTGATGTTCCCAGGATCCGCTCCATGACTCATGTTCTCCGTTTCCTGGAATCCGCCACGAGCCCCGTTTCCCACTGGATGAGCTGCAAGAGAAAGTGAAAGTATCACTGAACTGGTGAGCTCATTGTCAAGTGCACTTCAAGGGATCTACTCACCTGGAATCCTTCCTGAATCACGCCTGTCCACGAACGATCTGTGCTACCCGCCACGTTATTCTTTAAGAAGAGGATCCACTCACCTGGATGCATTCCTGCCACATATATCCTCTTCGAGATCACTGTGAACTCCCGAAACCCTGCATACTTCCCTTTGAGTTAAATAAAGATACATTTATGTTTATCACTTACCTCTGTCTCTGAGCCTGAATCCTGACAGAAGGCTTGACCTAACAACAGAAAGAGGTGAGAGATGGATTCCGGACAGCCCGCTGTTGCTACCAGCTCCACACCTACCACCGATCCTCCGACAGAACCCATGTTTACTCCAGTGAGAACTTCCGCGAGCGCCGCTTCTTCGATTACCTGCTTTGCAACTCCCCCGTCGCGCCCAGCGCCCTTCTCTGGCCGGGCGGAGGACTGCAACGGATTTTTACTCCAGTGTTCACTAGCTCTGGAACAGCAAGTTCAGCTCTATCCCAATGAGAGATCGAAAGTGGCATTTATCATTCAGCAACTCTCTGGAGCAGCTCTGAGGTGGGCAGAGGCGTTATGGATGCAGGAATCCACAGTGGTTGCGTCAGTTCATGAGTTTGTCAAACACTTTAAGGAAGTTTTCGGACGACCCGCGGATGATTCCTCATTCGGAGAACAGCTCCTACAGTTACGTCAAGGAAAGAAGTCATTGACTGAGTACTCTGTGGAATTTCGCACACTTGCATCAAATAGTGGATGGAATGAGAGAGCTCTGATTTCTGTTTTCCGTCGAGGTTTAAACCCAGCTTTGCGCCTCCAACTGGCGATCTATGATGACAGCTTAGGAATTGAGAAATTCATTCAGCAAGCCAAGCGAGTCCATCAACGATCTTTGAGTTGTTATGCTGATCAGTCTCATCACCATCCTGTGTCTTTTCAGAATCCCAAGAATCTCAATCCAGAAAATCTAGTTGAAGAGATGCAAGTCGACACTTCAAAAATTTCTCAGGCTGAACGTGTTCGTCGAAGAGAGATGAAGTTATGTATGTAATGTGGTACCAAGGGTCACTTCAGACTTAACTGCCCAATTCGACCGGGGAAAATGATGGTAAGCTCAGTCTTTAATCAACCCATTGTCTCAGCACCACTCACGATTCCTGTGATATTAAAGATTCAAGAAAAACACATCTCTGTAACAGCTATCATCGACTCAGGGTCCGCGGGAAACTTCATTTCTGGAGAACTCTGTAAGAGGCTCAGTCTGCGAGAGATCAACACTCCCAAGTCTTACGCCATCTACGCTGTAACGGGTGAGTTAATTAACAAGACGAACGTTACTACCCAGATTGGTCCTATTCAATTGTGTGTGGAAGAGACGCACCAAGAGTGGTTTGAACCATTTGTGTTGATAAACAGCCAAACTGATCTCATCCTTGGTCGGCCATGGCTCGTCCATCACCAACCCACCATTGATTGGACGTCTGGGAAAATCCTGCAATGGGGATGTCAATGTCCTGAGATCAACGATCCAGTATCCCGTTCATCCAGTAACCCAAGGACCCAAGTGCTCAAAGTTAACTCCACGTCCATAGAGAGTCCCACAGAAAACTTGTCAACTAATATCCCAGCCTGTTATTCTAAGTTCTCTGACGTCTTCAATCCTGTCACTGCTTCCAAGTTACCCCCTCATCGACCATGGGATTGTGCTATAGACCTGATCCCTGATGCACGTCTCCCCAAAGGTCGGATTTACTCCTTGTCCATTCCAGAGCAAGAATCCATGAAGAAATATATCCACGAAGCTTTAGATCAGGGTTACATCCGACCTTCCACATCTCCTGCCGCCGCAAGTTTCTTCTTCGTGGCCAAGAAAGACGGTGGTTTAAGACCATGCATTGATTACAGAGCCTTGAAGTTTAGCTACCCTTTGCCTCTCATACCCGCTGCTCTCGAACAACTCAGAGAGGCAAAGATGTTCACCAAGCTTGACTTACGGAGTGCGTACAATCTGATCCGTATCAAAGGAGGAGATGAGTGGAAGACTGCTTTCATAACCCCTGCTGGCCACTACGAATATCTTGTCATGCCATATGGTTTGGTCAACGCTCCTTCCGTTTTCCAAAGTTTCATGGATGAGATCCTCAGAGACTTTCTAGGGAAGTTTATTCTGGTCTATATCGATGACATCTTGATCTATTCCAAGAATCCAATCGAACACCAGAGACAAGTGTCTCTAGTCCTACAACGTCTCAGAGAATTCACTCTGTTCCTGAAAGCTGAGAAGTGTACCTTTCATCAAAGCACCATCGACTTCCTGGGATACATACTCAGCGACCGAGGAGTGGAGATGGACCAACAAAAGACCAAGACCGTCCTGTCTTGGCCAACTCCCAAGTCCGTGAAGGAGCTTCAGAGATTCCTCGGGTTCGCCAACTTCTATAGGAGATTTATCAACCAGTACAGTCTTCTCACTTCTCCATTGACCTCCTTGCTAAAAGGAAAACCTAAGATCCTGCAGTGGAACCCCGAGGCTGAGAAAGCTTTTCATGCTCTGAAATCTGCCTTCACCAGTGCCCCTTTGCTTCACCATCCAGACCCTGAAAAACCATTCATGGTGGAAGTCGATGCCTCCACCACCGGGGTTGGAGGAATCCTGTCCCAATGTTTTCTCCAGCAGAGGCAAACTACGATATTGGAAATCGAGAACTTCTCGCAGTAAAACTTGCCTTGGAAGAATGGCGACATTGGCTAGAGGGAGCCAAACACCCATTTCTAGTCCTAACCGATCATAAGAATCTCCAATACCTGAGAGATGCCAAGCGGTTAAATCCACGTCAGGCCCGATGGGCGTTATTCTTTACACGCTTTCATTTCAAGATTGCCTATCGTCCAGGATCCAAGAATACCCGTGCAGACGCTCTTTCCCGTATCCATGCCCCTGAGAGCCCTGTTGATCAACCTGAGACCATTCTACCCGAGAGGTTATTCGTAAATCCTATCCAGTGGGAAATAAACGAACAGCTTCAAGAATTGGCTCATCAGCGACCCAGAGTTACCGGATGTCCTCCCGGGAAGATTCATGTCCCTGAAGAATTTCGCAACGCCTTGATTTCCTCAGCTCATTCTTCAGTGGCCACTGGACACCCAGGTATCACCAAGACCTTAGCCACACTTCAGGAGAAGTATTGGTGGGCTCACATGCGCCAAGATATCACTCAGTTCATTCAAGGTTGCATCTCCTGTGCCATCTCCAAGGTCCCAAGAGATCTGCCCGTGGGGAAACTGGTCCCCTTGCCTATTCCAAATAGACCTTGGTCCCACATCGGAGTGGACTTTGTTACCGACCTTCCGATTTCTGACGGAAATACTTGCATCCTAGTAGCCATCGATCGTTTCGCGAAAGCATGCAAGTTCATTCCGTTAAAGGGACTTCCAACCGCCTTTGATACTGCTGAGCTTCTCATGGAACATGTCTTTCGAAATTTCGGTCTGCCAGTGGACATTGTCTCCGATCGAGGGCCACAGTTCATTTCCCGAGTCTGGCGATCATTTTTTACTCTCATGAATGTGACAGTGAGTCTGTCTTCCGGGTATCATCCACAAACCAATGGACAAACCGAGAGAAAGATCCAGGATCTAGGTCGGTTCTTGCGCACATTCTGCCACTCCAACCAGAACATCTGGAGTAGGTACCTCATCTGGGCAGAATATGCACAGAATTCCCTCCGACAAGCATCCACTCAATTGACTCCATTCCAATGTATCCTTGGTTACCAACCTCCGTTATTCCCATGGTCCGGTGAACCTTCAGAAGTGCCCGCGGTTAACAAATGGTTTGAGGAGAGCGAACAGGTCTGGAACCAAACTCATCAGCACATCCGACAAGCTGTGAATAGACAACAGCAGTTCGCTGACACCCGCCTAAGATCCACGCCAGAATACCAACCTGAGCAACTAGTCTGGCTTTCCACTCGAGATATCAAACTGCGCCAGTCATGTAAGAAGTTAAATCCCAAGTACATCGGACCCTTTCCAATTGTCAAGCAAGTCAACCCAGTCACTTACCAGCTCCGGTTGCCCCCAGAATACCGTATCCATCCCACGTTTCACGTCTCACTTCTGAAACCCCATCATCCACAGATTCCCCAGTCAGTCAACGAGGTCGAACCCGAAGAAAACCCCCCGATACCACCCGTTGAACCCGAGCCCATCTACCTCATCAAGGAGATCTTGGACTCTCGACGTCGGGGAGGTCAGTTAGAATACCTCAATGATTGGGAGGGATATGGGCCAGAAGAGAGAAGTTGGGTACCTCGTAATGATGTTCTTGATCCCAGTCTGCTCCTAGAATTCCATGCTCAGCATCCCGAGAAACCTGCACCACGACCCAGAGGCAGACCCCCACGACGTCGAGGTCCAAGGTCCGCTGGCGCGGACTCTGGAGGGGGGGGGGTACTGTCAGGAGCCAATCAGATCCCTCACATGTCACCACGCAAAGATCACTGTCCCCAGATTACTGATCACCTGCACCTGTTTCCACTCAGCACGCACTTCCCAGCCAGCACAAAAGCACCCGATTCACTCCCAGTCATTGTCAAGCCTCCAACAGGAACGACCCTTACCAGTCACCCCTTGTCTCACTCTGAGCCATCCTTCAGCAACGGACGTAAAGTATACTTACCAGAAAGAAACTAACCTTGTTGTCCTTGTTCTGATGTTCCCAGGACCCGCTCCATGACTCATGTTCTCCGTTTCCTTGAATCCGCCACGAGCCCCGTTTCCCACTGGATGAGCTGCAAGAGAAAGTGAAAGTATCACTGAACTGGTGAGCTCATTGTCAAGTGCACTTCAAGGGATCTACTCACCTGGAATCCGTCCTGAATCACGCCTGTCCACGAACGATCTGAAAAGAGAGAAAAACTCAAGTTATTGATCTGTGCTACCCGCCACGTTATTCTTTAAGAAGAGGATCCACTCACCTGGATGCATTCCTGCCACATATATCCTCTTCGAGATCACCGTTGAACTCCCGAAACCCTGCATACTTCCCTTTGAGTTAAATAAAGATACATTTATGTTTATCACTTACCTCTGTCTCTGAGCCTGAATCCTGACAGTACTCTGCAACACCTACTGTGTGTTGCTTGAAGAAGCATAGCAGTATTTCATGGAGAGACTTATTAAATTGTTTGCTAATAGTTTTTTTGCAGGGTTCCGGGGATTCAGCTTTGAATTTGTTTGAAAGTATTTTCATTGATGATGGCAGAATACACAGCATAATTGCTAATATTGCTGTCTTAAATGTAAACTACTCAATATTAACATCTTTAGTACATTAGAATATAAACCTTTTTATTCAACTGTATAAAATAACATCGAGATAGTGCTATGGAAAAAACACTCTTATTGTTCATGTGATATTGAACCTCAGTCTGCCCTATTTGCAAACTGTTTTGAATGGACGAGTTCACTCTGATACAGTCTATATCAAGTTGTTCATGGGTTAAAATGTTCATTCTTGAGATGCATAACAGTTGAGCAGATTTAAAACAAATATTGAGTGAATTTGCAGGAGCTTGACAGAGGGAAAAGCAACTCGAATAAGTTGGGATTAATGCATGTAATCTTTCTCAGCTGGTCCACTTTTCTTTATTAAAAAGGTCATATTTGGATGAGGACCGCACGCTGACAGATGAGGACACAGTCCGCATGGCGGAACAAATCGTTCTGCTGATTGCTACGGCTGTCACCGAGATAAAGAGGCTGTTCTTCATCGATAGCATCATGGACTCAGTGAAGGTCTCGCAAACATCTTAAATATCTCACCTCAGCTGAGCAGTTTTTACGCTTTTACTGCAATTTATGACCTACTTTCACTACATTAGGGGACTTACGTAATTAGTCCTGATATTAAATATTACCATGCGCTTTCATTCCCAAAGGCAAAGGTGCTGGGAGAATAAGCATGAGAAAGTGAAGAAATTCATATTTGTAAAAAAGCTGAACTTTATTATTATAAGAACAAAAGGTTCCTGTAGCTCCCCTGGTTCAGCAAGGGAACACATATATAAAATATATACTGTAGACCAATGAAGGTCATTGCACTGTTAATCTCTTCATATAAAAGCATCTTGCAAATTAATAAATGTAAATCTAAAGTATAACCATTCAAAATGAAATTTAATGCTTTTATCTGAATTTTATTTGTTTGTGTAGTTTGTTGTGTTCCTGTATTTGTTGACATATGTGGGGATCCAAGCTAATGGTCTCACGCTGGTGATGACCGGTAAGGATATCCTGCTGAAATTTGTAATGACTGAAACTAATTTTTGAACTAATATTAGTCACCAAAACGCTGAATTCTAAACAACTGTGTTGATGTTACATGGCATTAATGTAATCCTTTCACTTCTGAACAGGTGTGATATGTGCCTTCTCTCTGCCACTGTTATACAGACTTCAACAGGTAAGTACATCAGTTGGATTTTATACATTCAAAGTCTTTTGAAAAACCCTTAATATGCATACACTCAAAATAAAGGCTCTTTGTGGCATCGATGGTTCCATGAAGAACCTTTAACATCCATAGAAACTTTCCATTCCACAAAAAGTTCTTTCGATTTTTAAAATGTTGTTCACACCATTGGCCCGTTCACACCAAGGACGATAACTATAATAGTTCTAAAAATCATTCTCAATATTAAAGAATAGCAGAGTTAACGCCACAGCTATAATGATAATGGCACAGAGAAACAATATCGTTGAATCACTTTCAGAACGATTTTATTAAACTAATGAACAATAAAAACATTGACAGCCAATCAGATTCCACCCTAATAACGAGCTCGAGCATTAAAGTGACAGACCAGTACGCGCTTAGAATAAAAATAAATATATTGTCCACTAGTGTGGACGTTAATATACACTTAAAAAAATTATATGATTAATAAGTTATAACAATATATGCTTTTACATTGCATAACTCGTCAAAATAAGTTAAACAATTTTCAACATTTTTTTTGACAAGTTATAAGATTTAACTAATTTTTTAAGTCAGGTTAATGCAATTGAAATGACTTAAACATCTAAGTTGACTATACTTAAAACTTTAAGGCAGCAACTTTTTTTTACATCTATCTATAAGAACTGTTCACCGAAAGGTTTTTCGGAGAACCCAACGGGTTCTTCTATGGCATTGCTGCAAAAACACCCTTTTGGAAGCCTTATTTTTAAGAGTGTAGGTAAAAAAAAAAGTAGAAACTGAATGTGTTAGGTAACAGAAGGAATTTACTACCCTTATTTTCCTAACCAGAAATGCACTTTTTATTAGATCTCACTAATTTATGCACATTGTTTCACACATCATTTGCTATTTCAAACTTGACACTTAAGTTTTATTTTCATTTTTAACAGGGGAGGATTGACAAGATTGTTAAGGCAATCAAAAAACTTGTGGATAAAATCACCGAAATGTAAGTAAGAAGAAAAACAAATCAAGCAACTTTTACATCATTCCAAATATTTAATTTCTCATTGCAAAGAAACAAATGATGCTCAAAACACATTCAATATGACTTTAATGAACTATTCAACAGTAAGAACGTAATGAACTTTATTTTCTTGAATTTATCATGTTCTCTGTGCCAATTCTTTTACACGTTTCTTTTCTAGAGTTGATCTTGTGGTTTCCCTGGCCAAATCTTCACCAGCCCAAGCACCTTCCCCTACCCCCACACCAAAAAATAAGCAGAAGACTAAATGAAGAGGAGGGAGAGAGAAATGTGGAGTACACTGAACAAAGAAAGTGTTACGTTGCAGCTGCAGCCCTGCGTGTTAGGCAGGGTCGGGGTTTGGGGGTTATGAACGAGCGCTATGTTTTACAGTACTTTTCTTACGGTGCTTGAAGATCCTTCACCAGGTCCTCTCAAGAATTAAGCAAAAAGCTTCTTCAAGAAGCACACGTCAGTCAAGAGAAGTCTAGATGTACACCTATTGTATTCATTTAATTCATTCATACTGTCTTTGATAACTAGTAACTGTATAAAGCTGTGTAATGATTATAATTCTTGGTTCATTTTAGCCTGACAAGGCTTTTCTCCTGATTTTCATAGAAAGAGCTGAACCTATAGTGACAGTATGTTTTTCTCCACTAGAGGGTACAATGTGACCACACAATCACAGCAGTTCTCGGTCAGAACAGCTTGTTACAGAAATTATGTCATGTACATTTGTTTAACATTTTAGGGTTACAATGCACACTGGGATTGTTCTCATAATTTGGTTTTTAATAGGCTAATTAATACCGAATGTTACATGGCAACTCAAAACTAATTTATAAGTCACTATGAAACAAGTTGTTTTGCTTCCCTGTCTTTGTTCGTCTTTTGTGCAACACGACCCCCAGTAAACATGTGTTTTCAATGTTATTTGCCCTTTTTTGCATCAGACAACATACAAAACATCTCATCATATATTTTCGAACTTGCACGGGAATAAGCAGCTGCTGAGGATGCAGCGGATTTGAGATGACTACGGAGCGTCCAAAGGAACAGCGATTTCAAAACATTCAATTATATGGTTGCAGATGACATTCTGATGCTGAACAGAAACAAATATAGGGTGTGTTTTGATGTTCAAATACTTCCATAAACACAATCTGGTTATTGTCTTAACAGACTTTTAAGAAATATCTGTACCATCCGTAAAATGACAACATTTATGGAGGGGACTCTGTTTAGAAGGCACGAGAAGAACATTTCGCACACAACGAGAAGACGACACTCAATGTTAGGAAGCATAGCCTACCAAACACTCATCTGTCGAGAACAATTGCACATTTTGTATTCATCTCCGTTTTAAATAACCTACTTCAGAGTTCAGACTGACTTAACTTTAAATTGCCCCTGTGTGTCATTTTTAGTTAAATGGTAGTAGTGGGAAATTATGAGGATATGAAGAAATTTGACATTTAGAAGTTATTCACTTTAGTAAGCTTTTCTAAATAGCGCTATGTAATTAAATGCCCTGTCTGACTGAATGATGGCTGAATTGTCTGAATCTACTGACTCAATTTATAAGGACTATAAGTATTTTTCGATAGGCTTTGAAGTTTTGTACTTGTAGCCTACTTTGATTAGTAGGGGAGACCAGGGACAGTTGTAACAGGGGACGGTTGTAACACCTTGAATTCCTCCAATAAGAAACAACCTAGAGTGATGACACTCACTGTGCTTATGCTCAGTTAGTTTCCCTCCATTTTTGCCAAAAAGGGAGCCACATTAGAAACTTCCTGACAGAGTTATCGACAAAAGGTTGTTTTTGAGGTAAAAAAAAATACTTTTCTTTCTGATGTACTTTTTTGGATGCTGTTATAAGATAAAATGTTTATGAATTCAAACAAGTATTATTAGAATCACTGTTTTGTAAGCTAAAAATAGAAATGGCTAACAAGTGTCAAACTATCAGTCAAGCTAGCTCACATGAGATGAAAACATGGTTGGTGATACTGGGAGGGTTGTAACGGCCCGTTACAACTGTCCCAGAATCACCAACCAAGTTTCATTTATATTTTAAAAACTAATTAAGCTATAAAAAAACCTGCATAGTTTCCATTTAATGTGCAAATTAAAAGTAAAATATGCACTGTGCATTGCAAATTAAATGTAAAATGTCATCAAATCACATTTTAAGGTAATTATCTTTTTTTTATATAAAAATAGTCAGTGGAAACGTGATTGCTTACAGCATGCCAAATAAGAAAGAGGAAGACAGACAGGGGACCTGTGCTGGAAAGGGTAATCATTAGGCTACTTAGAAATATGAAAAATACATATAACACAATAACATCCCAGTGCGCATTTTATGTCAATTTAACATAAATATGACATCAAACATTGGTCAAAATGACGTTCAAATTGGTCAAAAATGAAAGTCATATTGATGTCAAAGTGTCAATGTCAATTTGATGTCAAGATTTAGACCTCTGCAGATATCATTTTGCTGTTATTTTGATGTCATGCTTTGTTGGCATTTGATGTCAATTCTACATCTATTTGACGTCAGGATGTCATGATGTTGATGTCATTGTAATGCTATTTTGATATCATTCAATATCAAGCTTCGATATCAATTCAACATAAATGTGACATCAAACATTGACTGTTTTTCAAACAGTGTCTGAAGCAGTGTTAAAGTTAATGAGATAATTAAGTGATTAATTGAGTGATGATTGGTCATTATTGATGAACACCTGATGTTAACAAGCAGAATCACTGAAGGAGAAAATCACAATTTTAAGTCACCATTTTGGTGATTAATATTTGCTTTAGTTGGGCTCTTGACCCTAATGTTTTTAACTTTAGATTTTGTTTGGCTGCTGAAACTGAGTATGTGAACAGCCAGATGAACAAAGAGTAAAGGTGATCTGATGGTGTTGGTTATGTTTTGACATAATCATCAGAGGTCAAAATCTTGACATCAAATTGACCGCCACTTTGACGTGAATATGACTTTCATTTTTTTGACCTATTTTGTGATGTTATTTTGACATCAATGTTTGATGTCATATTGATGTTAAATTGACATCAAGGTGCCCGCTGGGTTGACTGATAAATAATATTGTCCATTTTGAGTAGGTTATATGATTAATTCATTATGTAGCCTATATTTTAGACACGTTACAACCGTCCCTGACATGTGTTACAACCGTCCCTGTACACTGGTTGTAACAATGGAGAGACTGTATTAAAATTAATTTTGCAACCTGTACATATTTCATAAAACCACTTAAATATATTGTTTCAGCAGTTGACAGATTGAAGTTTGTAATATAACAAATTGGTTATTCCAGTATAAATGGTTTTTGATGTATTGCTAAAAATTGCAAAAAGTGTTACAACTGTCCCTGGTCTTGACCTGTTGATATTTACTGGTGCCATCACAATAGAGATATATTCTATTTTTAGCAACAACTTTTTATGTTTAAAAAATAAATATCATAAATAATATCATAATAAATACCAATTCAGCTAGAAGAACTGAGATTAGCTATTAAAGCAATGAATAGAGGCAGGTCTCCGGGCTTGGACGGAATACCACCAGAACTGTTTGAGGCCTATTGGCCCCAGCTTGGTCCTTTATTGCTGAATATGCTTAATTTTTCTATTGACAGAGGTTCCTTCTCTGCCAGTTGAAATATTGCAATAATATCCCTATTACTTAAGAAGGACAAGCCATCTTACGAATGCTCCTCCTATAGGCCTCTAAGTCTTCTGAATTGTGAAGTCAAATTATACGCTAAGGTTTTAGCTACACGTTTAGAGCGCTATATGCCCCATTTAGTTCATCATGACCAAACTGGGTTTATCAAATCTAGACTAGCATCGGATAATGTCCGTCGTTTGCTTCACATTATAGATTTTGCCTCCAATTCAGAAGATCAAAATGCTATTCTTTCTTTAGATGCTGAGAAGGCTTTTGATCGGCTGGAATGGTGCTATTTGTGGTCTGTTCTCCAAGTCATGGGTTTTAGTGATAGCTCTATATCTATGATAAAGTTATTGTATACTAACCCCTCTGCGGTCGTTATAACGGGCAGCAATTGTTCAGCTAGGTTCCCAGTTACAAGATCGTCCCGTCAGGGTTGCCCTCTATCTCCACTTTTATTTTCTTTATCTTTGGAACCTGTTGCCCAGGCAATACGGCAGTCGGAGGCTTTAGAACCAATCATTATTCGAGATACATTACACTGCATTTCTTTGTATGCAGATGACATTTTATTTTTTGCAAGAAATCCTTCTAATTCTCTTCCACATCTTCTTAAAATCTTCAAGAACTTCAGCAGTATTTCAGGCTATAAGATAAACTGGACAAAATCGGCTTTAATGTTGTTGGGGGGACTGGATGACCAGATACCACTTTTCAATGTTCCAGTTGTTAGTAGTTTTACATATCTAGGAGTGTCCATCAGTCCCTCACTCAACTTGTTAACTGCTGACAATTATAATAAAGTTCTAAAAAATGTGGAGGGTGACTTGAATAGATGGGGGATGCTCCTTACTTCTTTTCAGTCTAGAATTTCAGTTATTAAGATGAACATATTGCCTCGTGTTAATTTTGTGAGTAGTATGATCCCCCTAGCTCCACCAGGTGGTTACTGGAAGAAGCTACATTCAATCATTAGCAATAGGAAAAAACCCAGAATTAAAGCATCTACTTTACAAAGACATAGATCTTCAGGTGGTGTTAATTTGCCCAATTTTGAGTGGTATTCCTGGAGCTTTGTTTTGCGCTCACTTGCTATATGGATGAATCCAGAGTTTATGGTGTCATGGCGCCCCATTGAAGAACATTTAACATATCCATATTGCTTGTCCAGCCTGTTACTTTCTAATATACCCCATAGTACAGTTAGACGTGATTTTGGGCCAATAATCTCCTATCTTCTCACGGTATGGCATAAAGTCCACCGATTTGCCAAAATTCCAAACACTTTTTTCGCTCAATCCCCTATCTTTAATAATCACTCACTTTTGATTGAGAAGAAACCAATTATGTTCCCTCAGTGGAGCAACAGAGGGATCTGTGTCCTTAAGGATGTCATAGGGGAACAGGGTCTTCGTGCATTCCATGACTTAGAGAGAGTTTATAATTTACCGGGCACTTTTTTTTAAAATTTACAGTTACGCACAGCAATGCGCGCTCAGGGCGTTCCTTGGGGTATTGAGTTGGGGAATCATCCCCTTTATGTAATTCTTGACACTAAGGGTAAAATTAAAGGTATTGTCTCAGAGTTATATAAGTTTATAATTACAGCTTCATATAAACCTTTATCACTTATCAGACTCTGGAAGACAGATATTAACATCTCCCAGGACCCAGATTGGTGCGTGGTTTGGTCAAACATTTTTTTATCATCTAGAAACCCTGACCATCAAATGATACATTATAGATTAATCCATAGGTCCTACTTAACCCCGCGAAGATTACAGCAAATGAAACTTAGAGACAACCCATATTGTGATTTTTGTCCAGATAATACCATTGCTACCTTTTACCATATGGTGTGGCAGTGTCCAGAGGTCAATAGATTTTGGCATAGTGTTTCGTCCATCATGTCTAGCATTATTAAAGGACCTATTCTTTTTTCACCATGCTTGTTTCTGCTCAATGATACGTCGTCTTTAAAGCTAACTATTAGCAATAGGCGTCTTCTTTTGGCTGGTTTGACAGCCGCCAAAAGAATGATAGTTTGTCGCTGGAAACCACCACATACGTTGTTAATGAGTAAATGGCTTTCCTCTTACCGGGAAATTGCTCAATTAGAGCTCTCTACAGCACGTTTACATTATGCCAAAAACGTTAATATTGACTGTTGGTCAGAGCTATTAGAGAAAATAAATGAAATGATGTAGATAAGGTCAAGAAGGTTTTCTTTTTTTTTTCTTTTTTTTTTTTTTTTAAGAATTTGCATCTAATGTATACAATATGTAATGTTCAGTTCCGCTCTGTAATTATTAATTGGAATATTGTATTGACTTTTGTGGATTCTATAATATGAAGGAAGAAGTCAGGTTGCGCCTGATATTTTCACTGTCCAATGTCCTGCTCTGTGTTCTGTGATGTTATGTGGATCTTTGTGGATATTATAATGATGGAGGAAGGATGGTCGGATGGCAATGGGAAAGGGTTGAGAGGTGTATGTGTGTGTGAATTTTTTTTTTTTTTTTTTTTTTTTTTTACTGTTCAATACCTTGAGCGAATCTAGTTAAGGGCTGGAGGGTGGTTTTGGGATGGGTAGGATATGGGGAGGAGAAGAGAAACTGGCATCAGAATAAGCAACATTTTGTGCCTCTGTTATATTTTTAAATGATGTTATAATCAGTCTATTTCTCTCTTGTGAAGCTGTTTCCTGTCCAATGTGTAAATAATGATTGTAAGAAAATAAATAAATAATTGATCACACAAAAAAAAAATATCAAATATTGTTTATTTTAGATTATTTTAGATGGAAATATTTACACACACACACACACACACACACACACACACACACACACACACACACACACACACACACACACACACACACACACACACACAAACACACACACACCTCTTTAAAATGTTTTACTCACAAAAAAAGTTACAACAAATAATTGTTTCGTCTCTTAATTTTCAATAAATAGCTGGAAATTATTGTTCCATGACAGATTCACAAACATCCTTTTACTGGAAAAAAAAAAAATGAAATATGACGAAATGACTATAATTACAATAACTTTTCATCTGCAGCTAGATAACCTGGTGACATATGTAAATAAGCAGTTTTCATAACAGTAATGTTCATTGTTCTATAAAAGCACATGCATATGATCAACAAACATACGATGTAGTGACAACGCAGAGCACCCACAAAACTGTTTCACATCATCAAGTCGTTCTGATTGTTGAACCATGTGTCAGACTACATTTTTTACTCTTCTTCTATAACCAAACTTTTGGCTTAGATGAGTGATGCATAATAAATGGAACTACAGGGAAAACACAAAATCTGAAGTATGTAATTTAACACAACATTTGGCAAGCAATGTTCATACACAATCTTGTACATAATGTGTGTTGAGATTAAAATGCCCCCAATAATATTGATTTCCATTCACTCACAGGGTCCAATTCTTCACAACCCCCCTGATCATAAAGCAAAGTAATAAGAAAGATAATAAGCTTTAATTTTGTCCGTTATGACATCCTCACATGATTCTGCCAACACATTTTGGGATTGTGGTTGTATAAAAGCGGCAAAGGGAAATACTGTCTCGAGTACGTCAGCACGAATGAGCTTGACTTCTCGCACTTGAGCAGAAACATCTGCAATGAAATTAAATAAATAACTAAAGAGAAAATATCCCAAAATGCCTTAGAGTGACATCAAATGAGGAATCAAATTGACCATGCAATTCATCAGCAGCCATCATACACAAACAACACAAGATTCCAGCTGCATCAGACACGGATACATGCACCTTGAGCCAATTAAAGAATGCTAAGGTGTGTAGTCATATTCTCAACTGATAGAACATGATCCCACAGGAGGATTTGCCCAGTGGCATTATGGGAAAGAAGCAGAAGTAGTGCACTACAGTTGAGTGCAGGTCATTCTCACAAGTCGTACATGAGGCTGTCTGGCAAAGACGTGGTAATTGAGTTTTAGAAAGTGCTTTCACAGCAAGAACTGCGTAATGGAGAGATCATTGCAAGGTGAGTCACAGAAATCTCTCTTTATAGGTCAGAAAAGTCAGAATTGGACACATTTTTACCACAGTGGCTGGAATGAAGTGAATGACATAACTTTACTAATTCATTTCATAAAAAGAACAATCATTCATTGCTGGTTTAATATTATTGATTGTCTAAATGGATCCTCGCTACAAATGTCTATTCATTGATCATACACTCCAATGTTTTTTTTCTCTCTGTATTGATGTGCACTCTCTGCTGAGAGCTCTTGTACATTTATACCCGCCTCACTTAGACACACACGTAAAACACAAATAGAGGTTTTCATAAAGTTCACAAACTACTGACTCTTTTTGACTTGTAATTTTATAGCGAGCCATTTCAATTAAGAGTTAAACTCTTTCTCTCAGTCTTTTTTTGCCTTTGTTAAAGCCACTTGAATGATCTCATTCACTGAGCCGAAATGCCACAATGGCCCCAGATAATCACTGGGACAGACTAAGAGAGAATCCCTTTGTTCCTAAGAGAGGGAAATTATTCAAGGAAACTTCTGCGAGTGAGTCTGGATGGGTTGTGTATCTGGACAAGAGGAAGAGGTCGGGAGAAGGGAAGCACAGGAATACAACAAACATGGATAGGTTAGGTTCACTAATGTTTTAATCATACTGCGGCTGTATGGGGCAGCTGTTTTATCATTCATTTTTATCATTCAGAGTGTCTATATCTATATCATTTTCTTTGGGTTTGATATCCTTTTCTTTGCACTGAAGATCAAATGAAGCTGGTTTAATATCACGGATATGCAATCCAGATCACAGAGGAAGCTGTGAAAATAGTTTTAGATAAAAACAGAGGCCTGTGCAGTGGCAACCTTCAGAGAATGGATGGATAAATGGAGAAATAGCAGGAAAGTTGAGCAAGAGAGAGAGAGAGAGAGAGAGAGAGAGAGAGAGAGAGAGAGAGATGGTGATGACGTATTGAGACATTGAGCAGAATCAATTGTTCACGTGACCATCCCCCTCTGTAGGGCACCTTGATCCCCCTGGTGTTAACAAAACACTTGCATACACATATTCTCCCTTATAACACCAGATGTATCCTCCACAATCTCTGTGTCCGAGCCTGAATTGCCTAGACATCCACTAACAAAGAAAAATGTAGGCTATTTTTGGGCTCCTATAAAAAAAAAAGAAAAGAAAAGAATAAAGAAAGCCTCTCTCTTCCAACGGCCAGAACGGAACCAAGAAAAAAACTCATAAATAATGATTAGAAAGGAAGAGAAGTTGGGTGAAACAGTCTCACGGTTTCAATCCAATAAGGGTAGTGCAGGGAAATCATAAGGGTGTCTGGGAAAGCAAGAAATAACTCAGTGGTATACAGTAAAGCCCAACATTTTGTATTGATTCGTATACAGCAAAGTCATAGCATACTGCAGTGATTCTCGACAGATTTTGCTTTAGGTTTTTCCTCACATGTTATATTGTGCTTTTCTATTTGTATAATACTTTTTTATGCTGCCACTCTAGTGATCCTGGCTGTATTTGTAACATATACTGTACATATCCATTTGTCTTAACCTTATATTGTGTTAAACAATAACCAGTAATATATTTGTGAATATTGTTTTTATATGTTTTTATTATTACCATATATAACCATTGTGTAATGTTACGAATCTGTATCTTTAATTACACGTTGTCATCAGGACGTTAGTAATCTAGGTCAGTTAAGTGCACATGCACCCAACATGAAGTTTGCAAGACGCTACAGTACTCTAAAATCGCTTCAGAGCAAAGAGTATCCCATCATTCAACATAACGAGCCCGAAATTGTGAGATGTCGGAAAAAAACTTACAATGTAAGTTAAATTAATTAGATAGGCTATTATGTTTAATTTGGTAATAAAGCATTAAGTGTTGCATATTTTATTGGTGCAGAGATGAGTATATGTATTTTATAAAACATCTGCTTTTTATCACTTATTAGAAGTCATCTGTAACATCGGGACTACTGAACAGACATTTAAGTATTAAAAATATAAATTTGTAAATAAAGTTATGATGTGTGTCCCATCAAGCAATTAAAAGTTCTACTCAGACTATAGCGTTCTTCACACCCACTTGAACCAAATACAATAGTAACGTAAGTGATTAAGTGTGGGTATTGGGACAGGGCAGATTCCAACAACTGACTCACTATTAGCAAAACTGAGTCTGTTTTGTGTATCGTTTTGATTGACTAATTAAAATAACTAATTCATAAGAGTCATTTGCCTCATTGTTTGACTCATGACATTGTTGAGAATCTCTGTTCAGCCTACATACTGTACTCTACTGCACTTTATTAATAACTCACACCCATAAGCAGAATTATTGTGTCTTTCCATTATTGCATATTTATTGCCAAAAGACTACAGGCACTTACTGGTGACAGGCTTTATAAACAGATGGTTTTCATCTAGACGTGAGATAAATGTGGCTGATTTTAAGTTCTACTGCAGCTCTCTGGTTCCTCTTTATAATCTCTTTAGGAAGTTATGATGAACCACAGTGTCCCAATTACTGACACAAATCAATGGGGGAATGAATGAATGACGCATAACTTTCCATCTATCTTCATTTGATATCATTAGACAACAGAAATATGACTCAGCAAGTATGAGGAATGTTATTTCACTGTCCACTAAAATGTAGGCCTAGATGTGATTGATGAAGTCATACTGAATCAAGGAAGTAAATCAATCCAAAAGTCAAAGCAAAGTAAAGCAAAAGTCAATCCATGACCCCATGTAGCCTACTGAGTTTTTTCTTTTTGAAATGTTTTTTTCCACCGAGCACATGAAGAAAGATTGATCACTTAATGCCAATAAAGACACATTTGATGTTCCTTTATCTGAAAATTTGTCTATCAAGAACATTGCATCCCAGTCCTAACCTGTGCTCTCAGAGCTACGTCAGCTTTGTCTCTTAAAGACAACAGGGTGACTTTTAGCTCTGAAGGAGAAAAGAGAAGAAAAGGAGGAGGCCTGTAGCACCTTCTGCCCCGTCGTCATAAATCTGTAATGTTTGACTCTGTGCTAACCATCCCCCACTGTCCCCCTCTCCTCTTCTCCCTTGTCTCCTGTAGGGCTGTAAATCTGCCCAGGACGGTCACTCTGGGGCCGACTGACTTAATAGTTTAATGGCCGTACAGCGTGGCAGGTGTCCAATATGGCTGCCGTTGACTGCATCTCCATTACGTGTCAGCGTTGATGGTGGGTTCAGAATGCAAGAGAAGGAGAAATGCAGACAGACAGACAGCATAGCAGATTGTTCCCCAATAATAAAGTTAACCAGTCTCCTGATAACAATTGTAGGACAGGATTTTGGGATGCACTTTGCTATGTTCAATTTTTTTATGGCCCTACTTTATACACCAGCACTGCGCCAGCGATGCTCCACGTTAATCTACAGTGACAAATGACTTTTCACAGGCAACTAGAATTTTCCAGCATTCCCGGCTGATTTTTGGAATTCACAGAGATATTCAGGATTAGTAGGCTAATGTAATGCAGACGCCATATACACTGAAAGTGGTTTATAGTTTAAAGGGTTAATTCACTCAAACATCTAAATTAATTGCAATTATAATGATTGGAGACTGAAGCATTAAAGATTCAAAAAGGACAGAAAAGCATCTTAAAACAGTGGCTCTCAAATAAGGGGCCTCAGCAAACCTTCAAAGTGGCCACATGATGACTTAAAGTTATTCAGATTGTTATTATTATTATTAGTATAATTAAAATTAATATTATTATTAATAAATTGAGATACAATTAACTTAATTAAAATGCTAAAAATACACAAAATCAAGAAATCCTTTTTTATTTGATTTCATGGTGACCCAATGCTTTAAAAGTGTCATAGGAGTTTAGCTCTTGCACAATATACCAAGTCTTTTGAATCTGTATGTTAGCATAAACTTTCAGCTCAACTATTCATGTACAAATAATTCAGACCAGTTTTGCGAGAAGCTCAATGTCTACATATTATAAAGCTCCCAAAGGTTTCGTTCTCCGAAGATACTATTGCAAAAATATTTATGCAACATTCCACTTTGTGTCTAGAGTCTCGCAAAACTGAGACCTTTGCTGGAACGACAGAACGTTTGCTCATCCAGAACAAATACGAAATCTCTCAGGTGAAAATTATAGACCTCAACACCTCAGATGGCTTCTTAATGCGGTGAAATATCAGATCCACCGCAGGTCAGACACACAAACAAGAGATCAGGAGACAAAACATGAAAAGATATACAAGCTCTGTCAAGAAACGGTATAGAGTAGCCTACATATATCAAAGCATGGCTCCTCTCTGGTTTGTATAAGGTGATGAGAGAGCTGTTATGTTATTGCGAGCTCTGTAATAGATTTGGACTGAGAATCTTTATTAGTCTAAATGGATTTATCCTGGATGAGTCCAACCTTAAACTTTATTGTGGGACTGACACATTTTTATATAGCGATGGTGGATGCATTCCAGAGAGGTAACTCACTGATGCAATAAACAATGCTCTCATTGAGTGTTTGGGGGTCCACTGGCTGACATTTCCCCGAACGGTGAGGCCAGAATAGTATAGATTGCTCCCTGGTGGCCGCCACCTCATTAAAAGCCTGCTGTTTAATGGCCTTGCCTATCCAGTTGCCCAGCAGATAACCAGTTTGTTTACCTACAACACAAGTCATAAGTTGACATGCAGACAGAAGTCTGTGCCGAAAAGCTTACAAGCACTCCCGCCGCCCCCATTCACTGTCTCTCGCGCCTTCCCAGAGAGCATTTTGCGGTCTGAAATTTTCCATCATCGACTGAGGGAAGTTTGTATAGCAGTCTTGATGACTATAGAGCAGCATTTTAGGTATTCATCAGGTTTTACAACCTATATTTGACTCTCAAACCCTTCTAATAAGATAGTATGCGGATTTGAGAAGTAGCGCTATAGTTATATTAGACGTGTTTTTTTGCAAACCAATATGGAAAATGATGTCATTTTAAATGTGCTGCACAATAAAACAAGTCTCATATGTACAGGTTACATCGCTTTATTTGATTATCGGTATGCTGTAATTCAAAGATTGCTTTGGTTATGAGATTCATAGTTCATGTTTAACTAAGCCGACTGGAAAAAAAAAAGTTAACAAAAATGATCTAATTGAGCTTAAACAAACAAAAAGCCACACTGATATGATGAGCTCAGATATATACATGATACATAATACAGTATCTACACACATTACTGTAAGCAGGGGCAAAGTATGTGCCTCATAATGCCAATTCACATCTACTGTACATCACAGTGTAAACAAGAAAACTTATGGCAAATGAACTCTAGCAGTCACTATCTGTCATAAGCAAACAAATCTCAGCTAAAATGACAACCAGTCTACAGTGAATAAAAATAGCATTTTACTGACAAAAAGTCCTTGCGAAAAACAATCAAAGGGCAATGATCCCTAAAAAAAAACTTTGTACAGTCTTAGTGATGTCAACCATAATCACCCTTGACCACTAGATTCGTAATATGAGTGAACAATGAGACTCATATAGACAGCCTAGGTAATTTATTTTATATTGGACTATACTGTAAATGTTAAACAAGCCAGACTAATAATACATATATGTTGCCAGGGTTTTCATTGCGCATTATATAGACCTTGTATACACACCAGTAATAGTTCAATGTTCTAATTACTGTATGGCGGTGATTTTGTTTTGCTCCCAGTATTCTCGTAAACAGTTTTCACTTTGGGGCTGGCAGTGGCTTGCAGTTGACACAAGGACGTCATCACACGTAGTGTTCTCTATGGTTGATGTAAACTCGGTCCGCCCCGTTCTGATGACAGATCCACTCCTGATAGGACAGTGAATGATGAGTGGGGCTGTGGAGGTCTCTCCGAGCCATTCTGACAGGCACCCGTTCGGCCAGTTCGTAGTGCCTCTCCATCCGACGAGCCTATAAAACGACACCAGATATAGTGCATATTATATCCAAAGTATTATAACAGCTCCACTGGGTGCTGATACTGTTAGACAATTAAATGTAATGTTTAATGAGATTAGACGGATAGAATGCAGTGTTTTTATTATAGGACTGTCAATTGAATTTAGGTGACCAGTTTTTAATTGTTTTAAGGGTTTTTTTAGGCACTTTTCATCTGATCAGACTGTAAAACCAGCTCCTGACCAGATAATAAACCAACTTTGTTTGGATGGGAGACCAGTTTAAACCAGCTAAGACCAGCAAACCACCTGAGGCTGGTGTATTTTTCACCAGTGTTATGTGTGGGATGGGTAAAAATGCCAGGAAAGACAAAGAGAGAAAAAAATCTGGAAAAAGTGAGCTAAAAGAGAGCATATAATCACTCCTTAAATAATAAGAAACATGCCAGTAGTCATCTTTCGAATGCAGCTCTTTTATAAAGTACCACAGAAGGAAAATAAATCAGAATATAGAGCCGGGATCCCCACAGTGTAAACAGAGTACTGTGAGGTTTACCTGAGAGAATGAGGCCACCTGAGGGGCCTGAGAGGCCAGTGGGATGACAGGAGGTCTCTCTGTATATGGAGGAGGAGGCTTGTGAGTTGGAGGGAGGTCAATTCTGTTTGTCAAGAACAAAAACCAACAATAGTTAGAATAAGTATATCACTGACATGTTGCATGATGCGCAATCTTATTTGCAGTGACCCCAAAGTATCTGAATACATAAGCCACAATAAAAATAATGTATGAATGTCATTGCATTACATAAAAAAATCAAGCTAAGTGGCATTTATTTTGTAGAAATGTACTGTTTAGACGCTTTTTTCAGGCTAAACATTTCACAGAAGTTTGTTCGATGATAAAACTTACAGAGTCACTGTTTGTATTCTTGTCAGTAGATGGAGGAAATGGTGGTCAAGATCCAAAAGTATGAAATGTGTTTAGTCTGAGGAACAATAACAACCACACCTTCTTTAAGTTCTGGGAACGGAATGGAACTTTTGTTCTGTTTTACATCCATGGCAATACAGCCAATTTTTCAAGCTGAACACAAAATAATCAATTTTTTAAGGCTATAACAAATCTGAGAGTCTATGATTCCCATGCAAGGTGTCACTTTTGACTCAATCCCCAGCCACTCAAAATGGCCTCCATGTTTTTAAGCCCCTACGGCCACACTGAGACATACTTTCTCATGCTCTCTGGGACCTCTAAACCAAACACCAGCAGGCCACAATAGACCCCGTCTAGAGTAACTTTGCGTGGGTACACATGTGGGTGGAGGTGTATATTAGTGATATACATAAATACAACTGGGGCCCATTTTAAAACTCCAAACAAAACTGAGAGAAATGGAAACAAATGACTTTGCCTTCTTGTTTGACTTGTGAATCGCGAACAAACAATCATGTCATTTACATTTCCTTTAAACAATTTATCATGGTTTAATGTCCTAAACTTCTACAAGATACTATATTTAATATACTGTTTAGTGCTGTCTCCAATGCAAATAGCAAAGCTAAAACAAGCTTATTAAAATAATTTCTGATCTGATATTGACCACAACTACACTAGCAATTAAGAGGAGTGGTCTCACATCCCTATAACTTAGGCTATGATGGATTGATGTCCATTTAGCTTCTGCTTTGTATTCCTACATTGGGAGGTCCAGAGGGTAGCCCTGTCCTGACCTTGAATTCCCAGAATTCCTAATATATGGAAAGATACCTGTTCTCGTTCCCTGGATTTAGATACTGCTGTGTGTGCCATAAAGGTCATCTACTGAATGTCATAAAGATAGCCTAGAGTCATTAGTGGACAAATAAGGAATCTTAAACCTTCACTGCTAGTTTTAAAAGCTCTGCATTGACAACCAATGAGAACAAGCTCTTAAAATACAGAG
The DNA here is from genome assembly GCA_026230005.1 of Gila orcuttii. Lineage (NCBI taxonomy): Eukaryota > Metazoa > Chordata > Actinopteri > Cypriniformes > Leuciscidae > Gila > Gila orcuttii. The sequence goes on from JAPDVR010000014.1 coordinate 31,973,266, forward strand.
TTCGTTCACACCTCTTGGTTAAAACCCCTTTAGTGAAAACATGTCAACTGTGACCTCTCCTCATATATTTTCCCAATGTGCATCCATAAGCTCCTCATTCCTCAAGGGATCGACTTTGTCTTTGTTTTTCCACTTCCTGTGGACATTAATCCCCAACCATTAGTAGTACACTGTTTTGTGTAATTGATTTTCAATGGACTATCAGTCTGTCTAATGTGTCCCCTACCCTCCCCACATAAAGTCTAAATCAGACAGAGATGGAAAAGTGTACAACAGTGTTTTATGGCTCATTAAGTCTATATGGACTCACATTAGCATTTCCCATGAACAGTTATGACCGAAATAAAGGATTAAAAGCAGGAGATGTCATCCATGGACTAGAAAGATGATATGGTGAGTGCATTTGTATATGAGCAGGAAGAGACGCAGACAGGCCTGGATACTCTCACTGGTTCCACCTGGATGTCCAAAGAGACCAAACAAGGGCCAATATTTTGGACTTCGCATCAAAGAGGGAATGTGATTGCATTGTCCTCATATAGTTTTCTCTCTTTTCATCTCCTCTCATGTACACAATGCACAGCTGAAGGTCAGATTCATTTGTTTTCCTCCTCAGAGAGCCTGGAACATTTTCCAATTGTCTTGATTTTAAGCCAAGACCTTGACATATAAACTACTTTAATACTTTAAAGGCTGCCACATCATCTAGTGAAGGATAAATTCAAGGTCACTTTAGATGAATGAGAGCTATCAAAACAAAATCAAACACAAAATCATCACGACTCAGAAATGAAAGTGGAAAGCTCACACAAACCTGATAAAAATAGAAAAACCTATAAAAAATACCTCTTGAAGCATTTGAAGGATGCACATTTTCTCATCTTTGACTACTGGGTGCAATCAGATCTAAATGTCAAGAGTTATATGGACATTTTTGCTTTTATTCCTGCATAAGCGCCATGTGTTAGCATCCCAATGCTGCTTATCTCTCGCAGATTCCCAGCCGTCTCCTGCGCAGTGGCAGCAACATCCATCAGACCAAACCCAGCTGTCCCACCACACTGATCTGCATGCAGCCTGCAGCCAAAGTAAAGCTGAGCCAAGACACACAGAGGCTGAAGAGGGATCAGCCGAAACAGATAAGAGTGCCTCTTGCACCTTTTCTGAGAGTGACGCTTCTGACAGCAACGCTGAGAAGTTTCAGAAAGGGCTCACTTCAAGATAGATGTGGATAAAGATAGCGCAGCAGAAAACAAGTAATAAATAAATACTAAGTCAACAATTCAGCAAATTTGAAAACCATAGGGGCCCTCTACACAGGATGCGTTATTTTATAACAGTTTTTATTTAAATAGCCAATTAACGTCACAATCATCAACCTTAATTTCTGATTGCTAGTTGGACGCAGACGGTATTATATTTTAGTAATATTAGCAATATTTTAGTCAGAGAGAAAAATTACATTTTAAATGTGGACACTACTGCTCGTAAGTTTGGGGTTGGTAAGATTTATCAATATTTCTGATAGAATTCTCTTGCTCACTAAGACTGCATTTATTTGATCAAAAATACAGTAAAACAAGATATTATTACAATTTAAAATAACAATTTTCTATTTTATTATATTTTAAAATGTGATTTATTCCCGTGAAGATGCAAAGCTGTATTGTCAGCAGTCATTACTCCAGTCTTCGCTGTCACATGATCCTTCACAAATGATTCTAATAGTATCAGCTTAATATTTTGGGGAAAACCATTAAACTTTTTTAGAGCATTTTTAGAGCATTTATTTGAAATAGAAGTTTTTGAAAACAATGTCAAAGTCATTTTTTATCAATTTAACACATCCTTGCTGAATAAAAGTACTAATTTCCTTTTGAATAGTGGTGTACATCTGCTAAAAGTTAATTTTGTGCATGTTCAAGACTACACTAACCTAACAGACAGCTAACTCCAGAATGTATCCAGTGTGAACGTCTCCTTAGCTGTCATGTTTGGATAACACGCTCAGGTCATATTACAGCAGAAACTACAATAGAAGGTTTGAGAAAAAGAGAAAATTCTGAAACAAATTTCAAGGTCCACAAATCATATGGAGGCCAGACGTTTGAGCGCTGAGAATTGTCTGCCTGCCGCATTTCCCCTGTTCCCCGATATAATTTTCCCTGTGAACAGCTGTATCACGCGAGACTCCGCTGTGACCTCATCCTCATGAGAACTGCATCCATCACTATGGCTCTAGGAAACATTATTTTTTTTTGCTATGTTTGCTTAACTATTTATATTCATTTATTTACATTAGCTCCTTCTTTTATAGAATACGAGAAGAACGTCCCATATTGAGTGTTATTTCTGCTGACACAAACACTAACAACCTGTGGCAAACTAACAATCGTTTGTCCTTGACAGAATAAAAACATCTACAACAAATCTCTGTGGTCTTATGTGGGCACAATACATTTGTAAACCTGGGTTAACATTTTAATTTGCATATTTATATGGCGAATAACATGAATTGGATGAACACATTTCATTTTGTCAATCTTGACAAGAAAGACTTTCTAGCTATTTTAAGCCACTTCAACTGCACTGTAACAGTACACTTTTACTGTAACAGTTTCTTTCCTCTAGTTAACACGTTTTCCATCACCGTTTGATCAATGTGTTTGACAGTCAACAGTCATTTTTCAACCCGCTTCTGAAACTAAACAGCGTGTGAAAGTTTCAGCAAATATACAGTGTTTTGCGTTCTCTCACAAAAGTATTGTGTTCAATGGCAAAACTTTGCACTGCATTGTAAAACATTTGCGTTCTCACCCAAAGCTAATGCGTTTTCCCTCTCACCCTTATAATATTTCCATCACAAAAGTTTTGCGAACAATTGCAAAGTTTCTTGAGGGGACACAAATAATTAGCAAAAAAATTATTTAAGAGATATGATTAAGAGATATAATTTCCCCTCTCATTTTATTTTGTATACCATCACAATGTCACTTTAGGAGCTCTGTACTATACTATATTATTATTGGTTATCTATTGCTAAACAACTCTCTGTAAGATGCTTGCAATGAATCATATCACATTATATTTTTGGAACCATAAAAGCAGTGCTTACCCAGGGGTTAAAAAGCAATGCCAACACTTTAAAAACTACAATTGTGAAATGCCTCTTTACCAGCGATTAATTAGTGGCCTCAAACCAAGATCAAAAAGGTGATAACCCAGGGTTAAGTGCAGCGTGAAAAGCCATGTGAAGCTCTATGAGGGGAGCTGCTTTTTGGAGGCTCTGGGAAAAGGGAGACCTCCGGGCTGGCTGAAATAAGACGTCTGTGGGCTCACATCTAGAGACACTCTTAGTGACAGAACAATAAAGCGGCTCTTTTATCATGAACCAAAAGAAAAAAACTGAAAAATCAACATGCTTTGTCAAAAAGGAGCTATCTGAAGCTCTTTTACCCACACAAGTTCTGAAATGATGTATAGTGTGGTAGTCTCTGTATACTGCAAAAGCAAATACACAACTGTAGTCTATTGTGGCTATAGTCTCTATTTGTGATGACATGCAGTTGCCTTTCCAGGAAACAAAAGAAAACCATCTGATGTTGCTCCCACTAGAATAGACCATTTACAGTCTTGACTGGGTTTCTGGGCTCAGTAATAATTGACCAGACAAAATATATTACAGTTAGGGCATGAAGCAAAGGTTAAGCCATAAAAAGGTGCTGTAGCGTGAAATGCCTCGTTCTGACAGGCCAACAGGTGAGCCGGACAGAGCTGAAGCGGAGTGTAATGTACTTAATGATAGCCTGACTGGAAAAACAAACTCTTCAATAAACTCATTTTAAACATATGTGACTATGAGTAAATAGGTTTGGCATGTTAGACCAAAACTGTAACACAGAGTACATTGATGAAACGCTACTAAGAAATCTGGTATAGTCTGTAAGTTCACTGAAATGTAGGGTGGTAATAGTTAAAGTTTTATTCTGTCAGTCCAAGTTCAAAGGACGGTTAGGAAGTTGCTGAGGAAGCATGGTAATGATTAAATAATTCAGCAGGTAAGTGCCCATGTACTGCCCCGACTGAACGTCTATGTGTGGTAGAGCAGTTGACTCAGAGTCAAAATATCTCAGATGTCTGACAATGTCTGTACCCATGCAAACAATGTTATGTTTTAAGAATGCTTTCCTAATGTTCCCTTCAAGTTATTAAAATGCAACTTCTGAACGTTCTGGGAAAGTTAAAAATTGTTTGGGACAATTCTTCCTTATTTATGAAAATGTTAAAATAATGGTAAAAGTGTTTAAGAAGCATTTAAATGTTACTCAAACTAACGATGTTTTCATGCTAAGGTTTAAATGTGTTAAGCAAGTCTTTGTACTGTTGAGAGAACCTTTACAAAACACTGAGAGTGCTTGCTGTTGCTTACTGTGAGACATTGTGGCTGTAATGTATTTGAGATCTCATCCTGCATGTCGTTAGGTACAAGTTAAAAGTCAGATTATCTGTATAGGTGACGATATTGCATGTACTCACACTTTATCTGAGTATGTGGTTGGGGGAGCCTTGCGTGCTGTAAGGAGCACGATGGTGAAGACGGTGATGAGGAAGAGTGCCAGCACAGCTCCCATTACGGCCCCAGCAATAGCCATGGAGGATGTCATCTGCTTCTGAGACATGTCTGAAAGGCGTCACAACACAGTGAGAAAATCGAAAAGCTAATTAATAAATAAACACGGCCAACGTTATTGGAGGTACATCAAGTTCCACTAAAATTATCATCAGCTTGTTACAATTCAAGACAAAAACACTGCTGATTTTGGCACAGAACGGCTAAATGCCACAAATTATAACAAAAAGCACAAAACAGCAATGCACAGCCTGTGAAAGCAACTAACAGCTGTAACACACTTAAGCTCAGCATGTGTTGATGTAGATTGTAAAAGACAACCAACAGAACAGCAAAAGACTACAAGACAGCTCAGTTAAATAAAGATATGAATAAAAATGTGACAATGCCAATAGTGAGGGCAGAGTAAGCTAAAATATTGAGTTCATAGTTTAGCAAATAATAAATACATAAAAGTATCATTAAAACCAGATAAATTTACTTGAACAGCAAAATGAAGACAATAGCTTCATCTGGAAATGCTTAGCCAATTTCCCCATATGTTAAATGTCACAGTATTCATAAAAGAGCAGGCAAAAATTACCCAGGTGACCTACTATTTGCAGTGAGATTCTCAAATGTGCATCCAATGGACACTTTATCATCCCATCAGGCCATAGGAGAGAATTTGTGAATGACAGTAAAGTGATGCAACTGACACTGGTAGATCACATGACGAATGTAGCACGTCCAGATTACAATCAATCATACACACATTCATACATACGGTAACGCTTTAGTTTAGGGTCCAGTTCTCACTGTTAACTAGTTGCTTATTAGCATGCATTGATATAACAAGGATATTGGCTGTTTATTAATACTTATAAAGCACATATTAAAGCCTTATTCTGCATGACAATATTCTACATCCAATGCCTAAACTTAACAACTACCTAACTATTAATAGTGAGAATTAGACCCAGTCTAAAGTGTGACCGAATATACTTTTTTAACAGTTGCAAAGTATATTTTTCTAAAAGAAATGCCTATACTCAGAGTATGTATTTCAGATGCAGCCCATGACTTGATTTGAGAAAATATGTAGAATTAAGCTTTTCCCCACAACCTTCCTTTGGAGATTTTGGTTACACTTTATATTATTTATACATTTAAGTAATATTAATTTTGCATCTGAAGTAAATTTGACTTGTTTTAAAGTCTGCATGAAATCAAAAATGTCCCTACTACTTTCTTATTGCATGTTCCTGGTTTTATGTGATTCGTCATTGAACGTTATCCCAATGTAAACAAAAAAAAAATCTTTGTAATTTTTTGTGCAAATAATGGAAATAGGTCATTTGAAGCTAACCATTTGCTTTTTTTAAAGCGAACTTGCATCTTCTCAGCTCCATTCTTATATGTAAAACCCACTTATCAAGACAGTCAGTCTCTGATGCATAACAATCAATTATAACCCTATTATTTTCTTATTTTTACTCTTAAATGTGCTAAAAAAAAAAAGGAACAAAATAGGTTAAACATAGCAATTCACACACTTTAGGGATGTTTAATACAGAAAGTAAGACAGAAAAAGATTCAGAAAATGATGCCAATGATCAAATTGGTATTTTACAGAGCGTATCATCTATCCTAATGGATTTAATTGTTAATCAAGAGTCAGAGTGTATGTGAAATAGCGGTTTGTTGTTACGGCGAGTCAGGTGGATGGGTGGGTTGTGCAGCGGTTGGCAGGGGCAAGCTTTAGTCAGCCATCTCTAAGGCTCAGTAATTAGGACCTCATGCTGCCCTCCTTTAAAGCCTGCTGTTACTGTCTCTCCCACCCCGCAGTGCTCTTATGCTTTGCTGCACTCCTTCCTCCAGCTTTCCCTTCCACTCTCTTTCTCTGTCATTACTACCTCGCTCGTTCGCTTTTACGGTGAGTTTCACACTCTTGCGCAACTTCATTTAGCAAGTTCACCAAAATCAATGAGGTTGCTGAGATCACAAGCTCATTATCTCCACAACGGGAATCCAGTAAAAGGATTACATCCATTAATTAAGATTAATTAAACTCAAAGTGTGCCCCTTTGGATGATCAACAGACTTCTTGGCAAAGAGTGTGGAACAACGTCACCATATTACCCAACTTTGCCAAATGACCTTTGAAATGCCACAGTTTGAGGATGTTGGGCATGCTGAAAAAGAATCACAATGTCTTTTTTCCCCCCCAACACAAATCAATTGAACGTATTATCGAGCGTTTTCCCCTAAGGTTTTATGGCCGAGAACCCAATAATTACCACAGTGCTGTTACTGTCAGCTCACCTCTGCTCTCACAGGAGAACGGAACAGGATGTTCAGTCACAAGTCATTCAATAGTGATTGTTTAAGTGTAGCAAGCGGTAAATATTTGCCCTGCTGAGCACACGTCCGGCTCATGAGGGGGCTGAGAGAAGCTGGCACTGGAGGAATAAAGACAGTGAGAGCAGGGGGTCAAGGGCGTAAGGTGTCAGGAGATCGGGGAGGGAATATGAGGAGAGGGGATTGTGGCTACAGGGGACTGTAAGCACCAATGTGAGCTGGGATAGAGAATATTAGTAAAAAGTTTGGCACTGAATTGGAGGTTTGGCACAGTCGTGATTTAACCAGGCTCGTGACAGATCTTTGCACAGCAAGTCCATACGGCAACATCAGAAGGCATATGACTTCTGCAGCTTGTGAAGAGTTAAAAGTGAAGCATATCATTTCTGTACCACTAGCATCACAAGGGCTTGGTGATATGGCCAAAAATATTATCACAATATTTTTTCCATATCATTTGATATCTATATTTATCATTTCATACCATTAAAGGGGAAGGAAATGCATTCCACGTTTGTTAGATCTCAAGAACAAATGGAAATACATATGCTAACTTTTAATTTAGGGCCTCATAAAATATTTTTTAATTGTTCCCAAGTTCTGTGTTTTCTTTTTTGTATTTTATAATTTAATACAAATGAATCATCAAAAATTATGTCTAATGAAATGAATAAAAAAAAAAACTTTAACCATTTAATCAATATTTTAAAATGTATTCAAATGAAAATCTAACAATTAATTTACAACAAAACATTGCATTTTATTTTATATCAAGGTGCATGCAGCACAACCGAACTTGTATACTGAATATAAAATAAAACTTGGATGAAATATACAGTACATCATCATTGTATGATATTCCTTAAGATAATAGTAAAAATAATGGTAATAATAATAAATATAGTTGCAAACAACAATTAATGGGGCTCAATCACTTTAAGGCCTTTCAGCACATGTATAAAAAAGTATTATGTTTTATTTATGAAGCCTGTAACCACCTAAATGGGTTTTCCACCATAGATGGAAAAGACCATTCACAACCAAAACTGGCAATTTACTAAGGAAATATATGTTTTAAAGCTTTTTAACAGTTATTGAGGTAGAGCCAAACAGTTGCAAGTAGGTTTTTGAAATAATCTCCAATATTTAATGGACAATTCAATTGACAGCGGTGGTCCTAGAGGCAAAGTTTCTCAGAATGAGGAGTTCTAAAATATGGTGCGAATATGGCCATGTGCGAAAAATAGCATAATTTAAAAATCCTTTACGCACGTGAAAAACGCAAAGGCGTCCCTCGGTGGCCGATTTCTTTCGAATTTCTCTGTGAATCAAATAGGCCCAGTGAGTTTCGATCAGACTCTGTTAACATTGTCTGACAGCTGCTCGAAATTCATTGGCCGAAGGGAACCATGTTTTTCGCCATATCCTCACAGACAATCGCGGCACCTTGGACAAAGACACCACATGCCAGTTTTCAAGTCAATCGGACTGTTGCATAGCCTACTATAGGTATGGTCTTTTTTTTCATTTTATAACACCACCAAATTACCAGGTGCCATGCCCTTTTTCACACAACCACAGACTGAGCCCATACATAGGTGTAGAGAGTTTGGTGAAATGATCTCACTCCGTTCAAGAGGGATAGCCTGTCACGGACGTGAATCGAAATTTCTACTTTTTTGATAATTATTGACAATCAGACTACAGGGAATCTTTTTGCACTGGTTTGGTTCCGATCGGGCAAAAAAACAACAAAAAAAAACTAGGACTAGTTTGCAAAAGTAGGTTTTTCAAAAAATTCAAAATGCACAAAATTTTTTACCATTGAATCCGAGACTTTCATTCTGTCTGCCTTGAGCCAAGGATTCCAATGATATAAGACACTTGAGATAAATGGTTTAGGAGTTATGAGCCATTGCATACTTTTGATTGCTGTAGACTAGAGCAACACAAAAAAATTAAACAACAAACAGAAGTCATCATAATGATAAAGAATTAGCCTTCATGTTAAGGTGTGATCACATTTACCATTGCTCTGTTAAATTTCATGGGTGAAATCCAGTCATTTAGCATCCTAACGCTAATAACAAGAAATGGCTATGGCCAATCATTTATTTTTTAGTACAATATGCAAGAGATTGAGGATTAAGGATAAGAGAGGAACTCTGTTGATAAGTGAGAATGTTCCTAACATTAATCACATTTTTTTTTTTTATTCCCCCCTACCTTCCACACTCTTAAGATACATCTTAGCATCCAGTCCAGCATGTCTCTATTTATCTCTCTATACATGTTTTCTTAAGGTTTAACTTCATTTGGGATTATATGTGGTTCAGTGTACGGGAACAATGGTCAGGGATGGTGACAGGGCTCTTAGGGGGCAGGAGAGAGGCGATCATTCTACCGTCTGGCGTGTAACACCACAGATGGGCCCCCCACAGTGAGTCACAAGACCCCTTTTCAGTTCAATTCAGCAAGGGTTAAAGCTGTCTGTTTGCTGCACAACATTCACCTCACATATTACAAGTAATAAAGCAACAGACTTAAATTAGATTTTTTCACTCCAAATCCGTATAAAGATAGAAATTGTAGGATTTCCCTCATGAAAAAAGTACACTTTAGAATACTTTTAAAAAGAGTGATTATTACAGATCTAATATACTTTAAAAAATAATAGCCTACTTAAGTGCACACTGAACGTAATGTTTTTGCACTTAACTGCATGTTAACTAAAATTAAATGAAAATGTGTTATAGTTAAAATTTATATTAAATACAATTAAATCACTTTAGGAGTGTTTTTTTTTCTTCTTCTACTTCTACTGTCTTTGAATTATGGTTAAAGTGTACTGCCGAATGTACTGCTACACTCAGAAAAAAATGGTACAAAAGCTGTAACTGGGGCGGTACCTTTTCAAAAGGTACACTTTTATTCCTTTTTAGTATTAATATGTAGACTAGAGGTACAAAAGTGTACCTTTTGAAAAGGTACCACCCCAGTAACAGCTTTTATCTTTTGTTCTAGAGTGTATGCATTTATATGAATCTAAAATATAAATGTCAAAATGTAAAGTAATACTATAAAATATAAGTATTTTAGCATGTTAGTCAACGCATCAAAATAACTGTACTTCTTTTAATGATTTAAAATGTTATTTAATGTAAAACTTTTAATTTGACATCATTACAAAGTGCACTTTGATAAAAAAATACTTAAGTGTGGAAACAATCATTAAAGTATACTCTCTTTAAGTACACTTAAGTGTCCTCTTATTATCCCTTTACATATCCAAGAGTTCTTGTGGAGTTTGGAAGCTATAGCACGTTTACAGCACATTCATAATCATTACTTTTGGCAGGGTTTTGCGGTAAGCTTTATGCCGCTTGAGTGTGAGGCTATTATAATTCCGACCCCCAGTATATATTTAAGTAATTAAATTAATATAAAAAGTCGACTAATGGCTTAAATGAACGACATAGTCGACTAGAAAAATCTTTAGTCAGGAGCAGCCCTATTATTTTGTTTTCGTCTGTGTCAATACAAATGCACAATCCCTTTTGAGCTTATTTCTTTATCCACTACCTCATTTCTCTCTACGACCCTCAACAAACAGCCTCTGCAATCTGTTGGTCCCTCTTCAATAGTTTTGTCCTGATAAAGTGCCCTCTCCATAATTCAGCTGCCTTTTCGGCAGCTCACTTTAACCCCGCTGGACTTAAGGCCTTTCACAGGTGAGCACAGACTTGAACCGTATCTTTTGAAGGTGCTTTCATTCCTTCTAAAAAAGATGTTTACCAAACAGATTTAAGGTTTCTGGAGACTGACGGAGAAATTCACAGCTCAGAGCAGAGGATTAAATGAGTTCACACTCGCTTAGAGCCGGTTCAGGGGTGGCAGGCATCTTTAAACCTGATTAAAGGGATCAGGTGTTTCTCTTAGACTGACTGATAGTCGTATCGGACAAGGGCAGCCCGTAACTCATTCAACACTCTCGGCGGTTATTTGATAATAGTAGCTGAGTTGGGAAGAAGCCCCACAATGCTTTCTGGTAAATGTTACATGGGGAATGCTGGCCCTCCCTGCTGGCTGACACCTGATAGCCATATTGGAGTGCAGGTAGGGAGTTTGTCTGTGTTGGACCGGAAAAGGTTTCTGTCGCGACCCATGAGTCTTAATTACTGTGAATTAATGTCAAGCCAAGTCAAGTCAAATACATTTATATAGCGCTTTTTACAATACAGACTGTATCAAAGCTGCTTCACAGTATCAATCAAAACAACTTAACAATGTTTGTTTATTACTGGAAAAAAAAAAAGACATCCAGGTTTGGTAGAGCTGATCAATGGTATGATCGGTTAATTAATTTGAATATCCCCAATGTCTGTGGGGCAATGGAAAGAAACAGACAAACGTCCTTGAAAAGGGCAAATGTTTATGATGCAGCTAACCAAAAGGGCTCAATGACTGTTCAGTATAACTAGTCACTCCTAATAGAGGCCACTAGACAAGAGAAAGCCCACCGCTTAAGTATTGCCGAGAGGGTTGTTCTGGTGAATGAAGATAGGTCAAGTGTCAGAGGTCATCTCCTGTTGTGGCTGCCATTGTTTAAACTGCCAGATTTTTATGAAGGTACTTTAGTGTGCATGACTGTGGAAAAGAGCAGCTGATTCTGGGTGGTCTCTCAAATCATTAAGTGTTTGACAAAGACCTCAAATGCTATCTGAAGTGCTCACTGCAGAAACAAGACTTGAAGAGTATTTCCTATCTCTATCCTGCTTTAATTTGTCTTTTGGGTCAACATGACATCTTGAGACCAACTAGAGGGAAATTAATATCACTATATTTGGTTACATATGCCTAGTATATCTGTGACCGTGAAATAATAAAGTACAGTAACACTTTCCAGGGTTCAAGTTCTGATAAATGTGAGACTCTCTAAAAATGGAGCACTGAACATTTAATAACAGCCTACCACTGAGGGAATGACTTCATGACAACTGTGATGTATTAATGGAAAAATATGTCATAAAAGATGGATATCTGAGAGGGAGGAGGAGTCACAAATGACTAATTTTCCAAAGGAAATATGCTCTCTGAAAGGAAAAAGGAAGAAAATGACTTGGTCACAATGACAGATCGCAGCCTTTTAAACTGACCATCTTTTATAGCAGGAATTTATCTATATAATTTATATACTTCACACGTGCATTTTCATTGTCATCCCCCAATTCTCCTTTTTAACCTTGGTCCATCTTTGGCTCCTCCCCTCTTCCAGTCTCAAGCTCCCCCCTTTTCTCAAAATCTCTCCCTATTTTTTTCTCGCAGAATTGCCCTCTTTTATCCACTCTCTATTTTTCCTCTGTGATGGAGAGTGAGACGGGAAGCACAGGTATCCCTCAAGAGAACAAGCTCTCTGTCATGAGCCCGGGAAGAGTCTGTTGCCATGGGGACGGTGTCAATGGCCTGGAAGGGGGCTGTGGCAAACAAAACCATTCTACCGGTCTAATTTAACCAATCAGAAGCACTCATGGATCAGGGAGGGGGGTGGTAATACTGCTCCTTAGAGAATCTATTCAAACAGTGCAGTGAGAGACAGTAACCTCCTCGCCCGTGATAAGGTGACTGCATGAATGACATTGTTATTTTCAGTGGGCTACCTCACTTTCCAAGGAATTAAACAGGAACCTTAATATACCTGAGGGAATGAAAGTGTCTCTATTTTGTATCTCTAAGGTATAAAGAGCATGTTCGCGTAATTTCCTATCACTGACGTAAACAATTAATGGCATTGTTCAGAAGAAAAGCTTTGCTGCTTCCTTTACTGCTGTGGTTGTGATGGCCTGTGAAAGTTGCATAGTGATTCACAAATTGATTGGCTGGTTAGAATTACTTTTAAACTTGAGAAAAAGCCCCAACTTTGAATAAATTAACAAACTAATGATTTTAACAATGAACACTACCGTTCAAAAGTTTGGGGTCAGTAAAACAGAAATATTGTGAAATTTACAATTTAAAATAATTTCTCTCTATCCTAATACATTTTAAAATGTAATTTATTCCTGTGATGGCAACCCATTAGTGTCAGATGATCCTTCAGAAATCGAGTTGGCGTTCAAAGAACACATTATTATCATCATTAATATTGCAATTACACATTTAGCAAACAGTCGACTCAAATGTACAATAGCTAAAACGCCAAGTCTACTTAATTTAATATATTTAAATGAATTAGACATGAACAAAACAGTCAAAGTTATGCACAATGTGAAAGTATCATATCGGTTTGCAACGAATATAATTAATATTGAATTGTACATTTTGATTTCCACCATCTTTTAAATTTAGATATTAGCTATTTCAAGACAAAATGTATAAACTAAGGGTTATTTGTACACACCTAAAACAACAGGCAATTACTTTGACACTACAAATCCGTTTGCCCCAGATTTGGGGTGTAAGGTGGTCAAACACATGGAAATGTATGAGAACCACTGCTTTACCATACTAATTTTAGCCCTGATCTCATGATCTTGGATTAAAGAGGCACATTTCATGAGCTGACTTTGGACATTGATTCATCGTGGAACTTCTGACAACTAATTACTAGCTTGTCCCACCACCAGCTGATTGGACAGGATGATAGACTCACCAACGGCTATGAAACAAAAACCACTCAAACACCATTTAGTCCCACAGCTGTGCTTGATCTTCCCTTCGTCAAGCAGCTCCCCCATCTCCTCTCACACAAATCGACAGAACAGCAGTGCAAACACAAGAATCAACAAGTCCATAATCCCCTCCACTTTAAGGCTATCCTAGATAAAGTCAGAGAGGAAGTTCAGCCCCCATCCACAGGAAGCTTTTAGCCACAGGCTTTCCCACAAAATATGCATGAGGCTCAGAGCATGAGGGGATATTCGGAGATGAAGTAGGTTAACCACAGCAAAGGAAAAGATGGCGTGAGGAATACATCCCTGGAGGCCTCCAGGAGAGTAGTGGAGACCCCCACAGGGAACACTTCTGCAGCTGAAGCAACCAGTCACACCCAAGACCTCAACATTCACCCCTCCAACCAACAGCAAACAGATCTGAGGCCAAGTTATAAAACAAAGAAACATGATGTCACAGAAAAAAAGGTGCTTTATTTCAAAAAACAAATGTATCCCAAAAATGTATTTTTACAAAACAATGCTCAGTATCATCTATACATTACAAATACATTTCTTTTCTATTTTTCTTTTAATTTTTAGTATTTTTTTTTTATTTTATTTTTTTTACAGTAGATCTTTGTAAAACAAAAAAGTGAAAAAAAAAAATTCTGGAGAAGTGTACGCATTATCCTCTCATCACAATCTGTGTAAAAGGTGGGTTTTCAAGTGCGTTCCACCGTTGAATCTCAGGCTTCCTAGAGGAACGATAAATTCAAACAAACTAACAAACAAAGTTCTCCAAACTGCCAGCATATATACAAAACAACCTTGTTTACATTGAATTATTCACCTTTGCATTGCCCAAACCTGTACACATACATATTTTGTTTGACTGAACTCTTTGATGTGCACTGTAACTCAAGTGTCACATGTCATTTAATGCGAGCAAAACAATTAGTTATTGTCTGAAAATCTGCAAAAAGCAAATCATAGAAAATGGCACAAAACAAATGACAGTTCAAAATGATGTTCCCAGGGCCCATCCTGACCATTATATGCCTCAAAAACTACTTGCATACTTCTTCTGAGAATGATACTCATTCGTTTGTAACTTCTGCATGCACATTATAATGCTTACAGGGCACGTCTTCAGTTTAAGGCACTACAATATCATCTCCAATATCTCAAAACCCAAGCATATTCATCTGCTAGCTTATTAAGATCCAGCCAACACTAAAAATGAATGACAAATAACACGCGTGTTAGGCTATCGTCTTCTGCGTTAAATTATGTGCGTAAATGTGTGAGATCTGAGGCCAGAAATCTGAACACTATTGCACAGACAATGAGGAAATAGATCAAAACACTGTCAGTTAACACTAGCTGATTGGATTTACATATTACAGGCAGACACAGAAAACACAAACAAAAACACAAGAGACAGGCACAGGACTTTGCCTCTGACTGCAGTCGGGTGTTGATAACACTTGGCAGTGATTGTCTGACGAAGACAAGCCAGACAGCTACATTAATACGGGACGAGCTTTCATGTTGAACAATGGCAGTAGTTTTCGATGTTCAAGACATTGTCCAACCATCTCCTTTTGTAGACAGACTCACACAGTGGCAAACATTTCTGATGGCACAAACAAAAGAAATCTATAGCTAACAGAGTGACACAGAGGTATGCAAATAGAAGCTGAATTGATACAATAACAGCACCCCATTTCGGCAATCATCCTGTCTGGCTTTCTCCCATTGGACTTTATCAAATCCAGCACAGTCCTCCCTGTCTAGCACCTCCCTAAAGCACTCCAACTCTGAATGCCAGTAGAGAGGAAATAAATGTTGCCATGGAAACCACCAGGCTGTTGACAGGAGCTAATTTCTGCGTCCATCAGAGTGACAGCATTGAAAGTTGACGTGACTCATCGAAACTCATCGCTTACATCGGAGCTGATCTGAAACACTTATCGACAGGTTATCTGAATACAAATTGCATTTGTTTGAATGCCTTTCTTTTTTTGTAGTGACTTTCTTTTAAATAAATTACACAGTACAACTTACTGTGCAAAGGAAAGGAGACTGACTATTGATTTGGCAAGAAAACTCAACTTAATCACCCCTGAAATCAACCCTGAACTGGTTTATTGGTGAAACAAAGCAGATGTCTTTTTGCCTGACCTTAAATGACAATAATTACACCCTCTCTTGGTCCCAAAACATCCTTTAAACTAGCAATGAAGAGCTAACTAATGATTAGGCTAATGTACAAAAACAAATTGGTATGTGTAAACTACTAGAAAAGGTGCATTTCCTACAAATTTTCTTTACATATCTCTGTTCATCCTTGTATCATTTTGCAGTCTGAAGCATTTCAAGTGTCTACGCAGTCTCTTCCTGCTCATCTTTCTCAGACATACCACTCCCTCCGCGAGATCATTGAGCCATCGGTGTGCGACACGTAGTCATTGTCGTAGCAGTCCTCTGGCATGTAGGGGGAGCCGTTGCTCATGACTTGCGGAGCGGCGTACCTGCGGGGCTCTGGCTGCAACGAGCTCCTCTGGATGTGATGGGCTGGACTTAAGGTCTGCGGATGGCCAGGGTGATGGTTGTTGTGGTAGACGTGCTCATGGTTGTGATGGTTATGGTGGTTGAGTTGACCGCCTGCTTCCCTCAAAGCTCTACTGCGACCATTGGGTGATCGCTCGAAATCTCCCCACTCTTCTCGATCCTTATCCGGGTAGATGGAGCCATTATCCTGGTTGGATTTGAGCTTGGTGTCAGGGCTTCCTTCTCTGTAGACTTGCTGCAACTCATGGGGCTGGGGAGCCTTCTGCATGTCCGAGGGGCCGTGATACTGCTTCGTGTAGTAGTCGCCGCGGAAAGTCCGCCGCTGACGCTGGTAATAAACTCCACCCAGAATCAGTAGCAACAGCAGGAAGAGGGCTCCGCCCACTGCCCCACCCACAATTGAGCCTAGGCTTCCCTCCGGCAGAGGCGCCAGGGTTGGAGAGGTGATGAGGGCTCGCTGTTTATTGCCAGGTGCGGTGGCAGAGATGTCGGCGGTTAGGAGGCGCACAGGGGTGGTGGGGGGCATGGTGGTGGTTGAGGGAGGATCTAATGGAGGGAAGGAAGGAGAGGCAAGAGGAAAGGGGGCAGGAGGAAGGGATGGACAGACAAAAAAAAACAGTCATATGAATCTGCTTCCAAGATTGTAACATCTTCTAGCATAACATCTAGAATGAACAACAGTTGCCATGGACATGACAGTTTCAGGTTTTGGATCAGATCTTTTATTGAAAGGAAGTGATTGCAAACCTTCCAACAGCTTCAAAACCTAAAACTGTTGCCCAGAGCAAAGATTAGAAAAAAAAAACAACAACATGAAAGTGGAAGAAGAGTTGAGATCTTCATTATAAGGGATTCATGAGGAGCTACATACTAACATCTCCAGCTAACAACGAAGTACAGTCGTCTGCAACAATGAAACCTAATGAGCAACATTTGTGTTAGCTGAGAGAGGGAGTATGGATGACCACATAGCTGAGTGATTAGAAAAAAAAACAAAATGGAAGGAAGGGGTCAGTGAAAGGGTACGAGCTACTGGGGGAGGGGAGGGAACAGACATTGAGAATACCCTGCTAACATGACTTGACTGGTGCAAGGATAGGAGACTGAGCTAACGCCATTACCATGCATTGATCGCTTGATTGTGTTAGGGAGCAGCGTGTTGCGTTTCATCGTATTCTGGAGCATGCATCTGTACTATGCAAGCAGCGATCTCTGTGCCTAGGAGCTGAAAGTCAAACTATCCCATTACGGAGTGTCCTGTTCCTGGCGCAATGAGAACTATTTGGCTGGCTGTGAAGTGTGTGAATGCATCGAGTGCAGACGTGCGAGTCGCAGGAGTCAGGGCTGCAAGCTCTTCAGGGTTACGTGGTTCAAATGCTCCAGCTAAAGTGGGGAATAATTAGCTCATCCTCACTGGAATGAATAATAAACGTAGCATACATAAAGCATTCCTGGACTGTATTGTTCCCGCAAGGTCAAATGTAATTTGGATGCATCTGTGGGTCTGGTGAGAGAATGTATATGTATGTAGGAAAGAGCAGATATATGGTTAAGAAAAAACTGAAAATGTCCCATTCATTCTTTTGGAAACATTTTTGATACAAAAAGTTCTGAAATATTTTTGCACTCCCACAGTATTCCCAGTGCAAACATTTGTTGCATATATTAAACCACAGGAATAGTTCACCCAAAAATCTAAGATGTTACCAAGGCCTCCCCTAACATGGTAAGGGGCCCAGTACAAGTTAGAGGATGCGACGCCTGGTGCAAACCACCCTGGTTGTCATTATTTACCCACCCTCGTACCAAGCCTGAATGTGGATATTTCTATGAGTGCAATACAAACAGAGAATTTCTGAAGAAAATTCACACAGCTGACTTTTCACTGAACTAGGTCTGAATGATTAAAGAATCTGAATGGTTTGCTCATTATAAGCGGGGCATCAACTCATCGACTTCAATAAACTGTCTCGGGAATATACAGGTCCTTCTCAAAAAATTAGCATATTGTGATAAAGTTCATTATTTTCCATAATGAAATGATAAAAATGAAACTTTCATATATTTTAGATTCATTGCACACCAACTGAAATATTTCAGGTCTTTTATTGTTTTAATACTGATGATTTTGGCATACAGCTCATGAAAACCCAAAATTCCTATCTCAAAAAATTAGCATATCATGAAAAGGTTCTCTAAACGAGCTATTAACCTAATCATCTGAATCAACTAATTAACTCTAAACACCTGCAAAAGATTCCTGAGGCTTTTAAAAACTCCCAGCCTGTTTCATTACTCAAAACCGAAATCATGGGTAAGACTGCCGACCTGACTGCTGTCCAAAACGCCATCATTGACACCCTCAAGCAAGAGGGTAAGACACAGAAAGAAATTGCGGCGTGGCATGGAGGCAATCAGCCTGTGGCACTGCTGAGGTGTTATGGAGGCCCAGGATGCTTCGATAGCTTCCTTAAGCTCATCCAGAGTGTTGGGTCTTGCGTCTCTCAACTTTCTCTTCACAATATCCCACAGATTCTCTATGGGGTTCAGGTCAGGAGAGTTGGCAGGCCAATTGAGCACAGTAATAGCATGGTCAGTAAACCATTTACCAGTGGTTTTGGCACTGTGAGCAGGTGCCAGGTCATGCTGAAAAATAAAATCTTCATCTCCATAAAGCTTTTCAGCAGATGGAAGCATGAAGTGCTCCAAAATCTCCTGATAGCTAGCTGCATTGACCCTGCCCTTGATAAAACACAGTGGGACCAACACCAGCAGCTGACATGGCACCCCAGACCATCACTGACTGTGGGTACTCCAGTGCTGCTTCTCTGTAGCCCAGGTCAGGCGCTTCTGCCGCTGTTTCTGGTTCAAAAGTGGCTTGACCTGGGGAATGCGGCACCTGTAGCCCATTTCCTGCACACGCCTGTGCACGGTGGCTCTGGATGTTTCTACTCCAGACTCAGTCCACTGCTTCCGCAGGTCCCCCAAGGTCTGGAATCGGTCCTTCTCCACAATCTTCCTCAGGGTCCGGTCACCTCTTCTCGTTGTGCAGCGTTTTTTGCCACACTTTTTCCTTCCCACAGACTTCCCACTGAGGTGCCTTGATACAGCACTCTGGGAACAGCCTATTTGTTCAGAAATTTCTTTCTGTGTCTTACCCTCTTGCTTGAGGGTGTCAATGATGGCCTTCTGGACAGCAGTCAGGTCGGCAGTCTTACCCATGATTGCGGTTTTGAGTAATGTAACAGGCTGGGAGTTTTTAAAAGCCTCAGGAATCTTTTGCAGGTGTTTAGAGTCAATTAGTTGATTCAGATGATTAGGTTAATAGCTCGTTTAGAGAACCTTTTCATGATATGCTAATTTTTTGAGACAGGAATTTTGGGTTTTCATGAGCTATATGCCAAAATCATCAGTATTAAAACAACAAAAGACCTGAAATATTTCAGTTGGTGTGCAATGAATCTAAAATATATGAAAGTTTAATTTTTATCATTACATTATGGAAAATAATGAACTTTATCACAATATGCTAATTTTTTGAGAAGGACCTGTATATATATATATATATATATATATATATATATATATATATATATATATATATATATATATATATATATATATAATATTGATAATGATTTACATTTTGGACAGATCCTCACATAAAGCTAATGTACACCTTCAGAATACTTCAGAAAACTACAAGACTACGATTATAGTGAATTTTTGGAGATTAACACCATGAACAGTTGTATGAAAAAAATAAATCGGCATGAACATTCTTTAAAATATCTTTGATCCACAGAATAAATAAAGTCATACAAGTTTGCAACATGACGATGAGTAAATATTGACAGAATTTTAATTTTTGTGTGAACTATCCCCTTAAACCACAAGGACGTGGACAATGTCAATTTATTTTAATTTATTCAATTTCGCCCAGCGAGTTAAAGAATAATTTGTTTCAATCAATAAACACTAGAGCTTCTCGCCTCAGCACGTCAATGTCCAGAAAGGAAGAGAACAGGACATAAAGCGGGGGCAAGTCACGGAAAAGTCAGAAATCCCTCCCCCTTTCATGCTTCTCTTTTCAGTGAAGAAGAGATAAAATCCAGATTCATAAAAATCCATAAAAAATCCATAAAATCCAGATTTATCATAAATTATGTACAGTATGTGTTAACCCATGCCTGTCCGTACATTATACATATCATTCAAACCTAAATGTGATTGGTCCATCTGGAGGAAGTGTGTGGGTGTGTATCTGGGGGTGACTGGTGACCACACAGGTAGTGGCAGAGTGTTTAACATGCAGGACAGGTTCTGCCCACCCATACTCATGCACAAAGATCAGTGACTAACAGCAGACACCCACAGTCACTCAGTCAATACGCAAACAGTAGCAGTAGGCATTCTAGTAGAAACATCATGACTCAAACAATTGACGCAAAGGGACTCTTAAAAAAAAAAAGACATAGGCAGACAACTTTGACATAAACATCCACACGCAAACAAACAGAAACACATAGCTTCATGCACGCATGTATGCTGAATATTTCTCAAGGGGAGAGCATTAAAAAAAAAAAGGTAAAAAAAGAAAGAAAATAAAATACATAATTAATGGCGGTTGAAAAGAACTGGTGAATGTTTCATGAATCTAGGACATCACTCAGTCAAGGTTGCTTCCGCTCTATTCTCCCCTTGTATAACTGTGTGACAGTCTCAGAGATATAAGTGTGCACGAGGGAGGGGGGAGGGTGCTGTAATGTGTGTCTCTATCACAGAAAATAATTAAACAGCAGGATTCAATGTTTAATGTTTACACAAAAATGATAGGAGATAAACACCATGGAGTTTGACAGCGGATAACTGTCTCAGAGGTCAATTATATAATGACTCATGAAACCCAATAAAAAGCAAATCAAACTTTTTTAAAAGAGCCAAAGCTGAACTTAAATGGAGGGCCAATCCCCTTCAGGCAAAGGTCTCATGCTAAGGAAAATGATTGGGAGCTTCTGTGCCAAAAAAATGGATCAGGATCAGTGTAACAGGGATCTGAGATGGGTGGGTTCTAGATAAGAAAACCCTAAGAAACATCTTGCTTGAAATGAGTAAATGAAAGAATTAATGTGAGAAGTTATTATTTTAATTTTATTTAACCAGTCAAATGTATTAAAATGTTGGCTTAAGTTCTGTTGTTTGCTTATTATTGTTTCTCCAGCTTCACATAGGAAACATTGATAAGATGGGTATGGCAAGTTTCAAGTCTCTCACTCACCCTGAATGCGTATTCTAATGTCTCGACTGCGCAGTCCGATATCGTTTGCCACCTCACACCTGTAAACGCCAGAGTCGTTCTTCTGCAGGGGCCTCATAAAAACCAAAGAGTTATTCAGCACCTCTGCTCCATCTGGCATCTCTCCATCCAACCTACAACATACAAAACACGTCAAATTGCTTCCAAATAGCAAGATATTCCATCTGCCCAGACACTGTGGAAAATGTCAGTATCAGTTGTAATTTACAGAGTCAGTCAAAAGTTGGACTTATGATCTAAATGTCTTTGGTTAAATGATAGGGGGGTGGGGTGCAGCAGCTCATTTGCATTTAAAGATACATGCTGTTTTCGTGCATGTTTTTGCTACCACTCAAAAATGGGCCTTTGTGGGGGTATTTTGAGCTGAAACTTCATAAAACACATTCTGGTGTCATCTAAGCCTTATATTACATCATGTAAAAAGGGGGCATAATTTTCCATAGGAAATTAATTTATTACGGCTATTTTCAACAAAGAATGAGTTGGTGTGTCCAAAAGTTTAACATCTGACTGCTTGAGGCAGATTTAAATCACAATTAATAAATGTTTAAGCACACGAATGACTTTCAATCTTTCAAATGAGCAAACAATACTGAGGAACATTAATATATTAGTGGCAGAGAACTGATTTGCTTTGAATGTGAACAATGTTTGGGCATTCACTCATGAAACCGGTTAATTTGCATTGAAAGCTGACAGTTTGATAGCAACTATAGGTGTTGTGAATCATAGAGATCATCTGCTGATTGAGAGGAGTTCAGGAAACCGGCATTAACACTCTTGAACCCATTCCAGACATGCGCTGTGGCTATTGTGAGTGTAGTGGTTATACACCTGATCCATCTGAAGTGCTGGGCAGGCGGGTTGGCCTTGGCTCGACACTTTAGTTGCACATTCTCCCTGCCCACATACCAGTCGCCGTCATAGCCCAGCACCAGGATGTCTGGAGCAACTGCACACACACACACACACACACACACACACACACACACACACACACACACAATGCACAAAGGGATCATTCAGAGTAGTGTAAGAAAGGTAAGGTAAGGCTGTGCCTTGTTAAACACCCTATGAAGTGAAATAACGAGTGCAGTTTTCTGGTCCGGTGTTGACAAAACAACAAACAGATAAATAGAAATAAAGTAGTAATTTATGACACTACAACATTATTAATGCTAATTGATCATACAGAAACAATTCACCATTAGGACTCTAACCAGAAAAGTACAAGACTACTTACAAAGACTATTGACACTGTATTGATCTGTGCCTTTAGAAAAGCTCTTTAAAGTTCTTTAAGTGAGCGTGCTGAATTAAGATGTCTTGTAGACCAGATGAGATGAAAAAGACTGATGGAAAATGAATGAAAGAGGCTTTCGTTACTATAGCCATGTCCCATGACTGATGTGACCTCTCCCTTCCCATACTCCCTACATCGGCTGCTTCCTGTACCTGCCTCTCACCACTACATCTATATTTCATTTAAGAGACATCTGCGCTTACGCACTCGGCACCACTGCAAACACACACTTAGAGCTTAGAAGTCTGTGTGTAGAAATCGTTAAATGACGCTGACAAATCTTTCGTCTGAGCATCAATACCCTTATTCACTAGAAGTCCATGAAACCTTAAGGACTGTGTCCTAGTGAAAGAGCTTTTAGCTCCATCATGCACAAGACGGCATCAAGACATCATGTCATGTGGATCGTGACCGCACTGGGGTGATTTGGAAAACAGATGTAGGCTCTGGACATAAATCTGACAGCTTTGACTTGGTACAGAAAAAAACAAACAAGTTACTGTGAAATCTTCATGGAGAAGCTACTTTGGGTTTGTTGTTCTACATCAAGCAAACAAAAACAGGTTTGCGTGCACACAGGAGCGAGTACCAAATGAGTGTAAAATTTCGAGTTGGTGAGTAAATAAGTTAAGCGGCCAATTGGGTGATAACTTTATCAAGGCTACATGGATTCACAGGTTTTTTTAATCTGATGCAAGTGATGTGAGCAAATGAAAAAATATATGCTCTAATGCTGAGTGTCCATACAGAATTCCAGATATGATCTCACTCTGATTCACTATCTTTCAGTTTGATATGATTGTAAATAAGCCAGTTTCCATTTAATTTAGATATAGAGTATTAAGTTATAAAGATCACTTTCCTTACTTAAAACAGACAATCATTCTCAGGCAATGCTTACACATTGAATATTGAAAAGTATTAAACTTTAAACTGCATTTTTTTTGCATAAAACTGCTTTATTTTTTTTTATTTCAGTTAAAAACTACAGGAAAAATCTGAAAGTGTATAATAAAATATAAATCATAACATTCAATGAACAAACTTTAATGAGTTCTTTGAAAATAATACACACAATAATGCTCAATAATCAAAAACTGATTATTCTATTCTATTCCATTCATTTTTTAAAAGCAAAGCTGCAAGTAAGGATTACTTATGTCTGGTAAATTTGCTCACTTCAAACCTTTAAAAAAACTAAAAATCTGATACTCACACTGTACATTGACAACATAGGGTATCCTGAAGTCGCCCTGCAGAGCGGGATGTTTCACCACACATGTTAGCGTGTGTCCTTGGGAGTGACGGGAGGGCTGCCAGGTGTAGTGCACCTGGGTCGTAGTGGTGCCATTGGCATCGTCCTGCATGTGGGCCTCAGACGTGCCGTACAGATTAGTCTCCCAGGAGACCTCGGCAGGGGGTCGAGCCCTCTCAGCGATGCATGTGGCCACTGTGGTTTCATTGCCACCGTCGATCAGAGCGGAAGATCCGGCCGAGACATACACCTTCGGCTGCACTAAGACAGACAGAGACATACGAGTTAAATGGACCACACTGCTTGCGTTTAATTCAGCACTTTAATGTGAGGAGACATGCTCACACCATTACTCGAAAGATGTATCAAGATAATGAACTGAGCTAAAGGAAATCCATTCAGACGAGAGTACAAAGCTAAATAAAAGCTCATTCTTGATGCTGAAAGAATCGCTCTGGTAACACAGCCAATAAATTCATAAACTGATAAGCATGACTGAGAATAATTCGATTTTCTCTGAGAAAAAATAAAAGACTTATCAGACTGAAAAAAATAAATAATTCTCTATGGTAACTACAGGCTGAGGGCGGCCTCGGTTTCTCATCAGAGAGCACTAAATGCTTTTCCAGAGAAGATGAAATTATTTGTTTTAATGACTTATCCAGTTTACATGGCAGAAGGGGCGGGGCTCGTGATGTGTGCGCGAGGCGTTATGAATCCAGCAGTGTTCAGGGCTGGAAAACTGAGCTTTGCGGAGGCTGACAGCGGCTGACAGAAACTTAACCTGTGGGGCGCTCTCCCCTTCCGTTCCTCCGCTCAGTGTCATCAAAGGTGGGACATGAATGGGAACGTTTTCCTGGGCTCTGTGACAAGGGAGGCCCAGTCAAGTCAAGAAGGGCTGTGATAATACAATTCATATATTGATATACAATACCATTTAAAAGTTTGGTGTCGGTAAGATTCTTATGTTCTTAAGTTTCTTATGCTCACCAAAGATGCATTTATTTGATCAAATACAGTAATACTGTGAATTAATATTCAAATTTAAAATAACCGTTTTCCATTTTAATATAACTTAAAATGTTATTTATTCCTGTGATGACAAAGCTGAATTGATTTTTTTTTTTATTATCATTAATGTTAGAACCATTGTGTTGCTTAATTGTTTAGTTTTTTTGTGGAGACAGTCATACATGTTTTTCAGGATTCTTTGAATAGAAAGTTCAAAAGAACAGCATTTATTTGAAAAAAAAGTTTTGTAACATCGTAAAAGCCTTTACTGCCATTTTTGATCAATTTAATGTAACATTGCTGAATAAAAGTATTAATTTCTCAAAAAACAACAACTTTCAAACAGTAGTGCATCATGATAATTTCTCTCAAAATATACAGATATCCATTTTTTTTTTTTTCAACATTTTCAAAATGAAAATAAAAGGCATTTGGACACTTTTTGGTGATGTCTCTTATCATGATGTCTTATGTAATGAAAAATAACTCCGTAAATTTGAAAGTAAAGTAAAATTTAAGTTAGTTTGGACTTATTCCATCATTTAGCATCAAAATGTGCATCATATTATGAGGTAGTTGGCGATACTTATAATAAATATGAATTTGCAGAAGTCAATGGACAGGTACCGAATGCATCAATACTCATTGACTAGCCTTTGTTTCTCCCTCTCTCTTTCTCTGCCATGAGTTTTTCTCCAACCATCTTGTGAAGTATTAATATTGGCAGCTGACCTTCAGAGACAACAGCAGCAGCTGTGGTCATCGTCCCTTCAACGGTCCACTGGTTAGTGGTGAGTGACACCATAAGTGCCTGTGTTCGTATATGCTCTATGCCCATGTGTGCGGCAAATCTCGTGTCACTTTAAACAACATTCAACAGGACTTCGCAATGACTTCCTTGACCCTAAAGTGCAGTGAATCCCAAAAGCTGCAGGCATCTCTCACACACACACACACACACACACACACACACACACACACGTGTTCTCTTCCTCCCTTAATCCTGCTCTCACTTCGCCACCACTTTCCATCCTCCTGCATCCCCCCCAATCTCCCAGTCCCTGTTCGTCTCTGCTCTCATTTACGTTCCGATTTTCCTCCAATCGCACAGCTCATTTTATCTATGACATCATCTTTTTCAATTTATCTTTTGCTTGTGCTTTATGAACCTTCACTCAACTTGTCTGTCTGCTTGTCATTTATTACTCTAACAAGACGTCTACACTGGATGTGAGTGGCATAAATCAAAACTAGATTGTTATTTGAAATAACGTTTTTCTATTTTAATACATTTTATAACGTAATTTGTTCCTGTGATGACAAAGCTGAATTTTCAGTATCATTACTCCAGTCTTCAGTGTCACGAGATCCCTCAGAAATCATTCTAATATGCTGATTTGCTTCTCCATAAACATTTATTATTATTATGATTATCAATGTTTAAAACAGTTTTTGCTGCTTAACATTTTTGTAGTAATGGTGATGCTTGGATGAATAGAAAGTTCAATAAACAGCATTTAGAAAATGTCATCATTCTAAAACAACACATTCAGGGTTCATTTTTATATCAATGGGTTTCATTTGAAACTAAAGTATTTTATTTTCATTTCATTGTTGCCGAAGTCTATTCTTGAAGTTCACTGTGTAACCCTCATCTTCAGCTAACAGAGGAAACGGTGACTCTCCTCATTCCTCCATAGTGCAATACATAATTGATATACCTAACATAAAGCACTGTGCTTGTAAGCTTCCTTGTTGTCTCTTTTGTACACCCAGATAACAAAAGCACACAGCTTCGTTCGGTTGTATCTGTGTTTAGCAGAGCAGATGGCTCTGGGGGTTTGGTGGAGGAAGAGAGTTTAAACATCACCATGTTCTCTGAAAGAGCTGGACGGTCTCCCAAAACACTGCTTTCATTCCTGCCCTGGAGTTGCTCTTAATGGT
This sequence comes from Gila orcuttii, assembly GCA_026230005.1. Lineage (NCBI taxonomy): Eukaryota > Metazoa > Chordata > Actinopteri > Cypriniformes > Leuciscidae > Gila > Gila orcuttii. The sequence goes on from JAPDVR010000014.1 coordinate 32,000,290, forward strand.
TTTCCACCCTTTCGCACACACACGCCGCATACTTGCCCTCTTACACAAATCAGCAGCGGCGAATCGCATCCACTCGCACGCCTTTCTTTATTTGTCGACCGCGCGCATGCAAAAGGTTTGTCACGGCGCTTTAGCATTAATACACAAGCACCCCGCTATGAGTGCATAATATAACTTAACCATAAAAACACGTATACAGACACACCGTCTCAAGTTACCTAGCACGCTGACAGTGGTGGAGGCCTGTGTGTTACCCAGCGGAAAGGTGGCAACCTTGCAGGTATACATGCCGATGTCAGCGAAACCCACATCTTCCAGCACGATGGTGGCGTCATGCATAGAGGGCGAGCGGAAGGACAGGCGTCGCTCATATTCGGAAGGGATGGAGATGCCAAACATGGGGTTGTACACGGCCATAGTCACCCATCCAGTGGGCAGCTTCCTCTCCCAGGAGCTCTGTGTCAGGCTGAGGTTTGTGTCCACCTGCACCCTGCAGCTGAGGGTGACGTTCTTTCCCAACACAGCATTCACCTTAGGGGGGACAACCACCTGACTGCCATACACCACCCCTAGGGGACAGAAAAGAAGACATCGTTAGTCAGGACAATTGAGCAGCTGCAGAAAAGAACTCTTGAGCACTTGTCTACCATCTCAACTGACAAATCCGTTTTTATCCCGTTCAAGCTCCAATCAATCAGATGCCAAGGTCTCTTAGCACAGCTCCTAATTACAAATGAGAAAAGTTCCCTTTTGCTTAGACGTCTGACAAGGAGACGGATACTACACCGGTTAGCTGGTGTCATTTGCTGTGCTGTAGAAGGAGCAAATGAAATAAGTTTTATTGTGCTGGAGGGAGGTTAAAATTATCCCTAACATTTGACTTGCTGCAAAAAACCCTGTGATTTCTAAAAAAGAAAAAAAAAAAGTCTAAAAAATGGGTCAGGAACAATGGAATCAGAGCAACACTAGACAGAGAAATTAAAACTAAAGCCAGGCTTTAAATTAATGAAACAAAATAAGAATTTTAATTAAATTTAAGAAATAAAACACAAATTTTTATTAAAGTGGCCAAATGTTTTTTTTCCTGCAATGCAAATGACTATATACTATAAATTAATATTGATTGTATTTAACTATACTACTAGATAATGTAGAAAAATATAAAATAAAATTATGTTGTCTTTAATTATGTAGTAATACACTATATCTGCAGCTGTGGCAAAACATATGTAGATGTCCATAATTTTAAAGTAACCCATACAGGGATATTTTCTTTACCCATGAATTTGTTTTTCACGTTTTTTTTTTTTTTTTACTCTAACCACAAGTTGAACAATGGAGCCAGAGCAGACTAAAAAGAACAACTAAAGTCAGGATGATTTGATGGTGTGCAGAACAATGGATGACTGGCAAAAGCACCGGTCTGCGCAGCCATTGGGCCCATAGGGCTTTAAAATAGGAACAACATCTGCATTCACCACAAAAACTCTGAGTGTTCTCCTCCCTACCTCCTTCTCTTCCTTTCCGTTTGCCTACCTTCCATCACTCAGCCCGTCATCATTTTTTCCTTTTTCCATTTGCTGAACAAAAGCTTAATTATGTTTGAAAGAGGGTGTTGCGTGTGTGAAATAAGTGCAAAAGGGGAGTGTGCGGATAAGACTGCGAGACGAGACCAAGGGAGAGACGAGAGCTAAAAGATGGCAAAGAAACAACAAAGGCCACACGAGGACAACCTGTGTGTCTTATTACACCCAGACAGCTGTGCCCGCAGCCTCTGAAACCACGTAGCACACAGACACGCGAACACGCTGCGCAGTCGCACGCGTTCTCTAACATGTGGGGACTGAGGCAAATCAATGTGTTCTGCTGGGAGATGATGGAATTAAAATCATCTGGGAGGATCCTCTCTGGATTCCCACATCAACAGCACATCAATCATCTGCTGAAGTGTACAGCGGTACCACAGTACCAACAATTTACTACATTACAATATCAGTTTGCAAATTTCAGTACAATGTGCTGCTATCCTGAAAAGTTTGGAAGGTCAGACAGCATTAGATTAATTATATAACTTAAAAGAATAGTTACCCCAAAAATTCATAGTCTTTCATCATTTACTAACGCTCATGTTGTTGGGTTACTTTCTTCAGTGAAACACACACACAAAAAAAAAACATTTAAAAAATGTTTACTGACGTTGATTTAGTATTGATACAATCAATCCATTCCTGTCAGGAGTTTTAAGATGTACACAATAAGATTCATCTTAGGTTCACGTCAAACTGAACAGTCTGTTCTTTAGGGTTGTTACCTAGTGAACAAAGCTTTAGCACCATAAACGCATGATCTGTCAGAGATTCATTTAACAAAGAAACCACAAGTTTTAGCTGAAGAAGACCTTTAAAGCAGCCATCTTAGAGTATGAGCTTCTCTACACAAACATATTCATGTATGATGGCTGGCCGATTGCTGACCTGAATCTGAGAATTAAAACCAGCCCCTCATGCAACCGCGTCGCTTTGGTCCAGTCAGAGCAACACTTCAAACAAAACTAAATATCTGGATTTAATCTGCAGAAGACCATCCATGTTATACATTGACCAGCTCAGAGGAAGACATGGAATCTGTAATCGATAGAAAGGAAAAGAAAAGTTTAAAAACAGAGGGTACAGATAAATGTTAAACGCAACAGGCGGTGTGAAAGATCAGTGAAGATCTTGTAAAGAGAACACTGGAGCATTTTCAGTCAAATAAACAGAAAAACTGTACGCACACACCCACCCGCTCACTCACTCGGCCTCTCAAACGACAAAGCTAATTGCAACAAGCTGCCGATCGGAAAATGTAATCGTAAATCAAACCCCGCCGTATTGCTTGGCAACAGACTCTAAACATTCCGCCGGAGAGTTTGTCTTGCCAACAACGTCCCTCCATCTTTTGTCTTGACAGTACATCCTCGCTGTGACTGCAAGAGGAGGAATAAGAGAAGTGACAAAATGTGGCAAATAAGAATCATAAAGGAAGTAGTTACTTCAAGCGCCAGTAGGTTAGCAAAGCCAAAAGATGACCTCACAGGAATGGATGAGCAAGAGAGGAAATTATCTGGAGGATTTCAGGCTGTAAATGTTGACTAACTTTATGCCGTCAGCATTTAAACAAAGGCATTTTAGGCCACTGAGTCAAAAATGGGAAAGCCAAAATGCAGACCTCTCCATCCTTAAATCACTGGATTCATAACAAAACAAGCCACAAGGTTCCTGCTTGGATCCAATACAGTGTCACTTATATGACTGATGGGTACATAAGCATTGAAAAAAAGAAAAAAAAAGATAAAAAACACCTTTAAAGGCGCAGTAAGCGATTTCTGAGAATCATTGTTGAACACTGTTGATATTTGAAATTAGGGCTGCACGATGTATCGTTTTAGCATCGATATCGCGATGTGCGCATCCACGATAGTCACATCGCAGGATGTGCGATGCAAGTAGCCTTAGGGACCGTATTGACCTGTGATTCATGATCAGTACGGGCCAGCAGATCCCGGCCCGTAACGCTTGCGATTCGCGGATTAATTGCAAAGTTTAACCATCATATAGTGAAAGTTTATCATTTGCATGTGTTTTTAAGTCCTGTCAGTTTAAACATCAAACGTAAGAAGACTGGAACTTGCGCGTTGTTTTCTGTGAGCCGGGCAGACACAAAGATCAGTGGTCTTTTTCTTATTTCTGAGCTTGAACGAACACGAGAATTCAAAATAAAGTCAGAATGCACTTCCTGCATTGAACATTTTTTGGCGGCCGCCAAAGCGTATTTTTGTCCCGCCAAAGCCTTATTGGACCGGTGAGTGATAGATGACTGACTGCTGCGCTTGTTAAACTGAGAGAACGAGCAGAGAGAGAGAGCCCCGGTTGCGCACGCGCGCACTCTCACCGTTTTCAAACTGTCTTGCTGTCTCGCGCATATTAATGAATTGCATTGCGTTATGATTCAAATAAGAATCATAAAGGAAGTTTGGAAGTAGTTACTTCTCCATCAGCGCCAGTAGATTTTGAGAATACACAATGGTAAAAGGTCGGAAGACCGAAGTTTCACGTGAAGCATTCGGATATATTTTATTCCTGAACTACCGCTGGTTGTGAATTGTGCTAAAAAATCTTCTCTGAAAAGCGTTCCACACATTCAGATAAACCACACATTCAATAAACAAAACAAAAAAAATCTATCCAGTGATGAAATGTTTTCTGTTTTGAGACAAATCTTGTGCGATGTCCTAACTGACGGGATTCACTTTAATGAAAGGTTAAAACAACTGATATGTCCAACACTGAACTCACGAGACATAACAAATCGGTAACACTTTACAATAAGGTTCCATTTATTAAACTCTAGTTAACTACATTACTTAACTATAATAGTTTCTATGCAGATTTACTCCATTACAAAATCACCCCAGTAATTCAGATGATTCATTCTTTCCAAAGAGAGCTATTCAAGTCATCTGGTGAAATTGTTTTCATATCGCGATATATATTGCAGAAAAATAAAATATCGCAATGTAATTTTTCCCCAATATCGTGCAGCCCTATTTGAAATCAACCCAAACAAACAAACCCATCCCATCATTGCATGTATGTGCATTTTGTGGGCGGAGCAATGTAAGAGTGGATGTCTCTATCATAGCCGAAACGAACCAAAATAAAGCTTTGCGAAAAATAAAGCGAAGATGACAAACAAAGGACAAGGAAGAACAAAACAAACATTCAGTACACTATATACACAAGCGAGAGTTCGTTGTTAGTTGCCAGCAGCACACCAATGTTACTCACATATGGAGCAGAAACAACGCAACCTCTGTGTAATTTTCAGGCCTTCCCGCTTAAGTCTCTCCAGCGCTGGAAAGATTTTCTAATATTAACGCAGGTCCTAAAGCTCTGATCAAAACCCTTCTTTTTCCAGTGACATTTTCTCTTTTGTAATGTCTCTCAGCCACCTTTCTTTCTAAAGTCACTCTTCAAATCTCCCTTTTGCTCACTCTCTTTCCACCCCAATCATGAGTGTATTCGCCCCCCTACTGCTGATTGGCTACAAGTATGTAGCCAGTAATCGCTACTGTACCTTTAAGATCAAAGCAATATAGATAGTATGAAACATTCTGCTAAGCTATTAATTAAGTTTTTACTTTTAATTCAGCCTGATCCGCTTTACATTGTCTTCATTTGAGCTTTGTTGAGAATACTGTTAAGGAGTATTTTATATATATATATTATATATATATATACACACTTTCTACAGTACATAGATGAATAGATATTACACTGTGAAAGTTCACTTTAAAAATAAATCTTGCGAATAAGATTTGGGTTACGTCTTCTTTCATCTAGAGTAGAGCTAAGGTACTAAAATGTACTATTCAGCTTCAGGTAAGAAAATAAATACATTTATTAATTGTTTTTACTAAATAAATAAAAAATCCTTGTATTAATTTATACTTTAATTTCATTTAAATTAAATCATTAAATACTAATACTTCATATATTTAATATTTATCTTGTTTTTTTTAACATTATCTTTTAATAATTCATATATAAGATTTTTGTTCAATTTAAAAGTCCCAAAAGAAATTATTCTGTCCCTATTGTTTTTTTTTTTTTCAGACGTTTAAGCTAAAAATAAGAATTTCTGATAATGTTTAAGACTAGTTTCGGCATGCCTAGCCACATACTCCACAGCAGGGTTTCCGTTGTCCGGTAATTACCGGACATTGGCCGGTAAAAAAATGAGATGTCCGACAAAATTAAATCTCTCCGGTCAAATTGTCCGATTAAAAATTGCCTAATAATCCCGCCCCCCTAACACAATCTGAATTTAAGAATAAGCCTAAAATGTATAAGGCAAAAATACACCGATCTTTGGCTATGTTATAAAGGAACAGGCTCTACCGTTTGAAAGTTATATGAAACAACATCGCATGCTGCATTTCAAATAAAGCGCACGCCTAAAACGGCTGTAATATAGACCTAAACAACGAACGATTGAGTGAGACGTTTCAAATATGTCCAGGCCCAGGCAGACTAGCCTTGAAAGCTTTTTTCAGAGGCCAGGCGATGGTGAATCAGGAACATCTCATTATAGCCTAGTGGTTCTAATCCGCGCACTGGTACAGTTTTTTTTCTCTCATCAAAACTGAATAGCCTATGTTCATCAGTGGTTAGTCTATATCAAGCAGGGACTTGCATTTTATTCTGTGATTTCACCGGAATGAACAGAGTCTCCGCAACGGCGATAGATTGAAACGCGCGTCCGAGTGAAGATTGCGCAACTTGCGCAGCGCGTCGTCCATGCAACTGATAGCAGTGGACACGAGCGCTCAGCTTGATTTCAAAATCAACAGATTTTAGCGCTAGATCTCTTATTTAATAACGAACTAAATGAATGATCTGATTTTATTTATTTGTATTAGGTACATCCGTGCTTCAATGTTTCAAAAAGTGAATGTGTGTGAAACCGCATTAAAAAACAAAACAATTGGCGTTGATTGACACCAATCGGACGTTCATGTTTTTTTCCGTCTATTTGAAAGTTAAGCTAATAATAACATGTTGCATTCTATACGGCCTGATTATGTCATTTTTTAAGTTACATAGACTGCCTCCAGTTTTCCTAAACTTGACTAATTAAGAGGCGATATTTGACCGGCATATCATAAAAATGTCCGTAAAACGAAACCTCTGCCGGTCACTTTGACCGGCACCATTTTTTTCTAGCGGAAACTCTGCTCCACAGAGAAGCCAATTTTACCAACATGTGCCATGTGCCAAACAAAACGTTCCCTAATGCACTAATGACTAATGTGTTTTATTAACAAAATTGCTTCAGAGTCTGAGAATGAAATTCAGTAGAGACAAAATGGTGTAATAAATGTGAATTATACAAACTCATGAATGCTCCACACAGCACAGTCACTGCACCACACACACACACACACACAGGTCGGATCGGCACAGGAAGTTAACTGTCCTGACAGCAAGGACACCGAGCTCCCAGAAGGGTTCGCTCTCTATTCTGCCACAGTCAGCTATTCTCCCACACGCACAATCTACCTGCAAGGTGTGTTGGTGCATGTGAGGGTGTCTGCGCGTGTCTGCGGGAGAAGCTGCACGTCTGTGTCCTGAGAGGTGACGGGGTTCAATTTTCCCTCTCAAAGACAGTTTGTATTCATCGCACATGGCAGGTCGCAATGGAGCTATCACCTCTGCCATGACTCAGCAGATGGGCTTAACTTTGCCACATCTCCTTCACCGAAATGAATATCCATGCATTAAGAGGAAGAGAAGGAGAGAGAAATATGAAGAAAGAAATCAGTTTGTCATTAAACAAGACAAGCTAAACATCCTCACAATCCTTTTATAAAATTTCCTCCTCAGGTCAGGTCAAAACAACAAAAAACTTAATCTCCATAAACAATTTCAACCAAGATCAACTCTCACTAACAATATCAGCTCAGATTCACATTCTATTGTGAAATAAATGCTATGTAGCAATCCACAATCATAGAGATTCTCCTGATTTGACCTGGGGATTGGCTGACGAAATAATGTTTTTCACCTTCTTCAGATGAGAAGAAAAAAATAATTCAGATAAATGAATACACAAACTTTAATGCTTATTTTTCACAGACAGAAATACATAACAGTTGTTACTATATTATTATTATTATGAAATGTATTGTTAAGCTAATTTTTCATCTATTACGTTAGTATATTTTTCTTTTGAATATTCACATGAATATGACAAAATACTTTACCAACTTCTGACCTTTTTGGAGAAACTACTTTCAAAATATGACAACGATGATAAATGACCATACAGTGGCTGTAGAGGAGGAGCCTGTACAAGGGGACAGGTGTTTTGGACAGAGACAGTGAGCTTAACAGGACTGAATCTGCACACGCCAGACACAGACGCATGAAAGAGGGCCGGAGATGCTGAATGAAAATAGACCTGGGTGAATGAAAAGCTCAAGGTCGTGTAAAGAAAATGACAGGCGTGCAGGATGGGGGCTAAAGGTCATATGGCAATTGTGTTGTGTGTGTGTGAATCTGTACATAAAAAGACAATGACAGGCACTGACGTTAAGGGTTACACCATTTTTGTATGTAGCAGCAACAACAGCAGTAGTGGCTTCAGGTTTCACATAAATGTGGTCACTGCATCTCCATCGGCCTGAGCACTCAGCAGGAACGCACCAGGGACCTCAAATAAGTATCCGCTTCCCTGAAAAGGACAAATAGCCGGACCAAGCTCTACATAGAAGTACAATATAAGGGCATATCCATATGAATTTTGTTCACTGAAAGTTTTCTAAAAACTTTTTTTTGAAGGTGAAGCTCTATTCCAGTAGTCCTACTAATCAACTTCTAACTCAGACATTTGCTACTGAGCTAAGAAGTCACAGTTTAGCTGGTTTGCATGAGCAACTCCTAATGCCAAATACATTTCATGGTAAACCCTAAACGACAATACTTCAAAACTGCAGTAAAATAGCATACAATAATACACAGAACAGTTTTAATATTTTACAATAAAAAAATAAATAAATTATTATTATTGGGAAACATGGTACAAGGAAAGCTTTTCAGTATATAACTTGTTAGTGTCTTTTTCACATAACGCTATTGAATGGCTTTAGAAGTTACTTGTAATATTGCACACAATTCATTTAGAGTGTCTTCACACTTACCATGTTTGGTTCGATTAAAACAAACCTTGGTGCGATTGTTCTGTTAGTGAGGTTCATTTGTGAACACTGTCATCCAAACCCTGGTGCGCACCAAACAAGCGGACCAAGACCCCTTACAAGATGGGTCTCGGTCCGCTTCCAAACAAACTCTGGTGTGGTTCGAATGAAATATGAATGACGGACCATGGACATGTAAACGGACTAAAAACAGGAAGTTGCGACACTATAAAAGGACAGAATGCTCAAGCATACCCGTTTTGTCTCATCATATTCGTGATAGAGCCTGACCGATATATCGGCGAGCCGATATTAGGCATTTTCATAACTATCGGTATCGGCATTTATAATGGCCGATAAATGAATATTAAAAAAAAATGCAGCGTGCGGTGATTCATGTAAGGGTGGCGCTGCCAATAAAGCACCTAAAAGCTGTCACGATGAACTGGCAAAAGCAATGATATGAATACATCAAATATAGCAAGGAGACATTTTAATTGTTTATTAATAACAAGTGTTTTCAGTCATTGTGGGCTGCAAAGATGAAGTTGAGGATGCGGACTCGCGATCTTTGAACGTGCCAGAGAGAAATGTATATTTCAGAAGGATTACATAAGCAGAGAGCAGTTTGTCTTTCGTTTTGATTTGTTCTGTTTAAAAGTAGACATTTCAATAGATATATTACTCAGGTCTATACGCTGAGTTTCGGTTCATTTATGAGACGAGTTGCAGTTCACACGCCGGCGCCTCCGTTTCGAGATGATCTATTGTCTGTTAAATTTACTTATTTATTAAATCCAGGCATTTGGTTGATGAAGCATTGATTAAAATTAAGATATAATTAATACAAAACGAAATTGACTTTAATGAAAGGCTTTGTGCTTTCTGTTCGAGGTCTATGTGAAAGTTTTAAAGCACTTTAGTGCCGCTTTCGGAGCTTGTCACGTCCGTTTTTTCCTCATAAATGCGAACACGAAAAATAAAATAAAATGAATATTATATGTTCTGTTGAGAGCCAACCCTTCTTCATCCAGTGGGTCGTAGACTATTACTTTTGATTTGCGCAGTGTAATTCACTGAATTGATTTCTCTGCTGCCAGCCTCTGTCACGTATTGTGTGAGCTTGTGAGTATTGCAAGCGCGCAGCTGAGAAGTCCTGATTATATTGTCTGCTATATTTACTTCTTATTTATTAAATCCAGGCAATTGATTTATTAAACATTGATTAAAATGCGTGGCGCGAGCGACAAATCTCCGACAGTAAACGGATGGCCCATTCTGCTCTGTAACGGGTGCTTTTCCGTGTCTCGGGTAAACAGCTGTTGCGACGGAAGCAATAACGGCCGCATCCGGTGTAGCCTAGACACAGTGTTAAAGCTCATTCTGCCTATAACGCTACGTTACAACATCAAGCAATATTCCAATAATTTATATAATTATAACACTTTATATAGGGCCATTTTGCATTAAGAGTAGCCTATAGTTTCACGTTTAGTAGGTACATTTTGCTTACTAATTAAAAATAGTATAAAAGTACTGTACATTATGTAATTAAAAACGTTATGATATTATAAATTTTACTTTAGTAAAAAGATCTGAGTTCTTCCTCCACTGGTAGAGATTAGAGGAATTAAGACTAAAAATAGAAGATAATGTCAGTGACACTTTTGATATATTTATTGATACAAGTTGTTTTATATAACGTGACTAAATTGAAAGACTAAGTCGTTAGTGAAGATTATGCAACAGTATTTAGAATATAATATAATATAGCATGCAATGCAAACTAGTTTGGTTACAGCTCAAATGTATCATTCTCATTCTATCATTCCCCCTGCCTCCATACATATCTTTGTCACACAAGTGTTTGATCACCACATTTGAGTGATCATTCCAAAACGTTTATATATTTATTCTGTTTAAATACTGTGTATTCTATATACAGTACCCATCAAACGTTTGTACACACCAATAGGAAAGTGTGTCCAAACTTTTGACTGGTACTGTACTATAATACACATAAATAATATTGCTACTGTACACAAATAATATCGGCCCATATATATCGGTATCAGGCTTTTTTTTTAATCGGTATCGGCCCCCAAAAAGCCATATCGGTCGGGCTCTAATTCGTGATGTGCCCATCACAGTTCTGCCATCAGAACCGCGTCCCCTCGCAGCAGATCTTCATTTGTGTGAGTGACGGAGGGATTCCTGACGCTGTTTTGACTACTTTACACATTTTATAAGCTCTTCACGAGTTCTCAGCAGGTCAAAATACCATCATATGTAGTATCATATCATACAAGCTCACAGCATTGTTTTGGATGTTCGGCAATTTCAGTCACGAAATATACGTAATAAAAGCCCACCAATCAGGTTGTGAACATATCCCTTTGCCTTTAGGTTCGGTGTTAAAATGTCAATGGGAATACTAAGTGGACCAGGACTAAATGTTTTTTTTTGGTCCGGACAAAATGAACCAAGCAAACTGAACAACAAGTGTGAACACACCCTTAGACTACTTTTATGGTTTCCCTTTTGGAGCTTGACGAACACAATCAGCAATTCACCGGCTGTCAGCAGAATGGTTTCTCAAAGAACAGACAACAATTGCTGACAGAAAACAATTCCACCTCACAGTATCCTGGTGCAGGGGCTTGCCGAGCGAGAGGCCAGCGGGAATGCATGTTAAGAGGCCGAAAACGTTTGTGAAAGCCTGTGTTGTGACAGTCCGAGTGGTGATGTCTTCAGGGCAGCAGAGAAGCCTATGCTTTCACACAGAGATGGTGGTTTTGGGAAGAGTGACTCATGGGGCTCCCAGCTCTACTGCACACTAGCTCCAGTCTAGACCACAGAGAGGCTAGAAGACTGCCAGAATCTACCCAATATTAGCCCAAACAGCCAGTGTGAGGGGGATGTGGAGGCACCCGAGGATTCTGGGACTGAGTGTGACGGAAGTCAAATATAGCACGAGGAACCCCCACAAATTCTTACACATGCACACTAAAATACATTTGTCAGGCATTATTTTCCCCAAAAAAGGGGCTATGATGTTGTGAAGTAATTGGTTTCAATATAGTTACAAGGAAGCTTGTCAAATTTGATAAGTCAGAAAAAGTCAGAATAGCAAACATGCTACAATTGCATAACATGCTATGTTATGAGTGACGTTAGAGGAAAGTCTGATGGTTGTGTGAAGATTTTATTGATGACATTGCCAAAACAAAGTGAGATTATGAAAGCTTCACAAACCAGTCATTTGCTGTGTCCGAAATCTCCCACTACTCAATATATAGTGGACTATATAGTGAGCTCGCCATTTTGTAGTGCTGTCCGAATGTATAGTGATGATTATTATACCCTATATAGTCCACTCAATGTATCCCAGAATGCATTTTGAAAAGTAGTGTACAACCGATGGTCACTAACCCAAGCCCTACATACCATCATGCATTGCGCTGATCGTAAAAATTGCGGATGGACGTCAAGGAGAGCACCGCGACAATACGAATTTGTCATACAAATGTAAGTTATGTTCTTTCTCGTTTAACTTATGATATGTAGTAGTTCTACAATTTTGTCAGACATGTATAAATTGTTTGTAAGCACGTATTGCCCCATTACGCACAAATCATGCCTAACGACCCAGCTTGCTAACATTAGCCCTCTACTGTACAGTAACTAAACTAACATATTTGAACACAAATAAAAGCAAGAATGGATTGTCAATTTATTTTGATCTCGTCAGGGACCGACGATGATGTGGCCACATTTATTCGCCTGAGAAGAGAGAAGGACCACCTCTTCTCAGGGAAGCGTTTTGCCTCGGCAGCTGGATGGGAGTGAGTTGTGTCAAACTCTTGCGAAAGAGTATTTTGAGTATTCATATACGTGAAATTATACCTTTTATTATTTGACTACATTGCCATCACCGTTAATGATACTGACAGATTTGTTTGTTGTTTGTCAAAATGCATATTTCGTTTTGTATAACGTTAGTGTGTGCAGAATTATTAGGCACGTTGATTTTCTGAACATATTTTATTCCCAGGCACATTTTGGGAATAAATAAATAAATGATTAAATACAACATTAATAGTAGTTTTTATAAGAGTAATATGGTTTGGAATTGCCAAAATGTGCCTGGGAATAAAATATGGGAATAAAAGCTGTTTTATTAAGAGTATTATGAGCAAGGTATTTGATAATGTATCTGTTTTTTTTCCCTAATGTCGACAGGCAAGAGAAAACGGTGCGGCGCGAAAATGAAAATATATGAAATATGTGTATTAATTTTATTTATGTTTATAAGTTATAATCATGTGTGGAGTAACGCATTATAACAGAAACGGCCAGAAATTACTTTTAATTTTTACAATTTTGGAGAAATAAGCTCAATATAATGTAATGTATTTATAAAAAAAAAATCTATTTAGCCCAGAGCTGGCACCAGCTGACAGATGATGGCGCGTTTAAATAGTGCGACAGTAATGACGTAATCAACGGCGCCGAGAGACGATCGAGTAGTGTCCGAAAGTGGTGTTTCTATTATGCTGGTGAGCTCACTATATAGTGCTCTACTCCCTACCCCCTACATAGGGGTTAGGGAGTAGTGGTTTGAATGGAGATTTCGGACACAGCCATTGTGATTTGACAGCACAAAAATCAACTATTTGCTGTAAAAAAAAAAAAATCCCTGATTGTACCACATGACTGAAACGCTGCAACAGCACAATGGCTAGCGCAGCAGCCTAGGTCATATTCTAATGCTGAGTCACCGTGTCTCTATTCCTCAGGCTTCTAATCAGTCAACCTCACAGAGCTGCAATTCCCAAGCCACTGTTTTCTAATGGTCAAAACAGCGATGGAAAAATAGCTGTTTCTCATCTCCTACGTCAAAACCTTAACACTCTCCTTTTGCTCCAGCAGAACTAACCAATGTTTTCATTTTACTTTGGTTGTCTTTTCCATCCCTCTGAGGCTAATATCATTCCATATGCCTGGTTAAAATGAGACCAGAGTGAAAGGAATATATAGGGTGAAAAAAAAAAAGAGAAGCAGTATATAAGAGAAGAAAAAGATAGATAGTTTTCAAATGCTTTTGACTAGTTCAATGTATTATGGCAAATGTATTCAAACGAACTTTATCATCTGTCCCAAAATCAGACATCTTTCTGACTGTAAAAATATTGTGAGAAAAAAAAAAAAAAAAACTCATTATTTGAACTCGTCATATTTATTTTTTTCCATGGAACACTCAAGGATTTTTTTACAAGCAGCAGCACTTTTCCATAAAACAGCAATTAATTTTTACCATGTCACTAGGGCTGCAACAACTAATCGATATAATCGATAATAATCGATTATCAAAGTCGTTGTCAACGAATGTCATTATCGATTAGTTGCTCTGCTTACGTCACGGGGAGCATTTACTGGTGATTGGTTGAAACAGGCCTATCATGATGCGGCACACACGCAAGGTCTCTCTCCCTGTGCCGCTCTGTCGTGCGCGCGCACTTTGGAGCACTCTCTTCTGTCTCGCATGCGCTCTCTTGCTTGCACGCTCTAGATTCCAGGAGTTTGAACTAATTTGCGGGCATCAGGGAGCCGCTATCAATATGCGGGAGACTCCCGGAACTTCCGGGAGACTTGGGATGTCTGTATTTTGTCTCGGGCATCAGGTTGTGCAATCATTTCGCTCGCAACATAAGTGATGGATTAAAATAGCGCTACGCAGAGATAGGCTAAATTAAAACGGTGTTTAGAAAGTGAAGCACTAAATATAAAGGCAGTTATTAACAGCAGCAGTAAAAGATTGTTTTTTAGTCACTGTAGTCAGTGGTTTTCAGCGAATGCTTGTGCACTAATGCATCATTTTCTTGTCCTTTTAATCAAGCCTGTTTGCTGCGTCTGCATTCCGTTCTCTTTTTATAGCATTTGTCTTCTATTAAGTTTTAATTGTTTTACAAACGCGATCTACTGCGGCTCTACTACGTTCACACGCTTTTTTTCAGTCTTTCTATATTTATTTTAGCAATTTATCCTTGTAATTAATTGAATCTTAAATAAAAATTAAATGAATTATGTACTTTACATGTTTTTGGTTTCTATCTTCAAATCTGAACATGTCTGTGTAAATTAGTTTTTAACAAAAATTATGTTAAAACAATGTTGTATATAATTTAGATTTTTTTGTTTTTCATGGTTGTCAACTTGCCATCAGCAATTATCATTAAAAACAATGCAAATATTGATATTAGTAAAACTCAATGTGTGGCTTTTGTACACTTTTACACATAAATACCATGATTAAGGGTTTTATTTAGTTGTAATAAACAAAAAATCTAATTGAAATTTTATCAGATTAATCGAAAAAATAATCGTCCGATTAATCGATTATGAAAATAATCGTTAGTTGCAGCCCTACATGTCACATTATAAACATAAAATGAATTAAAATAAAAAATAATTTAATTAATAAATACAAAATAAAATAATGTAAATATAAAAATCCTACAATACACAATAAGTATTTAAAATAAAAATATAAATTAAATAATATTAATAATAAAAAAAAAAGAAAATAGTCACAAGATAAGAAAATGAGTAAAGCGTTGTATGGAAAAGCTGGAAAAGTAGATGCACAAATAAAACCTTTTTGCGTTCCACCAAAAAAAAAAAAAAAAAAAAAGCATACGGGTTTGGAACAACATGAACGTGAGTAAATTATGAACTATTCCTTTAACTGTACAACATTAAGATTTGACACATCAAAGCTGACGCTGTCTGAATAAAAAACAGCCCTTCATTTCTCCTGGGCCAAATTACAGAGCACCCCATGTGCTCTCAACCCCAACACTCCCTGAGAGACCCCCTTTTTTTCCACATGATAACATAAGAGGTCTCTGAACAGTGATTTCCTTCCTTCTCCACTTCAAAACACTGCTAATCACACCATTAACTATCGCAATTTAAAGCTGTTCCCTGGGCTCTCGGCACACCATTCAACAAGCAGCAGCAACAGGAAGATACATGAAACATGACTTTAATGTGTGCTGCTAATAGAGGGAGAAATGCTTTTCTTATGGGAAAGTCCCAGTTGTTTCCGCTGTCCAGCCAACTTGTTTCCTCATTCCCTGCAACTTCTCACAGAGGCTACACACTGGGCAATGATACATTTCGTTCCAAAACCTCACCGAGTTACCTCACTGCCTGTATAGGCAGCACCCTTACAGACACGAAACCTCATAAGCGACCGATTTGGAAAGCTCTACACAGGCAGCAACTCCACGCAGCACATAAATAAAGGCGCAAATCACAATTGATTTCAATAGAGTTTGATGTTAGCATGTAGCTGCACTAATGGTGTGATAAAAAAAACAATAACAGTGCACTAAGGAGTTAAACTATATGCTAACTCTTTAGCTCGGGGACCCATTCTCATTATTAACTAGTTGCTTTTTAGCTTGCATATTACCAGCATATTGGTTGTTTATTAGTACTTATAAATCACAAATTAATGCCTTATTCTGCATGACCTTTTTCTACATCCCTTAATCCTAGCCCATGCCTTCCTTACTAACTTTTAATAAGCAGTAAATTAGATTGAGGCAAAAGTCATAGTTAATAGTGAATATGTGTTCCCCAAAATACTATTTTAATTAGACTGAACAGTTTGTTTGACCTTATAAGGCAACAGTTTAGTTGCCTATACCTTCTAAGCCTTTGAGTCTGAAGTGTGCCTATGATGCCTTAAAATGATCCCTAGGTAGACAGCTCAAGGTTTTGAAATCAAACAGTTGTCAAAACAAGGAAATGCCGAAATGCCAAATGAGAGAGCTGTGATTTCTATCCAGACTGGATGTACAATATTATGATCAGACTAGTTAGGTCATTTGTTTCTACATAGTTCATCCAGATCTGATATAAAGGGCTGGTTCCAATCTTAAGCTTAAATCCCGCTCTGTGATACATTAGCGTGGTGAGGACAGATTCAAATACACAAAGCAAAGCGGGTCTCAAATGACCCGTCTGACCACAAGTCTCTGAAGGGACAGATGGACTCTTGCTTCAAAACAGTCTGCTTTCAGGTCGGCCCATCAAGTTTGCACTGCGACAGGGAGGGACTGAGAAATGAGCGGTTTGGGGGCCGATTTAGTGTTTGAGCGTGGGAGATGCAAGCTCCTCGCTGTGGTAGGTGTAGCAGAGCTCCAATAAGGCTTCCTAAACAAACAGAGGTTTGAACCTATGGGAGATTTTCTGACATCTAGGATATTTGCCCAGCGTATCATCCTAAAAAATCCATTTCAGAGTCCAGATCCCAGGAAAACAAGAGAGAGGGTGGGTACATGCGTGCACAGACAAATTCAACACAGCTTTGCCAATGCGGAGGATGTTGGAATACAAAAAGTTTACTTGAATGATGAAAAGAGAGAACGAGCCAGTTTGATCACTGAGTTTCTCTGTTGAAGACTCCCTGAAAGAAAAGCAATGACTCAGAGGTATAGGGCCTATTTCTATCAACTGAAATGTGGATTCATTTTAGACCACAAACCTTATGCAAAACATGCCAATGGGAAACAATGCTGCACGTTGACAACAAAACGTTACAAAGGAAATTGCAAAATTATTAAATGAATGCAATTAAAATACTGTAGCAAATGTGTTTCTTCATATGCCATCATATGAAAGAATCAGATGCTTAATTTTTACAAACCATAGTACACAATATAGATCAGTTATTACTTCAGTAAAGGTGTTGACGAATCTGGGAAAGTGCCAAAATCAAATCGATTCAAGGATGGCACCAATAATAATGAACTTCTAGCCTGTACAGAATTATTAGTTTAAATTTAATGTTATAAAAATATATACACTACAACTATACAATCTATACTGTGTTGTCTAAAAAAAAAACACTAGAAATGAAAACTCGATTTAAAGGGGCTATATGTAAGAATTTTCATATATTAATTGTAGTGGTCGACCTATATTATTTTTTAATGGCCGATGCCGAGATCTTAGAGAGCAGGGTGGCCGATATAAAGCCTTTATTTTATATATATATATATATATATATATATATATATATATATATATATATATATATACACACACTTTATATTTAATCAATATTTAATAAATTATTAATAAATTAGAAAACAAACAAACAAACAAACAAACATGCTTATACTTTAGATGGCAACTTATTGAATCTGCAATCCTATTACAGTATTTTTCACAAAGTAATTGTTAAAAAATATATGAACGTGAATAAAAAGGAAGTAAACTGTAATAGGGCACTCAGTAATCTGGTAATTTCGTGCACACTGGTAATCATATTTTTTGATGATTGCACAAGGTAACGCTAATTTTACATACAGCACACAGTGAAAATGATATGAATATGACACCGTGGGCAACTGGATATAGCACGGCATATTTCAAAATGAAGGATTTAAAGTTTTTTGATCGCGTCTCCTGTGAAGCTGATCTTCTGTTCTCATTCACTCACTTCGCACAGACCAACAGTCACTCGCTGAAACGCGTTTATGCAGGCTACAAATGCACACTTCACAATATATCACAGCTGGATTCGATTAAATCTGCAAGGTTTGTGAAATTAAATGTTTATTAGATATTCAGAGATTTGTTTAAATCATGTAGATGCGCATTTGCTGAATGTTGACGGTAAATGAGAAATTATTTTATTATGATTGTTTGCCTTTTCGGTTACAAATAATATAAAAGCTACGCTTTACTTTTTCGCATACCATTTACTTTCTTTGTTTACCAGTTCTGTCTAACAAAGTATTAGATATGACTGACAGAGATTGTAAACTAATGAAGACAGAGAATGTCAAAATAAAAGTCCAATAAAATTCCAACACATCAGCCAATCAGAAAAACGTATCGGCTGATGTCGATATTTTAAAAAATGCCAAATATCGGCTTTGGCGATATATTGGTCGACCACTAATTAATTGCCAATGTGTGAACAACTTGTAACGAAACTTAAAAAAAAAATAGAGACCTTCTCCGACTTCCTAGGTTGTCTATGAAAGCCTGCAGACTGGACTGATTTCTATGTGAAGGACTTGGGATGTTTTTGACAGGAAAATCAAAAGGATGTGATGGTTACGCACACTCAACACTGAAAAAAATTGACAAATCAGGTCTTTGAAATTACACAAATAAAGCATGTATATACAACACAATTCATTTATGTTTCACAATAATTAATTGAGAAAAAAAAAAGAGGAAAATTGTGTCAGTTGAACGCATTCTGATCATGTGGGACCGATGTACACATTAAAATCAAGTAAATTCAAAGGACTTTTTTTTCAGTGAAGAGAGCCTCTATTCTATGACACATAAAATGAATTCTTATACAGTGTTCGGGATAATGCAGAATTCTGTACCGTAAATATGTGTCATGCAACAAAAAGGGATTAATTCCAACTACAGTCTCACTTAGTCAGATTTAGTCTATGATATTTTGATTATAAAGTATATTTGAGACTATAGTGTCAATTTAATAACATGATACAGACAAATGAAGTGTACAACTTTTCCATTTAGATATGAATTGTGCAAATATATCCACATTGCTACAAACAGATGCATTTTAACTGCTGTTTTCTCACTGCTGTAATTTTTGTTGTGTTTATTTTGTTAGTGAGAGGAAAGCAAAGCACCAACACATATTTACATATTAATTTAAACGTCGCTGTCAGCAGTGTGGACGGCGTTGGCTATTTTAATTAAAAGTATAATGCTGCAAAGGGATTTCCAACTTCTTTTTACTTCCAAGCGAAGAATGAACAAGAACTTCGCCATGAGTAGGCTATATCGGGGCCTTGAATCGCGTTTAGTCTCTTGTAGGTTACCGTGTGCACAAGTGTGATCACGAGCAATAACTTGCTGCCTGCAGTTCACTTACAGGCCACCGGTGTTGCAAATAACAAGAGTTTATTGAATTCTACATACAGTATAGCCTCTTTAAATGCTACAAGTGAATTTAGCCATTATATATATATCAAATGTAATATATTATATATACAGGTCCTTCTCAAAAAATTAGCATATTGTGATAAAGTTCATTATTTTCCATAATGTAATGATAAAAATTAAACTTTCAAATATTTTAGATTCATTGCACACCAACTGAAATATTTCAGGTCATTTATTGTTTTAATACTGATGATTTTGGCATAGAGCTCATGAAAACCCAAAATTCCTATCTCAAAAAATCTGCATATCATGAAAAGGTTCTCTAAACGAGCTATTAACCTAATCATCTGAATCAACTAATTAACTCTAAACACCTGCAAAAGATTCCTGAGGCTTTTAAAAACTCCCAGCCTGTTTCATTACTCAAAACCGCAATCATGGGTAAGACTGCCGACCTGACTGCTGTCCAGAAGGCCATCATTGACACCCTCAAGCAAGAGGGTAAGACAGAAAGAAATTGCGGCGTGGCATGGAGGCAATCAGCCTGTGGCACTGCTGAGGTGTTATGGAGGCCCAGGATGCTTCGATAGCGGCCTTAAGCTCATCCAGAGTGTTGGGTCTTGCGTCTCTCAACTTTCTCTTCACAATATCCCACAGATTCTCTATGGGGTTCAGGTCAGGAGAGTTGGCAGGCCAATTGAGCACAGTAATACCATGGTCAGTAAACCATTTACCAGTGGTTTTGGCACTGTGAGCAGGTAACAGGTCGTGCTGAAAAATGAAATCATCTCCATAAAGCTTTTCAGCAGATGGAAGCATGAAGTGCTCCAAAATCTCCTGATAGCTAGCTGCATTGACCCTGCCCTTGATAAAACACAGTGGACCAACACCAGCAGCTGACATGGCACCCCAGACCATCACTGACTGTGGGTACTTGACACTGGACTTCAGGCATTTTGGCATTTCCTTCTCCCCAGTCTTCCTCCAGACTCTGGCACCTTGATTTCCGAATGACATGCAAAATTTGCTTTCATCCGAAAAAAGTACTTTGGACCACTGAGCAACAGTCCAGTGCTGCTTCTCTGTAGCCCAGGTCAGGCGCTTCTGCCGCGGTTTCTGGTTCAAAAGTGTCTTGACCTGGGGAATGCGGCACCTGTAGCCCATTTCCTGCACACGCCTGTGCACGGTGGCTCTGGATGTTTCTACTCCAGACTCAGTCCACTGCTTCCGCAGGTCCCCCAAGGTCTGGAATCGGTCCTTCTCCACAATCTTCCTCAGGGTCCGGTCACCTCTTCTCGTTGTGCAGCGTTTTTTGCCACACTTTTTTCTTCCCACAGACTTCCCACTGAGGTGCCTTGATACAGCACTCTGGGAACAGCCTATTTGTGCAGAAATTTCTTTCTGTGTCTTACCCTCTTGCTTGAGGGTGTCAATGATGGCCTTCTGGACAGCAGTCAGGTCGGCAGTCTTACCCATGATTGCGGTTTTGAGTAATGAAACAGGCTGGGAGTTTTTAAAAGCCTCAGGAATCTTTTGCAGGTGTTTAAAGTTAATTATTTGATTCAGATGATTAGGTTAATAGCTCGTTTAGAGAACCTTTTCATGATATGCAAATTTTTTGAGATAGGAATTTTGGGTTTTCATGAGCTGTATACCAAAATCATCAGTATTAAAACAATAAAAGACCTGAAATATTTCAGTTGGTGTGCAATGAATCTAAAATATATGAAAGTTTAATTTTTATCATTACATTATGGAAAATAATTAACTTTATCACAATATGCTAATTTTTTGAGAAGGACCTGTATCCTATAGGTGGAAATGAGCATCCATAATTAAACTAATCAGCAATATTTTCCAGTAAGCGATATGCTAATGATATATAGTGCATCTCTAATTACAAGTCAATTTCTTTTTTTATCAATTCAGACAGCATGCTCACTATTATAAATAAAAACAAATTATGAGCATGCTGTCTGAATTGAACACACCACACGTCCGTATTGAAGCCCAAAAGACTTTCTTTCATAAGCTCCAATTTAACAGCAGTGAGGGACTATCTAATTAAAGAGTGAGAGGAGACGGATGCACTTGGGTGGGATGCAGCAGTCAGATTCTCTGCACATGATTACAGATGAAAAACACATGAAAATAAAATAGACGAGTTCAATTCAAGTTAATACTGTCAGTCTTTCAATCATGAGCCCTTCACAAAATCAAAAGACTTCCGGTGCTACAGACCCAGATGTTAAAATGTCTTCTGGAAACATTCATTGGCAATGCATTCACATCAAGGAATCAGAAGAGGAATGTTAAACTATAAGCTCCAAGAACTTCAAAGTCCATTATGTGTATGATATGACAACAATGGTATGCAACGATGAGGATGATGACAACAGTATGTGAAGTCACATGCAGAGTTTCACATTTGCCTGCAATCATGACAGAAAATGCTGTGCCAGATCAGACCGAGGCCATTCAGTGACGTCAGCAGCTAAGAGCTCAGCAGCCTTTATAATTACAGGCAAAGTCCTATTGCGTTTTAGTGCATTTGAAAGAAAGGGAACACAATTACAGCAATCCTCATCTGGCGTGGCTGCCAGAATTGCATTTCAGAGTGCATGCATTCCAGAGTGACAAAATGAGAAAACCATGAAGGCCTCCATCATTGGAACACTATAAAAAAAAAAAGAGAGACACCAGCCAACTAAGATACTGAGGAGTTTGAGTGCTCCAACCAGGCCGAGCGGAAATCTAGATATTTCCATGAATGATTAAAGCACGTGTACATCCACAGTGGAAGGATTTTAAGAGAATCATTTCCAAAAAAGGTGGCTAGACTGATTCTGGTTGAACTGGGACACGTCGTTCAATCACACCAATAGAAAGCTATTGATAGAACAATGTATTTACAGTAAATAATCTGAGTTAACCAAAAACATTTTATTTTTCATGAACAAAATCTTATTTAATTCTTTCACGTAAATCTATGTGATATACCTGTCATAAATGTAAGGGATAAAAAGTTTTTTTTGGTTTTTTTTTTAAATTGCAGAGAATTTTTTTAATTTTCTTTTAATTTTCCTTTTTGCATAAATCTCTTTAGAAATAGATTACGGGTGTATCAATGCACCCAAGAGTCCTGCCAATTGGTATGCATCAATTGTGAATCATTTTCATTTCATTTCATTTTATTTATATAGCACAAATAAACAACAGAAGTTGACCACTGTGCTTTACATAAGTGGTCAACTTCTAATATAATATATATTAGAAGTTGTATGAGAAACTTCTATATCTAATATAAGTATAGGAAACATAAAAGGAAGAGCAGAATACTATTCAAATATAATAAAACCATAGTTGAGATTTAGTGAAATGCCCAGTCAAGAAGATACAACTTTAACTTAGATTTAAACTCATGTACAGAGGACAAGGATCTCAAGGATACAGGGAGGCTATTCCACAGCCTTGGACCGACAACTACAAAAACACGATCCCCTCTCGACTTTAGTCGTGCATGTGGCTGGGACAGATTGTAGCTGCTTCTGGACCGTAGAGGAGACACCTACCAGGCACGTTCAAAGTTAAAAGTTCAGATAAATAAGAGGGTGCAAGGCCATTTAAGGATTTAAAAACAAACAACAGTATTTTTAAATCGACTCTATGACGCACCGGCAACCAGTTCAGAGACTTTAAAATAGGAGAAATATGTTTATGTTTGCGAACCCCAGTTAGGAATCTGGCTGCAGCATTTTGGACCATTTGAAGCCTCGTGATGGAAAACTGGGATATTCCTGAATATAAGGAATTCCAGTAATCCAGGCGGGATAGAACGAAAGCATTTGTTTTGGATTGGCCAAATTTAAAATAATTTTAAATTTTAAGTAGGGAAAACGAGTGAGTGAGTGAGTGCAAGTATTTAAGCAATCAAATGCAGAACTGAATTAGCAAAAATTGTATTAAATCGATTCACTTTCCAAGATTATCAGCAGAGACAATTTATATAGAGACATGCCACTTACTCAATCCTCAATACAACTATATAGGGAAAACCCGTAACACCAAAGATGGTGGTTGTATGCACATGTCCCGCCCCTCCTGCTGGAAAGCCAATCGTCTGCTTTTAACAGTCAAACCGGGAAACATTTAAGCCTATCGTCTGGTTCCACTGACGCATGCGCATAGTTGAGGTTTGCGACGGGAAAATACGTTACTGTTTGAAAAGGCGGCAGATTTGATATGCAGTGTATGTTTGCGTTGTGTAAATATCAGACATCCCAAGTGTCTACCGCATATTGATAGCGGCTCCCTGATGCCCGCAAATTAGTTCAAATCTCCTGGAATCTAGAGCGAGCGAGCAAGAGCGCGCACATACTGTGCTTCAAGCCGTGTAGCACGCGCACGTCAGAGAAGGAGAGAACCCTTGCGCATGCGTAGTTAAAGTATAACCTGTGGGGAAAAAGGCGTTTTAAACCTTATTTTGGGGCAAAGTCATCAAACTTTTCCAGCGATTTTTATCATATTTTACTGCTGTTTCTATACATGCAGTTTTTATGTCCCGGTGACCAGTGAAAGTGCAGTTCTGACTCTCTGCCCATTCATTTAGATAGGAGCCTGGTCTTGTTAGTCCGAAATAGCTGCCCGGAGGCGTTGCCAAGATGGCGGCCGAGTGGCATGACTTGCCTAAAAGGACTTTGTTATTTGCCTAAAAGGACTTTGTTATCAGCTCTACATTTAGAAATAGATGTCTTGAGATTTAGTTTTTTTTTGCGATAAAAAAAACAAACAAAAAAACATTGGCTGACCACTAGAATCACTACTTTTGATAATTCAAAGAAGATCCAATGATGTCAAACAAGACACTATGACATGAAGTAGTGAAGAGGGCTGCTTCAAAACAAGTTCACACCCAAAAATGCTGATAAGTGAGGGTGGATTAGACGATGCTTAGACAATGCTTGCATGGGAACTGAGTGACCACTTCATGGCCCAGCGTGCGTGTGAAGGCTTGCTGAAAACCAGGAAGGAAGGAAGGACTGATGTTCACTTACCAAGGCACTGCATTTAAAAGTGAATCAGAACAGAAGGTCGTAACAAAGCTCTGGTTTTCAGAGAGCCAAAAGTAACAACAACAACAAAAAAAGGCTCCACCTAAAATATTCAACACCAAATTCTTATCAACGTAATGGGTGACTATGATCTCAGCATCAGGTCAAATCCACTGTGGGACTCGGGATAGTGAGGAGAATGTTCTTAGATCAGAGTCTAATCCGCTGCATTCCAGGCATTTTAAAACAGGCTTAAAAAGCTTTCAATGCACCTCAACCAAACACTGCACTACTTTGAAAAGCAGCAGAATTATGAATATGTCAGCGAATATATGCTTACATGAGACTTGAGAGTCCCTTACTGGATTATGCATTACGCTTATTCCAGGGCCACTATCATGATGCCTTTAGGTTATTTTAAAGATAACATCAGGGTTGTCCCACAAACAATGCAAGTGTTATATTGAAATCCAGTGGCCATATGAGAACACGCACCATTACTAAATGAATTCTAAACTGTGAGTAAACTGTCAAACAAGCATACATAAACTTAACAGGCATCTCATTAAAACCTTCCAGGGCTGCGGACACACACAAAAAGAGGGTTGAAATGACAACACACCACATACAAACAGTCTTTTGTAAGGAGTGCTGTGGGCCCTCCGAGAGACCCCAGGGATTTCCATGTGTCCCGGGACGATATGAAAAATATCTCAAACCTCCATACAATGCAGCAAATGTGCATAAACTGGGTCAGAATACATAATTCTGAAAAAAATATGGAATATGAGATTAAAGATACAGAATCAAACAGCTTTGAAAGGAGAGGAGGGGAACTGTGGGAGAGAAAGACGCCATGGCAACAAAACACTTAAGCAAAGAAACAACTCAGGATGGATTACATTTTGTATGAAATCTATATGCTTTCCCTTTTCCCATGTCATAACATCACGCAACAAAATGACTTACAGGTGTTTTGCTAAATGGAGCCTCCTGGGCAAGTATCACATACAGAGACAACTGTAAGCAAACCATTAGTTATATGGTTTAATTAATTAACATATTAATTAATTAACAATTCATTAACATGCATTAGGTAGTTAATATATCAGGTATGATGAACTAATAATAAAGAACATCACTATGTTATGACCTCAAAACACTTACTATAGGGCATGATTTGTAAACTAATACATTTTGTCCCTGTTTACACCTGATTTTAAGATGGTTTTGTTGATCGAATCACAAGTAGACGAGGGAGACATACCCGTTTACATCTGGTGTTTAAATCTTTAAAAAACACACTTTAAAAATTTCTTTTGTCCACTTTCAACCTCTTCTATCCTGATTTCTTCTAGGGGAGGGTCTTTTCGATCTAATGGATTAAATAAGCACGTGCAATTTACATTTGAACGCACCCGGAGTCAACAGAAAAACACACGAAGAGCAGCAGCTTTCGTTTCTGCTCTGATAGCCACAAGACGACGCCAAACGCTGTGAGTGTGCGTTAGAAATCAGGAATGGTGAGGACATTGTGCGTGGTACGTTTTATCTTCAAACCAAACCTTGGTCTCAGTCAACAAAGTTTAAATCCCGTCTGGCTAGCGCGCTTCCCATAATTACACATTAAGTCTGTAGGCGGAGAGTAGGTGGTCTTTTGTGGCCGTTTCGAACGCATTTGACCACATGAGCGTGAATCTACACTACAAATCTACAATCTGGTCAAATGCGTTTACAACTAGGCTACCTCTGGAAGTGGTCAAAAGTGGACAAATTAAAAACGTTTTCGACCCAGTTTACACCTCTATTTAGTGTCGTCCACTTGTGATCTGATCAACCAAAATTAATTTTAATAAGGGATGCTCCGATCAGGATTTTTGCAGCCGATACCGATAGCCGATTTCTTGTCATGGTGATCGGCCGATACCGATCCCGATGCTTAATATACTTAGTATAAGACAAAGATAAATACAAACAAAATGGAGCAGTTTGATGCAGCCCACAAGGTTAAATTAAACATTGTCCAATAGTAAACTTTGGAGGACAACAAAAACATTTAATCACCTAAAATAGAGAAGTCTGATGTAACTTAAACCTTGTCCAATACAAGTCTGAGCAGGGAAAAAATTAAATAAATAATTTAAACTCCTAAAAGAACAAACTGGAGTAGTTTGATGCTACTCATTAGAAGGGATGGGCATTTCAAGCAAAAATAATATTCGAAGATCGCTGGGTATTATTCGATTATTATTCGAAAATCGCACCCCTCCCCCATATGCACACACATGCATGTATAGGCCACACAGGAGAAAAGCGGAGTGGTCTGACGTTTAAATATAGCCTAACTTAAAAAACGTAAATATACATTTCATATTTGTTTTATATAATATAATGTTCTTTTTTAAATTTCATCTATGTTGATTATATGACAAAGGAACCGCATGAGATGGGTAAAATAGGATCATAAGAAGCCAGATATATCAGGAGAAATTTGGAGTGGGTCAGACATGATTTTGACCACTTAATTAAGTTTTGTTTTGTAGAAAGCCACTCTTTAAAGTGTAAAGTTGTAAAAATTGTATCTTAATTTCAATCAATGTTTCATCAACAAATTGGCTGGATTTAATAAGAAGCAAAATATAGCAGACAATATAATAGGACACGGAGGCGCCCGCGCGTGAACTGGAGCGCATCTCATAAATGAACTGAAACTCAGCGTATAAGCTACTTGCCTCACAGACCTGAGAACGTATAGAAAGCTTGAAATGTCTACTTTTTTTAAAAAACAATTCAAATCGATAAGAAATGAGGTAGGCCTACTCTCTGCTTATGTAGGCTAATCCGTAAGAAGTGTGCATTTCTCTCTATAGGCGCGTTCAATACATGCGAAGATGGCGCCACGTCAACATCGCCAACTGTATCTTTGCAGCCAGAAAACACAATTTTATTAATAAACAATTAAAATGTATCATGCTGCATAAACATTACTTCTGCCGGTTCTTTGTGGCAAGCTTTATGCATGCGCTTGATATGCGGAATATAGGCAATATTACGATAACGCTCATTATGGTTTAGTATTTTCTCCCATATATATTTAAGTAATTAAATTAATATAAATATGCGATTAGACTAATGGCTTAAATGAACTACTACTAATCGACTAGAAAAAAACTTTAGTCGTGCACAGGAAGCACTACTTATTTTCACATATATCCTAACCAGCACGTCACTGCAGGCGTTCTGAGCGAGCGGCACTGTGTGGACTGAGCGAGCGAAGCATAGGCTACTCTTCAGAAAGGCGATCTCTCTGGAGGACAATGCTCCTCTGCGTGAGATTCCTTTGAAAAAAATGAGCTATTTGCCGTGTATGTTTCAATGTTTCTCGACACATCATAGTAATTCCACACAGTTGATGACATGACTGCCAAATCATTTAAGTCCCCACGCATCATGTACCTTCTCACGTTTTGACGTCATCAAATTGTGATCGGTTTGTGAGATCGGCCAAGTTAATTGAGTAGCCTACCGATCGAGTTGTAAAATGTGATTATCGGCCGATACCAATCTCTGGCCGATCGATCGGAGCATCCCTAATTTTAATACCAGGTGTAAACAGGGGCTTTGACATTGCATCACATAACCAGCTCCATGCGTTTGACTTTTCTGACATCATAAACTTGCCCTTTATCTCACCTGTACAGCATTGCACTTTAGATGTGGAGAGATTAGGGCTGCGTTCCAGTCCACTTTTAGACATGCACTTGTAAACTTCCCTAAGCACTTCCCCTCTGGGGAATCCCTGCCGCCATTTTAAAGTGCGTTCCACTTCGTGAAGTGGACGAGGGAAGTTTATATGGACAGACCCTCGTTCCCTCGATTTTGACCGAGGGAGCGAGTCTACTTCATATGTACACTTCAGGCAGTTCCATATATCACAATGCAACACGATTGTGACATCACCGCAGATCTCGTCTAATCACCACCACCAAAAACAACTCTATGATATATTAATTAGAATTTTTTTATATAAAACAACCCAAACACATCTATATACATTTGGATGCTGCATTAAATTCTTAAAGGGAAAAAAAATTGTATAATAAAATAAATCAACTCCATAGCTGATTCCAAGTGATCAAGGGCTTAGGACGTTCCAGTTCAGGCCATTGCAGTTTCTGCCAGTAGTGGGCACTCATGCAACGTAAGCAATGACGCACATCCGAGTGAAAAAGAGGGAGGGAAGTTAGCGAGTGAAGGGCATGTCAATTTTGGACTGGAACGCAGCCTAGGAGTGAGTCCCATGAAACACGAGTCACGACACTCAGTTAAATACAGATCAAAGACAAATAAAAAGCAAAATAAAAGCAAATTAAAAAAATGACATGGTTGCCACAGCAAATTTGTTTTTATTTGCTAACACTATGGCCGTGTGTCCACCAAAGCGTTTTTAACCGGCTGAAAACGCTAGGCGCTCTGCTGAAAACGCCTAGCACTGGGCGCTTGAGAGCGTTTTGGCAGCGCTGCGTTTTTTCAGTTGACACGATTCTTTGCTATGATACAGAATATCCGCAGCACAGATTACTTGTAACTAATTTCGCAGATAATTTTTTTCATACTAAAAATGTATTTTTCATCCATTTTGTTCGGTTAGCTCTGCTGGTTGATGTCTTTGTACAGAAAGAATGTTGTGACAGTTTGTCGGTGTGACATTTGTCCCGCCCCTCCTCCACTGTGATTGGACGGCTGTGTAAAAAGTGACAGTGATGAGCGCAGCGTTTTACCCAAAGTTGAACATTTTTCAACTCTCGGCGACCAGTAAAAACGCCGGGCGCTCAGCGCTTGAGCGTTAAATACACGCTCAGCGCCTCGTTACGCTCATGGCGTTTAAAAAACGCGGCGCTCCCATTGAAAACAATTAGAATTTTACGCCAGCTGCGTGAAAAAACGCTTTGGTGGACACACGGCCTAAGGGTTATTCTATATAAAGGGTTAAGTGTAGGTGGTATGCTATTTTCAAACATGATAAAGCATTAATTAGCACCACTCACTAGACATTTAATTTCCAAACTACCTCGATACATTCAACAACCAGCGTAATAAATGTTTCCAGATCTGTTTTGGATAAAACTGAACACACTTTTAATGCCACACACTGGACATTTAACTTTGAAAGTGTCAAAAAACGTGCAAGAATCAATGTAATATTTTGCAGAAATGTCACCACAGGTATGTTTTTCAAAGAGTCTGGGTTGAAAAAAAAAAAACATTTAATTTACATTTATTCATTTAGCAGACACTTTTACCCAATGCAACTTACATTTAAGGAATACAAAAAGCGATTAATCTAAAGAGGCTATAAACATAAGACGTGCAATTAATAGAAAGTTTTAGTTATCGTTCAGTATAGTAAAAGCTAGAATAGGGAGGGATTCATGAATAGTGAGAGCAAAGGTGAAAATGGTGAAAAATGTATTATTATTATTATTATTCAGTAGGCTGCAGTCAAGTGCTCACGAATGAGATGAGTTTTCAGTAGTTTCTTGAAAATTGTTAGGGATTTGGTGGTCCGGAAGTGGTTGGGAAGATCATTCCACCAGCAAAAAACAGTGAATGAAAACGTTCTTGAGAGTGATTTTGTGCCTCTACGAGACGCTGCTCACTTACAGTCCGAAGGCTCCTTGAGGGCACGTAGACTCATGAGAGAGTGGAGGTAGGAGGATGCAGAGCCTGTGGCCGTCCTGTAGACAAGCACCAATGTCTTGGACTTGATGAGAGCCGCAACTGGGAGCTAGTGCTGGGCGGTATACCGGTTCATACTGAATACCGGTGTTTATTTTTGTTATGATATGAATTTTTAATATAACATTACCACAATACCAGTATGTATGTCGCTTTTAACAGTTGGGAACGCGTCGCAACACTGTTTGAGAGGGTCTTTTCACTGTTGCACTGGTGATGCACTGCTGTATGTGTTACTGAGCGTCACGGTGAAGATGGATAGGTTAAACTATAATTGATAGCTGTCAAATGATATTACAGTGTTTCCCATACATTGGTTCACAATATCAACACAGCTTTTTGGAAAATCTATTTGTGGTTGGCTTTGACATCATTGAATAAACATGAGCACGGCACGTTTCAAAGTCAAAACGCGGCGCGGGTGTTTTTATATGAATGTATCTGAAGTGAACTGACTGTCTTTAGAAAAGTTTCGATGTTATTTATATGAAATCTTTCCTGATAAAGCAGCGTTTATGAGCTTTGTGTACAGCCTACAGCCATTACCGTGGAAACCGCTGTTTCTGCCGCTCTACAGCGCCTCCTGCTGGACCTCTTTGTAAACACTGCAAACCTGTATTAATACTAGTGTGGACCTAAAATATTCACTCATGACAATAAAATGGGGCATTCGAAAGTCAATCTACAGCAGTATTTCCTCTATCAATCAGTAGAAAATGTGGTTAACACCCAAGTCATGCTTGAAAAAAAAAAAAGTGTCATATACCATGAAACCGGTATAATTTTGAAAAATACCGTGATATGGATTTTTGGTCACACCGCCCAGCACTAGGAGCCAGTGCAGAGATACACAGATAACTGATGTATGCTCTTTTAGGCTCTCATTGAAGACCAGACAAGCCGCTGCATACTGACTATCTGTACAGGGTTTGATTGCACACGTTAGAAGTCCAGCCAGAAGAGCATTGCAGTAGCCCAGCCTAGAAACGACAAGAGCCTGGACGAGAAGCTGTGTTGCAGGCTCAGTTAGGAAGGGCCTGATCTTCCTGAGAGTGTAAACCTGCATGATCATGGTCTTTAAAAAGTCAGCTTTCATCATGTTTAGGCTAAATCCATAGTTGAGTATTCAAGCTTTGATTTTTCTCCCAAAATCAGTGCAGAAAATGCAAATCCTTAAGGAATCATAACACACTCAAAGTCATAACCAGCAGCACAGCAAATATAAAAGAATATCTATGCCTGCCATCCTCCAGTGACAGCTGCAGAAAGTAATCAAGCCATAGAGTGAAGTTAGAAACTACATAAGGGGTGAAAATGTCAGTGTTAAGCACAGGCTCGTAGAAGACACACGGCTCGTCTCCCCACCCACAGAGAGACAGCTGCTTGATGAGGAGGTCACTGGAACTCGGCTGCCCTTCATGCTCCGGCAAAAAGCTGGGCTGGTCATCTCAGAGATTAATACTGGGAAGAACTGCACACAAAGATCACTGAGTGTCTGTCTGTTTGTTTCTCTCTCATGTTAACAACAGCAGCATCACAACACACACACACACACACACACACAGCATCCTAAGCTGGCCTCTCCATTATTGCTTGGGCTTAATCCTCTTTTGCAACAGAGGGACAGATGAATGAATCCCAGTTCTCTACAGCACTGACATATCATCGACCCCCTCTTTAAATGTCGCAAAATTTTAAATCGATCTGTGTTGGCTATTAAATCTCCCTGTGGTCCTTAATTTCAGAAAAAACCTGCCTATTTTTGATCTTCTGCACAAAGCACATTTTAGTACCTCAGTTTTGGGACAAATCACTGGTAGTGCTCTGTTCTCTGACGGTGCAGCTCATCAATAGCCCAAAACATCACAAGATTCAGCCAGACTGAAGACCATGTTCATTGTCGGTTAACAATATTACAATTTATTTATCAAAAAATATTTGATCTTCAGTGTCACATCCTTCAGAGATCATTCTCATATGCTGATTTGCTGCTCAAGAAACAGTTCGTATTATCAATGTTGAAAACTGCTTAACATTTTTATGAAAATTATTACAACAAAAAAAAATCAGGACTTCTTGATATATAGAGTACGAACAGCATGTACAGTATTTGAAATTAAATTGTTTGAAATAAATGTATTTACTGTTACTTTTGATCAATCTAATGTGGCCTGGCTGAATAAAAGATAAAAAAATAAAATAAAATAAATCTTACCGACCCCAAATGTTAAAATAATCTGGTCACTAAGCTCTGGGTGAGTGTAAAGGGCGACATTAGAATCACAACCGGTACAGAAGGTGAGCTTACTCTCCACCGTACGCCTCTGCACCAACAGGCTCTCAAAAGCACAGAAGAAAGGATCTAAATAAAGAGGTCATTCATTATTCAACCCTGCTCCAAAGCAGTGTGACCCGGAGTGCCAAAGTGTGGAAATCTCTACTCCACCTAAACCACAGAACATGCATGTTTCTCGTAGGTTATTCATGAATAAACAATGAATAAAGAACCAGGCTAAGACTTCTCAACATGTACAATGCATTGATACCTTAATGGTCTTGTGGACAGACACTTTGTTTTACCTCACATATCCCATGTCACAAGCATTACAAGATCAATAATATCATGCTCCAGACGGATCTTTCTTGCATGCACTGGCAGCCTTACCAATTCTGTCTTAATGGCCCTGTTTACACCTGGTATTAAAGGGACAGTTCACCCAAAAATGAAAATTAGCCCATGATTTACTCACCCTGAAGTCATCTTAGGAGTAATACAATCGGAGTTAAATTAAAAAAAAAATCCTGACTCAGGAGGTTTCAGGATTATGTAAATTCTTGAGCAAGGCACCTAACCCCCAATCACTCCCCATGCACCACATAAAAAATGGCTGCCCATTGCTTCGGGGGTGTGTCCACAGTTTGCAGTGTGTGTTTGTGTTCATTACTCTCTACTCCTAATGTGTGTGTACTGACATGGATGGGTTAAATGCAGAGGACAAATTCCAAGTGTGAGTTACCATACTTGACCTTCACATGTAACTCTCACTTTTTTTTATTATAACACTGCTACATGCTTTTATCAGTTGAATATATTGGGGAAAGTCAAGACCCCTGATATGGGACACAAACATTTTGTTATAACTGACATTTGAAGCTCTTCAAACTTGTTGATCTTATGTTGGATAATACTCTGAATTGAATAGTATTGAATTATAGTCCTCTACAAAAACATAGAATGTGCAACTCATGTTCAGTAATGGACACCAAAGTTATCATATTCATAGAAAGTACCATGATATCTATACAAAAAGTCTAGATACTTATATCACCTAGCTGAAACGTGGATAATCTGTCTTTAACAAAGAAAAAGGCCTGAGAGAAAATTTAAAGTCTAAGTTATTAACCAGTCAATTTGATTCAGGGATAAAAATGGAACACGGCGACAGAGACAGAGAAAGAAAAGCAATTAAGACGACATGAATAAGATGGAGCGAAGAGGAGTTCGAGAGAGAGGTAGAGAAAGAACGGGAGCGAGGGAGGGAGGGATGGAGCGGGGATATACAGAGTGGAATGCCAGGGCTAATCCCCAGCTCCTGTGTGGTATTTTAACTGTTATTCTTTCCTCCTCGTTCCCCTGCCGCCATCACTCACTGCAGTGCAGCTAACAACCACACCATGTCTGGACAAACCTGAGGACAGGAGACGCAGTGGCCGACCCTGCTGGACACAGGGTCTTGGCGTCAGCAGGACGTCTGGCCTGACATTTGTCTCCTTACAATAAACAGGATATTTAAAATGTTTATAAATCACAAAACACTAAGGAAAAGTCAAGTCAAGACCTTTGCTCTTAGACCAATAAAAATGCTAAATCCAAACTAAGTTAGTACATAAAGTAAAGCTTTAAAACATCCCACCTCACCTCAGTCCAAATATTTAGGCATGGTAGTTGCAGTCATGTTTTCTCCCCTATTGTGACGTACATCTAAGATAAACGGATTCTTGAAGAAGTAAAATAATGTAGGGCGGGACTTGATTTTGTTCATTGGATCTTTGTTTGCTATTGCTGAGATGTGATGCGAGTGACAGGTTGTCCCGTCCACGCGCCAGTAAACACGTCATCAGAGAAGAGATGTTGCAAGATTATGAGGAAACATGAATTGAACATGAATGAATTATTGATGTGTGCGAATAAATAATTAATAATAAAAACCGAAATATTCCATTAAAATTGTTTTGATAGCATAGTGACTAACATTTAAATGCATGCAACAGACAAAAAGGGCAATTCTTCCCAAGTCCCGAAAATACGTCGCGGGGTGGGAATACAAGGCAGGAAAACGATTGAATCAGCTGATTGAGTGATCGGTCGCGAGGACGCCGTGTCTTGCAGACAAACCGGTCACTATGGATACCGCCCAACAGTGCACGAGTTGTGGTCTGACCTCTGCCTGCATGTGTCCCCTACAGCTGCAAAATGATACAACACAGCTGAAGCCCGTTGCTAAAAGAAGGCAACTGCGGTCGCGACAGGTGTGCTCGTAGCACCCGGACATAGACAGAATAAGTTAAAATGTCAACGAGCATTGTGCCTGTAAAATCGATCTTAACATTGCCAGGTACGAACATCTTAGACCAGCTAGAAACCAGGTAACATTACCGTGCTTAAATTGGATTTTCCAGCAGATAGGCCTTTCCTACAGTAATTAACAAGCAAAGTGCAACACCAAATAAGCGCCAAACAATGGAAATGTCACTTTGGATTAAATGAAATAAGTTACTTCTGATCAAGTTACCAGAAACTGGGAATTGCTCGTCTGATTTGGGTCGCAAACGTATGGCTCAGTCCATTATACAGTTTAATTTTCAGTCAACAAACGAAGTAAATATCAGCGAGCTCTATTTTTCTGCTAACGTTACGGCCACAATTGCACGCGAAAAAAACAAACAAACAAAGAGCGGAACATTTGGCATGGATTACCAGCTGGCAAACAATAACTAGCATTCCACTGGCAACATACATGTCAGGGGGTTAAGT
This sequence comes from Gila orcuttii, assembly GCA_026230005.1. Lineage (NCBI taxonomy): Eukaryota > Metazoa > Chordata > Actinopteri > Cypriniformes > Leuciscidae > Gila > Gila orcuttii. Next base: position 32,035,808 of record JAPDVR010000014.1, read on the forward strand.
TACTTCGAATATCCGACTGTTCTTTAAAGATTTGAGGCTAGAAAGAAATGTTTATTTATATATAGAAACACAGCGAATGTTTGTTTCTCAGTTTCTACTCGGATGTTTCCATGGCAGCTGAATCTCAGTCCTCGTGCGAGATTCCTGCGTTCACAGAATCAGCGTAACGTTAGTTTGAGGGGAAAATAACGGTCTTGGATAATTACGACGGAACGATTGGGTTCTAGATTAAATATTTTAAAGGCATCCAAAATGTAATTGGCTACAGGTAAGTTTTAGAAACTTTTCGTAGTACAAACGCCGTTGCATAGTGACGTTTTGAAGGACTGTCCGCGAGCCTGGACGGCATCATGTTCACGCGCTCAATACTTTCCACGGACCGCTGGATTCCCCCAAACTTTGCCAAGGGCATGCGCTCTCACGACATAAGCAAATAAGGCATGATCAAACCTACCTGACACAAATGACAGTATGAGCAGGACTCTAAAATTCAGTCCCGGATGAATCGGGTTATTCCTGAGACAATAGGCAGTCATTGTCAGCGCCATATCGCCGCCCGCGCTCTCGCTTCTTTCGTTCTCCTCGAAACTCAGTCTGAAAGCTCCTCAGCAACAACTCCATAGGGAAAAGGCTGAGTCTGGACCGTACCACTCTGCTTCTCCGTTACGGGGGTGTGTGTCTCACCTGAAGCGCAGTCCATGCAAACCAATATTTGCAAAACAAGATGTTGACAGAGGTAGATGGTCAAATATAGCTAAAAGTATAGTAATAATGGCCGGAGTTTTATTAGATTGTTCATATTCGTATTGTTTTACCGATCTGTTAACACAAATTATCGCATGTTTATTATATTTGCACTTTTGCAATGTAGCAAAGCACCGCATGCATGCATTTTCACGTTTTCCATGTTTCTTTATTTAACTTTTGCTTGAACTCGTAATTTTTTATCAAAACATCAACTCGATCTTTCGGCGGTGAAATGACTTCTCTCTGGTGCCCTAGAGGATAAATTTACCGCACTGTTTTTTGTTTTGTTTTGTTTTTTTAACCACAAAACTAGTGTGCACTAAAAAACAAAAGAGTCAATTTTGATTTCTTGCCGAATTTAATTGTCCTCATATATATTGCCAAAAGCCTTTGCCTGAATTCAGAATGGTGTACTAGCCTACTAGGCTACTCCACATGAGTATTCTAGTATGCTATGCTATTCCGAATTCAGCCTATGTCAAATAGACATAGCTACAATACGTATGAAAAAATCAAACCAGTCGTAGGCCTTACAATTATAACGATGGCTGCATCTGAAATCGCATAGGCTACTCTGAACATTTTGAATAAGTAATTACTTCACAACTGCTAAAAAAGTATGTTCAATATAGTATGAATGTGTTTATGACTGTAATCTGGAAGTAGGCCTATACATTCGCCATGTTGCTCTTATCATGTGACCAGGGTGGGAGCTAGGGGGAGCTCGGCTCCCCTTAATAAGACATGGGCTCCCCTGAAAACGTGATTAGTGAAATTTTGGGGGGTCTCAAAAAATATTGACAATGTTTTATTTTGACGGGCAATTTCAGTTTTGTGTAATGTGATCGAGGATTATTATGTGTAAAATAGCAAAAATATTATTAATTCATGCATGACGGCGATTTAAACCAATTCACTTCAATAAGGATAACTATACATGCTATTCTTGTCATGAGCATCAAGGTGTGGTGGCGCGGCAGTGCAAATTCCAGTCATGTTTAGTACATGTTAACTCAAAGATTCGTAGAAAAAAATATAAACGTTGGAGGCCATTGATCTGCGCGTAAAGTCCTTGAAATCAATTCTGTGTTAGGGTAAGGCATGTTATTCCTAATTATGTGTTGTGGCTGGGTTGTTATAGGTCTGCATGACTCTCGATGTCTTAGGCCTAATTGAACGGAGGAATTATGGTATTCTTCTGTAGCCTGACGAGTAATTTTATCCTTGTTCAAGTGAACTCAAAGACAGCCTATAGACTATTTAGCCTATAGACTATTTGTGGGTGGCTGTTTGACTTATCAATTTGTGTCGATAAAGTATAATAGGGTGAATCCTGTGCGCCATGTGTGTCTTTTGGGTTTGTAGTCTTTGTAATTAAGTATTTTCACAGTCTTATACCTCAACAGTTTTACATCAAACTGCGACTTTCTTGACTTTAAAATGTATCTTTTAAATTGACAAACATCATATGTGTAATTCAGGGCACAATTCAAATGGGATCCAAATATTTGTTGTCTCTCGCCATTGACTACCATACAATATTTTTCCGAAATAAGGTCCCATGGTGGTCCGCCGGAAGGGGAGGGACTTAGACTCTAGAGAGCCTAAGTCCCTCCCCTTCTGGTGGACCATCATACATCATATGTGTAATTCAGGGCACAGTTCAGACGGAATAAAAAGATAAGTTGTCTCTCGCCCAGAGGCGGACAGAGTACACAGCTTCGTTACTTGAGTAAAAGTACAGATACCCCTTGCTAAATTTTACTCAAGTACAAGTAAAAGTACTACAGTCAGATGTCTACTTAAGTAAAAGTACTGAAGTACTTGTTTTTAAAAGTACTTGAGTATCAAGAGTACAAGAGTAAATTCTCTAAATATTGCATTACTACTGCCATAGTGTCAAGTCATCTTCATTTATATAGCGCTTTTAACAATGTTGTTTCAAAGCGGCTTTTCAGAGATAAACATATAATTTAAGGTAACAGAGATTGGCTTGGTTTTATAGCGGTTCTTGAATAATGTTATTTTCCAGCTAAAGTTAGTTTTGATTGATTCACTTCCGTCGAAATGATCATTTGTTATTAAATTAGGGGCCACGAAGATGACACCGTTCTCTCTAAACAGACTTTAAACTGAACCTGTGATAAACGCTGATGGCGTTCACATGCGCATTAAGAATTGATTCTATAGTTATGTGTGTTCAAATATATCTGTGCAGGTTTGTAATTCCCTACAAACCATGCCTAAACAAACTACTTGTCTTTGCCTATAAATTTGATACAGAATTTTATTTTATCACTTCGGGGTAGGTACGCGAACCGTGCTTACATTTATGTACAGAAACGTCCTACATGGAGTTATGAAAAATGTTAATGTTAATACCTTTGATAATCTAAAAGGAATTGAAAGTTAATTCAAGTCATTTTCATCTTTTTACCATGTTGCTTTATTTAACATTTCTCACTTGCCCACAAGGCAATGCACAATGGCAACGCTCTGACAAACCTCTGCTAGAGTTTTAATGGATTTTTTGCACCCACATTTGAACCCACATAAATCTGACCATGGAGTTTACTTTGGCGTCAGTTCAGAGCTGAAGGTGAAGGTGATTTGCTGATAGGCTGTCCCAATCAGTGGCGCCTGCACAATCCAATCACGTTTGAGAGGGAAACAACAAATTGAGATTTTTTTTTCCTTTTTTTTAAGTATAACGGGTACTCACGGTTATGGATAGAAATGTAGTGGAGTAAAGAGTACAATATTTTATCTCTCAAATGTACTTGAGTAAAGTCATGAGTAATCCCCAAAAATGATACTCGAGTAAAGTACAGATCCCTCAAAATTGTACTCAAGTACTGTACTCAAGTAAATGTACTCTGTTACTGTCCGGCTCTGCTCTCGCCATTGACTGCCATACATATTTTTTCCGAAATAAGGTCCCATGAGCCGGAAGCGGAGGGGAGGAACTTAGGCTCTCTGTAGCTCGAACACTGCACGTGACCTACAGTGTCAGTTGCGTCACTTCACCGCCGTTCACAAATCCTCTCCTGTGGCCTTGTGTCCATCGTATGCATTTCAGAATCTCAACGGAAGTAGGTCATCCTTTTGCCTAGTACTGTGATTTCGGACATACATCTTTTGTCACATAGCCTACTTTTTTTCGCCTACTAGTAGGGAAGTATGTGATTTTGGTTGCAGCCAGAGCCATTTTAAAGTGTATTTTTGTTATAGTGCCACCAACTGGCCGTGCTCCATCAAATTTGTAAAGTGTCTTTTCACTTTTCTGTTATACAAATCGAAAGGACTAATTTAATCGTAATTAAAATCTTGTATATTGTGAGTATAAAACAGAACATTAAAAGACAAATTGGGTTTCTATTTACTTAATATTTATATTTAATACTTCTGTTAGGATCGTCATCAGATATTTGTGGACTTGTTGGTCTACTTGTTGGTTCAGTCCCACAAATAGGCACTAATTTTCTGTTAGCTTCAGGCTTAATCCCCGTACCCCCTGCTAATCCTCTAAGACCCCCCCCCCCCCTTATGTTTTCATCTCCAATCTGTGTAGCCGCAAAGCCAAAAGAAAACCCCTCACCCCATTGCTTTTACCTCTTGGTCTGAGTGTAATTGAGACATATAGAAATTAACAAGCTAATACTACCAAACAACAAATGAACTGGGCGGCTAATAGCTCCACCCCATTTATGCCAGATCACCAATTTGTCGACTTTCTGTCTTGTCTCAATCCAACCAGTGTAAGCTTTAGCTCAACCATTTATTTGTATGGTAGCTGTAAAACAAAGAAAGAAGTGAAGTTATGCCACTCCTTTCCCCCCTACTGTTACTCTGATTTATTGGACAGAGATTTTTTTTTTCTCTCTAGGGCATTGTTGATCACAGCATGCAAGAAAATAACTCAGAAAGAGGTTGATCACAGGAAAAAAAAAATAATAAAAGAGAGTGCCTTTACAGTAGATTTCCCATTTATAAAGTTGTCTAAACGATTTCCCAGGAGTCGCAATGCACCATCAACAAAAGTCAGCTCACTCAGTTACTGATATCTCCTCCATGAAAACAGTACATCAAAGACAGAGATCCCCAGACTCTCCCACAACCTCTCTGAACGAAGCAGTGAGCCTCGTTCCTTGAGGACCTTTTTCTTTTTGCAGCAGCAGCAGCCTATGAACCAAGAGACTCCTTCCATTCAGCAGTGATTTTGTCCATCTGCACCCAGAAGGTTTGGTTTACAAAGAATCTGACCTATCATCATTGTTCCTCCAGCTAAACCCTAAATCCCTTTTTGTTGTTTGTTGACAGTTTTTTCTAAGACAATCCATGAACCAGGCAATAAATCCTCTCTCTAACTGTTAAGACTCCGGAAATTTATGAACATATTGAATGTTTTCTTCATCTGGTGTAATACACATTACATACACTGGCCAGTGTTTAACCTTACTGTTTGGACTAGAATTAATCTAAAAGTAAATTTTCCTTCTAACTCATTCTTTCACCATTTGTTAATTTGGAAAAGGAGGAAAAACATAGAAGGAAAACTGGGCACACAGTCTCACCTGGCAGTGAGAGAGGGACTATTTATGAGGTACTCCAAGTGATTAAAAAAATTCAAGAAGAACTTACTTACCGGGTGACTGACAACTGATGATGATGAATAACTTAATTCTGATGTATATCCCACAGTTCTTTCTAATGTATGACAGGGGATCGATAAAGTAATTTTTTTTCTCTCTGTCTGGATGTTTGTCTCTATATTAAAGTGAAAATGAAGGATGAGCAAGGCAGGTTCTGACTAGTATATAGAGATTCTTTTTTTTTTTTTTTTTTTTGGTCAAGTTAAAGTCTTGTTTTGTAGATTTATCTGCTTATGGCATTTAGATGGAGATATAAACATATTGTTTAGAGCAAAGTTTTTACATATATATATATATATGATTATACAAATAATCATATATATATATATATATATATGATTATTTGCTGCGAAAAAAAGTAAAAAAATGAATTAATGTATATTCATAACTTATTAAACTAAATTATTAATCAACTAAACTACTTTTTTAGAGTTATCTGTATTTTTATGTTTTATGATTTAGAATTATAAGCTGGATATAGAAGAGTATCACAAGATTAGGAATAATTTTATCTAATTTAGAGATTGGTATTTGCAACACTTCTCATGATCTTTGACTTGGCCTTTCTATGAATAAAATGTAAGCGGAAAAAAAAAACATCAGTGTCATGGAAAAAATAGCCTAATTAAGAAATAAAAAAGTATCTAATTTACAGACATTTCTGTTAGATAGCAACAATAGCCTTTAAACTTGTTACTGGGAAAGCTTCCCTCAAAGAGGGTTAGTGTCTCTAATGATGTGATGCCATGGCAACATTCAAATGGTAATGTATCCTGAACTCAGATGATAATCTAGTCCTCATCTTGCTCTAGAGGTTGTCCTGGAATCAGAACAAATGGACATACTCTAAAACACTTGAGATGTAATTGCTCAAACCTGTCCTTTCAAACTCTGTAAAGTGCTTTGCCATTTATCAAGTATTACGTGCCTGAAAGATTTTTCTAAACACTTTAATATACACTTTAGTATATTTTACACCCTGAAAAGTATATATTTTTCACCCTTGTGCTTTCTAAAACCGGGAAGCACATTGAGGGTGTTGCCTGCTCCGGAATGTTGCATGAGTCCTCAAGGACCCTTAAAAGAGGAGGCTTGGTGCACTCTCTTTTGTACCAACACGTCCTGACTTAACTCCCTCATTGCAGAACACTCTATAGTTTATTCAAGTAAACACTCTACAGTATTTCATAAGCTGCAGTTTTAAACATTTCCTAGACAAGTAACGTAGAACAGACCCGCTCGGAAAATAAATTATGTGCCTAATTTCATCATATAGCATGGCAGTAACCAGCACTTATAGAAGAGTTGCAGGGAATGAAGGGTGTCTAATGCCGGCTGGGAGGACCAAAAAGCTGTTTATGCATTTGTTTTCATTCATGCTCTCAGACTCATTTTTGTGTTTAACCTCATCACTCAATGTGAAGTATTCTTTTTATTCTCATTCTTTTATTTTGGATTCAATAAACAATTCTTTTACTTTATAAATACAGAGTGCAAGATCAAAAACTACATGTTTGCTGTATGGGCCGACTATGGGTTTTCCTTTGATTAGTCCAGCAAACCCCAAATTACTTCAGTCTTCAGTCAACGCTGACATGTTAGTGAAGTCCTGAAGTGGGATCCAGTGTCCAAATCCATGTAGTCATAGATGAATTTCCATTACAATGGTCGCAGAGGGCAGACATTGATAGGATAAAACCAAACCAAGTTATATAAACCGTGGCCGAGTTTACTTTGTCCATTTAGCAAGCTGTTTCCCATGAAGATGTCAGAGTCTTTGGAATGACGACTTGGAAGCAACAGTGTTTTTGACTCTTCTATTGTCTTCATGTCACTTTGACCAATGTTTGGTAAAGAATACACTATAAATACCACATTGTTTTTGATGCTGAAACCAGGCGTTGTCACATTGTCCAGAATAGCTAAACAAACATAATAGGCCTAAATGCTCTTTTTTTTCAGTTCAGTTAATTTGTTTCTTTGTTTGTTTAAAAAAAATTGCTTTTACAAAAAATACTTAATAATTGAGTTGGTCATATTTGATCTGTATTTGAAAAACTATTTGACCTTTCCCTTTTGGCCTTTCAACATGTTTGTAAACTATTAATCATATCTACAAATCTTGTACATTTCCTACAATTTTGAATATTCTTTAATGATTTTGCAAATTTAGGTCAGAATAGATGTCTCCACAAATCACATTAAAAAAGTATAATGTTCATAAATTAATAGCAGAAAGAATGGACTTAAAATAAACATTATTACGAAAAGTTGTTTCCCAAAGTTCTTGAATATTTTTTACCCAAAATGGTCTCTTCTCTAACCAACCAACCATTCAGTCAGTCTTTGAAATCAACCAATCAATCAATCAATACTGGAACATATATGAGGTTAACACCACTACATGCCACAGACAGGTGTTACATCCATTAAGATGAGAAGACCATGTCAACTGTATATTGTCCTATATTGCCTCCTTCTGGCCGTTACTCTCGGGAAGATACTCCCTTCTCAAAAAGAGAAAACCAGACATACCCAAAAAAAAAATAAAAAAAAAAATTGTCAGACCTTAAATCTACATGTTAAAACCTCTGGCTCTGGAGAGCTGACTAAAAGTGATAAGTGAAAAGAGAAAACTCTGACCGGCAGGAAGACAACATCTCTACTGACATGATGGATGTGCTGTAATGAGCCCTTCAGCCCACAACACTGGAAACAACAGGTGGAGATAAATACGAGTGTTTGGATGGTGGACTGTGAAAAACATGATAGATTCATTACCGTTTTTGTTGAGAATGGCAAGAGAAAATTAATGGGACAAACAAGACACAGAAGTGAATATATTTTAGTGCTATTACAAATTTAGGTCTAGAAGGGAGGTCTTTACACATTACATTTTAATAGATGGTTAAAAAAAGATAAAAGCCTATAAAAACATCACATAAGAAACATACAGACAGAAATTCACATCAAAACAAATAATTGCCACTGTTTATTTTAAGAATTATTAAGAAATCACATGGATAGAATATGTCTGTAATTGTAGATATTACAATTGTGCATGCAGTAAAAAGAGAGATTTTTTTAAATCAAATTTACACAAAAAGCTGTTTGTAAATCTAAAACTAGTTTAAATTGAAATCCATTCAATTAAACTGTAATTGCACTTATCAATTACTAACAAATGTGAAGCACCTGATCTGGAAAGTAGTCTTTATCTATCAAGTCCCATTTCTTACCATCATAGTTTGTATTTAATACTTATATTAATTAATATAAATTCTCTTGGTTGCATCACAGATTTGTAACACTACACAGCATTTGTTCTGAGCCACTTCTAAACACAAATAAATAACTTGCAGATGGGAGTATTAATCAAGTACAAATACAATTCTGTGCTTCAACAATGGTAGAGGTCTTTGTATCAGAGTGTCCAAGATACTTTAAAGCTGTGCTTAAGGTCTTGATTTGACTAGTCCTCTCGTAGATATGCATCTGGGATGTCCTCATCCTCCATTCCGGGGCTGAGGTTTTGAAGCCTTTCACTGTTCTCAGCTTTAGAGTCTTTGAGCTGTCTCTCAGCCTCCAGCATCAGCTGCCGAAAATGTTCCGCCTGGGACTGTGCGACCTGCAGACTGCTCTGTGCTGTCACAGAAGCTTGGTCAGCCCCTGGAAAGAACAAACAGGATTAGGCTATAACAACATGTGGCTAAAAGCGCAATCCAACAAATGACCACCAAGTGGCAGTAGGTGCCAAATGTCAATGAGTCTTTACACTAAAGCACACAGTACCATTTTGGTCACGATTTGGCAGTCTAAGACAAATTTTGCAAATCCTAAAAGATTCCTCTAAACCTAGGCTAAAATCTGAAGTCTCTGATCATTAGTTTGACATGTTCACCGACAGCCGTGTCAGAAGATTTGACTCAAAGTCCTGCAGTGTGACTTCTCTTACAACGGCCATCAAACTGTCATCATTTTTCAAGACAAGCCATGACCAAAATTAACACTAGAGCTTTTTTGTAGCCACCACTTCAATCCCGCGTTAACACAGCTCACTGTGACCGAACGCGTCATTGATTGATTGATGTTAAACTCCGGACGAGTTTTCTTCTGTGCTTCCATTTTTAAAATCCGTATTTTAAAAAAGTCAATGTAAAATGCACAAGTGAAGGTAATAATGGTATTAAAAGGATGACCAAATACAGCAAACATACACATTTTTATATAATATAATAATAAAACATAATAAAATAAAACAGCATATTAAAATGATTTCAGAAGGATCATGACTGGAGTAATGGCTGCTAAAAATTCAGCTGTCAGCACAGGAATATATGACATTATAAAATATATTAAAATAGTAAATATTTATTTGTCGCATGTAATTGTATTTATATTTAAAGTTTTTATTGCAATTGGTACCTTAAAGAGCTTTTAAGTTTTTTACTTGATTTAATTTATTTTGTTGGTATAAATTAATGTGTATATATATATAAAATATAATATAATATAAAAAATAAAATATATATTATATACAATACTACAACAAAATATTATATAATAGTTGTATTTTTTTATTCATTTAAATATTACCCAAACATTCTGATGTTCATAAAAAATTGTTAACAAAAAAAGGTTGTGTAAAGCAGTGTTAACTTAATAGCCTTAAAGGGACAGTTCACCCAAAAATGAAAATTCTGTCATTAATTACTCACCCTCATGTCGTTCCAAATCTTGAACGACATGAGGGTGAGTAAATCATGACAGAATTTTATTTTTTTGGGGTGAACTAACCCTTTAAACACTTACTCCAGAAAATGAGCACTACCTGCATTGAAAGCTGCCTCTGCTACCAGCTCTGAGAGATTGATGGCAGTCATCCAGCAGGATTCAAATCGGTTGTAATCCTTTCTCCTGTCAATTACCTAATTAAATAAACAAAAACTTTGCAATCAATTTAATTAAAAATATGGTATATTAACAATTTATTTATACCATAATGTCAGAAAAACAACTTCAATTTATTACTGTAAGGATAAATCTAATTTGAAAGCTTGTGACCATTAACTCATTAAATGTGAACATTAAATGTGTTTTTCCAAGTCATCACCTCCTGACGGTGGCCAAGGATGACCTGCCAGATGGCATTCTCCTCCGCAGGAGTAAGTTTGCTGATGGAAGCCACATAGCGCTTGTGTAATGTCACAAGACTGTTTATAGCCTAAACAAGACAAGTATGTTGGATGCTGTTTTTGCAAACATTTTTTAATCATGAAAACAAAAGCATCAATCCACTGTTCAAATAGTTGTGATTACCTTAACATAACCTGTGAGGGAGTCGATCAGCGCTAAAGTAGTTTGTGAGAGGAAAGTATTAGCACTGTCAGTGACCAGAGATGATGCTCTCCGTACCAGATCTTCATTAGACAGACCTTCTGGTTTCTAAACAAGACAAAGAGAACAGAGTGAGAGGTTTTTCAGATACCAATTTAGTAAAAAATAACACTAAAGAAGTTTTTATGGCAGACTGTAATGTCATTATATGGTGAAGACCGAGCTTATAAATATTAATTAGATGTTTTGACATTACTAGGTCATCTTCCTAGCCATTCATTCATACCATCTGATTAATATTCATGAGCCTTCACCTTGGTAGGCCACTATTAATAAATTGATGACCTGTGCAGATGTGCTCGACTTAAGTTGTTTTTTTGTAGATGTTTCATGCTGTTTTATTCAGATGAAATATCAAGCCAGCTTTACATTTGCTCTAATATTGTCAATTTTCATATTAAAGACCCACTGAAGTGCCTTGGAACGCTCAGCTTTGTATGATACGTTTATGTAATTTCCACTGAATTTCCACTCATTGATTGTCTCCTTCCCCCTTTCAAATAGCCAATAGCGTTTGGTTTACCTCACAGACTGCAAGTCCTACTTGACAGCACCATGAAAGCGGATCCGAGCGCTGATGGATTCAATAGTAGAGGTGTAAATACATTTTAGCCATTTCATTCTAACCAACGTACAGTTGGAAAACGGAATAAAACTCGAGCGTTTGAGCAACTAAACACACATTTCGACCCCAATTATGTTTCAATAGTTTCTTCTTATTGTGACATATTACCTGAGTGAAACAATAGTGAAGAAATGTCAGAAATTACGACATCTTCTGAACTCTGTACGTGTTTATTAAATATTAGCAGCTACAACAATCACACAGTGAATGTTCCAGTCACATTGTGATGGTGCAGACCTGGATGAAGGGAACAGCACACAGAGCACCTGTGACACTCAGCGTCTTCCAGTTCTTCCTGATCAGTGTGGGCAGAAGAGCCCGTCTGGAGCTGCTGTGACAGGAGCTTCTGTTCATCAAGGAAGCTGCACAGCTACACAAAACACAGTGGCAAAGTTCATGTCAGGACAGTCAATTCAAGGACAACACTTCGTATACACGACGATTAGAACACGTCAGGCTAAAATAAAACGGAAAGTAAGCTATTAAATAATAGATCTTAGAAAGTTAAAATAAGAAATATGTCCAGCAATTATATAGGCTACTACACCAGTCAAAACATCTGAACGAATTTACACAACATATGTTTATGTAACGGCAACTGCTGTTCCATTATTGATGATTGTACAGAAAACACAAATACACTTAGACTACGTTTCATGAAATTAAACGATCTTGAAGAATGAGACAGCTAAAAAACAATATACAACCTCAGTCCAACAGCGAACAATTTCCTTCTGTACGCCGCCATACTTGTTGAGATGAAGGATGACGATCTCCCTCTGTCGGTGTTGACAGAGAATTGCACCCTGAGGTCCAAGGCAAGCCTTGTGAATATTTAAGATGACTGTCCGAAACCTTAGCGAATGACGCACTTTATACACGTTTTAGATGACCGAATCCTTAGCAAATTACGCTGTTTATACACAAATTTTCTGCCAGCCACGTTATTAAATGATTTGTCTATTGTTAAACCTATTAGATTACCATTTCTACATAACCATTATACAAGAACCAATATCTGATAGTGATCTATATGCCTATTTGAGCCCATTTAGTTTCATTTTCTCTATCTCTTTGGCATTCATAACCGTCACAACCAGTTCTGCAAGCACACATCTTTCACCATAGCTAAACAAAATGCCATGACATTTAGGCCTATATGAGCTTGATCCTGTTTTAGGCTACTGTAGAGCCTATGTGTTTTCTGGTTTGATCATTGTAACCTTATCAACCCTCTCATATGACCCGAATAACATTGACATGACAAAATGTTGTTTATCTTTTTTCTTTTTTACCCTTAAAATAGTTTCTATGTACAGTTTTATGATTTAGGCTTCAGATAATTAGGTCATTATTTTTAGGCCTATAACGAAATAAAGACCAAAGGGACACAGAGTTATTTCAAGTGATTATATTATATTGACATTATATATATATATATATATATATATATACACACACACACACATATAGGCTATAAGTATATAATAATACATATAAAGTTTTAGTTTTAGTTAATTTTGTTAAGTTTTTTAAGTTTTAGTTCAGTTTGATTCAACGCTGAAGGCAGACATAGATGTTTTTTGTTCATGGAGTTATCAAATTGATTTCCAAAATTTAGGCCCTACATATGAGCGAGTCTTGTCCAGATGTCATTTCTATTTTTGATGAGTGCTGAAGACTCAAGATTCCTGAAACTAACCTCTCATTAAGAAAAGTGTTTGTGTTTGTGAAGGATTCAGGCCCTGAAGACTTTTAGTGAACCTTCAGTTGTCTCTGTTATTCTTTATGGAACCACCTATTCCCAAACAATCATATAAAGAAAAACATGTTTGTCAGTCTGAAAAGTCAATGTAAATAATTAATGCGATCACTAACTTTGAAGTGCAGGGGAGTTCCAGTGGGGGTGTTTGTCGTGATACTCGAGAGCTTTCAAGTCACGAAAGACGCACATCCTTCTCTAAAAACTCACAGAAGGGAAATATAATGATGTTGTTTGAATTTGGTGTAATCTTTTAAATGTCATCATGATTTATTTTGCAATACTAGATCTTACCTAACATTTGTGCCAATGTTATTCACATAAAAAGAAAGGAACATAAAAAATCTGTTCAAAACTTTCGAAATGGAACAGCCTTTGTTGCACCGCAATGACACTCGGCCTTTAAATGCAGCATGTGAAGGATGAGACCTCTGAATTAGGATGCAGCTATAGGTAATGGTTTACCTCTAATGCATAAATCCAAAATACATCGCATTTATGGAATAAAATAGTGTTTCAGTTCCAACGTGGTTGGACACTGCTATTGAGTCTTGTTTAAATCCCTTGCTTTCTCTTTAATGGTCACATTAAATATTCCTACCTTGGCTTCTTTTGTCCATGTTTTGTTAATGTGATGTTTGACAAACAGGGTTTCTTAAGGGTCATTTTAGGAGTACTAACATGTTGAATATATTAGTCTCATCATGGGGGTCAAACATTAAATAAGATCTCCTGCAAAACAATCTGTCGGTGATTTAGAATGGCAAATAACAAAAAGACAGAAAGAGAAACATTTCGTTCCAGATAAACACTTTGTTTTGTTCCTCACGTTCCCCCCCCCCCTCACTTTAAAAACAAGTGAATCAGTGAATGAACAGGCAGTTCATTTAGATGTTAATTATGTCCAAAACAGTACAAAATGACTAGAATCTAAATGACAACTGTTATAATATTCAGCACATAACCAGAAAGAGTGTAAAAACATAGTCCTTTACAAAAAAATAGCAATTACAAAACATTTTTGCCATACGGGCACATTTTACTTAGGGAAAATAATACAAAAATTGTCAAAAAGGTTATAACATGTCAAAATGCTTGCACATTTAATCCGATTTTAGTCTGATTCAACGTACATCTTTACAACAAATAACAAAATATTTTTTTCTCATATTATTTTCTCAATGTCCATGAACATATCCAATTTATTTAAATATGGTACCATTTTAAGTGCAAATTTTTTAACCATTGCTACTAAACGTTTTGCTCTATTATAACTGGTTTAACTTTAACTTTACCTTTACCGAATGTGAAGTAGTATTTAAATAAAGAGCTAAAGGCCTGGTCTCTCATGCCATATATAAGAGGACTTAGACATTTAGGGAAAATTATAAACACTATAAAGCAAAAATACATCACATTCATTGAAGTCATATAGTCAGTATAAACATAAATAGCCTCTTGGATAACTCCAACTAAAATGGATGATGCCCCAAGACCCAGCTGTATTAGATGCAACAAAACAGTCTTGTTGGCTTTTTTGGCTGACATTTTATCACAGGAGGCTGTTTTGGCCACAACAGATATAGAGGCATAAGAAAAGATAATAACAAAACATACTAACAAAAAAAATATACACGTGAAAGCTATATCGAGTTTCTTATACATCTGCAGTCTGAAAAGAGTAGTTCTTGAGCAGAACAAATTCATTGCTATGTTTGTAGAATCAATGGCATAGAAAATAATCAACTCAGACAGGGATTTAATCAAACCCATGATCAAAACAACACCGAAAGCTATGTGAGTTCTTTCAAAATCTGTGATTTCTGCATGTCTGAGAGGGATGCAGATGGCCACATACCTCTCCAGTGACATCAAAGCCAGATTTAAGTTAGAGACATGATAGAGAACTGTTGCAGCCATGAGAAGAACAAGACAGACATTTTTCATAATTAAAATCCTACTGATAGCACACATAAACAACACTACGCTCATAATGAGATTCAGTGTATCGACCCAAAGCATGTGACCAAAGAGAATATAACGGCATGTCTCCTGAAAAACAGTCTTTTTCCTCAAAGTGAAGAGCATGACCCCATTGACATAGAGGAAAATGACACATGGGGTCACAAGCAAAAACGCCTTCATTGGTGCATTTTGATCTGACACCAACAGAGTCTGAGTGAGGTTAGATGATTCATTAAAATTAGACATTTTCAAAAGTGTATAACCCCAGATGCTGTTATAGAACACTGAATAGAGTAACACTGCAATACTGCAACGATCCTTGTAACTGCAAACCTACAGTATACACTTCCCTCACATGGGTTGTTAAAGGCACAGAGGTCAGAGCATCACATTTTATGTATCATCAAACAGAATCCCAGTGGCTGGTTTGTGTGTGTGTGTGTGTGTGTGTGTGTGTGTGTGTCACAAAGCATGCCACAATAGCACACAATAATATAGAAGATTATAATAACTGCCTGACTATAAATAGCATAGCACAGTTGTGTTGTAATGGGCAAAAGGGCTGGGCATGGCTACTGTTTTTTTTTTATGTAACCATATGATGGCTATCATGACGGATCCATTCAAACATACATTAAAATACTGAAGTAGCCTACAGATTAAGTAGAAATACAATGAATATGCAATATAGTGCATATATTTATCAAAATGCTCCTCTCTAATTATTTTTTTTCTAGCTGAATAAGTTAGTTCCTCTTCAGTCAGTCACTCTCGACGTACATCAGAGATGATCTAACAGAATGGGGATCTCGCTTGAAAGACCAATCCACTTCGAGTGTAAACTAACGGAGCCAATCCACATTGGCATGCAAACATCTGCTCTGCCTCGCAGCGTTGCTGTTTATTTAGCTGTGGGTCTCGGTGTTGCGTTTCCCAAAGAGTGAGTGATCACACAGGCTTGCACTTTCGCCCTGTTTTGTTGCCACGGCCATCTCTCTGTGCGCTTAGGCACCAAAGAGAGCAACACTATAAAAGAGCTAAACACGGTCTGACCTTGCCTCTTTTTCAAGATGTCATTGAGAACGTGTGTTTCTGGATGCGGTCGATGTCTAACTCCGGCTGACAGTCATGTTTGCTGTATCACATGCTTGGGCTATAGTCATGGATGACTCATGTTCCCACGGCGGGGGCCCCACACTCCTCTGTAACGCCCCAAAGTCGTGGAGCTTCCAAGAGAGAGCGCCGACCCTTCTCTGGGGGTGCCAGTCGTTTCTTTTGGGGCTCCTCCGAATGATCAAATGTCAGTTGCTGCATCGGAGGGAGAGCTAATGTCCTCAGGGGATGAATGTGTCGCTGCGAGTGTCGGGCTAGAGTGGAACCCTCCACCGCATCCAGAACCTCGCGGCTGGACGATTGGTATCTCGGGGCAGCCCGTGCTGGTTCTCAGCACCCCACCCCAGAGCCTTTCTTTCCAGAAGTGCATTATGAGATTACTAGATCACCTTGTTCTGCCGGAAATTGGTTTAGTGCCTTTTCCTTCCTCACTACCCTCAATGGCGGAGCAGCTAAGGGCTACGTGGAGCTCCCCCCGGTGGAGCGGACTGTGGTGATGCAGCTGTGTCCCAAGGCCTCTACCTCTTGGCGGGGTAATCCGCGTCTCCTCTCTCGGGCGTGTAAGGTCTCATCCTCTCTTGCGGATAAGGCTTATTCAGCCCGGCCTCTTTGGCGACGCTGTGGAAAACTTTGCTCAGCAGTTTTCCACAGCCCAGAAGCAGACAGAGGCCAGTACAAGGCAGGACGAGGACTCACATAGCTTTTGGTGTTGTTTTGATCATGGGTTTGATTAAATCCCTGTCTGAGTTGATTATTTTCTATTCCATTGATTCTACAAACATAGCAATGAATTTGTTCTGCTCAAGAACTACTCCTTTCAGACTGCAGATATATAAGAAACTCGATATAGCTTTCACATGTATATATTTTTGTTAATATCTTTTCTCATGCCTCTATAGCTGTTGTGGCCAGCAGGCGACCAGACACAAGAGGAGCACCCAGCCCGTCCAGGTCCCCACCAAAACAGGTGGGAAGCGCAAGGGCAAGCGGGCCTGAGATGGACGACCCAGCGATGGAAGGAGTTGCTCTCTGGGAGATGGTGAGTGCACCACTCCCTCACCCGGAGGAGGGCCGGGTGGAGAATTATTTATTTCAGTTTGTTTCTGTTAACCCGCCACTGACTCTTCGGAGTTCAGTAGTACCCACTTTTTCCATAAAAGAGCAATTTCCTTTATTTCTGGGTCACAAGTGGGTGCGGATGGCAATGAGCGTGCCTTGCCACTCTTGCCACACTTTCTTCCATGCCTTGCCACTCCCATCCCCCTCTTTCATCGCCAGCGGGCAGCAGTGTGCAACTTGAGGACACCAAGACTTCCCACGCACCCTCTGCCCCACCCTGGAACCAGGTAAGTGTTGCACAGTACACTCAGACTCTACTTCGGGCCGCCCTAGTGTCTCCCGAGTCGAGTCCCTGTGTTCCACCTCGCTGCTCCACCCCGGGTACGTCCGGAGTTCCGTTGGTACCACTTGCACAATGTCTGGGAGCCTGGCTAGCGCTCCCCAACCCCTCTCGACACTCCTCCGCCGCCTGGTGGACGGTGACGGCTCCTCTGGATACGGGCAGACGGCAGAAGTCTCCCGTTCCCTGCTCCTCCCCATCATGGCAGACGGCAGTAGGCTCCTGCCCTTGAAATCATTGGCCTTTCCTAGTAGGTATATGGTGTACCTGCATATCATGTAGACTACACCACTGCTATGGACTTACCCTCAACTGCATCATGATGCGCGGTAATCATGGTAATATACAGTTTCAGGATGGAGGGAGACAGCCTTCGCTCCAACCCATGCTGCAGGAAGGAAAACACAGTCCCGATCGGGCATCTCCGGGGGTCTTCCCATTGGGATAATCACCACTCATCGAATAGGTTCCACTTCAATGCATAGAGGCGCCTCATATAGGGGGGGCTCAAGCTGAAGTGATTCAAGCTACCACCGCTTGGGGTAATCCACCTAGCACCTCTGCATCCCGTGAAAGGACCAGACATGGAGATTCCAGAGGTCTGGACACGGGTGCCCGTCTTTGAGAAGTAGATCCTTCCTCAGAGGAATGTGCCAGAGAGGGGCTGTCACAAAGAGCATCAGTTTTGGGAACCAGGTCCGGTTGGGCCAATACGGCCCAACTAGAAAGACCTGCTCCTTGTCCTCCCTGACTTTGTCTGTGCAAGAAGGCTCACTATAGGGGAACGCATACATGCAAATCTGTGGCAAGGATCTACTCGGTCAGGGAGTAAGTCAACTGGCAATGTGACGTGTATGGAGAGGCAAACAGGTTTACCTGTGCGTCTCCAAAGCACCTCCAAATCAACTGGACCTCCTGGGGATGGAGTTGCCACTCTCCCGGAAGGGCAGGCTGTCGTGAGAGCTCTTCAGCTGCACGATTGTGCACGCCTGGGTTATGAATGGCACGAAGCGACCTCGGATGCTTCTGACTCCAAAGGAGGAGATGGTGGACAAGTTGCAACTTGTATTTATTTATTTATTCATTTATTATATTATTCTTAGTCTTCATATTTAAATTGAATATTATTATTATTTATTTAGAAAAGGGACAGTGTACATTAATCAACATTCATGAATGAAAATGTACCCAAATTAGCCCGAAGGCCAGTTTTTATCAGTAGTCCCTTTGCCAGATGTTATTAGGCCGAACAATAGAAAAGGGTAACATTACAACAATAAAAGAACTAGAACTTGTAAACAACTCTGTAAAATACAATTAAACATTATACAAAAAACGATATATACTGTATGTACACAATAAAAAAATAAAGATATTTAAAAAAAAGAAAAAGAAAAAAAGAAACATGCTGCAGGAGCGTAGACCACCTTGATGGTTGATGTACTCAAACGGTCGCAGTACTGTCCGTACAGACCAGTACGTGCTTGCCATGTAGCGGTCCTTTGAAATGGCCCAGCTCAAGACATCCTGCTAGCAACTCGAGGCAGTTGATGGGCCAATGCAGTTGACCCGTCCTAATACCCGAGACAACATGTCCGTTGTACGGTGAACGTTATTTCACCAAGTACCACATGTTCCTGGATCAACACATGGCGCCCCAGCCGGTGACAGAGGAACTGTGGAGACCACAGCATGCCTGGACACTTGTTCTAGGGAAACTCCTGCTCATAGAAACGAAGGGCCCGACCACGGGCTGAAGGTTTGGCAACAGTGCAGGGTAACGAAAACCCGGTACATGCCGCTCTGCCACGCCCATTTCGGGACTCGGCCGTGAAGTCCGTGTTGAAGCGGCCTCATATGAAGTAACCCCAGTGGCGTTACTGCGGCTGCAGGTGCCATAAGCCCTTGGAGCCTCTGAAAATAATGTTTTATTAACAAAGTTTAGGAGAAGCACGTTCAGATAATTAACCTAATTAACTCGGGAGGAGCTTAACTACGTTTTTGGTTGTGTTGTGAACTTTTTTTTAGCGTGTTTCTGTGTTTGGTTGTGTTGTGAACTTTTACAGCGCGTTTCTGTATTTGGTTGTGTTGTGAGTATTTGGAGCACACGTTAAACCTAATGGTTTAACATTTCTACATAACCATGTCCATGATACACAAATATCTGATAGTGATAAGCCTATTTTAGCCCCATATATGCATTTAGTTTCATTTCTCTATCTCTTTGGCAGTCATGACCGCCACAATCAGGTCTGAAAGCACATTTCATTCACCATGGCTCAACAGAATTACATGACATTTAGGCCTATATAAGCTTGATCCTGTTTTACAGGTAGGCTACTGTAGGGCCTAAGTGTTTTCTGGTTTGATCATTGTAACCTTATATCAGCCCTCTCATATTGTCGCAATCACCAGTGAGAGTGCCCGTCATTACCACCAGAGGGCACTCCACCCCGGACTATTGTCATTCCCTCATGTAACTACATTTCCCATAACTCACTGCCTGGGCTCATCATCCCTGATTGTATCCACCTGTGTCTCATTACCTTGTCAGTCTCAGCCTATTTAAACCATGCACTCATTCATTCCCTGAAAAGTCTTGTATGTTGTTGAGCTGCACCTCAGAGCACTTCTCTGGATCCATGTATTTTGGTTTTTGGGCTCTCTGCCTGCCTTTGGATTACCCGTTTGCCTTGTTCCCAACTTTGTGTGTTTTGTTTGTTTAGTCTGCTTACCTGTGTTTTGACCTGTTGCCTGTACATTGGATTACGTGTCTGAATTGCCCCATTATTAAAAGCTGCATGTGGATCTCAAGCCTTGTGTCTCAAAGCAGTTTGTTACACATATGACCTGAATAACATTGACATGACAAGTTTTTTTTTTTTCTCTTTTATCCTTAAAATAGTTTACATACTGTTTTACGATTTAGGCTTCAGATAATCTTTTTTTTTTTTTTTTTATCTGATAAAATAAAACACCAAAAGGAGAAAGTGTTATTTCAATTGATGTATTATTATTTATTTTTTTTAGTTTTACTTAAGGATAATAACCCTGAAAGGGAGACTGATATTTTTAGTTCCAGGAGTTATCAAATTGATTTCCAAAAGTTGATTGATTGATTCCCCCCCCCCCCCCCCCCCCTTTATTTATGGAAATACCTATTCCCAAACAATCGTATAAAGAAAAACATGTTTGTCAGTCTAAAAAATGTAAATAATTAATGCGATCACCAGAGGCGGACAGAGTACACAGCTTCGTTACTTGAGTAAAAGTACAGATACCCCTTGCTAAATTTTACTCAAGTACACGTAAAAGAACTACAGTCAGATGTCTACTTAAGTAAAAGTACTGAAGTACTTGTTTTTAAAAGTACTTGAGTATCAAGAGTACAAGAGTAAATTTTCTAAATATTGCATTACTACCATAGTGTCAAGTCAAGTCATCTTCATTTATATAGCGCTTTTAACTATGTAGATTGTTTCAAAGCGGCTTTTCAGAGATAAACATATAATTTAAGGTAACAGAGATTGTTTTGGTTTTATAGCGGTTCTTGAATAATGTTATTTTCCAGCTAAAGTTAGTTTTGATTGATTCACTTCCGTCGAAATGATCATTTGTTATTAAATTAGGGGCCACTAAGATTAAACTGAACCTGTGATAAACGCTGATGGCGTTCACATGCGCATTAAGAATTGATTCTATAGTTATGTGTGTTCAAATATATGTGTGCAGGTTTGTAATTCCCTACAAACCATGCCTAAACAAACTACTTGTCTTTGCCTATAAATTTGATACAGAATTTTATTTTATCACTTTGGGGTAGGTACGCGAACCGTGCTTACATTTATGTACAGAAACGTCCTACATGGAGTTATGAAAAATGTTAATGTTAATACCTTTGATAATCTAAAAGGAATTGAAAGTTAATTCAAGTCATTTTCATCTTTTTACCATGTTGCTTTATTTAACATTTCTCACTTGCCCACAAGGCAATGCACAATGGCAACGCTCTGACAAACCTCTGCTAGAGTTTTAATGGATTTTGTGCACCCACATTTGAACCCACATAAATCTGACCATGGAGTTTACTTTGGCGTCAGTTCAGAGCTGAAGGTGAAGGTGATTTGCTGATAGGCTGTCCCAATCAGTGGCGCCTGCACAATCCAATCACGTTTGAGAGGGAAACAACAAATTGAGGGTTTCCGAGATTTTTTTTTTTCCTTTTTTTTTTTTTGAAGTAACGGGTACTCACGGTTATGGATAGAAATGTAGTGGAGTAAAGAGTACAATATTTGCCTCTCAAATGTACTTGAGTAAAGTCATGAGTAATCCCCAAAAATGATACTCGAGTAAAGTACAGATCCCTCAAAATTGTACTCAAGTACTGTACT
Source organism: Gila orcuttii (assembly GCA_026230005.1). Taxonomy (NCBI): domain Eukaryota; kingdom Metazoa; phylum Chordata; class Actinopteri; order Cypriniformes; family Leuciscidae; genus Gila; species Gila orcuttii. The sequence continues at coordinate 32,057,859 of JAPDVR010000014.1, forward strand.
CAAGTAAATGTACTCCGTTACTGTCCGGCTCTGGCGATCACTAAGTTTGAAGTGCAGGGGAGTTCCAGTAGGGGTTTTTGTTGTGATACTCGAGAGCTCTCAAGTCACGAAAGACGCACTTCCTTTTCTAAAAACTCACAGAAGGGAAATATAGTTATAATGTTATATATAATGTTTTTTTAATATGGTGCACTGACATCCCTTAAATGTCATCATGATTAATTCGCCATACTAGATCTTACCTAAACTTTTTGGCAAAGTTATTCACATAAAAAAAAAAAAAAAAAAAAAGGAAAATTATTTAATCCTTCCCTCTGGCTTTTCTGAGGTAAACGTAACATTATGTGACATTGTTGACATGCTATCTACGTTTGTCCGCGGTTGAAATACTGGTAAGTTGTAGGCTATACGTATCTTTCAACATACCTTCTGATATTCATTCATGTTTATTTTACACTGTAACTACAGCAATAAAGTAGAAGAGATGTAAGGTCTTTTTACCGTAAGGTCTTAATCCCATGCAGACTAAAATACATGTTTAAGTTGTTCTACTTCTAACTGAAAGCAACTTGCACTGACATGTCTTAAAATATGTCAGAGCCATTGTTTTGTCTCAAGATCCTCACTAGAAATGTTTTTTTCTAATGGATAAGACAAAAGCTACTAATTAGGCAAGGATTAAAGAATTGGCCTTAGTTCAATTTGGACAGGGGTGCCCAATCCTGTTCCTGGAGATCGATCTGCAGAGTTCAGATTCAAACCTGATTTAACACACTTGAAGATCTTAAATAGTGGATTCAGTTGTGTTGGATCAGGGATGGAGCTGAACTTTCCAGGAAGGTCTCCAGAAACAGGATTGGGCACCCCTGAATTAGGGCATTCAAGCCCTGTCTGTGAAACCGGGCCAAGACATTCTTAACAAAACGACAAATTGACAACTCACTATGGAAACAGACCCTAAGAAAAAGCGTGCCACACTGCTTCTTTCTTCTTTTGTTTAATGGATATATTTGGTGCATATGGTGGTTGAGCAATCATTTTTCAATCTTTTCACTTAAAGTGTCTATGTCAGGTTAAATTTTTTTTAGATATATTAAATAAGGGTTAGATGTCTGAGTGAAAATGTAATTATCATTAAAATTATTACTGTAATTACCCTACAGTAAGCTTTATAGCTCTGTCAAGATAATATTTTTAAAACACAGCTGAGCTGTGACATCAGAAGAGGGAGTCGTGCCACAAACGTTCTATTCAAGTATGGAGAGTTTTGAGTCTGAGCAGATCCAAAATCCCCCTCAAAATCCCCCAACAGCCATACACTTTTGAAGAAACATAAATATCTGGTGTGAAGATAACCAGTGGAGAGTTGGGCAGGTGTATATAGGCATAACTTAGAGGTGGAACGGAACGGTACATGTATTCGTATTGAACCGAAACGGTACAGGCGTCACGGTTCGGTGGATTAATACACGAGTATAAAAATAAATAAAACTCGCGTGCAAAATTACGGGTTGCTGGTGTTGATGAGAGAGAGAGAGAGAGAGAGAGAGAGAGAGAGAGAGAGAGAGAGAGAGAGAGAGAGAGAGAGAGAGAGAGAGAGAGAGAGAGAGAGAGAGAGAGAGAGAGACGGAGACACACGAGAGAGAGAGAGAGAGAGAGAGAGAGAGAGAGAGAGAGAGAGAGAGAGAGAGAGAGAGAGAGAGAGAGAGAGAGACACGGAGACACACGAGAGAGAGAGAGAGAGAGAGAGAGAGAGAGAGAGAGAGAGAGAGAGAGAGAGAGAGAGAGAGACAGACAGACACGCGGGCGCGATCGAACAGTGGAAACATAAAAACTGGAAGAAATGTGCGCTGCAAATGACCGAAATCTTGGATACCGAAGCAGCACTGAAGTAAGCGCGTTTGGTCCGAACAAAGTTGACCCAGGCACGGAACACAGACCTGCTTTTTGGGAAAAAGTGGACTCTGTGACCGGTTTTAACTGTGTTTTAGCACCCAGCACAAACGCAGTAATTCACCATCGTGAAAATACGCCTGCCTATACCTAACTAACTACTTAACTTAAATAGCTAACTAAATAAATAAATGTCCTAATGCCTAATTCTCTCGCTCTATCACTCGTACAATTATCAACACAGCTCACAAACTCACTTTCTCAGCGCCCTGGGAGACGTCTCCCTCTTATGACGTCAAGCGATCCGTTTGGGCGGAGGAGCAGTTTTAAGTGAGTACTGAAAATAACGAACTTTTTCATCTTATATTCTGCCTTTAGGTATCGAAAATCATACAAAACAATACAACAACTTGTCAAACGTGTATTTCCCCTAACTATTTTGTGTTAATCATAATTACAAATTTAACCTGACATACGCACTTTAATAATCTGTAATCACTGCTAATAAGAACTATATTGTTTGTTTGATGCCTTTTACATAATAAAAATTAAGCTGGTTAAATTAAATACCAGTCTGTGCCTGCACAGTATATATATATATTATAATAACATAACCATTACTTTGTTTGTTTGTTTAAATAGTGCTTTGTATATCGAAATAACCAACTAAATAAAATTGTCCGCAATCTGTTACGCCGACAGGAGCCTCATCAATGGGGCACGCATGCGCAGAAAACCTCTTAAACAAACTGCTCCGGAGCCGGTTATGTTCAGAGAATAAGTTGCTATGGCTACTTACCCTTAAACGTCCGTCAGTTTATGTCACATAAACTGCTTTCTGGAATACTCCCCAGTTCATGTGAGCTTCGCTTGAACTGACGGCACTACACAATCCCACACTCCTTTCAGAGCGTCTACAAAGCCACGCCTCCTCCAAAACACAAGAATGCTCTGGCTGTGTGCAACTGCACAGAGTCTGCAAAGCGTCACGAGAGACGGTGTTAAATTACCTCATGTCAATAATAATAAACGTAAACAACTTATAGAGCTCAGTCTTGTACCACCTGACTGATGCAGATTAATTTTGCTGTTAATAGAAGGTCCCGGGTTGCCATCTCGTAATTACGGTTATGAAAAGGCGTGAACGCATGCAGCATAAGCTCATTGTTTTGGTTTAGGAGGAACTGTAAAAGGTGGCTATTGTTTGTTTGCGCCGCCCAGTTACTGTCTGTGTCTACAACTCTGCATACGGAATGCGCTGATGACGTGTAATGTCCGGAGGAATGGAAAAACATGTAGGTCGACAGGCAGGTAGGATATCCTATTATTGCATTCAAATCGAATGCAGTGATTGGACAAATGTTTTTTCGGTCCTGAGACATTCCACAGAAGATATATGTAAATGTTTTAATCTTTAGACAACTTCTATTGACTGCTATTAGGGTGTGAAGAGAGTTTCAACCAGTAGGCCTAAAACAGAAAGTGTTTATGAAAAAAAAAGCCTACCCTACCATTAAAAAGCATCAAAATGTTATTTATTGTTTGAATTTCATAATAAAATTGACAGAATTTGAAAGCTGAGATGTTGTTTTACATCAGAAGTAACAAAGCACAAAACTTATTACAATTTATTAGATGGGAGGCGTGCTACAAAGAAATCGATATTCTTTACCCAGCACTAATGAAATTAAATGTGAATTGACATTAAAAGAAGACTAAACATTTCTTATTATTATCAATGTTGAAAACATCTTTTTAATGGAAACATTTTGTGATACACTTCTTTCAGAATTCTTTGATGAATAAAAAAAAACTGATGAAAGTCAATTGAATGTGTCCTTGTTAAATAAAACATCTCAGATTGTGTAACACAGACGCAGGCTGAGTAGGATCCATGTGCAGTTTTATTTAAATATAGCAAGCTCAGTGTACAAACAGGCGTGGGTCGAGATACCAGGGCAAACAACAATATCAGAGACAGGACATCAAACGTGGTCAAAACAGGGAGTGGTTCAGGGCTGGCAGCTAACAACAGGAGTGAAAGTCTGGGTGAAACAGAGATCAATGGCAGGCAGAGAAGAGTCGTAGTCGGTAATCCAGGCAGGGTCAAAACATAGACAGAACATACAATGATAAGATAACGCTCAGAAATGCAGCCGGGGCAAACAAGACTTCGCAATGTGTGTATGAACAAGCAGGATTTAAATAGTCTGGTGATGAGGATAAGGTGTGCAGTAATCAGTCCCTGTATGTGGGTTCTTGGGAAGTGTAGTTCAAAGCTAACATTAGTATTCAGGAGAGTGATACCTCCGGTGGCCGACAGGGGAATCTTCACCGGCGTTCGTGATAGAGCCGCCCCCCCCCCCCCCCCCCCCCGCTAGTGGCTCCTGAAGCGAAAGCACATCCGACTTCGGGGTCTTCCTCGAGGTCGTGGGGCCGGCCTCTCCAGGTGGGTCCTATGAAATTCAACGATGAGATTGGGGTCGAGGATATCATCCGCATTGACCCAGGACCTCTCCTCCGGACCGTACCCCTCCCAGTCTACCAGATATTGGATCTGGCGTCCCCGACGTCTGGAATCTAGCAAATCTCGCTCTTGAAATGCCTCCTCGCGATCCACGATCATGGGTGGGGGGCCTGAGTCACCGCCTTCCTCCTCCACCCTCGGACCACCGGCAGGTTTCAGCAGAGAAACATGGAAAGTAGGAGAAATACGATAAGTGGCTGGTAATTCAAGGCGGTATGTAACAGAAATGATTTGTCTAAAAATTTTGAGAGGACCCCCATACCTGGGACTGAGTTTCTTGCAGGGTAATCGCAGACGGAGGTCTCGGGTTGAAAGCCACACCCACTGTCCAGAAGTGTAGTTGGGACTGGGGCGACGATGGCGGTCAGCTTGCTCTTTACCCCTGTTTATGGCATGTTGTAGGTGGACTGGTTTCACTTCGTTGAAACCAGTCGTTCACAGCAGGTACTTCGGACGGCTCACCGGACCATGGGAACAGTGGGGGTTGGAACCCCAGAACGCACTGGAAAGGTGTTAATTTTGTGGAGGGTTTGAGAATTGAGTTCTGTGCATATTCTGCCCAGGGAAGAAAGCGTCTCCAGTCGGATTGGTTCTGCTGACAATACATTCTGAGGAATTTGGTGAGCTCTTGGTTTAGTCGTTCCGTTTGTCCATTAGATTGAGGGTGGTAACCTGAAGTGAGACTTATATCGACATTAAGTAATTGAAAGAAGGCCGTCCAAAACCTTGATGTGAACTGGGGACCTCTGTCGGAGACTATGTCTTCAGGAAGACCATAATAGCGGAAGAGGTGTTCTGCGGTTTCGAAGGCTGATGGGAGCTTAGACAGTGGTATTAGTCGACATGCCTTGGAGAAACGATCAATGACAGTTATTATGGTGGTGTTACCCTGAGAGACTGGTAGATCGGTGACGAAGTCAATAGCGATGTGGGACCATGGTCGTTGTGGGATGGGTAGGGGTTGTAGTAATCCTGCTGGTAGCTGTCTGGAGGTCTTTGCTGCAGCGCAGGTGTGACAAGAATTCACGAACGTGCTGGTGTCCGTCTGTAAAGTGTCCCACCAGAACCGGTTTCTTAATAGTCTAACTGTGGTAGTGATGCCTGGGTGGCCAGAGCTTTTGGAGGAGTGCACCCAGTGGATTACCTTTTCTCGTAGTCCTAGGGGAACAAAGGTTCGGTTGAGCGAGCATTCCAGAGGTGGTGGGTTCTGTGCGTGAGCCTGAGTGATTTCGGACATGATGTCCCACTGGACTGGAGCTAGGATTAGAGAAGTTGAGAAGATGGGGTCTGGAGAGGGATCTTGAGGGGTGGCGTCATATTGGTGGGATAGTGAGTCGGCTTTGATGTTCTTTGATCCAGGATGATAGGTGATTGAAAAGTTGAATCGAGTGAAGAACAGGGCCCATCTGGCCTGTCTGGGGTTTAGTCTTTTAGCGGAGCGTAGGTATTCCAGGTTGCGATGATCTGTTAATACCAGAAAGGTATGTCTAGCCCCTTCCAGCCAGTGTCTCCATTCTTCAAGTGCTGCTTTCATCGCTAATAATTCACGATTGCCCACATCATAATTCTGTTCAGCTGAGGAGAGTTTTCTGGAGTAATAGGCACATGGAAAGAGTTTGGGTGGATTACCTTTGCGTTGAGAGAGGACGGCTCCAATGCCAGTGTTGGATGCGTCAACCTCCACCACGAAAGGTACGTTGGGGTCAGGATGATGCAGAATGGGAGCAGAGGTAAACCGATTCTTTAGTTCATTGAAGGCTTGAATGGCATCGGTAGCCCAGCGAAGCTTGATGATTCCCCCTTTTACCATAGCATTGAGCGGGGCGGCGACTGAGCTGAAGTTTCTGATAAATCTTCTGTAGAAGTTGGCAAATCCCAAGAATCTTTGTAGTTCCTTTACTGTAGTGGGTTGAGGCCAATTTAGAACCGCTCGTACCTTTCCCTCATCCATAGACACACCTTCAGGACTGATGATGTAACCAAGGAAGGAAATTGAGGATTGATGGAACTCACACTTTTCTGCCTTGGCATACAGTTGGTGGTTGATGAGACGCTGCAAGACTGCCCGGACCTGCTTGATGTGTTCCTCCATGGTGTCTGAGTAGATCAAAATATCATCAATATATACGATTAGGCACTGGTTTAGCATGTCTCTGAATATGTCATTGATGAAAGATTGGAACACGGATGGACTATTGGACAGCCCGAACGGCATAACAAGATATTCGTAGTGCCCGCTGCTGGTGGAGAATGCAGTTTTCCATTCGTCCCCTTTTCGAATGCGTATGAGTTTGTAGGCGGAGCGTAAATCGAGCTTAGTATAAACTTTGGCAGTTCTTAGTTGTTCCAAGGCTGCAGGAACCAGAGGCAATGGATATCTGAATTTGACTGTTATATCATTTAGACCCCGATAATCAATGCAGGGACGGAGACCCTCATCCTTCTTTCCCACGAAGAAGAATCCCACTGCTGCTGGTGAAGTGGATGGTCGAATGAAACCCTTAGCCAGTTCTTCTTCAATGTATGATTTCATCACATTAGCCTCAGGTTCGGATAGTGGAAAGATTCTACCTCTAGGTGGTGTGGTATCAGATAATAGTTTGATGGCACAGTCACTAGGTCGATGTGGTGGAAGTTGTGAGGCTTTAGTTTTGCTGAACACCTCCATCAAGTCAACATACTCAGGGGGTACATGTTGTGCTGTGTTGAGCTCTTGAGTCGTGAAAGTAGTCTTTACCGGTATAAAGGTAATTGGTTTCAGGCACTTGGAGTAGCAGGTGGGATCCCAACGTTTGAACTGTTTCTCACGCCAGGAAATTTGTGGATTGTGGTCCTGCAGCCAGGGTAAACCAAGGATGATTGGGTTGTGTGGAGAGTGAATGATGAAGAGGCGTGTTGTTTCAGTGTGTAGAGCTCCCACTTGTAGACTCAGGTCAGTGGTGGTGTACTGTACATGGCCAGTCCCCAGGGGCTGCCCATCTAGTGCGGCCACTGCCAAAGGAGATTCGCAAAGGGTTAGGTGGTTTCTGATGCGGCGTTCACGTTCCTCTGTGGAAAGATGAGTTCGCCCGATTTGCATGGGTTCAGTGTGGTTTGTGATTTGGCTGAAAGAACATGTAGGTCGGTTAGATCTCCGAGAGCGAATAAGGTTGTCAACGCGAATAGCCAGGTCAATGAATTGATCTAGGGCTCTGTCTTCATCACGACATGCAAGTTCTGACTGCAAGTCAGAGTTTAATCCCTGGCGGAACAGCAGTTTTAATGTATCTTCTACCCACACAGTTTGCGGACCCGATAGTCGGACAGGACAGGACACACAAGGAACAACACAAGCCAGTCAGTCAACGAGAGACAGGGATGGCGACGATCAAGCCCAAATAATCCAAAAGTAGCCTTCTCTAAATGGAAGTATAGACATCACTTTGTCCCACAGCAACATTTTTTTTTTTTAGATGTGTGTACAATGTTTCATGTTTCTGTTAATAATGTATTGTATTAAGTGTCCATTTCATTATAATATTCAGATTTATCATAAATAATTGAACATGCACATGTATTTTAAGTTCCGTTAAAGAGGGGTAGAGGTGGGGTCACATTTGAGCATTTAAAATTTAATTTTACTTGAAAGTAACGCAATAGTGACTTTCTTAAGTAACTAGTTACTTTTAAAATTTGTAACTGAGTAACTAATTTAGTTACTTTTTGGAAGAAGTAACTAGTAACTGTAACTAATTACTTTTTAAAAGTAACTTGCCCAACACTGGGCATGAGTAAACATGACGTCACATGAAGAGCACCAATGAGATTAAAAAGGGTGCCTGAGTTACACATAATTAACTCTTTTGTTTTAAGAAGACACGCAGGCAAGCCTGAGACATGGCAACAAGATGCAGCATCTTGTTCCCCTTCTCAGAGAACTGGGTTGCATATGCAACCTGAAATATTGCCTTTCGAAGAGGAACTTCAAAATCTTGGTGCTTTGGGGAACTCAATACTCACATGCTGAAGAAATGCCTGCCTCACTAAGCTGTGAATATGTATAAACAAAGTAGGCATAGCAGTAAGGGCCTGTTTACACCTGGTATTAAGATGCGTTTTGGTCGATCGGATCACAAGTGAATGACACTATGTAAAAGTGGTCTAAAACTTTTTGAGCTTGTCCACTTTAGACCACTTCCAGAGGTAGTCAAAAAGCATTCGACCGAATTGCTTTCGTAGTGTAGATAGCGTATTACAGAAATATATACACATTAAATCAGGTTCAAAACTAAAACCTGAAATATAAACTAAACTAATATACTTGTTATTCTATTCTATAACTTAATATACTTGTATTTCCATGACACACTAAATCATTCTGTTGTGTTTTCACATAGCACTCACGTCTTTACACTTGAGTGAACAGTCAAACACACTCTCCTAAAATGAACAGGTTTGTTTGCACAGATAAGAGGGAATGATAACATTTAATAAACCTTTTAAATTAGTTTTTTTTTTTTTTTTTTATGGGGGAGGTATTAAAGTCAAATATCTTAATTTCTTATTTTCTGCTGTCTCTGACTGCATGCATTATTTGGTTAAATATTTCTATAACTAAATTGACTGCTGCCTCTGGTAACCAGCTTTGGTCTCTGCTAGTTTCATACCACTTGCAGCACTTGGTCACAGTTTATTTACTGACTGATTAAGTGTTCATTGTCTAACATTATCATCAGCAAGTGGGATAACAGATAAATCAGAGTTTTTGAGGGACTGAGATGAAATTCCCTAAATAGGGTCTAATGTTCATGGTTAGTAATGACTCTTTATTTTATTGTATTTATTTTTTATTAAAAAATTGATGAAGTGATAACAATAATCGTTTCAATACACTTACCAATATATGTGCTCACACTCTGTAGAAAGAAATAAACAATGATTCCTACTGATAACACACATCTGTCAATAAACACATATTCTACTTTTTTCCAGTATGTTTAAACAGAATTTAACTTTAAGATAAGTTCAATTCTGGATATATTATCTATAACCAATCTTTACCCAGTAAAACAAGACAGCTCAGTTATTTAAGTGTGAATAAACTCCAATAACCATCTCAAGTCATATTTTTGTTATAGAGAATAATAGTTTTATTATCTCAGAAATGAAAGTAAAAGATTACAGATTTCAAGTCAGCAAATGCTATTTTTTTGCCCCCTACTTCTAAATCTCTGTTTTGCCTTTTAAGATCAAATGTGATGTAGTACTTAAATATAGAGCTAAAGGCCTGATCTCTCAGAACTTAGACATCTTGGTAAAATCATAAACACTAAAAAACAAAAATACATTATGTGTAACAAAGTCATATAATCAATATACAAATAAATTGTATATATACACTGATTAAATAATACACCAGTTAAAATGGATGCAGCACAGAGAGCTGTATTAGATGCAACAGAACAGTCTTGTTGGCTTTTTTGGCTGATGCCTTATCACAAGAGGCTGTTTTAGCCACAGCAGCTATAGAGGCATAAGTAAAGATAATAACAAAACACACTAACACAAAAAATACACAAGTGAAGGCTAAATCCAGATTCGTATATATCTGCAGTCTGAAAAGAGTATTCATGAACAGAATAAAGGCATTATTGTGTTTGTAGTATCAGTGGTATAGGAAATAATCAACTCAGACAAGCACTGAATCAAACCCATCATACAAATAACACCAATGGCCATGTTAGTTCTTCTGTAACTGGTGATTTCTGCATGTCTGAGAGGGATGCAGATGGCCACATACCTCTCCAGTATCAAAGACAGATTTAGAAAGGCAACCTGATAGTAATCCTACTAACAGCAGATACAAACAACAGTGACTTCATAAAGAGATCAAGCCAAAGCAGTATTGTGAGATAAAAAGGTCACAATTACTTTTCATTTTTTAATTCCGTGGCAGAAACATGATGTATGTGAGTTAAGCGTATTAACAAAAACGGTCTATAGGCCTGCCTTTCAGGGCTACACATTTTTTGTAGTCAAGGAACAATATACAATAGAAATTCAGAAGATGTATTCTGTAATGTCCGCTTTGTGATGCATTATAGATACAAGACGAAACGAGATGGATATACAAACTCACATCAGACTTTACTCAACAGAAGCTTCTAAGCAAAACAGACAAAACAGCCAAACAAACCCATAGCATGGATTTGAAAACAGACCTCAATAATAGAACAAAGATTTCTGCTATGCTGATATACAAGTTCCTGTACATTGGTAAACAACATACACAAATTACATCTCAGCTGTGCATTATAAGAGAATATCATAAATTCTTACATTCAATGAAGTTAAATATATATGATTTTAATTTTTATCAGTATGCATGTGTGAATATATGCAGGGTCTTGATGAAACCCCAACACAGTATGTCCATCTCTTAAACTACTACAAATAATTGTTATTAAAACAAATCATAGGGCCATTTAAAAAGACGAATTGATAAATTTAACTGATACACAAATAGATTGCACAGATTCATTGGAAAGGACAGAGCAGTCATGTCAAACAGTATGGATAAACTCTATTAAGACGCTTGGACAAGAAAAAACAGAGCAAAATATTAATTTAAAAACTGTGCATGAACTGTTACAGACCAGTGAGCAATAATCAACTCTAGTATTTAAGACAATAAAAGGAAAAGCTGTAAAATATTGCCCAAAACACATCATATGAGTTCTGGTTTATAAAGAAATTATCTGACATAATACTAAATGCTTTAGCTGTTGCAGCACAAGTCTGTTTTTATAGATTTCCAGAAGGATTAGAGGCTTAAAGTTTCAAATTGTAACTATTGTAAATTCATTGACAGTGTGATAAAAACAGTTGTAATAAGATTAAATGGACAACAAACATTTTACACCCCATATTTGTGGTTACTGCACTGGCAAACATTGTGACAAGTGTGGTTTAATGTGATTGGCAAATACATGCTTTTCCATAAATCAGTTATTTTTGTGTGGTTGATCTCGAATATCTCATCATCATACTCAAAACTCATAATTTAAACTTTTAGAGAAATATATTTATGTATCTTAATAATGAAAGAATATTATCAACTAAAGCCTTTTACATAACAAATAGTTTTTTTTCCATCAGTTAGTATCTATTTTTCCTCCTCCTATTGCTGTATTACATCTATTTTGCTTTTTGAGACCAAATGTAAAGTAGTATTTAAATAAACAGCTAAAGGCCTGGTCTCTCATGCCATATATAAGAGAACTTAGACATTTGGGGAAAATCATAAACACTACAAAGCAAAAGTACATTACATGTAATGAAGTCATATAGTCAGTATAAACATAAATGACTTCCTGGATAACTTCAACTAAAATGGATGCAGCACAGAGACCCAGCTGTATTAGATGCAACAGAACAGTCTTGTTGGCTTTTTTGGCAGACATTTTATCACAGGAGGCTGTTTTAGCCACAGCAGCTATAGAGGCATACGTAAATATAATAACAAAAGTCACTACGACAAAAAATACACATGTAAAAGCTATTTCAAGTTTCTTATATATCTGCAGTCTGAAGAGAGTAGTTCTTGAGCAGAACAAATTCATCACTGTGTTTGTTGTATCAATGGAATAGAAGATAATAATCTCAGACAAGCACTGAATCAAACCTATCATCCAAATAACACCAATGGCCATGTTAGTTCTTCCGTAGGTGGTGATTTCTGCATGTCTGAGAGGGATGCAGATGGCCACATACCTCTCCAGTGACATCAAAGCCAGATTTAGTACGGCAACCTGATAGAGGGATTGTGCAGCCGCAAGAAGAATGATACAGACATTTTTCAAAATAAAAATCCTGCTTACAGCACACACAAATAACACTACGCTCATAAAGAGATTGAGCGTATCGACCCAAAGCATGTGACCAAACAAAATGTAGCGAGATGTCTCCTGAAAAACAGTCTTTTTCCTCAAGGTGAATATCATGACTCCATTGACATAAAGGAAAATAACACATGTGGTCACACACAATAATGTTTTCACCGGTGCATCTCGATCTACCAGGACTGGACTCTGAGTGAGGTTAGATGTAGAACCATTAAAAGCAGACATATTTATAAAAAATAAAACATGAAGATGTTAACCTCAGATGCTGGTATAGCACATTGACTTATACTGCAATCTACAATGTCCTTGGATTGCATACAAATCTCCAGGCTTGTGTGCTGTTGATGGCACAGAGTGAGAAAGATCAGAGAGTGGCACTTTAAATATTGTTAAATTCATTATTATGTTACGTACGTGTTGAATCCCAGTGGTTGTTTCGTGTATGTGGGGGGCGGGGGGAGGTCTGTGTGTGTTTACTTTGTTTACCTTGTAATCTGGCAAAACCTCCCTAGGAGGTTTGTTGGAAGCTAGTTATTAGCTAACAAAGTTTTAAATATGGATATTTTTCTTACACATGCATTGCTTCGCTTCAGAATGCCTTTATTAAACCAGAGATGTATGGATTACTTTTATGATGGATGGGTGCATTTTTTTGGGCTTCAAAATCTGCGTCTGAATGGGTGCGTCTGAAATTGCAAATGACTCACAAGCTGATGATGACCACTGAGTTTTGCACAGAGAGCGCTTTGACATGGCTTTGAATGTATTTTTGATAAACAAACAAACAAACAAAAACACTCATAGTCTGCTTTCCAGATCATGTGATTAAACCGGGTCCCAAAGTGGATAAATCTGAAAACAACACTCTTGCGTTTTTGTATGTACAGCAAATCCGTATATTTTGTGAAACAATGATGTCATCACCCCACATGTCGACCCTAGTCAGACACCTTGCTTGTCTGTTGTCTAATTAAGACATTTCATATTTTGTACCAGGCTATTTATGGTTGTTTAATAAAGTTCTACCAGAAAGACTCGGGAGGCAAAATAACTTAACAAGTATGCATTTACTAACAGCCCAGCAAGCAAGAATTATGATATACAGTTCTTTGGCGTAGGCCCCGTCCGTATCGCAATCCGAGGGTACGGAATCTGCATTTCCTGCCTGAAGACGAAGGCAGGGGCGCAGCAGACCCCCTGGGAGGTACCCCCCTGAGGTTTCAGCTTTGAAACACAAAGACAACACAGAATAAAGATAGAATTAATTAAATTGAGGCCTTGTCCACACGGAGACGCGTTTAGCTGTATACGTAATTTTTACTACAAGTATTAGAACACGATTGGATAGATGAGAAGGTAATAAGTGACGTAACAATTGAGTCTTCCCAGCAGAACTTATGCTAAAGCTTTCATTTCCTGGTAAAAAAAAAAAGAAGAAGAAGAAAAAGCTACTGAGGCAATTATTATTGTATACAGCGCACAAGGTTTAAGCCCATGCTCCAAGTCTTCTTCTCTGTTTTTATTGTATCTCTGTGGCAGAATATCAGCGCCACATTCTGGTCTAGAATGTATACTACATTAGCCTTGGAAAACCTAGACAACTTCCGGCAAATTTACATTTGCTCTGAAAGTTAATCTGGCAAAGAGCTCATTCAAACCCATTTCCAATCCGTCGAAATCGCAGCACCAATCAGAAACGTTGGGGCGGGCTTTACACGATGACGACAGTGCTGGGATTTTGAAGCAGATTTTGTAGCCTTGCCTACATTACAAAGATGGATGCCACCGTCGAACATCACTCGTTCGAATCAGCTATCGCGTCTGTTTTAAGCGATTTGAACATTTCCTTTTTGTTAAAAACCGAGCAAAGAACAACACTCGGAGATGTTTCTCCGCCACATACGTCATCTCCTTCATCGCTCTGATTGGTTTTAGGTCTATCCGCGACGTCCGGTGGTGACGCCCCTCTGGAAATGATTTGTTTATGACGCTTTGCCAGACCCTAACTCAGTTACAACTGAGAATTGTCTGGTTTTAACCAGGCTAATACTACATCGTTTTGAGTCAGTTTCAGTGGTTTCGTGTGTGCACAGATATTTCTTGAGACGACACCGTATTTACGAAATTTATATTAGAACGAGGGAAAAAAAATATTGGATAGGGAAAGCTCTGGCTTCCTGTGGTTGTGGCCTGAGGGTATAAATACATAAGATAATAAGAACTGAACAAGAAACAGGTGGCGGACATAGTAACCAAGGGAACAAATGAGAACATAATTAGAAACCATAACCAAACCAAGAAAACAGGAACTAAACAGGAAAATGTACAACTAGGAAAAACGTAACAAATTAGACTTTAAACTAAGAGTCTCCAAATACAACGAACCAAAACCGTGACATCATGTTAAGTATTTTTCATGTTTAAAGGTGCTCTAAGCGATGTTGGGTGACGTCACTTCTTGTTGACGTTTAAAGTATTGTCAAACAAAACTAGGGTTGGGTATCGGTTGGGTTTTATCCGATACCAGTACCTACTCGGTATTTTTTAAACGGTTCCGGTGCTTAAACGGTTCTTGAAACGGTACTTAAGAAAACGAAACCGCACACACTTTGTCAAAAAATAATACCCTTTTATTTACAGGGCCAAACTGGAATGTAATAATACTGGAGATTAGGCCTAATAGAGATTACTACCAGGGTAATCTAATCTCGACATGGCTCCAGGTTCCCATGTTTTGTCAGCTTGAACCAGTCATGTAAGTTATTGTTGTACTAATTACGGCAGCGCTTAGCTTGGCGAGTTTGGTATTTCGTTCCCACTGCGTCTTAGCTACGCAGCGTTGAGTGAACCTATGAAAGATAACGTCTCTGGTTACTCGTGTAACCTATGTTCTCTGAATAGGGAACGAGACGCTGCGTTCACTGCCAAGCTCCTCGCGCTGCCGACAAGCTTCCTTTTTCGACAGAGAAATCTGAGGAGCAGATGATGCGCGCGCTAATATAATATGACGACTTAAGAGCGTTGAGGCGGCGCCCGCGCCATCAGCCAATCAGCCAGAGCGAGAGACCTTGCGTGTGTGCGCCTCATGACACAGAGAGTCAGGCACCGAAATCGGGCACCGACATTTTCGTTCTTATTCGGTCTGGTTACTACCGTTTACGTCGGAACCGGTTCCCTATTGGCACCGCGTTTCAGTACCCAACCCTAAACGGAGGCTAGCTAGACCCTCCCTCCTCCTCATCCGCTCACTAACCCCCCAAATCCTTCTTGTCGGCTGGAACAGTTTGTAATGTTTCGTGGGGCGGGTTGCTTCAGTTTGTTTTTGTTGCCGTTTGTGGAGCCTGGGGTTTCTGCAGAGACCGCGCTTTTTTACAGTGTCTTCAGGGAACAGGCAGCCAGCGGATAGTGAAGACGTTTGCTGTATGTGACAAAAAATGTTTTGGCCTAAAAAACGTGTGACATCGCTTAGAGCACCTTTAAGCAAAACTCACATGAGCACAGTTAAAGTCAGCATGAAACCGAAATTTTTATTGTCTTTTCTTCATTATAGTAGGGATGTGCCTGAAGGCGAATAATATGTTCGGAAATTACATTCTACGGAGCCCCTAAATGGACAGGGTGATGGAAAAACTATGAGATGGGAGGAAAAAATATATTTGCTTTTCCATTCTCTTGCAATTATAAATTTGGGTAATTATATTGTATGTAATTTGCGGGCATCAGGAAGCCGCTATCAATATGCGTATGCAGGGTTTGAATTCACTTTTGAATACATGCTCGCTTTTTACTTTCACTTTCCAATTCGCGATCACGTATAGGCCTACTCTGTGAATAGGGAGCTGCAGTACTGACTCAAAAAATCAAGTAATGACTCACAAGCAGATGATGACCACTGTCCAGTTTTGCGCAGAGAGTGCTTTGACATGGCTTTGGATGTATTTTTGATAAACAAACAAACAAACAAACAAAAACACTCACAGTGTTGTCTGCTTTCCAGATCATGTGCACGCATACACATGCAACAGTTTACATAATTATTTTCTGATCAAATGAGATACATATGTTATATGTATCTACATAATCTACATAATCATGTTAGAAACAAAGAAATGCTTGATTAAGCAGTCTACTAATTTAAACTGAATTTTATTTTTTCTCATTGTTTCATTTTCAAGTACATTTTGATGTCACACGTTCCATAAAACAGTATATGACTAAAGAAAATAAACCTTTATGGTAACTGTAATTATGTTTATGTCATATGGCTGGAAAGAGTGCAAAACATGGACAAATAAAACAACCCTTACAAAACACCTTCTCATATCTGTGGTTACTGCACTGCCAAAAATTGTTAAATACATGGTTGCATGTTTTGCCAAAGGTCAGCTATTTGTGTGAGGTTCTTCTCCAAAATCTCATTGAATAAAGTCACAAGTTCATATTTTGCAATTTAAGAGAAATTTCCTTTTGTATTTTAATAATGAAATAACATTATCTATTAAAGCCTTGTATATAATATTTCAATAGGTTTTTACCATAACTTTTCAGCCTTCTCCTGCTAAATGTATCTCTGTATTACAACTGTTTTTCCTTTTGAGACCAAATGTAAAGTAGTATTTAAATAAATATCTAA
Organism: Gila orcuttii; assembly: GCA_026230005.1. NCBI lineage: Eukaryota > Metazoa > Chordata > Actinopteri > Cypriniformes > Leuciscidae > Gila > Gila orcuttii. The sequence goes on from JAPDVR010000014.1 coordinate 32,074,795, forward strand.
AGGCCTGGTCTCTCATGCCATATATTAGAGGACTTAGACATCTTGGAAAAATCATAAACACTACAAAGCAAAAATACATCACATTCATTGAAGTCATATAGTCAGTATAAACATAAATGACTTCTTGGATAACTCCAATTAAAATGGATGCAGCACAGAGACCCAGCTGTATTAGATGCAACAGAACAGTCTTGTTGGCTTTTTTGGCAGACATTTTATCACAGGAGGCTGTTTTAGCCACAGCAGCTATAGAGGCATACGTAAATATAATAACAAAAGTCACTAAGACAAAAAATATACATGTAAAACCTATATCAAGTTTCTTATATATCTGCAGTCTGAAGAGAGTAGTTCTTGAGCAGAACAAATTCATTGCTATGTTTGTATCATTGGAATAAAAGATAATAATCTCAGACAGGGATTGAATCCAGCTTAACATCCAAATAACACCAATGGCCATGTTAGTTCTTCCGTAGGTGGTGATTTCTGCATGTCTGAGAGGGATGCAGATGGCCACATACCTCTCCAGTGACATCAAAGCCAAATTTAATGTAGAGACCTGATAGAGAGCTGTTGCAGCAACGAGAAGGATGAGGCAGGCAATTTTCATAACAAAAAGCCTACAAACAGCACACACAAACAACACTACACTCATTAGAAGATTCAGCGTATCCACCCAAAGCATGTGACCAAACAAAATGTAGCGAGATGTCTCCTGAAAAACAGTCTTTTTCCTCAAAGTGAAGATCATGACTCCATTGACATAAAGGAAAATAACACAGGAGGACACAGACAAAAATGATTTCAAATCTCGATCCACCAGTGATATAGTCTGAGTGATGTTAGATTTAGAATCATTCAAATTAGACATATTCAGGGGCATTAAAAAGACCAAAAATGCTGTTATAAAACACTGAATAATACTGTGATAAAGTCTTTGTAACTGCAAATCTCCAGGCTTGTGTCACCTATGTTGTTGAAGGCACAGAGAATGATCAGAGAGTATCACAGTTTAAATATCAATGTAAAGCATCTGTCATGAACTACGTATGGAATCCCAGTGGCTGGTTTGTGTGTCAAAATGACAGTGAAAAACAACAACAACAGTAACACTTGGTGTGTATTTCAACAATAAGTGCCTGACTAACAGCATCAAGTACAGCAAATCCCAGTGGTTTGTGTTTCCTTGTGTGTTTGTGTGGAAATATGTCTTTAATTCTTGAAGCTATAAGACAGTCATTTACCTCAGACTCTACTAACTCTTTTTAAAAACACTGTTAGGCAAAAGATTTCTCTGATCTCACAGTTGGGAAAAGCTGATTGTGTGGACAGATGGTCAGTTAATGAAATGAATATATTTAATATCTCCTTCAATTTATTAATGGAGTTTAAAGAGTTTTAATGGAGTGTTTAAATCATTATTCGTTATTACACAGCTCTCTGGGATACTTGGTCAATCATGGGATTCAGCGATTAGATATTGTCCATGTGAAGTTGTCTAAGTTTATAGTGGTGAATGGCAGATCAGGGGTGCGTTTCCCAAAACATTGTTAGCCAACTATGGTCGCAAGTTCCATTGTTATTATCAGCATAGTTCAACGAGTCGGTGTTTCCCGAAACCATAATACCAATGAATATTCGCAAACAGCATCGCAAAGTTGTGTGGTTAACAACAGCTCTCGACCTGTGGTTAGAAGCATTAGTTTCTTGTTTGTATTAAATGTGAGTAAAGTAAATGTATTAGGCTACATTAAATACTTATCATGAGCAAATTATAAGCAAGCTGACATTCAGTACAATCTATCTCTTTCGTTTCTAATATATACAAATTTCATTTACATCTTTAAGTTTGTCAGTAGATTAAAAGCACCGTTTTTAAAGAGTGTGCATGTGTGTACATGCTCTACGTAAGAACGAGCCATTGAATCTGGCGGAGTGTGTAAAAGTGCAAATAGCCCGCCTTGTTTGCAGAGGCTATTTACACTAACTCCGCCCACTGATGTCTAGCCAGAGAAAATTACTGAAGATGCTAAATTGTCGACAGTATTGATAATGTTGGTGTAAGGCGCTGGGCCGGAAGTTTTGATGCAAATCGACCTAAGTTCGAATCCGCCTTTTGCCGAACTCGCTCTACTCCCTTTTCCCACCACATATCAGATTGGAAAGGCATTTATTTTCAATAAAAACGAAGAAAATATTAAAAAAATATATGGAAAAAAAGTGTCTAACGTGTGTTTAATAATAAAGTTTTTTTCAGTTAGGGTTAGGTGTAGGGAGGGCTTTATTGTCCCAATAAGGCGGCATCCATTTAATATCCTCCAATACTATTTACACTTATAGCAAAGGAAATGGGCCTACGACTATTATTAGCCTACATTGTTAATATTGCTAATTTTACTTAACAGCATATCGCTAAGAAAATGCTGCTGTTTTTAAATGCTGCTGTTTGTAAATAGAATCTAATGCTATTAAAACTTAGTGTAAATATAATACGTTGCTATTAAAACTTAGTGTAAATAGCAGAAATCGCTTTGTACTTAAACAGCATCTATTACTAAGAAAATATGCTATTTTCACTTAGTGCAAATAGTCGCTGTACGGTAATTTCAGCATGGCGTGAACGCATCTTCATTTACCATCTAGTGAAAATAACTGCAAAGGACTACTGTAGGCTATTAATATTATGTAAAATTGTTGCAGTGCTAGTTTTGTTGCTTGGTGTCACGGGTGGTGTATGGCAGGAAGCACGAGGAGACGAGGGATTCCAATAAACAATAAACTTTACTATAAATCAAAACAATAACTAGGTACAGGCAGACAGATGGGTAGCGGATACAAACACCAGGTAACATTGACGAGAACAGACCAAGACTGACTGAACAGAGGGAACTAAATACAAGTACAAATGAACACTAACGAGGTGAAGACAGGTGATACAGATCATGAGGACGCTAAACAGGAGAATGATTAAGGGAGTGAGTTCAGGTGAGGAGAACAGGAGGATTCTGGGGAGTGTAGTTCGGACGCAGACAGGCAGGTGACGACAAGGACTGTGACACTTGGCCGAATATTTTGTATATTTTTTTTATTCATAGTGTATATACAGTTAAAAGACAATACAGGTAAAATAATATAATTTTGTGCTACTTCTTTACTTTCATATAAAAAAAATCTCTAATTAATATCCTACTATTATAATTAGTAGTAGTAGTAGAAGTAGAAGCAAAGTGTGGATCCCCACCTGTGAGAAAGAAAAAAAAATAATGTCTCTTATTTATTTATTTTATTATGTGCATTAAAATAGGATATGCACTTACTGTGTTTATCTGAACCCTCATAATCACATCATGTCAATCTTGAGGGTTACATCAGAATCTACTTGCACACAGTCCCTTGAGTTTCCATTATTAATCACATTAAATATTTAGTATATGTCTGTGTGTTTGTACAAAGAGGTCTCTGGGGTATGAAATGTGGTGTTGATGTCTACCTGAGGTGGTTACTTTGGGCCACAGGGAAAAGAAAACCTTATGTTTGGCACATGCTGTCCATAGATGTGTGCCCTTATTATCGAGTGTGCTATGTAAACATTAAAGTATAAAATAAACACAAAATCTCCAGGGGATATTCTAAGAAGTTGTCATGTAGTGACAGGCATGCTGATGAAACTTACTCTCCATTTGTCTAAGAATATAAAAATGTAAAGAGACAATTATAAAGTTTCCATAAACATGATCTATCATGGTTAAAAGACTCAAATCATTCAGTCTTTAAGATAAAAAAACTATTATACTAAAATAAATAAACAAAGAACATAGCATATGAATATAGCTACATGCATATATAACGCATTACTTCTTAAGTATACAGAAGTTTAGGCCTATTTTAATTTAGACAAATACACAGTTATGATGTAGCAAATCATGCAAAACAAGCATTGGTTGTTACTGAATAGAACTTCATATAGGCTATATTTTATGTATCCTATTTCACACACCATTAAATAATATTTCACACATTTTTTGATTAGTTGTGTAAAAATTGAAAGCCATTTTCAGACAATTAATAACATGGTTTATGCTTTAAAAAATGATGTATTATTTGACTATTTGTTTATCATAATAACAGTCGAAAAGTAAAGGCAATTTGAAAAGTAGCAGAAGCAACCGATGGAGTGGAGTCATGGTAAAAATTAAATAGGCTACTGTTTTAATGTGACATAAGCAACAAAAACCCAATACACCGGCTATAGAGGATAAATAGCCTCTAATGAAATATTTTTTTGTTAAGGGAAGGAGTGATGTTTCAGTTTTTGAAAGATAAGCGTATACTAGTTGGGTACATACGATCTATTAGGACATACTGGTGTTGTTGAATGAGAATAACACATCTGTCATTGAAGTGCAACGGTAACAATATTACAGTCTCTCCTCCTCTTTGCTTGCAATGTAACGAAAGCTCATGCATGCCGCAAGATGGCAGTAACTAACCTTGTCAAATCAAAACACAGAACACGAGGAAGTGGGTTGCTAAGGAAATCAAATCAAGCCTGAAGGCGCTGTAAACAGTGAAGAAACGCTTACTGGATAAATATTAATGCTCGTTTTACAATCTTACCAGCTTTGCTGATCAATGCATGATTGGGTTGATTGTGTAAATCGTGGTACGCCTGCTAATTATAACTATTCTGCTCTGTTTATGGCGTTGTGAAACCGGAAAAGGAGCGTAGATAACGTTAGTCAGGTCGCTAGTTAGCTAACGTTAGCTGTTCATCTAGTTTTAATTTACCCTAGTAGTAAGATGGATAGATATCTGTAGCTGCAAGACTTAACCAAAAAACGAAAACTTGTTATGTAAACATATTTTGGTGCACCTAAACAACCTGCAACGGTCTAAAAGTGTATTTATAGCCGAGATTATTATTGTTTATGAAGCAAAGTTTATCAATGCAAACAACAACATCGATACACTATAAAATAAGCACAAATATGTAAACAGAAATAGTGAATATATGTTGGAGCAAAAAAGCTTTTTTAAAAAAACAATTAAACAGAAAATATATGAATCTATTAACAAATATAATAATGGAATATGCTAATGCAGTGTATGAAGTTGGTTATATGACCATTTGAACATATGCATGTGATAACCAACATACTGCATGTAATTTCAGGACTCTTATGGCAGAATTGCATATAATTGGGCAGATCATTGGGGCCACGGGTTTCCCACAGAACAGCCTCTTCTGCAAATGGGGTGTACACACAGGTGTCTTTTTTGTTTTATTGTTTACTATTTTATACTGTGTTAAAAACTGAAGTTTACTCTAGCTGTACCAAAAAACACTGATCTATAGACAATTATTGTGTTTTCCTTACATTTTTTTAAAGGTGTAAAGATTGTTTTAATGCTTATTTGATGTTCCAAACTTTCTATAAAATATAAACTACAAAAACTTTTCACTTTGTGCCATTCAGGAGGAGCATGGAGGCTTCTTGCTGGTCTGAAGGAAGGTCAAACTCAAGTGGACATGCCTCAAACAGGGGACATGGCATACTGGAGCCATCCCATTGATTTGCACTACACTACTAAGGGCCTACAAGGTATTTGTATTAGAGGTCGACCTATAGTAGATAGAAGATTTTACCGATACCAATATCTAGGTTGGACTGCACTGGCCGATAACCGAATAATCAACTGATAGTTTTTAAAGTGGATTTACTGAATGAAAACTAAAATAGTGCTAAACTTTATTACCAAAAAACAAACAATACTGAACCATGAAAATGTATCATACTTTTTAAATGGAATAAAATTATACATATTAATTATACAGATGCATGAATGTTTAACAGACTTGTATTACTAATGTATTACTAAAAGTTGAAATTAACACTCTAACAAAGGCCATAGGATTGAAATTACACACATGTATGTCTACTCTCACACTTTATTTGCTTCTATTTTAGAACACTTGGTGATTATCTAATCAAAATTACAAAATATGGAGGTCGCACACCAGATGAGAAGTGTAGCGGCCTGCACAACTCACCAATATCGCACTCCGGATACGTCTCGTTCAATTCAAGCTGCGGTCCAAAACAGTTAAATCACCAAACATGCAAAAGTTCACTTCAAGAATGAACAAAGTGGCATAGATGAGTTTGAAGTTCAGCGTTTCTGATTTGTTTATGTTTCTGCATGAACATATCAATTTGCTTTTTCACGTCACTAGCATTAAACATGCAAATTCGCTGGCTAACGAATGCATAAAAGTGACCAGCTGGACATAAACGAAGGCAAATAGATGGTAACTATCATGACATCAAATATTTGGGTCGTCGTATGTTTTTGTCACATTATTTTACCTGCTTGATGTACTACTAATGTTAGCGTCCTCTGAAACCTCAACGGCAAACATACTGCTGTTCTCCACTAATGCAGCATCTAGTCAACAAATGAATAACTTTATAATGATATGAAAGCATGTGGTGTAGTTTACCGTGTACACCGTTTCATTGTCAATGTTTTAAATCCGCATCTGAAGTGTCCTGCTAACGTCTGTCTCACGTGTCAAAACAAACAGCACGAGGCGTCAGTTATTCCACCTCTAGAGGCCGCTCTCATACTGTATAATGGCAGCGCACCCTTCTCAGCCACTCCAACAATGGACGCAATTCAGAAAGACTATCGGATTTTTGCCAATAACTGATTGTTCCAGCAATCGGCTATCGGTGCCGATTAATCGACCTTTAATTTGTATTATGCTTTAGTACCACTTAAACATGATTTAATATATAGGATGTGTTTTCTACATCTAGGATGGCCAAAGCTTCACCTCCAAGTGTGGCATCAGGACTCTTTTGGGCGATGCCAGCTGTATGGTTATGGTTATATCCACGTACCATCAAGCCCAGGACAGCATCGCCTGCAATGCGCTACATGGCGACCGCTGGGATCCTGGCAGGATCAACTTGCCGAGATGTTTGTCGGAGGAGGACCACAACTGCGCTCGCCAGATCTCATTTACAGTGGCGCAGACCGATACAGACTCCACACGGTTGGCATGGGCACAGTTGAACTAGAGCTGTGCGTTATTCTACGCCACTTTGACAGATACGGTGTGGAGAGCTGAGAATGGACTGTGAACTGACACACATTTCAGATCAGAGATATGAGGAGTGAAAAGAAGGTAAAATATTTTGTTATATTGGACAGGAGTTTTTAACATAATGTAATGTGTGAATGTAAAGGTGAATAGTTAAGTATAATACAATGAGTTGAGTGAAATGGCAAGGATGGATTTACGTCTATAGATTGATAATGTGTTTTTGTGCTTTTTGGATCTCAAACAATACTTTTTTTTATTTAATTTTTCTACATTTTTTGTACATTTTGTATGTTTTATAGAATTGTATTTTGTTTTGATGCAATTAAATTTGGCAGTTTTCAAAGGTGAATCATATCTGAATCAAACATTTTTAAATCGTTCATCATCAATGCTTGATGGGAAAGACATTTCAAAGAAAAAAACTTACATTCAGTTGTATGAGCACATAGTTCTAGTAGTTTGTTTGTTTTTTATCTTTATGTAACAGGCTTTTTTTGTAGCAGGCTGTGTTTTGTAGATAGTGAGATACAACTCACATTTTGCTCATTTCCTGTGTGGAGTTTCTAACTGTTTTAGTGAGACTAAAAAAGACAAAAGAGCAAGTTAGATCACAGCTCATTTTATTCCTCAATATTGAGGAAGTTTAAAACTTTACAACTCAAGGTTTTCAAAAAACACAACTTTGTTCTCTGAATGGGCATGGAAACAATTAATAAAAAAACGGTTGACACCATCCTGTTTCAGAAATGGAAACATTGGCTGTTAGAAGTATTTTAATGCACTGTTTCATGTCCTGCTTATACTGAAGATCATCAGTTCCTCTCTAAAATCTGTTTCTTTATTTAGACAAAAAGAGAGCTGGGGGAGGGTTGTTCTTTTTACATTGAGGAGTGTGCAGTTGTCATCATTTGGTGGCTCTGCTAATTCGCTGTTAAATCTGTCTGCTTTCTTCGAAGAGTTCTAAAGTTTGAGAGTAGGATACCCTCTGTGGGAATTGCGTCTGCATTCTGTAAACACAAGCTGTGGAAGATATTTCAACAGATAAACTGCTGTGCTAGCATACCTTCTGTGTTGTGCGATTTAACTGTTCCCTTAACATACCCAGCTGACCTATTTAAAAGTGCACTCATTTGTCCTTACTCATTAAAAATGATTTGCCTACAAATAAATAAAGGATACTTTTGAAAAATGTATTTAAAATCATGTATACTCACACATGAGATAGGCTATCGGTTGCCTAAAGGTCACGATAACTGCCATCAAAGTTTAGCACAACACTGGAGTTTCCACATGAAAGAAGGTAGAGCCCCAGAGCACAGCTACCTTTTACGTAATTGTCATGGACCAATCGCAGGTCAGCGTGAAGTTTTTCAGAACGTTTGCACTGGCGAGCACCTTTGTTTGGCCAAATTGTCTAAAAAAAATGACATCATACCCATCTGTTCTTCGATTTTGCAATGGAGAGGGACGCCATGTGGGCCACCATTTTGAGATCACCTGACCAAGTAAACTTTACTCACTTTATCCTAATTACCCCCATTAGTATTTAACACTTTTGCTCATGTAATAAATGGCTGACTGTGATTTGCTTTTTTGTGTGATGTCCAACCAAACTATTATATCCTGTTCTCACAAATGTGAATAAAAAAATTAATAATCACTCTAATTCTATGAAATATGAAAGTTCACACTACAACTATAACAATAATGACACAGAGGAACAATATCGCTGGAATGGATTCACTTTCAGAATCATTTTTTTCCCAGCTGTTGAATGATAAAAACAGTGACCGGCTATCAGAATCCCCCCCGATTTTTAGGAACTTCAGCATTTAGTGCGGCAGACACTATATCTTTATAGTTTTCGTTCTTATCGTTGTAGAATAGGGAAGTCCACATCACAGCTATATCGATAATGACATAGAGGCATGATATCATTGGAATCACTTTCAGACTTTTAAAAGCCTGAGCATATGAATTGGCAGACCTCATAACTGCACTGCACACTTAATGAATATAAAGTTATCGTGCCTTGGTGCAGATGCTTATAGTTATTGTTATAGGTATTTTATAGTTCTCGTTCTTGGTGTGAACAGGCCTAAGAAGGCTTTAATGTAGTACAAGTAGGTTGTTAAGGATCTTTCCTGAATTCTTGTTTAATTAAGGAAAGAATTCATAACATCTTGTTTCATTCTAAATGTTTAATTCTTTGTTGAGTGGATAGCAATAACCAGCTGACTCCAGGCATGTGAATGCCATCATGAGTTGAACTAAACACTTTGCCTCACATATTGTCCACATTGCGGGGTAACTCTTCAGGGGAAACTACTGTGCTGAAAAGGAAGTGTTGTGTCATTTGGTTAAACTGTGCTGCTTCCTTTTCCTCTTTTGTCATTCCTTGAGTTGAGAGCAAACTGTTCAGAGCAAGAGGATGGCACGCGAAAATAACTGATATTACTTTGAAGCTCAAATACGTGCATTTGTTTTTTTTCTGTTGAGCGGGACACAAGAAACCGTTGAGATTATCGAGTGGAAACTATGTACTGTAAATTAAGCATGGTGGCTTGTGAGGAGATATATTGCGTACGTTCATTGGACCTCTGACTTCGTTGGTGAGTTTTGTTTGTTTTTTCCAGATCCATTGTGTGTTGTGCCAGCATCCACATCTCAGTAATGTTTGGTTTCTGATTCAGGCCGTTGGGTTTGAAATGAAGACAACACCAGCTTATGCTGTAGCAATGCTAAATTGACGACAGAATTATATCCAGAAGTGCTCGAGACCCTTTAACCATCCTGTAACCATTCATTGCCACACTCAAAGACTGAAGATAAATTCCAACAACGCTGACCATGAGAGCGGAGAGCTTATTTCTAGTATTGCAATGCCTGTTGGGATTTGTGCACTATAGCAAAGCATTGTCAACATGCAATCCTTTAGACCTGGAACTGATAAAGAGAAAGCGCATTGAAGCCATTAGAGGACAGATACTCAGCAAGCTACGGCTGCCTAAGGAACCAGAAGTTGATGAGGAAAAGGAGTTAGAAAACATCCCAGCAGAACTGATCTCAGTGTATAACAGCACTGTAGAGCTAAACCAGGAGCAGTCGGCAGATCCTGTACACCAGCCTATAGACGATCCTAATGAGGAGGGATACTATGCTAAAGAGGTTCACAAGTTCACAATGAAAACGAGTGAGTGGGTCTGTCCTTTCTCTATTGTCTAGCCTGTTGATTATTGAATGATTATTACATTGCCTTTCTTAGTGTTAGAGCCTAAGATGTTATGTGCCGGCCAATTTCCTCAGAGAGCTGAGGGTGTGTGCAAATTATCTGACCACAAACAGGAAGGAAGGCTGCTAAGAAAATGCTTATGAAGTGACTCATATCTTGGATTTAATGTTTCATGGTAAACTACAGTATCACTCAGATCCAATTATCCCTTGATCTATTATTGTCTCTTAAATCCATATTTGGACTATTATATGACAACACTGGTTTGGGGATGTTTTAGTGTTGGTTGCAAAGACAATGATAACAGTCACTCGGTTTGAGGTTTCCCATGCTTTTCACAAAAATATATATTTGTTTATTTGTGGTCAGTGATATATTTTTTTATTTTTAGATTAAAAAAAAAGTAGGCTATCACTCAGCTCCAAAATCCCTTGATTTATTATTCTATATATTGTATTTGCATGAATTTATTCAGGTGATTATGATTAATTTCAGTCATCATTGAAGCATTACCTTTTGATTGCATTTTGTAAACTGATTACTTTTATAAAGTACCAACATATCAGTTGTACAGGTTGGCTATTTTATTGGTACATATGGAGCCCTGTTGTCTTTCTCATAAAACACATCATTTGTTCTCTACTTTTCTTTTGGCCCTCCATTCATACAATGTCTTGTAAAATATAAAACATACATGCTTATTTCTAGACATATTTCCAATCAGTTTTGCTGTCTGTCTTATCACCAGTGAAGGATAACCCAGAAATGTTGATATGGTTCAACATCACAGATATAAAGCACAAATTGGGTTCGAACCCCATGCTCTCCCAGGTGGAGCTCCGTTTGCGTATCAAGGAGCCTCACATACTAACTTCAGAGCAGAGATTGGAGCTGTACCAGGACACTATGGAAAAGGCTCGCTACCTGAATTCACGCTTCATTTCCAATGAAATGGCTGGCAAGTGGGTGTCGTTTGATGTGACGTCGACCTTAAAGGACTGGCTGCAGAACACGGGTGAGAATCAGTGATCCCTTCCACAAGCTACAGTACACTTTGCTGTATTTTAGAGCTATAAATCCCATATGTTTGGCAGAAACTATGATCTAACATGAAAAGTAGCTCATTTAGCAAAACACATCAAAAGACCCTCTCGACTGTATCAATCTTGGCAGTCAAAAAAAAAAAAATCCCCCACTAAAATAGTCTAAAAACGTAAAAAAAAAAAAAAAAAACCTTTTTAATTTACTAAATTTAATAACTTTAAGAATTAAGGTGTCCCACATTCTGATAACTAGATAACTAAAATAAAAAAAACAACTAAAATAAAAACAAATTAAAGCTAAATAGAAACATAATATATAAAACTAAAATTAATGAAAATGACAAAAGCCCATAACAAAATTACTGAAACTTAAACTAAAAATAAACGAAAAAAATAAAATTAGAACTGAGCATAAAAATAAAAGCTAATTCAAAATATTAATATATCTTCGATTAATACATAAATAACCTGAAATTAACACTGCTACAAACCAAAATTTGCAAACCTGTCACATTTTAAACCTGTTATCCTTTCTGGTATAGTTCTTTTTGCAGTTACATTTTAATTTGATAGATTTTTAAGTTTGATGTTGACAATGTTTCTATTTATATTACTGAAAACACGGACACTGTGGTTTGTAAAGAAGTGTTTATTACATTAAATGAAATGTATGCGAAACAAATTAAACGTTTTCTCTAAAATGTGATTCATAGAGGCGGAGCAAGGATTTCAGTTGAAGGTGGCCTGTAATTGTAAAAATGAGGATTTTCAATTCAAAATAGCAGGTTTGTGAGTTAAAATTCAAATCCTGTATGTCTTGAGGTTGAAAGGACAAGCTAATATTGCTATTTGTGTATGCAGGTTTATCTTTTTCATCAAGAGGTGACAAAGCCACCTTAGCAGAACAAGAGCCAAAGCCCCACATTTTGGTAATGTCTCTTCCTGCTGACGGCCACAGCCCATCAAAATCTCGCCGAAAACGGCAAACTGATGCAGTTTGTGCCGAGTGAGCCTTTTATGATTCAGCATGAAAGAAAACTGACTATCCTTTTATATATAATGTTTATGTATTATATCAAAAGCCTCACAGTATGTCACCTTCATGCTTAATGCAGAAAGTCTGAGGGCTGCTGTGTGAGGAGCCTGTACATTGACTTCCGCAAAGACCTGGGCTGGAAGTGGATACATGAACCTTCTGGTTACAATGCCAACTATTGCACTGGCTCTTGCTCTTACGTCTGGACTTCCGAAAACAAATACTCACAGGTACCAATCAGGACTTACAGATGTTTAATACCTGGACCGTTTAGAAATGGTGTGTCTGATATGGTGCGATTTTGTTTGCCTACAGGTTCTTGCACTGTATAGGCATCATAATCCTGGTGCATCTGCTCAACCCTGCTGCGTTCCTCAGGTTCTAGAGCCACTGACCATCCTTTACTATGTGGGGCGACTACATAAGGTCAGAATTGATTTTTATCACTTTCATTATCAGTGCTCAACAGAAACTTAATCTAATTAATGCTTAATGTAACTTTTCTCAGGTAGAACAGCTGTCAAATATGATTGTGAAGACCTGCAAGTGTTGCTGAAAGTGTCGCTTCCGTTTGGTCCTGATTTTCCGAGGGCAACTATTTTATTCCTGTTCTTTTTTTTTTTTTTTTAACTTGTCCTTTTTGTTTTACTTGTCTCCACTGTATCAGTAGTATTGCTTGTTTTGTACTGTACATTTATGTGTTGAATAACATTCTACATGCTGTACATGTTGTCATAGAAGTGGACATATTCGTTGTTTGATATAAAGATGCCCAAAATGTTTAATATTATTTAGCAGATAAATCATATTATGATATACATTTTCACCACAGTTCAGGTGTAGGTTTTAAATTGTTTTATTAAACATTAAAACACCTGTCTCTTTTTTTCAGAAACATCTGAATAAAATTTTCCAAATGAAAACTGTTGGACATGTGTTTACTGTACGGACTGAATAAAGTGGAAAATGATATTTCTCTCAGCTCTGTTTTCATACGATTCTGTACTTCCAGGTCAACAATAAGGATTGCTTTAACTCATTGTTCTGATGCCTGGACTCAATCTATGCTTAGTTATGTTGGTGGCAGCGAAAAAAACATCTTTTTATTTTTATAGAATTATTTTTTCATTATTTTTATTTTGTAATTAAAACATTGCTTTAATATCATTAGCTCCAAAACGAAGCAATGTTGCTAAAATGTAGTACAATTACGTTTTTTAGAGCCAGAGCTGTTGGTGTAACTTTATTGCTGTATAATTGTGATCACCCTTCAATTTTTTTAAAGTATGTTGAGCTGTTTTTCCCCGTCTCCACATTTGTTACAGGTGTTCAGGAAAGGCAATTTCCTGCCAGCTATTTTGTTGTGGCTTCAGAGCTGGCAAGGCTTTTGTTGTTGGATTTTATAAAGGAAGTGAATTAAAAGTGGTATGTACACAGCATTTTATTGAATGATCTTACTAAAAATATAATAGAATAATAGTTAGTTAACTACAATTAATTATCTTGTTTGTTAGGTGAGAAAATAATAAACTGTACAGTAGTGGCCAAAAGTGATGTACGGAGGGAATTTGTGTTTTAATGACCATGCAAGTTTGATTAAATCATTAAAATATGCAAAAAATGTTTTATATTGTTTTTAAATATAAGAGCAGAACCAAACACTAAACTTGGTTAAGTTTTTTTTTTTTTTTTTCTGACAAAATTATTTATTATATATATATAATTCTTTTTTTTATTTACACATTTAGTTGTTACTGTAATCAGGAGCATGTTTGTGAGCTCTTGAGGCCAAGGAGCCCCATGGATAGATCATGGATAAATATAAATTATCCATGATCTATCCATGGGGCTCCTTGGCCTCAAAAACAGAATTAATAAAAGAAAAAATGACTTCAAACATGGAAACAGCATACTTTAATTCAAATTAATATAAATATTCAACCATGTGAATACAACAGAAGAGAGGCAATGAATGAGTCGAGTGTGAGGATTCTTTAGATTTGTGTCCTATGCTGCCATCTAGTGACACAACTGGGGGGAAGATAAATTAGTGTTACTTGCACTTTTGACAAATTAATAGAAAATGAATACAGATATATTTTGGAAACGCCATCTAAAGTTATTAGATTTTTATTGATGAAAGGTATTTTGGCAGTTTTCAGTATAATTATTCGACTGGCAAGGGATTGTGTTGCAGGCTTTTCCAGCCCTCATGTTAATTCATTTACACAATGTAAATCTTTGGCGTCCTCTACTGGTTACACATCTACTATACTTTCCCTACGATTCAGAACTGTTTTAAAAGTGCTTGTCTAGCCTGCTATCCAGTTACAGGGTGTGACAAAGTAAATAAGCAAGTAAACATTTATCTTTTTATTTAAAATGAAACTAGTGAATGAAATAAGAGATTCTTGCTTTTGCTTGACTTCAGTGTCGTAATATTGTGATCATGATCCAAACAAGATGGTTTCCTGTTTATTGAAACTGAGGGTGGGAAGTTGATTACACTGTTTTATCACTTTTAATCCACTAATAAACTTTCATGTTTAGCTGGCAGAGATATAATGAATCCACTGCAATGAAAACTGCTTTCTATCGGCCAATAAGGTTAAGATACCACCAAATATTACCAGTTTATAGGTTGGATTGTTTTACAGATTGTTTTACGATGGCTTTGTTTTCTCAAAAGCCAATAAAAACTTGCATAATATCAGGGTTGTTCTACCTCATGTAATAGTGAGTGATAAGGCAGGTATGATTGTGTATGAATTGCAGGGCACAAAAGTCAATCTTGTATAATACAGTAAATATTTCTCTAACGAATGCTTCAAGTATCCTAAAACAAGCACATGACGTCTGCAGAAATAACCTTTGTGCATGAAGAATGTGAATGCAGTCAAGCTGACAACCAATCATTTTAACTGTTACTTACAATTCAAGATCCCAAGTTGACAAATATTTTGGCAAACTAAATATTTATTTAGCTTGATAAAATTGGAATGTATACAGAGATTTCAGTTTGTGCAGATAATAAAATCTGTTCTGTGGGAGAAGGATTTGAGGCCAAAATCTGTTTATCTTCTATTTATCTTAGTGAGATAAATTAAATAACCCAAGAAACTGAAAAGATACTAAACATCTGAGATGGAGAACTCATAAACTATACAAATTACTTTCAAGAAAACTGTGCCAAGTACATATCAGAGCTTTCAAAAATGTAATTTCATGTACAGTAGTTGAAGTCAAATTTTACAGTATGCCTCTCATAATGTCAACATGTCAGTATATTTTGGAAAAGTCAGATGTAATCATGACATTATTTTTTAGATGGAATGAACCGATGACACCTCTACCATTCCTGTACAGTCTTGTCCCACACTAGCTGTCCATGCGGCTCTTTGGCTCCTTCAGGCAGCATGGCCAGATACACAGGAGTTTCTGCTCCTTCCTCTGGACTCTTGGTAGCATTTTGTCCAGCCATGTCAGTCCGCACCCATCCTGGACAGCAAGCATTCAGGAGGATACCATCACCTGGCCTCGTCTCGCTGAGAACTCGAGCCTGGATCTTTGATAGCACAGTCACACCAATCTAAAACAAAGAGAAAATAAAAACAATTCCTTTTCTGACAGATTTTTGTCTGGGCCTGCTTATTGCTAAAATACACAACCTAGCAAATCAGGCTCTTGGTATGTTAGGGGCTGCATCCGAAAGCTTAGGCAGCTGAATTGTTGCCTTGCTGGCACTGCCCTATCAGCAAATGACTTTGCAGGCAGCATAATGGTTTAATGATCTACAACAAAATCAAGGGAGCCTTGGAGTTAACTAAGTGAATATATATATATATATATATATATATATATATATATATATATATATATATATATATATATATATATATATTACCACAATACTAATTTCTCGCTAAATGCCACCAAAGGTGGAAAAAGTTGGTCAAAAACATACATTTATACACGAACTGACCACCAACTGCAACTTTCAGATACTATTTTTATTTTTGAGCTCAACTATCATGGAATGGAATGTGCAGGATTGTGGGATATCATAGGCAGCAAAGGAAATCAATCAGATGAAGGTATTCTCAGTACACAGGATCATAACATGACCACTGGTTTCGGACATGCCTTGTTACCTTTCTACCTCCGTAAACTGTCTATGGAGGCGGCTTTTTTTTTTTTTTTTTTTTTTCGGACACAGCCAGGGACAAATAAGGATGTTTGTTACCTTGGTGGTACCATAGGCAGTGTTTGGCCAGCCCTGAGCTGTATGATCCCCTGTCTGTGCAGCATGAACAAACTCTCCCATCAGCAGGCACAACTCCTCCTCTGACAAATCTTTATTTCTGAATCTGTCCAAAACATAAAACAAAAAATACTTGATTTGCTGTTTACTTTACCTTATCACTTATTATAAAAATCGATTCACACACCTTGCCTGTAGTTCAGGATTGCACTGGTCAAGGGATTTCTTGCTAACAAAGCTGGACACATTGGCCACTCGAGCATTGGGTCGAAGTATCGGCAGAAGAGCATGACACACCCACAGTGTTCCCCAGAAGTTGGTGCGCATGGTCACTTCAGCCTGTTCTCCAAATGGCTCTGTTGCTGAATCTAGATAAAAGAAGATAATTTTAAATGGCTGTAAATGGATGCAGAATGATTTTGCAAAAAAAAAAAAAAAATCGAATGAAAAGAAATTGCAAGGGTCTAGAGACGTAATGCATTACTAGTAATTAATACTTTCCCATTAAAAGTAAAGTAAGGGATTACTCTTAATTTTTCTGTAATTTAATTACAGTTATTTCTGATGTAATTTCAATAAATACTGTTTAGAACAATTCTATATAAAACAATAGTGGATTTAACAGATACATTTAATGTCTGATGTTTAAATGTACGTTTTTAATGTAACCTTCTCTCTTTAAATACTTTGGTCAGTTCAAGAAAAATGTATGCAATTTTATTTATGTTGAAAGAATTAAAAGAGCAGTTTCATGTCTCCTTGTATTGGTCAGTATAGAATTGTGTTGATATGTGTTTGTGATATTGTGTTTCTATATTTAGAAAATAGGCTAATTAGTAATAAGTAGTGCAATACTTTTGTAGAGAGAGTAGCCTACTGTAATCTAATTACATTGCTGAGGATGTAATTAGTAGCTAGGTAATTACTTTTGAACTTAACTTAAAACTTACCCAACACTGAATAATATAATATAATATAATATAATATAATATAATATAATATAATATAATACATTCTATAGAATGTTTTAATTGTTCTTTGACACTCTTTTTGACAGATCATTAAGGCTTATAGATTTACGTAGGTCTGCGTTGAAAAGCAGAACATTCAAAACTAACGTTTAAAGGCAATTCCCGCGTTGTTGATAAGAACATCCAGGCCGCCGTACTTCTCCTCCAGAAACTTCTTGAGTTTTAGAGAGCTTCCTTGGTCACAAACATCAAGTTGATGGAAGATTACGTTTTTGCACCCCTCCGCTTGCAGTCCAGCAATAGCCTCTTGTCCCAGTTTCTCATTCCGTGCGGTGAGGAGAATATCTCCTTTGAAACCTGCCTTGCACAGCCCTTTAACAATTGCCAGTCCGATACCCTTATTTGCCCCTGTAACTACAGCCACTTTTTTGGACATTGTGGGTTTCTATTGTCTGCCGTTAAGCGAAGAAATTAAGTCACGAAAATAAAGAATCTGCACTCTGGTGGTTAATGTTGAAATACTAGTTTCTGAAATGTTCCGCACTTGCGAAGCGCACATAGCTCCTCCTCTAAAACTGTCAATAACAAAAGAAAGTGCAAGTCATGCTTACTTTTGCTTTCATTGATAACATTGATGATAGCTTTTTTACTGCCCACGGGTAACTTGAATGCATTATGTTATAAAAAAAGAAAAATTATATTGAATGTTATAAAATAGAACGTGTTTAAAAGCTATTCTGTTACAAATAAGGATGCATTTAAAGTTAATGTTGTAGGCTACTTTATTCATTTTGTGTGATTTGGATGTTCAAGTTGAAAATGTAAAAATGCTCCACCACCTGGGGAGTTGTGAGTGGAACCAGAGAGGGAGGAGATAGAGTGCCTCGCTGGTTCAAGTGTGGTTCTTATCCACCTTATTCCTGACGAGATTACTGCGTTTTGAATTATGGGTGGCACTTCCGGATTGGGGAACTTCCATTCAAAAAGGCTGAAACGAATCATTTCAAATTATAAGGTTGTCCTACAAATAAAGCTGATCCGTCAGTTTGACTGGATGAGCTGTCCATTTTCTTTCATGATTTATTTTAAGACATCATGAGAATAATGTTATACTTGGTATTTCAACGTGACATGTTATAACAAAAACATCTATGGCAATCTGAGCTCTTTTCAGTCGCTGCTTACTTTTCTCATGATTATTTTCTTTTTTCCCTTACAATCCGCTGTAAAAATATGAAAAAGGACATATGCTGCACATTTGTGGTCTGTTCTCCTAAATTTAATTTACGATATATTCCATTAATAATTCACTGGAATGCATGAAGAATCTCTCGTTATTCTCCTCTAATCCGCAAGTCTCTTTCCAGGTTTGTTTTCACAGGTAAATGCAAATTATAATCTGTCAAAATGATGGAAATTACTTTGAAATAGTATCACGTTATGCTGAAGTTAATGAACATTTTTGATTAAGGTAACCACCCAGATAGCACAAGTCTATTTGATGTGATGTTTACATCTGGATGACATATTTTTAAGAGTGTTTGGTCATCTGCAATACGTCTATAGGACGTTTCCTGTCAGATATCAAATAGACGTTTAGAAGATGTCAGTTTAACATGCATTCTAAATCATTACATCTTAAAGACATCTTCTAAACGTCTATTTGACATCTGACAGGAAACGTCCTATAGACGTATTGCAGATGAGCAAACACTCTTAAAAATACGTCTTCCAGATGTAAACATCACATCAAATAGACTTGTGCTATCTGGGCAAAGACTCGCGATGTTGGGGTTATTTGGTCTGTTGAAAGTAGGCTAGTGTTGATGCTTTTACACTTTTAAATTTCCTTTTAATGTTCGATGGTTGAAGGGTGAGTAGATTAATGTCATCTCATTGTGACACTTTTTTAACCTATCACGTTCATAGAGCGAGCCTTTCTGATTGTTTACAGCTTAACAGAAGTTACACCCATAATTCGCGCAAAGCATCATGGGGCGTAGGAATACTGTGGATAAGGCGCGGTGTGTAAGGTGTGGGCTGTGGCCGACAACATAAAAACCTGATAGCACACGTAGGCTACATCATAGAGACGTCTATTTGATGTGTGTGTTTACATCTGGAAGATGTATTTTTTAGAGTGTTTGCTCATCTACAATACGTCTAGGACGTTTCCTGTCAAATGTCAAATAGAGTTTAATGTATTTAAGATGTTTATGATTTAGAATTTATGTCAAACTGTCATCTTAAAGATATCTTATCTATTATGTTAGTAAACTGCAGATGCTTTCCAGATGAAGTGATATTTAATAGACTGATTAAAGGTAGCCTATACTATGTAACTTTTTTGTTAAAAATTTTACCAAATTTATACAATGAGCGAGTACATCATAAATCCATCTTCCAAACCATGTTTTTGTCTTATCCTAACTCTATTTTAGACAGAGCGGGATGCAACCGCTGTGGAGGGGCCCACCTGCGTGACTCATCATATACATAAGCAGAGAGAAGTAGCTTCGGCTACAATGTTGTTGCGCAAGACGCATTCAGTGCGTCAAAAGTACATAGAGTTGCCTACCTTTAATAATAATAATAATAATATGTTTATTTTCTATAGCGCCTTTCAAGAACCCAAGGTCGCTTCACAATGTAATACAAATAGCAAACATACAACAAGCAAACAAATACAAAGGCCATCTGCTTATGAGAGACAGAACAGATGGAAACAAGCATACAGTGATTGACATGAATCAAACAAAGACATATTGTATTATTGATCAAAATATACAATTACGACGAAGTATGTAGCAAATAGAGCTGGAAAAGTGAAGAGTGAAGAACAGAGAAAGCAGTGATGAGGATACTGATTTATTGGGCAAGCTTGAAGATATAAGTTTTAAGTTGTTTTTTGAGGGGTCGGATGTTGTCGGTCGCACGAAGATTCGGGGGCAGCTTATTCCACAGCTTAGGGCCAACAACACTAAAAGCCCTACCGCCCACCGTGGAGAGTCTGACCCGGGGTACCACGAGTAGGTTTTCAGTGCTAGACCTAAGGGCCCGAGTTGGAACATATGGCTGTACCAAATCAACAAGGTATTTTGGTGCCGGGCCATGTACAGCTTTAAATACTAGAATTAACAGTTTAAATTGGATGGGGTTTATGACAGGAAGCCAGTGCAGTTGGTGAAGGATAGAAGTGATGTGGGCAGATTTTTTATTATATGTCAGGGCACGTGCAGCAGAGTTTTGAACCATTTGAAGGCGGTGTATGGATTTGGTGGGTAGTCCACTGTATAATGAATTACAGAAGTCCAATCTGGAAGTGATAAAAGCATGAATAACAGTTTCCGCATCTATATATAAAGGTAAGAGAGGGGCGAATATGAACAATGTTCCGCAGGTGAAAAAAGCATGATTTGACCGTCTGACTAATGTGTGAGTGAAAGCAGAGCGTGGGGTCGAACAGAACTCCCAGATTCCGTACAGTTTTTGAAGGCCTAATCTCAGTACCATCTATATCAATAAAAATGTCATGTCTGGGTGAGCTCTGTGATCTAGGGTTAATCAACAGGATTTCGGTTTTACCAGCATTAAGCTGTAAGAAGTTAGAGGACATCCATGTTTTAAGTTCGTGAAGGCAGGAGATAACTGAAGAGGGTGGAAAGGATGAATTCGGATCGATCGTGAAGTAAATTTGAATATCATCAGCATAGCTATGAAAATTGAGACCATGCTGTCTGATGATCTGGCCTAACGATAGCAAGTAGATTAGAAATAGAAGCGGGCCAAGTACAGAGCCTTGGGGCACCCAATGAGAAACAGTAACAGAGCGTGAGCGATTGTTACCTATCTTAACAAATTGTTGTCTATCACATACGAGGTCAGCCACTGAAGTGCCGCACCCGTAATGCCTATTGCAGACAATCGTGAGATAAGTGTAGAGTGGCACACAGTGTCAAATGCTGCACTGAGGTCAAGGAGAACCAGGATACTATGTGCACCTGAATCAGAAGCCAGAAGGAGGTCATTTAGTACTCAGTTTCTGTGCTGTGATATGTCCGGAAACCAGATTGAAGGGGTTCAAAGAGATATGTTTCTCTAAGTGTGATTGCAGTTGTGCAGTTGTTTAAGTAAAGTTAACCA
Source organism: Gila orcuttii (assembly GCA_026230005.1). Classification (NCBI taxonomy): domain Eukaryota; kingdom Metazoa; phylum Chordata; class Actinopteri; order Cypriniformes; family Leuciscidae; genus Gila; species Gila orcuttii. The sequence goes on from JAPDVR010000014.1 coordinate 32,096,592, forward strand.
AGAAACACATATTCAAATAAATATTTGACAATGAGTATTGCAATGAAGTTACAAGAATTTGTCGTTTCGGGCTGACTTGTTGCAGGTCTTTTGACAGAATCCCTACCACTGACATTTTCTTTTGTATTAGAATGTTTTTGGAATGTTGTCATCATTACACATTTTGGAAATTGAAAAGAAACATTAGAGCTGAAATACCTGCTAAATTTGATTCTAAACAGTTAGTTATGGTGTCAACAGGCCCTGGCCATGTAGACATGTGGGAGATTTAAATTGCATATTTCCAGTCACACTTGTTGTTGTTGCTATGACATATTTTGCAACGTGAGCCACTATTTTATGAAGTTTTAACCCATACTTTGTTGAAATATGTATTATGTAACTGTTTTAACCGTAGGTCTCTGAGGGTTAAGCATGTACATAGAAATTGCTTTATGCCACTTTAATAATTAGAGATATTATGAAATAAGCATGATGTAAATAATTAGATTTGTATTTTGTGTCAATTGTGTTTATTTCTATTTTCTCATCTCTGGAAGATATGGAAGACAAAAAACAAGATGATATGTGCGGTATCCGGTAAGACATCTCAAAGCGAAGCCATTGCCGATTTTTGATTTTGATTTTAAACTAATACAGTAGCTAACACCAGTGAACGTGTGAGTGACTGTGAATGATCAGTGAGGTCTGTGAATACATGGATAAAGCCATGCGATTTATTTAGCTTTCCTACTACAGTGACTTGCAGTACACTATGGGAACACCATTGGATTAAACTGGACTTTGTCCTAAAGCATTTGTCTTGTGATTTACACACCGAAACGATGAATGAGCAAGACTGTGATCGGATGACTCCCTATTTCCCAGATCAACCTCATTTGAGATCCCATCTGACCTCAAACCCCTTTTTCTTGTATGGTGTGGTTTATAATCATGATTTTAGTTGTATTTTTGCGAATTCTAGGCAGTGTTGCCATCTGGGAGTGAAGTCAAGGCTCGCATGCAGCACTTAGAGGATCAGTTTCAGAGCACAGTATATGACAAGTTCCACACTTTTACTGAATCAGTAGTCCATGATGTTTGTCTTGGAAAGTAAATTAATTTTTTTTGTTCTCATTTCATAATACAGTGGACTGGTGTGTTGATTGGAGCTGCTGTTGCAGTTTCACTTATCAGTATTGTTACCTTTTTTCTACACAGAAGAAGGCTGGTGAGTGTGTGATCATTTATGATTTATAGTGTTTTCACCACTAGGTTTATACTTATTTAATAAGCAGAAAATAGACAGATGGCATGTAGATATTGTTCGATAAAATGTGAAATAAACAGGTCTTATAATGCCTCATATTTTGAGACTTTTTTGAGAGTGTTTCACAAACTGTTTTACTTTTGATTTTCCAGGAGAAGAGCAAACTGAAGGTCCTAAAAATCATTTCAGAAAAAGGGACAAAGTGATGTTTTATGGCAGGACGATAACGAAGAAGGAACCAGAACTTCCAGTATGTTACTTTTAACAAAACTGTGGTTAATATGATAGTCATGTGATGATTTTGTGTTATTATTTGTGGCCATGCAGGTCCAGACTATGTCCTCACACCCACCTCAGGTCCAGTATCTCAAATGCGAACCAGAAAAAGAACAAAAGCCCTGGCAATTGCTCGCAAGTATGTGAAAAGTCACAGATGAAGAACGAACACACATTTCAAACAAACCATTTCCACAAGAGCATCTTAACATCCTATCCATCTCTTGATCAGAATCCTGCATATCCAAAGGGAGCCACCAACCCTTCAAACGAAAGAACCTCCTCCTTCACTCTTGGAAGCAGATCTGTAATTTCTGAAAAATGTGAGGTTGGTACCTTGTCATCTCGTCTTAAGAGAGCTATCAATTCTTTTCCATAATAAACAGTGCACAGAATCCAAGGTCCAATGATCTGGCAATGTTGTTCAGCACCTAATAAGTTGTGATATAGGCCTAGTGTTTCTCTGGGGTAATTTTGAGAAGCCTGTGTTCCTGTCGACATATGATGTTTGTGCAGCTGCAGCAAGGGGAAGAATTATTCCGCCCAGGTGACATCGATGACAGCATCTTTGTGGTGCAGGATGGGCATCTTGACCTGTGCATCCATGAGAGTGTAAGAGCCAAACAGTCTCAATATACCTTTTTATATCTGTCCTACTGAAAACTGGTTTGTGTTAGAGATGTACCAATTTATGACTAAGCATATTTTTCAGGATGGGACTAAGGTTGTGGTGAAGCACGTTTTGCCTGGAGACAGTGTTCACAGTCTTCTCAGCATCCTTGATGTCATCAGTGTAAAACCCATCTGGCCTCATTTTTACCCATTCTAATATGAAGATGTTTGTATTTTGACCACTTTTCATGCCCGCTGAGTTTTAAGTTATGCCTCACATTTGAAGATTCTGCAGGGATATCCAGCTCCCTACGAAACCGTTTCAGCCAGAGCAGAAGCCCCAACTACTGTTCTCCGCCACCCTGCACTGGCTTTCCAGTCCGTCTTTGAGAAATACCCACTTACCCAGAGACCCTAGTCAGAGTTGTTCAGGTAGCCTATAATCAAATCCTAAAATACACAACCGTCAAAAGAGGGTCGGTAAGATTTTAAAAGTTTTTGAAAGAAGTCTCTCATGTTCACAAAGGCTGCATTTTTATCAAATATCCAGTAAAAACAGTAATTACTGTAAAATATTATGTTTTAAATGTTTATGTTTTAAAATGTAATTGTGGCGAGCAGGATAAGGCAGAGGGCCGTGAAAGAACTGCGTGAGACCGGTGGCGTGATTGCTGATGAGCGACACCTGCGCGACACACCGCCGGTCTCGTATCTCACGGAGGAGCAGAGGCATAAAAGTAGTGGAGAGTAGATAGAGGCTTCGTGGTACACTGAAACTATGTGCTCGAAATGTTCCATTTACGGACATCACGGCATCGTCACGTTAGAATTTAACGTGTGAATTACGTCTGCCCGTCTTAAAGGGAAATTCGGCAACTATTTCAACTTAATAAAACCGTTTAGAAATCATTTGGAAGGTGTAATAACCTGTTCCAAATGCGTGGGCAAAGCTTCACGGGGTATCAGAATGGGTGTTGAACACTATAAAGAGAGGCTATACGCTACAGTTCGCTCAACGTCCCCGCCGTTACACGGCGCGTGTCGAAACCACGGTAAACAAAGAAGTATCTCATGTACTTCGAGCCGAAATAGCGAAACTGCTGAGCAAAGGGGCCATAGAACCTTTATCTCAGGCTCAGATCGAAGGGGGGCTATACAGCAGATATTTTCTGGTACCCAAAAAAGACGGGGGTGTAAATTATTCGATATGTGGCTGGTTAAGCATGAGTGCTACCAGAATGGTGTGTCGATTAGAACACAGGAATGAGTCCAGGAGTTACTTCTCAAATGATTTATTGCCATTTGCTTTCTTTCTTCACTATCCCATTGCTGCATATTGCTGTCTACAATCAAATGAAGTTAACTTTACTAATACAAATCATAATAATAATAATAATACGTATACATTCACATAACCATAAAGAAAATCTTTAACCAAATTACACAAATCCACAGTTATCAAATTAATATCAATACAAAAGATTTAAATAAACTTACACAGTCGACGCAGCAAACACATGCAGCAAGCAGAGGAGCAAACAGTCAGCACAAAGAGAGACACACTAGTGAGGTTAATTGGTAATTATCCTCAGGTGAAAAGAGTTCCAGGAAGTGGGCGTGTCTCCCAATAGAGTGACTTACTGGGATTTTTTACAGGGGGTCTCAGACCCATTCTAGATCTGCGGCAATTGAACAAAGCGCTTTTGAAGCGCCAGTTCAAAGTGCTGACAACCAGGAAAATCCTCGCGCAAGTTCGCCAGGGAGACTGGTTCATGTCAATAGATCTGAAAGACGCCTACTTCCAAATACAGATTGCGTCACGTCACAGGCGATTCTTGAGATTCGCCTTCGAGGGCCAGGCTGGCATATCAATACACAGTCCTACCGTTCGGCCTGTCCCTAGCACCCCGTACATTTACGAACTGCATGGACGCGCGCTTTCGCACCCCTGAGACTTCAGGGCATGCGAGTTTTGAACTACTTGGACGATTGGCTGATTCTAGCTCGATCACACTCAGAGCTCATAGAACACAGGGCCACATTACTCGAGCATCTCGAGAGACTGGGTCTTACAGCAAAAATTCTATATCTGTTCAGACCATGTTAAGATAAGGCTCTTTCAAGCCTACTGCACTCCACTCTACACTCCCCCATTGTGGGCCAAGTTTAAAAAGACAACCATACATAAGCTTCAGGTGGCCTATAATGACTGTATGCGGATACTGCTTAAAAAACCTAGTTGGTGTAGTGCAAGTGACTTGTTCTGTAAGGCAAGAGTCAACACTTTCAAGGCTCTATTGAGAAATCTGATGTACAAATTTATTGATCGACTGAATGGCTCTCAGAATGGCATTATTAATCTGCTGACAAATCCTAGTAAAATTGTTGTGCGATACCAGTCACCTTTGTGGAAGCACTGGTATAACTATCTTTTATAATTGGTAATTGTGGGTTTTAGGGAGGTGTTGGGTGTCTGTAATGTTGTATGGTTTTCTAATGGACCCTGAGTCTGACAATAAAGTTGAACTGAACTGATGTTTCACTAAACAAAGTTCGGGAGGAGCACGTTCAAATAATCAATCCAATTAACTTGTCATCAACAATCATCATGACTATCCCATCAGCATGAGAGGAAGCATATATAAAGGCACTCAGTCGACTCACCTTGACAGTTTTTCAGCATCCCTCCACCACCCCGACACCTCACTCTCGGCTTGTTCCTTCCACAGCCAGGAATACGGGTAGGGGGGAGTACTCTGGGTTTGGGCCAAATACCGATCCCGGAGCCCTCTCCTTGGACAGCATGCCAAATATGCATACCATCTATTCTATCTGACTTATTTGTGTAAGTGTGAACTCGTGAAATAGCCTGATTTTAGTGGGCTGTTGGTTGAGATTGGCTTAGACCCTTGCATATTTTCATTCATTTTTCAAAATTTGTTAGTATGTTTTTTTTAAAATGATATTTTGCAGCATGCTTTGTTCAAATTTATATTTTATTTTGACGTAAAACAGATGGTTATTATATTATAGCCTACCTGTAACAGTTGGGTTTACTAGTTACGTTCCTCACGTAATAACCTAGAATACTGTCTAACACTCTGTCAGGTCTTCGCTGTCGGTTAGGAACCTGGGTGTGCTCTTTGATACCAATCTTTAATTTGAAAGTCACGTGTCTAGTATCTGTAAAACCACATTTTTCCATCTTAAAAATATATCTAAATGCCGTCATATGCTCTCAATGACAAAGGCAGAACAATTAGTTCATGCTTTCATGACATCAATGCTATTATGGGTATTTGCCCTGCAAACTAAACAAACTATAAACAACTGTATAAACAAACTACAGCTGGTTCAAAATGCAGCAGTTCTTACCAGAACCAGGAAATATGACCATATTAGCCTGGTTCTGTCAACACTGCATTGGCTCCCTATTAAACATCTTATAAATTTTTAAATATTGCTGATTACTTACAAAGCACTAAATGGTTTAGCTCTCCAGTACTTGAGCGAGCTCTTAACGCATTATAGTCCTTCACGTTTATTGCGATCTCAAAATTCCAGCCAGTTGATAATACCTAATATCAAAATCGACTGCTGGCGGTAAATCCTTTTCCTATTTAGCACCTAAACTTTGGAATAGTCTTCCTAACATTGTCCGGGAAACAGACACACTCTGTCAGTTTAAATCTAGATTAACACATCTCACATCAATCTGGCATACACATAGAACACTATACATTATTTTATTCAAATCAGTTAAATGATTATTAGGCTGCAGGTCAGCCGGAACCGGGAACACATCCTATAACACCTGATGTACTCGCTACATCATAAAAAGAATGGCATCTATGCTAATTTTAGTCTTTCTGTTTATTCCGAGGTTCAGCTGGATCCGGGCCCTATCCAGATCAGATGGTTGACATGCGCCTAGACACGACCACAACGCATGATGTAATCAGCTGGATCCGGGCCATATCTAGATCAGATGGTGGACCTGCGCCTAGACACGACCACAACGCATTCCTGAAGTGTCAGCAGAGCTTGTGTCAACTAGACTCTCCCCTGTAAGGCCTCATCGACACGACAGCCATCAACACAGTCTCACTCCCTACTCGTCAAATGTCTGACGCATGGTCAATGGACCCTGGCGTCACTTTTTTGACGCACTGGGTATACCTTCGGCTTCATTTTTCAACGTGCGGGGCAGTCCCATAGACTTTAATAGAACTCAGCAGCGTTGAAATTTGACGTCTTGGGTCGATCACCACACCGCAACCCGTTGTCTTGTAGTTCGAGACGACAATAAATAAAAATAAAAAGGAATAGGCTACCAAAATGATCTATGCCAGGGCGATTCAAATGGCGGCACCCAGATAATTTTTATCTGGCCCTCCAACTGGTGTTTGATGTTTAAAAACCCTCGCAATCTGATATCAAAGTGCCCTCAAAAGTTTAGCGCGTTCATCAGCGGTGAGTTTAACAACGCACATGGTGTGAAACCACATTCAGCGGTGAGTTTAACAACACTCAACTGCAGGTAAAACGGCATTCAGAGGTGAGTTTGACCAAAGCAACGCTCAACTACAGGTAAAACGTAATTAAAAGGTGAGTTTAACAACGCTCCAATGCCCGTGCAAGTATGCAGTTTAAGCGTTTTCTTATCATAGGTAAGACACTGCTTTATCTAGAGCATGCTGGATAACGTATTTTTATCGGATGTTTGTTGATTTTAATATGCTACGATTGTGTTCAATTAATCATTTTTTTTTAATTATTATTTTTATTAAATCCTCTAAATTAATAACACTGACGTCACCGTATGGGCGATCCCAAGGTCCATTGCGATTTTCCACTCGGTAAGTAGAAGGGTTAATTAATAGAGATGGATACTCTTCTTACATTTACACATCAAAAACTGTTGGATCAGGACAAGAAATTGTGTTTAGAAACTTTAGATTTGTAAGGTGGCCCTTTCTTATGAAAAGAAATGATAGAAGACATTATAAAAAATATAGCTTTCTGCACCAAATGTGCAGGCTAGCAAAGTTAGCTAATTGAATTCAAATTCATTTTTGTCGCATATTATCATGTAAGGTACAATCATAGGGGAATGTAAGATTTTCAGATTTTTATTACATAGCCCTCAACTATCCAACATTATAAATGTTCAGAATGAGGAACGGTGTTGCCAGATTGGTTTGTTTCACAGCCTAATTGTTAAAAATCCATTGTATTAACAATACAAATTAATTACTACATTGTATCTCATCAACATTTTTCAATATGAAATAAAACAATTCATATATACATAATGTAATAAGTAATCCTGTCATAAATGATTGACTGATTCATATATATATATATATATATATATATATATATATATATAGTAGCTTCCAAAATAGGTGCACTGTAAAGTGCACTGTAGAAAATTCATGGCATAGAGACTGATATAAGTGCATGGTTATTGTTGCAGTGACACTAAATTAGCTAACAGTTAACCTTAAAGTTAGCTGCTCAATCGTTCTCATTGTTTTGGTAGAAAGCAATTATGCCAATAAGTTGTGTTGTGTTTGTTTACACTGTCTAAAGTTCTAAAGTGCACTCTAGAAAATGTGTGTGTGTGTGTGTGTGTGGTGTAGATTTCAAAATGTCTCGAAAGAAGTTCAGGCCTTGCCCCTCCTGCCAAGCACCTAACCAGGTGAGGGAAAGTCGAATAGAGCATTATGTCCAATATTCAAATATGTGGTTTTAAATGTTATACATTTCTCATTATTAGGTCAATTGGACACTATAAAGTATACTCCTACTAAACGACCCTGTATGATAAGTGTTCTGTGTTACAAAACAGTGATAATTTAAGGCGTCTGGTTGATATCAATTTTGATTGCTTGTTTTGCACCAAATGCCATAGGCAACATTGATTTAGCCTGGGTGTCTCCTACATCTGCCACTTTCACTGTATGATAATAATAATAATAATAATAATCCTGTGTCAATCTAGAGACGCATATTCTGAATTGCATTGTGCTTCGTGTGTTCCTCTCTTTCCTGTATACAGCCAAATTAAACTGTATATTGATTCTACTTCTTCTCTGTGACTGTGGATCTGATGTCTCACTTTGGTATACTTTTACCAACACAGGTGAGCCGCAAAACCTGCAGCTCTTGTTTCGCAGCCATCTCCCAAAAAAAGAAAGTAGCGGCCAAAAAAGTGACCCTGGACAGGAAGTGGGGGGAAAGGGTCCTAAAAAACAGAAATGCGGGAAGAGTGGTGGACTCTGTCCATATTGCAGTAAGTAGAAATGCTCATATTTCATTAAGCAATATGATTTGTTTCACTTTCATTAATATTTTGTGATAGGGCAAGGGAATTTCCTTTTATTTTTTCCAATAGGGTGCAAAGTAAAGCAGTGGGAATAACTAATGTTTGCTGTCTGCATTTATTTATTACAGGTGAAAAAACTAAGTGCATTGGGCTATGTCCCAACTCTATTTTTCGCAAAGAAAGATAAGGCCTCTGGAAAGTGGGTGTCTGATGTGGTGACCCATCTGCTACCCACTGAGGACAACCTAAAAATTGTGGCCACCATGAGAAAGGCCTACAATTTTGTATTGATCAAAGAAGGTAGGATTTGTGTAATTTAAGTCATGCCTGTTTTTTTGATGATGGTGAAATATTGAAAATTAACATTCACATGCAATATTGTAGGAAACTCCATGACGACATTGCCTGATCCACACCCTCAGGCCGTGCCCGATCCACACCCTCAGGCCCAGCCCGATCCACACCCTCAGGCCCTGCCCGAGCCACACCCTCAGGCCCAGCCCGATCCACACCCTCAGGCCCAGCCCGATCCACACCCTCAGGCCCTGCCCGAGCCACACCCTCAGGCCCTGCCCGAGCCACACCCTCAGGCCCAGCCCGATCCACACCCTCAGGCCCAGCCCGATCCACACCCTCAGGCCCAGCCCGATCCACACCCTCAGGCCCTGCCCGAGCCACACCCTCAGGCCCTGCCCGATCCACACCCTCAGGCCCTGCCCGAGCCACACCCTCAGGCCCAGCCCGATCCACACCCTCAGGCCCTGCCCGAGCCACACCCTCAGGCCCTGCCCGAGCCACACCCTCAGGCCCAGCCCGATCCACACCCTCAGGCCCAGCCCGATCCACACCCTCAGGCCCTGCCCGAGCCACACCCTCAGGCCCAGCCCGATCCACACCCTCAGGCCCAGCCCGATCCACACCCTCAGGCCCTGCCCGAGCCACACCCTCAGGCCCTGCCCGAGCCACACCCTCAGGCCCAGCCCGATCCACACCCTCAGGCCCAGCCCGATCCACACCCTCAGGCCCTGCCCGAGCCACACCCTCAGGCCCTGCCCGAGCCACACCCTCAGGCCCAGCCCGATCCACACCCTCAGGCCCAGCCCGATCCACACCCTCAGGCCCAGCCCGATCCACACCCTCAGGCCCAGCCCGAGCCACACCCTCAGGCCCTGCCCGAGCCACGCCCTCAGGCCCTGCCCGAGCCACACCCTCAGGCCCTGCCCGAGCCACACCCTCAGACCCAGCCCGATCCACACCCTCAGGCCCTGCCCGAGCCACACCCTCAGGCCCAGGCCCAGGAAAAGGAGACATTTTATATTTTAGATTTACACCCTGTCTCTCTCCCTGTGAAGGAACAACCCTCCCCAAAAAAACGAAAGTGTAACTTAACTGTGGTCTTAGCACACTATGTATGAATTTCTCCTTTTTGTAATCATTATTCATGAAATACAGAAATCTTTAGGTGAATTTAAGTGCAGTCAATTACCGTAGTTAATAGTGAGTAATTTTCAGTGGCCTGTCTGATACACAAAGGAGTTTGTCCTCGCATGCATACCTTTCAGTAGTGAACACGCACACTTTAGGAGTAAAGCAATGAGCAATACACACTTGAGGAGAGATGAATACACACACACACACATCAGTGGGCAGCCCAGGTAGCTTATCCCCCCCATCACTGTTCACAATCTGCTTCAATAACCTTTAGGCTAGGCAGTAGGATAATTAGGCTAAATTTCGTCTATGAAATCACTGAATCTGATGGCTAAAGAGCAGTTCATTCCAGGAACTATAACTATAACGATAAAAGCGTCCAGACAGACTGACCAGCTATAAGCAAAGTCTCACCTTGTGTTAATAAATGTGATGGCTAAGATGTGATAGGTTCTTATTGGTTGTTAGCTTTTCTTTTTATTGTTCTCAAAATCGCTTTAAAAGCGAGCCCCAACGATATTGTTCTCAATGTCATTATAGTTTATCATATTAACGAGAACAATATTTTTTTTATATAGTTATCGTTTTTGGTGTGAATGGCCCTTTATATATGTATTCTTTAGTTATTTAGCTGTATTTTCAGACGTTTTCAAAGTTCAAGGACAATGCTTAAAGTTGTTCCCCAGGTTTTATGAAACTTTAAGTTTCAAAGTTTTCAACTTTTTTTTTTTTTTTACATTTATGGTTAATTATTATTATTATTATTTTTTGTCATTTTAAGGTTGCCGGAAATGTAGTAGGCAAAAAGTTTTCAAATATGACTCCATAACAGGACGAAGGATAAATGAGGTAAGAAATATATTTTTCATTAGGCTGTCTGATCATCTCTCCATTGTCTGTGGCTCATCTGGCATTTCACATAATCCAAAATACTGACCATTTAAGCATTGGTAATTTGAGTCCATTTAAGTTCAACTGAAGGCCAAGTGGCCTTGGCCCAAAAATTATGAAATTCAAAACCTGATTATATGTTTGTGTCTTTCTGTAGGGGCAAGAGGAAGTAAGGGTGAAATGGTTACCTTGCTCTGCATGGTAAGTACTGCTTTATATTGGTTTATATTGCCTTCATACATGTACTCTGTTTCCACTTTTTACCATCTCATAGGTAGTGGATAAAGGTTGAAATTTATATTGTAGCACACACAACTTTAAATGTACAGGTGGGTCTCAAAGTTTTGCAACCAAAAAGCAGCGTTGAGAGAATTGTCATGTCCACTAGGTTTTAGGTCCAGCATCAATGCAGCCTTCTACCTGGAGATTTTAGAGCATGGTTCCATCTGCTGACGAGCTTTATGTACATGCTGATATCCTTTTCCAGCAGGACTCTGCCCCTGCCACAGTGCCAAAACTGCTAGTAACTGGGTTGCTTAGCATGGTATTGCTGTGCTTAACTCGTCTCACCTGAACCCCATAGAGAGGACAATGATAGAAACCAAACCCAACATTACAGACAACTTCAAGGTCACTATCAAAGCAACATGGGCTTTTATAACACCTCAGCAATGCCATACACTGATGGCCTCCACACCACACCACACTGATGCAGTAATTTGTGCAAAAGCAGCCACACCAAGTATAGAGTGTATGCATTAACAATTTTTGATAAGTCAGATTTGTTAATTTATTTTCAAAAGGTCAACATTTCTGTATTCCTCTTTATTATAATATAGTGAGTTGATTGATTTTTTTGGTTTTCATGAGCTGTAATCAAGATTAAATCAACAAAAAGTTGCTTGAAATATTGCACAATATTGTAATTGTAGACCCACCTGTATATTAATTGCACTGTTGGTTACACTGTTGGTATAGGGTGGATTAAATGCAGTGTCAAATATTGTCTACAGGATTTAGCCACTAGCTCTTTTCAGTACTATGCATAATTCCCCCTGTGTAATGTCTATGTAGGAAGTAGACATTCACCAATATATTGGCAGAACATCAGTATCGGCCAAGATCATCCTTGTTGACTGATATCAGCTATTGACTTTCTATGACTTTATCTATGAGAGTGGCTGATGTTTATCTGTTACATTTCATCAAGCACTATATATGTATAGGTTTTATAAAAACAATGAAATACAAGACCGTACAATATTTATTGAAAATATTTATGCTGTGAAACTATTGTTAAAATGGCTCCTGTTTTTCACTGTTCTAATGTTATTTTTTTTACTGATACTTACAGTGGAAAAATCTGGGAGGAGACATGGGAGCCGGCCTGCCAGTTCTCACCAGGTGCCAACCATGTGTAATGTCACACATTGGTCTGTAATTCAATGAGTTAAATACCTGCTATGAGATGTCAAGTTTGCCGTTACGGGCACAGCCATCCTGCTTGCGGATGTGACTACTTTAGATAAGGAGGAGCCGCGTTACACACTTTCAATGGTTTCCACCCTAACATGCTGTCATGCTGTTTTTTTATTTATTTTAATTATTATTGATTTTTGTTAAAAGCTGTGTTCAAATAAATCTAAGTATATCTTTATTTCTGTTTGTCTTTCCATTCACCTTGTGGGTTAGCCAATCATCTGAAGTCTTCAATGCATCAAATGATATATTGTAATGTGATGCACAAAGCATGTAAGAAGGTGGGACATGTTTTCATTCATATTCATTTTAATTGACACCATTAAGGAACCGTTGATTCCACCAGCTAAACCATACATTTTCTGTATAAAGGGTAGCTGAGGTAGGCAGGGGTGGATAAATGAACAGGCTTACCAGGACCAGAGGTCAAGAGGGTCCAGAAGCCTGCTTGAAAGCATGCTTTCTAATTCAGGAAGTTTTCTAAAGGCAAGGCACATGAAACCCTGGCTGCTGCACTGTGGCCTTCCATTGACCTTGATGCACTAAATGTGTGTGTTAAAGTCTACCCCCAGATGGGTAAAAGCAGAAGACTATATATATTTTTTTTTTTTTACTTTTGTTATTTCAGTCTATATGGGCCAAGCTGGGTTTCTTGTTTATATTTTTTAAACTGTCAATATTTATTTAGATGCTATCATGGTATTAATTTATTTATTTTAATATTTCGGTCTTATTAACGGTGAAATATTACAGTATGCTGTAATACAGAACATATGATCCGAGCTAGACGCAAAGATTCCACAATGCAATGCGGGCATTCATTCACAGAATCGGACAGAGATCAGCTGGTCTTTAACGCCAGTATCGCTTTAACGTACATAATATACAATCATTGGTTGTCACCAGCAACAACACGTTGCTCAGCTTTGTTCCAGCCGACTCCGGAAGTGACGTAGTATGTGCCGCTCGGCGGATAAGAAGATAAAAAAAATACATTTGTGCAAAATTGACTTCATGCTTTTTTGGAAATGTTCTAGATTTAGATCTATTAGACATTCTCTGACAGCACGATTCTTTCTGCCTTGCAGGCTGCAGAGAAGCGGTTTAATCAACATTTATTCACGAGGTCTTATCATGGTTTATGTATTTATTTTAATGTTATTATTTCGGTCTTATTGCCAGGGAAGCTGGATTGCTTTGTTTTTTATTGATATTTTTTTAAAAAAAAATTATATCAGTAGGAAATCGTGCTGAAGAAGTCTCATTCCGGACACATCGCGATATTTGGCAGTAGTTCACGTGTGCCAGATGTTGGTAAGTAGTCGTATTAATGTTTGACATAGGCTAATGTATTTTCTGTTTGTCGATATTAATCAGATTAGCTCACGTTCAGTCACTGCATTATATCTGTCATCTCCACAGAGGTTTTGCGTTTCATTGCTTTCTAATTCAAAACAGGGAGATTAAACAGCTGTCACGTGACGTTATAGGCCTAGAACTTTAATACTTTAATCATATTCATATCAGGTTTAAAGTAGTACAATAAGTTCCAAAGTTGTATTTGTAGTAGAAGCACAGTAAAAACAACACTTACCATGCTTTTACCACAGTAACATTAGTTTTACTGTGATAAGTGTAGGAAAAAGACCGTAATCACAAAACTTACCATGCTTTTACCACACTATTGCAGTGCTCGAATTGAGGGGGGGCTGGGGGGATCCGGGACCCCCCATAAGGTATTAGGGACCCCCCATAAGAAGTAAAAAATAGAATTAGGGGGGGTCCCTCAGATATTTTTATTTTAGTAAAAAATAATAATAACAAATCTGATTAAATGCATGCAATGGATACGGTAAATTTCGTGAATTGATTATTTACAATAACTTTTTTAAAGTTGGCTAGTTGCCATGTCTCTTTAAAATGTAAACGACCCGCCCCACATCTAAAGACTGCTGTGCGCATGACATCGTTGACTGACAGGACTGTTTAATTGGCGCCGCTCCGTTGAAGCTAATTTTAACTTTTAAAAAAATGGCGAAAAATAAACCTCCACTCGAGGTCGGGAAGAGAAAGCTTCTTACCGACTTTTTTGAGGGGTAATTGTCTCTCTCTATATATCTTTCTTTATATCTAAATTACCCACACCATATCGGGGCTTTTGTATTCCTTGCGTAAATTGGAAACATTTAGGCTTAAGTTACTATTTTTTTCATTATTAATAGTCCTGGTTCTACGGGAGTGCTAGAGATCTCGACGAGATGGTTAACAGCTTTTTAGTAAAGGGAGCGATCGTTGTGTGCTTTCTATGCTTTCTAATTTCCATTCAGAATTTGTATAAAACTTGTTTTTCATGCTGCCAGCCAGGACCAATGGCCACGTAAACACAAAGTTACGGGAATTGCTATGGCATTGTTTGTTTCTGAATAAAGCAGCCTTTTTCACCTGGACGTAACTATGTAAAAATTGCATGTGCTGAAATAGTTGAAAAATCCCCACCAACACACAGACTGACAGCCTGTTTTTTCACAATCTGTATGTTTAATATCTAATAAACAAGTTTACTCCATTTAATCAAGTCTTTTGGAACAAACATTATTATCACAGTGTCACATAATCCACATTAATCATCCAGTTGTTTTTAGGGTAAAAACTACATTGGTAAAAAAAGCTAGAATCATTCTGTTGGATGTACACTACTGTTCAAAAGTTCAAGAGTCCCTTCTGCTCACCAAGCCTGCATTGATTTGATGCAAAATACAGTAAAAACAGTAATTTTATAAAATATTATTACAATTTAAAATAATAATACAATAAAATATCATTTATTTCTGTGATCAAAGCTGAATTTTCACCATTGTTTCTCCAGTCTTCATTACATGATCCTTCAGATCTGAAATATAAACTTTTGTAGCATTATACACTACCATTTAAAAGCTTGTGGTCAGTAAGAATGTATTTTTAAAAAATGTTGGGAAAGAAATTAATACTTTGTTTTATTCAGTATGGTTGCATTAAATTGATCAAAAGTGACACTAAAGACATTTATAATGTAACAAAAGATTCTATTTCAAATAGAAACTGTTCTTTTGAACTTTCTATTGATCAAAAAATCCTGAAAAATAAAATAAATGTTTATTACATAAATGTTTGTTGATCATCAGATCATCATATTAGAGTGATTTATGACGGATCATGTGACACACTGAAGACTGGAGTAATGATGCTGAAAATTCAGCGTTGATCACACATTTTTCTATATATTCACATAGAAAACAATATTTCACAATATTACTGTTTTTTTTATCAAATCAATGCAGCTTTGAGGAGAAGAGACTTTTAAAAACATTTAAAAAATTGTATCGATCTCAACTTCTGAATGGTAGTGTATATTTCATTTCATTATGTGTATTTATTTAAAAATAAAAATATACCAAACCAAAACATGGCATTGTCTAGTGTGCAGGTAAAGAGGACCTCCAAGGCAAGCACAGTCCATTCCAGTTTAGCAGAGGGCAGTGGCAGGAGCTCAGCACAGGTTAGCAGCGACTAGATCTCAGAAGAGGACAAATGCAATGATAACAGCTTTATATGGGTCTGTACCACCAACAGCAGCTCAGCACAGATCAGACAGTGATACCATCCAGTGACTCTGGAAGCCATCTGATTATTTTCTACTGTTTTTGAGACATTTCAATTTATTTTGAAGTTACTTGCTTTTACGGGTCTTCAAGAGCCTTAAGCCTGTTTTATGCTTCTGCGTCAAATCGACGGCGTACCCCCGCAGACCCCTCTGCGTCGACGCGAACCCCTCTCCGACCCCTCCGCCGTAGCTCGACGTGCACCTCCAAAAAATTGTAACTACACGTCGAGGCGACGCAGACCGCAAAGGCTGTGATTGGTCAGATGCACCGCGATGCAACGCAACCTGACGCAGAACCATAAAACGGCCACGACGCCGTAGGAGTGACGGCGTAGCTACGCCGTGGAGTTGACGCAGAAGCATAATGAGGCCTTTATATGTAGTGCCCTGGTATATTTGCCATAGTTGCTGTTTTGGGTCTGCTGCCCTCTAAATCCAGTATTACTTAAGTAAGTAATTTAAAAGAATAATTATATATATAATTCTTTATCAAGCGTTTTTAATAAATAAGATATATTTATGCATATTATGATCAAATATATTGTATATTTTGTATAAAGTGTATATTGCAAGACTAAACCTACATACACCCCCCCCGTAAAAAAAAAACTTGGGGACCCCCCATAAGACTTGACTCAATTCGAGCACTGCACTATTGGTAGTTTTAATGTGATACTTATTGTAAATGCACAGTAACCACAACACGTACTATGCTTTTACTACAGAAAACCTTAGTTTTACTGTGATAGGTGTGGTAAAAGGACAGTAACCACACAACTTACCATGCTTTAAACCTCAGTAACCTTAGTTTTACTGTGATGGGTGTAGTAAAGGACAGTAATCACAAAACTTACCATGCTTTTACCTCAGTATTGGTAGTTTTAAAGTGATATTTGTTGTAAATGCATATTAACCACAACACTTAGCATGCTTTTAACGCTTAATAATGTAACATCCTATATTTGTAAGTTAAATCGGTACTTTTTCCTTTAAATAATCCAATATATTATACATAATGATTCTCTTTTTCAGCTGAAAAGTCCAAAAGGGCCTTTCGGACTCAGTCAGCTCATTATTGTTTGAGGACAAGTAAACCGAGGAGACGGACAGCTGCAAAGGCAAATATTCGCAATGGTATGTATGTGTTGGTTTTAACCCTAAATCAAACATTTTATAAAAGCATTTGTTGTTTCTTAAACCTTTTCTTACAAAACCCATAGCCCAATCAGTACGAACATAGTTCATAATTCACCTGATTTAACAAGTTGTCAAATTCGTACGATACTCGTACATATTTATATAGTATGCTCGTACATAATTCTGCAGCTTTTACTCCTAGTGCTGTCATTGGCTACTGCCTCGATTCCTGTACATATTTATCGCAATATTTGTAATTCAGTTGCGCCCCTTCTTGGAAAGTAGTCGGATGTCCCACACACTTTCAGAAAGTTTGTATTAATTGCATTGTATTCATTAAAATTATTACAAATTGGTCCCTGTCTGTTCATGTTCCAATGATACATGATTTCTCTTCACAGCTCATAACTTACCTCTGTTTGCAAGAGTGGAAAAGCTAATTTGACTTGTCACATGACATCATATATTCGATTATTTTGTAGTAATCAGATCAGTTACACTGCTGATAACTGTCCCGTTTGCATGTAAATCATGTTATTTTTAAAAGAGTTCATATGATTATTGCTTGCTATTTAAAGACATACTTTTATTCATAGAATAATGGTTTGTATGTGATGTCCCTCAATTCTGACGTGAGTGTCGTTGATGATGCCAGGATGCACATGGCAGCATTAATTAGTTATGCTCATCTCCATGATGCCAGGGTAAGGCTTGTCAAGATAAGCAAATACCTAAGTCTGGATCAGGTTTGTTCTTTACTAAAACATGATTACTGTATCTAAGAATAAAGATAATTCATTAAATAGTGTTTTGGTGGTTACACATATTCTAAAATGAGAGTCAGATACCACTTTGACAAAATGGTGTTGCAATGTTTGTGAAAAATGTTCTCACTAATATATAAGATAGTTTAAGAGCATGCGACTGATAATCCTTACTTGTGTTTTAAGAATTTTTGCTTACTTTCCTTGCCTCCAGTCCTTATGGAATATTTTCATTTCGAAATGAATTGGTTTCATGTTATATTGATCAAAGGGTTAAGCAAAATGACTGTCTCTGCAGCTGCTTCTCAATCCAGAAGAAGGGATCCTGTGCATGAGGAAGGCCTTCAGATAGAAGATCAAGAGTTGGCAAGTCTTGGTGAGAATACTGAGTGTTACAGTAGTATCATTACACTACATTTTCCAATTTCCACCAGAGGCAACATAAGAAGTGTATGAACATTTGATTTTTTTCTTTATAATAGTTGTTTATACAGTTGTTTTGTGTTTTTATGTACCTTAAAATGTGTTATAAACTGACTTTATAGGCAAATGACAGTGCTGTCTGCGGTACTGCTAAGTTCACCGCTGGCAGAGAGATGTCAAAAAAGTCTGGTGCTCAGATAGACGAGCAGGGCATTCAAGTTGCAGTTTGCAGGTGTGTGTGTGTGTGTGTGTGTGTGTGTGTGTGTGTGTGTGTGTGTGTGTGTGTGTGTGTGCGCGTGCGCGTGTATGATTCTTGAGTCTGATATTTGAGTTTTAATGGCAATCCAAGTCTGAGTAAAAATTGAAAGCATTTCACACGTTTCCTTGCAGAGTGGTATTTTCAGCTGCTTGTTCAAATTTGTAGGACAGGGATTTTGTTTTTCCCCGCCAAATAAAAGCTTGGGTCATGAGATGTTTTAGAGATAATTGTATGAATTAATGTTGATATAACATTCAAGTAATCTTCAGTGCAAAGGATTATTTTTACATTTGTGCATGTTATGCCTGATTGGATGATGTTATATCAAAACTTCTGAAGTACTGCTACATAACACTTCTCACTCTGTTGCAGGTGAGATGGGGTGGCAGAAGCCAGGATGGAGCAGGAAACACAGTGGGAGAGGAAGTGGAGCAGGTGTGGTATTATTGTCAGTATTTTAACTATGGCTACAAAGAGTCTTAATAGAAACCATTACACCAAAAGGTACTTATTTGTCATCTAAGTAACACACCTGGTGTGAGGGATAAATCACATCCTTTATGTATGAGTTAAAATAAAGAATAGGCAGTTCAGTTGTTTTCAACAATTCAAAATGCATGCATGTGTAAGGGGTCCCAAATTCCTAGGATAATACAGTACACATGTTTTCTGTTAAACCACAAGTTCAAGATCTATGGTGTGTAGGTAATATTTTTATGTAATGGAGACCAAAATTTGATTGTATTATTTTCTTTATAGGTGAACAGCTTTCTGTCCAGGGCAGCACTTGTCACAAAATACATGACAAAGGCTGGTTGGTGTTACACTTACACTACACACTGTGGTAAGCTAAATAAATCATAATAAATACTTAATAGTGTTTTTATAGGTAATTAAAAAACAAAGTTTATCTGTTCTGTTCTTACGAAAATCATCATTGTATTACTTCAAGGTAATTACCAGTTCAACTAACTTTTAGTGATATGGTTTAGGCATGTCTGTTGGGTTACTCTTATTGCCTTTTAGATGTGAAATCTTACTTTTTGGCTTGTGGGTGCATTATTGTTTTCATTAGGAAGAGTGAACATGCTAACGCGACAGGCCATGGGTTGAAACAGAAGAAAGAGGGACAACCTATATAATATAAAACATTCCTTGTCCACTATTCCATTCCTTTCCCCAACCAAAGGCAACACCTTCAGGTTGAAGAGATCTATCTTCGACCAGGTAATGCTGCTGAAACGCTTGGAAGAGGAGCAGAGCATCCTGGTAAAGGAGATGTCTCAGCACATCAAGTACCTTCTGAAGCAAGTGGAGAAGTGGAGTCACTCAGAGGACAGACTCAAAACCTGCAGTATGTACAAGATCTTTAGATTTTAGTATTATGTATTTGTTTATAATATATAGATAGATAGATATATCTCCAGGGAACTCTACTTTATACATTGAGTTGTGATCAGGCACTTCTCTTTCTATTTTTTTCCCACAATTCCTCTACAGGTTTCGTTGACCTGACAGAGGTCAACGAAACAACTGGCTTCAACTGGCTTCTCAACACATGGGCTCAACAGTGTCCTCAATCGGAGCGTTCACCTACTTAGAAGTCAACACAAACAGGCTGTTAATGCATACAGCAGTATAGCCACTATGGAATTTGATTTTCTTTCCACACAGGAGGACATTGAGGAGTGGGATGACAATGGCTTCACCAGCCCCGAGTCTGAGGAAGAAGGCACCTAAAGACCACTGCCAAACAAAACACAGGAACTGGAGATTTGTACAAAAAATCTTGCCTTGCCTTTGTTTTAAATAGCTGTACCAAAGTATCTACAGGAAAGTTTTTGTAGATTTTGTGTGTATTTTTATTTTAAAAAATAGAAAAGCATTGATTTATTTATATATACTGTCAAATAGCATTGAAACCATAGATGTTTTTCTTTTATGTTTTCCATATGACATCATCTAAATGTACATACAGACAGACAAATCCAAACATTTTTCACTTACATCCTGTAAAACTATAAAGAAATGTCTTTATTATGATGCATACATATGCACCACTGTAATAAACCCATTTGATTGAATTGTCTGTTGTGTGAATTTAATATGCCAGTTAAATCCTTCAGTGGTGGACAGTAAATAAGTACATTTACTCAAGTACTGTAATTAAGTACAAATTACTGGTGTTTGTTCTTGTGTATTTTCTTTTCAGAAAACTGTTGAACATGACGGTTGTCTTGTGTAGACGCATTTTTGACGTGTAAATCTCACAAACAGATTTCATTTCCTATAGAAATGTACTTTTTGGTTTTCATGAATGTGAAAAGAAAAGTGATATTTATTTTATAAACCTTATTTTTCTGTTAGCTAAATTTCATATTCACAAATGTAAATTTTCTAAATGCAATCCTCTTTTTGTAAGATTTAAACTTGAAATTAAAATGTATTTTGAATCAAAAAATGTAAAAGCTATAAGAACAGTGGCTGTGTTTAAGGATTTGGCAATTAATCTGGATTAAAAAGGTGGGGTTTTGCACACAAACAATATGAAGAGTATAAATTAAGGTACAGCTAGTACATTAGTTGATCGACAGAACTTTAATTGCCAGCTATTTAGTCATGTAAAAAAAAATTCATGGTTCCATCTTCACAAATGTGAAGATTTTCCTCTTTTCTTTTTGATTATTTTAATAAATATTTGTAAACATTTTTAGGTTTAGACTGACGAAACAAGCAGTGTGAGGGTGTTACTTTTGGGCTATGGGCTCTCGATTCATAAAAATAAAAAAAAATCAGCAAATTCATCCATAATGAAAATAATTATCTCATGCAGTCAGAGACAAAATTGTTCAACCACAACCAACTACTTTTACATTAGCACATGAGTACAATAATATCATGATACTAATATTACAACGTTTTTCTTTCAGCTTTGAATACTTTTACTTTCAATACTTTACATTTTCCTGATTATGCTTTCATAATTTTACTTAAGTAACATTATGAATGTGTTATTTTGACTTTTACTTGTAACAGAGTATTTGTCCAGCAAATTATTAGTACTTTTACTTAAGTAAATGATCTGAAAACGTCATCCACCACTGACATCATTTGTAAGTACTTTTGGACACCTAATTGCATCTTTAGACTAATGCTGATGTTCATAAGTTTATAATTCTGGCCAAAACACTCAAATAGTCTGTTTGTTGCTTGGCTGTAGTACATACGTGCAGTATTGTTATAATACTAAATTTTAAAAAATATATATAAAAATTGAGGTCGGGGCCTCAAAGTCCTCACTAAAACTATGCCTGAGCCAAGGCTGTGTCCATGAAAAGTTAAAATTGAAACTTTGTCGTAGGACTAAAACAAATATATTGTTGGAAAGGGCTTGACCTGGAGATTAACATATGTCAGTCTGAAGGTTGTAAATGGCTCCTGCTTTGAAATATTGACCTCTGAACCTTGATTTTGGTGCATGTTGGAAAGCTTGTCATTCAGGAACAGAAGGGGCTACATACATGAAACCAACTGTTATAAATAGCTCTTGACTTCAGCTACATGATTATACCCATATGGATAGAGTCACCAAGAGGGGGTGCTGTCAAAAATGGTCAAACTTGATTTTCATCTGTTTAACAGTAAGGTATTTGAAATTTTATTACACAAATGTGATTCCCATCAGCTTTAACCCATCAGTGTACTCTTACATCATTATTTACTCATTTCAATTTCAGTATATTGAGTCATATATTTTTAAACTACAATTCCCTCTAGCCGCGCCATGCCACTTGATACTAATTAGTGTCATATTTGTAGTTTTTCCTGTTTGCAAAGTTAGGCTGTAAATAGGGTTGTAAAAAGATGTATGCACTGAATATATTAAATATCTAGTACAGCCAAACTAGTACTTGTACACTGTATTTAGGTGTTGTATGATTAGAAAAAGTAAAGAATTTATTAAAGTGATTTATTAAGCCGATTTTAGCAAGTAGGCTAAGTACTTTTAGCAAGTAGGCCTATATACACGCGTTTCATGATTATGTTCACTCTCGGCGGGAGTTACGTAAAGTAGCTCCTTAATTACACCTCGGAAGTGCAATTAAGGAGCTTTAGGCATTTGTGTATTGTTTAATTAAAATTTCAAAACGTTTGTTCGGCCGCCATGACTTAAATAAAAGTGCTCCCGTGTGCTTAGTAATGTTGTACGTGTATTGTGTACAATACTGTGCTATGTAAATTACGTGGTCAATGATATGAACAGTGTATGGTCAATGATAGACCTGAAAAACACCCATCATAAATTAAAAAAATTACAGTGCGTACTCACGATGTTTGTAATAGGCTAAACTTGCTAATGTAAGGCTACAAATCACTCCAAAATGTGTAAATATGTATATATAATTTCCTTTCTTTTACTTCTTGTTATACAGATATAGATTACCTTTATCCAATTCTCAATAGGCTATTAACTTTGCTAATGTCCATGTTAACTCTCCTTATGTGATTTATGTCCATATTAAATTCTGATTGTGGATTTACTGATTATCAAATAAAGTTTAACTGAAAGTTTTCAACCATCCCCTTGATAAAAACAGTTCTTAAACTAGTTATGTCATAGATTGCCAAACTTCATAATAAAAGACACATCTGAAAATGTCACATAGTACACTTCATTTATTTTGTTAGGTATAGTTCAAATTTCATAGCTTAAACTCTAGTTTGATATGAATAACAGAAATGGCAAATGAACAACAAATGTAGTACCAAAAACAACATTTTATTTATTTGCAATGTATGTTGCATATTTGCAGGCTAGCTGCATGGGAATGGAATCAGGCTGGCTGCCAGGATGGAGGCCAGGTCTTTCCACTGAGAAAAACAAAGAAAGAAAGAAAGAAAGAAAGAAAGGGAAGTTGAAGGAGAATTGGTAAGTATAATACACATTGGATTGATTGTCATGATTGTAACATTTATTGTTTTACAATACTTTGCAGAGTTGTGCAGTACATCAAGAATCTGTTGTTCCAGAGTGGGGACGAGGCAATAAAATGAGTTAACCTAGTCTTGCATAGCCAGACCTATCTCCACACTAGAGCTGTGCCAGAGTTGGAGGAAGGTCTTGCTGAACCCATTATCATTCTGGTGTGTTTCCCTGTGCGTAAGATTACTTTTAAACAAGATATAAAACATCACGGTCATTATGGTATGTCAGTGTTACTCACAGTAACTGTTGCTCATGGAAAGATATATATACATTTATATATATATATTTTTTTAGATAGGCACAATACACCTGGCATGTGGAACAATAATGGGCCCAGCGCAGCAGCATAAAATGTCAAAATGTTGTGTCTACAAAACTTTTGTGTAGCCTGACCTGAGCCAAAAGACAACAGCCCATGTACGTTGGTCTGAAAAATGCTTGGAATGAAGACTAGCTGAATTATTGGAAAAATGTTGTGTAAATAATGCATTCCTACTTTGTGGCCTTTCCATAGTTACATTTAAATAGTGAATTTCACTTTTGGTTTCATATGGCTGTGGATGCACAGTACAGCATAGGAGTATCCTCACAATTGTAAACAGCATACAAAAACGGTTTGCATTACCATTTTTCTTTAATAATCTCTACCCACGACAATGGCTTGTCAACAATCTCCACAAATGAAAACAGTACATTACATTTATTCATTTAGCTGACGCTTTTATCCAAAGCGACTTACAATTGCTGTTTATGTCAAAGGTCGCATGCCTCTGGAGCAACTAGGGGTTAAGTGTCTTGCTCAGGGTCACATTGGTGTGCCTGCTCTCTGCCAGTACAGAGAGATCCAGGCACAGAGAGATCCAAGAGCCCAATAATAAAATGCATGTAATCGTACATATCCAAAAGCTATTTAACATACCACATTGTGCAGGGCTGCCAGTCATAAAGATGTTCTGTCCTCCCCTGTGGCAGGAAGACAATGACATTGTATCATTGTAGGTTATTTAAATGTTGTACTTTAACAAGGAGTGAAAATATATTCATTGTTTAGTTTTTTTTTATATACTTATGTAGTTTATATACTGCATATTTTGAATCATAGTCATCAAATAAGATCCATGACTGACACTTCAAGCTAAAGGTATTTACAGGATGCCTACATTTACTGCTCAATGTTGTGACTTAGACAACAGCATTTTGTCAAGGTAATTAAGTAATTGCAAAGAAAGTTATCCAACAGTTTTAGAATGTCATCCAGTGTTTCCTTTGTATTTTTTTTTAAGGTGGAGGGGGGTGGGTGTAGAGAGCCAGGTGGATGTGTGGAGCTGTGTAGTGGTGTGTGGCTGGAGAGAGCCAGGTGTGCTGGTTCCTGGATGTGTGGAGCTGAGTGTAGTGGTGTGTGGCTGGAGAGAGCCAGGTGTGCTGGTTCCTGGATGTGTGGAGCTGAGTGTAGTGGTGTGTGGCTGGAGAGAGCCAGGTGTGCTGGTTCCTGGATGTGTGGAGCTGAGTGTAGTGGTGTGTGGGTTGAGTCTTGTCCAACCTATAAATGGACATGGAACACACACAAATATAATATATAATATGCAGTTAGGCCAAAGTGAAAATAAATGCAACCCAAATCAACCTAGACAGTAAAAAAAGATGGACGTAGTGAACGTGATTTTACCCACAGGATTCTGAAAGGCATGGGGCAGAGGAGTCAAGGAAGAATGGATAATGGGTCGATATGTGTTCTTTCAACAGCTGTTAAATATTGCCATTATTGTGTCACAGTCTAAGACGCAAAGAACATTGTCATCCATTGTAAGCCTTTGTGCGACCAGCAAAAGGTTTACAATCGCTAACAATTCTAAATCTAATTTATTGAAGCAGCCATGTAAAACTTATAAAAAGAAACGTTAGTGCTGGGGGTGTAGGATGCTACTGCCAGTGATGCATGCACTCGTCAGGAGAGTGGTATTAAGCAAAGTTGAATCTTCTGTAAAAACACTGAATACTGCTCTTACAAATACATGTGCAGAACAACATTAGTTCACAAAACGGAGTTGACTTGCTTTATTTTTTATTTCAGCCAGTGATGTTAGGAAACGTTATGTTTTGTAAAAAAACATACTCCATGCTGCTCTTATCAATATGCTATTAGTTAAATAGCATTAGATAGCTATTATTTGGGACAGTTTATTATTTTTAAATATGCACATTGCTTCTCTGTATAGCATCACCTGGTCGGAGAGGCAGCAATGTGTAAAGTTTGGCTGATTGTTGACTCCTAATGTTAATTATTGTTCCAGTAAAGTGGATTCATTTCTAAAATAAGCGGACTAAACAGGTTATCTGTCACTTTTTAGAAAGGGGCAGGGTGCGGGATAGTAAAAGTAATATAGTAACGGGACAAGTAACGTAACTAGTAACTTTTAATTTCCTGTAATAAGTAAAGTAATATTATAACTTTTACAGGAGGAGTAATTCCTGAGTAACTTGCCCAACATTGGTTGTGGTCTCAGTGACTTTCATGACGTTAGGTACTTTTTTGCACATCCAATCTATTCGCAGTGGCACAAGTAGTAGAATTACTTTTGACTCCCATTGGTTTTAAAAAATACATTAACACAAGTTAGTCTTAAAGGGCAAAATGAGTAGGATTGTCTCTTGCTGTTTAAACACATGATTCACTTCGGTTACTCTAGGTTGCAGCTAGGCTACAGCCAGATCAGAATTTTTAGTCTTTGCTGTTTGGAAAATGTACAGGACAACACCAAAAATTGTACAACAGATAGTGAATATATGCATGTGTATGCATTTCAAGGTTAAATAAATGCAACCTCACCTTCAACCATCAATTTGTAGATGGCATCCACATTGTCAAGGCATGTCTTCGCGGATGTGCTAATGTGGGCATGCATTGGCAGCGTTAGTTTAATTTGGCACTTCCCTGTCACCACCTTAGGAGGATGTGCAATCAGCAGAAGGGGCTTCAATGCCAAGGGCATACAACTTCTCAAGCTGTAACAGAGAGGTAGAAAGATCAATTAGATATATACACAAAACTGTAGTTTACAGCTGAATTTGTTCTCAAGCTTGATCTGAAGTTACTTTAAAGCTAGAAAACATCTACAAAGAATCAAACAATGATTTTTACATAATTTTTTCCTAATCCGACGATGAGGGATTAACATGAATGTCTATCTGACGGACCCCTGGCGAACTTCAGGCGTGGTCATGTGATTGTAACGTGCGCGAGGGGTGGCGTGTGCACGACCTGTGATTGACAGTCAGATCTCACACCCCCCTGCGCTGATTGGACCCGACAAATAACACGCTCCAGAAGGGTAGGTGGAGTTAGAAGCTCAGGTTTTTTTCTTAAACCACTTTATTAATGTTGTTCTGTCGGATTATAGTGTCGATTTCACTGAATATGATAAAAAAAATGTTGCCGACGGCAGCTTTAACTGGTGATTTTTTTGGACCTGCCCCCACTACTAAAAACAAACAAACAAAGGAAACACTGACAAATATAAGAAATCAAACCAAAAGTGAGTTAATGGTCATTTATCACTTCGAGAGCTCCTCAAACTGACAGTCCTCAATCTGACAGTTCAGAATCACTGTCGTATCCATCCCAATCATTCTGGAAGTCCACACTTGTTCCAGTCAAAACTTGAGCATAACAGTCTCTTGCATGCTTCATCATTCTGGTGACTTCTTGCTTCTTTCTCAAAGTTAAGCTGAGGAAACCCTTGATCCCTTCTTCATTTAGAGCCCACAGCTCACCTTATGGGAGTAAAACAAAAAATTATCAGAAAAAAAATTACAATGTAGAGTATAGTATTACAACACACTACTTAAATACGTACTTTGCAATGCCTCACTGGAAAGCTGGGATGACATCTCCTTGAGTGTGTCTGCACGAGTGGAGAGAGATTTCCAATGCTTTGCCATCTCAGAAAGAACAATCTTCTTCTCCTCCTCAAGTCTCCTTATTGCCATCACAACATCAAATGCCTTCCTCTTGGTTTTCAAATCTACAGCGTCTGGGATACAGTTGTGGAAAATAAGTAAATTGTAAGTATGATTATTTTTCAAATAATATTGGAGATAATCTGGGATAAGGCATAATTGGTTTTGTGCTACTATGTGAATCAAACAAAATTGTCAACAGATTTGTGTACATACCACCGTGTGAAAGTTGCCATGGCCAAACTGTTTCGTCAGAGAGAATGATGTCAAAGACGATTCTTTCTGTATCTGGAACCATACTGTTGTATTTTTCAACGACAGAGCTAAGAATGGCCTTCTCCTCTCTGATTTTGCGCCGAATCCGGGCCCGACCTTTGCTGCCATCGGTGTCTTTGTAAAGGCGCTGGGACCTTCTTTTAATGCTGGCCACCAGCACCTCCATTCTACTGGTCACCGCGTCAAGATCGGCATTCTTTTGGGATGTTGTTGCTGAGAAGAAAAGAAGTGTAAACATTTCACTTACATTTTCATGGCAGTAACTGAAACGAGCTAAGTCTCAGTGTAACACAGAACGCCACAGGGAAGTCATAAGGATTATCCCTCTTTGCTTCTTTTTTTTTCTTTATAAAAAAAAAGCTCCTGGAGGAAGGACAGGTGAGTCTCAATAATCATTTCATATTTATTGCGTGTATAGGAAGTATGTAACAGGGTACCAACGAAAATGACAACGTAGCCAAGATGGGATCCGCTAACTGCAAGAAATGTCGGAAATACTTTGTTTTACGGTGTCCTTGTTACATATGTTACATGAACTTAAAATAGTAATAACAATAAATTATGCATAATTACATGTAACTAACCCTCAACCAAATCCTAATCCTACCCTAACCCTATAGTAAGTACATGTAGTTAATTAATATTACTCTGTACTTAAATGTATAATTACACTGTAGCAAGGACACTTTAAAATAAAGTGTGCATGAAATGTCCAATGTTCCAACTTTTGGACTGTGCACCATTCAGGTACTTTCAGGGCACTTTGTTTTGACATGATTTCCAGTGTGCATGCACTACATACTAAAATTTGGCATTTTAATTGCACAAATACATGACCAAGAAAACAGTGTATGTATGATTTCATTTTAAAACAGTAATTACTTGCAGAAGCATGTCTCCCATTATTCTGCAGAACTGAGACATTGAAATAATAGTATAACTATCACCTTCTGCCCACTCCTTAATATCAGTGACCCAGCCCTCAACTTCAACCTGTGTCACTGCCAGCTGGATTCTCATGCTTTCCAGGTCCTGAAGTTGGCTTTCCAGGCGTTTTGTGGCCTTCAAATAACAAAAAAAAGGAAACAAAAGAAAAATGTTATACCTACAAAAATATACAATAGACGGTATTTACAATATAAGAAAATAACAATACTCATCTCCACCTTCTGATATCGGCAGGCAAGTGAAGCAGCCAAGTTATTAAACTTTTGCTGATTCCAGCGCATGGCCATCAGTGTAAGCATGTCTGTACGTCCTGCAAAAAAGAAAAAAAAAATACACAAATCTGTGTTGTACCACATGTCCCTCACTGGCTACAATTTTCTTGTAACACTTTCAATCTAAGTAGTGCAGTGTGTGGTTACCTTACCTGCTTTGGACATGTGCTTCGTGGTCACAGCAATCCTAGAGAGGAAGGCGTTACACTGCTCAACCTCCTCCCCAAGCGTCAATCCGGCCCCTTGCTGGTAAGCTCCACTCCATTTAACCTATTGAAGAAAATAATTAAAAGCTGCCAACATACCTTTGCAGGTGTTTAGGGACAGTTAATAACATGGTAATGTTTTCTTACCTCGCATTTAAAATCATGGGCTTTGGCATGAAACACTGAGAGGAATGGTTTCATCCTCAGAAGGTGCTGGAGCTCCGGGCAGCTTTTTGTCACTTTGTTGAGGTAGGGCCAGTACTTGCAGGTTACATCCATGGCAAAAAAGCTTATTGACTTATTTGCCAGCTTGTTCTGCAGGTAGAGGGGATAAGCATATATTTCCCCCTTGAACATGTTGAGAGCCCCGAGAAAAACTCCATGTCGACAGACCGCAAGCTCAAGTCCCTCCTCATCAATTTTACTAGAGGATCTCTGAGAAGTTTCCCTGGCAGCTGACCACTCCCCTCCACAGACACCTCTTCCAGAGACCTACAACATGGAAAAAGGTTGATATAAATAGTCAGGACTCACCCAAACAATGTCAACTGTAAAATGTTATTGGTGGTGTTTTTAGAAATATTATACAACAAGTTTACATGGTTGGTGTTGGAATGAATGTAATCCACAAATTTTTCTACTTCATCATCTTTTGCAATGAAGATGCCATCAAATAAGGCTTGTTCTTCAGATCTAAATGAAAGAAAGGTACACATTGACCTTCAATATGACACAGCAAAGGTTACTTTAACAACACTGCAAATTACACACATTTTGTAAGTACCTTGCTGCGTTCTTAAAGCGGTAATGCTTGCGATTTCCGTCCACAGAAACAGCAAGCATGTCTGGGGTGCATGCAGGACAGATAAAATGCTCCTCCCTGCAGATCTTATCCACTTCAAATCTAACAGCCTCCCACTCCAAAAAGCTTTTTCTGAAGCTGTCTGCTGTGATCTTCCCAGTCTGTTTCAGAACAGTAAAACATGTCAACATAATTCACAGTTAAGTTAACTAAAGTTAATAAGGTCAAAGGTGACACCAAATCCTCCTGCATCGAGCCTCCACAGGCAGCCGCTCAGCCCAGTGCATCATTGGAAACCTTTTGGCTCTTTGTATGTCACGGACAAAAAACATCACGACCAAAGTCCCCAAAAAAAAAGACAAGTTCCACAGCAAACTCAACTCCCACAGCAAACTTAACCAATGTCTTTATGGACCTATTTGTTTTTTTTCTGAATGCAAACTGCATGACTAGGATGTGACATCACTACTTGATCTTATACACAGGTCTAATGTTTTGAGTGATTGAGTTGATAAATTGCTTCAATACTTTTGTACATTTAGTGTACGAATTTAGATTTTTTACTGAGTGGTAGTTTTTACACAAAGACTTTGAATCTCAGATGATGTTCTATCAATGTATCGAGTATAGCTGAATCACTGTTTTGATTTCATCAACATGCTCCAATTATAATAATCAATGTGTTGATAATGTCACCATAGTCATTCTGCGATACACATCAATACTAGTACTAGTTGTTAGTGATTCCCACCACTCATACTCACACGGCCAAAGCGGACAGTTCGTTGATCAAGCATTCTTAAGAATGCTTGGCAGGACAGTCCTGGTGCTGCCATCTTCAATTCTTCATAAGAACAAAAAACATCTGTAGCGTACACCGTGGAAAAGTGAAGGGTAGCAGGCCAGTAGTCATTACGGACTAAGTCATCCACTCCAGCGCTCCATGTGGCTTTGCATGCATCACATTTCATCTCAGGCATACTGAGATCATATCATCCTGGAAAAATCAGGAAAAGTAGCCTACATTACTATCACCTATGTAGTACATTCAGAACTAATAAAACTTAAAATCAGACATCTGGCAGTCTTTCTCATTTGTCAAGTGCCTCTTTTGTGAGACAGAACGCAAAACTGAACATCCCTTCTGCCTATCCTGGGTCTTTCACAGGCGGGAGATGCACATAAGGTTATAGATGCGGGCGGGAGCGGGACTAAAACACATTATTGCGGAACGGGACAGAATATTGCGGGAACCTGGGGTGGGGGGCGCAGGACTGAAAATCCTGCCCAGCGCAGACCACTATAGGGAACGTTTGAATAGAAATAGATCATGACACATTTACAAAGCCAATAGCACAGCCTTGTTTTTTTTTTATTCAAATAGGACAATGAAAAGTGTCAGGAAGCGAGTGGGAGAGCCCTATTGGGTGGAATCAGGTTTAAGTCAAACTCAGGTCCCTATGGGCACTTTGCCCAGAATGTGATATGGACGCTAAAGCCACTTGATCTGGAATGTTCCCTTAAGTTCATTTTATTCTTACCATTCATTGTAACCACAGCAACAACTTTTCCTGTGTTGACACTCAACGATCCCGGAGAACAACTACATATTTTTTTGGGCATCTCCAACGGCACAATACACACTGAAAGACACATCATATGCAGGGATTAAAGACATGCATCATCCTATGTACTAACTGGGAAGTATTCTGCAATCATTTTCTTTTTCTTTTTTTATTAATGATTTGAACAGCTTTAAAGATAAAAGGTCATTAAGTGTGTTTCAGAGAAAGTACTCAAAAATTCCTGTGAAGCCTATTATACTGTAAAGTTATTTAAATAAACTGAGAATGGGACTAGGGCTGCACAATATATAATTGCACTTTTTCTGACAGATAAAGCGATTACCATTTCCAATACGATTTTTGAATGTGTATGATTTGATTCAGTTCAATATTCCAAATGTCTCTTTAATTTGTGCCACCCCTGATAGGTAAGCACAGCCAGTGTACAAGACTAACACCCACTGACCGACTGAAGTTCACCAATCAGAATTTTTGTCCCCTTCACACACTACGCACACCCACCAACCAAAAGTTGCACAGTCAAGGAGGATGACGTGAATATAAAAGTCAAATGTCACAAATGATATTTGAAGATTTTACCATTAGGCAGTTGCGTTGGATCATATTGCAATTACGATTGCAATAATTGTGCAGCCCTAAATAAGACACTCAAAGAAATACAGCTTACCACACTGGGAAAGAGCCCTCTCCTCGACACAGGTTGTGGGAGGCAATGGCTGAAAGAATCCAGCTATTGTAGCATCCCTGTTGTGGAAGACATGGTTTCGGTGTATACTGACATCACAATCAGCACAGAAGAATGGTTGTGGTCGGCAGTCACGACAACGGACAGCAGCTGGACTGCTGCCACATTGTTGGCAGATCTGAGTGTTCACATTTTGTTGTGCCACCATGGTATTCACCAGACAGGGTCTCTCTTTCTCCCACCTCTCTGAGAGGAGACTTTTTCGAGTAGACCAGTCTGAGGAAGCTCGTGGTGGTGCTGGTGCCGTTTCCTGATCATCCAAGTCATCACCCTGTGAGTGGTTTAGCTCTTCAAGGAAAGTCTCTGTTAAAATAGTACATCATATTTAAAAACAATTTTCTACACTATCAAAGTGTGCAACATGTTGTCGGTTATTCTGTCGCAAAAACATGTAATTTACATTCTAATTATAGAATCTATAAACATAATGAACTAATAGACACAAAATAAAGAACATACCAACAGTATCAGGAGGACAGTAGTTGGTTATCTCAAAGCTGTTGTCCAACATCCTAGTATGAGAACCAGTCTTACGACTGTAGCTGTGACTAGCTGTAGCAGAAAATAAAACCCAAATCAACCTTTACAGCATTACAATTCCATAGATTTTGACAAGCTCATTTTATTCCACACAATGATACATACTTTTATTGGCCCAATTTCGTTGTCTATACCACTTTGGATGATCATGAGTATGTAATAAAAACCTCATATCTCATACCAGACACATGACTGATTCATGTATTCAATCCCAAGTGGTAAACAATCTATATCTCCGTTTTAGATATATGTGAAAAATCACAGGAGTACTCCTTTAAGTAATATGACTGAAAAAAGAAAACTGACCTGTTTGGTTTCGGGATGATCTCGGTCTGTCATAGACAACATTTCCATCACTGTCTCTCTTCAGCCACCTGACAGGTTGATGGCTAGTGGATGGTGCTGGCTCCTGGACTGGTTGATGGCTGGTGGATGGTGCTGCCTCCTGTTCTCCCGGCATCTTATTGATGAAATCTTCCAAGATCTGGAGTTCATAATTTAATTTAGAATGTTCAACAAGCTCATCAAGCTCATTAAGGACCTGTTTGAAATTGGAATTGTCACTCATGATGAACAAAGACAAACAAGACAACGCTAAAGGGATAGGGGGGAAGAGCAAAAGAGCAAGCACAACAGAGAACCAGACAGACTAACAACAATTAACTAGACAAAAGTGGCTCTTAAAAGTGCCTTTGTTTTTGCTTTGTAACGAAGCTGAGGTTTTGAAGTAAATGATGAAGGGACTAGGGAACCTGTTGAGAGAAGGGAAAGATAATAAATTCAGATTTGAAGATCATGCTACATACAACTACATAAATACTAAATAACTGAAAGGTTTAAGAACTTGAGAAAATGTTGGTCTAGTTTGCCCATGCTTTGGGCTGTGGTGGGGAGGTCTGTGGGTGCTTATAGTAATATTAGGCCAGAATACTGTAGGGCTGGGTGTTGCCTGCAAACTCACAATACAATAACTCACTAGGTATGGACTGATCTTGACACTCATGTCTGATATTGATACCAACCATTCAAAATGCTAGAAACACATTTCTTTAAATTTTTCCCTGTGATTATTTTAATCAAAAAGTTCCCTCAGGAGTCATAGTAGTTTAGAACACTATAGCTTTTAATTAACACTGATTTAATTTGTTAATGTGCTTTTTTATTTTCATGTCTATGCTTTCATATGGAATTATTTTTGTGCCGATAATAATGAACGTAACTTTTCAAGAAACTAATGAACATATAAATTGAAATTGAATAAAATATCTTTGAAACTGAAAAAGAATGAATCGCAAGCATTTTTTTTTTACTTTTTTTTTTAACACACTGCATGTTTTGCTAACTATTCCTCATATTTCTTTAACTGATCTAAACTTACAAATGCGCTTCCAGAGTTCCCTTTCGAACGGTCACTTCGTATTGCGTAGCTATACGCAGTGGGGAAACTCCTTTTCCTCGATTTACTGAAGCCTTTATGTAAAGCGCATTTGCAGCTGCACAGCTAGAACATGAGCGTCTGGCTCGCTCATAGGCTGCGCTGCGGCAACTGCACATCCAATGGCGCGGGCGCCTCTGACGTGCGACCAATGAGATTACTCTGCGTCATACACGTCAGAGCCCGCCAAGGGGGCGTGACCTCAGTCTATAATAGTCCCCGAATTCGCCATTATAGCAGATTTTACTCCTTCAGCGACAAACTTCATGTCTCTGACCATTTATTGAGTCTTCGCCGTCGAACAAGCCTTCAGCCTGAGCGAGCTACAGTTCAGCAGACGACACTATTCATCGTGTTTCTCCTGACGCCGTCTCTCCTGTGGCTATCCGGCGATATCCTTTTCACCACAATTGTATTATAGTGTGTATTATTTGTTACGAGCGTTGTTTCAAATGCCTCGTGTCAATACCTGCGCCACGTGCGGATGCAAGCTGCACGAGGCGGACCAACACGCTAAATGCATTCCATGCCTGGGACTCCACCATGCTGAGAATGCACTGTCTGCCGGCGGATGTGCGGCCTGCGAGAGCATGCCTATCTCCGTGCTGCGATCTCGGCTAGCCCTCTCCCGTGACGGTGATGCCGCCCTTCCCGCGCTTCCTTCTCCGGCCCTACTTCAACCGAGGAAGAAGAAGCGCCGCAGCCAACGGCATCCGGAGAGCATGGATGTTAGTGAACGCACGCCGGCCACGTCCCCGCGTGCCTCACTCTCTCCAGCCCGTTCATCTCCGGTCCTGTTCGAGGGAGATCTGCGCCCCCCCCACGTGGCGGGCCTTGTCTCCTTCGGTGGGCCTAGCGAGCACGACGACAGCCTGTCTATCGCCGCGTCTGAGGAAGAATGGCCGGGCTCTTTCGACCCCGTCATGGCTTCCCAGCCGACGCCCAACGCCTCAGCTACCAGGACTAACTCCGACGCGGAAATGCTTCGGATCCTGACGCAGGCCGTAGCGGACCTCGAGCTCGAGTGGGCCGCGCCCGCTGAACCCCCTCGAAGTCGGCTGGACGGCTGGTTTCTGCCAGGGCACCAACAGGCCCCTCGCCACAAACCAGCGCCATTTTTTCCTGAGGTACACGAGGAGCTTACCAAGGCCTGGCGCTCTCCTTATTCTACACGAGGCCCCGCAGTTTACGCGACGCTCTCCTCCGTGGACGGAGCAGCGGGAAAAGGCTATGAGTCGTTGCCGCCCCTCGAAGAGGCGTTGGCCGCTCATCTTTGCCCGAACACAGCTGCTAGCTGGCGAACTAGAGCTGTTCATCCCAACAAGCCGTGCCGTAGCACTTCAGCCCTTGCTGGACGCGCGTATTCCGCCTCCGGTCAGGCTGCATCGGCCCTGCACACGATGGCCGTGCTGCAGGTTTACCAGGCCAAACTCCTCCGGTCTATGGACGAGGCTGGCCCGGACCCTGAGGCTTTTCGGGACCTGCGGAGCGCCACGGACCTGGCCTTGAGGGCTACC
Organism: Gila orcuttii; assembly: GCA_026230005.1. NCBI lineage: Eukaryota > Metazoa > Chordata > Actinopteri > Cypriniformes > Leuciscidae > Gila > Gila orcuttii. Next base: position 32,132,355 of record JAPDVR010000014.1, read on the forward strand.
AAGGCCACAGCGCAGGCTATCGGGAGGAACATGGCGAGTTTGGTCGTGCTCGAGCGCCACCTCTGGCTTACCCTCACTGACATTAAGGACGCGGAGAGAACGAAGTTCCTCGACGCCCCAGTATCCAGCACCGGCCTCTTTGGCCCGGCGGTGACGGGGTTCTCGGAGAGATACACCGAGGCACAGAAAGCGTCCCAGGCCATGCGTCACTTCCTGCCAAAACGTTCTAGCTCGGCGTCGAGTGCTCACAAGCTAGCCCCGTCGACGCCTCGGCAAGCAAAGCCCGCGAAACAGGCCTCTCAGCCCCGCCCTGCGGCTGAAGCCCAGCGCCAGCCGAGAGCAACCAAGCGCTTCCCGCTTCCTCGACGCCAAGGCCCCAGACCAAGCGCCGCGCCTCACACAGCGCCGCCTAAGTCGTCCTAGCATGCAAGAGGAAGAGAGAGGGCACGGGTCCCGCACTAGCCGGACCACCCTCAAAGAAGTCAACAAAACTTCCCACAGCCCCCTGTTCAGTTCAGGCGGCTGGGGATTTTATTACTGCAAACAGGCCCGCAACAGTAAGCGCGTTCTTGCAAACAAACGCCGTTTTCACGGCGACCCAAATAAAGCACAAAAAGAGTATGTTTCACAAACACAACACGTGGGTTCACGGTCCCCCTTCACCAGGCGGCCCCTCCCCCGTTGTAATACTGCCTTCCCTACACGCAAATGCTTGTACAGTCAGTCCAATACTCAATGTGTGCACAAATCACAATATAAGGGTATCAGGTCCCCCTTCACTAGGTGGCCCCTCCCCTGTTGTATCACTGACTTCCCCACACGCGAATGCCTGTACAGTCAGTCCAATATTCAATGTATGCACAAATCACAATATAAGGGTATCAGGTCCCCTTACATTAGGCGACCAGCCCCAATCTGTGTGTCAAGCCCTAGCCACACGGGTTCTAGCCTGGCAAGCTATCCCCGGTGTGTCGAGTTGGGTCATAAACACTATACAGCGAGGTTACTCGCTCCAATTCGCTCGCAGACCCCCAAAATTTCAGGCGGTTCTCGAGACTTCGGTGAGAAGCAGCGTGAGTCACGTGCTTCGCACCGAAGTACAGAATCTATTAGCAAAAGGGGCGATAGAACTAGTCCCCCCCGCGCTAAAACAGATGGGTTTTTACAGCCGCTATTTTCTGGTTCCGAAAAAAGACGGCGGTCTCAGACCCATTCTAGATTTGAGACATTTGAACAAAGCTCTCATGAGACGGCCGTTCAAAATGTTAACTATCAAACATATCCTCGCGCAAGTGCGCCCGGGGGATTGGTTTGTCACAATGGATCTGAAAGATGCTTACTTTCACATTCAAATAAACCCTCGTCACAGGCCATTCTTGAGATTCGCCTTCGAGGGCCAAGCTTATCAATACACCGTTCTGCCGTTCGGTCTATCGTTGGCGCCCCGTACATTCACGAAGTGTGTGGATGCAGCGCTTTCTCCTCTGAGACATCAGGGAGTGCGTGTGTTAAATTATCTCGACGACTGGCTGGTGCTGGCACAGTCGAGAATCGAGCTATTAACACACAGGGATTTGATTCTCGGCCATCTAAAATGCCTGGGTTTCACAATCAATGTTTCAAAAAGCAAACTAACCCCCAGCCAGAGCGTGATTTTTCTGGGCACAGTGCTGAACTCGAGAGCTATGACAGCGCGTCTCACACCAGAGCGCGCGCTCTCAGTGCGAGCGCTTGCAGGCACTTTCAGAGCGCGCGAGCACGCGCCACTGAAAAAATTTCAGAAACTGCTCGGTCTCATGGCAGCAGCATCGCCAGTACTCCGCTTGGGATTACTGCGCATGCGCCCGCTGCAGCATTGGCTGAAGCGCCGTGTGCCAACTCACGCATGGCAGTCGGGCAAACTGCGCATCGTGGTAAATCACGGTTGTTTAAGAACCCTGATTCCCTGGCGGGCTCAGAGCTGGTACAACGAGGGGGTGACAATGGGAACAATTTCCAGGAGGAAAGTGGTTCTTACAGATGCGTCCAACCTGGGTTGGGGAGCGCTGCACGAGGGCATGCCTGCATCCGGCCTCTGGTCGAGCACGGAGCAGAGCTTACATATCAACTGTCTGGAGATGAAAGCAGTTGCATTGGCCCTGATGGCGTTTCTGTCGAACCTCAGAGGTCACCATGTTTTAGTCCGCACAGACAATATGTCAGTGGTGGCCTACATAAATCGCCAGGGGGGCATCAGGTCTGGAAACCTGCATGCGATGGCGAGAGACCTCCTCTTATGGGCACAAACCAACCTGAGCTCTCTGAGAGCAGCGCATATACCGGGCGTCCAGAATGTGGGCGCGGATATGCTTTCACGGGGCAACACTCCCCTCGGCGAGTGGTCCCTGAACCCACAGACGGTCAGTCTGATATGGCAGGTGTTTGGCGAGGCCGAAATCGACCTGTTCGCCTCGAGAATCAACACCCACTGCAAGTGGTTCTTCTCGAAGGACAGGGACGCGCTGGCCCATGTCTGGCCCAACCGTCCCCTCTATGCCTTTCCCCCCGTCTCGATGATCCCACAGGTCATCAAACGGGTCAGAGAGAGCGGGTGCCCAGTCCTTCTGGTGGCCCCTCTCTGGAAAACCAGACCGTGGTTCCCGGAACTGGTTCAGTTATCGGACACAATCCCATGGCCTGTCCCACTGAGGAAAGACCTCCTCACACAGGCGAACGGGACACTGTGGCATCCGAGACCCGATTTATGGGCCCTCCATGTGTGGCCCCTCAACGGGTACCCAAAGACCTTCCTGAGAAGGTTTTAAGCACTATATCTGAAGCCAGGGCCCCGTCGACTCGGCGCCTCTATGCTTCAAAATGGTCAGGTTTTTCCAGCTGGTGCTCGAAAAATCAGGCTGACCCAGGGTCATGTGAGATATCTGTGGTTCTCTCATTCCTACAGGAGCTGCTGGATGCGGGTCGCTCCCCGTCCACGCTCAAAGTGTATGTGGCAGCCATAGCAGCACATCATGTTCTGGTGGCAGGCCAGTCACTGGGAAGAAACGACTTGGTCGTGAGATTCCTTAAAGGTGCTAGGAGGATGAACCCCTCCAGACCTCCATCTGTGCCGTCCTGGGACCTCTCCATGGTCCTGAGGGCTCTGAAAGGTCCGCCTTTCGAACCGCTCCAATCGGTTGATCTAAAACCCCTCTCGCTGAAGACTGCTCTCCTTATGGCTTTGGCATCTATCAAGCGAGTGGGAGATCTGCAGGCGCTCTCTGTGAGCCCTGCATGTTTGGAGTGGGGTCCGGATGACTCCAGAGTCGTCCTCAAGCCCAGACATGGTTACGTCCCTAAAGTGCTCTCAACACCGTTCAGAGCACAGGTGGTGACGTTATCAGCCCTCCCTCCTTCTGCAGAGGATGGAGAGGTTAATCTTCTCTGCCCTGTCAGAGCGCTGAGAATCTATCTGGAGTGTTCTGCGTCTTTTAGGCAATCAGAACAGCTTTTTGTCTGCTTTGGTGGTAGATCCAAGGGGGATCCAGTCACTAAGCAAAGACTGTCTAGATGGATAGTGGATGCTATTTCTATGGCTTATACCGCAGTAGGTCAAGTTTGCCCTATAGGCGTCAAGGCCCATTCGACCAGAGGTATGGCCTCGTCATGGGCTTGGTCATCTGGCATTCCCATAAGTGATATTTGTGATGCGGCCGGCTGGTCCTCGCCTTCCACATTTATGACTTTTTATAATATGGAAGTGCCTTCCCTGCAGGCGAAGGTGCTTTCGGTATGATTAAGGCCCGTCTGTGGCCGGTCTTGTCATATATTACTGTGCACAATCACATTCACATATATATATATATAAACCCGCTGTTGCTGGTTATAATTACATATATAAAACCCGCTTTTGGCCGGTTATATGATATAAAACCCGCTTTTGCCGGTTATATTCCATACATATATAAAACCCGCTTTGGCCGGTTATAATTTCATGTATAAACCCACTTGTCTGGGTATACGTTCATATACTAATAACCCCGACAGTGTCTGGGTTCGTTGGTGTAGTATGTTGGGTTATTCTAACTGATGCGTACTATTTAGACCGGACGGTGTCTGGTCTATTTATGCATAATGGTGCGGTTATGGCTTGTTCTGTATGCTCAGGGGCCTGAGTTGCAGTGGCAGCCAGTTACTCAGTGCGGCGTTTTGCATGGCGTCCCCACTGCGTATAGCTACGCAATACGAAGTGACCGTTCGAAAGGGAACTACTCGGTTACTCACGTAACCTCAGTTCCCTGAGTTAGGGAACGAGTATTGCGTAGCCGGCCGCACTATGGTAACATGGCAAGTTGTCGCTTCAGTCGTTAAACCTGCTATAATGGCGAATTCGGGGACTATTATAGACTGAGGTCACGCCCCCTTGGCGGGCTCTGACGTGTATGACGCAGAGTAATCTCATTGGTCGCACGTCAGAGGCGCCCGCGCCATTGGATGTGCAGTTGCCGCAGCGCAGCCTATGAGCGAGCCAGACGCTCATGTTCTAGCTGTGCAGCTGCAAATGCGCTTTACATAAAGGCTTCAGTAAATCGAGGAAAAGGAGTTTCCCCACTGCGTATAGCTACGCAATACTCGTTCCCTAACTCAGGGAACTGAGGTTACGTGAGTAACCGAGTAGTTTTCATTTACGCTTCTGAAGTTTTCGTTTGCTTCTGAAGTTTTCATTTACGCTTCTGAAGTTTTCGTTTACGCTCCCTGAGTTTTCGTTCGCTGTTCTGACACAAATCTCTCGTGGGGGCGGGGTTAGTAGCAGTGTGTTCTCATTGGCTACTGAGTTTTTGATTGACAGCTTCTTGACCTGGAAGTGAAGACGTCAGTGTTGTGTTTACATGTGTGGATGTGAGCGTCTGTAAGCGCAGCTTTCTATTTAATTTTAGTGATATTAAGTTATGTTTGTTTTTGAATTTTATCTGTATTTACCTGCTGCTGCTACTACTTTGTCAACAGAAACTTTTAGGAGCGCAAGAGATCTCTTCAGTCTATTCAGGTGTAATTGTACATTAAAGTAGGCCTACTGTATATGCCTACTAAAATATTGTGTCCAATGTTTTAGGAGAATATTTGTTTATTCCTGATGATTCTTTTGCATGTTAGGCTCTGATTAGGTTCTGCTATTACAATTTAAAGAGAATAGCCGACTAGTATACGTTTGTGATATATTCAGCCGTCAAGAAAGTTTCACTTCAACCAGGTAATCAAGGTTGGCAACCATGGCCATCAAATTTCTCATTGTTACCATATGCATTTACACCATCAAAATGTATGATCACTTAAATAAGAGGAATTTAAACTATGAAAATTACAATCGTGGCTTGCTGTCAGATGATACAGACCTCAAAGGGCATTTCATTACATATTTCACACAAAGAATATTTTTGTTGCCATTTTTTTAATCATGCTGATAATTTTATTTATTTCATTTAGTTAATATTATCTTGTATATTGTATATTATCTTATCATATATTATATTAATATATTTGAACAATCATCAACAGGTTCAATTATGACTTATAATCAGTTAAATTAATTTAAATAAAAATATTTATATTATATATATATTTTATATATTAAATAAAATCTAATAAATTTACATTCTTTATTGTCACTACAGCATATACACAAGTATCAAAGTGAAAGTCTTGGATGCTATTATGTTGTGACAGGAAAGACCAGAAGCCATAAAACATTAACTGCATACTATACATGTAATGCACAGTATTCTCATAATATACATACAAAATGCATAATTACAAAGATTTTTAAGGAAATAATCCATCTCTGTGAGTCCATATAAGATAAGTGGATTGTAACCCATGTATGACAGTTGGTCGGAAGTGATTTTTAATAGTTAAAATAGTATTTTTTTTTATCCTATTGTTTCACTTCAGAAGGCATTGATTCATCCACTGAGGTCGCATGGACATCACGGTCACTGTGTGTGGTTTTTAAAGCATCTTTAGGACTCGCAGAGATGGATTACTTTCCTTAAAATCTTAATTCGTATTTATCTGTAGAAAGAAAGTAAAATGCATCTGGGACAGCATGAGGGTGAGTAAAATAAGTGAGAATTTTATTTTTGGGTGAACTATCCCATTCATATGCTAATCCATGATCAGCATAGACTAATAAGAATAAACTGCAACCTCTTGTGTACTTGTAAACTGTGTTTGTTTTAATCTAGAGCTCCAAAGAAATTAAAATATTTGCTATTTTATAATATTAAAATAAAATACATCAGGTGTCTGAAGATCAGGATCCCAGTCATTCAAAGGTGATATGTCTGAACAAAGTAACATTATTGTCTGATGGAGACAGTTGATCTCTGGTATTATCACTCCATCCTCTGTGTCAGCATCAGAATTTTGTTTATGGAAAAGTTGCTCAACTCCCTGGAAAATGAGAAAGGAAATGTATTATAATCTAACAATACAAACTGCTTTGAACTCCCACATGCAGTAATAAGTTGCAGACTTAAAATAATTATTTCAAACAAATTATATAAATGTTTTAAGGGATTTTACAGTACTAAATATTTACCTCCGAGTCATGCACCATTTATCATCTGTAATACTGTTGTGTAACCAGTAGATGGCTGTATAGCCCTATAAACATTTATCCATGGCTGTGTATTCCCTAGTTGCTGGATGTTTTCAGTCATAATTACTTGCATGTATTAGGTTTTGCATTTGGACATATATTTATAATTAAAGACTATTAAAAATTCAAAAATTTTCTCCGAAATGTTTTTTTTTTTTTTTCATTATTATTGCTCAAATATGGACACAGAAAAAGCATTTTGTTGCATTTTGCAGAATAAATATTGCGCCCAGGGTGATACTTCAAAATAATTGAGTGTTTACATATTATGAATAGAGACGTGAAATGTGGTCAAGTCCTGTCTCTCCTCTTTTAAAAACTCTGCATCGCAAATTAATCAGCAATTGGCTTTACATTGCCAAAGTTGAATCGGGCAGTGATTGACAGCGCTCTGGTCCAATGGCATCGGTCATTGTCTGATACAGTACTTTTTGTACTGTAGGCTACAGTACAGATATACTGTACAGTACTCTAGCCCAATGTTGTTTGGGGTGGCAGGGGGGAAATATGATCTAATCGAAGACTGTAATATAACCGTATGTAACGTTAGATAAACAAGTCATGTAATGATTGGGCTAACTTACCAATTAAATCAAGACGACACTGCTGTATAATGTTATGGGCTCTCACTGAGCTCTAATATGCCTCTCCACCTGAAAAAGCAAGTATTGTATTATAAATAGTATTAGTTTAGTATTAATTAATAAAAAAAAATAAATAAATAAAAAATCGGACTTACCACGAGTAGGCTATCCAGTATTCTGATATCGACGATGACAAATTATATCATTTGTCTGTACTATTCCTTCTATAAGAAATCATCTCAACGATATAGTGTAGCAGTAAATAAATACAGATATAAACTTAATATCACCTAAAGGAAATAGAAAGCTGCGCTTACAGACGCTCACATCCACACATGTAAACACAACACTGACGTCTTCACTTCCAGGTCAAGAAGCTGTCAATCAAAAACTCAGTAGCCAATGAGAACACACTGCTACTAACCCCGCCCCCAAGAGAGATTTGTGTCAGAACAGCGAACGAAAACTCAGGGAGCGTAAACGAAAACTTCAGAAGCGTAAATGAAAACTTCAGAAGCAAACGAAAACTTCAGAAGCGTAAATTAAAACTCTGGAAGAGCATTTGTAAGTTTAGATCAGTAAAAGAAATATGAGGAATAGTTAGCAAAACATGCAGTGTATTAAAAACAAAGTAAAAAAAAAATGCTTGCCATTCATTCTTTTTCAGTTTCAAAGATATTTTATTCAATTTCAATTTATATTTTCATTAGTTTCTTGAAAAGTTACGTTCATTATTATCGGCACAAAAATAATTCCATACTTTCATAGCATAGACAGTTATAAGTTACACTGACTAGCATGTGTGTAAATGGGCACAAAACACTGGGCAAAGAGCAACGACACACAACCACAAGAAGAATCCCAACGCAGACATACATTACAGCTAACACGGTATGTCTCAGTATGAAAATCTTACATTCCCCTATGATTGTACCTTACATGATAATATGCGACAAAAATGAACTTGAATTCAATTAGCTAACTTTGCTAGCCTGCACATTTGGTGCAGAAAGCTATATTTTTTATGTCTTCTATCATTTCTCGTCATAAGAAAGGGCCACCTTACAAATCTAAAGTTTCTAAACACAATTTATTGTCCTGATCCAACAGTTTTTGATGTGTAAATGTAAGAAGAGTATCCATCTCTATTAATTAACCCTTCTACTTACCTAGTGGAAAATCGCAATGGACCTTGGGATCGCCCATACGGTGACGTCAGCGTTATTAATATAGAGGATTTAATTAAAAAAAAAAAGATTAATTGAACACAATCGTTGCATATATATATATATAAACCCAACAAACTGATAATTTTAATTGATATTAAAATCAACAAACCTCCGATAAAAATACGTTATCCAGCATGCTCTAGATAAAGCAGTGTCTTACCTATGATAAGAAAACGCTTAAACTACTTGCACGGGCATTGGAGCGTTGTTAAACTCACATTTTAATTACGTTTTACCTGCCGTAGAGAGCTGCTTTGGTCAAACTCACCTCTGAATGCCGTTTTACCTGCAGTTGAGTGTTGTTAAACTCACCGCTGAATGTGGTTTCACACCATGTGCGTTGTTAAACTCACCGCTGATGAACACGCTAAACTTTTGAGGGCACTTTGATATCAGATTGCGAGGGTTTTTAAACATCAAACACCAGTTGGAGGGCCAGATAAAAATTATCTGGGTGCCGCCATTTGAATCGCCCTGGCATAGATCATTTTGGTAGCCTATTCCTTTTTATTTTTTTTTATTGTTGTCTCGACCCACAAGGCAGACAACGGGTTGCGGTGTGGTGATCGACCCAAGACGTCAAATTTCAACGCTGCTGAGTTCTATAGAAGTCTATGGGACTGCCCCGCACGTTGAAAAATGAAGCCGAAGGTATAACTATGAAGGTATTTTTGGTGCAAAACTACTGAACGCCTGTGACAGTGAAATGTGTAGTTGTAGAGAATAGCCACACATGTGTATCAGTAAATTTGAAGTCACAGAGAGAAATGCATTAAGAGTTGCAAACTTGTAGACTTTTTTTTTCTCTCCCACAAACACAACACAACAGTTACACCTTCTCAAATTATTAATTGCAGGTGCACAAATCCTTTTTTACAAATCACAAATTAATAAACTCGTGCGCTCACATTTTTGCTACTATTGCTGCAGTGAATATGGTGCAAAACGCATTTAAACACCCGCATCAAAAAATGTGAAGTCACGGAGAAATTTTGCTCATCCGCAAATCAGTATGTGAATTCATCCAATGAGAGTTGCACACTTGTAGAATATTTTCTCACAAATATCTTGTATATTTTTCTAGCACAAACACAAGTACATAACTACAGCTGCTTGAATCTGCTGCGACGAATCTCAAACACTGTTTTTCGCTTTCAAGTGACAAGTTTCGCGCGCTCTCCCTTTTGCACCATATATCTCGTTAAATGTGGAGCAAAACTGACTTGTGCATCTGTAGAGGCAGTGGGCGGAGCCAACATGAATATTCATGAGTTTCCCGGGCATGCGCGTGGAACTGCTCTTTAGTTCACTCAGAGGTTCACTCCTCGTTTCTCAGCAGGTTTAATGGGTTATTTCAAAAAAAGGTAAACATAGTTTCAGCGCGAACTTAAACTACAATTGTGCATCGTTTCGTAGAGTTAATAATATTTTTATTAATTTGCACGTTTTTTTGCATTCGTCAATGACTGAATGATAGCAGGCATTCACTTCGTGTAGGCCTATAAAGTACAGCAAACTTCAACTCGTTCATTTCGTTGTGCTTTTCCTTTGTACATTGCAATGATTTAAAGCTGTATTTTGTTGTCATTTGTTGAATGTCAATGCAATAAAAATTTTTTTTTTACAAACAAAATATAAATTTACAAAAAAATATCACAGGTTCCACTTTTACTGTAAAACCAGAAATTCCAGAACACCTGAATGATTACAGCAACACTTATTTCCAAAAGAAGAGCAGATATAGAATATTCCTAAATACATTAACCATTACCATTTAATTTATTTATTGCTAAGCTCTTCTGATACCTTACCTTATGAAGCTTTAAAACTGTGTCATCTCTGGCAATAATCTCTGGGAAATAACTCCACAACCATATCAGTGTCCTAATAAACATTTTGCACCCTACACTGATGTTTCTCTTTATCATGTTCTTTCTTTGAGCTTATGTGTTGCACTGTGTGCCTGGATGATACACAATGATGATCATTGATACAAATGCATGATCTATTTTGTTGCACAACAAACACTCATTCAACAACATGTTTTAAAAGTCATAAAGTTCTATAAACGTGTGTTCTTAATTGGGCTTCAATTAGAGGCACTTCTGACTTGAACTCTTGAAAAATGAAACCTTTAAACTTTGTTGGATCGATGTTAAAACATGACATTCTCATCATTTTCATCACTTAAGGTTTGCATGACAAAAGTTTGGAATCACTATGATTTAAAAAAAATGTATACTGTTATAGCAGGCAAGGTCAAGGATGCCTTAAATTGATCACAAATGACAGCAAAGACACTTATAATGTTACAAAAAAATAATAATTTTAAATAAATTTTGTTCTTTTGTACTTGCTATTCATAAACAATTCTGGAAATATATGCTCCATAATGATTTCCACACTTCATTAAGCAGCACCACCATTTTCAACTGTGATCATAATCTGAAATGTTTCTTGAGCAGCAAATCAGTATTAGAATGATTTCTGAAGGCTCGTGTGACACTGAAATCTAGAGTAATGAGCTCTGCCATCACAATCATTTTTTTAAACACATTAAAATAGAAAACTTTCACATATTTATAATATTTCACAATATTACTGTTTTTCAGATAAATGTAGTCTTGGTACCCTACCTAGAACCTTACTAATACCAAACTATTGAACAGTAGTGTATATATTATTATATCAAAGCCAGCACAAGCACACATTGCAACCAAAACATTAAAAAAATAGAGTTACATTATTTTGCCAGTATGTATATTTGTAAATACAATTCTTTTAGAACATCAAATTGGTTGCTTATTATATTCTGTAAAAGAGTGTTAAGTGTTTTTTTCTCATTTACAGTAACCCAGTTGTACCAAATGTAATTTATCCACTTTTGTCCATACAATTTTGTTTATTCCAAATTGTACTTAAGTACAACACATTCTTGCTTCTGTGTAGTCTTAAATTATTTGGCTTATTTAAATGAACGAACAATCACACCAGGATATATTTGTAAAAAAAAAAAAAGTGTTAGCCCACAGATACATTTATGAGGGTTTATTTAATTTATTGCAATCAACAAATGATAACAATTAGTAAAATACACAGTTTTAAAGCTTCGCAAGGTGCAATTTATACGACGAGTTGAAGTTTGCTGTACGTTATAGGCCTACACGAAGTGAATGCCTGCAATCATTCAGTCATTGACGAATGCACAAAACGTGCATGTTAATAAAAATATTATTAACTTTACGAAACGATGCACAATTGTAGTTTAAGTTCGCGCTGAAACTATATTTACCTTTTTTGAAATAACCCATTAAACCTGCTGAGAAACGAGGAGTGAACCTCTTAGTGAACTAAAATGAGCAGTTCCACGCGCATGCCCGGGAAACTCATGAATATTCATGTTGGCTCCGCCCACTGCCTCTACAGATGCACAAGTCAGTTCTCTTACGAGAGTATCTCTCGTACTGCGTAATAGCTTACGCTAGGGGAAAAACTCTTTTCCGCGAGATATTGAAGCCAAAAATTATCCTTAATTTTTTATTAATGTAAAACGCTTTGCAGCAGCAAGCAAACATAGGCGAAACAGCTCGCGCGCCTATTGGTTGCTCTGCAGCAAATGCAGCAGCCTATCGAGAGAGACTCTGCGTGACGTAATGACCAATGGGGGCAATTCGCGCCCATATCGTCACGTTCCGCCAGAAGGGGCGTGGTCTCGCCCTATAAATATGCTCGTTAGGCTGATACAAGCTGATTTTTACCTCTTCAGCGAAGCACACGCATCGCTGGATCCGGAGTGAGAAGCCGCGCCGTCGAAGCAAGCTTTTCAGCGGGACGAGCTCTGGAGTCGCTGGCCTCGCCGCCTTCAACTGCCGTACCTGCTGCGCTTTCCGGCGTTATATATCCTTTCACACTCTGTGTATTTCTCTGTTGAGAAGTGTTTGTTCGCTTACTTGACGCGACTTACACTTCTCTCTCAAAAGAGCAGCGTCTTTTTAAAGATGCCTTCCTGTGGCTCGTGCCGCGCCCCGCTCAGCGATGGAGACCGACACGTCATCTGTGTTTCCTGCCTGGGTGAGGATCACGCGGCTATCGCGCTCGCTGACGGCGGATGCCCTCATTGCGAGCTTTTGTCCATGGTGACTCTGAGGACGCGCCTGGCATCATTCTCCGAGCCTTCACCGCAGCCCGCCGTGGTGCCGCGCCGCAAGAAGCGCCGCGCCCAGCGCGCTCCCGAGCTTTCTCCAGCCCGCCAAAGCTCGCCGGTTCGCCCGCCAGCTTCGCCGGCTTCGCTCGAGTCGCTCACTGACGGACAACGGCCGCCGCCTGCCGCCGCGTCCATCCACGAGCTTGACGAACCCTCCGAGGCGTGTTCTCTTCTGGCGTCCGATAGTGAGGATTGGGCGAGCTCTGTGGATCTCCCCTCCGCTAGCGTTTCCCGCCAGACCACTGGTAAGAGAGCCGGCATTGAGACTGAGCTGATGCGTCTGCTCTCTCAGGCCGTTGAAAGCATCGGTCTCGATTGGGAGGCGCCCGCGCAGCCGCCGCGCAACAGAATGGACGGACGCTTTCTCGGAAATGACGAGGCTCCGACGAAATCGCGGCCCGCGCCCTTCCTCCCGGAACTTCACGAGGAAGTGACGAAATCGTGGAACGCCCCCTTCTCCGCCAGGCTGCGTACCTCTGCTTCTGCTGCCTTCTCCTCTGTGGATGGCGCGAAGGAAAGAGGATACCTTTCTGTTCCTCCTGTGGAACCAGCTGTAGCGTCTCATCTCTGCCCGCCCTCCGCTGGATGGCGCGCGCACACGACGCTTCCTTCTAAAGCCTGCCGAGTGACGTCATCCATGCACGGTCGCGCTTACACCGCCGCCGGGCAAGCAGTTTCAGCGCTGCACACTATGGCTATCCTGCAGATTTTCCAGGCCGACCTTCTCCTTAAACTGGACGAGGAAGGACCCGGAGCGATCTGCGTGGCGGACCTGAGAAGCGCTACAGACCTCGCTCTTCGCGCTACTAAAGCCGCTGCACAGGCCATAGGACGAAACATGGCCTCTCTCACCGTGGCTGAGAGACACTTATGGTTGACGCTGTATGAGATGACGGAAGCCGAGCGCTCTGTGTTCCTCGACGCGCCCATTTCCCAAGCGGGCCTTTTCGGATCTGCCGTCACAGACTTCGCGGACAGATTCATGGAGGTACAAAAAACTTCGCAGGCCATGAAGCACTTCCTTCCGAAGCGCTCGAGCTCCGCTGCAGGTCGCTCTAAGCCGCCGCCTGCTCGCAGCTCTCAGCCGCAGCCTGCACCGCCCGCCGCCGCCGCTTCACAGCGCCGCCACGCCCGAGACCAAAGACCGCGCTCTCGCTCTGCTGGACGCCGCCCCCCTCAGCGCAGGCCCCGGCCGAGGATTGAGATCAAGCCCGAGGCCTCAAAATCTTCCTAGCCATTCTAGGAAAATGACGGTGTTCAAATCCCGCTGCGGCCGGATTTTCACTGAAACTTCTCGCTCGGTCAGTTCCAAACATCGCGACTGTCCCAGTGTATTTCGCAGAGAGTCAGCCGGTGTCACAGCCCGTTTGCCTGCGCACAAAAGCCGTTCTTACGGCTACCCAGATAAATCCAATAAAGAGTGCATTTTCTGGTGTTCCGGCCACGGCCGAAGGTGTTATGAGTGTTGTAAGAATGCCCACCCAGTGCCCATTCCCACACACAAACACAGCCCGCCACGGTACAGGGCTAGCACAAATAAAATCGACTCCGGTCGATTGTGCAAACAATGTAGTGCAAGCGCCCATGTCACCATGCCCGCTCACACTACATGCTGCGTGTCCCATGGTTTCTGTAAAAACGAAACCAACACACATTCATTCGGCCATGAACGACAGTGTTTTCAGTGTATTAAATGTGCCCGCAGCCCCGCGCCCACATTTTCTCACAGACACGCCGATTCCCACGGGATCTTCCCCGCTCGCTTTTTCTGCACAATCTGCCATAAAGAAGCTGAGCGCGGCCAGGTCGCCCGCTGTGATCAGCGCGCCCCCCGCCTCGAACGCTGTAAACACGGTGTTGTGTTCCCAGTATGCACGGGCTCTCGAGCTGCCGTTTTGTCGCGGCCAGAGCCCGGATTTCATTCTGCCTCTAGCTATTCACGCAGATGCGTGGTCAAAGCTTCCCGGGGTATCAGAATGGGTGCTGAACACTATAAAGAGAGGCTACTCGCTACAATTCGGCGCGCGTCGAAACTACGGTGAAAAACGAAGTATCTCATCTACTTCGTGCCGAAATAGCGAAACTACTGAGCAAAGGGGCTATAGAACCTTTATCTCAGGCTCAGAGCGAAGGGGGCCTATACAGCAGATATTTTCTGGTACCGAAAAAGGATGGGGGTCTCAGACCCATTTTAGATCTGCGACAGCTGAACAGAGTGCTTGTGAAACGCCAGTTCAGAATGCTTACGACCAGGAAAATCCTCGCGCAGGTGCGCTACGGGGACTGGTTTGTGTCGATAGATCTGAAAGACGCCTATTTCCAAATACAAATAGCGTCCCATCACAGGCGATTCTTGAGATTTGCCTTCGAGGGCCAGGCATATCAATACACAGTCCTGCCGTTCGGCCTGTCCCTAGCACCTCGTACATTTACGAAGTGCATGGACGCGGCGCTCGCACCCCTGAGACTTCAGGGCATGCGAGTCCTGAACTACTTGGACGATTGGCTGATTCTAGCTCGATCGCGATCGGAGCTCATAGAACACAGGGCCGCATTACTCGAGCACCTCGAGAAGCTGGGCCTCACAGTCAATTGGGTGAAGAGCTCACTGTCTCCCAGTCAGAAAATTTCCTTTCTGGGAACCGTGTTGGACTCGCTGTCCATGACAGCACGCCTGTCACCAGAGCGCGTACTAAATATTCAGCGCGGCGTGAAATCCTTCCGCCACGGCGCGATAGTCCCGCTCAAAAGGTTTCAGAAAATGCTGGGGCTGATGGCCTCAGCAGCCTCTGTACTCCAGTTGGGCCTGCTCCGCATGCGCCCACTGCAGATGTGGCTGAAAGCGCGGGTTCCACCCAGGGCATGGACAGCGGGTCTGTTTCGCCTCAGGGTCGACCTTCAGTGTGTGTCAGCTCTGGAACCTTGGAGAAAAACCGACTGGTATCAGTCAGGTGTGAGCCTGGGGACCGCTTCGAGTGTAAAGGTGGTGTCTACGGACGCCTCCACCTCGGGGTGGGGAGCGCTGCTCGAGGGCAGACCGCTAGCTGGCCTGTGGTCAGAACGGGAAAAGCTCCTTCACATAAACTGCTTGGAGATGATAGCAGTCGACAAAGCGCTACGGCGTTTTTGTCCCCAGATAACAGGCCACCACGTCTTGGTCCGGTCGGACAACATGTCGGTGGTGGCATACATAAATCGCCAGGGTGGCGTCAGGTCACGAAACCTTTACAGGTTGACGGAACGCCTCCTGGTTTGGGCTCAGCACAACCTGCTCTCACTGAGAGCAGCGCACGTGCCTGGTCACCTGAATGTGGGACCAGACAGACTGTCCAGGAACAATGTTCCAGCAGGGGAATGGTCGCTGCACCCGCAGACGGTCCAGCTGCTGTGGAAAACGTTTGGCAGAGCTCAGGTGGACCTATTCGCGTCCCACGAAAACGCTCATTGCCCGGAGTTTTTCTCGAAAAGCAAGGACGCGCTGGCTCATGTTTGGCCCCGCTGCCCCCTATATGCTTTTCCTCCTGTCTCGCTCCTGCCTCAGGTGTTGGAACGAATCAGGGAGAACGGATGCCCAGTGCTGCTTGTAGCCCCGCTCTGGACGAACCAGACGTGGTTCCCTGCCCTGATGCAGCTGGCCAGCACTGCCCCATGGCCTGTACCATTGAGGAGAGACCTCCTCTCTCAGGCGGAGGGCTCGATTTGGCACCCTCGCCCGGAGTTATGGTCCCTGCACGCATGGGCCATCAACGGGTACCCGCTAGCCTCCCAGAGGGAGTGTTAAACACGATCGCGCAGGCTAGAGCTCCGTCTACCAGGCGGCTCTACTCCTCAAAATGGTCTGTTTTCTCTGCATGGTGTCAGGCCCAGAGCCTTTCACCTGTGGAGTGCGGGGTTTCGGAAGTGCTTTCCTTCCTTCAAGAGCTACTGGATAAGGGCAGGACCCCATCCACGCTCAAAGTATATGTGGCGGCCATAGCAACGTTTGCAAAACCGGTGTCTGGCCAGTCACTGGGGAAAAACGACTTAGTCGTGCGTTTCCTTAGGGGAGCTCGGAGGCTGAACTCTCCAAGGCCCCCTTCAGTCCCGACGTGGGACCTTTCCACGGTCCTGGAGGCCATGAAAGGCGCCCCGTTCGAGTCAATCCAGCTGGTGGACATGAAACACCTGTCGTTCAAGACAGTGTTTCTCATGGCTCTCGCTTCAGTGAAGCGCATAGGGGACTTACAGGCGCTTTCAGTGAGCGCGTCGTGTATGGAGTTTGGGCCTAATGACTCGAAGGTCATTCTCAAACCAAAGCACGGGTATGTCCCGAAATCCCTCAATACGCCGTTCAGGGCCCAGGTAATTTCCCTGTCTGCCCTTCCGGTTCTCAGTGAGGAGGAGGATGCAAGTCTCCTTTGCCCCGTCAGGGCATTAAGAGCTTATGTGTCACGCTCGTCTGTTTTCAGACAGACGGAGCAGCTTTTTGTTTTGTTCGGCGGGCGTTCCAAGGGACTCGCCGCCTCAAAACAGAGCCTATCCAGATGGATAGTGGATGCCATTGCGCTCGCTTACTCTGCGAAGGGCTTACAGTGCCCCTTGGGTGTCAGGGCGCACTCCACGAGAGGCGTGGCCTCTTCGTGGGCATGGTCTAGCGGGGTTTCCCTGCAAGATATCTGTACGGCCGCGGGCTGGGCCTCACCGTCTACATTTATAAAATACTATAACCTGGAGGTACCCGCCTTACAAGCTAAGCTTTTGGCGGTCTAAATTCAGTGCTATCTGCCCCGCTGTGCGGCCCAGATGCTGAGTTTACTGCAGCCCCATGAGTATTGACTCACGTATGGCCACCCAGATCAGGCTGAATGCTTTCACCCTGGCTGCGCGTTTGATTGTCATATAATACCCCGCTGGGTGCTTTTTTATAGGGAATGACGCTTCCAGCCTCTCTTCCTCTACTCTATGTGAGTTTATGGTGATTATGCACTACATGAGCCCTGGGCTTCGGCCCCTGGGACTTTGGTGTTGGATCCCTGTACGCACGGCGTGTTGCATTGTGTTCCCCTAGCGTAAGCTATTACGCAGTACGAGAGATACTCTCGTAAGAGAACGTACTCGGTTACTAACGTAACCTCGGTTCTCTCTAGAGAGGGAACGAGTACTGCGTATCTTGCCGTGCGTGGAATACGCTCTGGTTCGCTTCAGCGATAAAAACCAGCTTGTATCAGCCTAACGAGCATATTTATAGGGCGAGACCACGCCCCTTCTGGCGGAACGTGACGATATGGGCGCGAATTGCCCCCATTGGTCATTACGTCACGCAGAGTCTCTCTCGATAGGCTGCTGCATTTGCTGCAGAGCAACCAATAGGCGCGCGAGCTGTTTCGCCTATGTTTGCTTGCTGCTGCAAAGCGTTTTACATTAATAAAAAATTAAGGATAATTTTTGGCTTCAATATCTCGCGGAAAAGAGTTTTTCCCCTAGCGTAAGCTATTACGCAGTACTCGTTCCCTCTCTAGAGAGAACCGAGGTTACGTTAGTAACCGAGTACGTTTTGCTCCACATTTAACGAGATATATGGTGCAAAAGGGAGAGCGCGCGAAACTTGTCACTTGAAAGCGAAAAACAGTGTTTTGAGATTCGTCGCAGCAGATTCAAGCAGCTGTAGTTATGTACGTGTGTTAGTGCTAGAAAAATATACAAGATATTTGTGAGAAAATATTCTACAAGTGTGCAACTCTCATTGGATGAATTCACATAATGATTTGCGGATGAGCAAAATTTCTCCGTGACTTCACATTTTTTGATGCGGGTGTTTAAATGCGTTTTGCACCATATTCACTGCAGCAATAGTAGCAAAAATGTGAGCGCACGAGTTTATTAATTTGTGATTTGTAGAATAGGATTTGTGCACCTGCAATGAATAATTTAAGAAGGTGTAACTGTTGTGTTGTGTTTGTGGGAGAGAAAAAAAAGTCTACAAGTTTGCAACTCTTAATGCATTTCTCTCTGTGACTTCAAATTTACTGATACACATGTGTGGCTATTCTCTACAACTACAAATTTCACTGTCACAGGCGTTCAGTAGTTTTGCACCAAAAATACCTTCATATATACCCAGTGCGTCAAAAAAGTGACGCCAGGGTCCATTGACCATGCGTCAGACATTTGACGAGTAGGGAGTGAGACTGTGTTGCAGCCATCGGCACTGATCCTTGTGCATCAATTTAAAAAAGTTACACATAGGTACACAGAGGACAAAAATGTCCGTGTTTAAAAACTGTCATAAAAATGTGAAGCTTGGGAGCACAGACTTAAGTTTGGTATCATTTTAAAGACGACCCTTGGCAGATTATTGCTGAAGTAAAAAAATTATAATAAGTAAATCCAAAAAAAACGTTATGTAGGTATAAGTTTATTAAAATTATTTAATAAAAACGGCAAGAAAATAAAAGCCATAAATCTAAATAAATTGTGTTCCAAATTTGAGGATGATATCTCAAAAAATGAGCTTTCGGTAAGAGTTTGTTTGGGCGCAGTAACACATTTTCCCCATTGGATGCCAGCAAAACTCCACTGGTGCACACATTGATTGGATTTTAGATTTGCAATTGAGTTTTCTCTCTCAAATATTACAAGCACACAAACACATATACAGGTCCTTCTAAAAAAATTAGCATATTGTGATAAAGTTCATTATTTTCCATAATGTATTGATAAAAATTAAACTTTCATATATTTTAGATTCATTGCAATAGATTGTTATTTGCAGTTGAGTTTTTCTCTCTCAATATTACAAACACACACATGCACACACACACATATTTTTTTATAACACACATACTAACCACACTCTGACATCCATACCAACACACCCACACAAATATCGTTGCATAATTTATCCAATTGGCTCTATAATATGCCGAAGCAGAAAACAGGAATAAAGCGATATTTGTTTTATAGGCCAAACCCAAAAAAATGGCACCATCTGATAAAAAAATAGTAAAAATTAAAATTTTTAAGCCTTGCCAACATAATGAAAGCTTCTCAACAAAGATTGCATCATTTTATAGTTGAATGGCCCTGAGATTAAAAATTGCAGTTTTAATGGGTTTCAATGGGGACATTTTTGTCCAAAAGGCGCTGAGAGGGAAGTATTTTGTGGACCTAGTGCAAAAAAGATTTTTCAAAGGAAATGGGGGTGAAATAGTAAAATTACAATAAAAATACACACCTGTGCCAAAATTCATGCAGTTAACATTAACAACAATATAAAAAAGTTACACATGGCTACAAAGTGGACAAAAATGTCCATGTCAAAAAACTGTCATAAAAATTTTAGGTTTGGGTGCAAAGACTTAAGTTTGGTCTCATTTTAAAGAGGACCCTTGGCAGATTATTGCTGAAATTAAACAAGTGAAAAAAGTCAAACCAAAAATTTTGTACAGAGGTTTAAGTTTATGAAAATTATTTATGAACATTATTATCGTTATTTTATATAAAATATATATTTTATGAAACATGTTGAACTCTAAAACTGATATAAATTCAAAGCCATAAATCTAAACAAGTTGTGTTCCAAATTTGAGGATGATATCTCAAAAAATGAGCTTTCGGTAAGAGTTTGTTTGGGCGCAGTAACACATTTTCCCCATTGTGTGCCAGCAAAACTCCACTGGTGCACACATTGATTGGAGTTTAGATTTGCAATTGAGTTTTCTCTCTCAAATATTACAAGCACACAAACACATATACAGGTCCTTCTAAAAAAATTAGCATATTGTGATAAAGTTCATTATTTTCCATAATGTATTGATAAAAATTAAACTTTCATATATTTTAGATTCATTGCACACCAACTGAAATATTTCAGGTCTTTTATTGTTTTAATACTGATGATTTTGGCATACAGCTCATGAAAACCCAAAATTCCCAAATTCCTGTAAATTAGCATATCATGAAAAGGTTCTCTAAACAAGCTATTAACCTAATCATCTGAATCAACTAATTAATTCTAAACACCTGCAAAAGATTCCTGAGGCTTTTAAAAACTCCCAGCCTGTTTCATTACACAAAACCGCAATCATGGGTAAGACTGCCGACCTGACTGCTGTCCAGAAGGCCATCATTGACACCCTCAAGCAAGAGGGTAAGACAGAAAGAAATTTCTGAACAAATAGGCTGTTCCCAGAGTGCTGTATCAAGGCACCTCAGTGGGAAGTCTGTGGGAAGGAAAAAGTGTGGCAAAAAACGCTGCACAACGAGAAGAGGTGACCGGACCCTGAGGAAGATTGTGGAGAAGGACCGATTCCAGACCTTGGGGGACCTGCGGAAGCAGTGGACTGAGTCTGGAGTAGAAACATCCAGAGCCACCGTGCACAGGCGTGTGCAGGAAATGGGCTACAGGTGCCGCATTCCCCAGGTCAAGACACTTTTGAACCAGAAACAGCGGCAGAAGCGCCTGACCTGGGCTACAGAGAAGCAGCACTGGACTGTTGCTCAGTTTTGCATGTCATTCGGAAATCAAGGTGCCAGAGTCTGGAGGAAGACTGGGGAGAAGGAAATGCCTAAATGCCTGAAGTCCAGTGTCAAGTATCCACAGTCAGTGATGGTCTGGGATGCCATGTCAGCTGCTGGTGTTGGTGCACTGTGTTTTATCAAGGGCAGGGTCAATGCAGCTAGCTATCAGGAGATTTTGGAGCACTTCATGCTTCCATCTGCTGAAAAGCTTTATGGAGATGAAGATTTCATTTTTCAGCATGACCTGGCACCTGCTCACAGTGCCAAAACCACTGGTAAATGGTTTACTGACCATGGTATTACTGTGCTCAATTGGCCTGCCAACTCTCCTGACCTGAACCCCATAGAGAATCTGTGGGATATTGTGAAGAGAAAGTTGAGAGACGCAAGACCCAACACTCTGGATGAGCTTAAGGCCGCTATCGAAGCATCCTGGGCCTCCATAACACCTCAGCAGTGCCACAGGCTGATTGCCTCCATGCCACGCCACATTGAAGCAGTCATTTCTGCAAAAGGATTCCCGACCAAGTATTGACTATTGAGTGCATAACTGAACATAATTATTTGAAGGTTGACTTTTTTATTTATTTATTAAAAACACTTCTTTTATTGGTCGGATGAAATATGCTAATTTTTTGAGACAGGAATTTTGGGTTTTCATGAGCTGTATGCCAAAATCATCAGTATTAAAACAATAAAAGACCTGAAATATTTCAGTTGGTGTGCAATGAATCTAAAATATATGAAAGTTTAATTTTTATCATTACATTATGGAAAATAATTAACTTTATCACAATATGCTAATTTTTTGAGAAGGACCTGTACACACACATTTTTTTTTTATTACACACATACAAACCACACTCTGACATCCATACCAACACACCCACACAATTATCGTTGCACAATTTATCCAATTGGCTCTATAATATGCCGAAGCAGAAAACAGGAATAAAGCGATATTTGTTTTATAGGCCAAACCTGGAAAAATGGCACCATCTGATAAAAAATTGTAAAAATTTAAATTTTGAAGCCTTGTCAACAGAATGAAAGCCTCTTAAGAAAGATTGCATCATTTTATAGTTAAATGGCCCTGGGATTAAAAATTGCAGTTTCAAAGGCGCTGAGTGGGAGTATTTTGTGTAGCTAGCGCAAAAAAGATTTTTTTAAGAAAATGGTGGTGAAATAGTAAAATTCCAATAAAAACACACACCTGTGCCAAATTTTATGCAGTTAGCATTAACACAGGCAAAGTGATCAAAAAAACAAAACTGAAAAGGACAAAAATGTCCATAAGGATGCACAAGGGAACTCGTCCCCATACGTGTGTGATGACTCTGATCTTCAACCAGATGAACTGCATTGTATAGTGTTCCGATCCAATCTAACTTCTGACCTGTAATGCTGCCTGAATCATAATCATACACTGTTCGTTCATTGGCCAGAGGAGAACTGGCCCCCCCGACTGGTTTCTCCCATGGTCACCTGATGGAGTTTTAGTTCCTTGCCACTGTCGCCTTATCCACATTTCTTCGCCTTTGTCGACATTGGCTTTTGGCTTGCTTAGTTGGGAACATTTAATTTTATATTTAACAATATTATTACAACATTATTGTCCTGTTATCTCTGTAAAGCTGCTTTGTAAGTCTTTGTCAGCGGGCATAAGTCTTTGTAAAAAGCTCTATATAAATAAAGTTGACTTGACTAGTTCTAAAATGTTTAATTTTGGGTTCACAAGTTATAATTCATCAGAGGACACTGTAAAAAAGCAGTAACCTGATTTTGTACGATTTTTTTCTACTTGAGCTAACAATTAAAAAGACTTTTGTTGATGTAACCTTCTAAATTTATTAATATGATAATATTATGTTGACACCAAAGTGTCTTAATCCGCCACTGGTTTTAGCAGGATGAATGGAACAATACAACCCCCAATCCCCCCCGCCCCCCCAAATCTTGATAGTATTAAGTGTGGGTCAAGAGGGCATGTAGAGGAAGCATTTAAAAAAATGTCTTGTTCAATTGTGATTTTTGTTAATTTGCTGCCATCTGCTGTTTTAATAAAGCAAATTATTTTGCATGTAGAATCTAAGGGCAGCAGGTGCTGTAAAAGCATTTAATTCATAATTAATTTAATTAAAGTACTGTGGTAAAGCATTGAAAAGGACGGTCATTTGCATCTTGTTCTATTTCTATTGTCTGTCTGTTGCTTATCTGCATGTTATGTGATTTAAATGCAGGGGGACTTTAAACAAATAAATAAACAAACCAGATCTTACCACATTTAATATGGATTTTCTGATTCCATCAGCTTTTAGTCTATCAAGAAATGCTATAAAACTAGGCTGTAAAAAGTAATAAGCAACAGTATAATGCAATGAAAAACAGTTCATCAGTCAGTAATCAACAGTTGTTTTTTTTAACCCTGTAAAGCCTGACAAATGGAATACTAGTCATATTTTTTTAAATGGAACAGTTTATTGAATCTTTAGAAAAAAAAACAAATTTCAAAGTATCAAATTTGATATTTTAGGATTTTATGGCTCATATATACGAGAATATTAAGCTTGAAAAAACACTTTTTATTCAAAGGCCCAAATTGTACCACGACCTGAAGGTGCACATTTTTAGAATTAAAGCCTTGTATACTTAAAAAGTATAAACTATAAATCAGGCAACAGAAGGCATGTATTGTGCACAACCGATTTTGATAATGTTGATAATTTAGAGACCTTAGAAAATAGAAATCAAATATACTTCAGTAGGCTATGGTTAAAAATAATTATTTGGAAATTTGTGCACAAGATTAGACCTATAATGTGTGTTGTTCCATTTTTAAAAAAGAGTAACAGAACATTTAAGTATTGCTTGTTTGCTTGAATGGTGACAATCATTGTGTTCATTACACTTTTTTGTCACATACACTTAACTGACTACTGCATTTCAGAGGGCAACACATCGTCCTGCATGTGACTTAAACACGATCCAGATAATGCTCACAAATGTTTAGAATGTCAGCTGTTTATTGGCATGATGAAATATTTGAAAACATGCACATTTCTCATCTAGAAAATAACAAAGATTCTATTTCACAGCCAAAGGCAATAACTTATTCCTAGAGCGAAAAAGTCTAAAAATATTGTCTCTTAGAGCCTGAACACTCAGCCCATAAATGGCTGGATTCAGAATAGGAGGAAATATCAAGAAATAAAGTGACATAACTGTTTGTGTTTCAAAGGGAAGACAACTTGTGTCAAAGCGACTTTGTACAATTTCAATAAAACAGCCCACACTATAGTTCAATATTGCAAATAAGTGTGGCATGCAGGTCTTCAGTGCTTTTATTTTAGACGTTTTAGTGGCAGTAAAGCATATTTTCAGAATATGTCCATATGAGTACAGGATCATTGCAAGCTGAGGAAAAGTATATACAACAACAGAAAACAACCCAATAGCATTCACAACATTTGTATCATCACAGGACAGTTTGACAAGAGAATAGTTGGAACAGTACACTCGCCCAATTATGTTTCTACAGATTGTCAAGCGCAGAGTCAGAATAAAAAACAAAGCGAATGCCACTAAAGGATAACCCCATGAGAAAGCAATTAGTTTATACACCCTTGTGATTGTCATTATACTGTGATACTGTAGCGGATAGCATATAGCCACATAACGATCATAGCACATCACTGAAAGAATGGTGAATTCTATGATAGCATATGTGTGCAGGAAATAGGTTTGAGCCTGACAACATGCCAAAGATATCTCATGAGAAGGAGACATTAAAGTACCCATCAAAGCCGGAAGCAAAGCCGTGCCACCATAGATGCCATTTACAGCCAAGTTACATAGAAAGACGTACATAGGTTTGTGAAGCGCTTTGTCAATAATTATGATAAAAATCACAGTGGTGTTAGCAAAGAGTACAAACATGTACAACATAAAAAAGACCATAAGGTAAAGGTATTTAAGATCATCCATTCTGTAAAGAACCTCTAGTATGACTGAAGACATATTAGATGAGTTTTTCATCTTCTTTAAATTGTTCAGCACACTGTAGTAAAAACAAAAAGGTTCATTACATTCTTGCCAAGTAGTTATGTTGTATAGGCTAAAGGAAACAAGTTATAAGCAGTTGGACATGCTCTCCTAGGGCTACTGTAAATATCAGAGACAGAAAAAATATTCATAATTCATTTCAAAACAAATATCACAAATGTTTTTCAGGTCAGCTGGATAATAGGTGAATGATAAGCCATGACACAAATTTAAAGAATTGACTCTCCTCCTCTCCTTTTCTATTTATATGTAGGCAACTGTACGTGAACATTGCCCAGTGTATTCAGATCACATGGTCTTTTCATTGTGATTATGTAAATAGCCTAATCTCTTATCGATGTTTGAATTAATACTAAGCGACTAATACAAGTCAATGGTAAAAATATTATGTGTTTATACAGATTACAGTTTGTTCATATAACTGCTAAACCATGGCATTAAAATAAAAATATAGCCTACTTGAACAACAGTATAAATATGTTAGAATAATAAATAAAAATTACATAATTAAAACCTTGTATAAAATGTTGATTAGAAAGTTGTTTCCGTCCAGGTTGCGGTTACTACAAATAGGCTATAGAGAGACTTGTTACATGTAACCTGTAGGGCTATCAATGAAAATATAAGGGCAGGCTGTTTTATGTTCTCAGTGTTGTTAGCTATAGACCTTATGCGCCAGAGAAAAGCACGCAGACATCTTTAGAATTTTGTGTTTGAAATTTCATATTGAACGTCTCGGTTACGGTTACGTATGTAACCCGCTTGAGTAGGCAAAGGAGACGTTACGGCGTGACGACGAATGGGGTTTCGCTTAGAAAGCCTATCCACTTCGAGAATATAAAATGAGCCAATGGCAAGACAATGCCATGGGACTACAGAATTTGCATAGCGTAACTCCGCCCCACCTCGTGGGTATATAAGGAAGGACCCTGGCAACATGCAGTTATGTTTTAACGCTGAGGAGCCGAGACTGAACTCTGGTGTTCCCGCGGTACAGCAGAAGTGGCAGGGAGACCCAACGTCTCTGTTCCCTACTCAAGGAACGAGGGTTACATACATAACCGAGACGTTCCCTTTTGTAGTCACTACGAGTTACGTTGCGACGACAAATGGGGTTGCCAGTCTAATCACGCCACCTCGGCTGTCTTCCAGTGCCCTGCATAAGTCTGAGCTCCCTGTCGTGAGACTAGCATGGACGAAGGACTCCTACTTAACACAGGAATACCAAGGTACACTGGGAAGCATATCTCAGAGGAGATATGCAACACAATGCCTACCCAAAGGGAGGACTTAGGGATACACATATGGCCAGAGAGGGGGTAACATATGGAGAAACACTGGAGTACTGGAGGTGCTGTCGCGAGGAGTACTAGTTCAGAGAACCAGGTCCGGGTTGACCTGATCTTGCACAGGGTCTGAGCAAGAAGGCTCACTAGGGGAAACGCATACCTGTGGAGGCCCCGAGGCCAGCTTTGCGCCAGTGCATCCGTGCCAGGGAATAAAACAGGCTGTGCGTCAGATCGTGCGAACTGAATCGCATAGCCGAGCCTGATGATTCTTGCAACCCAGCGGGACAGGTTGGGAAGCTCTAACCAGGCTCCCAAAAACTGTACCAATGGGGTCATGTGAACCACAGACATACCCAGATGGGGCAGCGAGGCGGAATGACCGGCCCGGACGTGGGAGGCACAGCCTCCCGGTGTGGGGGCACGGTCATTTGCTGCGTCCTGACAGAGGAGGCCAGGGAAGGACCAGCGTTCCACGGGGGCCTGCTCTGCAAGGGGTCTGGCAACAGAGGGGGATGAGAGTGGCGAGGCTCGAGAGTGGCGAGGCTCGAGAGTGGCGAAGCTCGTGAGCGGCGCATACTGTCATCCAGGACCTCTGATGGCTCAGAGATGGGTGTGTCAGATCTTTCTTTAACTATATTAGGGTGCTGCCCACCAGGGGGCGATCAGTGGGGAGTGCAGAACAAAAGATTCTCAATTGAATCAAAAGAACAAAAGAAGGAGTGGTCCTGCTACCATCTCCTGAAAAGAACTGATTGCCATCTCTGAGCAGCCCGTCTCAAGGGTGCCGTTTAACCTGGTGTTTAGCGGGGCGCGGGGCCGGAGCGGGCTGGGACACCTTCCTGCAACCATCTCCACGGCACGGCCCGGGTGAAAGCTGCTGCTGGGGCTGAGCGGGAGGGGCGGGAGCCGCAGGAGGGCGTCCTCGGCAGCGAGCAGGCTGAGGATTCTGTGTCGACGGCTGGGTGGAAGGAGCAGCAGGCCATCGGGGCAGAATGTGTTTTATGGCCTCAGTCTGCTTAAGGGGGGTCGAGAACTGTTGGGTGAAGTCCTGGACCGCTCCGCCGAAGAGGCCAGCCTGGAATATGGGAGTGTCGAGGAAACGGATTCGCTCCGCATCTCTCATATCAACCAGGTTGAGTCACAAATGTCTCTCCTTGACCACGTTAGTGGACATCACCTGACCCAGGGAGCGTGCGACCACCCTCGTCGCCCGGAGAGCGAGGTCGGTGGCGGCACGCAGCTCATCGAAGAGCCCTGGGTCAGTCCCGCCCTCGTGCACGTCCCTGAGCATCCGTGCCTGATAAACCTGCAGGATGGCGATGGCAAGAGCCCACCTTGTGATGCAGCGATGGACATAGTTTCCACGTCTGGAGTGCCGAAAGAAACACGGGGAGCGTCTGAAGACGGTCCCACGCGCTCGATCGGGACGCTCGAGGGTTGCGGCACGAAAGAGGGGGGTGTGGACTGAGGAATTATTGTCAGTGCTTTGTTCCACACCGTCACCCTCAGGTCACCCTGGCCACCAGCCAAAGTACCACCTCTCATAGAGGGGGTAGATCGGGATGTGGATGAGGGGACTCTCGCTCTAGTGAGGTCATCGAGTCTCGACTGGAGTGTCGCGATGGTCATGTTCCCGCAGTGAGAACATGAGCCATCCACAAACGCTGCCTTAGCGTGATCTAAGCCCAAACATGCAAGGCAACGTTTGTGCCCATCAAATACCATAACTGTATATTTAAGCTTCGTTTACTCCATGTCGAAATTACTGTAAATTAAATATGCTTTCGAAACGTTCTCGCCGTACTGTACATTTTGTTACTGTATATATATATATATATATATATATATATATATATATAAATATAAAGCCGATATTTTATATATATATAAATATAAAGCTGATATTATATATATATATATATATATATATATATATATATATATATATATATATATATATATAGGATAATATGGAACTCATACTCAAGGAGGAAAAAACACCTACATTTTATTTAGAGGCCCAAACTGATCAAAAACATGCAACTTGGTGCAGTTGCTAATATTTATTTGGCAAAAGAAAGATGAAATACTGAAACAGTATATCAGACTTTTATATAAATGTCATTTGTCACTTAATATCTCCAAATAATATCTTAGTAAGATGATATTGCTTAATTTTATGATCAAAGCATAGTATTTTTTTATTTGGGGGCGGGGGGGGGGGGGGGGGGGGGCTGCAAAACATATAATATGCTATACAATGGTGATTGAGGAATTGTACAAATAAAAAGCCTGATGTATCACACTTGATACTCACATTTTAACACAATTTTTCTAAAAAATTATGTAAAGATAATCAGGTACACCTGTATCTTGTATTATTTAGGAAACACCACAAACTTCATATTTGTTTGTCCACTCACATGTCATGGTGCATGCATAACATTCTGGTAACCTTGCAGGCCCATTTTAAAGTTAATGAAAGTTCTCCTATTTTCTAAATGCATACTATAGATCTTATTATGAACTAATGTGAAAGATAATGTTTTTAATCAGTGTTTGAATGCATTATTTGCATAGTATTACAATAACAGACCCTCTTCAGGGAGGTTATTATGGCCTTACAGTGTGATATTTGTCTCTTGCACTGTCCATTGGGCCTTAGTTTGTTGACCTTGTACTTCAGACTCATCAGTGGTTTCTTTAAATTGCCGCACTGGGAATTTGTGTGTTTTGAGAAATAATGACCCCTAATTAACATGTTTATCTAGTTTCAAATTCGTTTTCTCAAAGGCATTAAACATGACCACAGATGTTTGTGAGCAACTGTTGCTGGCCATTTTAATAAGTCTTTAATCAGCCATTAAGTCATTTTCTACTGTATTACACACATTCAACATTGATTTCTGTAATAACAACAATTGTAATCCTCTTTAGCCTTGTTTCCTAATTTCAGCTGTATGTCTTTAATAATATTTCATAATGTGTTTTTTAATAATAGATGTAACGGCACTCCTTCTACCGTATGTACCATTCGTTCAAAGCAAACAGTTTGACACGACGAACTCATCCAAGTCAATATATTCCTTTTTCATTCTTGTTTATTTTGTACTTCAAAGCAAGAACTATACCTTTTAACTTTATATAACAACAAAATATGGAATGACAGTCAAAAAACTGTATCGCTCCGTCACTTGCTACTATCCACCACCCGTATATGACGTTTTAATCCCCTCATCAGTTAGCAAGGACATAACAAAAGCCTAAATAATTATAGAATAAACATTCTTAATCTTTGTAAAAAATAAAAGTACAATGATTAAAAATCTAACAACACTTCAATATTATCAAATTTGCACAATGTATATTATGGCTCTAACATTCCGGCCCCTAATTGTATAGGAGGGACACTATATCAATTATCAGTCATTTAGGTGGAGCCATAAACACTAAGAATAATTATTTCATTTTTCTTTTGTTACCAGTTTAAACAGTCTTTTCTAACAAACAAAGCTTAGTTATAGGTCTTTCTAGAGTACTGTTTTTTGTTTGCACCATCGCGCGTCTTACTGTTCCGGTTGAGTCTGGCATGATAGTCCTTATGATCCTGCCCATCATCCATGAGTTTCTTGTAAACTTGCGCTCGATCGGCCCAAAATCCGGCATCCGACCAGTACGGAAGGTCTCTGCGCGTTACTGTCTTTTCACGCGGCAAAGTATTTTTGATTAAATTCAATTAATTTTCTCATATGTATTAACTCGTTATTTCATCTGACTCCATAAATGAAAAAGGTTTTAATGATATACGTGCATCATTAAATGTGAGCGAATGTTTGACTGTTCCTTTTAACTATAATGAAAATAATGTCAAAGTCAGTTAGAATAATAAAATGTAACAATTTATTATGTCAGGTAAATGTATCATTACAGTTCATAATCAGTTCAAAGATAATCAAAACAAAACATCAAACGCACTGGAATAAAGAGGAGAAATGTTAACCCGACATTAGGAAATAAATGATGCCTCGGCGACTCTCAGCATTCACGGGCTGATCTGAGGTACAGAAAAGGCCCGAACCCTTTGATGCATTTCTTTATATAGACAGAACCTTCTTTCACATGGAAACGTGCTAACAATGGAAATTTGTATTCAGAGTTAACACCTTTTGAGAGTAGTGGACCTGAACCCTTCACCCCCTTCTGTGTGCAAGATATTACTAAACTCTTAAGAACTTTATCACCTCTTGGTTTAATTCTTTGGGAATGGGACATTTGTACCAGTCACACTGAGACATTTAAAATTATACCAAACATGTATAAAACTGTATGATAATTGTTCACATTAAAACCATATAGATTATTGGGTGAGTTTGGGTGATCTCTGCAAGAATGGGGGATGAGGGGAAGAAATGTAGATTAGGATGAGGGAGGTGAGACCTTCGTCTCGATAGTGCACGAGGGGGAGTTCATTAATGTTAATTTGCAGCAAGGTCCTTTGTCCACTCGAGGAGTGGTCGTTCCTCAACTAGTTTTTCCAGTTTTACAGTGCACAATGATCCACTATGAGAACCACATCTCCTACCTGTAGGTTTCTGTGGGTCTTAGACCATTTTGACGTTCTTGTCATTGAGACAGTCCATCTGGTCCAGAATAAATCTGCACGATACTGCACTTGTTTCCAACGTCTGCGTGCATATTGATCTTCATGTCTGAATATGCCAGGTGGCAGTATTGCCTGTGGTTTCAACAACAATAAGTGATTAGGTGACAACGCATCAAGATCATCGGGATCATCTGATTTCTTCGTGATCGGTCTGTCATTAACAATGGCTTCAATTTCACATAAAATAGTTTGAAGACCTTTATCATTCAAGTTTTGTTGCTTTAACACGGACGCCAGTACTTTCCGTACAGTACGAATTTGCCTTTCCCACACACCTCCATGGTGAGATCCTGCATGGGTTAAAAATCCACTGAATGCCCTTCTGGCTCATGGCATCTTGTATTTTGTTTATTGCTTCTCGCAATTCCTTGTCAGCACTGATAAAGTTGGTTCCTTGGTCTGAACGCATAATAGCAACTTGTCCTCTCCTACAAATAAAGCGACGTAAGGCGTTTATACAAGAATCTGTATCTAACGAATGAGCCACTTCAGTTTGTATTGCTCTAACTGTCAGACAAGTAAAAATAATGCCATATCTTTTTACTAGACTGCGGGCTCGTTTGATTTCCAGGGGTCCGAAAAAATCAACTCCCACATTAGTAAAAGGCGGTTTGTCTGCTATGACACGATCCTCAGGCAGATCTGCCATTTTCTGTATTACAGGTTTGGCATGCAGACGTTTACAGTACATTTTGAGCACAGTGATATGACCTTTCTAATTGCTGAGTTAGATTTTTGAATCCAGTAATTCTGTCTCAGTTTTGCAAGCATGTGGTTCCTACCACTATGGCCAAGTTCTTGGTGTATATGGTGGAGAATGAAATTGGTAATGCGTAAGTCTTTGGACAAAATAACTGGATGTTTGGCCTCTTCCGTCAGAGCAGATTTATTCAATCTACCACCTACTTTCAACACTCCTTCTACAACAATTGGATCCAGTTTGTAGATAGGACTACTCTTTTTAACTGGAGCATTATTCTTTTGTAAAGTTGCAATTTCATTTCATCGGCATACTTTTCTTTTTGAGTGAAACAAATAAGTTCCATCTCAACTCTCTCTAGTTCGTCCACAGTAAGAGCACTATTCCACCATGCTTCTTTGTGTTTTTGCATCTTTTGTTTGAGGAGAATGTTGCATTTATCAGGGTTACTTTCACTCTGATGTATTGCATCCTTTAATTCTTTTCTCTTCTTTTGCTTTAGCAACTCTTTCAACCGCATAAACCAGGCTACTGCTCTTTTCAGTTGATGCCACTTAGAATAGTAATTGATAAGCATGTTCACAGCATCAACACTCTTATCCACAGTCGTAACATTAACTGAAGTAGGTTTCTTGACCTCAGCATTAT
Organism: Gila orcuttii; assembly: GCA_026230005.1. NCBI lineage: Eukaryota > Metazoa > Chordata > Actinopteri > Cypriniformes > Leuciscidae > Gila > Gila orcuttii. The sequence goes on from JAPDVR010000014.1 coordinate 32,164,867, forward strand.
CATTAACAACCTTCCCAATGTCATTTGGTCTTTTTGGCCATTCATTTTCGTCCTCCAACAAGTAGCTTGGTCCTTGTATCCAATTTTCGCATCAGATGAATGCTTCTGTTCTCATGCCCCTGGAAGCATTATCTGCTGGATTCAGTGTTGTGTTGACATACCCCCATTGATTTGCTTTAGTTGATTCTTGAATGACTGCTAGACGATTAGCTACAAACGTGTATTATACGCGTATTCTGGTTCTCGATATACTTCAACACAGTCATGCTATCTGTCCAAAAGACTGATTCTTCAAGATTCAACCGTAACTCATGTCTCATCATTTTGTCAACTCTGACAGCAACAATAGCAGCAGTCAATTCCATTCTGGTTATTGTGATCTGTTTTAAAGGTGCCACCCTTGATTTGGCCATTAGAAAAGAACAGTGTTTGTCACCCCTTTCATTCTTCAGCAAAATATAAGTCACAGTACCATATACATCTTCACTGGCATCAGCAAAGTGATGCATTTGAGCCAGTTTTGTGGATCCAAAATGAAAACATTTGTGTGTGAAACAAACAAACAAAAAGAAAAACCCAGCTAGCCGGTGGCCACAATCAGTTCACTACACAAATCTCCTACAGCCCACCGGCTAGTGGAAAAAAAAGAAAAAAAAAGAAAATTATAAACAAAATGGAAAAGTGTCTAAAAAACAGCACCTGCACATTCAAACACATTCAAGAGAACAGCAGCCGACAATCAGATTGGCTGTAGCCTCTATAAAAAAAAGAAACAAGAGACCCAGTTAAGCGCTCTGTGCGCCTAAAATTCTTAGTCAGTCAGTCTATTTACATATAGCTACTAAACACACGCACACACGCCGAACACAAAACCCATAAATTGAATACTGGTATGTCCTAGCCAGACTTGAGCCGATAGAATTACTGAGAGAAAAGTCATCTACCATTACTTCTTTCAACAAGGACCTTGGAGCACATAACTTTGTTACACGTTTTACTTTTTACCAAACACATTATAATCAGCGCAATAACATACCTGTTTGCAGTAGCGATTGGGTGAATAGACTGTGTTTTGGCGCTTCACGCATTCACCAGGGTCTCTGAACGCTGGCGAACATAACAAAGGAGCCCTATTACAACCTGTAATGAATGGCTGGAGGCAAGCTGGTGAAGACCCAAACGCAAACTTTAATTCAAAACATTAATCAAGCACAAAACAAAGGCAGGGCAAGGCCTGAAACAAAACAAGAACAATGACAGGAACTTTAAAGACGAGAATCCACAACAAAGACACAGGGCAAACATGAGGGCTTAAATACACTGACTAATACAAGGCAAGTAACACCTGTGGACAATGATCAGACAATTAACAAATGACAAGACACATGGCAGGATAACATGACAAACAGGGAATCACGTGACAGACAAGAACAAAAAACAAGACACAAAACCCAAACTGTGACATAGCCCCCCCTCTATTTGCGCCCATCAAAACAAAAAAACACAATATTTCAGGAGGGTGGTGAAGCGGAGGCGGTCTTGGGGGAGGGATTGGGTCGTGGAGAGTGGGCGGACCTGGGTCGTGGAGCGTGGGCGGACCTGGACCGTGGAGTGTGGGCGGACCTGGGCTGTGGAGCGTAGGTGGACCAGGCTGTGCAGGTGACCAGGGCGGAGCAGGCTGTGCAGGCGACCAGGGTGGAGCAGGCAGTTCAGGGGTCCAGGGTGGACCAGGCAGTTCAGGTGGCCAGGATGGACCAGACAGTTCAGGGGTCCAGGGTGGACCAGGCAGTTCAGGTGGCCAGGATGGACCAGGCAGTTCAGGGGTCCAGGGTGGACCAGCCAGTTCAGGTGGCCAGGATGGACCAGGCAGTTCAGGGGTCCAGGGTGGACCACGCAGTTCAGGTGGCCAGGGTGGAACAGGCAGTTCAGGTGGCCAGGGTGGACCAGGCAGTTCAGGTGACCAGGGCGGACCAGGCAGTTCAGGGGGCCAGGGCGGACCAGGCAGTTCAGGCGACCATGGAGGCCGCGCCACCATGGTCCCATCAAGGGACCCACTGCTTAGGGGCAGCTATGGGGTTATGGGCTGGAACAGACACCGGCTCAGGAGGAACAGACACCGGCTCAGGAGGAACAGACACCGGCTAAGGAGGAACAGACACCAGCTCAGGAGGAACAGACACCTGCTCAGTAACAGACACCGGGGTGGCCATCTTGTCCGGGGACACTGGCTCGGTGGCGGTCATCTTGTCCAGAGACACTGGCTCGGCGGCGGCCATCTTGTCCGAAGACACTGGCTCGGCGGCGGCCATCTTGTCCGGAGACACTGACTCGTCGGCGGCCATCTTGTCCGGACACACTGGCTCGGCAGACGTGACTTGAACAGTCTCTGGCTCGGCAGACGTGACGTGAACAGTCTCTGGGTCGGAAGACGTGATGTGAACAGTCTCTGGCTAGGCAGACACGAACGTGAATAGTCTCTTGTGCGGCAGGCACGACGTGAACAGTCTCTTGTGCGGCAGGCACGACGTGAACAGTCTATTGTGTGGCAGGCACGACGTGAACAGTCTCTTGTGAGGCAGGCACGACGTATACAGTCTCTGGATCGGTGGCCATGACGTGATGCGTAGGCTCGGCAGGACTGACGTGTAGCAGCTCAGGCTTGGCAGGACTGATGTGAAGAGGCTCGGCAGGGCCGACGTGAAGTGCAGGCTCGGCAGGACTGACGTGAAGCAGCTCAGGCTTGGCAGGACTGACGTGAAGATCAGGCTGATGAGGCTTGACGTGAAGATCAGGCTGATCAGGCATGACGTGAAAATCAGGCTGAACAGGCATGACGTGAAGATCAGGCTGATGAGGCATGACATGAAGATCAGGTTGAACTTACATGACGTGATGATCAGGCATGACGTGATGATCAGGCTGGTCAGCTGTGACGTGAAGATCAGGCGAATCAGGCATGACGTGAAAAGACTCAGACTTGGCAGGCATGACGTGAAGAGACTCAGGCTTGGCAGGCTTGATGTGAAGAGCAGGCTCGGCAGGGCTGACGTGGAGCGCATGCTTGGCAGAGCTGACGTGGAGATACTCAGACTTGGCAGGCATGACGTGAAGAGATTCAGAAATGGCGGCCATCCTAGGATATGGCCCTGGAACAGTGGTCACGGCGGAACGAGACTCTGGAGCGGTGGTCTCGGCGGAACGAGACCCTGGAATGGTGGCCCTCTTGGCAGTACGTGCTGACATCAGCGGTGGATCTGTCACGTTGGAAATTAGTCCTTAGTCCATGGCTGGCGTGACGTGAAGATTCTCAGGCTCAGCGGATGCTGTGGGTTTGTGGGGCACCTCATCTGCAAAGCCCCCAGTAAATGGCGAGCCGCTTGACAAAATGGCAAAGTCCATATACTGCACCAGAGTACATTGAGGGGTATTGGCAGGCATGAGATCATAAATGGATTTATCAAGTCCATGGTGAAACATGTCTTTCAAGAACTCATCATGGAGATCAATCCCATGACAAAGTCCACAAAACTCCTCCACATTATTCTCAATCGGGCGGTCACCTTGGCTGAGGCGAAAGAGACGGATTGCTGGGTCCATGTTTTGGTCGTGGATTCTGTAATGAATGGCTGAAGGCAAGCTGGTGAGGACCCAAACGCAAACTTTAATTCAACACATTAATCAAACACAAAACAACGGCAGGGCAAGGCCTGAAACAAAACAAAAACAATGACAGGAATATTAAAGATGAGAAACATTCAATCCACGACAAAGACACAGGGCAAACATGAGGGCTTAAATACACTGACTAATACAAGACAAGCAACACCTGTGGACAATGATCAGACAATTAACAAATGACAAGACACATGGCAGGATCACATGACAAACAGGGAATCACGTGTCAGACAAGAACAAGGAACAAGACACAAAACCCACACCGTGACACAACTGAAGCAATAAACAAGCAGGGATATGCTAAAACAGCAAGAATAAAAGTATACCTCCTCTGTGCTAGTCAGTATAGGCATTCCAAACAGGTTTCGGAAGCGCACACACACAACCAGTGAGCCGTTGGCAAGCACTCGGCAACACCTTGCACTACAAACAGCACCACGGAACACTGCTGCACTCCCACGTTAGCAGCTAGCTACAGTTAATCACCACCGGATGCCGACCCCAGGTGCCTATACACCTGCTTGTTCTGAATTGCCAACCTCTCCCACCTACATTAGGTGACGTAGCATCCATCTCAAGCTTGTCTTCACTGCAGCGTTCTGCAAACTCCATATTGTACTGCTGAACTAACAGATGTTCAATATTCTCTACAGAAATTCGGTTGACAGGAATAGATGACTGCATTTCCATTTCTATACAACAGCTATCAGTTTCTTCGCTGAGTCTACTTACTACCCAACCCAAGGCAGTTTTTAATGCATAGGGACCATTTCCTATGCTATTAATGACCTGCCAAGGTTCCAGTGCTTTAGGAATGATTCCTATCAACAAGCCAATTTCTGCATTAATAGTGGGAAGGTACACTTTACTGAAGTAAGGCCACTTCTCTATGTGTCGTTGTGAGGGAATGTTTTCTCTTCTTACTGGAATAATTTTCTGTGTGTAAACTCTTGGAAGATCTATATACTCTTTTTCTTCCAGTCCACATACTTCCAGATCATACACAATATAACTATCCACTGGCCTTTCTTGTCCCATCGTTCAAAGCAGTATTTTTGTTTTTGTTCCTTTAACATTCAACTGTTTCATCAATGTCTCAGTGCAAAACATAGCTGAGCTAGATCTATAAAGGCATACGTTTCCAAAATGTTCTCACTCTTTTTGAACTTGACTTTTACTGCCACAATTGCAAGTTTGGACTCACCTTCTCTGGCCCCAGTACCAACACATGATCATATCATTCTTTTTCTACAGTCCTTACTAAGATAACCCAATGTCAGACATACGAAGCATAAGCCTTTTGACTTCAAAATGTCAATTCTTTCTTTGGAAGAGCACTCTATAAATTTACCACAAGACTCCGGTGTGTGGTTCTTCTGACAAAACAAACAGGGTTTCTCAAATGCACTGGCAGTTACTACTGAGGTTCTTTTTGCAGTAGAGTCAGGTGCTTCCTTTTCAAAAGGATAAATGGCTGTGACAAAGCTGCTACCTTTTTGTGGAATTTTCTTTGGAATTTTAATATTGACAGATGTGGCCTTTCCTTTTCCTTCACTGCCTACAGAAAAGCTTTGAATTTCTCCATACAATGGATCAGTGACTACCTTAGCTTCTCTGTCTATAAAGCCCACAAGGTCTGCAAATCTTGCTCTCCTTCCACATTGTTCTTGAATTTCAAAGGCTCTACCTCTCATTTCTCTTTTAACTTGAATGGAAGCTTTGATATGACAATTCTGATATGTGTGGGATTGTCCATTTCATCCATAAATTCAAGATCTTCCATTACATTTCGACATCCAATGAGAAAAAGTGCATATTTTTTAATGCCTTTCCATCCTCTGCTTTTATCTGTGATTGATTGATTGATTGATTTGATTGACATTCACTCTTTATGTCATTGTCTTTAAATACCTTGAGTTTGGCAAAGGAAACTGCAATTGCTGTGTCCAACTCCAACTTCTCTTGTTCTGCCCTTAATTTCGCCATCCCTTGCTCAATGGATTGCTTCTTTTTCAAAGATGCAGCACGCACTAATAATGCTGCATGTCCTGCTTCTTGTTTAAGCTGAGCAGTAGAACTTGAACTGTGACTGGATACATTTGACATTCGTCCAGCAACGGACCCATATTTCTTTTTGTGTCTTTGTGATGAAGCAACTGAAACACTGTCCTCAGGTCCAATGTGAGCTTCTATCTTATCTTTGGTTGTAAGAATCCAAGTTTTACAAACTCCTCAATATATGCAGCTTTATACTGTAACCAGTTCTCATGATCTGCCTTTCTTTCTTCCTCAGACAGAAGCACTCATAATTCAGTATTGAGGCAATTGAATTCTTTATTCAACTCTGAAAAGTTCTTCTGAAGTTTTTCCTCAATATTATTCAGATTCCTCTCATCATCTTTAAGACTGTCAATTTCGTTAATTAACTTGGTATTTTGGACAAGTTTTGATCTTCTGTCCCTTTTGAGATTGTGCAGCTTTAATTCTAATGCCTTTTCACTTAAATGAAGTGTCCTTTTCGCTTTCGGTCTGACATCGGAAGCTTCTTCCATTTGTAATGCAGTTGCTGCCACCTTAAAATCGGTGATGCCTGATTGCGTCATCATTGTCATCCATTTTGCAGAATCAGCGCACAAACAACTGTGCAGTCATCAAGCCATCAAGGAATATTCCAGGCAAATTGTTCAAATAGTACCTGTTCCTGTACAATATCCCTCAAACAGGATATCCCAACAGACTGAACCATGTGCAATAACTTTTAAACGCCTTGTGCGCTCCACATGCGTAGTTTCATAATGGACGTGCATCCACCAAGCGCGTCCATACGATCACTTAATCCTTTGATGTTGACGATCATCAATTAATCCTTGTTAGAAAAAACAGCAATCCAAAAAGTCTATAATCCGTTTAATTATTGTCCTTCAAAAGCAAAGTTTTAGCGATCGTCCTTCGCAAAGTTTTTTGACTAGTTGTAATGGCACTCCTTCTACCTTATGTACCATTAGTTCAAAGCAAACAGTTTGACACGACGAACTCATCCAAGTCGTTATATTCCTTTTTCATTCTTGTTTATTTTGTACTTCAAAGCAAGAACAACCTTTTAACTTTATATAACAACAAAATATGGAACGACGGTCAAAAAACTGTATCGCTCCATCACATGCTACTATCCACCACCCGGATATGACGTCTTAATTCCCTCATCAGTTAGCAAGGACATAACAAAAGCCTAAATAAATATAGTATAAACATTCTTAATCTTTGTAAAAAAATACAAGTACAATGATTAATAATCTAACAACACTTCAATATTTGCGCAATGTATATTATGGCTCTTCTAACCTATTCCAAGTATATTCATTGAAGATTACATGCATCTAGGCCTGAGCCAACAATTTTCCTATTATGAATATTATTATTCACGTTTAAAAGTCCTGCTTATCAAATTATTAACCAAATTCCAAACATTTGTGTTAAGATTACTGATTGACTTTAAACCAGAACTTGACAGGACAAAAGGAACTCCCCAACTACATCAAAGAGCTTGATGTAATTATGGTAGACTTTTTTTTAAGCTCTTTGTTGATTGTGAGAACTAATGGCTTCTTCTGTTCACAAAGGTTTATTGAAAAGCTTACAGTGTGAGAAAATATCACACCAATGATTTTTTATACTGTAATTATACCCAATGAGCCGTAACCGCTGTGTCTGCCACTCTGCCAGAAGAGCATCAGTTTTCATTCAGATGGATTCATGACCTCACTTCTTACCACCATGGCCTGTGACTTCAAATGTGTGATGAAATTGATGTTTTCTGATAGGTTCAGTACTTTTGCCTATGTACAGTGATTTACAGTTTTACTGAGTACACAATATAGTTGATACTAAAGTATAAGGACAGTCATATATATATACAGGTCCTTCTCAAAAAATTAGCATATTGTGATAAAGTTCATTATTTTCCATAATGTAATGATAAAAATTAAACTTTCATATGTTTTAGATTCATTGCACACCAACTGAAATATTTCAGGTCTTTTATTGTTTTAATACTGATGATTTTGGCATACAGCTCATGAAAACCCTTGTGGAACCCCTTGTCTGAGGCACGTGTAGTCACGCCAATCATTTGCAACGCAGTGCGTGCGATGACTGTGCACCTGAGCATATAAAAAGGGCATCTGCAAAGATGTCCTCAGGAAGCCGCTTGTGTGTGTGCTTTGTGAAAGAAAAGAAAAATACCTGCATTTCAAAATAGCAATGGACATGAGCTGTGTGTTATCTGTCTGGGAGCGGTGCATACACGTTCAGTCCTCGAGGTGGTTGGATGCGTGCACTGTGACAAGTGCTCAGTGAGAAAGCTCCATTTCCTACTGGCTTTCTTCACAATAACTCGCCTCTGGTTCTGATAAAATATATCAAAAAGATCTCCTGTTCCACTCTTCAAAGCCCTGCATACGATGAGTTATAAGAACTTATAAATCGTGCCAAGGCCCGACTTAGTCTGAACTGGTCCTTCCCAAAACGCGAGATTGCATATGGTCGCTTAGATGAGCGAAATCATACTCTGCTTGCATGGTTCTTTCGACTTTGAGTTATTCGACAGTGGAGAGGCTGTGTGAGCAGTATTATGGGAGGATACCTCAGGTAGAAGGGAATTTAGCAAGCTATCTCTCCCTGGGGACATCCTCATCCCTGAAAGCTCACGTTTTGCCCTCTAAGCCATGTTAGACAACATCTAGGCTTGTGGTTAAAGAGTATGCAGCGGCCGGTCAGTCTGGTGGGGCTCTGCACACTAAAGCAGTCATGCAAGCCTACCAGTCAGACCTGTTCAAAGTCCTAGACCAGAGTGAGGGCTTATCCCCCGAGGTGGTCTCCGAACTGCAAATGACCATAGATTTGCTCTTCGTACCAATTAAGCATAGAAGCAACTTGTTCAAATACATTAAAGTATGATCAACCTCAGCCTCTCTAAAATGTGGGACAAGAGAAATGTGCTTACTCACATCAAATGTACTTGAACTCGCACCTGACGCAACAGCAGCCGGCTGTACAGGTTGATCAGATGGTACAGGAAGCATACGGGGAACCAGTGTGTCTCGGGCTACTCTTAACTCCAACTCACGCAACTTGATTTGCGTGTCCACCTCTATTTACAGACGGCGGATTTCAAGCTGCAGATCCAACTGAGCTCTACGATCCTCTGCCCTCTCGCGCTCTTCCCGTTTGACTCTTGCCAAACGTACTCGGAGACGCGCATCACCTCCAGACCCAGTCAGAGTCGGAGAAAAAGGATTGAAGGGCGGCAAGACTGCTTTGGCTTCGGCACCCTGCGCATCACCAGTCTCAGATCTATCAGCCAGTTTTAACACACCTAAATTCCTTAACTCCTGCACTACAACGTTTTTAATTTCACGCTTAAGCTGCTGTTTAGAAACTCTAATGTGAAAATCATCAGCAATGCTCAATAAATCATCCTTCGTACACTTATCTAGTTGTTCAACAGTTGGTGCACTCGCAAAACTAACCAGATCGAAATCAGCCATTCTAATTAAACTCACCAGCACAAACACCAAACTCCAAAGTAACCTCATAGGTGATTTTTATATGATCCAAAACCTGCACTCCCTTTTCATTCAAGCAAAACCTCTTTCATGGTTTCTCCTCCCGCACACAAGCAACAGTAGCCTACTCACAAGACTCATCCCAGAAAAAAGAATAAGATATCTCTTTAAAGGAATATCCCACCGCTGCCACCACCAAATGTTACGTGTTTAAAGTTGTAAAAAGGGATGATTATGTAACATTTATGTGAGACACTGTTGCGCTGTGTGAAGGCAGGAAAACCAACCAGGAAACGTCACTTAACGTTTAAGACGTTTATTCACAAAGAATGAAAAATGAAGTAAGCAACATGATTGAAAATAGAAATAATACAAAATAAGGAAAGAAAAACAGGAGTGTCACCAAATCATTGAAATAATCAAAACGTAAAAATAATCTCTAATTTCAGTCGTCCCTCTAAACTAACTATCAAACAAAAATGTAGAAACAAAGCCGAGTTCTTCAGCGGGCACGTCGCCTTAACCAAACTATACAACCTAAAAACAAAAGTACAATAGTGGCGAACACTCCACGCCTAATTTAACAGAGAAAATTCTACCTCCAGTTCGTGTTGGGCATACGCTTCCGCAGTCGGTAAGAATTAACTTAATGCTCAATACTCAATGCACCAGACATAGTGAATAACGGCACGCTCGTTTAAAAGTCGACAACACTGACAACTACAGCGGCACATTTAACAGCGTCTCAACTCACGTGCACTAGGCATGACAAAGCATTAGCAATATAATCCATAAGAAACTCAGGAGAGTGTTACTCAAGTCACTTGATCTAAACATCATCTCGCAGACATTCATAAACAGTGGTACGTTCTACAAAGCATCTCTGTGAGCACAAGTTAAAAGAGATCTGGCGGAGATCTGCCTTCCTTCTCTTGAATGGGCTTTTTTAAACCCAGCATCAGGGGCGTCATGCAAACCAAAATTCTGGGGGGGGCACAATCTGAGACGTTGCAATTGTTTTCTGCCGGGTGATATGGATCATGTTAGGAGGGGTCAGGGGGTTTCTCCCCCTGGAAATTTTTTAATTCTGGCTGCTAAACATACCATTTCAATGCAGTTTGGGAGGGACAGAAATACCTTAACGGAGCTAGCAGCAACCCTCCTCTATCTGAGGACTAAGTTAAAGTATCTATTTTGTAAGTTTATGTAAAAGACAGGTTGATGAAAGAACTGTAAACTCAAATTCAAAAGCTTTTGAAGTCTACTTCATTAAAGCATGTTTACACACACTTACTGTACACTTAGGCCTACTACACATGATTTTAAAAACAGTACCATTGCAGTTTTTATGTTATGATTTTAAATTGGTATGTGACCTAAGAACGATCTTACATTAAAGGTACATAAAGGTGCTGAGGTCTGACTTTGTGGTGCTCTGAAATTAAGTTATTTTAATATTAATATGTGATGAAGGACTTTGAAAGAAGTTTGACAGATTTCAGTGCTGAATAAGGTTAACACTACCCCGTTTATTTGAAAATGGTTAATCAACCGTAACAGTCTATGGGAGAAACATCAAGTCGATGCCTTGATAACGTTAGGTTGAATTTTGCAGTTAGCCTACAACAAATTTAACACCCTCGTTTCTATGATACTGAAAACAATTGAACCAGCTGGAGACTTTGACACAAGACAAAACAGAACAGATGTTTCAAAACCGATCAGATAACGTTACTATGGCTTATTGGCTTTGTATGGCAGGCAGTAACGTTAGCCAACTAGTTTACGGTTAGACTAGGCTAGCTATCGATAACATTACACTGACACAACTTAAGTTAATGCTCTGAATTCGCAGCTAATATCAAATCCATAACTTTTTGATCAAGTTAAAATTTCCAGGTCAACCAAAAATAATCCCACTACCTTTTAATATCATCCGATAACTAATTCAATGCTGATTTGTTGCTTTGCCCACTTACCACTTCAAGACCATCTGTAAAACATTGCCAGCTCAACGTGCGAGACGAGTGAGTTGCTTGAACATACACAGCAAAGATTCTAGAGTGCTATGCGCGTAGCGCTCTAGATTTGATATACACAGACACCATATTAGGAAAAAGGGGCGGGCTGATGCTGACAGATTTATTACACATCCAGAAGAATACATTTGAGTCGTTATAGGCTATGGTAATTATGGAGCATAATAGGAATAAAGTTGTGACAAAAAAATTATCAGGGAGGAAAAATCTGAGGGGGCGCGTGCCCCCTCACTTTGAATGGGCATGACGCCACTGCCCAGCATCACAGCAGTGGATTGGTGGAACAGCTGATGACACGTGCCCCCAATGACGACACGCAGCAAATGAACAATCACCACCTGAAAACAATGAAGGGAGACACAGAGAGCAACAGAAACACACACAAATACACGTGGAACGTAACACCACCAAGCAGGCAGCCCGCTCCATTGGCCCACTCCGAATTTTGAATACTATGCATCTCAAAATGTCTGGCCAATACAGGAAAAAACGATTTGTTAAAGATTCATGTTAAACTGACTTGAAACGGTTACTATTATGCACTATTAAGTAACTCGATTAAATATAGAAAACAGGATTCCCACTTCCCATCATGATTTGCACACGGCTGGATAGGGAGAGTAAATGATAAAATAAAGTGTTAGATGGGAAAATGGGGAGACTTGTTTGGGCCAATCACATAAATCAGTTTTTTGTAATTCAAGAGTTCACACTTACAAATAATCAGATAGAGTAAAAGAGTATGTGTAGGCTATTTGATGTGCTGTCCAAGGGAGAGGGCTCCGAGCTCTGTACTTTGGCCCGAACCCAGAGTAGGTTACTCACCCCGTATCACTGGCTGTGATAGGAACCTGCAAAAAGTGAGGAGTCGGAGTAGTGGAGGGATGCTGAAAACTGTTGAGGAACATAAGTGAGTCGGCTACATATACTGCAGGCTAGAGGTCTGTGCGGGACTGTTTTTTTTTTCGTCCCGCTCCCAGTAGATTCTATTCCACATGCACCCGCTCCCACTTAAAATTCAGTCTGTGTTTACACGCTATCCACTTACAATGATTTTCTTCCCAAACCGACCGATCCCGCTAAATTTATCTCATTTCCAGAATCTCACATTTAAATTTCCCCTACTGAAAGAGAGAGATTTGGTATAACAAATATAATAGGCTATATAAAAATGGTAGCTAGGCTATTTGTTTATTTTTATTTGTCTTGTCAAGATACAAAATTCTTTTATCATTTCATGTCAAGACAGTAGAAAAATGTCACAGAGAAAAAAAAAAAGCAAAATATGAATTAACGAAAATCATTGGCTTATAGGCCTAGCTTTTGCGAAATGAAATCACGTTTTTAACCGAACTATTTAACTTCCATGCAAGAAAAGAATGTCATGACGACCATTTCAGCGTCTCTCGTCCAAAAACTGACCAAATGCTGAATGCTCTCTTTTAAGGTGCAGTCGTGACCGGGATGCAAAGGAAATAATTTGCCAGGTTGCTCAGTGCAGAATTTGAAAAAATATATTTTACAGCCAACGCAAAATGTCACAGAGAAAAGTAAATTAAAGTGCGGATATGCTGTTGTCAAAGGATGTCGGGAGCGAATGGGCTATTGTCAGACCGCCCGCTCCCGTCCAAAGACACGAGTGCAGAGGTTCAACACGTTTGTCTATCGTGTGTTTACATTGAATGACAATGAAAAAGTAGTGCAGTGCAATGAAAAAAAATGCTTTATGTGTGAATGGCCCCCTAATCTTCTATTATGTTGGTATTTGGGTAAAGAATGTGTACATGTGTAAAAAAAATAAAAAAAAATAAAAAAAAAAGCTTTTGAGGAAATGCATTTTAGGCTATATAATTCAAAACACTCTTAAAAAGAAACCTTTCCATTGCGCAAAAGATTATTTATAGTGGAAAAGGGGTCTTTAGATTTTTTAAATGTTCTTCACACTAAAACAAAAATGGTTATTTTAAGAACTGTTCACTAAGAGGTTCAGTGTATGGATTGGAATTGTCAGTTGGGCTTAAAATGTATCATCATATAAGTTAGTCTTTTTAAATTACTCAGTAAATTATTACAAATTCATTGTTAAAATATACTCATCTCAACATTACATGTATTGTATATATATACAGTATATATTTTTATAGAAAGAATATTTTATTAAAAGCACAGAGCACAACGATTGTCAAAGTTTATTGAACCCATGGGGTTTATTTCCTTGAGCGTCAGAAATTTTTCCCGAAGCACAAAACTTATTTATAGGCACATCAGTGATCCTTAATGCCTCCATTTCATGATTCTCAACATGCAAGGTAACAACAACTCAACATCAATGAGCAATTGATTGGTGACTAATTGTGTTAAAAGAGATTGCACGCCATTTTTGGTGTCATATTTTCAAGCTAGAACATTGCTTTCAGTGTTGATCAATTACTTGTGGTCACATCAAATCACTATGAGTTTTGTATAGGGACAAATTTTCTTATTAACATAAATGGACAACAGGACTTATGTTACAGTCTACACTCTGATGGAACCTAAAGGCTCCAAATCATATCGGCATGTATATTTCACATGCTTTTTGGTTCTCTATGCTTTGATACTGTTTGTGAACATTTGGCTCAGTGTGGTCATTTTTTTGGAGAGAGCCCTTCATGAACCAATGTACATTTTTATGTGCAATCTATGTGTAAATTATTTATATGGAGCAATAGGATTTTATCCTAAATTCCTGCATGATTTAATACTAGATTTATATGTGATTCCTTCTTTTATGTGCACACTCCAAGCTTTTGTAATCTACAGTTCAGCTATGTGTGAATGTACTACATTAACAGTGATGGCATATGACAGACATGTGGCCATATGCCGACCTTTAGACTATCAGTCAAAGATGAACAAAAATACATGTGGCATGTTGCTCCTATTCTGTTGGACTGTACCATTTATTTCTATGTTCATTGGAGTTATGTTGTTAAACAGGTTGGCAGTGTGTAAATACCATATTGACAAATTATACTGTGACAGCTGGTCAATGGTAAAGCTCTCATGTGAATCAGTGGTTATTAATAACATCATGGCACTGGTTGTTTTATTATTTTATATTTGTCTTACTACTTTAATTATTGTGTCTTATATTAAACTTATAGTAGCATGTAAAGCATCATTAGAAAACAGAAGAAAGTTTTGGCAGACATGTGTTCCACATTTATTTTCACTGATAAATTGTAGTTTTACTGTGTTTTTTGATGCAATGTGTAGCAGATATGGCTCAAGCAATGGCCCTGAGAACATGTATGTTGTTTTTGCCTTACTGATGGTTATTGTACCACCTCTATTCAATCCTTTAATCTATGGCTTAAAACTCAAAGAGGTTCGTAAAAGAAGCTTTAAATTGTGTCTAAATGTCATTAAATAATTAATTATACTCAGTTGCCCTAAGTGAAACAATAAATATACTAAAATGTATTTGAAAAACATTTATTTTATGCTAAGTATACTATAAATACATTTACGTATTTATGTACTTCATGTTACCCTGTAATTTTGGAATACTAAATTGGTATACTTAAAGTCTGCTAAATTGGAACAACTAATTTTGTACTTAATGTACTTTAGTTATCCAGAAAAAGTGCTGAGGTCAAACTAAAGATACTTAAGTATATACAATGTCGAGGTCCTGACTCTCTGTGGTCATTAAAAATCCCAGGATGTCCTTCGGAAAAAGAGTAGGGATTTAACCCTGGCATCCTGGCCAAATTTGCCCATTGGCCTCTGTCCATCATCATGGCCTACTAATCATCCCTATATACTGATTGGCTTCATCACTCTGTCTCCTCTCCACCAGTAATCCGGTGTGTGGGGGGCATTCTGGCGCAATATGGCTGCCGTCGCATCATCCAGGTGGATGCTGCACATTGGTGATGGTTGAGGAGATTCCCCCTTCCGATTGTGCTAAATTGAACGATTGCAAATATACTTTAGGTACACTTTAAATAATTTTTGACTTTTTTTAAAAAGGTAATTAAACCCTAAAACAATTTTTTTTTAGTTAATGATCTGTAAGACTGGGGCTTTATTAATGCTGTTCATTGATTCAAGTAAATTGTTTGACATTTGGATATAAAGTGGGTAACACTTTATTTCGATAGTCCACTTCAGATATACTAACTATAAGTAACTTTGCAACTACGTCAACTAACTCTCATTTGATTATTAGTCGACTACATTCTTGATATCTGTTAACAGATAACAGAAGTCAACTTATTCTCCTAACCCAAACCCTAACACCTAACCATAACCATAATCAGTCTACTGACAGTCTACTACAGTCTAGTAGAGTCTAGTAGTAACTATAAGTTACTTATAGTTAGTAGAATGTCTAAAGTGGACTATCGAAATAAAGTGTAACCATAAAAGGTTTTAATTCTACAATTTATGGTGTAAAATCATCTGAGTGCTGCCCTATTCAGGTTGAACATTGGCTACTGCAGTTGAATTTTCCTATTGGATGTTGTGGTTCTGCGTGATGAAAGCAGGCACCAGCTCACCACGCACCTGCCTACAGAGAGACACGGGTCTCAGGTGCACGCCCCCCCTCTGTTGGGCTCTGCGCACTTTTCCAGTATTTTTCAAATATTGCCAGTGGGTGGAGTCAGGCTCTGACCAGGGATTGAGTTACCCTTTAAGCTATATGTTAATTGTGAGAATTAATGGCTTCATCTGTTCACAAAGGTTTATTAAAATCCTACAGTGTGAGAAAATGCCACAGCAATTATCTTTTTGTATTTATACCTAATGAGCCTTAACATATGCCGCTACCATATGCTCTGCCTGACTGTGTCTGCCACTTCAGTTCATTCAGCTGGATTCATGACCTCACTTCTTACCACCAGGGCCTGTAACTTCAAATGTGTGATGAAATTGATGTGTTCTGATAAGTTCAGTACTTTTGCATATGTAGTGATTTCCAGTTCACAATATATATACAGGTCCTTCTAAAAAAATTAGCATATTGTGATAAAGTTCATTATTTTCCATAATGTAATGATAAAAATTAAACTTTTATATATTTTAGATTCATTGCACACCAACTGAAATATTTCAGGTCTTTTATTGTTTTAATACTGATGATTTTGGCATACAGCTCATGAAAATGTCTACGGTTACGTATGTAACCCTCGTTCCCTGAGTAGGGAACGGAGACGTTACGTCGGATAACGACGAATGGGGTTTCGCTTAGAAAGCCTATCAACTTCGAGTATTACAAAATGAGCCAATGGCAAAGAAATGCCATGGGTCTGCGGAATTTGCATGACGTAACTCCGCCCCACCTCGTGGGTATAAAAGGAGGAAGTCTGCAACAGCAGTTTATGTTTCTTCGCTGAGGAGCCAAGACTGAGCTCAGGCGATCCCCGCGGTACAGCGGAAAGTGGCAGGCAGACGTAACGTCTCCGTTCCCTACTCAGGGAACGAGGGTTACATACGTAACCGTAGACGTTCCCTTTCGTTGTCACTCCGAGTTACGTCGGATGACGACGAATGGGGTTACCAGTCTAATCACGCCACCTTCTCAGCTGTCTTCCAGTGCCCTGCGTAAACAGAGATCCCTGTCATAGACGGACGAAGGACTCCATTTAACACAGGAATACCAAGGTACACTGGGAAGCATATCCCAAGCTAGGGGAAGTATGCAATTAATGCCAACCCAGAGGGGGGGGACTTAGAGAATACACATATGACCCGAAGGAAACATATGGAGAACACTGGGGTGTCCAGCCGCAGGTGGAATCTTTCAACCCCAGGGGTGGCAAGGTGGCTTGCCAAGGGAAAGACACATGCTCAGAGAGGCTTACAGTGGAAATACACATGTGGGGGTCGCTCAGGGGAGGGACCATGCACACGGGAGGCAGCTAGCCGACGCGCAGGCAAGAGACACTGGCGCCGACGTCAGGAGTGCTGGAGGAGCTCAGGGCTTTCGGGGAAGCTCACCTGAGGAGAATATCGCACGTATCCAGTCCGTGGAGTGGAATGGCGAGCAAGCGAAGACACCTGAGCGGGTCCGGTACTAGCTAGTTGAAGCGAGTACATGAGAGGACACTGGCTCCACTCGGAGATTATAGAATCTGGCGAATGTGTTAGGTGTCGCCCAGCCTGCAGCTCTGCAGATGTCTGTTAGCGAGGCGCCATGCGCTAGAGCCCAAGAGGATGCCACACTCCGGGTGGAGTGGGCCGTCACACCAAGGGGGCACGGTCGGCCTTGCTGCTGGTATGCCAAGGCAATGGCGTCCACTATCCAGTGAGACAACCTTTGCTTGGAGAGAGCCTTTCCCTTCAGCTTCCCACCATAACAGACAAAGAGCTGGTCTGAGGTCCTGAAACACTGCGTCCTGTCTACATAGGCGCGAAGAGTGCGTACTGGACAGAGCAGTGCCAAGGCTGGGTCTGCCTTCTCCGGGGGCAGCGCTTGCAGGTTCACCACCTGGTCCCGAAAGGGAGTGGTAGGAACCTTGGGCACATATCCGGGCCGGGGTCTCAGGATCACGTGAGAGAAAGCCGGTCCGAATTCCAGGCACGCTTCGTCGACGGAGAATGCGTGCAGGTCCCCTACCCTCTTTATGGAGGCCAGTGCAACCAGGAGCGCTGTCTTCATAGACAGGAACTTAAGATCAACTGATTGCAGAGGCTCAAAGGGAGCACTCTTCAGGGCAGTTAGAACCACTGAGAGGTACCAAGAGGGAACGAGAGGAGGGCGAGGAGGATATAGTCTCCTCGCTCCTCTCAGGAACCTGATGACCAGGTCGCGCTTCCCTACCGACTTACCTTCGACGGGGTCATGATGTGCGGCAATGGCGGCAACATAGACCTTAAGGGTGGAGGGAGACAGCCTTCGCTCCAACCCTTGCTGAAGGAAGGAAAGCACAATGCTGATTGAGCATATCCGGGGGTCTTCTCGGTGAGAAGAGCACCATTCCACGAAGAGGTTCCACTTCAACGCATAGACGTGTCTCGTGGACGACGCTCTAGCGGAAGTGATGGTAGCCGCCACCGCTGGTGGAAGGGTACTCAAACCTACCTCGAGCTGTCCAGGAGCCACACGTGGAGGCTCCAAAGATCGGGGCGAGGGTGCCACAGGGTGCCCCGTCCCTGAGAAAGAAGGTCCTTCCTCAGAGGAATGCGCCAGGGAGGTTCTGTCGCGAGGAGTACGAGTTCGGGGAACCAGGTCCGGTTGGGCCAATACGGCGCGACCAGAATGACCTGCTCCTCGTCCTCCCTGACCTTGCGCAAGGTCTGCGCAAGAAGGCTCACTGGGGGAAACGCATATTTACGGCCCGGCGGCCAGCTGTGCGCCAGTGCATCCGTGCCGAGCGTGCCCTCGGTCAGGGAAAAATACAGGGCGCAATGGGTCGAGTCGTGAGAGGCAAACAGATCTATCTGTGCGTCCCCGAACTGGTCCCAAATCAGCTGAACCGACTGGGGATGGAGTCGCCATTCTCCAGGGAGGGGCTGAAGCCGTGAGAGCTCGTCGGCTGCACAGTTCAGTGCTCCGGGAATGAAAATGGCTCGAAGCGACCTCAGATGCTTCTGACTCCATAGGAGGAGGTGGCAGGCGAGTTGTGACATACGGCGGGAGCGTAGACCACCTTGATGGTTGATGTACGCAACAGTGGCGGTATTGTCTGAACGGACTAGCACGTGTTGACCCAGGAGCAACGCCCGGAAGCGGTGCAGGGCAAGACGTACTGCCAACAACTCGAGGCAATTGACATGCCATAGCCGCTGGGGTCCTGTCCAGGAGCCCGCAGCAGCATGTCCATTGCACATGGAGCCCCAGCCCGTGGTGGAGGCATCTGTTGAGACAACAACATGCCGGGAGCTCGTTCCAGGGGGACACCTGCCCTGAGAAAACTGAGGTTCGACCACTAGGGGAGGAACTGACGGCAGGTCGGAGTAACTGGTACTCGGAGCGTGCCTTGTTGCCATGCCCACCTCGGGACTCGGTCGCGAAGCCAAAGCTGAAGCGGTCTCATATGAAGCAATCCGAGCGGTGTGACCACGGCTGCAGATGCCATATGCCCCAGGAGCCTCTGAAAAAGTTTCAGTGGAACCGCACTCTTGCCCTCGAGTTGTCTCAGGCAAGTCAGCAGTGACTGCGCGCGCTCGCTCGTAAGCTGCGCGGACATGGCGACCGAGTCGATGTCCATACCGATAAAAGAGATCCTCTGCACGGGGCAAAGTTTGCTCTTCTCCCAGTTGACCCGAAGGCCCAGACGAGCTAGGTGCCGGAGCACTAGGTCCCTGTGTTCGCAAACCTGATCTCGAGAGTGAGCTAGGATCAGCCAGTCGTCGATATAACTCAGGATGCGAACCCCGTGCTCCCGAAGGGGAACAAGGGCAGCCTCAACGACCTTCGTGAAGATGCGAGGAGACAGGGCTAGCCCGAAGGGGAGAACCGCGTACTGGTATGCCTGCCCCTCGAAAGCAAACCGTAGGAACGGTCTGTGGCGAGGAAGAATGGAGACATGAAAGTAGGCGTCCTTCAGGTCGATCGCTGCAAACCAATCCTGGGGCCGCACGCATTCGAAAACGCGTTTGGCGGTGAGCATCTTGAATGGCAGCCTGTGAAGGGAGCGGTTCAGCACGCGCAAGTCCAGGATTGGCCGTAACCCACCGGTTTTCTTGGGGACAATGAAGTAGGGGCTGTAGAAGCCGGACCTCATCTCGGCTGGAGGGACAGTCTCGATTGCACCCTTCGCCAGGGGTGCAACCTCTGCTCTCCTGACGGGGGCATTGCCACCGACCAAAGTGGAGCGGGCTCCCCGGAAGCGGGGAGGAGACCGTGCGAACTGAATCGCATAGCCGAGCCTGCCGGTGCGCGCGATCCAGCGGGACAGACGGGGAAGCTCTAGCCAGGCTCCCAGGAACTGAACCAGCGGGATCAAGCGGACGACAGGCGTCCCCCCGGAGGGGCAGCGAAGCGGAGTAACTGGCCCAGACGTGGACGGCATAGCGGTCCGGTGTGGGGGCACAGTTAGCAACGCGCCTTGGCAGAGGGGGCCAGGGGAGGACCAGGCTGGTCGTCCCGTGGGGGCCTGCTCTGCCAGGGGTCTGGCGACAGAGGGGGACGGGGCGAAGCGGTCCGTGGATGGCACGCCTTGTCAACCACCTCTGGGACAGAGGGGGACGAGGAGAGCACGGCTAGAGGGCGGCGCTCTGTGTCGTCCGAGAACTCTGTGTGCTCAGAGACGGGAGAGTCAGTTCTTTGCGAAAAAGGATTCTTCCCCGGCCCTCCACCGGGGAAAGGAGTGGTCCTGCTACCAACTCCTGGAAAGAACTGAGTCCCATCTCTGGGGAGCCCCTCTCAAGAGTGCCACCTAACCCGGCGTGTAGCGGGGGGCGGGGCTGGAGAGGGCTGTGGCGTCCGACCGCGGCCTCCAGAGCCGGCCCGGGTGAACGGGCGGGGTGGGAGCCGCGGGGGGGTGCCCTCGGCGGTGGGCAGACCGAGGGACCTGAGCGGACGGCGGGGCCGTCGGGACAGAGTCAACCTCAGCCTGCTCCATCCCCGAGGAGCCCGTCTCAGGAGCGCCGCTTAACCCGGCGTGTAGCGGCGGGCGGGGCTAGAGAGGGCTGTGGCGTCCGCCCGCGGCCCCCAGAGCCGGCCCGGGTGAACGGGCAGGGTGGGAGCCGCGGGAGGGCGCCTTCGGCGGTGGGCAGACCGAGGGATCTGAGCGGACGGCGGGGCCGTCGGGACAGAATCAACGTCAGTCTGCTCATGGGCGGCCGAGAGCTGTTGGGCCAGCCCTCAACCGCACCGCCGAAGAGGCCGACCTGGGATATGGGAATGTCGGACAGACAGGTCCGCGCGACATCCAGCACATCAAACAGGTATAGCCATCGAATGGTGAGCATCACCTGACCCAGGGAGCGTACGGCCACTTTCGTCGCTCGGAGAGCAAGGTTAGTAGCGGCGCGCAGCTCAGTGAAGAGCCCTGGCTCAGTCCCGCCCTCGTGCAGGACCATGAGCATCTGGGTCAGGTAGACCAGCAGAATGACCATGGCATGCAGTGAGGCGGCTGCCAGTCCCGTGGCGCTATAGGATTTCGCCACAAGCGTAGACGAAAAACTACAGGCCACGGACGGGTCCTTAGGATTGCGCCGAGAAGAAGCACTCTGAGGACACATAGCATCGCAACAGAGCGTTCAGCCGGGGGAACCCCAGTGTACCCATGGGCAGCGGCCCCATCGAGGGGAGGAAAGGCGAATGAGATCAGCGAGTGGTCCCTGATCTCATCATGCACGTCCGGGAAGAATGGTATTGGGGTTTGCCATGGACGAGGGTCGGCGGCCTCACCCAAAAACCAATCGTCCCGGGAAAGCATGGCCGTCATCTCCGGATCAGACTCGACGAGTCGTCACTTCCAGGAAAATCAAACCCACCTAGTGAAGCTGCTACAAACATAATATCATCCTCTGTAGCTTCAAATGAAACACACGGGCCACCAGAGGGTAGACCCGTGGGAATCACCTGTTCACTAGCGGGCACCGTCATTGAAGAGGGGGGCTGGGGTCGCGGACACATAGTCTGCGCCTTGTTCCAGACCATAACCCTCAGGTCACCCTGGCCACCAGCCGAAGAACGGGGGGTGGATGAGGGGACTCTCACTCATGTGAGTTCACCGAGTCTCGACCTTAATGACGCGATGATCATGTTTCCACGGAGAAAACATGAGTCATCCAAGAGCGCTGCTCTAGCATGATCAAGCCCAAACATACTAGACAACGCTCGTGCCCATCAGAGTCCGATACCAAGCTGCCGCACCATTCTTTTTTTTTTTTTAAATGCACGGGCGAGCCGTCTTTAAAAAGACATGCCGCGTGCGAGCTCTTTTAGTGAGAGAAAACTCAAGTGTTGAAGCACCCGGGGAGACACGCACCGACTGGCAGACCACTGCAACAGATCAGCAGGAAGCACGCGCTCGCCGTAGATCGCCGTCACACCAACACTCGAGGTACTCGTTTGTAAAGCTGACAATTCAGAGATGGCTTGTGGAGAGAAGAATACACTTGGCTCCGAAGCGAAAACATAAACTGCTGTTGCAGACTTCCTCCTTTTATACCCAGGAGGTGGGGCGGAGTTACGTCATGCAAATTCCGCAGACCCATGGCATTTCTTTGCCATTGGCTCGTTTTGTAATACTCGAAGTTGATAGGCTTTCTAAGCGAAACCCCATTCGTCGTCATCCGACGTAACTCGGAGTGACAACGAAAAGGGAACCCAAAATTCCTATCTCAAAAAATTAGCATATCATGAAAAGGTTCTCTAAACGAGCTATTAACCTAATCATCTGAATCAACTAATTAACTCTAAACACCTGCAAAAGATTCTTGAGGCTTTTAAAAACTCCCAGCCTGTTTCATTACTCAAAACCGCAATACTTGGTAAAACTGCCAACCTGACTGCTGTCCAGAAGGCCATCATTGACACCCTCAAGCAAGAGGGTAAGACACAGAAAGAAATTTCTGAACAAATAGGCTGTTCCCAGAGTGCTGTATCAAGACACCTCAGTGGGAAGTCTGTGGGAAGGAAAAAGTGTGGCAAAAAAACGCTTCACAATGAGAAGAGATGACCGGACCCTGAGGAAGATTGTGGAGAAGGACCGATTCCAGACCTTGGGGGACCTGCGGAAGCAGTGGACTGAGTCTGGAGTTGAAACATCCAGAGCCACCGTGCACAGGCGTGTGCAGGAAATGGGCTACAGGTGCCGCATTCCCCAGGTCAAGCCACTTTTGAACCAGAAACAGCGGCAGAAGCGCCTGACCTGGGCTACAGAGAAGCAGCACTGGACTGTTGCTCAGTTTTGCATGTCATTCGGAAATCAAGGTGCCAGAGTCTGGAGGAAGACTGGGGAGAAGGAAATGCCAAAATGCCTGAAGTCCAGCGTCAAGTACCCACAGTCAGTGATGGTCTGGGGTGCCATGTCAGCTGCTGGTGTTGGTCCACTGTGTTTTATCAAGGGCAGGGTCAATGCAGCTAGCTATCAGGAGATTTTGGAGCACTTCATGCTTCCATCTGATTTCATTTTTCAGCACAACCTGGCACCTGCTCACAGTGCCAAAACCACTGGTAAATGGTTTACTGACCATGGTATTACTGTGCTCAATTGGCCTGCCAACTCTCCTGACCTGAACCCCATAGAGAATCTGTGGGATATTGTGAAGAGAAAGTTGAGAGACGCAAGACCCAACACTCTGGATGAGCTTAAGGCCGCTATCGAAGCATCCTGGGCCTCCATAACACCTCAGCAGTGCCACAGGCTGATTGCCTCCATGCCACGCCGCATTGAAGCAGTCATTTCTGCAAAAGGATTCCCGACCAAGTATTGAGTGCATAACTGAACATAATTATTTGAAGGTTGACTTTTTTTGTATTAAAAACACTTTTTTTATTGGTCGGATGAAATATGCAAATTTTTTAGATAGGAATTGGTCCACAGTGGACCAACACCAGCAGCTGACATGGCACCCCAGACCATCACTGACTGTGGGTACTTGACACTGGACTTCAGGCATTTTGGCATTTCCTTCTCCCCAGTCTTCCTCCAGACTCTAGCACCTTGATTTCCGAATGACATGCAAAACTGAGCAACAGTCCAGTGCTGCTTCTCTGTAGCCCAGGTCAGGTGCTTCTGCCGCTGTTTCTGGTTCAAAAGTGGCTTGACCTGGGGAATGCGGCACCTGTAGCCCATTTCCTGCACACTCCTGTGCACGGTGGCTCTGGATGTTTCTACTCCAGACTCAGTCCACTGCTTCCGCAGGTCCCCCAAGGTCTGGAATCGGTCCTTCTCCACAATCTTCCTCAGGGTCCGGTCACCTCTTCTCGTTGTGCAGCGTTTTTTGCCACACTTTTTCCTTCCCACAGACTTCCCACTGAGGTGCCTTGATACAGCACTCTGGGAACAGCCTATTTGTTCAGAAATTTCTTTCTGTCTTACCCACTTGCTTGAGGATGTCAATGATGGCCTTCTGGACAGCAGTCAGGTCGGCAGTCTTACCCATGATTGCGGTTTTGAGTAATGAAACAGGCTGGGAGTTTTTAAAAGCCTCAGGAATCTTTTGCAGGTGTTTAGAGTTAATTAATTGATTCAGATGATTAGGTTAATAGCTCGTTTAGAGAACCTTTTCATGATATTTAATTTTTTGAGATAGGAATTTTGGGTTTTCATGAGCTGTATGCCAAAATCATCAGTATTAAAACAATAAAAGACCTGAAATATTTCAGTTGGTGTGCAATGAATCTAAAATATATGAAAGTTAAATTTTTATCATTACATTATGGAAAATAATGAACTTTATCAAAGTATGCTATTTTTTTTGAGAAGGACCTGTATATATACTTACTTTTCTTTTACTTTATATATATATAAAAAGTAAAAGAAAAGTAAGTAAGTTCTGCAAAAATGTTGCTCCTTTATTGCTCAGGAGACTTAATGGAAATCTCAGCCAAGTTTAATCAACATAATGACTTGGTCAGAGGACAAATGGCCACCTGACTAAACCCTGTTTCTCTTTTTTTCTTCATTTCTGTTACTTGATGGAATTTGGGTTTCTTGCCACTGTCGCCTTTGGCTTGCTTAGTTGGGGTTTAAAAGACACTTAATATTCAGTAATATTATCGATTTGACTGCACTGACACTTTTGGATGAGAACAAAAACTTGAACTGAATTAAAGGAGAACTCCCGGCAATTTTTAAGTTAATCTTGATCGTTATACCTTTGTGAGTAATGTCTATAGAAAAAAAAAAAAAACTAACCGGATTGGTGCTTTCATCACAGAGCTGTTCCCGCAAATGCCCAGAGCTCAGAGGCATATACATAAAGAGTGTCTTTGTGCCTCATAACAGACACGAAATGCAATTAAAATGTCTGTCCAACATGAACGGGCCCCTTACATGTGAACAAGATGCATTTAGCAACTTAGCCATTGTTTAAATTGACCTAAATAGTGTTTTAGACGGCTAGCTGTAGTCTCGCGCTGAAGTCCCATGGGAACTCAGTTGTAGCCGTGCTGTAGTGTGTGCCCAAATGGAAGGATAAATAAAGTTTACATTACCTCCACAGTGGTTGCACCCGTCTTCGTCCACGGAATGGCTTTTTTCTTCAACCGGCCCCGCTGTGTTGTGTCTGTGTAGTCATCCTTGCAACTTAGCCATTGTTTAAATTCATCTAAATAGTGTTTTAGACGGCTAGCTGTAGTCTCGCGCTGAAGTCCCATGGGAACTCAGTTGTAGCCGGAAAAAAGTAAACAGTGTGCACGTGGGAGGAGCGTACTGTTTGAAGAGTGATGATCGGAGTTGCTCACAAGTGAAGAAGAAATGGTTCGCGTTTGTGTTGTTCCGAATTGTGGCAACAGAATGCGAAAATACAAGAACTTACATTTTCATCGTCTTCCTTTCCATGACCTCGAGATTCTGCAGTTGTGGCTAGTTGTACTTCAACTTGATGTGCAAACTCCCATACAAGTACTATGCGCTAAAGATTACGCATTTGCAGCGAACACTTTGACAAGGATGACTAACTTACACAGACACAACACAGCGGGGCCGGTTGAAGAAAAAATCCATTCCGTGGACGAAGACGGGTGCAACCACTGTGGAGGTAATGTAAACTTTATTTATCCTTCCATTTGGGCACACACGGCTTGAGATGTGCAGTAATATGTTTTTGTAGTCTTATTTGCGAAACTTTAATTGTTTCACTAGCTTCTATGTCTTCAATTATATTTATATATATAATATACTCCCACCTGCACACTGGTATTTACCTTTTCCCGGCTACGAGTTCCCACGGGACTTCAGCGCGAGACTACAGCTAGCCGTCTAAAACACTATTTAGGTGAATTTAAACAATGGCTAAGTTGCTAAACGCATCTTGTTCACATGTAAGGGGCCCGTTCATGTTGGACAGACATTTTAATTGCATTTCGTGTCTGTTATGAGGCACAAAGACACTCTTTATGTATATGCCCCCATAACTGTCGTTTTAGCTGAGTGGGAGCTCTGGGCATTTGCGGGAACAGCTCCGTGTTGCAAGCACCAATCCAGTTCGTTTTTTTTTTCTATAGACATTACTCACAAAGGTATAACGATCAAGATTAACTTAAAAATTGCCCGGAGTTCTCCTTTAAGCTGGATGATGACACCACTGTTTTCTGAAGAGCTGCTTTATTACTGATTCAACTTAATTACATAATTCACTTATTTGACAAAATCTGTCATTGAAACTGATGTAGCGACAATGAGTCTTACATTAAATGCATTAACATTAGCTCAAATGATCTATAGGGAATTTTAATAATTAATCATGAATGATTCATATATTGCATATTACAGTTAAATTATCGAAGCTGAAAATAGATTGATTGTATATATGAATGATCACCATAATGGGTTATGGTTCGTCATTAATATATCAATAGTCCTATTACAGATCGATTATATGAGATAACCTTAAATGGAATTAATTTAGCTATCGAACGATCTGTTTGTCCAGCAAACGGCCGTAAGATTAACTCATCAACTTCCCAATAAAAGTTATCACTTCTTATAAACTCCAAGAAATATTAATCTTCTGGCCGTGAACATTAATTTTCCTGTGTTTATAAAATTAACCTACTCAACTTAGTAAATAATAAAGCTTTTTTTTTAGCTAAAGGATAGAACATTTAATTGACTTTGTAATACGAGCATTTAAACAGAAGCAATCATGAATATAATGGCTTTAATAAATGCAAAACGTACTCGGTTACTAACGTAACCTCGGTTCTCTCTAGAGAGGGAACGAGTACTGCGTAATATCTTACGCTATGGGGAAAACCTCTTTTCCACGAGATATTGAAGCCAAAAATTATCCTTAATTTTGAATTAATGCAAAACGCTGTGCAGCAGCATGCAGACATAGGCAAGACGGCTTGCGTGCCTATTGGCTGCCCTGCGGCAACAGCAGCAGCCTATCGAGAGTGGCCCTGCGTGACACATACCCAATGGGGGCACTTTGCGCCCATTTCGTCACGTCCCGCCAGAAAGGGCGTGGTCCCGCCCTTATAAATACGGCTCGATTAGGCTGGTATACTGGTTTTCATCGCCGAAGCGAACCAGAGCTGTGTATGCACGGCAAGATACGCAGTACTCGTTCCCTCTCTAGAGAGAACCGAGGTTACGTTAGTAACCGAGTACGTTCTCTTACGAGAGTATCTCTCGTACTGCGTAATATCTTACGCTATGGGGAACACAATGCAAAACGCCGTGCGTACTGGGATCCGACACCAAAGTCCCAAGGGCAGTAGCCCGGGGCTCATATAGTGCATAATCACCATAGACTCACAGAGAGTCGGAGAAGAGAGGCTGCAAGCATCATTCCCCATAAAATAGCATCCTACAGGAGCTAGTTATGTTAACAGTGTTTCACGCAGACAGGGTGAACGTGTTCAGCCTGAACTGGGTAATAGTACGGGTTATTCAACACCCAAGGGGCAGTTTCTATCGCTTAGTGAGCGATGCACAGGCAAACTCAGCATCTGGGCCGCACTGCGGGGCAGATAGCACTGAATTCTAAACCGACAGAAGCTTGGCTTGTAAGGCGGGAACCTCTAGGTTATAAAACCTTATAAATGTAGACGGCGAGGCCCAGCCCGCGGCCGTACAGATATCTTGCAAGGTAACCCCACTATACCACGCCCACGATGAGGCCACGCCTCTTGTGGAGTGCGCTCTGACACCCAAAGGACACTGCAGGCCCTTAGAAGTGTAAGCCAGTGCTATGGCGTCGACTACCCATCTGGATAGGCTCTGTTTTGATGCGGCCAGGCCCTTGGAGCGTCCGCCAAACAAAACAAAGAGCTGCTCGGTCTGTCTGAAGACAGACGAGCGGGACACATAAGCTCTCAGTGCCCTGACAGGGCAAAGGAGACTAGCATCTTTCTCCTCATCATGAACCGAGAGAGCGCACAGGGAAATGACCTGGGCCCTGAACGGTGTGTTGAGGGATTTGGGCACGTACCCGTGCCTTGGTTTGAGTATGACCTTAGAGTCATTAGGCCCAAACTCCATACATGACGCGCTTACCGAAAGCGCTTGTAAGTCCCCTATGCGCTTCACTGAAGCGAGAGCCAAAAGGAACACCGTTTTGAAAGACAGATGCTTCATGTCTGACAAATGGAGTGGCTCGAACGGGGCACCTTTCATGGCTTCCAAAACCGTAGAAAGGTCCCACACCGGGACTGAAGGAGGTCTGGGAGGGTTCAGCCTCCGAGCTCCCTTGAGGAATCGCACGACTAGGTCGTTCTTCCCCAGTGACTGGCCAGACACAGGTTTTATAAACGCTGCTATGGCCGCCACGTACACTTTGAGCGTGGATGGGGACCTGCCCTTATCCAGCAGCTCTTGAAGGAAGGAGAGTACTTCCGTGACCCCGCAGTCTACAGGTGAAAAGCGCTGAGCTTGACACCAAGCAGAGAACACAGACCATTTCGAGGAATAGAGCCGTCTAGTAGACAGGGCCCTTGCCTGCGTGATCGTGTTTAGCACTCCCTCCGGGAGGCTAGCGGGTACCCGTTGATGGCCCATGCATGTAGGGACCATAGTTCCGGGCGAGGATGCCAAATCGAGCCCTCGGCCTGAGAGAGGAGGTCTTTCCTCAACGGTACTGGCCACGGGGCAGTGCTGGTCAGCCGCATCAGGACTGGGAACCAAGTCTGGTTTGTCCAGAGCGGAGCCACAAGCAGCACTGGGCATCCATTTTCCCTGATTCGTTCCAGCACTTGAGGCAGGAGCGAGACGGGGGGGAAAAGCATAGAGGGGACAGCGGGGCCAGACGTGGGCCAGCGCGTCCTTGCTCTTGGAGAAATATTTCGGACAGTGAGCGTTCTCGTGGGACGCGAACAGGTCCACTTGCGCTCTGCCGAATGTCTCCCACAGCAGTTGGATCGTCTGCGGGTGCAGCGACCATTCCCCTGCTGGGACATTGTTTCTGGACAGTCTGTCTGGTCCCAGATTCAGGTGACCAGGCACGTGCGCCGCTCTCAGTGAAAGCAGGTTGTGCTGAGCCCAGACCAGGAGGCGTTCCGTTAGCCTGTAAAGGTTTCGGGACTTGGTGCCGCCCTGGCGATTTATGTATGCCACCACTGACATGTTGTCCGACCGGACCAAGACGTGGTGGCCCATTATCTGGGGACAGAAGCGCCGTAGCGCGTTGTCGACTGCCAACATTTCCAGACAGTTTATGTGTAGGAGCTTTTCCTGTTCTGACCACTGGCCAAAGAACGGTCTGCCCTCGAGCAGCGCTCCCCATCCCGAGGTGGAGGCGTCCGTGGACACCACCTTCACACTCGAGGGAGTCCCCAGACTCACACCTGACTGATACCAGTCGGTTATCTTCCAAGGTTCCAGAGCTGAAACGCATTTCAGATCGACCCGGAGGCGAAACCGACCAGCGGTCCATGCCCTGGGAGGAACTCGCGCTTTCAGCCACAGCTGCAGTGGGCGCATGCGAAGCAGACCCAGCTGGAGCACTGAAGCTGCTGAGGCCATGAGGCCCAGCATTTTCTGAAACCTTTTGAGCTGGACAACCGAGCCGCGGCGGAAGGATTTCGCGGCGCTCTGAATGTCCCGTTCGCGCTCTGGCGTCAGACGCGCTGTCATGGATAGCGAGTCCAGCACTGTTCCCAGAAAAGAAATTTTCTGGCTGGGAAACAGCGAGCTCTTCGCCCAATTGACTGTGAGACCCAGATTCTCGAGATGCTCGAGTAATGTGGCCCTGTGTTCTATGAGCTCTGATCGTGATCGAGCTAGAATCAGCCAATCGTCCAAGTAGTTCAAAATTCGCATGCCCTGGAGTCTCAGGGGTGCGAGAGCCGCGTCCATGCACTTCGTAAATGTACGGGGTGCCAGGGACAGGCCGAACGGCAGGACTTTGTATTGGTATGCCTGGCCCTCGAAGGCGAATCTCAAGAATTGCCTGTGACGTGACGCTATTTGTATTTGAAAATAGGCGTCTTTCAGATCTATTGACATAAACCAGTCTTCCCGGCGAACTTGCGCGAGGATTTTCCTGGTTGTAATCATTCTGAACTGGCGCTTCGCGAGCGCTCTGTTCAGCTGTCGCAGATCTAGAATGGGTCTGAGACCCCCGTCTTTTTTGGGTACCAGAAAATACCTGCTGTATAAACCCCCTTCGCTCTGAGCCTGAGATAAAGGTTCTATCGCCCCTTTGCTCAGTAGTTTCGCTATCTCGGCTCGAAGTAGATGAGATACTTCGTTTTTTACCGTCGTTTCGACTCGCGCCGCACAACGGCGGGGGCGTCGAGCGAACTGCAGCGAATAGCCTCTTTTTATAGTGTTCAGCACCCATTCTGATACCCCGGGAAGCTTTGCCCACGCATGTGCATGAATAGCTAGAGGTAGAATGAAATCTGGGCTCTGGCCGCGGCATAGCGGCGGCCGGAGAGCTCCGGTGTGCTGAGAAACAAACACTGTGTTTGCAATGCGCGAGGCGGGGGGTGCGCTGATCACAGCGGGCAGCCCGACCGCGCTCGGCTTCTCTCTGACAGATTGTGGAGAGAAGGCGAGCGGGACGAACCCCGTGGGCTTCGGCATGTCTGTGAGGGAATGTGGGCGCGGGATAGCGGGCACACTCACTGCACTGAGAACACTGTCGGCTCGCGCCGACTGAAAATGTGTTGGTTTCGTTTTTACAGAAACCGTGGGACATGCTTCGTGTAGTGTTTGTGGGCACTGTGTCGTGGGCACGTACACTACATTCATTGCACAATCGACATGAGTCGATTTTATTCGTGCTAGCCCTGTATTGTGGTGGGCTGTGTCTGCGTGTGGGAATGGGCACTGAGACGTGGGCATTCTTACAACACTCATAACACCATCGGCCGTGGCCGGAACACCAGAAAATACACTCTTTATTGGATTTATCTGGGTAGCCGTAAAAACGGCTTTTGTGTGCAGGCAAGCGGGCAAATGGACCGGCTTGTTGACTGCTAAGTGCACTGGAACAGTCACATTGCATGGGACTGGACGAGCGAAACGTTTCGGTGAAAATCCGGCCGCAGCGGGATTTGAACACCGTCGCTTTCCTAGCACGGCTAGGAAGGCTTTGAGACCTCGGGCTTGATCTCGATCCTCGGCCGGGGCCCGCGCTGAGGGGGGCGGCGTCCAGCAGAGCGAGAGCGTGGTCTCTGTTCTCGGGCCTGGCGGCGTTGAGAAGCAGCGGCGGCGGGTGGTGTATGCTGCGGCTGGGAGCTTCGAGCAGGCGGCTGTTTAGAGCGACCTGCTGCGGAACTCGAGCGCTTCGGGAGGAAGTGCTTCATCGCCTGCGATGTCTTTTGAACCTCTTGAAATCTGTCCGCGAAATCCTTGACGGCAGATCCGAAGAGGCCAGCTGACGAAATGGGCGCGTCCAGGAATACAGAGCGCTCCGCCTCAGTCATTTCAGACAGCGTTAACCACAGGTGTCTCTCAGCCACGGTGAGAGAGGCCATGTTCCGCCCAATGGCCTGTGCAGCGGACTTTGTAGCGCGTAGAGCCAGGTCCGTAGCGCTCCTTAAATCCGCGACGCTGATCGATTCCGCGCCTTCCTCGTCCATTTTTCGGAGAAGGTCGGCCTGGAAGATCTGCAGAATGGCCATAGTGTGTAAGGCTGACGCGGCTTGCCCGGCGGCGGTGTATGCGCGACCGTGCATGGCTGACGTCACTCGGCAGGCTTTAGATGGTAGCGTTGTCTGCGCTCGCCGTCCAGCAGAGGGCGGGCAGAGATGAGAAGCTACCGCTGCTTCCACTGGGGGAAGAGAAAGGTACCCTTTGTCTTTCGCACCGTCCACAGTGGAGAATGCAGCTGAGACAGAAGTACGCACCCTGGCCGAGAGGGGGGCGCCCCAGGACCTCGCGACTTCTTCGTGAAGCTCAGGAAGAAAAGGCGCGGGCCTGGATTGTGACGGCGCGTGGTCCTTCTTGAGGAAGCATCCGTCCAGTCGGTTGCGCGCGGGCTGCGCGGGCGCCTCCCAGTCGAGGCCGAGGTTGTCGACGGCTTGAGAGAGCAGACGCATCAGCTCTGATTCAATGCCTGCTCGTTTTCCTGAAGGCTCGCGGATAGCAGAGGGGAGGTCCACAGAGCTCGCCCAATCCTCACTATCTGATGCCAGGAGAGAACAGGCCTCGGCTGTTTCGTCGACCTCTATGGCGGAAGCGGCGGCGAGCGGCGGCCGCTGTCCGTCGGGGAGGGACTCGAGCGACGCCGGCGAAGCTGGCGGGCGAACCGGCGAGCTTTCGTGGGCAGGAGAAGGCTCGGGGCCGCGCTGGGCACGGCGCTTCTTGCGGCGCGGCGCTACAGCGGGCTGAAGTGCAGGCTCTGAGAAGGATGCCAGGCGAGTCCTCAGAGTCACCATAGGCAGTAGCTCACAGTGATGGCATCCGCCGTCGACGAGAGCGAGAGCCGCATGATCCTCACCCAGGCAGGAAACGCAGATGACATGGCGATCCTCCTCACTGAGTGTGGCTCGACACGAGCCGCAGGACCTATGCATCTTGAAAAAGACGCAGCTCTTTTAGGAGAGAGAGAGAGACAGTGGAAAAATGTGTGTCGCAGCGGCGAACACACACACACACTTGCAATAAAGGATATGACGCCGGAAAGCGTAGCAGGTACGGCGGCTAAAGGCGGCGATGCCAGCGACTTCAGACTCAAAGGCTCGTCCCGCTGTGTGCTTATCTCAACGGCGCGGCTTCTCACTCCGGATCCAGCGATGCGTGATGCTTCGCTGAAGAGATGAAAATCAGTATACCAGCCTAATCGAGCCGTATTTATAAGGGCGGGACCACGCCCTTTCTGGCGGGACGTGACGAAATGGGCGCAAAGTGCCCCCATTGGGTATGTGTCACGCAGGGCCACTCTCGATAGGCTGCTGCTGTTGCCGCAGGGCAGCCAATAGGCACGCAAGCCGTCTTGCCTATGTCTGCATGCTGCTGCACAGCGTTTTGCATTAATTCAAAATTAAGGATAATTTTTGGCTTCAATATCTCGTGGAAAAGAGGTTTTCCCCATAGCGTAAGATATTACGCAGTACGAGAGATACTCTCGTAAGAGAACTAATAATACATTGAACTACGATTCACATAGAGTAAATATGTATATACAACCGGAACAAACAAAACGGAAAACATTACAAACACTAATTTACAATAGGATGAGAGAGGGAGAGAAAACGAGAGAGAGAGAAATAGAGAGAGAGAGAGAGAGAGAGAGAGAGAGAGAGAGAAAGGGGACTAAAGGTCAGGAAGAGAGAGAGAGAGATCACCGAGATGATCTCAGCATGGCAAAAATCACAGACAATGTAACCTTAAAAGAGACAACAAGAAATCACGTCAGGTCATAACCAATACTTGCAAATGGTTCTCGTTGTGTTGCTAAGGAACGCAGTCGTGTGCGTGGATCCTTTTTCGGAGCGGACGTGTTCTTTTGGGTCTTTTCCGGGCAAGCAGACTCGCGGGAAATTTAAACTTTAAAGGTTCAACGGCGTGAAGTTACCAAAGAAATTATTCAGAGTTCATCTCCCTCGGGAGGGAGAGGCGAAAATAAGACTGAAACTTAGTAAAGACAAGAAAATTGGAGATGAGAGCTCACACTCCCATCTTCTTCCGTTGAGCGCAGCTTGCATGCTTCCTTTAAGAGCATGTTCGTGTGTGTGTCTGTCGTGTGTGTGTGTGTGTGTGTGTGTGTTGTATGGGTGTGTTTGTAGCAGGAGAACGTTCTTATCTCTCTGACTTTTGTGTCTCTGGGGATCCTCCCAAGGTGTCATAAATGTCACGAAAGCAAACTAAACCCAGACTGGGTGGCTAAATGCCGGTAATTTAGATGCTCGAGAGTCAGGAAGTCAAAAGCTCTAGGAAGGAATGTGTATTTGTGTTTAGACGAGCCATGATTAATTAATTCTGAACCAATGAATGAATCAATGATCTGCTCATCTGTTACACTGACTTGAGCTGAATAATGACACTTTGTCTTCTGTATAGCTGCTTTATTTTGAATTTCTCTCATATTTTACGAAGTTTGCATGATCGTTATTTTCCTGTTTATCACTAGGAGGCGGGTTTGAAACAATCTGTAAAGCATTACATAAATAAAAGGTTACTTGACTTGATTTTTAGACTATTGACATTGTAATAAAATAATAGAACTATGAAAAAAATGTGGATAACAGCTCAGAAAATTTAGTCTTAAAATTTTATGAGAAATGTTGCTTTTTTATATTTTAGTTTGATTGCAGACTTTGTACCTGACACGCAGCAGAAGTGCCCATTTGCTCTCCATTTCATATACTTTTGTGCAGGTAAATTAGGAAAATCACAATTGAAAATCAAGTGTTTTTTTAAGGAAAACCTGCATATGGTTTTATAGAACTGTTGATGCCAGATTCTGCAGTGTTGGTTTCTGAGAGGAAATGAGAGAAGAAAATTCACTTTCTGAGAGTAGCACCTATGTCAAATAATATTATTGGACTCATTGCTAATATCAACGAGAGGCCAGTAGGTTCGGCTATAGAGGCGTAAAAACAAAAACACTAATTGAATTCTAAAGTAAATTCTTCTATTGAATTGAATTGACTTTTAAAAGTAAAAATACAATAAAATGATAAATCAAACAGTTCACAGTCACAAGTTATGTTCAGTATTGACTCACAGTTAAATTAATTTTCAGTTCAATTGTCAGTATTTGACGAATTCACCTGACTGTTTGTTTGTTTGATCAATCGGGTGCACCCTCTAGGGCAGTGGTGTCAAACTCAATTCCTGGAGGGTCAGAGCTCTGCACAGTTTAGCTCCAACCAGCTCAAACTCACACCTGCAAGGAAGTTTCTAGCAATCCTGAAGACCTTGATTAGCTGGATCAGGTGTGTTTGATTAGGGTTGGAGCAAAACTGTGCAGAGCTCTGGCCCTCCAGGAATTGAGTTTGACACCACTGCTCTAGGGCCTAGGCTATGCTAATTTCCTAGAATACAACACCTTTTATCACCATAAATGTTCACAGTAGTACATTTGGAAAGTTCACTCAATCACATTCAGAAATTGAAGAAAAGTTAAAAACAAGGCAAAACAAACAGTTCTACAGTTCAAAAGATTCAGTTTGGAAAGTTCAGTTGAAAGATTCGGTTCAAATGATTTGAATCAAAGATTCGATTCAGTTCGATTCAACCCGAAAAATCATTGGAATCGCGGCAAAAAATGATTCGGTTCAACAGTTCCAAAGGAAAACAGTCGGAGCAAAAATATTCTTTAAGCAGTCACTCAAAAACAAAGCTCAGCTCAATTCAGTTTATAACAAAAACTAGCAGCATTCGGATCTTTCCTACCAAACTCCTCAGATGTTGGTTTGAAACTTAAATCTCACATCAGTCAACATTTATCTTGCTGGGAATGCTCGCCATCTTGGATCATCACGCTGTGACGCAGTTCCCTTTCGAAAGCTACAATCGATGCTGCGCTGCTCAGCGCATTGGGAACATATTTTATCGTGACCAGCTGTGAATATTGTGTATAACACGTCAATGAAATTGACCCGGAGGTAATATAGCCTCGGTCGGTGACGTCATCGGCGCCCCCGCAACACAAGGCTATAAGTATAGCTATAAGACGGGTGCATCCCTTTCGCTTGCTGCGTCACCAGATCCA
Source organism: Gila orcuttii (assembly GCA_026230005.1). Lineage (NCBI taxonomy): Eukaryota > Metazoa > Chordata > Actinopteri > Cypriniformes > Leuciscidae > Gila > Gila orcuttii. Next base: position 32,200,871 of record JAPDVR010000014.1, read on the forward strand.
AACATCCTCTTTCGTGATCTCGAAGCGCGCTCCGGTGCTTCTTCGGTTCACGAGGGGGATGATATATCTCTTGGGTTTTCAGAGCACGAGCAGCCAGCCTCTGAGCATTCCTCTCGCGAAAAGAGATCTGTCGAGGAATTGCTAGAGGTTGTTACTCGCGCGGTGGCCAGGTTACAGCTTGACTGGCCACGCGAACAAGAGACCCCCAAACACAGTAAGCTTGAGGATAGGTTTCTGTCCGGTGGCAGGGGGGAGAGAACATTACATCAGTCTCTCCCCTTTTTCGAGGACCTCCATGATGAGCTGTCTAAATCATGGAGTAAACCTTATACTTCTCGTGTTTTTGTGCCCTCGACGTCGACTTTTTCGACTATCGTGGGTGCGAAGACGTGGGGGTATACGGAGATGCCTCGGGTTGAAGAGACGCTCGCGAGCTATCTCTCACCCGAATCGGCATCTTCGATAAAGAAACCTACCCTCCCCACTAAACCCTGTCGTATAACATCATCTTTAGTGGGAAAAGCTTATCAAGCTGCAGGTCAGGCTGGTGCTGCGCTGCACACTATGGCAGTGTTACAGGAAAGTCCTGATGGCCTGGCGCCCAATCTGGTGGGGGTAGCCCCCCGCGGGATGGGGCGCGTTCAAGATCACTTCGCCCCTTCTCGCTACCCTCACAAAACCACTCCATCCCCGCCACCTCTCGTGCTTCGGGGGGCAGCGGTTTCCAGCGAAATGTTAGATGTTCTGTTGTTTCCAGCTGTCATCCCGGACGCGGAACATCTAACATCCCCTCAAGAGGAAGTATTAAAATTAATACCACTCTCAGAAAGTCTGGCAGCTTGGAAAGGCCTCCAAGCTGCCAGGCATTTCTGCGTGGGTATTAAGCACAGTACAGTTAGGATACAGAATCCAATTTATCCGTCGTCCTCCGCGTTTCAACGGCGTGATTTTTACTTCCGTGAAACAGGAGCTGATGCATGTACTGTCGCAAGAGCTGCGAACTCTTCTGAGCAAAGAGGCCATAGAATATGTTCCACTTCCAGAGAGGGAGTCAGGTTATAACAGCAGATACTTCCTAGTTCCCAAAAAGGATGGGGGGTTGCGTCCAATCTTAGATCTTCGAGGCTTTAACCGTACAGTCAAAGCGCTCAAGTTCAAGATGTTAACCATCAAGACGGTCGTGTCGCAAATTCAATGTCGCGATTGGTTCGTTACGATCGATCTGAAGGACGCATATTTTCACATAGAAATATTGCCACAACACAGGAAATTCCTGAGGCTGCTTTCGGGGGCGAAGCATACCAATATCGGGTTCTTCCATTCGGCCTAGCCCTGTCAGCCCGCACATACACAAAATGCATGGATGCAGCACTGGCTCCAATGCGACTCCGGGGCATTCACATTTTGAATTACATAGACGATTGGTTAATTCTAGCAGAATCACGAGAGATGGCGCTTCAACACAGAGACATCATGTTAGCTCATCTAGTTTCTCTAGGGCTGAAACTCAACACCAAGAAAAGTGTTCTTTTTCCTGCTCAGAGAACGAATTACCTCGGGATCGTTTGGGATTCGATTACGATGCAGGCACAAATGTCTCCCGCTCAAATCGAGACCATTCGGCAGACCATGACCAATGTCAAGCTAGGCCAAGTTCACACTGTTCGTCAGTATCAAAGAATGTTGGGTCTCATGGCTTCAGCATCCACAGTGATTCCTCTGGGGCTGTGACACATGAGACCATTTCAGTTGTGGCTAAAAGCCAGAGGGTTTCATCCAAGAGCCAATCCTCAAAGGCAAATAAAAGTGACGCGCCGAGAGCTTCGTACACTATCTCTGTGGCTCAGACCCCGGTTCCTCGCCTTGGGTCCCACTTTAGGGGCGCCGTGTCGTCGCAGACTGCTAACGACAGACGCCTCCCTGATGGGCTGGGGAGTGGTCTTAGATGGCCGTCCAGCTCAAGGGGAATGGGAGGGTCATCAGCTCGATTGGCACATCAATTGCCTCGAGTTGATGGCCATATTTCTGGCTCTGAAATATTTTCTCCATCAATTGAGCGGCTGTCATGTCCTAGTGCGGGTGGACAACACAGCAGCAGTCTCTTATATAAATCACCAGGGAGGTCTGCACTCAAGCAACCTGAACAGATGGCCCAAGATGCGCCTGTATGCGTTTCCTCCAGTTTCCCTGCTCCCGGGAGTTCTAGCCAGAGTTCGCCAATTAGGGTGTTGCCTCTTACTGATAGCGCCACGTTGGCCGAACAGAGTATGGTTCTCGGAGATAATGTCTTTCCTCGACGGCTCGCCGTGGGCGATTCCGGAGAGGAGAGACCTTCTGTCTCAGGCGGAGGGCACGATATTCCATCCCAGGCCCGGCCTGTGGAATCTTCACGTTTGGCCCCGGAGGGGTACCAATTAAGAGACACTGGGCTTTCGCCGGATTTTATTGAGACCATTCTGAGTGCTAGGGCTTCCTCCACTAGAAAAAGTTATGCCGGTAAATGGGGTGTTTTTGAAAGGTGGTGTGTTGAACACAATGTAGATCCAGTTAACTGCCAGATTGCTTCAGTGCTGGACTTCATGCAAGAGAAATTATCAACAGGTACATGTCCTGCCACTCTTAAGGTTTACGTGGCCGCTCTTTCGGCTTGCCACGCCTTAGTTGACGGGGCGCCACTTGGCAGACACCCTCTGCTCTCTCGCTTCCTTCGGGGAGCCAGGAGACTGAGGCCTCCAGTAAGAACCAAGATCCTTTCTTGGGACTTAGCTATAGTTCTCGAGGGCCTGGTTGACACCCCCTTTGAACCTATAGAATCAGCGTCTGATAAACTTCTGACTCTAAAAATGTTTTTTCTAATGGCAATAACTTCATTGAAAAGAATTGGGGATATGCAGGCTCTGTCTATCTCACCATCCTGCTTAGACTTTGCCCCAGGAATGGTGAAAGTGATTTTGCATCCACATCCTGATTACCTGCCTAAGGTTCCATTTTCGGCTGTACATCCTGTCACTCTTGAGGCTTTCTGTTCCCCGCCGTTCTCAACGCCGGAGCAGGAGAGGTCTCATAGACTGTGTCCAGTCCGTGCTCTTCAGGCCTACGTCCACCGCACTAGCCAGTGGCGTAAGTCGGAGCAACTGTTCGTCTGTTATGGGGCAGCAACAGAGGAGGAGCTGCTACCAAGCAGACTATGTCGCATTGGGTCAGGGATGCTTTCGCTCTTGCCTATGAGGCGCGCGGCCAAGCTTCGCCTATAGGTCTTAGGGCTCACTCCACCAGGGGGGTCGCCTCTTCTAGTGCTTTGGCAAGGGGTGCCCCCCTACAACATGTTTGTGATGCGGCAGGATGGTCCTCTCCGCACACATTCATAAGATTTTATAGTTTGGATGTTCATGCCACTCCGGGCTCTCATGTCCTTGAGTCGACATCACAAGCTAATGTCTAGGCTCTCTTGCGTTCTTGTGAAACACACCTGCACAACCATGGGGGTCCAGACATGTTCAAGCACGGCGGCGTTGGTATTCTCGTTCCCAATGCGCTGAGCAGCGCAGCATCGATTGTAGCTTTCAAAAGGGAACGTCTAGTGTCTAGCAAACTATAGTGAAACACTACATATTAGCAAGGTAATTTAGATCAGCAGTTTAAGACATTAAATTTGTAAGCACATAACACAAGAACAATTATCTTTAAAATACAAACAAGACTTTATTGATTATTCTAACACATTAAACTAATATCTAACACAATCAGACGCACACACACATTCATACGAGTTACAGAAAGAAAGAGAGGAAAGAATGAGTTTTAAGAATGAGATGATGAAATCCCAAGTTCCCTTTCAGTCGATAACGTCGGACGTAGACATCGACATCGACTGAATGGGGATCGCGTCAGAGAGCCAATGTTCTTCGAGTACTATTGAACGAGCCAATGGAATTGGCGTGCGTGATTCGCATCATAATATAAATAGCATAATATAAATAGTATAATCATTGTATAAATACGGAAGTGGATGCACGCACTAGTTGCCTTTCGCTTCGGAGCCGATCGTTTGTTGTCTCTGAGAGTTCTGTTGTTTACAACGAGCGAGTGTGTCGGTGTTCTTCAGGAAGACTCTCCCAGTGCTGGTGTTCTACAGCGCGAGTGCAGCGGTGATCGCGAGCTTTAAGCTCTCAACTGCTGTTTTAACAGCAACAAATTCTAAATTTTTGTGTGTGTTGGCGGCTGGTTAGAGGGGGCGGAAAAGTGAGTGCTTCACTGTTTCATTTCACTGTTCAGTGTTGCCGCGGTCATTCCCCTGTGTGCTCCGGCACTGGTGACGGTCCTATTTTCTGAAAGAGCAACACAGGTGCATTTGCGTCTTTTTCAAGATGTCATTCCACCTGTGCGTTTCTGGATGCGGTCGTTCCCTTTTCCTCTCTGACGGTCACAATTGTTGCATCATGTGTTTAAGCTATGTATTTATATGTAGGCTATATAAATATGTATATATATATTTATATGTTCGGCATGCTGAGGCAGCTTTTGTGGACAGCTCATGTTCTCATTGCGGGAATATGACTGTCGCGGTGTTGAGATCGAGACTTGCCTTCGTCCGCGAAGCTCGAGTCCCCATTACCATGCCCCACCCCCGGGTGCCGTGTGGGATGGGTGATCGGAGGATAGTGATGGATGTCTCGCCCGGTAACCATTCCCTGTGGGCTCCTCACTCCTCCATCACACCGCAGCCGATGGAATTCCTGTTGAGCATGCTGGTCCCTCAGTAATGGACTGATCAGCTGTTTCAATGGGGGTTCCCCCTGAGGATAAGATTTTGATAGCAGCATCGGAGGGTGAGCTGGCCTCTGGAAATGACGACTTGGCTGTGTTATCTCCCTCTGGGAGTGTAACATTGCCCAAGCCAGATCCAGAAATGTCAGCTATGCTGAAATGGGCCACCGAGGCTGCCTGGCTCGAGTGGAACCTCCACCGTGTCCCGTTCAGTCTCGGTTGGAGTCTGTAGTTTGGTATGTCGGGGCGGGCCGCGCTGGTTCTCAGCTCGCCGCCCCAGTGCCTTTCTTTCCCGAAATGCATGGAGAGCTTACCAGGTTGTGGATGGCACCTTTCTCTGCCAGAAACTGCCTGAATAGTTTTTCCCCCTCACTACCCTTGATGGAGGAGCAGTGAAGGGTTGCGAGGCTATCCCTCCAATGGAGCGGTCTGTCGACACAGGTGCACCTGTGTCCGGCGGCCGCTGCCTTTTGGGGGGATCCTCGTCTCCCCCCTAAGGCCTGTGAGTTTTCGTCCGTTCCGACGGGCAGAACTTACAAAGCCTGTGGGCAAGCCGCTTCCTCTTGCGTGCCATGGCGTTGGTTCAGGTCTGTCAGGCCAGGGCACTCATGGACATGCACGAGGGTAGTCCAGACCGTGCACTCATAGGTGAGCTCCGCACTTCATCCGACCTCGCTCTCTGGGGCACGAGTTTCGTAGCATGCGCGATCGGTCTGGCGATGTCCACCTTAGTGGTCCAGGAGCGCCATCGTTGGCTCAGCCTGGTTGATATGGCGGATGCGGACAAGGTTCGGTTCCTGGGCTCCCCAATTTCTCAGGTTGGGCTGGTCGGCGACGCGATCCAACAGTTCTGTGCCGCTCAAGCGCAGACGGAGGTCATCCGGCACATCCTGCCCCGGCGCCCAGCCCTCTCCAGGCGCTGCCAAGCCAGGTGGCAAGCGACAGCGAAAGCATTCCGGAGCGATCACTCCCTCCCCCCGGGTGAAGGCCGGGTGGAGTCTTTGTTTGTGTGTGTGTCTGTTCCCCCGCTGAAAAAAAAAAAACCACTAGCAGCCCCCTGCCGCTAGTGGAGACAGGTAAGTGTTGCACAGCACACTAACACCACTCTCTCTACTTTGCTGCCCCACCTCAGGCTCGGCTATCCAGCTCAAGTCAGTGATAATCATCACCATAGGTGTTGAGCAGACATGCTCCTGAAAATCCAGTGATATTCATCACACCTAGTGTTGAGCAGTGCTCCTGACTTGTGTGTGCTTATCTTATCCTGCTGGCGAAGGATTTGATATAGCCGCTCCTCCAGCCGGTATGAAGGCCAGTTGTAAACTCGTTCTTCGTGCTACTAGGTGGTGGGTCATGACCATCTTGGCCCAAGATTGGTCTGCAGCTCCGACCTGAAAGACATGTGCTTCAGATCTCTACGTTCCGCGCCGCAGGCCATCCTGTGTGTTCCGTGTGAGGGTTGAAGTATCAGTACAGAGTCCTTCCCTTCGAGTGCTCCAGAGCCCGTTGGGTCTTCAGGTCAACTGGGAGAGAGTAATCTCGCCCACGGGCTGAGTATCTCTCTTTCAGTTTTGGAGATGGACTCGGTCTAACACGTCTCTCCAATGAGAGTGTGTTCAGCTGGTGTTTGAATTGAGAAAGGGTCCCACTGAAAGAACTTTCAGAGGCTCCTGGGGCATATGGTAGATGCAGCCATTGGCTTCCTCCATATATGACCACTTCAGCGCTAGCTTCATGATCGAGTCCCGAGGTGACCGTGGCAGAGCAGCTCACCTTGTGTGACTATAGTCATCCTGGTCTGCTGCCAAACCCTCTTCAACTGATGGGCCATGTATAAAGGGCGTGTTTTAACAGGGGCCTGGGTGACCCTCGACTACACGGGCATTCATGCTTCAAGTTGTTAGACCGTTGCGCAAGCTTCCAAAAGCTTGCATGTCACAACTCACTCGTCACCTCCTCCTTGGAGTCAGAAGCTTCTGAGGACGCTTAGTTCCACTCTTCCCGCTTTACTCAATCGTGCCGCCAACGAGCCTCAGGACATTTACAACCAGGGTGAGTGGAGACTCCATCCCCTGGGGTCCAGCTGAGTCATGACCACTCCGGGGCCGCTCAGTTGCCTCTCCGGTTTCGTCTCCCTGCCAGTTATTTCTGTCCGAGCGGACAACCCTTGGACAGACACTGGCTCTCAGCTGTCCCAGGTGCCCGCAGAAATGCGTTTCCCCAGTGAGCCTCCTAAAAGCGACTGAGACTCATGGTCGCTTGGCGCCTGCTCAAGTCAGTGAATTCATCACACTTCATGTTGAGCAGAAATGCTCCTGAAAATCGGTGAAGTTCCTCGCACTCAGGTGTTGAGCAGCAATGCTCCTGTAGCTCAGTGAATTCATCGCACTCAGGTGTTGAGCAGCAGTGCTCCTGAAGCTCAGTGAATTCTTTCACACTCAGTGTTGAGCAGAAATGCTCCTGTAGCTCAGTGAAGTTCTTCGCACTCAAGTGTTGAGCAGAAATGCTCCTGTAACTCAGTGAATTTATCACACGCAAGTGTTGAGCAGAAATGCTCCTGAAGATCAGTGAACTTATCACACTCAAGTGCTGAGTAGAAATGCTCCTGAAGCTCAGTGATCTTCACATTAGCAGATTAGTTGAGCAGTGCAGATTCCTTTTGTCGGCGTAAAGGGGGTTTCCCGGGTTCGTTGATTGGCCGGCAGTCTCCACGTGTCTGGATAGATCTTGGGCGGCCAATCACGTGGTGTGTTGGCTGATGGATGGAAAGTGTTTGAAGTTGGAAGCAGGCTTTGCAGTCGAATCGTTTAATCGTCTGCTCGTCTACATATTTACTCGTCTGTCCGGTTACCTCGTCATGGCTTCTCCATGACTTCTGTAAATCTACTCTAGCGAACAACTCACAACTCAACTTGAAGATTTTACTCAACTCAAGATTTTAAACTCAAATGTTTGCTAAGCCTCCTGGATGAGTTCTGAACAATTACGCATTGTCTTTATTTGAGAGCTGGCATTTTCTTCACCTCTCATTGTAAATCATGCATTTATTCCCGCTCTAGCAGAGTACAGAGGGTACAGTTTAGACATGATTCCTATTATAAGAACACAAAACATTTTACACAGATTTCAATCAAGCCATCTTCTGAATGAAGCACATATGATCTTACTGACGCTCCTGTCTGCCTTGCTGCTGCTGGTTTGGTTTGCGTCTGTAAGCCTTGTATATCTCTCTGTTTTGAATCATTATTTACTAGCATTTCCTGTTGTTTATACTGCTAAATATAACTTAATATCACATATTAACTTTACATCGCTAGCTTCAATCTAAATCGTTGCTAGCACAACACAGTGGTAATTCACTAGCCTGTTAGCGTGCCATCATTGCGCTCATTTATTTATTTATTTTGTTTGCACGCTCGCGCCTTTTATCAATCCATCAAACATCTGAGGTGAGTATCAGTCTGTCAAACAAACACGGTGAGTCATGTCATCTTCTCCTCTTTTTGTCACTTGCACTTCATGTAACATGTATAGCATAGCCTTCTCGGCCAACACAGGATTTACATGTGATAAATACAGGGAGATAGTCAGGCTGATGGAGAAGATTTCAGAACTAGAGACACGCATCCAAACTTGAATTGAGGTTAATTGTAAGAGTGCAAGGGCTTTAGAGACTACTTTGGATGCGATTAGCTTAGAGAACACTGAACATTGTTCGGTTCCCGCTGTATTAGAGCCCGTGCAGCAGGGCAATTGGGTGATGGTGAAACTGTGATCTGGGAGGAAGGTTTTCAGGGCTAAATTAACCGCTCTCATTTCGAGGCAGTTGATATGTAGGCACTTCTCCGTGCTCGACCAGAGGCTGGAGATTGGCGTGCCCTCACACAGTGCCCCCCAACCCAGGTCGGAGGCATCTGTTGAAACCACATTCCTTCTCGAGACCAACCCCAAGTCTACACCTGACTGGTACCAGTCGGTACGCTTCCAAGGGGTCAGGACGGGGACACCTCTGGACTCTGGATGGGGACAGAGACACCTCTGGACAGGGACAAAGACATCTTTGGATGGGGACGGAGACACCTCTGGACTCTGGATAGGGATGGGGATGGAGACACCTCTGGACGGGGACGGAGACACTTCTGGCGGAGACACCTCTGGGCTCTGCACAGGGACGGACACACCTCTGATGGAGACACCTCTGGACGGGGATGGAGACACCTCTGGACTCTGGATGGGGACTAATATGGCCATAATTCCTGGTTCTAGAAAGAACTCTAGCTGCTTAGTTTTGGACCACCTGTAGTTTGTTTATTATGCGTGCAGGGCAACCACCCATAATCACATTATAATAATCTAGCCTTGATGTCATGAATGCATGAACTTAGTGTTCACCATTTGACACTGAGAGCATATGTCATAATTAAGATATATTTTTAAGATGGAAGAATGCGGTTTTACAGATACTAGAAACGTGACTTTCAAATGAAAGATTGGTATCAAAGAGCACACCTAGGTTCCTAACCGACGACGAAGACAGTCAAGTGTTAGACAGTATTCTAGGTTATTACGTGCAGAGGTTTTTGGTCCAATAATTAAAATCTCTGTTTTTTCAGAATTAAGTAGTAGGAAATTACTAGTCATCCAGTTTTTTTATATCAGCTATGCATTCCGTTAATTTTGTAAATTGGTAAGTTTCGTCAACAAAGAAATATACAGCTGAGTATACCATAACAGTGAAAACTATCCTCTTCGTTGCCAAACATCTCTTGGTTGATGTGGTCCAGTATGAAGGCCAGCTATCTAGTGTTTTTCTGCTATGACTGGGTGAAGTTGGTAGTTCCTTCGTTGATGAGTGAAACTAAATGATTCAAACTAAATCCTATACCAAATTCGACATGTTATTTGGTTTGTTGTCTTTTTTCAAGTTAAAAATAAGGATAGCAAAGTTTGCAAGGACCATACTTATAATCAATCCCAAGATGCTTTATAACATCTTCAAATAATTTCCCAACAGAAAAAAAATGTTATAAGATGTTCAGCTCTTCACACGCAGATACACAGCTCAAGATTTGTTGATCTGATTGTTTGCCTTTTTTTCTAAGTTCCATCTTTGATTGTCTGATTTCCCACAGCCAACAATTGATATTGAAGCCTAATGAGTAGATTGTAAATGAATGTAGCCATTTTACCATATATTTTTTATTCTTATGTGATTGTTTTTTTATTGCAGAATATCATTGTTTTGTGTGATTTGAAGCAATATCCATAACTTGATGGATAACATGTCTTGATAACATGATAACATCCTGTGATACTGACTCTTATGGTGCCCAAAGTATCTAAGTCATATAGGCATATCTATTTCACTTGTTTTCTTTTCCTTTATCTGCTTATCTTGTCAATTGATATTCTTCTTGTTCCCTTTCGAACGGTCACTTCGTATTGCGTAGCTATACGCAGTGGGGAAAACTCCTTTTCCTCGATTTACTGAAGCCTTTATGTAAAGCGCATTTGCAGCTGCACAGCTAGAACATGAGCGTCTGGCTCGCTCATAGGCTGCGCTGCGGCAACTGCACATCCAATGGCGCGGGCGCCTCTGACGTGCGACCAATGAGATTACTCTGCGTCATACACGTCAGAGCCCGCCAAGGGGGCGTGACCTCAGTCTATAATAGTCCCCGAATTCGCCATTATAGCAGATTTTACTCCTTCAGCGACAAACTTCATGTCTCTGACCATTTATTGAGTCTTCGCCGTCGAACAAGCCTTCAGCCTGAGCGAGCTACAGTTCAGCAGACGACACTATTCATCGTGTTTCTCCTGACGCCGTCTCTCCTGTGGCTATCCGGCGATATCCTTTTCACCACAATTGTATTATAGTGTGTATTATTTGTTACGAGCGTTGTTTCAAATGCCTCGTGTCAATACCTGCGCCACGTGCGGATGCAAGCTGCACGAGGCGGACCAACACGCTAAATGCATTCCATGCCTGGGACTCCACCATGCTGAGAATGCACTGTCTGCCGGCGGATGTGCGGCCTGCGAGAGCATGCCTATCTCCGTGCTGCGATCTCGGCTAGCCCTCTCCCGTGACGGTGATGCCGCCCTTCCCGCGCTTCCTTCTCCGGCCCTACTTCAACCGAGGAAGAAGAAGCGCCGCAGCCAACGGCATCCGGAGAGCATGGATGTTAGTGAACGCACGCCGGCCACGTCCCCGCGTGCCTCACTCTCTCCAGCCCGTTCATCTCCGGTCCTGTTCGAGGGAGATCTGCGCCCCCCCCACGTGGCGGGCCTTGTCTCCTTCGGTGGGCCTAGCGAGCACGACGACAGCCTGTCTATCGCCGCGTCTGAGGAAGAATGGCCGGGCTCTTTCGACCCCGTCATGGCTTCCCAGCCGACGCCCAACGCCTCAGCTACCAGGACTAACTCCGACGCGGAAATGCTTCGGATCCTGACGCAGGCCGTAGCGGACCTCGAGCTCGAGTGGGCCGCGCCCGCTGAACCCCCTCGAAGTCGGCTGGACGGCTGGTTTCTGCCAGGGCACCAACAGGCCCCTCGCCACAAACCAGCGCCATTTTTTCCTGAGGTACACGAGGAGCTTACCAAGGCCTGGCGCTCTCCTTATTCTACACGAGGCCCCGCAGTTTACGCGACGCTCTCCTCCGTGGACGGAGCAGCGGGAAAAGGCTATGAGTCGTTGCCGCCCCTCGAAGAGGCGTTGGCCGCTCATCTTTGCCCGAACACAGCTGCTAGCTGGCGAACTAGAGCTGTTCATCCCAACAAGCCGTGCCGTAGCACTTCAGCCCTTGCTGGACGCGCGTATTCCGCCTCCGGTCAGGCTGCATCGGCCCTGCACACGATGGCCGTGCTGCAGGTTTACCAGGCCAAACTCCTCCGGTCTATGGACGAGGCTGGCCCGGACCCTGAGGCTTTTCGGGACCTGCGGAGCGCCACGGACCTGGCCTTGAGGGCTACCAAGGCCACAGCGCAGGCTATCGGGAGGAACATGGCGAGTTTGGTCGTGCTCGAGCGCCACCTCTGGCTTACCCTCACTGACATTAAGGACGCGGAGAGAACGAAGTTCCTCGACGCCCCAGTATCCAGCACCGGCCTCTTTGGCCCGGCGGTGACGGGGTTCTCGGAGAGATACACCGAGGCACAGAAAGCGTCCCAGGCCATGCGTCACTTCCTGCCAAAACGTTCTAGCTCGGCGTCGAGTGCTCACAAGCTAGCCCCGTCGACGCCTCGGCAAGCAAAGCCCGCGAAACAGGCCTCTCAGCCCCGCCCTGCGGCTGAAGCCCAGCGCCAGCCGAGAGCAACCAAGCGCTTCCCGCTTCCTCGACGCCAAGGCCCCAGACCAAGCGCCGCGCCTCACACAGCGCCGCCTAAGTCGTCCTAGCATGCAAGAGGAAGAGAGAGGGCACGGGTCCCGCACTAGCCGGACCACCCTCAAAGAAGTCAACAAAACTTCCCACAGCCCCCTGTTCAGTTCAGGCGGCTGGGGATTTTATTACTGCAAACAGGCCCGCAACAGTAAGCGCGTTCTTGCAAACAAACGCCGTTTTCACGGCGACCCAAATAAAGCACAAAAAGAGTATGTTTCACAAACACAACACGTGGGTTCACGGTCCCCCTTCACCAGGCGGCCCCTCCCCCGTTGTAATACTGCCTTCCCTACACGCAAATGCTTGTACAGTCAGTCCAATACTCAATGTGTGCACAAATCACAATATAAGGGTATCAGGTCCCCCTTCACTAGGTGGCCCCTCCCCTGTTGTATCACTGACTTCCCCACACGCGAATGCCTGTACAGTCAGTCCAATATTCAATGTATGCACAAATCACAATATAAGGGTATCAGGTCCCCTTACATTAGGCGACCAGCCCCAATCTGTGTGTCAAGCCCTAGCCACACGGGTTCTAGCCTGGCAAGCTATCCCCGGTGTGTCGAGTTGGGTCATAAACACTATACAGCGAGGTTACTCGCTCCAATTCGCTCGCAGACCCCCAAAATTTCAGGCGGTTCTCGAGACTTCGGTGAGAAGCAGCGTGAGTCACGTGCTTCGCACCGAAGTACAGAATCTATTAGCAAAAGGGGCGATAGAACTAGTCCCCCCCGCGCTAAAACAGATGGGTTTTTACAGCCGCTATTTTCTGGTTCCGAAAAAAGACGGCGGTCTCAGACCCATTCTAGATTTGAGACATTTGAACAAAGCTCTCATGAGACGGCCGTTCAAAATGTTAACTATCAAACATATCCTCGCGCAAGTGCGCCCGGGGGATTGGTTTGTCACAATGGATCTGAAAGATGCTTACTTTCACATTCAAATAAACCCTCGTCACAGGCCATTCTTGAGATTCGCCTTCGAGGGCCAAGCTTATCAATACACCGTTCTGCCGTTCGGTCTATCGTTGGCGCCCCGTACATTCACGAAGTGTGTGGATGCAGCGCTTTCTCCTCTGAGACATCAGGGAGTGCGTGTGTTAAATTATCTCGACGACTGGCTGGTGCTGGCACAGTCGAGAATCGAGCTATTAACACACAGGGATTTGATTCTCGGCCATCTAAAATGCCTGGGTTTCACAATCAATGTTTCAAAAAGCAAACTAACCCCCAGCCAGAGCGTGATTTTTCTGGGCACAGTGCTGAACTCGAGAGCTATGACAGCGCGTCTCACACCAGAGCGCGCGCTCTCAGTGCGAGCGCTTGCAGGCACTTTCAGAGCGCGCGAGCACGCGCCACTGAAAAAATTTCAGAAACTGCTCGGTCTCATGGCAGCAGCATCGCCAGTACTCCGCTTGGGATTACTGCGCATGCGCCCGCTGCAGCATTGGCTGAAGCGCCGTGTGCCAACTCACGCATGGCAGTCGGGCAAACTGCGCATCGTGGTAAATCACGGTTGTTTAAGAACCCTGATTCCCTGGCGGGCTCAGAGCTGGTACAACGAGGGGGTGACAATGGGAACAATTTCCAGGAGGAAAGTGGTTCTTACAGATGCGTCCAACCTGGGTTGGGGAGCGCTGCACGAGGGCATGCCTGCATCCGGCCTCTGGTCGAGCACGGAGCAGAGCTTACATATCAACTGTCTGGAGATGAAAGCAGTTGCATTGGCCCTGATGGCGTTTCTGTCGAACCTCAGAGGTCACCATGTTTTAGTCCGCACAGACAATATGTCAGTGGTGGCCTACATAAATCGCCAGGGGGGCATCAGGTCTGGAAACCTGCATGCGATGGCGAGAGACCTCCTCTTATGGGCACAAACCAACCTGAGCTCTCTGAGAGCAGCGCATATACCGGGCGTCCAGAATGTGGGCGCGGATATGCTTTCACGGGGCAACACTCCCCTCGGCGAGTGGTCCCTGAACCCACAGACGGTCAGTCTGATATGGCAGGTGTTTGGCGAGGCCGAAATCGACCTGTTCGCCTCGAGAATCAACACCCACTGCAAGTGGTTCTTCTCGAAGGACAGGGACGCGCTGGCCCATGTCTGGCCCAACCGTCCCCTCTATGCCTTTCCCCCCGTCTCGATGATCCCACAGGTCATCAAACGGGTCAGAGAGAGCGGGTGCCCAGTCCTTCTGGTGGCCCCTCTCTGGAAAACCAGACCGTGGTTCCCGGAACTGGTTCAGTTATCGGACACAATCCCATGGCCTGTCCCACTGAGGAAAGACCTCCTCACACAGGCGAACGGGACACTGTGGCATCCGAGACCCGATTTATGGGCCCTCCATGTGTGGCCCCTCAACGGGTACCCAAAGACCTTCCTGAGAAGGTTTTAAGCACTATATCTGAAGCCAGGGCCCCGTCGACTCGGCGCCTCTATGCTTCAAAATGGTCAGGTTTTTCCAGCTGGTGCTCGAAAAATCAGGCTGACCCAGGGTCATGTGAGATATCTGTGGTTCTCTCATTCCTACAGGAGCTGCTGGATGCGGGTCGCTCCCCGTCCACGCTCAAAGTGTATGTGGCAGCCATAGCAGCACATCATGTTCTGGTGGCAGGCCAGTCACTGGGAAGAAACGACTTGGTCGTGAGATTCCTTAAAGGTGCTAGGAGGATGAACCCCTCCAGACCTCCATCTGTGCCGTCCTGGGACCTCTCCATGGTCCTGAGGGCTCTGAAAGGTCCGCCTTTCGAACCGCTCCAATCGGTTGATCTAAAACCCCTCTCGCTGAAGACTGCTCTCCTTATGGCTTTGGCATCTATCAAGCGAGTGGGAGATCTGCAGGCGCTCTCTGTGAGCCCTGCATGTTTGGAGTGGGGTCCGGATGACTCCAGAGTCGTCCTCAAGCCCAGACATGGTTACGTCCCTAAAGTGCTCTCAACACCGTTCAGAGCACAGGTGGTGACGTTATCAGCCCTCCCTCCTTCTGCAGAGGATGGAGAGGTTAATCTTCTCTGCCCTGTCAGAGCGCTGAGAATCTATCTGGAGCGTTCTGCGTCTTTTAGGCAATCAGAACAGCTTTTTGTCTGCTTTGGTGGTAGATCCAAGGGGGATCCAGTCACTAAGCAAAGACTGTCTAGATGGATAGTGGATGCTATTTCTATGGCTTATACCGCAGTAGGTCAAGTTTGCCCTATAGGCGTCAAGGCCCATTCGACCAGAGGTATGGCCTCGTCATGGGCTTGGTCATCTGGCATTCCCATAAGTGATATTTGTGATGCGGCCGGCTGGTCCTCGCCTTCCACATTTATGACTTTTTATAATATGGAAGTGCCTTCCCTGCAGGCGAAGGTGCTTTCGGTATGATTAAGGCCCGTCTGTGGCCGGTCTTGTCATATATTACTGTGCACAATCACATTCACATATATATATATATATATAAACCCGCTGTTGCTGGTTATAATTACATATATAAAACCCGCTTTTGGCCGGTTATATGATATAAAACCCGCTTTTGCCGGTTATATTCCATACATATATAAAACCCGCTTTGGCCGGTTATAATTTCATGTATAAACCCACTTGTCTGGGTATACGTTCATATACTAATAACCCCGACAGTGTCTGGGTTCGTTGGTGTAGTATGTTGGGTTATTCTAACTGATGCGTACTATTTAGACCGGACGGTGTCTGGTCTATTTATGCATAATGGTGCGGTTATGGCTTGTTCTGTATGCTCAGGGGCCTGAGTTGCAGTGGCAGCCAGTTACTCAGTGCGGCGTTTTGCATGGCGTCCCCACTGCGTATAGCTACGCAATACGAAGTGACCGTTCGAAAGGGAACTACTCGGTTACTCACGTAACCTCAGTTCCCTGAGTTAGGGAACGAGTATTGCGTAGCCGGCCGCACTATGGTAACATGGCAAGTTGTCGCTTCAGTCGTTAAACCTGCTATAATGGCGAATTCGGGGACTATTATAGACTGAGGTCACGCCCCCTTGGCGGGCTCTGACGTGTATGACGCAGAGTAATCTCATTGGTCGCACGTCAGAGGCGCCCGCGCCATTGGATGTGCAGTTGCCGCAGCGCAGCCTATGAGCGAGCCAGACGCTCATGTTCTAGCTGTGCAGCTGCAAATGCGCTTTACATAAAGGCTTCAGTAAATCGAGGAAAAGGAGTTTTCCCCACTGCGTATAGCTACGCAATACTCGTTCCCTAACTCAGGGAACTGAGGTTACGTGAGTAACCGAGTAGTTATGGTCATCATCATGACGAAAGCACTTCATGAACCAATGTACATGTTCTTGTCTCATTTGTGTGTAAATGGGGTTTATGGAGCCTCAGGATTCTACCCTAAAATTATGTCTAATTTAATATTGGATTCATATGTGATCTCCTCTCACATGTGTGCTCTGCAATCCTTTGTTATTTACAGCTCTTTACTGTGTGAGTTTACAATATTAACAGTGATGTCTTATGATAGATATGTAGCCATATGCAAACCTTTAGACTATCATTCCAAGTTAACTAAATTCACCTGTGTGAAATTAATTCTGTTTTCATGGATTTTTCCCAACTTCTCTGTGATTCCAGCAATCCTGTTATCAAATCTGAGGCCATTTTGTAATTATCACATTGATAAATTATATTGTGACAATTGGTCAATTGTAAAACTTTCTTGTACATCATCTTTTGTGAATAATGTCTATGGATATATTGTTGCAATTATATTTGTTAGCTGTGCAGTTATTATCATAGTGTCCTATGTTAAGTTGATCTCTGCATGTAAAGCATCTTTAGAAAACAGAAGGAAATTCTGGCAAACGTGTCTGCCACACATATTATCGCTGATAAATTTCACTTTTGCTTTGCTTTTTGATGTTATGTATAGCAGGTATGGATCAAATGACATTCCTGAGAGTCTGCGTAATTTTTTGGCATTACAATTAGTTATAGTTCCACCTGTTTTTAATCCCCTAATCTATGGATTAAATATTAGAGCAGTGCGCAGAGTTTTTTTCTCGTGTATTTCAGCAAGAGTAAATGTTTTAGAAGCTAAAAAAGGCTTAAATCCTTGACAATTACTTGATGTACTTGCAAACAGACATTCAAAATGGTATATTTAAAAAAAATAAATGAATTACAACAAAAAGTAAGAAAAACAAGCATGTATAAGATTTCAACATTATTTTATGTACATCATTGAATATTTTCATAAAACATCCAAAAGAAAATGAGGCCTATTTTTTTATGTTTTCACTGCTCTCATATCCCCTTATGAAATTTTTTGTATAACATTTTACATCCTTTGTTGATTTATTTGCTGATGTTTGTCTAAATTACCAAAAATATATTAGAAAAGTCCAGGGAATTTCCTGAGATGTGTATAATGTTTTTTAACTTTACGGTAACACTTAATTTCGATAGTCCACTTTAGACATTCTACTAACTACAAGTAACTTTGCAGCTACATCAACTAACTGTCATTAGAGTATTAATAGACTGTCTGCTTAATATCTGCTAACACTTTATTGTGCTGGTCCCCAAACAGACATTCGACTGACTATAAGTAACTAGGTAACTACAAGTCAACTTATTCTACAATAAAAGGCCACCTAAAATGTGCAGTTTTATCACACATTTTATAGTGGCCTTTTATTGTGGCCAGCATAAGGCATACCTGTGCAAAAATCATGCTGTTTAATCAGCATCTTGATATGCCACACCTGTGAGGTGGATGGATTCTCTCGGTAAAGGAGAAATGCTCACTGACACAGATTTAGACAGATTTGTGAACAATATTTGAGAGAAATAGGCCTTTTGTGTACATAGAAAAAGTCTTAGATCTTTGAGTTCAGCTCATGAAAAATGGGGGCAAAAACAAAAGTGTTGCATTTATAATTTTGTTCAGTGTAAATTAAGTGATTAAACCATTGGTTTAGTTGTGTATTTTTATTTAACATTTTTGTTTTAAAAAAATATGCCGCCTTCAAGCCCTTTCAGTGTACATGAACATCTTCACTGGTTCCCTGGTATTTGGCCTTCCTATGAAGGTAATATGATGCCATAAAGAATAGCATGCACAGGGTAAGATTTGTGAACGAGTACATAAGATTGCAAGCTTAAATAAAATTTGCATGTGTAATAGAAGATTTGTAAAGGTGTAAATCGCCTTTCAAGTGCAAGAAAAAAATATTTGCAGCATTTTACTGTTATTCGTAAGTGTAATGCATGTATTGTGAAACTGCAGCTTCGTGCTTACGCAAAATAAATATGATCTGTATTCTTCTGACTTTTATTTTTCTGCACTTACACAGCAATTTGCAACTGAAGACAAAAGAGCCAGGAACTGCAAAACAGAATGATCACTTAAAATCAACCTTTGTGTAAAAAAATAAACTGTTGCAAATGTCTAAATTGCATGTTGTGAACATGAGGCAAAAAAGTTCCCGCAATAACCCGTTTTGTTGCGTCTTTCTTTTAGTTGTGCTTACAGTTTTGGTATGATTCTCTCACTCATTGGGCCCTATCATACACCCGGTGCAATGCAAATGCATTTGCACCCATTTGTGTGCCCATGGGCTTGCTGGTCTGAAAAAGAGGTGTGTTCAGGTGTATTGTTGGCGTGTTGCTATTTTAAAGGGACAATGTGTAGTTTTTTAAGTATTTTATTATCTAAAATTAATATTTTTATTCATAAATATGTCCTCAATGGTGTACAAATACCTCTGCCAATGATCTGACTTATCCTCGTAAACGAAGAATTTATTATCTTTATATACATGGGACGGGTAGGTCCACGGAGGCTTCCATGTTGTTCCGCTATCTTGAAAAAGTATAATAGCAGAGAGGGACAAAAAGTACTAGGCCAACGCGTTTTCGTTCAGAGCCAGTGTCACGTGACTGAAAGCAGCTGAACCGGACAAGAAGATTTGAGAGACGCTTGTCACTGCCCCGGCAACTTTAAAAGGCTGCACTGCACGGTTATTTATAATGGAGGACCATACATATGTGGAGCCACAGGACCGGAGATTGCAAAAAACAAGGTTTATTGTCGGGATAACTTTTTCCAGGTGGAAAGAGTTGATGCAGGAGAAAGCTTCCTAAAGAGACGCTGAACTTGCCTGCTTTCTTCTGTAGTATTACAAATTTATTAAATGTTTAATTGAGGTTCCAATACAATAGTATATAAACTGAGACAGTTTCGTATTCTGAATTTAGCATGTAAGGTTATGATGGTGATGATATTTGCTGTGAAACAGTTTCCAGCAAGAGAGTCCGGCAAATCCTGTTTTCTGTATTTGTCAGATTACTGCTCTCTATCGTAGCCTGGTCCCACCAGACTCTCGTACATTTCATTTGTACATATAGTCTGGCTCCGCTCCATTGACAAGCGTTAACTTCCTTGTAGGCGGGTACTCTATTGAAGTCTAAAACTATTGGATCTGCCCAGAGTCACTCTGGATCTGCCATAACCAATCGCTAACGTCTGGTCGTGACGTATGCCTAGCGTTCGCCTTAGCCAACTCATTCACCACTAACGGAGCGAGCTGGAAAATTAAACTTTTCCCGAACTCCGTGGGGAGGAGGACCACAACATCATGGCCACCAACAATACTAAGCAAAGATTGTTCTTGCTCCGGCTTTAACTTCTTGATATTCGGCAGCGTTGCCAAAACGGACCGAATGGCTTCGCTCGCATCTTTCTCCAATGCCATTACTGAACTACAACTCAAAATAACGCACGACATCAACGTCATCGTTCTCAGCCACTCCCTCTGTTCGCTGATTGGCCCGGTAAAAAATTGATCGGAGAAAACCAAAGACTACAGTACAATCCCAGACCTAGTAATGAAGGAAAATGAAAATTGAGCGGAAGTACGTAGGAGGGCGGAGCCAGGCTACTCTATCGAGCCTGCCATTCCTGTTTTTGAGTCTCACTGTTTGAATAGTTATGCTGATTGGATTAGGACCGGTAACGGGCTGACTTCTGTACTTCATTTACATGCTTTGTTCAGATTGCCCCCACCTATATGTAAATCCCTCCCCCTTGAAAGGATAAAACACTGTGTTTGAGCTATTGAGTTCAGACTTGGGAATACTACAGCGATGCAACAGCAATAAAGAACCCTGCTTAAAAGATACACCCGAGTCTCCTGGTCTTCGCTTCTGAGTTGCCTACACTTTAGAAGAAAAAGTTCACAACACTTCTCAACAGGTAACGTTAAGTCAATGTTATGGTCTAAATTACAAGCTTTTTTTGGTTGCTTCTCTGCCTTCTTCAGTTCTATCAAACATCCATTTGTTTGTTGTGTTAAGTTGCAGTTTGTTTGAAATAACAAACCTGTTCACCCGAAGGAAAACTCGATGAAGTGCTATTAGAAGACATCCTGTCATAGCTTTTTGGTACATAACGGCTACCGGAGTTGCAACACACATTTGAAAAATCGAGGAGCTGTAGAGCACTATTCGTTTGAATGCAAAATAAAATTTCACCACTAGATGGGAGAAATTCCTACACATTGTCCCTTTAAGGCAACTGAAATAGACTGCTACATTGACCAACTGAAACCTGGTCTAAAGCCAATTTTTATTTATTTTGTTGTTATTTAAAGTGCACGTTAGTAATGTGCGCCTATGCGGGTCCACAATGTGTGAACACTCTGCTTATTAAACACACAGGGACCCGCAGCAGCATACAAACATGCCAAATAAAAATAAAAGGTTTCTAATGTAAAACATTAATATTGTGTACATAAAGGTATGGTGGAATCCGGCTTGTTCCGTAGATGGTCTGCTTGCACGCTTTAACCTTGCGCACGAGCAGATCAGTCTTTCCGTTTGCAAAATGTGCCATGTAAATAGCGAATCCACCATGGCGCGAGCGCAACTGGCTACCCTTATATGATCCCTGGGGTCTATATGACCCCAATCGACTTTTCCGTAGTAAATAAACATGGTTATAACAGCCAATTTATGTACATAATAAAATCTAAAGATTATAAACTAGCCTAAATAAAATTGTCTAGCAAGTAATTTACTAGTTCATCAAACAGATGAACTAGAGGAAATGACTAGCAGTTTGAGCACCATTTTCTCTAGTACATTAGATATTGTTGCACCAATTAGATTAAAAAAGGTTAGAGAGAAAACTAAAGCACCATGGTACAATAGTACTACACATGTTATCAAGAGAGAAACTCGTAACTTAGAGCGTAAATGGAAACAAACTAATTTAGAGGTCTTTAGAATCGCGTGGAAAGACAGTATGTCACGTTATAAAAAGGCTCTAAAAGCAGCCAGGGCTGAGCATCTCCGCAAACTAATAGAAAATAACCAAAATAATCCAAGGTTTTTATTTAACACCGTGGCTAGACTAACAAATAAACAGACATCACCAGAGCAAAATATTCCGTTACAGTATAGTTGTAATGATTTTATGAATTACTTCAATGAGAAAATAGAAAGCATCCGAAATACAATTGTAAATGTACAATCCTCTATGGTGTCTTATGATTCAGCCACAATTATCGCCCCTCAAGAACAACTACACCGCTTTACAACTATAGGACAGGAAGAGCTAAATAAACTTATCTTTGCAGCGAAACCAACAACATGTTTATTAGACCCAATACCCACTAAACTACTGAAAGAAGTGTTACCTGTAGTGGAAGAGCCTCTTCTCAATATTATTAACTCGTCTTTATCTTTAGGTCATGTTCCAAAAATATTTAAGCTGGCAGTAATAAAACCTATTATTAAGAAACCGCAATTAGATCAAAATAACTTAGCAAATTACAGACCCATTTCAAATCTTCCATTTATATCTAAAATACTAGAAAAAATTGTGTCCGCTCAATTGTGCTCTTTCTTGCAAGAAAATGATATCTATGAAAAATTTCAGTCAGGATTCAGACCGCATCATAGCACAGAAACTGCGCTAGTTAAAATTACAAATGATTTACTTTTAGCTTCTGACCAAGGCTGTATCTCAATACTAGTTCTACTCGATCTTAGCGCTGCGTTCGACACTATAGATCATAAAATACTCTTGGATCGACTACAAAACTACACTGGTGTTCAGGGACAGGCATTAAGCTGGTTTAGATCGTACTTATCAGACCGTTACCATTTTGTCTGTTTAAATGGTGAAAAATCGAAGATAACGTCAGTAGACTATGGAGTGGCGCAAGGATCGGTGTTAGGCCCTCTGCTATTCTCAATATATATGCTGCCACTGGGTAATATTATAAGAAAACATGGAATTAATTTCCACTGTTATGCTGATGACACTCAATTATATATTTCATCAAGACCAGATGAAAACACTAACTTATCTAAATTGACAGAGTGTCTTAAAGATATAAAATGCTGGATGACGTGTAATTTCCTGCTATTAAATTCAGATAAAACGGAGGTATTACTTATTGGTCCAAAAAACTACCCACAAAACCTCGTACAATGCAACTTTAATTTAGAAGGATGTCCAGTTACTTTATCCACTACAGTAAAAGACCTGGGTGTTATACTAGACCGCAACTTGTCTTTCGAAAATCATATTTCATATGTTACAAGAACAGCCTTTTTCCACCTTAGAAATATTGCTAAGCTACGTAACATGCTATCTGTTTCTGATGCAGAAAAGTTAGTTCATGCATTCATGACCTCAAGACTAGATTACTGTAACGCTTTATTAGCTGGTTGTCCTACATCCTCAATAAACAAGCTACAGTTAGTGCAAAATGCAGCTGCTAGAGGTCAAGCTGCTAGGTCAAGAAAATATGATCATATAACACCAATTTTATCATCTCTGCACTGGTTACCTATTAAGTTCCGTATCAATTACAAAGTACTATTACTGACCTATAAAGCCCTAAATGGTCTAGCTCCTGTATATTTAATGGACCTTCTATCGCCCTACAATCCATCGCGTTCTTTAAGATCCCTAAATTCGAGGCTTCTGGTCATTCCTAGGATATCCAGATCCACTAAAGGAGGGAGGGCGTTCTCGCATTTCGCTCCTAAACTCTGGAATAGCCTTCCTGATACTGTTCGTTGCTCAGACTCGCTCTCCCAGTTCAAAACTAGATTAAAGACGCATCTCTTCAGCCAAGCATTCACATAATGCTTGCCTCTTATACTACTGTTGAATCAGATCGAATGCATTAATATTATGAACAGCAGCTACGCTAATTATTTCCCATCTGCTTTTCTGCTGTTATCTCGGGACGCTAGTCCCGAGGTAAATAGCGTTCTTCAGCTACAGTCTGTATCCAGCCTCTCACGGAGACTTCAGAGTCCCCAACACCTGCGATGAGACGACTCGACGCCTGTGAAGAGACGACTCAACGCCGGCGATATGTTATGCCCTAAATTAATACATGATGATTAACTAACTGTATTTTTTACGTACATTTCTGAAATGCACTTTCTGTAAAGCTGCTTTGAAACAATATGTATTGTGAAAAGCGCTATACAAATAAATTTGAATTGAATTGAATTGAATTAATTTAGACATTTGCAACAGTTATTTTTTTTACACAAAGGTTGATTTTAAGCGATCAATCTGTTTTGCAGTTCCTGACTCTGTTGTTTTCGGTTGCAAATTGCTATTCACAGGCTTACAGTGCTTTTGGTCGTATTTGTGCGAAAAAACGTGCCAAAAGTGTAAGCGTGGAAAAATGGAAGTCAGAAGAATACAGATCATATTGATTTTGCGTAAGCATTAAGCTGCAGTTTCACAAAACATGCATTACACTTACGAATAACAATAAAATGCTGCAAATATTTTTTTTCTTACTCTTGAAAGGCGATTTGCACCTTTACAAATCTTCTCTTGCACATGCAAATTTTATTTAGGCTTGTAATCTTATGTACACTTTCACAAATCTTATCCTGCGCATGCAATTCTTTATGGCATCATTTTATCTTCATACTTACCAAATTTTTCGTAAATTCACTTAAATGTGTTATCAGTGTTTCCCACCATTTAATATACTGTAAAAAAAAGTTAAGCTAACTTAAAAGGTTGAATGTGATGGTTGTCTTTTTTTTAAGTTAACTAATTCACTCCAATTAAATAAACATACAGCGTCGGGGCTCAATGCTATAATAATTTTTTTTTCACTGTGCTTCATATTTTTACTTGACCTGCTAAAATTCACTGACTTTGCCCTAAAAAACAAAAACAAAAAAGAAAATAAAAAGTTTTGGGATGTTTGCTAACAGTATATACAGCTAAGCAAAGAACGAAAAAGACTAATGAGCCCATCGCGGAGTCTGTTAAGGTGTGTAAGCCGACATCAGGGCCTGACTGTAATTGGTATATTGGTGGAGTTCGTTGGAATTAATTGGATCCCGTCCACAATTCCTTCGCTAAAATGCATGCGATAAGCTGGGTTGCTGATGAAAAATTATTTGATGAGCTGGATGAGGAAATATTTACTGGTCTACAGTCTCCGCTTGTTCCATCCAGCTCCAAGTAATCTTCGTCTCTGCTGGTTCAGTCCAGTTCCAAATCGTCTTTGTCATCGCTGGATAAGCCCAGTTCCAAGTCGCCTCAGTCACCACTGGTTAAGCCCAGTTCCAAATATTCTCAGTCATCGCTGGTCAAGTCCAATTCCAAGTCATCTTTGTTGTCGCTGGTTAAGCCCAGATCCAAGTCATTTTTGTCATCGCTGTTTAAGCCCAGTTCCAAGTCATCTTCATCATCGCTGGTTAAGCCCAGTTCCAAGTCATCTTCGTCATCGCTGGTTAAGCCCAGTTCCAAGTCATCTTCGTCATCGCTGGTTAAGCCCAGTTCCAAGTCATCTCAGTCATCGCTGGTTAAGCCCAGTCCCAAATCGTCTTCCTTGCTGCTGGTTCAGCCCAGCTCCAAGTCATCTTCATCTCCACTGCTTCAGCCTGGTACCAAATTTTCATCATCCAGCACCAATTCTCCTTCATCACCATTGGCTCTGCCCAGCTCTAAGTCTCCTTTGTCACTTATGGGTACCGCCCAGCCTTCTTCTCCCTCCTTGTCTGCCAAACCTATCCAGTTCCTCGGCCTCTTCTCCGCCATCTCCCTTCAGCCCCTCAGTTCCTGCAGTGGTTCTACCCAGCTGCTCTTATCCGCCTGCAGCTCCACTGAGGCCTACCTGGCTTGCAATGTCACCCTGGCTCTACTCTCACTGTTTTGCCTGAGTTCTCATACATTCATTAGTTGTCATGGTTACTGATTAGTTCAGACATGTCCCCTGTTCCTTTTATGATCTTTCCTTGTGTATTTAATCCCTCAGTTTTCCTGTTCATTGTCTCACGTTAATGTTTATGGTTTGTTGAGTTGTATTATAAAGTCATTCATTCTGCTTCACACATCTCATCTGCTGGATTTACAAATGCTCACTATTTTATATTATTGAAATGAATAGAAATTTTATTAAAAAATGTCACACTATATATTAGGTTTATTTAACTACAATGTGATCTCCTGAGTGTTACCTGTTACATTTATTAAAGACTGTTTGTTATATTATCTGATAGTCATGCTCTTTATTACAACCACACAGTTCATGACAGCTGACTTCTTACCTTAATCAGATTAGATGCCTTGTTTTCATTCCTGTCAAAAATGAAAATGTCGCTACCCTTAAAGGGGTCATATAATGCCATTTTTGTACAAGTTAATATGAATCTTTAGGGTCTAAATGAAAACTTTGTAATATACTTTAATTAAAAATTCTCATTAGTATTGTAAGAAAACACTAATTTTACCTGGTCAAAAACAGCTCTGTTTTCAGCAGCCGTTTCATATGCCTCTAAATGATAATGAGCTTTGCTCACTCCGCTCCTCTGTTCTTTGGGGCGTTTTGACAACGCACGTGGAGTGTTGCCTTGACAACAGTTGAGGGTATATTTTGGAATAAGAATGGCAGCGGGAGTCTCTGAGGACACATCAAGATGACGGCCCCGAAGAAGTTCGACAATTAAGGCTCGAACAGGACGTTTCTGAATGGTTGGTTAATGTCACTTTGATCTATTTTTGTATGTACTGGCAGGGTAGCATATACTGACGCTATGTGCTTACTGATGTATAGGTTAGTTCGTTGACAGATTGATGTCGAAAAACTTTACCCTGAGTGTAAACATTAGCCGCATTCATCGTGAAGTGTGCAAGCGATTTGCAAAGATTAATATTTAAAGGTTAATAAAACATTACACTCACTTCTTCTGGAGGTACAGCAGGAACACGAATAGTTGGTACCGATTCTTTTTTCAGGACCAGCTTCTTAGCAAAACCAGATTTACACTGACCCTCGTTTATAAAGCAGTCTGGTGAGAAATGATTAGCGCAAACATAAAAGCATTTACGTTGATCGTTGGGAATATTCCCTTCACAAAATAAAACTCAGCCACTGCGTCTTCAGCGGTTCGAATTTAGGAACACCAAAATGACTGCTGTGTTCCTTATTACACCCAAGAACAGAACACCAAAATCGCTTAGACGCCATTCTGCTCCAGTGTATCAACAATGGCGGACTACGATGACAGCTTGCTCAGGGCGGGTCTGTGTTGAAACGCTGCTGTCAGCTATAAATCGTGGTAGGGGCGTCCGATCTAGTGACGTCATAAGATCGAACGCCTCAATTTGAGGCAGGGGAAAACATATAAGGAGATTAAAACAAAAACACTGCATGGAATTTTATCATTATATGATGGTTGTGTACAGGCACTGCCAACACACATTTCAGTACAATCAACTTGTTAAAGTGCATGTACCATTATATGACCCCTAAAATAAGGTCTGTGATATGAAGCAAGCAAAAATGTAATGTCCCCCATTGACTTTTAGGAGTTTTATCATACTACTCTATAATTATAATAATTTTGGTTAAAAAGTGGATTGACTATGCCATCACCAAGAATAGCACATTTCTTGATCTCCTGGGAAAAATGGCCACACAGAGAAACTATGTCCCATGTGGGATAATTATACAACTTGAGACAGTTAATGACCTCTGGCTCTAAGAAAGATTATTGCACCATCTCTTTATTCTCTTGTCAAGCTATCTGAATCTCTTGCGAATAAAGCAGTGAGAAAAACAAGAAGTGAAGTGTTTATTTAAAAGTTCATAATTAAACAATGTGTATTTGAATATTTCATATTTCAAGTTTTATGCAAGTCAATGCTTTAAGTCGCAGGATAGTTCAGGATAGTTTTTGACTCAGGATAGTGGTAGTAATTATTTTGTACATGTAACCTGTAAAAACATTTGCAATTGTGTTATTTGTGAAAATAAAGTGACCATTGAGTTCACATGTTATTAGCAAACCACATGTTGTATCTTCTTCTGGAAACATTGCTCTTGGCACTGTGATGATAAGGGCCTAAGCACTTCCACAACTCGTTGTGCGTCAGGTTCCTTGACAAGAAAGACTTCTGCATAGGAGACACATGTTTATCCTCGCTCATAGATCTGGAAGCTTCCTCACTCCTTATTCCTCGCGGAGCACTTCTTAGAGTATTGAGATTTCGAGATGGCTTTCTTTGATCAGTATCCGGGTCAAAGGCTGGAGTACAGAGGAGCCAAAGCCACTAGAAGACAAGCCTGCTATACCTTTAGCCAAAAAAGCATAACAGCTAATGCTAATGCTGTGGCTGTAAGCAGGAAAGGAGACCAGAGGCCATTTTTTGGATGGATGTCAATGGAGAAGAGGCTTCACTACACTGAATAAACAGCTTTTGTGAGGAAAGAGCTTATCACTTAATGAATCGACTGCCTGTCCACTTATCTTCAACATGTTTTACGTTAAATGATGTTTTATTAACAAGGTTCGGGAGGAGCAGGTGCAGATAATTAACCCAATCAGCACAAGTGGAGATCAATCAGTAATCAACTCAGGACAAGATAAATAACAGCAGAACCCACCTGTGTTTCTTGACGGTTTATCAGCATCCCACCTCCATCCCATCTCCTCACTTTTAGTTCCATCTCTAGTTCCATCTACTCTTACCAACGGGGGGAGTACTCTGGGTTCGGGCAGAAATTCCAAGCTCGGAGCCCTCCACCTGGACAGCACGCCAAGTACGCATAACCTTTACCATAATAATTATATGTAGATGTGAACTCGTGAAACAGTATTTTAGTTGGGAACGGTAGAATTATTTCAAATCACCCGGAATGTAGAGCTCGCGAGCTCCAAACCGTGTAGCGCGCGCACGGCAGCGAGGGAGAGAGCGAGAGACCTTGCATGTGTGTGCAAATGTGCGTGTGTGCCTCATGAAGCGCATGTAAGACACACCAACCCCCCACCTCTGTCCGTCCGTCCGTTCGTCCGTCAACAAAACCGAACAATCATCCCCCCATTATGCATTTTAATGAACAAAGAGAAAATTAATATTTTAATTATAAATATTGTGTTATATTGTTAAATTAAAATAAAACAAAGTGTTCCTTCTATTGCTGCCAGGTTAATCTTGCACTTTAATGATATATGACTGCTTTGTGCCTAATGATGATGATATAACGCTTTTTAATGAATGATGGTAAAAAAAATACATATAATTTTAATGAATTAATTATGTATTAAATTACAATTACTAGAAGTCTAGTTTCAAATATAATTCGTTTGAAATGTTGGTGCTAAATGTAACAATATCTAGTGCAAATGATAAATCACATTTGAGATTTGTGCTGGCTACTGTATACAGGCCACCAGGGCACCATACAGTCTTTATCAAAGAATTTGCTGACTTTCTATCAGAGTTAGTACTGGCTGCAGATAAAGTCCTAATTGTTGGTGATTTTAGTATACATGTAGATAACAAAAAAGATGCATTGGGATTGGAATTTAAAGATATTCTCTATTGGAGTTTGACAACACGTGTCAGGACCGACTCAATGTTGTAATCATACTCTAGATTTAATATTATCCCATGGAATCAATGTTGATACAGTTGAAATTCTGCAGCAGATCGATGACATCTCAGATCACTATCTAGTCTTGTGTAAACTACATTTAGCCAAGGCTGCAAAGCCGACTCCGTGTTACAAATATGTTAGACCTATCACTTCTGCCACTAAAGAATGCTTTATAAATAATCTTCCTGATCAGTTTCATTATCTCAGCATCCCAGATAGCTTAGAAGAACTCGATATTGCGACAGAAACTTTTAACTCTCTCTTTTCCAGCAATTTAGACACAGTTGCTCCTTTGCGCTTAAAGAAGATTAAAGAAAATATTCCAACACCATGGTACAACGAGCACACTCGGGCCCTTAAGAGAGCAGCCAGAAAAATGGAGCGCAACTGGATGTAAAAAAAACTAGAGGTATTTCTCTTTTCATGGAAAGAGAGCATGATTGCATACAGAGAGGCCTAAAAAACTGAAGAAAATATTAGAAGAAAATAAACAAAACCCTAGGTATTTATTTGAAATCGTGGCTAAACTAACGAAAAACAAAGCTTCAAACCCAGATGTTTCCAAGTAGCACAGCAGTAATGACTTTATTAACTTTTTTACTTGCAAGATTGATAATATCAGGGAGAAGATTATAACTATGCAACCGTCTACTACAGTATCGCATCAGACAGTGCAGTGCGGTCTCACTGACGAAAAATTTGATTCATTCATTGCTATTGTAGAGGGTGAATTTTATTAACTCGTTAAATCATCAAAATCAACAACATGTATGTTAGATCCTATACCGACTAAACTATTGAAAGAGATGCTTCCAGAGGTCATAGATCCTCTTCTCTTAATATCATTAATTCATCTTTGTCATTAGGATACGTACCAAAAACTTTTAAACTGTCCACCAATGCATTAAAAAGCTTTGAATTACAGCTATTTAGACTAACTGTTGAAAATGCGGTTGTGGTGGCACTTATATATCGCCCTCAGAAATCCACAACAGATTTTATCTGTGAATTTGCTGAAATTTTAAGTGAACTTGTAACACAATATGATAGACTATTAATTCTTGGTGATTTTAACATTCATATTTGCTGTGGTACTGATTCTTTGTCAAAGGAATTCGTTAATCTGATGGAATCTTTTGAACTTTCTCAATGGATAGATGGCCCTTCTCATGTACAGGGCCACACAGTAGATTTGATTTTAACACACGGACTATCTGTTTCTGATATAACAATGAGCGAACTAACATTTTTCTGATCATAAGCCAATAATTTTCTCTATACCTCTGGTCCTTGAGTCAATTCCAATGCATAAGCCAGTCCATTGGTCTCGGACACTAAATTCAATTACCATATCTAACTTTTCTCAGATGTATAAAAACATCTGTGATAGTGAATTTTTAGACAGCTCTCTAACGAATACTGACTTGGATGAACATTTTAGTCGTTTCAACTCTACCTGTATAAGTGTTTTAGATTCTGTTGCTCCACTTAAACCGAAACGCTTAAAGAAAAAAACTGAGCCATGGCTGAACGAGACTGTACACAGTTTTAGACGGCTATGTAGACAGGCTGAAAGAAGATGGAGAAAGCATAGACTTCAGGTGTATTACAAAGCACTGAGGGATGCCTTATCTAATTTTCAAAATGCAGTCAAGAAGGCAAAATGTCAGTATTTTTCACAAATAACTGAAAAATATAGACAAAAGCCAAAACTACTTTTTTCTACTATAAACTCTGCTTTAAATCCACCTACTAAAGCTTATCCGGTGCCCTCTCACCTAAATGGTGATGATTTTCTAAGATTTTTTTCTAATAAGATCGAAAATCAAAGGACAGGTATTGATGAAATTCAAAACAATTATGACACTGAAAACACTCAGTTTATGCTACCTCCATGCTCCTCAGTCTGTCATGAATTTGACTCTATTTCTATTACACATCGACAAGAAATTATTACCCATATTAGGCCTACAACTTGTTCATTAGACATTATTCCAACTCGTAGTTTAATACAACTTTTTGACACATTAGGACCAAACTTACTCACCATAGTTAATAAATCACTTAGTTTAGGGATCTTTCCAGCTGATCTAAAAAATGCCTTAGTATTTGAATTGGTTTCATCAGTCAAGAAACCAGATCTTGATCCTGCTGTTTTGAATAATTATAGGCCTATCTCTAATTTGCCTTTTATCTCAAAAATTCTAGAAAAAGTTGTTTCAAATCAACTATATTCTTATTTAAATTCAAATTCTATATATGAGAAGTTTCAATCCGGGTTTCGAGCACTCCACAGTTCTGAATCAGCACTACTGAAGGTTTTTAATGACATCTATCTGACAACTGATGCTGGAGATTCTATCATTTTAATGCTCTTAGATTTTAGCTCTGCTTTTGATATGGTGGACCATGATATTCTTCTGTCTAGACTCGAATATGATGTGGGGCTGAGAGGAACAGTATTAAATTGGTTTAGATCATATTTGACAGATCGAAGTTTCTCTGTTCGTTTTGGCTCCTCTATGTCCTCTGTTGCTCACCTTCGATGTGGGGTCCCTCAGGGTTCAATTCTGGCCCCTACGCTCTTTTCCCTCTAAATGCTCCCTTTGGGATCCATATTTAAAAAATATGATGTGTCGTTTCACTGCTATGCAGACGACATTCAGATTTATGTTCCTATTAAACGGGCAGGAAAAAATTCACTCGAGCGCCTTATGGCGTGACTAGATGAAATAAAGAAGTGGATGTCTGCAAACTTCCTAAAATTAAACGAAAATAAAACGGAACTTATACTCTTTGGTCCTTCAAAAAGTAGTTTTAATCACCTCCCAGAAGCATATACACTTTCTTTGCCAGTAAATACCTGTGTGAAAAATCTTGGTGTTTCATTAGATAGCTCCTTGAAACTGGATAAGCAAGTAAACCCTGTTGTCAGATCGTGTTTTTTCCATTTACGTATGTTGACTAAAGTTAAGCCTTTTCCATGTCCCCAAGCTTTTGAAAGGGTGATGCATGCTTTTCTGTCATCTCGACTGGACTATTGTAATTCTTTATATTATGGAATAAATTCAACTACTCTAATACGTCTTCTAATAGTCCAAAATGCAGCAGCGAGACTTTTAAAAGGCATTCGCAAACGGGAACATATTACCCCGATTTTAGCATCCCTCCACTGGTTGCCGGTTCGTTTTAGGGTTGATTTTAAAATTATTTTATTTGTCTATAAGTGCCTAAATAACCTTGCTCCTCTCTATCTATCTGAGCTCTTAGAGCAATACAATCCTTCCAGAGTTCTTAGGTCAGGCACACATAAACTTTTATCTATGTATACCACGGTACAGGTTAAAACACCGAGGTCAACGTGCCTTTGCCATTGCAGGCCCGACATTATGGAATAGCTTGCCTATTCATGTTCGTTCTGCACCTGACTTGTCAGCTTTCAAGTCACGCTTGAAAACGTCTACGGTTACGTATGTAACCCTCGTTCCCTGAGTAGGGAACAGAGACGTTACGTCGGATGACGACGAATGGGGTTTCGCTTAGAAAGCCTATCAACTTCGAGTATTACAAAACGAGCCAATGGCAAAGAAATGCCATGGGTCTGCGGAATTTGCATGACGTAACTCCGCCCCACCTCGTGGGTATAAAAGGAGGAAGTCCGCAACAGCAGTTTATGTTTCTTCGCTGAGGAGCCAAGACTGAGCTCAGGCGATCCCCGCGGTACAGCGGAAAGTGGCAGGAACCTAGCCGACGCGCAGGCAAGAGACACTGGCGCCGACGTCAGGAGTGCTGGAGGAGCTCAGGGCTTTCGGAAAAGCTCACCTGAGGAGAATATCGCACGTATCCAGTCCGTGGAGTGGAAAGGCGAGCAAGCGAAGACACCTGAGCGGGTCCGGTACTAGCTAGTTGAAGCGAGTACATGAGAGGACACTGGCTCCACTCGGAGATTATAGAATCTGGCGAATGTGTTAGGTGTCGCCCAGCCTGCAGCTCTGCAGATGTCTGTTAGCGAGGCGCCATGCGCTAGAGCCCAAGAGGATGCCACACTCCGGGTGGAGTGGGCCGTCACACCAAGGGGGCACGGTCGACCTTGCTGCTGGTATGCCACTAACGGCATACCAAGGCGCATGGTAAGGCAATGGCGTCCACTATCCAGTGAGACAACCTTTGCTTGGAGAGAGCCTTTCCCTTCAGCTTCCCACCATAACAGACAAAGAGCTGGTCTGAGGTCCTGAAACACTGCGTCCTGTCTATAGAGGCGCGAAGAGCGCGTACTGGACAGAGCAGTGCCAAGGCTGGGTCTGCCTCCTCCGGGGGCAGCACTTGCAGGTTCACCACCTGGTCCCGAAAGGGAGTGGTAGGAACCTTGGGCACATATCCGGGCCGGGGTCTCAGGATCACGTGAGAGAAAGCCGGTCCGAATTCCAGGCACGCTTCGTCGACGGAGAATGCGTGCAGGTCCCCTACCCTCTTGATGGAGGCCAGTGCAACCAGGAGCGCTGTTTTCATAGACAGGAACTTAAGCTCAACTGATTGCAGAAGCTCAAAGGGAGTACTCTTCAGGGCAGTTAGAACCACTGAGAGGTCCCAAGAGGGAACGAGAGGAGGGCGAGGAGGATATAGTCTCCTCGCTCCTCTCAGGAACCTGATGACCAGGTCGTGCTTCCCTACCGACTTACCTTCGACGGGGTCATGATGTGCGGCAATGGCGGCAACATAGACCTTAAGGGTGGAGGGAGACAGCCTTCGCTCCAACCCTTGCTGAAGGAAGGAAAGCACACCGCTGATCGAGCATCTCCGGGGGTCTTCTCGGTGAGAAGAGCACCAGTCGACGAAGAGGTTCCACTTCAACGCATAGACGTGTCTCGTGGACGACGCTCTAGCGGAAGTGATGGTAGCCGCCACCGCTGGTGGAAGGGTACTCAAACCTACCTCGAGCCGTCCAGGAGCCACACGTGGAGGCTCCAGAGATCGGGGCGAGGGTGCCACAGGGTGCCCCGTCCCTGAGAAAGAAGGTCCTTCCTCAGAGGAATGGGCCAGGGAGGTGCTGTCGCGAGGAGTACGAGTTCGGGGAACCAGGTCCGGTTGGGCCAATACGGCGCGACCAGAATGACCTGCTCCTCGTCCTCCCTGACCTTGCGCAAGGTCTGCGCAAGAAGGCTCACTGGGGGAAACGCATATTTGCGGCCCGGCGGCCAGCTGTGCGCCAGTGCATCCGTGCCGAGCGTGCCCTCGGTCAGGGAAAAATACAGGGCGCAATGGGTCGAGTCGTGAGAGGCAAACAGATCTATCTGTGCGTCCCCGAACTGGTCCCAAATCAGCTGAACCGACTGGGGATGGAGTCGCCATTCTCCAGGGAGGGGCTGAAGCCGTGAGAGCTCGTCGGCTGCACAGTTCAGCGCTCCGGGAAGGAAAATGGCTCGAAGCGACCTCAGTCGCTTCTGACTCCATAGGAGGAGGTGGCGGGCGAGTTGTGACATACGGCGGGAGCGTAGACCACCTTGATGGTTGATGTACGCAACAGTGGCGGTATTGTCTGAACGGACTAGCACGTGTTGACCCCGGAGCAACGCCCGGAAGCGGTGCAGGGCAAGACGTACTGCCAACAACTCGAGGCAATTGACATGCCATAGCCGCTGGGGTCCTGTCCAGGAGCCCGCAGCAGCATGTCCATTGCACATGGCGCCCCAGCCCGTGGTGGAGGCATCTGTTGAGACAACAACATGCCGGGAAGCTCGTTCCAGGGGGACACCCGCCCTGAGAAAACTGAGGTTCGACCACGGGGTGAGGAAGTGACGGCAGG
Organism: Gila orcuttii; assembly: GCA_026230005.1. Taxonomy (NCBI): domain Eukaryota; kingdom Metazoa; phylum Chordata; class Actinopteri; order Cypriniformes; family Leuciscidae; genus Gila; species Gila orcuttii. The sequence goes on from JAPDVR010000014.1 coordinate 32,235,723, forward strand.
TCGGAGTAACTGGTACTCGGAGCGTGCCTTGTTGCCATGCCCACCTCGGGACTCGGTCGCGAAGCCAAAGCTGAAGCGGTCTCATATGAAGCAATCCGAGCGGCGTGACCGCGGCTGCAGATGCCATATGCCCCAGGAGCCTCTGAAAATGTTTCAGTGGAACCGCACTCTTGCTCTTGAGATGTCTCAGGCAAGTCAGCAGTGACTGCGCGCGCTCGCTCGTAAGCTGCGCGGACATGGCGACCGAGTCGATGTCCATACCGGGCAAAGAGATCCTCTGCACGGGGCAAAGTTTGCTCTTCTTCCAGTTGACCCGAAGGCCCAGACGAGCTAGGTGCCGGAGCACTAGGTCCCTGTGTTCGCAAACCTGATCTCGAGAGTGAGCTAGGATCAGCCAGTCGTCGATATAACTCAGGATGCGAACCCCGTGCTCCCGAAGGGGAACAAGGGCAGCCTCGACGACCTTCGTGAAGATGCGAGGAGACAGGGCCCGAAAGGGAGGACCGCGTACTGGTATGCCTGCCCCTCGAAAGCAAACCGTAGGAACGGTCTGTGGCGAGGAAGAATGGAGACATGGAAGTAGGCGTCCTTCAGGTCGATCGCTGCAAACCAATCCCGGGGCCGCACGCATTCGAAAACGCGTTTGGCGGTGAGCATCTTGAACGGCAGCCTGTGAAGGGAGCGGTTCAGCACGTGCAAGTCCAGGATTGGCCGTAACCCACCGGTTTTCTTGGGGACAATGAAGTAAGGGCTGTAGAAGCCGGACCTCATCTCGGCTGGAGGGACAGTCTCGATTGCACCCTTCGCCAGCAGGGTGGCAATCTCTGCTCTCATGATGGGGGCATTGCCACAGACCAAAGTGGAGCGGACTCCCCTGAAGCGGGGAGGAGACCGTGCGAACTGAATCGCAGAGCCGAGCCTGATGGTGCGCGCGATCCAGCGGGACAGACGGGGAAGCTCTAACCAGGCTCCCAGGAACTGAACCAGCGGGATCATGCGGACGACAGGCGTCCCCCCGGAGGGGCAGCGAAGCGGAGTAACTGGCCCAGACATGGACGGCATAGCGGCCCGGTGTGGGGGCACAGTTAGCAACCGCGCCCTGGCAGAGGGGGCCAGGGGAGGACCAGGCTGATTGTCCCGCGGGGGCCTGCTCTGCCAGGGGTCTGGCGACAGAGGGGGACAGGGGCGAAGCGGTCCGTGGACGGCACGCCGTGTCAACCGCCTCTGGGACAGAGGGGGGCGAGGAGAGCACGGCTTGTGGGCGGCGCTCTGTGTCGCCCGAGAACTCTGTGGGCTCAGGGAAGAGAGGGTCGTTTCTGTCTTTAACCACTTTAGGGTGCTGCCCACCCGTGGGTGAGCAGCAGGGAGCGGAGAACAAAAGATTCTCCCCTGGCCCTCCACCGGGGGAAGGAGTGGTCCTGCTACCACCTCCTGAAAAATGACCATCTTCCCTGAGCAGCCCGTCTCAGGAGCGCCGCTTGGCCCGGCGTTTAGCGGGGGCGGGGCGGGAGAGGGCTGTGGCGCCTTCTTGCGGCTTTCTCCGCGACCGGCCCGGGTTTGTGGAGGCTGCTGCGTGGGCCGGGCGGGAGGGGCGGGAACCGCAGGAGGGCGCCCTCGGCGGGAAACAGGACGAGGCTTCTGCCCGGCCGGCTGGGTGGAGGCAGCAGCTGGGCAGAATGTGCTTGATGGCCTCGGTCTGTTTCTGGGCGGTTGAAAACTGTTGGGCAAAGTCTTCAACCGCACCGCCGAAGAGGCCGGCCTGGGACAAGGGGGCGTTAAGCAGACGGGTCCGCTCCGCGTCCCGCATGTCAGCCAGGTTCAGCCACAGGTCTCTCTCCTGGACCACGGCTGTGGACATCACCAGACCCAGGGAGCGCGCGGTAACCTTCGTCGCCCGTAGAGTGAGGTCGGTAGCGGCGCGCAGCTCATCAAAGAGCCCTGGGTCTGTCCTACCCTCGTGCTTGTCTCTGAGCATCTGGGCCTGGTAGACCTGCAGAGTGGCCATAGCATGCAGTGACGCAGCCGCCTGTCCCGCCGCTCTGTAAGACTTCGCCACCAGAGTAGACGAAAATCTACAGGCCTTGGATGGGTGCTTAGGCTCGCCACGAGAAGAAGCACTCTGAGGACATAGTTGCATGGCAACAGAGCGTTCAACCGGGGGGAGCCCAGTGTACCCACGGGCGGCTGCATCATCGAGGGGAGGAAAGGCGGATGAGATCAACGAGCGGTCCCGAGAAGACAACGGGGTCTTCCAGGACTTCGAGATCTCATCATGCACGTCCGGGAAGAAAGGTATTGGGGTTTGCCGAGGACGAGGGTCGGCGGCCTTACCCAAAAACCAATCGTCAAGTCGCGAGCGCTCAGGACAGGGTGGAGGCCTCCACTCAAGCCCGACGCTCGCGGCTGCCCGGGAAAGCATGGCCGTCATCTCCGGATCAGACTCGAGCACAGCCGTATGCACACCGGAAGGTGGCAGCTGTGACGAGCCCTCACTTCCAGAAGAATCAAACCCACCTAGTGATGCTGCAACAGACATGGCATCATCCTCTGTAGCTTCAACCGAAACACGCGGGCCACCAGAGGGTAGACCCGCGGGAATCGGCCGCTCGCTAGCAGGCACCGTCATTGAAGAGGGGGGCTGGGGTCGCGGACACATAGTCGGCGCCTTGTTCCAGACCGTCACCCTCAGGTCACCCTGGCCACCAGCCGCAGGACGGGGGGTGGATGAGGGGACTCTCACTCTTGCGAGTTTACCGAGTCTCGACCGTAATGACGCGATGGTCATGTTCCCACAAGTCTACACCTGACTGGTACCAGTCGGTGCGCTTCCAAGGGGTCAGGATGGGGACACCTCTGGATGGGGACAGAGACACCTCTGGACAGGGACAAAGACATCTCTGGATGGGGATGGAGACACCTCTGGACTCTGGATAGGGACGGAGATGGAGACAACTCTGGACTCTGAATGGGGATGGAGACACCTCTGGACGGGGACGGAGACACTACTGGCGGAGACACCTCTGGGCTCTGCACAGGGACGGAGACACCTCTGACGGAGACACCTCTGGAGGGGGCCGAAACCACATCTGGACTCTGGATGGGGACTAATATGCCCATACTTCCTGGTTCTAGAAAGAACGTCTCAGGTTACGTATGTAACCCTGGTTCCCTGATAGGGAACGAGACGCTGCGTTTGAGACGCGGTGGGAACGCTCTGCGTGATTACGTCGTGAAGCACGTGTAAAATCAGTCCAATGGAAGCCCGCTACGACATAGGTGACGTCATAGACCAGGAAACTATAAAGCAACCCTGAAATCAGACCACGATAGCTTCTGAAAAACCTGAAGCAAGTCGATCAGGGCATGCAGGAAGTATGGCAGGCAAACGCAGCGTCTCGTTCCCTATCAGGGAACCAGGGTTACATACGTAACCTGAGACGTCCCTTTCAAGGGAACTCGAGCTGCGTTTGAGACGCGGTGGGAACCCCATACCCACTACGCCATAGTGACAAATGCCCGTTCTGTGTGAAGTCCTGCGCACACTAAGAAGCAAGCAACCTCGCCCCAGGAGTGGAGAGGTCAAGGTCATAAAACCTGGCAAATGTATGCGGAGAGGACCATCCTGCCGCATTACACACGTCAAGAAGGGAAACTCCCGAAATTAAGGCCATAGAGGCCGCCATACTCAGAGTAGAATGGGCCCGCACAGCCATAGGTGAAGGCTGTCCGGCCGCTTCATAAGCCAATGAAATAGCCTCGACTATCCATTTACTCATAACCTGTTTAGATGCAGGGCATCCTCTCTTGAGTGACCCAAAACAAACAAATAATTGCTCAGATTTACTCCACAGGGCAGCCCTGTGAACGTAGGCATCTAAAGCACGGACTGGACATAACAGGTTAAGCTGTTCCTGGTCAGGGGTATTAAAGGGTGGAGGATAAAAGGCCTGCAGCACTATTGGGCCCCCAACATTCAGTGCGACCTTACCAATATAACCCGGCCTGGGGTAGAGAAATGCCTTCACCATACCAGGTGCAAATTCCAGACATGAAGGAGCAATCCGACAGAGCATGTAAATCACCAATTCTCTTGATAAATGAGATAGCAAGGAGAAATAAAGTCTTTAGAGTGAGGAATTTTTCTGAAACCTCCTCGATGGGCTCGAAGGGAGCTAAAGCCAGACCCTCGAGTACAATGGCCAAGTCCCAAGCCGGTGCTCTAGAGTGCAGTGCAGGTCTCAACCTCAATGTACCACGGAGAAAGCGAGTAATTAAAGGGTTTCTCCCGATAGAAGTACCCCCCAGAGGGGTGTGGTAGGCAGATATAGCCGCCACGTAAACCTTTAGGGTGGAAGGAGATAACCTGGCCGAGAAACGGTCTTGCAGAAAATCAAGAACTGAACCAACAGGGCAGTTAACAGGATCTAACTGACGTTCATCAATTGATGAATGGTTTCTACAACATCGGTCAAAAGACCGGTTTCCCTGAGCCTGGCCCCCTCAGAGGCCAGGCCCACAGTTTCCACAACTCCGGCCGAGGGTGAAATATCGTGCCCCCGGCCTGGGGCAGGAGGTCCACCCTGAGTGGGATCTCCAAGGGGGAGCCGTCCAGCAGAGACACCAAGTCCGAAAACAGGACTTGGATAGGCGTACAGGTGCAGCCTCGGCCACACCTGCACCATTGCATCCAGACCGAGAGGAGCTGGGTGCGTTAGAGAGAACCACATGGGACAATAGGTTGAATCTGATGATGCGAAAAGGTCTACCTGAGCACGACCAAACTCTTTCCACAGGAGCTCCACCACTTCGGGGTGAAGTCTCCAATCCCCGGGCCTCAGCCCCTGTCTCGAAAGAATATCTGCTCCCACATTCTGACGTCCCGGAATATATACCGCCTTGAGCGACAATAACTTCCCCTGGGCCCATAGGAGGATCTGATGGGCCAGTTTGCAAAGATGACGCGACCTCGGACCCCCTTATGGTTGATATAGGAGACCACCGAAGTGTTGTCTGTGCGGACCAACACATGATGGCCTCTCAGGTCTGGCAGGAAATATTTGAGTGCTCGAAATACCGCCATCAATTCCAAACGATTTATGTGCCAGGAACATTGATGGTCCTGCCAAAGACCTTGCGCCGAGCGGCCACTCATGACCGCCCCCCATCCCGTGAGGGAAGCATCCGTCGAAAGCGTGACGCGTCGACAAGAAGCCCCCAACACTGGGCCCTGGGCGAGGAACCAAGGTTTCTTCCACATGACCAAGGCACGAAAGCATAGCCGCGTGACCTTGATCTTGCGGAACGGATTTCCCCTCGGAGAAAACCCCTTGGTCCTGAGCCACCACTGCAGGGGTCTCATGTACAGAAGGCCAAAAGTAATAACGTTGGACGCAGCTGCCATGAGACCCAACAGTCTCTGAAACTGTTTCACAGTGAGTGACTGGCCTAGTTTCACATTCTTTGCGGCTGTGAGAATCGCAGAAATACGAGCAGGAGACAGGCGTGCCTGCATTGTGGTCGAATCCCAAATTACACCTAGAAAAGTGGTCCTCTGAGCAGGAAGGAGCACACTCTTTTTGGTGTTGAGCCGCAACCCCAAACTCTTTATGTGGGACAGAACAGCATCTCGATGCTGAACTGCCACTTGCTCTGACTGAGCTAAAATCACCCAATCGTCGATGTAATTTAATACGCGGATGCCCTGGAGTCTCAACGGAGCCAGAGCTGCATCCATGCATTTTGTAAAAGTGCGGGGAGATAAACTTAGGCCAAATGGAAGAACCCGATATTGGTATGCTTCGCCCCCGAAAGCGAACCTCAGGAACCTCCTGTGATGATGATGGATAGATACATGGAAGTACACGTCCTTCAAGTCTATTGTGACAAACCAGTCCTTGGACTGAATCTGTGATACAATCTGTTTGAGTGTAAGCAATCTGAACTTGAGTTCCCTTTCGTTGTCACTCCGAGTTACGTCGGATGACGACGAATGGGGTTTCGCTTAGAAAGCCTATCAACTTCGAGTATTAAAAAACGAGCCAATGGCAAAGAAATGCCATGGGTCTGCGGAATTTGCATGACGTAACTCCGCCCCACCTCGTGGGTATAAAAGGAGGAAGTCCGCAACAGCAGTTTATGTTTTCGCTTCGGAGCCAAGTGTATTCTTCTCTCCACAAGCCATCTCTGAATTGTCAGCTTTACAAACGAGTACCTCGAGTGTTGGTGTGACGGCGATCTACGGCGAGCGCGTGCTTCCTGCTGATCTGTTGCAGTGGTCTGCCAGTCGGTGCGTGTCTCCCCGGGTGCTTCAACACTTGAGTTTTCTCTCACTAAAAGAGCTCGCACGCGGCACGTCTTTTTAAAGACGGCTCGCCCGTGCATTTAAAAAAAAAAAAAAATGAATGGTGCGGCAGCTTGGTATCGGACTCTGATGGGCACGAGCGTTGTCTAGTATGTTTGGGCTTGATCATGCTAGAGCAGCGCTCTTGGATGACTCATGTTTTCTCCGTGGAAACATGATCATCGCGTCATTAAGGTCGAGACTCGGTGAACTCACATGAGTGAGAGTCCCCTCATCCACCCCCCGTTCTTCGGCTGGTGGCCAGGGTGACCTGAGGGTTATGGTCTGGAACAAGGCGCCGACTATGTGTCCGCGACCCCAGCCCCCCTCTTCAATGACGGTGCCCGCTAGTGAACAGGTGATTCCCACGGGTCTACCCTCTGGTGGCCCGTGTGTTTCATTTGAAGCTAAAGAGGATGATATTATGTTTGTAGCAGCTTCACTAGGTGGGTTTGATTTTCCTGGAAGTGACGACTCGTCGAGTCTGATCCGGAGATGACGGCCATGCTTACCCGGGACGATTGGTTTTTGGGTGAGGCCGCCGACCCTCGTCCACGGCAAACCCCAATACCATTCTTCCCGGATGTGCATGATGAGATCAGGGACCACTCGCTGATCTCATCCGCCTTTCCTCCCCTCGATGGGGCCGCTGCCCATGGGTACACTGGGGTTCCCCCGGCTGAACGCTCTGTTGCGATGCTATGTGTCCTCAGAGTGCTTCTTCTCGGCGCAATCCTAAGCACCCGTCCGTGGCCTGTAGTTTTTCGTCTACGCTTGTGGCGAGATCCTATAGCGCCACGGGACTGGCAGCCCCCTCACTGCATGCCATGGTCATTCTGCTGGTCTACCTGACCCAGATGCTCATGGTCCTGCACGAGGGCGGGACTGACCCAGGGCTCTTCACTGAGCTGCGCGCCGCCACTAACCTTGCTCTCCGAGCGACGAAAGTGGCCGTACGCTCCCTGGGTCAGGTGATGCTCACCATTCGGTGGCTGTACCTGTTTGATGTGCTGGATGTCGCGCGGACCCGTCTGTCCGACATTCCCATATCCCAGGTCGGCCTCTTCGGCGGTGCGGTTGAGGGCTGGCCCAACAGCTCTCAGCCGCCCATGAGCAGACTGACGTTGATTCTGTCCCGACGGCCCCGCCGTCCGCTCAGATCCCTCGGTCTGCCCACCGCCAAAGGCGCCCTCCCGCGGCTCCCACCCTGCCCGTTCACCCGGGCCGGCTCTGGGGGCCGCGGGCGGACGCCACAGCCCTCTCCAGCCCCTCCCCCCGCTACATGCCGGGTTAGGTGGCGCTCTTGAGAGGGGCTCCCCAGAGATGGGACTCAGTTCTTTCCAGGAGTTGGTAGCAGGACCACTCCTTTCCCCGGTGGAGGAGGACGGCCAAGGCTGCCATAGAGCGGCCCACAGACCTGGCCGTCTCCTTGGTGGCCCGGAGAGATAAATCTGTCGTGCGACGCAATTCTCGAATTGCGTCAGCACTAACTTCCTCACAATCGTCTATGTCCCTCAGCAGGTCAGCCTGGTATGCTTGGAGAATCGACATAGTGTGCAAACATGCCGCGGCCTGACCTGCTGCCGAATACGCTTTACCCACCAACAAAGATGTATTTTTTAAAGGTCTGGTGGGTAACGTCGGGGCTTTCAGAGAAGAAGATGACTCGGGGGAGAGATAGCTCGCTAGCGTGTCTTCAGCACGAGGCATAGTCAAATAACCATAGTGATCAATCCCTTGAATCTTACTATAATTACTAGTCTGCGGGTTATGCACTCTGAAAGACGCCGGTTTAATCCACGATCTCGACACCTCGGTGTGGAGATCAGGAAAGAACGGGAGTTCCCGACGAGGAGGTCGTGATCTAGATGGTAGATATCGTTCATCTAAAAGACTCTTTCTAGATTCAACATCAACATCATCGGCTGGCCACTCAATATTTAATTTAGTAACAGCACGAGATAAAACCTCCAAAAGCTCCTCATCAGCCGGGGTATGAGCTGGCGAACACTCAATATCCCCCATATCAGATCCTCAGAACTGGATAGCCGTAATATTGGTGCCTCAGCCTGGGAAGGAGAAGCCGCAGAGCGGGCTCCTTCCTGGGCAAAGACACCGGATACAGCAGGTAAGGGCTGAGAAAGGGCGGGGCCCGTCTCAAACCCCGCTACTAGATCCATCTGCGAACCCCAAGATGAAAGCCGACGCTGTGCCTCGGCAGCAGCGGGACCCGCACCTCGGGGAGCGCGAACCGAACCGTCCTCCTCAAAGAACGCCCGGCGAGAGCGGAGAGTTTTCATAGACAAACTCATGCAATGCTCACAGTCAGCCCCCTCGAGGACTGACTGGGCATGCTCCACTCCCAAACAAGCAATACACATACGATGTGTGTCCCCACCCGTGATATAACAAGGGCAGGGCACAACACAACGTTTATAACTTTGCTTGGCTGCCATAATGATATATATATATAAGGGGCTTTGACAGACAACAATAAATAGACAACGACAGATATACAGAGAGCGCTTGCTGAAGGTACAGAAGCTATCGCGGTCTGATTTCAGGGTTGCTTTATAGTTTCCAGGTCTATGACGTCACCTATGTCGTAGTGGGCTTCCATTGGACTGATTTTAAACGTGCTTCACGACGTAATCACGCAGAGCATTCCCACCACGTCTCAAACGCAGCTCGAGTTCCCTTGAAAGGGAACTCTAGCTGCTTCGTTTTGAACCACCTGTAGTTTGTTTATTATGCATGCAGGGCAACCACCCATAATCACATTATAATAATCTAGCCTTGATGTCATGAATGCATTAACTTAGTGTTCACCATTTGTCATTGAGCGCATATGTCATAATTAAGATATATTTTTAAGATGGAAAAATGCGGTTTTACAGATACTAGAAACGTGACTTTCAAATGAAAGATTGGTATCAAAGAGCACACCTAGGTTCCTAACCGACGACGAAGACAGTCAAGTGTTAGACAGTATTCTAGGTTATTACGTGCGGAGGTTTTTGGTCCAATAATTTAGTAGGAAATTACTAGTCATCCAGTTTTTTATATCAGCTATGCATTCCGTTAATTTTGTAAATTGGTAGGTTTCGTCACAAAGAAATATACGGCTGAGTATCATCACCATAACAGTGAAAACTATCCTCTTCGTTCCCAAACATCTCTTGGTTGATGTGGTCCAGTTGTCAGGTTTGTGCAGGATGCTGAAGACGAGGACACGGGCACTGCAGTATAGTTGCTTTAATAACAAACTAAACAGAAACAAATGAAAACTCCAGGAACTCAGATCACACAACCATACATAGACGACGACCAACAAACACTGAGGGAAAACATAGGGCTTAAATGAACAGGGACTAATAGGATGATTAACTGAACACAGGTGAAGGGAATAGCTAATAAGACAGAGCGGGAAAACTAACAGGACTGAACCAAAATCACAAAAGACAGGGGAAACCAGATCACAAAACAGAACTCATAACACACTGAAACGTGACAGTACCTCCCTCCTCCCTGAAGGCGCGTCCTCGCGCCGTATAACATCCAAAGGGGTGGGAGGGTGGGTGGGCGCCCTGGAGGCTGACGAGGGCGTGGTGGCACAGGAACAAGAAGCCTCCAGGGCGGAGCTGGTAGCTCGGGGAACCGGGGTGGAACAGGCTGTGGACATGGCCAAGGCGGAGCAGGCTGTGGGCGTGGCCAGGGCGGAGCAGGCTGTGGCTTCCAGGGCGGAGCTGTGGGACCCTCGGGCGTCCAGGGCGGAGCTGTGGGACCCTCGGGCGTCCAGGGCGGAGCTGTGGGACCCTCGGGCGTCCAAGGCGGTGAGGACCCTTCGGGTGGCCATGGCGGTGAGGACCCTTCGGGTGGCCATGGCGGAGATATTTCTTCAGGTGGCCATGGCGGTGAAGACCCTTCGGGTGGGCGCCCCCCCCAAAATTTTAATGGCGAAATTGACAGGAAAGGTGGGATCCGGCAGCAAAGAGGGTCTTGGGCTGGGCAGGACCAGCGGAGGATCAGCGGGCTCTGGCGCAGGATCAGCGGGCTCTGGCAGCGGGCTCTGGCGCAGGATCAGCGGGCTCTGGCGCAGGATCAGCGGGCTCTGGCGCAGGATCAGCGGGCTCTGGCGCAGGATCAGCGGGCTCTGGCGCAGGGTCAGCGGGCTCTGGCGCAGGGTCAGCGGGCTCTGGCGCAGGGTCAGCGGGCTCTGGCGCAGGGTCAGCGGGCTCTGGCGCAGGGTCAGCGGGCTCTGGCGCAGGGTCAGCGGGCTCTGGCGCAGGGTCAGCGGGCTCTGGCGCAGGGTCAGCGGGCTCTGGCGCAGGGTCAGCGGGCTCTGGCGCAGGACTGGACGGGACGAGCACATCATGGGACTCGGAACTGGACGGGGCCAGCACATCATGGGACTCGGAACTGGACGGGGCCAGCACATCATGGGACTCGGAACTGGACAGGGCCAGCACATCATGGGACTCGGAACTGGACGGGGCCAGCACATCATGGGACTCGGAACTGGACTCATGGGCCAGAGCTGATGTGCGTGTAGCCCACACACACAGAATTGCCGCAGACATCACAATCAGCGCTGTGTCTTCCCATGTGGACTCACGTGTGGTGTGCTCAGTCTCTGGCGGGCAGGTGATTGGCTCCGGTTCTGGCGAACAGGCAATGGACTCTGGCTCTTGCTCGAAGACTGGCTCTGGCTCTTGCTCGAAGACTGGCTCTGGCTCTTCTGGACCGATGAGAGGAGGGAGATCGGTGAAGTCATCAAACTCGTAAAGAAGCTTGACTGTGCAGATGACTGGTTCTGGTTTAACTGGACTCGGAACTGGACTCTGAATTGGACTATATCGCCCATATCCTCCCCTGTGACCTCCACGGTTCCCACGGAACACAGCTTGGCGGGTTCCCACAAAGGCTTGCTTCCAGATCTCCATCTTCCTTTTTTCTTTTCTTTATGGTTGATCGTTCTGTCAGGTTTGTGCAGGATGCTGAAGACGAGGACACGGGCACTGCAGTATAGTTGCTTTAATAACAAACTAAACAGAAACAAATGAAAACTCCAGGAACTCAGATCACACAACCATACATAGACGACGACCAACAAACACTGAGGGAAAACACAGGGCTTAAATGAACAGGGACTAATAGGATGATTAACTGAACACAGGTGAAGGGAATAGCTAATAAGACAGAGCGGGAAAACTAACAGGACTGAACCAAAATCACAAAAGACAGGGGAAACCAGATCACAAAACAGAACTCATAACACACTGAAACGTGACACCAGTATGAAGGCCAGCTATCTAGTGTTTTTCTGCTATGAATGGGTGAAGTTGGTAGTTCCTTCGTTGATGAGTGAAATTAAATGATTCAAACTAAATCCTATACCAAATTCGACATGTTATTATTTATTTTATTTTTTTTTCAAGTTAAAAATAAGGATAGCAAAGTTTGCAAGGACCATACTTATAATTAATCCCAAGATGCTTTATAACATCTTCAAATCATTTCCCAACGGAAAAAAAATGTTATAAAACGTTCAGCTCTTCACACGCAGATACACAGCTCAAGATTTGTTGATCTGATTGTTTGCCTTTTTTTCTAAGTTCCATCTTTGATTGTCTGATTTCCTACAGCCAACAATTGATATTGAAGCCTAATGAGTAGATTGTAAATGAATGTAGCCATTTTACCATATATTTTTTATTCTTATGTCATTTTTTTATTGCAGAATATCATTGTTTTGTGTGATTTGAAGCAATATCCATAACTTGATGGATAACATGTCTTATCCTGTGATACTGACTCTTATGGTGCCCAAAGTATCTAAATCATATAGGCATATCTATTTCACTTGTTTTCTTTTCCTTTATCTGCTTATCTTGTCAATTAATATTCGTCTTGTTATGGTCATTATCATGACGAAAGCACTTCATAAACCAATGTACATGTTCTTGTCTCTTTTGTGTGTAAATGGGGTTTATGGAGCCTCAGGATTCTACCCTAAAATGATGTCTAATTTAATATTGGATTCATATGTGATCTCCTCTCACATGTGTGCTCTGCAGATCTGTGTTATTTACAGCTCTTTACTGTGTGAGTTTACAATATTAACAGTGATGTCTTATGATAGATATGTAGCCATATGCAAACCTTTAGACTATCATTCCAAGTTAACTAAATTCACCTGTGTGAAATTAATTCTGTTTTCATGGATTGTTCCCAACTTCTCTGTGATTCCAGCAATCGTGTTATCAAATCTGAGGCCATTTTGTAATTATCACATTGATAAATTATATTGTGACAATTGGTCAATTGTAAAACTTTCTTGTACATCATCTTTTGTGAATAATGTCTATGGATATATTAATGCAATTATATTTGTTAGCTGTGCAGTTATTATCATAGTGTCCTATGTTAAGTTGATCTCTGCATGTAAAGCATCTTTAGAAAACAGAAGGAAATTCTGGCAAACGTGTCTGCCACACATATTATTGCTGATAAATTTCACTTTTGCTTTGTTTTTTGATGTTATGTATAGCAGGTATGGATCAAATGACATTCCTGAAAGTCTGCGTAATTTTTTGGCATTAGAATTAGTTATAGTTCCACCTGTTTTTAATCCCCTAATCTATGGATTAAATATTAGAGCAGTGCGCAGAGTTTTTGTCTTATGTATTTCAGCAAGAGTAAATGTTTTAGAAGCTAAAAAAGGCTTAAATCCTTGACAATTACTTGATACTTGCAAACAGACATGTAAAATAGTATATTTTTAAAAAGTAAATGAATTACAACAAAAAGTAAGAAAAACAAGCATGTATAAGATGTCAACATTATTTTATGTACATCATTGAATATTTTCATAAAACATCCAAAAGAAAATGAGGCCTATTTTTTTTTTATGTTTTCACTGCTCCCATATCCAAATGAAAATTTTTGTAAAACATTTTACATCCTTTGTTGATTTATTTGCTGATGTTTGTCTAAATTACCAAAAATATATTAGAAAAGTCCAGGGAATTTCCTGAGATGTGTATAATGTGTTTCAATTTTACGGTAACACTTAATTTCGATAGTCCACTTTAGACATTTTACTAACTACAAGTAACTTTGCAGCTACATCAACTAACTGTCATTAGAGTATTAATAGACTGTCTGGTTAATATCTGCTAACACTTTATTTTGTTGGTCCCCCAACAGACATTCTACTGACTATAAGTAACTAGGCAACTACAAGTCAACTTATTCTACAATAAAAGGCCACCTAAAATGTGCAGTTTTATCACACATTTTATAGTGGCCTTTTATTGTGGCCAGCCTAAGGCCCCGTTTACACGAGAACGATTCCGGGTGAAAACGTAACAATATTTTATCGGATGTGCCTTTCGTTTACACGGCAACGGCGTTTTGGGGGCTTAAAAACGCAAAAAAGTGAAACCACCCTCCAGAGTGGAAATCTTAAAAACGCTCCACCGTCGCGTTCCCGTCTAAACGGTAAAAACGCAAATCTGCTCACGGTGGCTCTCGTCGCGTACGCGTTTACGTCACATGCATGCGCCACTACTGGAAAATAAAAACCAACATGTCAGATTATTTCCATACGTCGGACCTTCAAGTTGCCCTAGCAGCTCTGAAAAAACATACAAGAGTCTTTTCAGCAGTTGTACAAAATATTATTAGATATTTGTGTTGTTGTGTGGCAGTGCTTCACATTGCCACCTAGCCGCCTGGAGTGCATACTACATCGAATTTCACACACTTTTGCGTCACCATATGCACGCGGATTTCCCAACCATAACGCTCGTCTAAACGCAGAATAAAAAGTGATGACGCAACGCCACTTTTGCGTTTTCTCTTCAGATCGTTTCTGTGTAAACATAGCCTAAGGCATACCTGTGCAATAATCATGCTGTCTAATCAGCATCTTGATATGCCACACCTGTGAGGTGGATGGATTATCTCGGCAAAGGAGAAATGCTCACTAACACAGATTAAGACAGATTTGTGAACAATATTTGAGAGAAATAGGCCTTTTGTGTACATAGAAAAAGTCTTAGATCTTTGAGTTCAGCTCATGAAAAATGGGGGCAAAAACAAAAGTGTTGCGTTTATAATTTTGTTCAGTGTAAATTAAGTGATTAAACCATTGGTTTAGTTGTGTATTTCTATTTAACATTTTTGTTTTTAAAAATATGCCGCCTTCAAGCCCTTCCAGTGTACATGAACATCTTCTCTGGTTCCCTATTTGGCCTTCCTATGAAGGTAATATGATGCCATAAAGAATAGCATGCACAGGGTAAGATTTGTGAACGAGTACATAAGATTGCAAGCTTAAATAAAATTTGCATGTGTAATAGAAGATTTCTATGTGATGATTGAATAGGATACAATTGCAAGTAAAAGTTATTTATTCCAGTAGGTCAGACAAGTCACAGAAAAACAGGTCGGGGACAAACACTCAGATGAACTGTGACACAGGGACGTCGATGGGCTAACCGGAGTCTCGTGGAGATGTAGACTGAGTGCTCAAAACAGGAACAATAAACAATCCAGACCGGGAAACAACGACGAAGATCCACGAAGACTGGAACACACGAGGAGAAGCAGAGAGCCACACAGGAACAGGACACGACACCAGGGAAGCCACAACGATCTGACAATGTGAGATGGGAATTACTGGGCATATAAAGAAACTGGTAAGGGCTTGCAGCTGGTGAACACAATCAAACGGGAATTAGTAACCACGCCCACACAGACACACATACACACACACAACATACCAAAATGAGACAGTGGATTCATGAAACGTGACAGTACCCCCTCCCCTAGGAACGCCTCCTGGCGTTCCCAGCCGAACCTACCTGCCGATTGTAATCATCGATAAGGGAGTGATCCAGAATGTCTCTAGCAGGTACCCAACTCCTCTCCTCCGGACCGTAACCTTCCCAGTCCACCAAGTACTGAAATCCGCGTCCCCTCCGTCTAGAGTCCAGAATACGGTGTACCAAATAAGTGGGTTCCCCATCTACGAGTCGCGGTGGGGGGGGAACCGGGACTGGCGGATTAATGGGAGAATAAAACACGGGCTTGATTTTAGACACATGAAAGGCGGGACAAATTCTCCTGTACGCCGGAGGAAGTTTGAGTCGGACTGCCACCGGACTAATGATCTTGGTGACAGGGAACGGGCCAATGAATTTGGGAGCTAACTTATTGGAAACGGAACGGAGCGGAATGTTCTTGGTAGAAAGCCACACTTTTTGACCCACGACGTATATGGGAGGCTTTGACCGGTGGCGATCGGCCTTGGCCTTCATGCGCCTCCCCGCTTGGAGCAGAGTCTCACGGGCTCTGGTCCAAGTGTGGCGGCACCTCTGGACGAATGCGTGAGCGGAGGGGACCGCGACCTCGGATTCCAGGCTCGGAAAAATTGGTGGCTGGTAACCTAAACTACACTTAAACGGAGAGAGGCCCGTTGATGACACTGGTAACGAATTATGAGCGTACTCAACCATAGAAAGTTGTTGGCTCCAGGATGAAGGATTCTTGGCTACCATACATCGTAACATTCTCTCCAAATCCTGGTTGGCTCGCTCGGATTGACCATTACTCTGGGGATGATAACCCAAAGACAGACTGACCGTAGCTCCCAACAACCTACAAAACTCTCGCCAAAATTTAGACACAAATTGGGAACCCCTGTCAGAAACCACGTCCTTCGGGAGGCCATGTAACCGAAAGACGTGATCAATGACCGTGGCCGCTGTCTCCTTGGCTGAAGGTAATTTGGGCAAGGGAATGAAATGTGCCGCCTTCGAGAACCGGTCCACCACGGTTAAAACAACCGTCATGCCTTTAGAGGGTGGGAGGGCGGTAATAAAATCTAGTGCGATGTGGGACCAGGGTCTCGAAGGGACAGACAGCGGTCGGAGCAACCCATCAGGAGAACGGTTAGACGTCTTGTTAGTGGCGCAAACCGAGCAAGCCAAAACAAAATCGTGAACATCACGAGCCATTAACGGCCACCAGAATCGTTGCTTTATCAAACCGTTAGTACGACTTACTCCTGGATGACAAGCCACGTTGGAGCAATGACCCCATCGAATAACGTCGGACCGTAACCCCTCTGGAACAAACAAACGACCCGATGGGCATCCGGGCGGAGGCGTTACCCCTTCTAAGGCTGTTTTGACCTTCGATTCGACCTCCCATGTGAGTGTGGAGATAACTACTTTCTCAGGTAAAATGCACTCGGGAGTAACCGGGCGTGCGGATGGATCAAAAATACGAGATAAAGCATCGGGTTTGATGTTCTTGGAACCCGGGCGGTACGAGAGAACAAAATCAAAACGTCCGAAAAAAAGTGCCCATCGAGCCTGCCTGGAGTTGAGTCTTTTAGCAGTTCTAATATATTCAAGGTTCTTATGATCGGTCCAAACGATAAAGGGTACCCCTGAACCCTCTAGCCAATGTCGCCACTCCTCCAACGCTAGTTTGACCGCCAACAACTCTCTGTTACCAATGTCATAATTACGTTCGGCAGGTGACAAGCGATGGGAAAAAAACGCGCAGGGATGCATCTTGTCGTCTGAGGACGCGCGCTGGGAAAGAACTGCTCCTACCCCCACCTCTGACGCGTCGACCTCCACCACGAACTGACGTGTGGAATCAGGGGTGACAAGAATGGGAGCCGAAATAAATCGACTCTTGAGGTTGACGAATACAGCTTCCGCCATATCGGACCACCTGAACGCAGTTCTGGGGGAGGTCAAGGCAGTCAGAGGCGCGGCTAGTTGGCTAAAATTGCGAATGAATCGCCTATAGAAATTGGCGAACCCCAGAAACCGCTGTAGGGCCTTACGGGAATCTGGACTTGGCCAATCCATCACCGCCTTAACTTTGTCAGGATCCATGCGCATTCCCTCAGAGGAGATGATGTACCCTAGGAAGGAAACAGACTGTGCATGAAAATCGCATTTCTCCGCCTTGACAAAAAGCCCATTCTCTAGCAACCTCTGAAGCACTCGCCTGACATGTTGAACATGTTCCTGGAGAGACGAAGAAAAAATCAATATGTCATCCAGGTAAACATATATGAACTGATCGACCATATCTCTCAACACGTCATTGACGAGTGCTTGGAAAACCGCTGGGGAGTTGGAAAGGCCGAAAGGCATAACCAAGTATTCAAAGTGCCCCCTGGGGGTATTAAACGCGGTTTTCCATTCATCCCCCTTCCTGATGCGGACCAAATGATAAGCATTACGTAAGTCCAATTTTGTGAAAATGGATGCTCCCTGCAACCTCTCGAAAGCTGAAGACATCAACGGCAAAGGATAAGTATTCTTTACCGTGATGTTGTTCAACTCTCGGTAATCAATACAAGGTCGCAGAGAACCATCCTTCTTCCCAACAAAAAAGAACCCCGCCCCCGCAGGAGAAGAGGAAGGCTGGATGAACCCAGAGTCTAAAGAATCAGAAATATATTTCTCCATGGCCTCCCTCTCAGGAACAGAAAGAGAGTAAAGTTTGCCTTTAGACGGAGACTTACCTGGCAGTAAATCTATAGCACAGTCATAGGGACGATGCGGAGGGAGAGAAGCAGCACGAGACTTACTGAACACCTCCTTCAGGTCGAGGTACTCTGCGGGCACGTTAGACAAATCCACTGCCTCCTTCTGAAACACAGAACTAGACACAGACGGACAAGCAGACACCAAACATGACTCATGACAGTGGTTACTCCAAGAGGAAATGAAATTGTTCTGCCAGTCGATACGGGGATTATGTTTGGTGAGCCATGGGTGCCCCAAAACCACCGGTGCTAGTGGTGAGTCCATAAGAAGAAAAGAAATATGTTCAGTGTGATTGCCCGATGTGATGAGTGTGAGAGGTTCAGTGGAGTGAGA
This sequence comes from Gila orcuttii, assembly GCA_026230005.1. Lineage (NCBI taxonomy): Eukaryota > Metazoa > Chordata > Actinopteri > Cypriniformes > Leuciscidae > Gila > Gila orcuttii. The sequence goes on from JAPDVR010000014.1 coordinate 32,253,981, forward strand.
AATTCTGGGAAGGTCCTGTCCATTGAGTGCGTTGACAGATATCTTGTGCGTGAGAGAAATGATGGGAATCTTGAGTTTGACAGCGAGACTGAAATCCATAAAATTACCCTCTGCTCCCGAGTCCAGTAATGCTTGAGTGGCGTGTGTGGAGGTTACCCATCTCAGTCTTACCGGGAGGAGGGTCGATGATGTAGATGAGGACTTCTCGGCGGAGATCCCACCCGATAGTAGCCTCATGCTTACTATCGGGCTTGCTCTTTTACCGGGCAAGAGTATAGAAAGTGGCCAGCCTTACCACAGTAAAGGCAGAGTCCCTGGGATCTCCGCCTTTCCCTCTCCTCCCGGGAAAGCCGAGCTCTCCCCACCTGCATGGGCTCATGGTTGAAAACTGGGCTGACCACGTTCCCGTCACTGGTCCATGCATCCTCCGGATATGGCTGGAATCGACTGGAGCGCACCCGCTGACTCACACGGTTGAGGCGTGAATCGACTCTCATCGCCAGTTCCACCAGTTCATTGAGAGATTTTGGAAGGTCCAAGATGTATATCTCCTTCTGAACGCGGTCAGCCAGCCCATGCAGGAACATGTCCCACTGCGCCTCCTCGTTCCAATGGCACTCTGCGGCCAGGGTGCGGAAACGGATCGAGTAATCCGACACCGAGCCATCTCCTTGGCGTAGATCCGCGAGTAATCTGGCCGCCTCCTTACCCGCTACCGCTCGGTCGAAAACTCTTCTGATATCTGTGGAGAGTGCCTGGAACGAGGAGCAACAGTTGTCTTGGTTCTCCCACACCGCCGTTCCCCAGAGCGCTGCTTTACCTGACAGTAAAGTCAGTACGAACGGCACCTTGGATTGTTCAGTGTAAAAAGTCCGTGGCTGCAATGCGAAATGCATGGAACATCTCGTGAGAAAAGCCCTACAGTATTCAGGCTCACCTGAATATCCCTCCGGCGTAGGTAGGCGAGGCTCAGGTTGATTCTCTGGCTGTGGCGGTGGGGGGGGAACGGGCGGTGTGGGTGGCGCAGTGGGAGCACGTAGATGTTGAAGCTGTTGGGTGAGCTCAGACACCTGTGCCACGAGTGCTTGAACCGCGCGACCTGTGTTCGCGATCTCTTCTCCTTGTTGATCCATTCTCGTCACGCTGTGTGCGATGAATTCGTTCAAACTGGCCGAACTTGCTGCATCCATGTCAGGTCAGATCGTTCTGTGATGATTGAATAGGATACAATTGCAAGTAAAAGTTATTTATTCCAGTAGGTCAGACAAGTCACAGAAAAACAGGTCGGGGACAAACACTCAGATGAACTGTGACACAGGGACGTCGATGGGCTAACCGGAGTCTCGTGGAGATGTAGACTGAGTGCTCAAAACAGGAACAATAAACAATCCAGACCGGGAAACAACGACGAAGATCCACGAAGACTGGAACACACGAGGAGAAGCAGAGAGCCACACAGGAACAGGACACGACACCGGGGAAGCCACAACGATCTGACAATGTGAGATGGGAATTACTGGGCATATAAAGAAACTGGTAAGGGCTTGCAGCTGGTGAACACAATCAAACGGGAATTAGTAACCACGCCCACACAGACACACATACACACACACAACATACCAAAATGAGACAGTGGATTCATGAAACGTGACATTCTAAAGATGTAAATCGCCTTTCAAGTGCAAGAAAAAAATATTTGCAGCATTTTACTGTTATTTGTAAGTGTAATGCATGTATTGTGAAACTGCAGCTTCGTACTTGCGCAAAATAAATATGATCTGTATTCTTCTGACTTTCATTTTTCTGCGCTTACACAGCAATTTGCAACTGAAAACAACAGAGCCAGGAACTGCAAAACAGAATGATCACTTAAAATCAACCTTTGTGTAAAAAAAAAAACTGTTACAAATGTCTAAATTACATGTTGTGAACATGAGGCAAAAAAGTTCCCGTAATAACCCGTTTTGTTGCGTCTTTCTTTTAGTTGTGCTTACAGTTTTGGTATGATTCTCTCACTCATTGGGCCCTATCATACATTTTTGCATCCATTTGTGCGCCCATGGGCATACTGGTCTGAAAACAAGGTGTGCTCAGGCACATTTTGGCGCGTTGCTATTTTGAGGCAACTGAAAGAGACTGCGCCATTGACCACCAACAACCTGGTCTAAAGTCAATGGCGCAGTACTTTTTTTGTTACTGTTAAAGGGCGCATTTGTAATATGAGCCTATAGGTGGGTGCACAACGCGTGTACACTGCTTATTACACACACAGGGCAGCAGCACACAAACATCCCAAATATTAAAGGATAACAAAGTAATAAAAGTATTACAAAGTAAAAGATTATTATTGTGTACATAAAAATATGGTGGAATCCAGCTTGTCCCGTAGATGGTCTGCTTGTGCACAAAAGCTCGAGCAGATCCGTTTCCTCTCTGGAGAAGTATTCAGTCTTTCCGCTTGCAAATTCCACCATGTAAATAGCGAATCCGCCATGGCGCGAGCACAGCTGGCTTTTAAAGGGAATGGGAGATGAGACTCTGATTGGTTTATTGCTCGTTATGCCCAAAACACACCCATTACTCATTAAGAGAATAGGGACAACTCTTTTAGACCATGCACCGGGTACTTTAGACCATTTTTCCGGTCGTTAAACTAGCAAAAGTGGATTCGGACACGCCCTAACTGCACTTGGGCCATGCGCTTTAGATCATGTGCTTAGATCGTTAAAATAGGGCCCCTACTGTACCTTTACTAGCCATATAACACCAAATATAGAACATTTATTCACTAGACCAACGCGCTAATAATCCAGAAGAAACTGGTAAACTATAACTGACTGTCATAAAACTGCCATTACACAATAGGAAATTTCGCTTTTCTCCAATGGTAAGAGATACAGACTCTATCATCTCCCTATAATAAGACAATCTCTGGAGGAGCGCGGAAACGAGGAAGCAACGATTTGAGTATTGAGAAACCTCCAATGAACAAGGGAAAACAGGAACTAAACACAGGAAGTGAACACAGAAAGAATAGGAACAGAAAATACACTTCAACATAAAAGTCCTTTACACAACAAAGGACTACAAGACTAGCCTGGCTAATGTCAGAACCACATGTTCATTTTCACTTATTTGAGGCGTGGTTTACGAATGCCCAGAGCCGTTTATTGGGTGCTACGAATGTCTATCAAATGTGCCTGTACGTAGCTCATAGCCAATTGTTTCAATTATACCAGATGACGTATGTAGAGTGACAGAAATTACACGAGGAAGAAGACGATGGGTCAGAGAGATTTAACTAAACTACTTAGAACAATATCTAAGGCTGCATCGAAACGTAACTTCGCGTCTGCTGCCATGTTGGATCTATAGGTATAAACAAACTGCTTCGGTGTGTCGCATAGACGTTGTCATCGTTTTGCTGCTCCCTCCCCGTTCTGTGATTGGTCCCCTCACTGAGGCGAAAATCTGGTCCATGGAATCCAGACTGCCTAGCAGCGTGAATAAAATCGAACTGCGCGCAAGGCAGCATGGGGAAACCCAGGCTACTACAAGACTAGAATTGTGACAGGAAGCTTGTTTCTGCCACGGAATAAAAATTAAAAAATGTAATTGCACATTTAACATTTTTAACTTTATAACACACAATTGTGAGTTTATATCTTACAATTCTGAGAAAAAAAAATGACCGTTTCTCAGAATTGTGAGATATAAAGTCAGAATCGCAAATGAGTCCAAATCTCGAGTTTATTATTAATTTTTTATTCCATGGCAGAAACAAGCTTACATAGTATAAATAACAAACTCAGAATTGTGAGGGAAAAAAGTCACAATTGTGAGATTTAAAAAACTTGCAATTGTAAAGAAACATGTGATAGGCCAAGTTCTAATAGGCCAAGTTCTAATATTAACCCCTAGGGTTTATTATACTCACAGACATGTTGCCATTAGCAAACGTTATATATAGGCATGGTAGCATTATATATGTTATTTATAGGCATGTCAGTGGTCATTACAGCCTCCAAACCTTGACTGAGACCATACACTGCAAGATTTGAACTTTGACGTAAGGTAATGGTTTTATGGTTTTAGAAACAATTGTCTTTAAAATATTTTTTTGTCTTTTGTGTGAATTATTTTCTTATGATGCTCATATATTTTATATAACGTTTTTTGGGGGGGGTTTTGTAGTTGTCAGTTGGTGAATGTAAAGAATCAAATCACAATTCATTTTAAAATTGTGACATCAATAGAACATGGATAATATGACCTTTTTTGAAACTTACACCCTGATGGAACCAAAAGACTCAAAATCATTCAGACATATATATTTCACATGCTTTTTGGTGCTCTATATTATGATACTTTTTGTGAACACTTGGGTCAGTGTTGTTATCGTTTTAGAGAGAGCCCTTCATGAACCAATGTACATTTTTCTGTGTAATCTGTGTGTAAATGATATATATGGAGCAACAGGATTTTATCCTAAATTTCTACATGATTTAATGCTGGATTCATATGTGATTCCTTCTTACATGTGTGCATTTCAAGTTTTTGTGATCTACAGTTCAGTTATGTGTGACTGTACTACAGTAACAGTGATGGCATATGACAGACATGTGGCCATATGTCAACCTTTAGACTATCATATAAAAATGAACAGATTTTCATGCTGCATATTACTTGCCTTCTGTTGGATCCTACCCTTAGTTTACATGATCATTTGTGTTGTGTTGACAAATAGGCTGAAATTGTGTAAATATCACATTAATAAATTGTACTGTGACAACTGGTCTATAGTAAAACTTTCATGTGAATCAACTCTCATCAATAATATTTATGGAATTTTTGTAATTTCATTTTATTCTTGTCTGTGTGTTTTTATTATTTTTTCCTACATTAAACTTCTCATTGCATGTAAAGCATCATTAGAGAGCAGAAGGAAATTCTGGCAGACATGTGTGCCTCATATGTTTACAGTGTTAAATTATGTTGTTGCTGTGTTTTTTGATTCCATGTACAGCAGATATGGCTCAAGTGATGTCTCAGAGTATGTGCGAAATTTTCTGGCTCTAGAGATGATTATTGTGCCACCTCTTATCAATCCAGTAATCTATGGATTAAAACTCCAAGAAGTACGCAGAAGAATTTTGAAATATTTTGTTATTATCAGAAAACAATAAATAATACACATAATCATATTATTGTTTTATTCTCATTATATTGTTCTATGCATGTGCAATGTTAAAGCAAAGGATTTGTTTACATTGCTGAGAAACAGTCATGCATTAGGAAAGACTACAGACAGACTTGTAAATGAGTGAAACATTATGGTCAATTTATGTTCTTATATTATCTTATATCATGTATCTTATATTTTATGTCAAAAGAGCATATCATGTTCTTTTTCTAAAAGAATGCAGGTCAAAACCCTGTAAGCGCTTTCAAAGAGTAATAATAACTGTAATCCATGGTCACTTACTGTAGTAGTTTTAATCATAAAGCCTTCATTTTCTTGGATAATATGTTCTCAATTAAGTTTTTAACCTTAATTTTATTTATTTATTTGCTATTTTTTATAATTTGGTCCACTACCAAAGAACTTAAAACCATAAATGTGACGATGCTAGTGATGATATATATATAAAAAATTAAAAATAAACTATTGTGTAATTCTGTGTCAACTCAACCAGAGGCTATTTTAGTTTTTTTTTCTCTCGCACAAAAAGTATTCTCGTCGCTTGATAAACTTAAGATTGAGTCACTGTAGTCACTTGGACTCTTTTAATGATGTCTTTTCTAACTTTTCTGGGCTGGCAGATATCAATTACCTAGCAGCCTATGAAGGAATGAGCCAGCTCTCAGATTTCATCAAAAATATCTTAATTTGTGTTCCGAAGATGAACGAAACTCTTACGGGGTTGGATTAATTACTGGCAGAATTTTCATTTTTGTGTGAACTAACCCTTTAAGGCTGTCTAACCTACATATCGTCACCTTCCTAAAATAATTGCCTAAGTCATTTTTTGACAAAAATGATTTTTTTGCATAAGTCATCTTCTCATGATGCTGGCCACCTCTGGTAAAATTGCCCACATGCTCAGTTGAATAGATCATGCAATTCTACCCCTGTAGTATAATGGCCTATGTCAAAAGTGTGACTTAGGCCATTTTATTTTGCCTAAGTTAGACTTAGGCAATTTTACAAGCTTTTCAAGATGGCAGTTGCATCAAGAAGAACACAAATCTATTCGGCCTCTGAAGTTAGGTTCCGTTTTTTGTGTTTTCTGAGAAACCTGAAAAAATGACTTAGGCAATTATTTTAGGAAGGTGACGATCTTGAAACATGCTGTTTTTAAAGCTATCTGGTTTGGCATCAGAAACATGCTCGTTTTAAATGCCATCTAAATACATTTTTTGAAAAAAAAAAACATTTGTTCTAATCTGATTGCTGTAGAAAACTGCTTGCTCTAGTTGCTATTGGTCCTACATAAGAGGAGGAATAACCGTCAACACCAGCAGGTGGCAGTAGCATTCATCACTCAAAAGAACTGGAACCGGACGGAAGATATATAAACCATAAACAAGCAGCTGTTTCATTTTTATATCTCAATCTCACTCTTCATTCCAGACGGCATGTCATGCACGTTTACCACTAAAGCATTTCGGGTATTGACAACATACTTGTTGCTACGGTTATCGGCAACATACTTGATTAGGTAATGTGGGTAAGGGCAACATGCTAAAGGTGGTGATACACGGGGCAACTTTTTGAGCAATGTTGCTGGGCAATGTTGCTTGGGCACTTTCCCATTGAGAATGGGCAACAGATATCTATCTTTGCTGCTATATAAGCAGGGGCCTGCTGTTCAATACCTCAGCGAGGGATGAAAACCCCTGGCTACTTAAATGAAAAGAGGGGCCTGCTATTCTCTTCCTCCTTAGAGGGGAGAATACCCGTCTGCTAGCCATGAGTACAAAATTAAGCTATCTTCAAGAACATTGTCTTTTCTCTTTTGCAGGAACGGAACATGGATATGGTTTGGGGGGTTCTTCTTCGGGAAAGTTATTACCTTTCATCATGTTTTGGGGGGGTTAATGCTTAAGCTCTGTATTAATCATGGAGCAAGAACCTCCATAAGGAATCATACCGCCAAAGATAAATTGTGCTTAATAAACTCAAGTAACTTGCCAAAGTGGTCCTGTCTGAACTTCGTAAATGAACTCCATGACATGATTCTGAAGTTTTATCTTCTCCAAAAACTCTGTTAACACAACTGGCTGTGCAGTCTCTTCACAATATCTTCATCCAGACGGCGCGAAGAACCGAGCATCGCGAAGTTCATCACGGTGCCGAATAATATCCAGTATGCCTACATACATAAAAATGTATTTTTTGAATTTGATGTTAGAGTTCTCAACGGGCCTGAAAATTACAACCCGACCAGACCCGGCCCGTGGCTTTTAAAGCCCGGACCCGATGTAACCCGACACATCAACATGAATTATCTGCCCGAACCCGGCCCGCGGCCCGACGCCGATTTTCTTTTTTTTCCCTTTTTTTCTCATACACGTACTATCATGACCAGCAGACGGGAATTCAAATCAACCTTTAATGTTCACGTCTTTTAACAATAGCCTACAAACAATACAAACAACTGAAACAAACTTTAAATATATAAATAGGCTAAATAGGCTAGGCCTACTAAATATGCCTCAAATAAAAAAAAAATTTTGCTGTCAGATTTCATCATCACCTTGCATTTTGAGCATTGCACATAACCTGTAGAATTTCCATCAGAATCCAGCACCACTCCAAACACTTTCCAGACCTCTGAAGTCGTCATGAAAAGGAAGTTGAGATTGTCCTTTTTTCCTTATTGTGACGTATATCTAAGTGAAACGGCTTCTGAAATTCGATGTAGTATGCACTCCAGGCGGCTAGGTGGCAATGTGAAGCACTGCCACACAAAAACACCAAGGGGGTAATCCATCAGCCGGAAGTTGAAGCCTCGCGGGAGCCGCCATTGTAGCAGAACTTCACCTGCTGTTAGCATTCCATTGACTCCCATTCATTTTGGCGTCACTTTGACAGCGAATAACTTTACATCTGAGGCGTCCAAAGACTTCATTTGTCCATTATTTATTTCTAAATAAACACGACAATGTATAAAAGGCTCCATTACTTTGTATCTTACGTTATGGCACCGTAGAAGCCGTTTTTGTTAAAAACAGGCTAACGATTGCGTCATAACCACGCGACTTTTTGTCGCACAATAGAGACATTACCGTATAGACAGGAGGAGAAGCTCGCAGGCAATCGGGGGGACGTCCCGTCAAGGGAGAAGCCCATAGATAATGAGTCCATAAAAGCAACGGGACAAAATATTTCAACAACGTTTTTGGGGAATTGGAAATAATTCGGTATGTGGCAAGTGAATACATATGAAGTGATTAACGTTGGCAATTTTACGCACAGCTACTAGAAGATTTACGTCTGTCAGACAGGTTGCTCACGTCATCAAGCTTAGTTTGATTCGGTTTGAGTCTGCGCGTCAGGAACGGAAGTGCTCAAAAATCGCTAAAAATGGGCTTCAACTGTCTCAACTGAGTTCCAATGAGATGGCTCTGTCTACTTCTTATACTGTCTATGAAAAACACCAATATCTGAGGATATTTTGTACAACTGTAGTATGCACTCCAGGTCGCTGTGTCCATTTCTTTTACTGTCTATGAGAGAGACAGACCACAATAGCCACGCCCTCTAGTAATAAATTTTGACCGGAAGAGAAGAGAAGTTGTTTCGAGGGGGGAGGGAAGAGTAACGCATTTAATTAAAGATTATAAGTGTACATGAATATTAAAAAAAGAATGAAGTGCACAGATAAATCATTTATAATAAACACTACAAAATTACATATAAAATACGAATGGTAAAATTTGATTTCATGACAACTTTAAAATTCCTTCAAAATCACATTATGATTTATATCATTCGCACAAAATACAGCTACCCGGTTAGCTGTCTGCAACACCGAAGTTGCACATACCCTGTTAATTCAGATCAATATGTAATGTTATTAAATAAGTGTTAAATGTCCAGATGTTTCATTTAATAACAACAATTATGCAATGTGTTCTTTGTTGTTATTAGTAGTAGTATCAGGTTCGCAGTAACTATTGATCAGGCATTAAAAACAGTTACCACCACCTAAGGGAGATTTCAGTGTGGAGGATGAAAACCATACTCAATCCTGATTGTGTTTTTAAAAATTGTAGATACCCAAAGACGAAACTAAATAATATAATTAATGAAATGTTATAATTAATTATAATTAGATTCAATTGAATTAAAACTACTAATAATAATAGGCTAATAATAATAACCAATATCACTAAATGAAAAGATACAGTTTCTTTTTTAATTTATTACCTACAAATTGATTGAATGACAGATACATGCATTTTCATTGAACAGTTTGTTGAATGTTTATTTCTTTTGTCAAGGTCTTCAATGTACATTTTAACACTTCTACATTTCTTACTATATACGGTAAGAAATGAAAAATACTAATTTATATTGAAAATCACATCTTTATGACAAACAGTTTATAAATGAATCCCTGAGGTGTAAATGCTCGAGTCTCAGAGAATTTGCTGTGGGAAAAAAGGGTATTTATAAGCATGTCAGTTGCCTTCAGAGCCTCTTCATGGTTGTGAACATGCAAGATGATGACTCTGGGATGGTAATAGTTGACTAGTATTAGCAACTTTGTGCTATATTTTTAGGCCGGATGAAAGGCATCAAGTTACTTGAGATTTAATTGTTCTTTTTAATTGCAACATATTTGTGATTATACATAATTAAATGTCAATTAATTTTTTATAGGGACAAAATTATATTTTCCGGTAACATACAGAGATAATGGATAATATTACTGATTTTGTAACCTACACCCTGATGGAACCAAAAGGCTCTAAATCATATAGACATATATATTTCACATGCTTGTTCTTTCTTTATTGCCTAATATTGTTTTTGAACATTTGCCTTTGTGTGGTTATTGTCTTGGAGAGAGCCCTTCATGAACCAATGTACATATTTTTGTGTAATCTGTGTTTAAATGGAATATATGGAGCCACTGGATTTTATCCTAAATTCCTACATGATTTAATGCTGGATTCATATGTAATTCCTTCTTACATGTGTGCTCTTCAATCTTTTGTTATATACAGTTCAGTTAAATGTGAATATTCAACATTAGCAGTGATGGCATATGACAGACATGTGGCCATATGTCGACCTTTAGACTATCACTCAAAGATGAACACATTTTCTTGTGTCGTGTTACTTTTCTTCTGTTGGACTGTGCCATTAATTTCAACACTCATTGCCCTGCTCCTTTCAAATAGGCTGGTATTATGTAAAAATCACATTGATAAATTGTACTGTGACAACTGGTCAATGGTAAAGCTCTCGTGTGAATCAACTGTCACCAATAATGTTTATGGACTAATAAGCATTTCATTTTATTGTTGCATTTTTGCTGTGATTATTGTATCCTATATAAAGCTTGTCATTGCATGTAAAGCATCATTAGAGTGCAGAAAGAAATTTTGGCAGACATGTGTGCCTCATGTACTTTCATTAGTAAATTTCAGTGTTGCAATACTTTTTGACACAATGTACAACAGATATGGCTCAACCAATTTCCCAGATGACCTGCGTAATTTTTTGGCTTTAGAAATAATTATTGTGCCGCCTCTTTTTAATCCTGTAATCTATGGCTTAAAACTCAAAGAAGTCCGCAACAGAGTCTTGAAATCATGCATACATTTCTTGAAAAAATCAAGATAAAGGTTTTTTTTTCTGTTTACTGCATTGTATTATCTCAACAACAAAAAATATAATATTGAACCCTTATAGTAAACAACTAAGGCATGAATGCTTTTGTCATTTCACTATGCTGAAAAAAGTGTTCATAGTTAAAATTTCAATTACTCTGAAATATGTTCGGTTCAGTTCATTTATGTAAACAAAGCAAAGCTTCTCACGCATGTGTCATGTCATTTATTGAACTTGTGCACACAACCTGAAGTCAATGATGAAGTGTAATTTAGGTTATCATCCATCATATCCTAAAGATGACTTTGTTTGATATATTAAATGATATTCGATTATTAAAGTTATTGCACCTTTCTTTATTCTCCTATCGGCTTTTTTTGTCAGTTTTGGAAAGTTGTCAAACTTTTGGGCAATGAATACTGGAATACTGCAGATACCTTGTATTTTAGTGCCTTTATCAGTTTAAATGTTTTTAATTAATCTATCTAAGCTAGTGTAAAGGCTGATTTATACTTCTGCGTCGGACCTACGCCGGAGCCTCTACGCGATACACTACGCGTTGGTTTTCATTTATACTTCTGCGTCGTTGTCCGCGTTGACGCGCAATTACACATGCAGAGGGAACATGTGAAACACTAGGGAGGGGTTCTAGCAGACCAATCACAGCGCTTGCGTCCGAGTAGAATTGACGCGTTGTTAAATTTTTGGAGAGGTGCACGTCAGGGTAGGCCGAAGGGTACGCTCGCTACGCACAGCCTACGCACTACGCACAGCCTACGCACAGTTCGACGCAGAAGTATAAATTGGGCTTAACTGTATTATGAGATACAAAGTTGTTTTGCTTTCAGCCCAGAGTTATTTACAGGTCCCTAGATATCCTAAATATTTTGTTTTATTTATGTAGTACTGTATGTATAAACATGAATATGAGTCATACTACATAATGTTTTAGCCTACAATATATTTTAAAATCCTGGCCTGGAAATACTGGCCTGACAGGCATCACCATTTACAGCCAGACAGAGAATATGTCTCAGGAGACAATATCCAACTCAGATTGATATATGACCTCTGTGTCTAAGAGAGGTTATTGCATTGTCTCTTTATAAGCCTATTTTAGCCCCTCAATAGTGTCTTAAAACGGTGAGATAAACAAAAACAGGAGTTTGCCTAACTTTTTGGCAGTGACTTCCTCGCATATTTGTAACGGGGGGTACTTTTATTTTGGTGAGTGGTCTACTTTTTGCGCGTGCTGTGAGTGCAGCGGAGAGAGACGAAGAAGCGCGGGTTGTGATGGGTGTGTGACTGATGCAGAAGAGAGTGCAGTGTCGCGATTGAGAAGCTCGTTCGATAAGTCGTTTCAATTGAAGATTATCGAGGCTTAAGTAGAGTAAAGAGCAACCGCAGACAGCACTAAGTGAAAGTGTGAGCAGTGACCTACGTTTGATTTTGTAGAAGACAGAGTTGTTCCAGTGGTATGCGTTTACTGTGAGAATGACGCGGTGACACATTGTGAAGACCACGGAAGCTGTGAGTACATTTTAACCAAACTCCGCTTGATTTTTGTCATTCAGAGACTTGTTACTCGTTTTTTTTTTTTTTTGCAGTTTTATGCACTTCTCGTGTTTTGATAGATAAGTATCGCCGAGTTAGTGGCTAAACGAGACGGTTCACGTGTAATTGAGTTTCCCGCACGAGTCAGAGCACGTGAGAGTGAGCTCGCTGAAGCAGTTAGTACGCAGTACGCACTTAATGAAGAGATATAATTTTTTTCGCTGATTCCAGAGTGAAGATTGTTGTTACCCTGCCATTCAAGTGACATCTCAGTTTAATTCACCTTCAAGTTGATTTTATTTTTGAGACAGTTCATTTGTGAAACGGTTGATACCAAGTCGAGTGCATACTTGAACTTGCACACTTCAATACGGGATCTTCAGTTATTGCAACGCACCCCACGTCAAGACAACGCACTCGAATTCATCGTTCCGTGAACTGGTATTTTCCTGATTTTCCAGTGACTGAGCTGATAAACTGTGAACTGTGAGTGAACATTTAAAAGTGCTTATTCAAGGGTCAAATTTGATGGTATGTTTATGTTGTTTGTTTCAAATGTGATTGTTTGAAGGTGATCTTTTGAGAAAGGTGATAATTTGTTGGAATACAAATTGACACATTGAAAATTATTTCATTTTGAAGTTCCATAAGGGATTTGTTATATCACAAGAGAAGAGTTTTACAACTTCAGTGTTGAAAAGTTGGTGTGAATTCAGAAAGAAAGACAACACAAAGACTGTGAATTTATTTTGTTTTATTTTATTCATTCTTTAGACAAAAAGACATAACCAATCACAAGAAAAATAAATTGTTTTAATTGTTTTTGTGCTTATGTACATTTTCATTGAGAGCTGCTAGGGAGTGGGGGTAGTCTCACTTACTTTATTAGATCTGGAGAGGGAGGAGCATAACACACTGTGTTTTAATATATGCAATTTTTCTTCAGGAAGCCACCGTGTGACATTATTATACCTGAAGCCTACCCTTGTCGATCTTTAGATTTTCCAAACAATAAAGTAAGAAACCACATACACACATTAGCGTGTAACGAGGCTAAAAACGTTTGGGGAGCGGGGACCAAGATCCTTCCGTTGTCCAAACTTCCAGAGCAGCCATAATCCATATTCCCCTACATGACGGGCTAAAGGCCCCGTTACAAAAGTGGCGTCACAAACAGGATAGGATTAGGCACATTTAAATAGTCACACGTCTCCAGGCCCATAAGTAGTCTTGTCAAGCAAGAAGATGTCTGAGCTGGAGGAACTAAAAAGAGAGATGGCGGAGATGTAGAGGAGGTTTGCTGAGCAGGCAGGGGCACTTGATCAAGCCAGGGCAGAGCAGCGAGAAGCCCTATCCTTAGCAAAGGTGGTAATTGAGAGCCAAACCTCCGCACAAACGACCCCGGCTGCCATTTATATCCCTCGAGACCGAAAGCTCCCTGATTTCACTGGTTGCATGGCAAAACCTGGAGAGCTGAGTGTTGAAGAATGGGTAGCATCGATGAAGTCTGCATTTCAAGTCATGAGAGTGCCCACTAAGGATCGGGTAGAGCTGGTGAAACAACACCTAAAAGATGAGGCCAAAGCCACAGTGAAGTTCATGATGGATGGGAAAGAGGAGTCTGTTGATAACATCTTCACTATTCTCCTTGACACTTATGGGGATAAAGTGCCCATTGGTACCAGGCTGAAAGACTTCTATGACCGTGCTCAGCATGAAGGAGAAACAATACGCTCCTATGCATATGACCTTCGGGAAAGACTGAGTCGTGTTCAGCGCCGAGAGCCAGCTAGAGTAGCAGATGCTGAAAATGTCCTGAAGGAGCAACTGGTGTTAGGCCTAAAAGATGACTTCTTGCGTCGAGAGATGAAGCGCAGAATCAAGGCGGAGCAAGAATTGAGTTTTGTGGAGGTGATGCAAGCGGCAATTACCTGGTCAGAAGAGGAGGAAGCACAGCCTTCTAGTAATGCCAGGCCCAGTACTCGTGCCAGAGGAGTAGTGAATGCTGCTGCAGCACAGGATGTTCCCTCCACTCTGTCTTTAGAGAAATTGCATGAGGCAATTCAGAAAATAGCTGCTCGTCAAGAGGAACTATATCAAGCCGTCTACAGGACAGAGAGAAATAAACCACAGCAAAGCCGTCCAAAGAGCCAACCCTTAAGAGACAGTGAAAGACGTTATATTTGTTATTCATGTGGTGAACCCGGGCATACCAGTCGTTATTGTCCGCAAGGTGGCAAGTTAAGAAGGGGACCAGTTCCATCACAGCATACGGTGGAGTCGGTTGAGGCTCCTGAGACAGCCACTGGAGGTGCAGTGCAGAGAGGCCCTGGACCATCATTGATTAGATGCATCATTGATTAGATGCCACACAGCGGAATGGTTGGCCGACGAGACTGCTGAAAAACTGAAAGACAGTGCTTTTGGGGATTGCTTGGCTATCAAGGTGAAGATAGCAGGTGTAAAAACCAAGTGCCTCTTGGATACAGGGTCAGAGGTATCCACTATATCCGAGTCACACTTCCGACGGCACTTTGGGGAGCAGAAGTTGAAGTTATCCTCTGCGTGCTGGGTTAAACTTACAGCGGCCAATGGATTGGACATTCCTGTCTTGGGATGCTTGCAGGCGGATGTAGAATGCCTGGGGAAAGTATTTCCTGGAAAGTGCATATTCGTTCTAACTGACACAAGCCCTGATGTGAAAGAAATGAAAGGGGTGTCTGGAATCATCGGGATGAATGTACTCAGTGAAGTTCAGTCTTTGTTTATCTCAGCTGAGGGGATGGAGAAGATGGATAAGTATAACAGGCGAGATGAGGCTCAGGTCCGGAGAGTGCTTGCTAAAGTAGAGAAAGAAGCTGGACATTTAGGACCTGATGGAAGGATTGGATATGTCAAGATTGCTGTAAAACAGGCTGTCACTATTCCTCCCCGCTGTGAGAAGGTGCTGGAGGGCCGCTGTGAAGTGTCGCCTAGGGTGAACAGTCAGGTGCTGGTTGCGCCAGTCGCTGGAGTAAATTTGCCAAACGGACTTTTGGTGGCTCATGTTCTTGCTAAAACAGAGGATGGAAAGGTTCCTGTGCGTGTAGTGAACTTGAGTGGAAAAGCCGTTAGACTTGTTCCCAGATTCAGAGTTGCTTCTGTCTATAAGCCAAAGGAAGTAATCACAAAGGATGTGCTCGAATTTGAGGAAGATGATGGAGTGCTCCATGTCAAAGAGTTGGTGCAAGACAAAGTTCAAGTGGGTACAAACTCACTCACGCCGCTACCAGTTCCTGTTGAAGTGAATTATGAAGGACTCACACCAGGACAATGTGAAAGGCTCATCGAGTTGCTATCAAAGCACAGAGATGTTTTCTCTAAGGATGACCAAGACTATGGCTACACCACGGCTGTGGTGCACAATATTCCGACAGGTGAAGCGCCACCAATAAAGCAGCGCCATCGTAGAGTACCGCCACAGATATTTCAAGAGGTCAAAAGGCATGTCCAGGGTCTGGTGTCCCAGGGAGTCCTTAAAGAAAGCAGTAGCCCCTGGGCATCACCCGCAGTTATTGTCATGAAGAAGGATGGCAGTGTGCGCTTCTGCTGTGATTATCGAAAACTCAACGAAGTAACGTATAAGGATGCATACCCTCTCCCACGAGTGGATGAGTCCTTGGATGCGTTGGGCAACGCCAAGCTGTTCTCTACACTGGATTTGACTGCTGGGTATTTCCAGGTGGCTGTGAGTAAACCGGATCAGGAGAAGACAGCCGTTACCACTCCCTTTGGGCTGTTTGAGTGGACCAGGATGCCGTTCGGGCTGTGCAATGCTCCGGCCACCTTTCAGCGCCTTATGGGTGTGGTGCTTGGTGACTTGGCCTTTGACGTTCTTCTTGTCTATCTAGACAATGTCATTATCTTCTCCAGAGATTTTGAAAGCCACTGTGAGAGGTTAGAACTTGTCTTCAACCGGCTAAAACAATATGGTCTGAAGTTAAAGCCAAGCAAGTGCTTTCTTCTGAAGCCCGAAGTAAAGTTTTTAGGACACCAGATCTCTGCAGAGGGCATAAGAGTGAATGATGAGAAAGTTAAAGCCCTGGATATGTGGCCAGTTCCTAAAAATGTGAGAGAGGTTAGGCAAGTGCTTGGGTTTATGAGCTATTACCGAAGATTTGTCCCAAGGTTTGCTCAAATTGCCAAACCACTGCATGCACTGGTAACTGGAGGAAAGACAAGCAAGAATCCAGTAACGTTTACTTGGAGCCAAGAATGTCAGTCCGCATTGGATGAGTTGAAAGGATGTTTGATGGCACCACCCGTTCTGGCTTATCCCGACTTCAGTGAACCCTTTATACTTACCACAGATGGAAGTCTTCATGGACTGGGAGCAGTCCTCAGCCAGAAACGGGAAGGGATTGAGCGTGTTGTGGCATACGCCAGCAGAGGATTGAGAGGTTCGGAAAAGAATGACAAAAACTATAGTGCTTTCAAGTTGGAGCTGCTTGCATTAAAGTGGGCGATCACTGAAAAGTTTAAGGAGTACCTTATGTATTCAAAGTTTACGGTGATTACTGACCACAACCCACTGAGGTACCTCTGTTCAGCTAATCTTGGCGCAGTAGAGCAGCGCTGGGTAGCGCAATTGGCCGAGTACGACTTTGAAGTATACTACAAACCTGGTCGACACAACACGAATGCCGATGCCCTGTCAAGGATTCCCTCTCAGGAGGAACCAGAGAAGGATGATGATGGGAAGGACTTTATTCAGCTAGGAGCTGATGAAGTGAGAGCATGCTTATGGCCAGGAAAAAGAATCGACCAAGAGCAACCTGATGGTAAAGCTGTGGTGCAGGCATCAATAAGAGGAGAAATCAATGGGTATAGTTGGAGTGAGATAAGAAAGCAACAGAGGAATGATCCTGTGATCAGCCCCGTTTATAAAGCAGTATCTGAGAACAAGAGACCAAGTAGAATGGATCACAGTGATATGGAGCCGAAACTGAAGAAGCTTGCCAAAGAATTTGACCGTCTGAAGCTGCGTCAAGGAGTACTGTTCAGACGCATCTTGGATCCGAGGAATGGAGAGGAAATATGGCAGATGGTTGTTCCTGAGCCTCTACAGCGTGAAGTGTATGAGGGACAACATGAACACGGAGGTCATTTTGGAGAGAGAAGTACAGTAACTCGAATGAGGAGAAATTATTACTGGCCTACAATGTCGGCAGATGTTCCATGCTGGATCAAGCAGTGCAAGAGATGTACACTAGCCAAAGATGTTTTCCCCAGACTTCGAGCTCCTATGACCTGCAGTAATGTTTCAGCTCCATTAGAGGTCCTAGCTATGGATTATACGCAGCTCGAACAATCTTCTGGAGGGTACGAAAACGTGCTTGTGCTCACGGATATGTTCACCAGATTCACAGTTGCTGTTCCTACGAAGAATCAGACCGCAAACACAACAGCGAAAGCGTTGCTTAAGCACTGGTTTGGTTATTACGGCTGTCCAGCTCGTCTGCACTCGGATCAGGGGAGGTGTTTTGAAGCTAACGTGATCAAGGTGCTTTGCAAAGTCTATGGCATAGGAAAAAGCCGTACCACCCCATACCATCCGCAGGGGAACTCTCAATGTGAGAGATTCAACCGTACCATGCATGACTTGTTAAGAACCTTGCCACCAGAGAAAAAGAGAGATTGGAAGACTCACCTGCCAGAGCTGGTAATGGCTTACAACAGCAATGTGCATTCATCCACTGGTTATTCCCCATTCTACCTAATGTTCGGAAGAGATGCACGTTTACCAATGGATGTTCTTGGAGAAAAGGATCTAGAAGAAGATGAGGTTGATAACCTGGATGATTGGGTGAAAGGTCATCATGCGAGGCTGAAAACAGCAGTGGAGATTGCAAACGCAGCATCTCAAGAGGCTTCCAGAAAGAGAAAGAGGATCTATGACCGCAAGTCATTTGGAGCTCTTGTGAGGCCTGGAGATCGGGTGCTTCTGCGTAATCACAGACACAGGGGCAGAAACAAAATTCAGGATAAATGGGAAGACACACCATACATAGTGTTGAAACAAAACTATGCAGACATACCTGTGTTTACAATCAAGCCAGAAAAGGGGGGTCCTACAAAGGTTGTACACCGAGATCAGCTTAGGCACTGCTCGTTCCCCTCGTCCACAACACCGCGTACACGCCAGCGTAGTGTAAGAGACAAAACAGAGACAGATACAGACATGTCAGATCTTGTATGCTTTCCTGAAATTCAACAACACTCTACTTACCATGCACACACAAGAGTGGGTCAAGGGGAGTCACATGAAGTAGAGCAGAATGACAGTGATGAGAATCAGAATGTGATAGCTGAATCAGGGTTGAGGGTACAAGATGACTCAGATGCTGACAGAGAAAGTATTCCTGAGCTTAGACGTTCTCAGAGGCAGAACAAGGGTGTTTTACCTGTGAAGTATAGAAGTGACTATATTGTAACATAAGCGTTCAGAGCCTTCTATAACGTTGAGAAGCCTATGAAGCTATATGTCATGTTTTTCTAACATGTTGTTTTGTGTTTCAGAGATGAATCTGCAAGAGATGTCAATGAAGTGGCAGGGTTTAGAAGGGGGGAATGTAACGGGGGGTACTTTTATTTTGGTGAGTGGTCTACTTTTTGCGCGTGCTGTGAGTGCAGCGGAGAGAGACGAAGAAGCGCGGGTTGTGATGGGTGTGTGACTGATGCAGAAGAGAGTGCAGTGTCGCGATTGAGAAGCTCGTTCGATAAGTCGTTTCAATTGAAGATTATCGAGGCTTAAGTAGAGTAAAGAGCAACCGCAGACAGCACTAAGTGAAAGTGTGAGCAGTGACCTACGTTTGATTTTGTAGAAGACAGAGTTGTTCCAGTGGTATACGTTTACTGTGAGAATGACGCGGTGACACATTGTGAAGACCACGGAAGCTGTGAGTACATTTTAAGCAAACTCCGCTTGATTTTTGTCATTCAGAGACTTGTTACACGTTTTTTTGCAGTTTTATGCCCTTCTCGTGTTTTGATAGATAAGTATCGTCGAGTTAGTGGCTAAACGAGACGGTTCACGTGTAATTGAGTTTCCCGCACGAGTCAGAGCACGTGAGAGTGAGCTCGCTGAAGCAGTTAGTACGCAGTACGCACTTAATGAAGAGATATAATTTTTTTCGCTGATTCCAGAGTGAAGATTGTTGTTACCCTGCCATTCAAGTGACATCTCAGTTTAATTCACCTTCAAGTTGATTTTATTTTTGAGACAGTTCATTTGTGAAACGGTTGATACCAAGTCGAGTGCATACTTGAACTTGCACACTTCAATACGGGATCTTCAGTTATTGCAACGGACCCCACGTCCAGACAACGCACTCGAATTCATCGTTCCGTGAACTGGTATTTTCCTGATTTTCCAGTGACTGAGCTGATAAACTGTGAACTGTGAGTGAACATTTAAAAGTGCTTATTCAAGGGTGAAATTTGATGGTATGTTTATGTTGTTGGTTTCAAATGTGATTGTTTGAAGGTGATCTTTTGAGAAAGGTGATAATTTGTTGGAATACAAATTGACACATTGAAAATTATTTCATTTTGAAGTTCCATAAGGGATTTGTTATATCACAAGAGAAGAGTTTTACAACTTCAGTGTTGAAAAGTTGGTGTGAATTCAGAAAGAAAGACAACTCAAAGACTGTGAATTTTTTATTTTTTATTTTATTCATTCTTTAGACAAAAAGACATAACCAATCACAAGAAAAATAATTTTTTTTAATTGTTTTTGTGCTTATGTACATTTTCATTGAGAGCTGCTAGGGAGTGGGGGTAGTCTCACTTACTTTATTAGATCTGGAGAGGGAGGAGCATAACACACTGTGTTTTAATATATGCAATTTTTCTTCAGGAAGCCACCGTGTGACATTATTATACCTGAAGCCTACCCTTGTCGATCTTTAGATTTTCCAAACAATAAAGTAAGAAACCACATACACACATTAGCGTGTAACGAGGCTAAAAACGTTTGGGGAGCGGGGACCAAGATCCTTCCGTTGTCCAAACTTCCAGAGCAGCCATAATCCATATTCCCCTACATGACGGGCTAAAGGCCCTGTTACATATTCATATTTGTTATTTCCACCTTGGTCTTCTATTGCTTTAAGTTCAAGTTGTTCTCATCTGTCAGTGCAGTCAAATGGCTAATATTTCTGAATATTTTCTTTTAAACCCGGTCTTGAATGTGTTCCCAAATTAAGTTTTTGATTTATGTCAATAAAAGAAAATAACTTTTGCTAGATAAATGTATGACTGTATAAACTTGACAAATTCCACCGTGGTAAAACTTTGCGATAAGCGTTATGTATGCAATATATTCATATGTAGAACTATCTCTTTCATCTGATTGTGTAAAGAGTGATTTGAGTGACTCACACACAAACCACAAAACAATAAGTCTTGGGTTCAATTCCCATGGAATGCATGAACTGATTAAAATATACTCTGGAATGCAACAAAAGTCACTTTGGATAGAGTCAAATGCTTACATTGCCATTTTCCATCAAGTGATGTTACATGCAGTCAATTTACTGATAATAATTAAATTTTATCTAGTCATGTGCACTGTGCAGATGATTTTACCAAGTTAGACGCATTCCTGGGTCAACATATTGGGCCCTATTTTAAAGATCTAAGCGCTTGGTCTAAAGCGCAGGGCGCAAGTGCAGTTAGGGTGTGTCCGAATCCACTTTTGTTAGTTTAACGACGGAAAAAATGGTCAGCGCTCCCTGCGCATGTTCTAAAAGGGTTGTCACTATTCTCTTAATGAGTAATGGGTGTGTTTTGGGCTTTACGTGCAATAAACCAATAAGAGTCTCATCTCCCATTCCCTTTAAATGCCAGTTGTGCTCACGCCATGACGAAATTTAATAGTGGAAAGACCGAACACGTCTCCAGAGCGCAAACGGATCTGCTCGTGCTCGAGCAGACGATCTAAGGGACAAGCCGGATTCCACCATATTGTAATCCATTGTAATCACTGTAATCCTTTTATTTTTAGTATTTGGCATGTTTGTGTGCTGCTGCACATCCCTGTGTGTTTAATAAGCAGAGTGTACGTGTGTACGTGGACCCGCATATAGGCGCTCATTGCTAACGCGCTCTTTAAATAACAGAAAAAATACTGCGTAATGCGCCATTGACCAACTGAAACCTGGTCTAGGGCCCTATCTTGCACCCAGCGCAATTGACATTGTACACCGACGCATGTATCATTCCTATTTTGCACCCGACACACAGCAGACTTTTCCCTCCACAGAAGCACGTTGGTAAATTAGGGAATGAACTTGCGCTCCCAGGGGCGGTTAAGTGAAAAGAGTAGGTGTGTTCCGCGCAAACGTTCCCTGGTGCTATTTTGCAGTTTCAGAAAACAATTCCGACACAGACCAGGAAAAACCTAGTCTAAAGTCAGTGGCGCGTTATTCAGATGCTATTTTAAGGGCGCATGCTTGGCCATAATGTAGCGTGTGCACAATGCGCATACACTTTGCTTTGCTCATTTACACAGAGGCAGCAGTTCCCATTTTTGCAAACCATACATAATTACAAGAAAAATTTTCACGAGGGAAATCATTGTGGTGTCCATGAAGATGTAAAAAAATAGGCATACATCTAGCTTACATTTACCCAAATGATTATATGCCTGTTTAATTGAATCTAATTTGGGTGGGTTTCTCCCATCCCCATACAATGTCACTTCTCTGTCTTTTACGGCCCTGACGAGAATGTCGGTCTCCTCTGCAGTGAACCGCTCCTGGCGTGCACCTGGCAAATCCGCCATTATAATAGCATTCCACCATGGAACAAGCGCGCCTGCTTTTAAAGGGAATGTGAGATGACGCTCTGATTGGTTTATTTCAGGTTACACCCAAACCACACCTATGAGTAATGTAGCTACTTCAGACCAACCCATTTTAGATTTGCGTCAGACGCAAGAGTCATTTATCCCGCCGATATAATAGGCTTTTTGAGATGAGCAAAATCTGCACAGAACTGATCACCGGTGATCACCGCGAGATGCATGCCGGTTAGAAATGTGTCCGAGTGCGGTCCGCCTTGCTCTGATGTCAAGGTGACGTATAACAAAAAACTCACACGAGCGCAAGGCGGTTGTGTCGGATTCTGCAGTTGCGCACAATTGCTCTCCAAAGTCACAAGCACGATGGGAAACGATTTGCTTAATGCTCATTGGTTTAAACAACCATGATATATTGTTCTATTTTTATATATAAAACATGTCTGTAATCAAAGTAAAAATGATTGATAAACACGTCTCTGGTATGTAATTAAAAAACAAGTACTTTGGGTGTCTTGTTCATTATATTTATTTTCATATAAAAGCAACAGAACTTTAGCAACCAGTTTATTAGCAACACCGTGCACGAGCGTGAATGTAGTGAATCCCGCGATATCCGTCTTTGATCTCACAGGTGTCTGATCCACTACGAGAAGAGAAAACTGTCTATCTTGCCTGCACTTTTCTCACTCCTCCTCTCACTGCAGCCGACTACTCTCGCCTACTTTTCAGGCTAGGCAAGGCACATCTCAAACAAGCCTAATAGCAACAGCGCCCGAGATCCGCCCACAAAGTTACTTGCGTTTTGCGTTTGATACTTGCGTTTGAGATCGTTAAAATAGGGCCCCTAAAGTCAATGGCGCAGTCTATTTCAGTTGCCTCAAAATAGCAACGCGCCAACAATGCGCCTGAACACACCTCTTTTTCAGACCAGCACACCCATGGGCGCACAGATGGGCACAAATGCATTTGCTATTTAAACAACGTGGCGCAGGACATGAAAGTCGGGCTGAAACTAGCCCTGTGTCTCAATGTCCATACTATCCATCCTAAACCGTATGTGAGATTAAAATAAGTGTGTCCCAAAGCATAGTGTTGAAAAGAGTATGCCAGAAGTCCCCGGATGGTCTACTGTTTCCTGTCGATTTGGATCCGTGCACACTCTAAAGGCTAATATTGCCCACAACCCATTACGCTTTGGAGGAGGAACTACAAACACGAGTAAAAAGTGTTAAAAAAAACTACAAAACATGGTGGATATGCGCGACCGACGGTGAGAAGTTTAGATAAAGTTTTGAGTGACTAATCAAAGTTTAACCTGATAAAAATATATATTTATTTAATGTCATCTGTGATATATTTTATCTGCCATAATAATGTGGACTTTTATTAAGATCAGTTTGACCATTAACTTTTAAATCCATCATTATGTATTAATATGAGGAGAGTTCTCTGCATGAAAGACCCGCGACTGCAGATAAACATGTAACTGCATTTATCTCCGATATGGTAGGAAATTAAATTAAATGAAATGTGGAGGAGTTTAACTGTGACAAGATGATTGACAGTCCAGTTTACTGTGACAGGATGCAACAGAGAGCAACCGTTAAAGACACAATTGTATGACGTTGTAGCGACAATGACTTTTGTAGGGAAATTATTAACTCAAAGGGGGAATAATATTCATGAGATGATGAATATGCATTATCGTATACACCAATTAGATTATCCCAAATAGGGAATAGGTTAAACCTCACCGTATATGAATCATTAACACGATTGCTCGTATTAATTCTTAATATAGGTCGGTAAAATCAGATCAATTATCAGGGTAAACTTTGATATGATTCAAACTTAGTTTATCATGCACTCGTTCGTTTACCAGCCTGTAAACATCAAAAATACCCTTCCTGTGGCCACCAGAAATTATATTTTCATGTATGGCACTTTAGATATTTTAATATAAATCAAGTAGAGCTTTGTAACATAAGATCGTCATCTTCAGGGACTTCAAGTTTATAGAACAATGAGACAGATTCAATTCAAAAGATTATGGAGTTTAATAAAACAAGACTAAAGATTACATAAACTACTTAAATCACGCAGGAGTAAATATGCATAACAAAAACAAACAATTAACAAAAACACAAGAACGATTGCAATACGGAATATTGGAGAGAGAAAGTTAGAGGGTGAGAGAGAGAGAGAGAGAGAGAGAGAGAGAGCGAAAGTAATCAGTTCAAAGAGACCCAAAGGCTTTCTTAGGCGTATCTAGACAACCTTAAACAGCACTTAATTTAGATTGTACGTTACTTGCTTTTATGGTCCCTTTTGTGTAGCTGGTTTGAAAAGAAACGTAGGCTGAATGTCCGGAGTTTCGTTCGGACGGAGGTAGATGTTGCGATCTCTTCAGCTCGTACGACAGATGATTAATCTTAAACTCGTTTCGTTCGTGAGTGCACTGAACGAAGGAGAATTATCAAACTGAGGTAGCTCAAGAAAAGAAAGAACTTAGATTAAAACAAAGTAGGAAAACGACGCGGAACTCCGGGCTGGAGTTCGCAGGGAAGTTGGGATCTCTCTCGGCGTAGTGAAACTGCTAGCACCGAGGAGACCTGGCGCTCCTGGTTTTGAAGGCGCTCGAGACACGCCTTTCGTACGCATCTGATCCAATCGTTTGGGAGGAGGCGTGTCGGCAAACCTTGTGGTTCGCGAAGTACACGCCTTCTGGGTCATGTGCATAGCGGATTACAGATTTAGTAATAATACACTTCTAAACTAGGATTAATAAAATATGCCTCATATTGCATTTTGGGTTAGTGATTCGATCTTATTCGATTTCTCTGACTCCAATCATACCACTCGCGGCATTCCTAGGGTTAGTAAAATGCAGATACATGATTTTTCGTGATTAAACGAATGTCAGACTGATCACATATCATACAAGCTTACAGTTATATCAAGTAGGTCACAAGGGAATCCTGAACACAACCAGAAAACATTTGTACATTTGAAACGTTAGCTTAACTACACGTGGTTCAGAATGATTGTCTCTTTATGTGTGTGTGTGTGTGTGTATTCAGAGTTCGTCGCGTGGTCAGTCACGCGTTGGACTCCTGATCGTCTTCAGTTCCGTATATGTGTGTGCGTCCTTCGAATTTGATGAGTTTTAAGTCTAGATTACAATGACCAGTGTGGCTCATTACACAAGGTTGTTTGTGTTTGTGAGGTGTCGTTTAGAGGGGACACCACGGGATCTCCAGCCAGAGAGGCGCCCCTGTGAGTCACATGTGGTAAGACAGAGGATCCTGTGATTACTTATCACAGGGTTCCCGCGGGGTCTTAAAAAGCCTTAAAAGCATTGAATTTATGAATTTGGAAATAATACCTTAAAAAGTCTTTAAAAAGTCTTGAATTTTGATGTCTGGGTCTTAAAAATTGTGTTGTATGTCAGTGTTCATTTCATTGACTAAAATAATAACTTTTCTTCAACGACATTTTTCACTGACGAAAACGAGACGCTACCTAAATAAAACCTAGTTTTAATTGACAAAAACTATGATGAAAATCTATTGACATTTTCGTCAACGAATAAAAACTAGATGAAAATGTTAGATAGTGTCGATCTGGGAAGCGATCCAGTCAGAACTGATGTCCTGCGTGTGTGGTAGATGCACACATTTGTACTGTAACGTGCTGATCTACCCCCCGGTCTCATAAAATGTTAAAAATGTAAACCAACCCGTAGCGTGGAGCCATGCACATATTCACCTATACAGCGCGCGGGTACTGCACTGAGCTCTCTTTCGTGTCTGAATGGACAAATACACACAACATTATGTCTAAATGTCCGGTTTGGAGAGTATTCATGTAAACTATGTCGGTTATGTCTTAAACAGTTGAATCGGGTGTGCATCAGTGCAATCGTATCCGCATGTCATTGGACATGAGCCGATGTCTTAAAGTGACAGTGCCAATAAACATAATGCGGTCTGTGTCATTAATTTTGATCAAGCAACAAAAGAAAAAGAGAAAAGCATTTACTGTTTGTTAATAGCTTTAATAAGGATTAATTATTAATAATTTAATTCATACATACATAATTCTTTATTCTTTCAAGCAGACAATTATTTGTAAGTTGTTATAAAGAATGCATATATCATTCATTGAAAAGAAGACTGTGTTTTACTTTAGGAAAAGTGGTTTTATTTAATTTTAAGATATATTTTTTTAAGTCACAGTAGTTAAATCTGTATCTGTATTGCTTGTTGAAACTTAAAAATCATTCATATTAATAGGTTAATATATGTTTTCTCCGGGAGTATATGGGTTTGGAAATTTTAGAGAAATTCTAAATTAACACATTACAATTTACCTAAACCCATTATATTTCAGTCGACTAAATCTACTGTAGATTTAGTTTACAGTAGATTTCAAAAATCTAAAAAAACTAAAATCTAAAATCACTAAAATCTTATTGTATTTCGTCAACTAAAACTAGACTAAAACTAAAACAATTCAGATGACTAAAGTATGACTAAAATTAGTTTGTCATATTTTTAGTCAAAAGACTGAGACTAAAACTAAATCTAAATTTGCTGTCAAAATTAACACTGCTGTATGTAACTTCTCCGTATTGTATTTTTCCTCAAAAGTTTCATTTGTCAACCGGGATTATTATTATTATTTTCGATGTTTATTGTTCAGGGGTCTCTCAGTTCCCCATATTCCCAGCATAGAATAAGTAGCTAGCTAATGTTAAAACACAACTTAACATTGTTCGGCAAACTTTCTTGTGGCCTACTGAAATGTTTTTATTTTTCACACCTGCTTGGCTTATCATCTTTTACCCATTCCACATTTGAAAAATAAATCAACACAAGTTGAAGGATTTTGTTTTTCTTTGCTGGTAGGGACGTGAAATAGGTATTAATTTTTTATATAAATGGTCTTAAAAAGGTCTTAAAAAGACTTGAATTTAACTTGAAGAAACCTGTAGGAACCCTGTATCAGCGAAAAACGCCGCGGGGGCACTTCTGGCATCGGTAATTTAATTAAGTCCGAGCACCATTTGCTTCGTGTGTGAATCTGTAACTTAAAAAGTCCCATGACATCTGTTTTTGTCACAATCTGAAGAATGGAGGAGTGTTTACTTAATTTGAATCTTAGTTGATCAAAACCACATGATTGCGCTGATCATCTGATTATTGCTACAACGTGATAGTAGGCTATGTCCCAAAGCTTGTGTACTCTTTTGCTACACACTCAAAAGTATCTACTTTTTCTTCACAAAAAGAGTACATACTTATAGGGCTAGGTATAAGTAGGCGAATTGAGACGCAGAGCAAAAAACACTTGCGTCGCACCTGGCACTGCATTGCGTCAGCTGTATAATAATAATACATTTTACTTTTTTTTTTTTTTTTTATAAAATAAATGGAGCCTGCATGGAACAACCTTCCTGCCTAAAAATTGTATCCTAACCATATCCCTACTCCTAAACCCTACCCTACCCATAAGTTATCCCTAAAATCGGAGTGAAATGATAGGTGAATAACACAGAAGCACCAGGGTTGTAAGCCTAAACTTGACGTAAACTGTAAACTTGTCCCTCAAATCTGATTGGTTAATTGAAATGTTGTTCCAGGATCAACAAAGTTGTTGATCCTGAAACACATTGAACTTGGAAATCAGTTTCCAAGTGGGCACGCAGCATAGCAGCAAATGGACAACTGAAGTATATTTTCAACTTTGTTCAACTAGGATCCATAGCTACACACAACGATGCAAACTGGTAAGAATGTACACAAAAACCCTAATACCTGTAGCTGGAAATATCTTAAATACTTTGAATATTTTGTTAATCTATTTAGTACCATGTTAACATAAAGATGCGTCATGCTACATCATGTTATACACACAACAAATTATTTGAAAAATAAAATTACGTTTTTAAATGAATGAAAAGGTGAAGGTTTATTTGTGCTTTCACTTATAACAAATCAAATGTGTTTTATACCTTTTTTGTTCCATGAGCTAACAATTAAACCCAAGAGATTTCAGTACATCTCTTACAGAAATCCCTAATGATAAGATACTAATAAAAACCAACCAATCCTCCCAACATTCTGTTTATTTTGTGAGACTTGCTGTCGTTCCTTCAGCCAACAGTGGATGCTGAAGCCTAATGAGATGTAAACTGTTTTAAACGTTTATCTACACTTCACAAGTTGTATTGCATTTCCATTTTGCTTCATGTGATTTAAGGGATCATGCATACCATGATGGATAACATGTCCTATCCTGTGATACTGACTCTCATGGTGCCCAAAGAATCAAAATCATATAGACATGTGTATTTTATTTGCTTTCTTGCCTTATATGTGCTTATATTGTCAATTAATATTCGTCTTGTTATGGTCATTATCATGACGAAAGCACTTCATGAACCGATGTACATTTTCTTGTCTCATCTGTGTGTAAATGGGGTTTATGGAGCCTCAGGATTCTACCCTAAAATTCTGTATGATTTAATATTGGATTCATATTTGATCTCCTCTCACATGTGTGCTCTGCAGATCTTTGTTATTTACAGCTCTTTACTGTGTGAGTTTACAATATTAACAGTGATGTCTTATGATAGATATGTAGCCATATGCAAACCTTTAGACTATCATTCCAAGTTAACTAAACTCACCTGTGTGAAATTAATTCTGTTTTCATGGATTGTACCCACTATTTCTGTGTTCACTGGAACTCTGTTATCAAATTTGAAGCCATTTTGTGCTTATCATGTAGATAAATTATATTGTGACAACTGGTCAATTGTAAAAATTTCTTGTGCATCATCTTTTGTGAATAATGTCTATGGATATATTGTTGCTATCATATTTGTTAGCTTTGTAGTTATCATCATAGTGTCCTATATTAAACTGATATCTGCATGTAAATCATCTTTAGAAAACAGAAGGAAATTCTGGCAAACGTGTCTGCCACACATTTTATTACTGATAAATTTCACTTTTGCTGTGTTATTTGATATAATGTATAGCAGATATGGTTCAAATGATATTCCAGAGAGTCTGCGTAATTTTTTGGCTTTAGAATTAATTGTAGTCCCACCGATTTTTAACCCACTAATCTATGGGTTAAATATTAGAGCAGTGCGCCAAAGAGTTTTTACTTCATGTGTTAGCATCAAGAGTGAATGTTTCACGAGCACGAAGATGTAAAACATAATTATTTTCTGTAGTTTTCTGAATGCTTTAACAGTTGTCATGACACTTTGGTTTTTGTAAATTAATTGTGACCAAATTAATTTTGTATAAGCATATTACTAGTGAAGTGTGAAATATGTATTATGATATATTTATGTCTCTTGATTCAAGACCAAAAATATGATTAAAAAGAGATTTTCTTAACAAGTAGGCCTACCCTGGATCATAATGATCTCTTAAGAGTTTTCTGTAGATGTCTGTTTATATCTTAACATCATTATTGTATATTTGTGCAAGCTTACCTTTATAAATTTGTAAATTATTTAGAGTTTGATAGTGTAGGCAAACAGGTAAATCAAATAGATATTGCTATTACTTTTCACAAGTCAGTACTGTTTCTGGCAATACATTGCAAAGAAAATTATTTATCTTTATATCATTCAGCTGAACCACAATGCACTATTCAAACAATATAAGGCAAAATTCATGACCAATTTTGCTATAATAATATTTTTTGGACTGAAACAAGATATTGAATGAGCGGGGAAAAATGACTGAATGACACCCAATTTTTGGGTTAAAGGTCAAGTTCACCCAAGAGAGGTGTGATGAGAGCGAGATGAACTTGAACCCATGTGCAGTTTATTGAAATTAATCCAAAGTGAGCAAAACAAAGACTGGACATGGACACAACTCACAAACAGTAGTAAAGTGAAAGTGACACGTGATGGCCAAGTATGGTAACCCATACTTGGAATTTGACCTTTGCATTTAACCCATCCAAGTAAGTGCACACACATTAGGAGCAGAGTAGTGAGTAGTGAACACACACACACAGCAAACGTGGATACAGACACCCGCGCAGCGGGCAGCCTTGAGTGGAGCCCGGGGAGCGATTGGGGGTTAGGTGCCTTGCTCAAGGCAGCCCAGTCTCATCCCAAGACGTCATATGACTGACGCTTTTGACCATACGTCAACATCTGACATTTTAGGGTACCCTTTAACGTCAGTTAGATGATGCTATCTAATCCTAACCCTACCCCAGACCTAAACCTACCCGCGTCATCTAACTGACGCTAAAGGTAAAGCGTCAGTAGATGACGCCCTAGGATCGTCATCTAACTGACGTTAAAGGGTACCCTAAAACGTCGGATGTTGACGTATGGTCAAAAGCGTCAGTCATATGACGTCTTGGGATGAGACTGTGTTACTCAAGGACACCTCAGTCATATTCCTGCCGGTACTGGAATCGAACCAGCAACCTTTGGGTCACCAGTCCAACTCTGTTACCATTAGGCCATGACTGCCCCATATGACACCAACAAAGCTAGACAAGTAACAATGATAACATGAGGGCTATTTATACACAAAGACTAATGAGCAATAAGAAACATCTGACAATCAAGACAATAAACCAATCACAAAACAGTACAGAGAAACACATGACCTGAACAACCAATCAGAACATTACACATAAGATTAGGGAAACACATGACATGATCACACATGGGATAAGGGAATCACATGACAAAACCAGGAAAAAAAGGAACCATGACTAAAAAATTAAAGACATATAAACATAAACGAAGGGGTTTTTTTTAAGCCAGAGGAGCTGAACACGCAGTGCTGGCTGTATTATAATGTTTTAATATAGTGGGTAAGGATGAGGAGTGGGTAGTTGTTAGAGTCTCTGGATCAAGTTCACAGTAGGTGGCGGTAATGCGCAAAATCAATGCGAATCGCAAAAAAGGAAAAAGAAGAAGAAGATAAACATGAACCAAAACCCAAAACCAACGTGACATATCCCTCCCCTCAAAGGGCGGCTCCAGATGCCCTAATGTCACACCCACCCCAAAACTAAAACAACGACAAGTCCAGGAGGGTGGAAGAGAAGAGGCAGTCCAGGGGAAGGGATGGAGGGCCC
This sequence comes from Gila orcuttii, assembly GCA_026230005.1. Lineage (NCBI taxonomy): Eukaryota > Metazoa > Chordata > Actinopteri > Cypriniformes > Leuciscidae > Gila > Gila orcuttii. Next base: position 32,285,369 of record JAPDVR010000014.1, read on the forward strand.
ATGACGTAGAAGTGGCCCTGGATCAAGGCATGGCGGTGGACCTGGACCGTGAAGCAGTGGGCGAGACCATGGACCTTGGAACAATGGCGGCCCTGGTCTGTGGAGCAGTGGCGGGTCTGGAGTGTGGAGCAATGGCGGAACTGGGCCGTGAAGCACTGGACGAGGCCATGGTGGATCAGGTGGCCATGGAGGAGCTAGAGACCACCAAGGCAGAGTAGATGGAGCAGTAGACCACCATGGTGGAGCAGGTGTTGGTGATGACCAACCGCCTTAGTGGAGCTGGAGAGCACCAAGGTGGAGTTGGTGGATTGGAAGGCCCTGGCAGAGAAAAAAACATGACCTCAGTGGGATGGAGCACAGAGAGTTCATGAATGGCCTCCGTGGCCGTAACATAGCTTAGAGTATAGAGATGGCCTCCTTGGCCATCAAAGGGCAGGCAGAAAGTTTAGGAAGTAAAGACATGATGTAGGGGTGTGCGATATATATATCTTCTGCGATATTATTGTTGTTGTTGTTTTAACAATGTGCGATCTGACACTATTGAGTATGTCCTAGATCTACATGATGTAGTCTAGTAGGTTAGACTAGTGAGCTTGCACTAGTGCACGCTTTCACTGCGTGATTTAGTTTATTATAATGCATTAATAATGCCCTCAATGTTCAAGATAATGGGAAAAAGTACCTCTGTCTTTTATATTTATATAATTTAATATCAATATCTCACAAAGGGTGCCGTTTTTTTTTTCTTCAAATATCAGCACAATTACAAATGTGATATTGATTTTATACAGCAGCTCAATAAACAAGAAGTTCCTATTAAGTGACTTACATTTTAGACACAGTATTGCCTGTTTTTGCTCCATTCCGCCAACAGAAATAGTTTTTAAAAAACACAGGAATGTTTTGCGTCTCTGAGCAACACATGACGGTGTTTTGTTACTGAATGAAGAATCATTTGAATAAACGATTCAATGGGCCCTATCATACAACCGGCGCAACGCAGCGCCAGGCTCGATCGACGCAAGTGTTTTTTACTAGTTTCAGCCTGACACAGTTATTTTCACATCCTGCTCCATGTTGTTTAAATAGCAAATGCATTTGCGCCCATCTGTGCACCCATGGGCTTGCTGGTCTGAAAAAGAGGTGTGTTCAGGCGCATTGGTAGCGCGTTGCTATTTTGAGGCAACTGAAATAGACTGCGCCATTGACCAACTGAAATCTGGACAAAGTCAATAGCGCAATTTTTTTTGTTATTTAAAAAGCGTGTTAGTAATTTGCGCCTAGGCGGGTCTACAACGCGCATACACTCTGCTTATTAAACACACAGGAACGCACAGCAGCACACAAACATCCCAAATATTAAAAATAAAAGGATTACAATGTAAAAGATTATTATTGTGTACATAAAGATATGGTGGAATCCAGCTTGTCCCCCGAAGGCCCGTTTGCGCTCTGGAGACGCGTTCGGTCTTCCACTATCAAATTCCGTAATGTAGCAAATCCGCCATGGCGCGAGCACAACTGGCATTTAAAGGGAATGGGACATGAGACTCTGATTGGTTTATTGCACGTAAAGCACAAAACACACTATTACTCATCAAGAGAATAGGGACAACCCTTTTAGACCGTGCGCCTGGCACGCCGACCATTTTTCCCCTCGTTAAACTAGCAAAAGTGGATTCGGACACGCCCTAACTGCAGCGCTTAGAGCGTTAAAATAGGGCCCAAAGACTCATTCATTAACTTGCTGCCACCTACCGGCGGTTTTAATTTCACAATTAAAGAATCTTTTCATTTTCTTTAATAATTTCTAATCTCAATATTCAACATTTATGTTTAAAACATCAAAATATTATTTATGCATTTGTAACTGCATGTTAAAAGCATTCATGTCCCTTTGTGCTGCAAATGCATTTAAATGCCACTTCAGATGCAACTTCTGTGTTTCCTCTGCATTGCAAATATCAATTTTGTTGATACTGATTGCATTTGATTGTTAACAGCCCTATTTGTGTCTTATTATTCCAATAGAATTTGATTTAATGCAGGAATTTGACAAAAAAAATTGCATGCAATATTTTAATTAGGTTAAAAATATGTATTTTCAAAGGAAAAAATGCCCATAAAATGTACAAATCAATTTAATCTTATTGGAAAAGATGATTTCTGTCACTGCTACAAACTGACCACCATATAGAATATGAAGAATATCCAAAACTTTAGGAGTCAGCTGTCCACGACAGTCCTAAACCTGCAGAGGTACCAACACAATAAAATCCCAGAAAATATTGAAATATCAGTTTTTTGTCGATGTCGCACAGCCCTAACATGACATTTTGAGAGCTATAAGTGAGAAGCATGGTTTCATTTAGTAAGATTACAACAAAATCCTTTAAATATTGCATGTACCTATTAAATGTGGGTCTGTTTACGCAGGTATTGTTACTAAAATTGACATTTATTTTATTTTGACATTTATTTTAACAAATCAAGATGCAAAGTGTTGTGCTTGAACGCATAATTAGTCCCAAGAAATGTTAAAACATCTCTCAGAGATTTCCCTAATGAGAAATCACTAAATATAAAACCAAGCTAGAGACCTCATCACTTTCAGTTGCAAACACATTTGTGGAAACTGTGTTAATTTTCCTCTTTTTTTCTGACTGCTTTATTTCCTTAAGCAACGATGCTTAATTAAATGTCTGCTTTAGTTATTCATTTACTGACCATTGACTAATATTGTCTTGAATTAGGTTGTTTTGCATGATACTTGTTTGTTTCATGTGATTTAAAGGACTATCCGACATTGCTTGACTACCATGATGGATAACATGTCTTATCCTTTGATACTGACTCTTATGGTGCCAAAAGAGACTAAATCATATAGGCACGTATATTTTATTTGTTTTCTTGTCTTATATCTCTTTATATTGTTTATAAATATTGTTGTTGTTGTGGTCATTATCATGGAGAAAGCACTTCATGAACCGATGTACATTTTCTTGTCTCATCTGTGTGTAAATGGGGTTTATGGAGCCACAGGATTCTACCCTAAAATTATTTCTGATTTAATATTGGATTCATATGTGATTTCCTTCCACATGTGTGCTCTGCAAACCTATGTTATCTACAGCTCTTTACTTTCTGAGATCACAATATTAACAGTGATGTCTTATGATAGATATGTAGCCATATGCAAACCTTTAGACTATCATTCCAAATTAACTAAAAACACCTGTGTCAAATTAATTCTGTTTTCTTGGATTGTACCAAACTTATTTGGTGTTATAACCACCCTGTTAGCAAACTTGAGGCCTGTTTGTAAATATCACATTGACAAATTATATTGTGACAACTGGTCAATTGTAAAGCTGTCTTGTGTATCATCTGTTGTAAATAATGTATTTGGATATGCCATTACAGTCACATTTTTTAGCTTTATAGTTTTCATCATAGTGTCCTATGTACAACTGATCTCTGCATGTAAAGCATCTTTAGACAACAGAAGGAAATTCTGGCAAACGTGTCTGCCACACATATTATCGCTGATAAATTTCACTTTTGCTATCCTTTTTGATTTCATGTATAACAGATACGGTTCAAATGACATTCCAGAGAGTCTGCGTAATTTTTTGGCCTTAGAACTGGTTATAGTTCCACCTATTTTTAGTCCTCTAATTTATGGATTAAATATTAGAGCAGTGCGCAAAAGATTTTTACTTCATGTGTTGCAGCAAAAGAAAACGTTTCACAAAAGGTCCACAACTAAATTGTGCACAAAAACTGATACAGGCAAAACAAAACAAAATAAAAAAAAGTTTTTTATTTTATTTTGATTAATGACAAACTTTAAGAATGTGTTTTTAACACGCATATTTCTGGTGTGATGTATGTATGTACAAACTGTGAAAAATAAAATAAAACTGTTTTGAATCCACAAAGCCTAAGCATGCTGTCAATTTCATTTGATTCAAATACATCAAGTTGTACGATCATATAACAACACTGTATTTTTTTGTCTATACAATGGAAGTCTAAGGGAAGCGAAAGTGTTTGGTTACCAACATTCTTCAAAATATCTTCTTTTATGTTCCACAGGAAAAAAATACTCACAGGTTTGTAACATGAGGTGAATGAGGACAGAATTTTTTTTTTTTGGTGCGCTATCCCGGCCTTAAGCAACCCAAAAGTAATAATGCACATGTGCGTGAATAATTGCAGTAGGAAGGTTGCCTCAAAATTAATTTTAGTCTTTGCTTAGGACACAGAATGAGGGTCTATTGAGGCTGCATTAGCTACAACTGAGCTCCATGCCTGCAACAATAACCCAAAGCAATGCCTATTGTCTAAATGACTGTTTTGGTGTTGGTTAAAAATGTATGACCGTAGTGACGTCTCCAAAACTTCAAATGCAGAGCAAGCTACTGATGAAAGCTATTTTTTTTTCTTTGGAATGACTAATTAAACACAAAGGAGTCAATCGATCCCATAAAGCAGGGATAGGCAACGTCGATCCTGGAGTGCCGCTGTCCTGCAGAGTTTAGATCCAAGCCTGATATAAACTCACCTGCCTTTAGCCTTAGTAATCCTGAAGACATTGATTAGCTTGTTCAGGTGTGTTTGATTAGGGTTGGAGCTAAACTCTGCAGGACAGCGGCACTCCAGGATCGACGTTGCCTATCCCTGCCATAAAGAATAGATGAGAATTAAGATTTGACTCCATTGAATCACCTTACTTAAATACTTTGATTACCAAACTACAACAAATCTCAGAAGAACCTTAAAGCAGTGGCAAAGCAAGTTATTGAATGAATTACTAATTTAAAATAACCCAACGATTAGGTGGTATAGCACCTTCCCAACTGTGGGTTGTTTTAACCCAATGCACTGGGTTAAACGCCAGTTGGGTTAAAATAACCCAACAGTTTAGTTAAATATTCATTTTTATTAATGACACTATTTTAATAAATAAAATGCACTGTTTTCAAATTCAGATTATTTATTTGTATAAAACAATGCATATGTTTTTTATACAAATATATTTTTAAATTACAAACTATACTTTTGGGAGTCTAGCATTTAATGTAAATATACATAATTGTGTACATAAATTCAAAATACACAAGTGGACATACAACACATAATCAATTCAAAATCTATGTGTCACAGTTCACCAGTTATATTTTGCACTACAGTCCCCAGAATCCTCTTTGGAATTCTCACCTGCAATCACTCTCCCCAGAATATTAATCACCTGCACCTGTTCACAATCAGTAAGCCTCATCAACCCCTGCATAAAAACACTCACCACAGCCTCACTCACCGTCAAGCCTCCAACAGGAACAGACCATTTCCCGTTGTCCTCCAAAGTCTCTGAGAAGTCCAGTTCCAGCCAAGTAAAGTATACTCACCTGTGAATTACTAACCTCTGCATTCCTGTTCCACTGTCTCCAGACATCCTGTCCGAGTCCTTGCTTCCTGAAATCCTGTCTGGATCCCTGTCCCCCTAAATCCTGTATCTTCCTGAGTCCCTGTGTTCACGCCGAGTTGTCTCTCCCACGACGACATCTAAAAGAGAAAGGACACGTATGAAAGATCTCCGACCGCTTGACATAAAGTAATCTGAAGAGGATCTGCTCACCTGTAATCTACCCCGCACGTAGTGACCCGCCTCGTATCTGCACCTAAATTCTGAGAATACTCACCCATGCACTTGTGTCACTTTGAATAAAGCAGTGTTGTGATTCACTTACCTCTGTATCCGTGCCTGTATCCTGACAGAAGGCTTGACCCATACCGCTATGGATCCTACACTGCCCAAAGACAGCGCTTCCACACACCCCACGGAATCCACTATGTTCGGCCAGAACGGTAGTACTCTGGAGGAATTTGTTTACCTTCACCTTTACCAGGATGGGAGCTGGGAGGAGGGCTTCCTTCAGCAGGAGTTCTGGAGCGGGTTAGACGATCCACTCGCCCAGATACTGCTGTGGGATGATATCAACCTACCTCTCATCGAATTCATGGACCGCACGCTGTGGGTGTGCGGGTCCTCATTCACCGTGGGAGATATCCAGTACGATCTCCATATTCAGCCCAAAATCCACGTCAGCCCCGCCGAGCCTGCATTCCACGTTAGTCATCCCAATCCTGCACGTCACGTCACAGCAACCACCAACCCAGCCATCAGATCAGTTCATGGACTTCCAGGATCGATTTCCAGCCTGGCTGATCTCCCGCTGATGTCACTGCGTGGTTCCAGATGGGCCATCCGGCCAAAGTCTCGTCCCGCAGAGCCTTCCCCACTGATCCTGGTCAGTCCAGCGCCCTCTTGCTCTCGGAAACGGAGGAAGAGGAAGGGGACTTCATGCACCACACAGTGCCCGAAGACCAGCCCTGAGTTTCCTTCGCCGCTGGTCCAACCCAGCCTAGATCTTCACGTTGCGCCCAGAGAGCCAGAGCCAGTCTTCGAGCGAGAGCCAGAGCCAGTCTTCGAGCGAGAGCCAGAGCCAGTCTTCGAGCGAGAGCCAGAGCCAGTCTTCGAGCGAGAGCCAGAGCCAGTCTTCGAGCGAGAGCCAGAGCCAGTCTTCGAGCGAGAGCCAGAGCCAGTCTTCGAGCGAGAGCCAGAGCCCGTCGCCTGTTCGCCAGAACCGGAGCCAATCGCCTGCCCGCCAGAGACTGAACACGCCGCACTTGAGTCTGCTCTGGAAGACACAGCGCTCATTGTGGTGTCCATGGCTGTTTTGTGTGTGTGGGCAACACACATCAGCTACAGCCCATGAATCCAGTTCCGAGTCCCATGATGTGCTGGCCCCATCCAGTTCCGAGTCCCATAATGTGCTTGCCCCGTCCAGTTCCGAGTCCCATGATGTGCTGGCCCCGTCCGGTTCCGAGTCCCATGATGTGCTGGTTCCGAGTCCCATGATGTGCTGGTTCCGTCCAGTTCCGAGTCCCGTGATGTGCTGGTTCCGTCCAGTTCCGAGTCCCATGATGCGCCAGAGCCGGCTGATCCTGCGCCAGAGCCCACTGATCCTGCACCAGATGCGCCAGAGCCCACTGATCCTGCACCAGAGCCCACTGATCCTCCGCTGGTCCTGCCCAGCCCAAGACCCTCTTTGCTGCCGGATCCCCCCTTTCCTGTCAATTTCCCCATTAAAATTTTGGGGGGGCGCTACAGTCCCCAGTCCCCTTTGCACTACAGTCCCCAGAATCCTCTTTGGAATCCTCACCTGCAATCACTCTCCCCAGAATATTAATCACCTGCACCTGTTCACAATCAGTAAGCCTCATCAACCCCTGCATAAGAACACTCACCACAGCCTCACTCACCGTCAAGCCTCCAACAGGAACAGACCATTTCCCGTTGTCCTCCAAAGTCTCTGAGAAGTCCAGTTCCAGCCAAGTAAAGTATACTCCCCTGTGAATTACTAACCTCTGCATTCCTGTTCCACTGTCTCCAGACATCCTGTCCCAGTCCTTGCTTCCTGAAATCCTGTCTGGATCCCTGTCCCCCTAAATCCTGTCTCTTCCTGAGTCCCTGTGTTCACACCGAGTTGTCTCTCCCACGACGACATCTGAAAGAGAAAGGAAACGTATGAAAGATCTGCGACCGCTTGACATAATGTAATCTACCCCGCACGTAGTGACCCGCCTCGTATCTGCACCTAAATTCTGAGAATACTCACCCATGCACGTGTCACTTTGAATAAAGCAATGTTGTGATTCACTTACCTCTGTCTCCGTGCCTGTATCCTGACACTATGCAAATCTGTACAAACATTACACATTCAAAACCTATATTTAAAACCTACACAGAAATGTACAAATACATCAAATGTATACATACAGCACTAAATTTAAAACATTACATTCAAAAGCTATACAAATATGGACAAAATACAGAAATTCATAACATTAAATCCTCCAAGTAAACATAACTATTAAAAAGTATTCACTGTACACTCACTGTATGTGTTGTTGTAAACATACCGTAAGTAATAAAACTACAAATACATGTTGACTACTGGACCTAATGATGATGATCAAAGTTCTTAATGAGGCAGCAATGTGTTGAAGGAACTCCTCCAGATATATTAAAGTTTGCCTCCACACTGAATAGATGCAAGTTCTCTTTGTCCTCAAGCATTAAGTCACGTGGATCCTGGCTTGTCTCACTGTTCAGGTAATGCACCATGTTAGTTCCAACCTTAAAAGAATAAATAATTTTCATTTGGGCATGCACTGTGACATCAACAGTGTTAAATTACGTAAAAGTTACACCAAAGCAGTGCTGTACTGAATTAAAATGTGGTCACCCTAATAAGTCATTACACATGCTGTTAAAGTTTTATTTCAACCAAAAAATGTAAATTATTTTTATTAATTACTCCCCCCTTATGTCGTTTCAAACCCGTAAGACTTTCACTCATCTTCAGAACACAAATTAAGATCTTTTTTTGATGAAATCTGAGAGATTTCTGTCCCTCCATTTACAATCTACGCAACTACCACTTTCAAGCCCCAGAAAGACAGTAAAGACTTCATAATAGTAGTCCATGGGTATTTTACCACTTTATTTACAAAATATTAATCTCCAACGCATGTTCACGAGAGTACCTCGATGCATGCTTATTGTGTTGATGCGAGAGCAGCAATGTGTGAATGCAACAATTATGTTTTTTTGTTGTTTTTTTGCACAAAGCACTCATGTCACTTCATAAAATTGAGTTAAAGATTACTTCAGTGATGTCTTAATTTACTAACTTTCTGGGCATTGAAAGTGGTAGTTGCAAGGAACAGAAAGCTTTCATATTTCTTTAATATATATCTTTATTTGTGTCTCGGAGATGAACGAAAGACTTACAGGTTTGGGACAACATGAGGGTGAGTAATTAATGACAGAATTTTGATTTTTTTGGGGTCAATTCAATTCAATTTTATTTATGTATAGCACACTTAAAACAACCGAGGTTGACCAAGGTGCTTCACAAGGTAGATACAACAACAATACACTACTCACACAATAAAGTACTGCAATAGAACACTATAATATACTATAAATGAGATGCAATAATATTTATATTAAAAAGATAAAAATAAAAAAGTTGTCAGGAGTGATAACAGACCTAGCTCGAATGAAACGCCAAGGAGAAGAGATATGTTTTTAGCAATGATTTAAAACATTCTAGAGTTGGACAGGTTCTAATATGGAGTGGCAGTTTGTTCCACAGAGTAGGAGAAACTACGCTGAAGGCTCGATCACCTCTAGTTTTAAGTCTGCTTCTAGGGACATCCAAGAGGAGGAGATTGGCAGACCTCAGCACTCTAGCTGGGGTATGGACATGGAGAAGCTCTTTTAGATACAATGGAGCCAAACCATTTAGACATATAAAAGCTAGGAGTAAGATTTTAAAATTGATCCTGTAATCGACAGGGAGCCAATGAAGATGACGCAATACAAGTGTAATGTGGTCCCTCTTTCTCTTTCCTGTCAGGACGCGGGCAGCAGCATTTTGAACTAGCTGCAGACGCTGGATTGATGACTTGTCTAAGCCCACATATAAGGAGTTACAGTAGTCAAGGCGAGAAGTTATAAGAGCATTTATCACCCTCTCTAAGTCCTTCGGAGGGAGATAAGCCTTTACCTTGGCTATAGTTCTCAACTGAAAGAAGCACGATCTAACAGTGGCAGATATCTGTTTGTCAAGTTTGAATGCGCCATCTAACATAACGCCAAGACTCCTCACAGTTGAGCGACTGTTTGCAGCTAGAGGGCTGAGGGAATCTACATCCAGCAAATCATGGTGTCCAAACACCATGATCTCTGTTTTATCGGCATTTAGGTTGAGGAAATTTAAATTCATCCACGTTTTAATGTCTTTCATACAATCAAACAGGGGCTGCATTGGGCTTTTTTTTTAACATTCAGGGGCAAATAGATTTGAATGTCTTCTGCAAAGCAGTGAAAAGAGACATCATATCTCGCGAAGATAGAGGCCAGGGGTAGCATACACTCTCAGAAAAAAAGGTACATTTTTGTACCAAAGAAGGTACAAACCCTTGTCACTAGGGCAGTACCTTTTACTGGTACAAAACTGTACCTTAATATGAAGGAACAAATTTGTACCATTCCAGTTTGTACCTTAAAGGACATGATTTGTACCATGGGCAACCAAAATGTACCTTTTGTTTTTTAAAACTTGTTGGTAGGCTACGACAATATTGTACCTTTATCAAAGGTACAAATTTGATCCTTTAAGGTACCACCCCAGTGACAAGCCCCTTTGTACCTTAACTGTGTCAAATATGTTCCTTCGAGAACTATTAAAGGCTGTTTTCCTATTGAATAACATACACATTCAACAACTGAATCCAAAAGGCATAGATTTATTGAGTACTGTAAATACATATCAAATACATATGAACGTTTGAATACTTTCGTTCCAGCTTACAGTAAGTATTTCTTTGTGTAAATCAAAAACTTCAAAATAAAAACTTAACAAAATTATCAGAATATCACTTCTTTAAAAATGCAATTACACAAAAATGTTACAGTACATAAAATATATTTTCTCATCTACAACAAAGCTAGACTTGTTTCCCCCCCCCCCATTTTCACACAATACCCTTGCATTTATTTAACTTTTTTAAAAAAAAAACACTATCCTCTACCCCAACTGCTCGACAATTTCAGATCCCTCCATTTTTACACTGCTGAAGATTCTCCTCTCACTGAAGACACGTCCAGTCAAGGCGTTCCCAAAATCTGCACAGTGGGTTGTGATGTAGCCGGTTCTTCCTGAACAAAATGAAGAATCAGTATTAGAAAAGACAGAAGTTAATTGATCAAATGTATACTCCCAATGACAAGCTAAAATTTGACCTCTAGACTTAAAAATTCCCCCTAGAACTGAAAATTCGGTCATTTACTCGCCCTCAAGTTGTTCCAAACCTGTGTGAGTTTCTTTCTCCACTTGAACACAAAAGAAGATATTGACTTCCATAGTATTTTTTTTCATACTATGGAAGTCAATAGGGCCCCATCAAATGTTTAATTTTTTGGGTGAACTAAATCCTGCAACATCTCGTCTGGCATCCATGTAATGTGCTTCTATAACAGATATCAGCTTAGCCAACCTCAACACATTGGACAATTTAGAAAAAAATGAAAATTCTTTTGTTAATTACTCACCCTCATGTCATTCCACACCTATAAGACCTTCATTCATCTTCGGAACACAAATGAAGATATTTTTAATGAAATTCTGAGAGCTTTCTGTCCCTCCATTGGGAGCAATGCAACTAACACATTCAAGGCCCAGAACGATAGGAAAGACATCATTGAAGTAATCCATGTGACTCGTGACATGTTTAACCAATTTTATGAAGTGGTGCTTTGTTTGTTTGTGCAACAAAAAAACAACAACAACAACAATTTACCACTTTATTTAGGAAAATACTGACCTGCAATCCAGTAGGGGAGCACTACGACGCAAGCTTATTATGTTGACTCAAGACTGGAAGTTGTACCGTGAATGTGCTTAAGATGATATTATTTTCTAAATATAGAGGTAAATATGTAGTTGTTGTTTTTTCTCCGCAAAACAAAGCACTTGCATCGCTTCATAAAATTAAGGTAAAACCACTGGAGTCACAAGGATTACTTTAATGGTGTCGTTACTACCTTTCTGGGGCTTGAATGTATTAGTTGCGAAAGCTCCCAATGGAGGAACAGAAAGCTCTTGGAGTTCATCAAAAATATCTTCATTTGTGTTCCGAAGATAAACAAAGGTCTTACGGGTTTGGAACGACATGAGGGTGAGTAATTAATGACAGAATTTTCATTTTAATGTAAACTATACCTTTAAGGAATCATGGAAACACTTTAAATCAGCCACAGCATGCATTCGGTCCATTTCCTGGAATAACAGAAATGCAGATAAGAAAAAAAAAAACAGTTTCACAAAAAAGAAAAACCTTTCTGCATTTTTACATTTTACACACACACCAAAAAAAAAAAAAAGAAGAATAGCAGTTTTAAATGATTCACTTAAAGTTTCATATAGCCCTATTTTACAGTGCAAATCATCTCCATACTTTGAACTTCTGTGATAGAAGCTTGTTCCCACATTTGAGAAATTGTGTTTACACAAAAATATTGCTTTCACTTTAGCAGGATTTAAGCATGGTCATTGTGAACAAGTTTTTATAATCATGCACTATTGAATGTGCAAAGTAGAGCTAGGGCTACCCTATGGTGAAAGGCAAGATGCTCACTAAAAAAATAAGATGAACCAATCACTCAGTAAATTTAAATACATAAATACATTGCCATTTTGCACACTGCATTGCCATTTTGCATGTTGCATTTTAAATTGACATTTGGTACCTGTATGCTACCATACATGAACGTCAGAGTTTTATGTGAATATACTTTCAATTAAGTGACAGAAATCTTCCAGATTTCATCTGAAGTGCAGTTGTACTATGCTTTATCAAGATCGACATCACTTTGCCATTATGGCAAACGAAATAAAAATTCAACCTCACCAAACTCATTGTACTGATAACGTACTTGCCTCAGCTGAGGATGCAGTCAGACTTTCAGATGTGTGATCAGTGAGATCAGTACTGACAGTTTACCCCATCATCTTCATGATCTAAAAAAAAAAGACACATTTGCTGAGTTTCAACAAAATTCTCTGATAAAATGAATGGCATCTATATGACTTAGGGTTATCAACTATTTTTATATGTGAACTGTTCGGTGGTGTTGTTCAACAACTGCATACAGTATTGTATGTGGACTAATGTTAAGTACACCACCATAGCAACTCTAGTTAAGCATTCATTTACAATAATTACGTATTAAATGTGTACTTACGACACAGAAACTCAATTGCTTTAAAATATATTTGCAGACGCTACTAGCACTGACTGGATTCGTACCTAATTAAGCTATTTACATGCTAATGTCATGTTGAGTGGCTGTAACGTTTTAGATATATATTTTTTATTTGGTTAAACATTAAACTCACCTTTGAATTTCCTCTTATAATTCGAGTCCAGCCACTAAAGTTCTTCTGACGATGAAGCGAAGCCATGGTTGTAGTGGTGCTCGTGCTCGTTGTAAATCTGCTTCCCGCTCCGTTCTATTTGAAAATGCAGTAACGGCTGCAGCGACCTTGGGCAATCAGTTTCATGTTGTTGTGCCTGATCGCAAAGTTAACAGTTATAGTGGACAATGGAGAACAAACGCCATAGTATTTACACGCGATGACTTAATACTAGTCAATAATTGCATTAAAAAGTGTAACGTTAACTTATACAAGTCAAATGGCTAAAGCATTTGGTGCAAACTGCAAAGCTAATTTAACTCGATAAATTTACGTTAAGTGGCTGAAACATTTATAGTTTCGACTTGTGAACTAAATATAAACATAAACGATCAGAACTCACATTTTAACTTCTTCTTTTAACTGTCTTCTTTAAGTTTTATATTTAAAATAAAACGCGCAGTCGTGTAGCCTGCTGCCCGCTGTCAGTTCGGAAAATTCCACAATGGCTGAAGCGATTTCAACCAATCAGCATCTTGTTGCTATGCCAAATACTCAACACAGCAACCAATCACGAATTTAACAGTAGTTTGGCCTATAATTGTACCCTTGATGTGAGAACAATTATGTACCTTAATTTCAATTGTACTTTAAAAGGTACCAAACCATATCATTAGAGGTCTTTCCTGTACCATTAAAGGTACTATTATTGAAAAGGTACAAAACTGTTCTTTGAGGAACATTATTTGTACCATCCTGTACCTTTATTTCTGAGAGTGTATACAAAGAAAACAGGATGGGGCCCAATACAGAACCCTGAGGGACACCGCAGGTAAGTGGAGGCGTTTTAGAGAAATAATCACCAAGGTGGACCGAAAAGCTCCTATCGGTTAAATAGGATTGAAACCACCTTAGTGCCGTACCCTTGATCCCCCCACAATTTTCTAGCCGTGACAGGAGGATTGAATGGTCCACAGTATCAAAGGCGGCGATGAGGTCTAGGAGTACTAAGACGGCAAAGTCCCCTGAATCGACAGTTAAGATTAAATCATTAAAAACTCTCAAGAGCGCCGTTTCCGTGCTGTGACGGGATCTTAAGCCGGACTGGAATTTTTCATAAAATTCTGTCACTGCTGCAAACTGACCACCATATAGAATATGAAGAATATCCAAAACTTTAGGAGTCAGCTGTCCACGACAGTCCTAAACCTGCAGAGGTACCAACACAATAAAATCCCAGAAAATATTGAAATATAATTTTTTTGTCGATGTTGCACAGCCCTAACATGACATTTTGAGATGATTTAGTATGATTACAACAAAATCCTTTGAATATTGGGTGTACCTATTAAATGTGGGTCTGTTTACGCAGGTATTGTTACTAAAATTGACATTTATTTTATTTTGACATTTATTTTAACAAATCAAGATGCAAAGTGTTGTGCTTGAACGCATAATTAGTCCCAAGAAATGTTAAAACATCTCTCAGAGATTTCCCTAATGAGAAATCACTAAATATAAAACCAAGCTAGATACCTCATCACTTTCAGTTGCAAACACATTTGTGGAAACTGTGTTAATTTTCCTCTTTTTTTCTGACTGCTTTATTTCCTTAAGCAACAATGCTTAATTAAATGTCTGCTTTAGTTATTCATTTACTGACCATTGACTAATATTGTCTTGAATTAGGTTGTTTTGCATGATACTTGTTTGTTTCATGTGATTTAAAGGACTATCCGACATTGCTTGACTACCATGATGGATAACATGTCTTATCCTTTGATACTGACTCTTATGGTGCCAAAAGAGACTAAATCATATAGGCATGTATATTTTATTTGTTTTCTTGCCTTATATCTCTTTATATTGTTTATAAATATTATTGTTGTTGTGGTCATTATCATGGAGAAAGCACTTCATGAACCGATGTACATTTTCTTGTCTCATCTGTGTGTAAATGGGATTTATGGAGCCACAGGATTCTACCCTAAAATTATGTCTGATTTAATATTGGATATATATGTGATCTCCTTCCATATGTGTGCTCTGCAAACCTATGTTATCTACAGCTCTTTACTTTCTGAGATCACAATATTAACAGTGATGTCTTATGATAGATATGTAGCCATATGCAAACCTTTAGACTATCATTCCAAATTAACTAAAAACACCTGTGTCAAATTAATTCTGTTTTCTTGGATTGTACCAAACTTCTTTGGTGTTATAGCCACCCTGTTAGCAAACTTGAGGCCTGTTTGTAAATATCACATTGACAAATTATATTGTGACAACTGGTCAATTGTAAAGCTGTCTTGTGTATCATCTGTTGTAAATAATGTATTTGGATATGCCATTACAGTCACATTTTTTAGCTTTATAGTTTTCATCATAGTGTCCTATGTACAACTGATCTCTGCATGTAAAGCATCTTTAGAAAACAGAAGGAAATTCTGGCAAACGTGTCTGCCACACATATTATCGCTGATAAATTTCACTTTTGCTTACCTTTTTGATGTCATGTATAACAGATATGGTTCAAATGACATTCCAGAGAGTCTGCGTAATTTTTTGGCCTTAGAACTGGTTATAGTTCCACCTATTTTTAGTCCTCTAATTTATGGATTAAATATTAGAGCAGTGCGCAAAACAGTTTTTACTTCATGTGTTGCAACAAAAACATGTGTTGTTTCATAAAAGGTCCACAACTAAATTGTATACAAAAACTGATACAGACAAAACAAAATTAAATAAGTTTTTTATTTTATTTTTTATTAATTATGTCAAACTTTAAGAATGTGTTTTTAACAAGCATATTTCTGATGTGATATATGTATTTACAAACTGTAAAAAATAAAATGAAACTGTTTTGAATCCACAAAGCCTATGCTGTCAATTGCATTTGATTTAAATTAATACATCAATACGATCATATAACAACACTGTATTTTTTTGTCTATACAATGGAAGTCAAAGGGAACCGAAATTGTTTTGTTACCAACGTTCTTCAAAATATCTTATTTTATGTTCCACAGGAAAAAAAATGCATAGGTTTGTAACATGAGGTGAATGAGGACAGAATTTAATTTTTTTGGTGAGCTATCCTTTAAAGGTGCATTGCGCAACAGTTCATGTTAAAAATACCCATTTTTCTAACCCATACATGCATAAACAATTGCCTGATGGGCTGAATGAGCCCATCTCTGATCACTGTGATTGCCTCTATAATCCTGTAGCCTACAGTAAAATAAATAAGAGGGATTCGGGTCGGAATTTGAGACCTGGCTATGTCTGGCAGGTTTGTGTATTCGCCGCAATTCTCCGTACCAGCGAAGACAACTCGCGCGACAAAAGTAGAAGATGGATTCAAAGAGACCGGCTTGTAGTCCATTCAAAACCCCAACGCAAACTCCACGTAAGACAAAGAAAACACACTCTGGTTGCAGTTTCGCTTGTTGCCAGCGGGGGGCATAGTTCTGCAAAAACTCAGACACTTGCGCTATGCACCTTTAAGCAACCCAAAAGTAATAATGCACATGTGCGAGAATTTTGCAGTAGGAAGGTTGCCTCATAATTCATTTTAGTTTTTGCTTAGGACACAGAATGCAGGTCTATTGAGGCTGCATTAGGTACAATGAGCTCCATGCCTGCAACAATAACCCAAAGCAATTCCTATTGTCTAAATGACTGTTTTGCTGTTAAAAATGTATGACTGTAGTGGCGTCTCCAAAACTTCAAATGCAGAGCAAGTTATTTCAAACTGATAAAAGCAAATTTTTTCTTTGGAATGACTAATTAAACACAAATGACTCAATTGATCAATTCATAAAGAATAGATGAGAATTAAGATTTGACTCCACTGAATCCCCTAACTTAAATACTTAGATTACCAAACTAGTACAAATCTCAGAAGAACCTTAAAGCAGTGGCAAAGCAAGTTATTGAATGAATTACTAATTTAAAATAACCCAACTATGGGGTGGTATAGCACTTTCCCAACTGTGGGTTATTTTAAGCCAATGAATAATTAATAAATAATTTTTTTTATTATTATAAATAATTTTTATTTATGACACTATTTTAATAAATAAAATGCACTGTTTTCAAATTCAGATTATTTATTTGTATAAAACAATACATATGTTTTTTATACAAATATATTTTTAAATTGGGAGTCTAGCATTTAATGTAAATACATAATTGTGTACATAAATTCAAAATACACAAGTGTACATACAACACATAACATAATCAATTCAAAATCTATGCAAAACTGTACAAACATTACACATTCAAAACCTATATTTAAAACCTACACAAAAATGTACACAAGAGTACAAATACATCAAATGTATACATACAGCACTAAAAAATTCTAAATGAACACTAAATTTAAAACATTACATTCAAAAGCTATACAAATATGGACAAAATACACAAATTCATAACATTAAATCCTTCAAGCAATAAACATAACTATTAAAAAGTATTCGCTGTACACTCACTGTATGCATTGTTGTGTTGTTGTAAACATACCGTAAGTTATAAAACTACAAATACATGTTGACTACTGGACCTAATGATGATGATCAAAGTTCTTAATGAGGCAGCAATGTGTTGAAGGAACTCCTCCAGATATATTAAAGTTTGCCTCCACACTGAATAGATGCAAGTTCTCTTTGTCCTCAAGCATTAAGTCACGTGGATCCTGGCTTGTCTCACTGTTCAGGTAATGCACCATGTTAGTTCCAACCTTAAAAGAATAAATAATTTTCAGTTGGGCATGCACTGTGACAACATCAACAGTGTTAAATTACGTAAAAGTTACACCAAAGCAGTGCTGTACTGAATTAAAATGTGGTCACCCCTAATAAGTCATTAAACCTGCTGTTAAAGTTTTAGTTCAACCAAAAATTTTAATTATTTTATTAATTACTCACCCTCATGTCGTTTCAAACCCGTAAGACTTTCACTCATCTTTGGAACACTTTGTGAAGTGCTTTGAGAGGTTGATAAAGAATTACATCTGCTCCTCTCTTCAAAGCACCATAGATCCATTGCAGTTCGCCTACCGCTCCAACAGATCCACAGACGACGCCATCTCCCAGGTCATGCACGCCACCCTCTCCCACCTTGACATCGCAGGAGGGGGCTATGTCAGACTGCTGTTTATAGACTACAGTTCAGCTTTCAATACTGTAGTCCCCAGCAGGCTGGCTACTAAGCTGTATGACCTGGGTCTGAATCCATCAATGTATGCTTGGATCCTGGACTTCCTAACTGCCAGGCCTCAGGTTGTCAGAGCAGGAGGGCACACATCACACCCTCTCATCCTCAACACTGGTGTCCCTCAGGGCTGTGTGCTGAGTCTTTTGCTGTACTCCCTGTATACCCACGACTGTGCCGCCAGGCACAACTCCAACACCATCATAAAATTTGCGGACGACGCGGTTGTGGTGGGCCCAATCACTAACAACGACGAGCGGGCCCATCTACAGGAGGTGTCAGACCTGACAACGTGGTGCAAGGACAACAGCCTACTGCTTAATGGGGAGAAGACCAAGGAGATGGTGGTGGACTTCTGCCCACAACGTCGCAGGACCTACACCCCTCTCCTGATAGATGGGACACCAGTGGAGAGGGTGAGCAGTTTTTAATACCTTGGAGTGCACATTTCCGAGGATTTATCATGGACTGTACACACGGATACTGTGGTGAGGAAGGCAAGACAGCGCCTTTATCACCTCAGACAGCTCAGGAGATTCAGGGTCTCCCAACGGATCCTGATTTCCTTCTACTATGCTGCTGTACAGAGCATACTGACTAGAGCCATATCTGTCTGGTACGGTAACAGCTCCTGTGGGGACTGGCGAGCTCTGCAGAGGGTGGTGAGGACCGCTGAGCGGACCATGGGCATCACACTCCTTCCTCTGCATGACTTATACATCACATGCTGTACTAACAGGGCCAGAAGGATTATCAAGTACCCCCATCACCCTTGCAATAAACTGTTTGTAACCCTCAGGTCAGGCAGACGCCTGCGCTGTCATAAAACACGCACAGAGAGGATCAGGAACAGTTTTTTACCCTGCGGCAATCAGAGCCTTGAACTCTGCACTCTGAACACTTTTAACTTCTAATACACTTTCAACATTTTTAACCCAGCCACTGAACTTTAACATTTGTACATGTAGCGGGAAATTTCACTACAATGTAGGGGTAAGTATCTATTCTGAATATCTTGGACGCCTAGGGAAATGACAGGATCTAAGTCCCCACTCCTTTGAAAATTAACTCCTGTACTTATTATAAATAAGTATGTTTTAATCTGTCTTGATCAATGGTGCTTTTTTTAGCAATGAATGGTGAGGAGGCAACTCCAGGACTTAAAGTGTACACGGTAGCTTTCCCAGAGTGTAAAAAAATGAATTAACCCCTTTTCTACTACTGACCTACAAGACAGGAGGAATTCCCCTATTCCAAGATGACAGAGATTGTAGATGTATTTATTCTAAATAAAATAAAATAAAGAAAATGATTGTAAGTGCCAAAAATAAACTTTTGTTTCACATCACTTATGAATGAAAAATAAACAATCACAGAATTAAAGCTTCACTTAGCTTCAAGCTTATGTTCAATGTCTTTCCTTTCTGCAGGAATGCTCAAGTCAAACAAAATAAAATAAACAACAGCTCCAACAGAATATTCAGGTGAGAACCAGTTCAGTCAGAAGTACATAATAAATATTACATTTCACATCAGATATTTTCTCATGTCAATCAACATACCTGAGTAATATTCACAACTCAAGGTTTAAATTTTACCTCACCGCAGAACTGGGCTGGCGTTGGACTGTCCAGGTATGGCAGGGAAATCAGAACAGCTACACAAAGCACTCATGTCACTTCATAAAATTGAGTTAAAGATTACTTCAGTGATGTCTTCATTTACTAACTTTCTGGGCGTTGAAAGTGGTAGTTGCGAGGAACAGAAAGCTTTGTTATTTCTTTAAAATATATATTTATTTGTGTCTCGGAGATGAACGAAAGACTTACAGGTTTGGGACAACATGAGGGTGAGTAATTAATGACAGAATTTAGATTTTTTGTGGGTGAACTAAAAATAACCAATTAATAAGCAGAATCACTGATGGAAAGAAGAAATGGATGAACATGAGCCGCAGAGCAGTGTATTTAATCAAAAATAATTTGATAGTGTTGCTTTTACTAACAGGATGAATGTCATTTAAGCTGCGCTTTATTTCAGCACATGCTGGACACACCATTTTTCCATTTGTGAGGAATGGCGATGATGGCAGGATAGCAGGAAGGGTTAAAAAGGAAATTTCTCCATGATCATCTTTGAAAGACAAGTTTACAGAAGAAAAAAACAGTTTTCATCTATACCACACATGTGTGGACCTAATTTCATATGCACTTAGACAGCCAAAACCATTTTCCACAAATAAGACACCCCTTCCCTATACTGAACATCATTAAACTCACCATTACAAAAAAAATCATGAAGTCTGGGATGTTCTCTTACGTGAGTACTCTCGTGTTGCGTAAGCTAGCTTACGCTACGGGAAAACCTCTTTTCTCGAGAATACTGAAGCCAAAAATTATCCTAAATTTTGCATTAATTTAAAACGCATTGCTACACAGAGCAGACCTAGGCACTAAAGAAAGGATATTAGCGCCGGATAGTGCAGCAGGAACGGCGGTGAAGCGGCGAAGATGTCCAACTCCTGTTCTGCGAAGCAGATAGCTCGTCCCGCTGAAAGGCTTTTCGACGGCGCAGGCTTCTCCAGAGATTCAGCGATGTGGAGTCTTCGCTGAAGAGGTGAAAAATTTCTGGCGGGACGTGACGCGCGAATAGTCCATCGATTCATAGATGCCACCTATGTCACTAGAAATAGAACGCCGCCATATTGACGACCGATCTCGCCCTGTATGGCCGCCCAAACTACCCATTTGAATGAGAGAGAAAGACAGAGATACATGGATAAAATTTTAATTTTAGGCTCCGATCCTTATTTGTTACCCCCAGTTTTCTTTAGTCCTTTATTATCTGCCCCAGACTTGCCCCAATTTGCCTTCCATAATATATTTATCTTGTGCATAACTCCTCCCCATACAGTGGGGATCGCTTGAAGGCTTTCAAGAGTACAGACGCGTATCAATATGCTGTTGCTGGATGGGTAAAAGACGTAAAAGTGTGGCACCTGGCCACTAAGGATTTATATTTAATCATGGGAAATGTTGGTATTATAAAAAAAATTCAAATGTATGATTTTGGTGGTAGTTTGCTCTGACTAGGTAGCGAGTTGTTAGCTAGATAAGTGGCTCAGCTGGTAGCTCGCCAGCTGTTAGCCACGGCTCACGGCTAGCTGTCATTAATCTGGATTAGGCCTGTCGCGATAGTCAATAAATCAATTAATCGCACGATAAAAAAAAAAAAAAATTTCGGCCGCGAAAATTTCCATTTGCATGATTTTTTTCCTCATCTCTCTCTCTCTCTCTCTCTCTCTCTCTCTAACAAAGAGACTGGATGACAACTCTGTTTAAGACATAACCGACATATTTTATGTGAATACTCTCCAAAACGGACATTTAAACATAATGTTGTGTATATTTGTCCATTCAGACACGAAAAAGAGCTCAATTCATTACTCGCGCGCTGTATAGGGCTCTATGGCTGCACGCTTCAGGTCGGGTGTGTGCGCACAGAAAGATGAGACATGATACAATATTAGACATTCATACAATATGAGACATTTCTTCTATCCTTTTCTCTTGGTATAGAATAAAATACCAGTTCGGGGTTCCTCTTTCGGCTGTTGTTGCAGCCAACTGTACAACATATTGCAGGCATTACTGAGACCGTCGGTCATCAAGATGGTGGCGCAAAGCCACAGTGACGTCACGTGAACCGAACGAATAGACCGCAGCAGTTGCCGCAGAGCAACCAATAGGCGCGCGAGCTGCTTTGCCTAGGTCTGCTCTGTGCAGCAATGGGTTATAAATTAATGCAGAATTAAGGATAATTTTTGGCTTCAGTATTCTCTAGAAAAGAGGTTTTCCCGTAGCATAAGCTAGCTTACGCAACACTCGTTCCCTCATCTAGAGAGAACCGAGGTTACGTTAGTAACCGAGTGTCGATTTCTTAAATAGTTTTTTCTCCCAGAAGATCAAAACCACGCACTGCAGATTGTTGAGGTGTTGTACGTCTCATGAACTCTGCGGCATGCTGTGAGGGCTTCTAGCATTCTTTTGCCTCTCAATTATTGTCAGTCATCGACAACTCAGACTCTATTGAAATTAAAACATACCGTATTAAAATGAGGGAAGACAATTCAATTGTTGTAGCCTTACTTCACAAATTAATCAATTTGTCTAAAACACAAGTATAACACATTTAATAGGCTACAACACATTTAAAATAAAGGCAAAAATGTCATAGCTTCATCAGAAAAAATACTATAATTGGATGTTTCAGCTACTCCTGTAATACATTTAAATCAGTTACATGCATGACTATATTCATATAACCATATTCATTATGAATATACCACATTTCTGCCAAAATACCACAGTTGCAGTCCGTGCTGCTACAGTAAATCTAGGTAATTTGTGGATTGGAAAATATTCTACCCGTCGTTAACTAATTGTTCATTGGTTGCACAATGTTTCTCCTGTTTTGCACGTCAATGTTTTTGGGAATATCTGCACTCTTTCATCTTACAACAGAGACTAAAGCGAACTCAAACGCTTCTCACTGGATCTCACAGCACTGTTGTGATGTCGTGTGACCAAGGTCTGACCTCGCGCTGCATGAGCCGAGCTGATAAATGGTCCGTGCGGCACGGTTCAAATAAGTAGCGCTCTTTCGTTCCGCATTTGTAGCGTTATGTAGTGCGACAAATTGTAGTCGCACCTGCAGTGGCGGTTCTACATTGAATTGACCTATGGCTACGCCCCAAAACACGATGAGCCAATCACAGTGCGCATAGCTCCCAATGCACTCGGACATTCTCTGCCTCCACGTCCATTGAAATACATTGCAGTTAGTCAGTTTTCATTCGTTTTTATGTTTTTTCTTCTCATTTTAAGTTTAAAATGGTCAAAAGGTGTGCATGGAGTACATGCAACTCCGACACTAGGTATCCCGAGAGGCTGGGCGGTGTGTATTTTTTACCCTTTCCCAATTAAGCCATATCTCAACCGAGATAACATTAAGTTTCTGCTCTGGATTGAGTTATGCGGTAGACCACAACACCAACTAAACGTGGATAAATTAAACAAGGATGTCTACATCTGTTCTAAGGTAAGTCAACAACGTATTTGAACGTTATCTTTAACATCTCTAAAGTAACGTTAGGCTAACGTTAGCCTAACATTAACGTTAGAAAATGTTAACGTTAGCTTCTAGCTGCGTTGTACATCATGTCACTTAGCTTCATTAACATACAAATGTTAGCAATGTTGTGCTGAATGATTCATGTAAATACTGTAGCACCAAACTAACGGAGAGGTACTCTTGGTAAAGATGGTAAAAAGGCTTGTCCTGGAAACGTATGTAACAGACCTGTACATATTTAATTTGATCATGAACCATTAATTACATATTGAAGCACAACATTTTAGACAACTTTCTACCAACACAACTGGTGAACTTTGTGGGGTTTTTTAGCAAAACATGTAGCCTTTTCACTCCTCTTCAACATAACTAATTTATACTTTTTATACTTCTGCGTCGAACTCCCGCCGTAGCTACGTCGTAGGCTGTGTGTAGCGCGCGTACCCTTCGGCGTACCCTGACGCGCACCTCTCCAAAAATGTAACAACGCGTCAATTCTACGCGGACGCAAGAGCTGTGATTGGTCTGCTAGAACCCCTCCCTCGGGGTTCACATGCTCCCTCTGCATGTGTAATTGCACGTCAGCGCGGACAACGACGCAGAAGTATAAATGAAAACCAACGCGTAGTCTATAGTGAAGAGGCGCCGGCATAGGTCCGACGCAGAAGTATAAATCAGCCTTAAATATAGAGCCTGTCACCGAACGTTTGACTGTTTGTCCGAGTGAGTGGAGGGGGCGTGGCTTAGCCATAGGTCAATTACACCCTGGGCAAGACCCCCTAAAATTATATTTCAATTGCATAAATCCTTAATTAGAACATTTGAAAAAGGCACGTAAGATAATCCAGTTATTTAACTATTGCAATTACCACAGGAAACAATCAGGAAACAAATTTAAGGTGCACAATCTCCACCTCGAACATTGCCAAAAGACAATGAACACAATTCTGCACAAAATATGACAGTATAGAAGTTATCAGAACTGAAATAAATATACACTATATACATAAATGTGCCAAAAATATATACAATCAGATAAAAAAAATGTAACGAGAGCAGAGAGCAACAATAATATAAAATATTAAGAATAATACAAATAAAATATAGAATAAATATTCTAAATAGCACAAATTCCGTAGGCTAATTACAGGGCCTAACGTTAACCCATCTGATGGAAATAAATAATAACTGAACATGTAACAGCTTTGTTGGAAAGCACAATATTATGGTGAAATTAGATTTCGTGTTTGTTGAGTTAACACCGAATTATTGTTGTATAAGCATAGCAAGCATCATAGCAAAAAGGCTAACAAACGTAAGAGTTATACGCACCAATTAACATTAGCCCTTCATTCATGACATGGATACCGTAATCATACAAAGATAACATAGTTGTATACCTTTATCTTTTGCTCATTTCTCCTCTTCTTCTTTTCTTTTTCTTTTCTAAATTGGGCACCTGATGGCTTTGACCTTTTCCTGTCTATCTCTGTGTTTATTTGGCACTCGACAATCAACAGACCCCGCCCCAAGGCTGGAATGAGAGGTAGAGTTGTGCATCATCAGCATAGCAGTGATAGGAAAAGCCATGTTTCTGAATCACAGATCCTAGTGATGTCATGTAGATGGAGAAGTCTCAGAGCTTCAATTACTGAGAGGAGGGCAGTCTCGGTTAAGTGTCCGCTTTTGAAATCAGACGGGTTGTTGTCCAGGAGGTTGTTCTGTGTATGAAAGGAAGAGATCTGGTTGAAAACAATTCAAGTGTTTTCGCGACGAATGGAAGAAGGGATAGCGGTCTGTAATTTTCCAGATGTGCTGGATTTAGAGTGGGTTTCTTAAGTAGTGGGGTTACCCGAGCCTGCTTAAATGCTGTGGGAAAAGTACCAGTGTGAAGAGAGGTGTTGATGATGTGCGTGAGTGCGGGTACAACTGAGGAAGAAATGGCTTGAAGTAGATTAGTGGGAATAGGATCAAGCGGACAGGTAGTAGGGAGATTGGAAAGGAGGAGTTTGTAGCAGGGGCGGAGCCAGACAATGTAAACATTCTGGGCTTAGCCCAAACCTAGGGGGGTCCAGGGGCATACTCCCCTGGGGAAATTTTTTTCCCCATTTACGTCAGCTAAATGCACTATTTTTCAGGCTGTTTGAGATAATAGAATGCCGATATAGAATACCGATAACTCGCTAGCTAGCCAGCAGCAATACAGTCACTTAACTCAAGTGTTACAACACGGATTCACAAACCTGTAACACTTGTCCGCGGTTCGTCTGACGCTGCTTCTGAATCTCTCTCCGGCCAGTGAGGTTTACTGTTAGTGTTCCGTATAAAAAACTTTGTTATGTCCATAATAACTTCAGCCAGTTAGTCAGTAAGCTCGCTACGACGCCGGTGAAACACCGGCCCCTGATGACAACGACGAAGAAGAAGATTTATATTCTTCTTCGTTGGTTTTTATTGGCAGTTGGCAAACAAGCTGAGTGATGCGCGATGCATTACCGTCCGCCACCACGCACGGTAATAGAGCTTTTGTTTCATTTTTTTCCGTTCAAGTCAAAAAGACTGAGAGGAAATTAAACAAACTTGAAGTTATTTTAAAAAACCTAAAAGATTCTGGGCTTTTGACAAAACATTCAGGGCTTAAGCCCAATTAGCCACCCCCCGCTCCGCCCCTGGTTTGGAGACTTCTGCCTCTGAAAGCAGAGAGAAGGAGGGTAGAATGTGTGTGTTAGCTGGTAAGATGTGTGTCACTTTGTGGATTGGTAAATTGGCCGCTGATGGTGGTTGTTTTATTTATGAAGAATGTGGCAAAATCGTCAGCTGTTAGGGTTGATGAAGGAGGAGGAAAAGGAGGGTTGAGAAGGGAGGAGAAGGTTTTGAAAAGCATGCGAGAGTCAGAAGAATTGTTAACTTTGTTGTGATAGTATGTAATTTTAGCAGTAGAGATATTAGCAAAGAAGGAAGAGAGGAGGGATTGATAAAGACCAAGGTCAGTAGGCTCTTTGCGCCACTTCCACACTTCAACCCTGAGTTTAGAACGATATTCGCAGAGAACATCAGATAACCAGGGGGCAGAGGGGGTGGCGCGGGCTGGCCTGGAGGAAAGGGGGCAGAAGTTGTCCAAGCAGGATATTAAAGTAGAGAAAAGAGTATCAGTTAAACTGTTAGCTTCTAGTGTTGAGAGCTGATCAGGTGGAGAAAGTGTGAATGAGACCAAAGAGGATAGGTGAGAGGGTGAGAGTCAGCATAGGATCTGAGGTGTGCAGTGGAGCAGTAGCGCGTACATAAGGTCCAATTGGTTACCTGATTTGTGAGTAGCAGCAGTAGATACTCGTTTGAGGTCGAATGAGGCAAGCAGAGTGTGGAAATCAGCAGCCTGAGGTTTTTCTAGGTCGATGTTGAAGTCTCCAAAAACTATGAGAGGAGTACCATCCTCCGGGAAGGATGAGAGTAGCACATCAAGCTCCTCCAAGAAGCTGCCAAGCTGACCTGGGGGACGATAAACAACTACAAAATGGATTTTAATAGGACTAGTGATGGTAATTGAATGCGATTCAAATGAGCTGTTGTCACACAGAGGTGGTAAAGGATCAAATTTACAATCGTTTGATATAGGAAAACCAGTACCTCCACCCCTTCCGATCAGGCGAGGGGTGTGTGAGAAAGTGAAGTTAGTGGAGAGGGCAGCAGGTGTGGCAGTGTCCTCTGGTCTGATCCAGGTCTCAGTCAGGGCCAATAGGCCCAGTCAGGGCTAATAAACACCCACAGACTGATGTCCTCTCCTGTTGCTGGACGGCTTCTTCTAACAAGTACTAGCAAACACGGTAGAATTAGTACTTTAACTGGCTTTGGCCACACCCTACTACTTGAGCGGAACTCAAAAGCTACGCGAGATGCACAACAAACAAACAAACAAACGCAACTTCAGCACGCGCTTTACCAGGGTAAACACAGTAAACAAAACAAAGTTTCCTAGCAAAGAAGAACCGCGCTTAAATTTTAGAAAAATAAACACTCACAGACTGATGTTCTCTCCTGTTGCTAACTGCTTCTTCTAACGTTTCTTCTAAGGTTTAGAATTGATTAGAACTCCTAAGTTTTAATCAAATAAACAGGCCTTTGAAGTTTGGGCTTAAACTCCAGGCAAGGATGTTTTTGAGTATTTTATTTAGGCTATTTATTTTCACAGCGCTGAATGTCATGGTGATTATGAAACACCTCACTTACATGATTTTATGGTGAATTGTTTTATTTTTCATGTTAATCAGATCAATTTTAATCAAGAACAATGCACTGTGGCTTTAATTCAGAGTGCAAACATACAAATAGACTCTGTGCCGAAACGATCGCGGCACTGCTGCTTCGTGCTGCCGCGTGCCTCCTCTGCGTGCAGTGTGAATGCTCTAATCTGTTACGCTTTGCTAACGCATGCGGTGTGAAACCGGCGTGTGTCTGTCAGTGAGTGACTGACAACTCCCACATTAGTGTAAGACACTTGAGAAGGAGGCTGTCAGGTCTGGAAATATCGTCGTCCATCTCTGCTGCGAGTAATTAGTAAATTTATGCAACATGATATCGACCTACACCAGGTACATTCAGAAAAAGCGAGATTTTCTCCCGATACAATTGTTACATAGTGAAAAAAACGGTTTTGTTATTTTGTGATCATGAGAAAACAACTTTTGTTAGGCTATCTCGAGATCACAAGAAAAATAAGTCGTGATCACGAGAAAACAACTTTTGTTATTTTGAGATCACAAGAAAAATAAGTCGTCATCACGAGAAAACAACATAGAAAAAATATTATAATCCATGGCCTCTTAGGGCTTCCATAGATTTCAAACTATAGGCCTACTTGAGTTTATCACCGTAAGGTACGTTTAGTACACCTTTAAACGTTAAACTATAATGTTTTACATAATATTTATATAAACGTTGTATATAATTAACGTTACTTTTATTACTGCTAGCAAGCTAACTGGGATAGCTAGGAGTCATTTCCAATCGATCTTACTTCCTGGAGAGCATTAAAACTATATAATATATAAAATTTAGTTTTAGATTATATTTCACAATTCAGTACACAATATATTATACATACATTGAGGGGGCTTTTACACTGGGCTCGTTTGCTGCGGTCCGAGCCCAGGCGTGATTGTTCCCGGTGTTCTGACGATTTGTGCTGCCTTGTCGAAAAATGCTACCCAAGCGCGAATCGATCACAGAGAATGTCAATTCATTCTCTATTGTTTCCATAATGGTGTAAATCTCACAATATTTTGACATCGTTATTTCATTTAAATCAGGGTAAGTGTATGTGGAGCATATTTTGATATTTTAAATGAACTAGCAGTTATCACATTTGATATAATAAGTAAAAATGACATTTTTACATGAAATACAATTATAATAAAATTCGAAGTTATGAGTACTGTATACTGTACTGTTTTTATTTTTAAAACGGTGTGAAAAGTAAAAATTATCATCAAATATTCATCTTTGACCTGTCAAAGCTTCCTACAAGTCTCCACAGCAAGGATGCATAGATTTATGGGCGTGGTAAGCAGAAGAAAAATGAGTCTGCACATGCGCATAACCAGTAAGTAGCACATCTCGATGGGTAGCATGAATCGTCCGAACACCGGCGCCCCCCGCAGCGTTGGTCTATTTAACTAAATACATCATAAGCGGCTAAAACGCATGCGCAGGATACTTTACTTCCTGAACAAGTGCGCACCCGAGTCCGTGTTGCTTTCACATACACGCGAATCGCAGCACGGTTCGGGAACAACCGAACTCAGACCACCTCCTCCAGGTAGTCTCGGGTTCGGGACCCAGTGCGCACCCGGGTCCACATGACAGCGTTCACATTAGCGATTTTTCATGCGAATCGTGCCCCGTTCCGAACTAAACTGCCAGTGTGAAAGCCCCCTAAAAAACGATATGACTTAACCCCTTAAAGGTGCCTTGTGTAAAAAAATCAATTCATACTCCACATATTCCATACCAAATGGGGGCAGTATACCTCCAGAAAGTTGGCCTACTCTAGTCTGTTTTTTAGTTTCAGGTTGTTAATCTTCTAAAACCGTCAAATAGTCCGCTTTGTCCCGCCAAAGCCTAATTTGATCGGTGAGGGATGTAGAATAGAATGACTGCTGCCGCTGCGTTTGACAGGGCGCATTACGAGCAGAGAGAGAGAGAGAGCTCGGCCGCGCGCGCGCACTCTCACGTCTACAAACAACACGAGCGCGGTCCTGCTCTCTCTCCCTCGCGCATATTAATCAAATCAATTGACACTATAGTAAGACCGCAGTTTCACATGGAGCATTTGGAGATTTTTAGAGATTAAAGAGATACAAGCCGTGCGAGTTATTCGTATGTTGCAGTTTGGCTGGTGGTTATGTATGTTGCCCGCATACCGCCTCCCATGGCCGAAACTGGTATTAGACACCGGCCGGGCCGGGGCTAGTAATTTAGCATGCTAATTCAGGTTTATATCTCGGCAGCACTATAACTTGTCATTTTTTTAATGACATCATTGCACTTATTTCTTCTCATTCTTCTGATACGTGTAGCTCATTTTTGGGATATTTTTACCTCAATTTTAACATATGGCACCTTTAAGTGTCCCCCAACGCCCCTCCCCCCTTTTTATTTTTATTTTTATTTTGAATAGACATGAAAATGCACATTGCGAACTTAAACGGTTGTAATTTAAGAATGCTTTGGAATATAGACGTAAGATTGGTCTTGTTTTAAAGAAGACATTTGGCAGATTTTTGTAGAAGTGCAATAAATTAAGAAAGTGAAACAGAAAAAAAAGTTATAGAAGTTTGAGTTTATTAAAATGTTCAATGTAAAAAATGTAATTATTCATATTTTATATAAAATATATATTTTCAAAACATGTTGGACTCTTAAACTGCAAAAAAATCTAATTACTGCTATTATTCATTTGAATAATATTACTGCTATTATTCATTTTAGAACTTCTTTTACAGATTTCCCAAATGACAAATCAAGCAACACCAAACAACACCTAGTACTTGCTTTATAAAGCCAAGCAACACCTTGTCTGTTCCAGTTCTGAACACCCAGCTCTTCATCTCTGGATGGGTCTGTTTATTTGCCTTCTTTTCAACTATGTTATTCATTGACTGTGACTGTGACTGTGATTTGAGACCACCCATTTCGTGATGGATAACATGTCTTATGCTGTGATACTGACTCTCATGGTGCCCAGAGACTCCAAATCATATAGGCACTTATACTTCACTTGTTTTATTTCCCTCTATCTGCTTATTTTGTCAATGAATATGTGTCTTGTCATAGTAATTATAAAGGAGAAATCTCTACATGAACCAATGTACATGTTCTTGTCTCATCTGTGTATAAACGGGGTTTATGGAGCCTCTGGATTCTACCCTAAAATTATGTCCGATTTAATATTGGATTCATATGTGATCTCCTCTCACATGTGTGCTCTGCAGATCTGTGTTATTTACAGCTCTTTACTGTGTGAGTTTACAATATTGACAGTGATGGCTTATGATAGATATGTAGCCATATGCAAACCTTTAGACTATCATTCCAAATTAACTAAATTCACCTGTGTGAAATTAATTCTGTTTTCATGGATTGTTCCCAACTGTGTCTCAGTTATAGCAGTCCTTTTATCAAACTTGAGGCCGTTTTGTAAAAATCACATTGATAAATTATATTGTGACAACTGGTCAGTTGTAAAACTTTCTTGTGTATCATCTTTTGTGAATAATGTCTATGGATATATTGTTGCCGTTATATTGCTTAGCTGTGCAGTAATTATCATAGTGTCCTATGTTAAACTAATCTCTGCATGTAAAGCATCTTTAGAAAACAGAAGGAAATTCTGGCAAACATGTCTGCCACACATATTATCACTGATAAATTTCACTTTTGCTTTCCTTTTCGATTTCATGTATAACAGATACGGTTCAAATGACATTCCAGAGAGTCTGCGTAATTTTTTGGCTTTAGAATTAATTATTGTCCCACCTGTTTTTAATCCATTAATCTATGGGTTAAATATCAGAGCAGTGCGAAAAAGAGTTTTTACTTCATGTCTTGCAGCAAGAGTAGGCTAAATGTTTCACAAGCACCCAAAAAGTAAAACCTCATTTGTGTTATGTGTGTAAGGTAGAACTTTTGCTGTGTTTCAGCTGTATTTCACAGATTTTCACTCTTGGCAAAGAACGCTGTTGATGCTACATAATGCGAAAAATGTTGAATGTATTGAGTTACATTTTCAACCCAGTGTGCATTTCTTTATGACTCTCATGTTAGTGTCAAGGTAAATCATGTGATCACAGTTAATCATATACACTGGAGATGGGTTCCATTAGTGGACTGTTA
Source organism: Gila orcuttii (assembly GCA_026230005.1). Taxonomy (NCBI): domain Eukaryota; kingdom Metazoa; phylum Chordata; class Actinopteri; order Cypriniformes; family Leuciscidae; genus Gila; species Gila orcuttii. The sequence goes on from JAPDVR010000014.1 coordinate 32,317,168, forward strand.
GCAATAACATGATAATGGATTTAGTTCTTGATTAGTTTTTGTTAAAAGCATCTGAAATGTCTTAAATTAAAGGGTAAATGTGTGTTTAATCTTTATGTTTTAGATACATACACTGTACATTTTCTGTCTGATTGTGCAACACGTTCTCACTCCCAATTCATCACATATGTACATTTGGTCAGGACTCCTTGGCATCACTTTTTAACACGCAGGGTAGTTAGCGTCAATTTTTGATGTGCAGGATACTTCTTTCAAATAGAAACCGTTGGATATAACGCTGCACTGCCATATTGGTATTACCACACATTTTATTGAATTAATAGGAAATCGTCTGATTTGAATGAGATAACATTACCTAACGAGTCTCTCTGTACATTCTTTCATCTCAAAAGTCCTTTTTTTTTATATAAATGTTTTTTTATAAAAAATGTATGTTTTAAATAAACATTTAAATGGTTATTTAATTAAAGTTGGGAATTTAAAGTTATGTTTGTCTTCATTAGTGAACAGATCAATGGACAGACAACAAGACACCTCAAAATATAAGTAGGCCTACTGCAATCTGAATTCTGCAATTCGCTCATTCTGAAATCTGAATACAGATTTACTTATGTTTCTTTCTTTTTTTCTTCAAATTTTTTTTTTAACCGCCTCTATAACCATAACTCTCTGACCTGCCTGTGTACACACGGTTCAAGATGAGGGAGACGACTCAGCATGTATGGGAATAAATTACAATTGAAGTTGGGCATTTACCCTGATTGGTCTGAATAACTCGCTGCTGCACGGTGCTGCCTTCCTTGTCATTGTCTGTATCCTCCTTTTGTTATTTTTTTCTTACTGCTGGAGAAAATGGATGTGTGACCTGAAAGTTTGCAGCCTTGATTTAAGATATAAAATCTTAATATAAAATACAATATAATAGCCTACTACATAAATAAAACACTTCATTCCTATGCACTTACACGCTAGTGAAATGCCAGAGAATTTGCGCAGTCCAGTAGCCCATTAACTGTAATTGTTTCCAAGTTCTCCAAGATTTTGAAGTGGACGTTGGTCAAAAAAAAAACATCAGGGGGAAAAATACATACTTCAAAATTCATTAAAAATAATCATGCTTAATAATTCCTCCACAAGGCACAGCCTACCCAAGATTTTAAGGAGGTAAATGGGAGAAGAACCATTTAATAATATTAATAAAATTCCTCATTATTCATTTTATTTCACATCGCAGAATGTGTAGTCCATGTTTGTAATTTCACCATTGTAACATCATAAGATATGAGCCTACTGAAGTTGACTTAAAAAAAAAAACGTTGTTATATGAACAGCGGCATTGGAAGTGCTCATCGAAGCAGTGCATCGATTCTTTCGGTTATGTATATTTTGCAATGTGCTTTAATCAACTAAGTTGAATAAACGCCTCTTAAAACGAGCATCCGCAGGATGATTTCAAAATCCAGACATTTTCAGAGACAGGAGAAAATATATTCTGATGATTAATTATAAATGTGTTCAGCATTCTGAAAACAAATACATTTTTCGGATTTTCTAGACTATTTTAAGTCGTAAAGTGAGCAGGATATATTTAAAATTTAGTGCATGATGTTTCCTGATTCTAAGCAGGGCAGCCGATCTTGGAGCCCTCCCTATAGCTCTACAGCGCCCAATTTCCAATGTAAATCTGTGGTGACAATTGGAACTGCAGTGAACTTTCATAGAGAGCCATTGGGGCAGATTTTTGGAGAAGCACCTGGCTGCAGCCTGCAGATCGGAGCGGGGGTGCACCTGGTGCGGGGCTGCACGTCTCGTACCGCCCACATCTCTTCTCATTGGTTAGTGGCAAAGTGAGGATGTCGATCGAGGCGGGGCTGCACCTGGGGCGGGGTAGCACGTCTCGTCCCGCCCACATCTCTTCTCATTGGTTAGTGGCGTCATGTCAAAAGGTCATGTCGATTCTAGTGGGTTTTCATTTCTGAAATGAAACATCATTCTTGATGTTAATGTCCAACCACAAATGTATATGTACAAAAAATCTAATTAATTTGTACAAACAGATATGTAAAGAGAAATGTGTAAAGTTTCACCAATCTTTATCAGAACTAATTAAACCGTTTGATACCTAAATAAATAACAATGAAATAACTGTCTTGGCATATATATATATATATATATATATATAAACAATGCTGGTATTTTAGCCATAACCCTTTTCATTATCAAGTAAATCCATAATTTATTCATTTTAATAACATCTTGAGACTTGCTGAAAATATTCGACTGTTTTAAATATTTGTGTTGTATATATGTTAATAATTATTACTTGTAACTGTGAAGCATATACTGAAATAACATTAAAATGAATAAAAATAACTTGAAACTAAGTTGGCTTTGAAGTCAAAGAAGTCAAAAGGAGTCAGCTTAGCCAACAAGCCAATAGTGTCAATATTCAGCTCAAGTCACTTCAGTGTTGATTCAGTTCAGTTCAATAACTGTAACATTCATCAGCTGTGTATACATACTGTATATCCAGTGTATTTGTGGACATACATGTACGTGTGACAAAGTTTGGTGTGCATGTGAAATAAAATGAAAAATTGTAAACAAAACCCAAGAGAAACACACAGGAGAAGAAGATAACTTTCAACCACAACACATTAAAGCAAACAATTGGACAAAGGAACTGAGGCGACACAGGGCTTAAATAACAGGAAGACCTAATGAGTTAACTAATAGAACAACAGGTAAACAAAATCAGTAATTAAGGGAACAAAATGGCAAACACTAGGAAACAAGGTCAGAGAAACATTACACCACAATGAACAAAACATAACTTTTCAATTACTCAAAAACTCAACTTTACAGAGAATATTGCCATAAAAGTTTAAGCCGGCAATGGCAGCCTGCCTAAACATTCAATAAAACATTTAGAGATATATTTTAAAATATTTTTTCCTGTCAAAATTATATTCGTAATCAAATCTCTAAAATCATTTTACTGCATTAAATATATAGTTAATTGTAGCAGGTGCTTTTTTCTAAAGTGACTTATACATAAGGAATATCAGCAATTCAACAAAAAGCTACAAGACAGCAATAATGGAGTGACATAATCTTTTGTATATTATTTGCAGTCTAAACGCATGAACGGCCTAATTATCAAAGGGCCGATAACCCATCCCATCCTGTGACCCACTGTTATATAAACTTTACAGGTGATTCAGCCAGGATCACTCTCCCTCAGAGCACAGAGAGGTATAGCAAGAACTTTCGAGAAAACCTCAAGATTAACACACTCTTTTTTTTCAGGTACAAACACAATTCAGTTTTTTAGTTTTCTCATCAAAGGATTTTCTCTGCTGCATGAAGTTGTTGACTGTAAATATGTTATGTGTATGACCAAAATGCCTGTGTACAAAAAGAAAATGCATGTGAGGAAGTGTAAAATAAGCATTGATTATGATTGTAATTTTCCTAAGATGCTTCTGTTTATGCATTTTTGTCTGGTCTGCATTAGTTTATCAAGTGGAATGGACAACATCTCCTCCTTCTCCTTGTTCTCTCTCACAGCTCTAAATGACACCAACAGGATCACTATATTCTCTTTTGCCCTCCCAGGATATTTTTTGACCATTTTTGTCAACGCAGTCTTGATTTTCATAATTGTTCTGGAGAAAGTCCTCCACCAGCCTATGTACATTTTTGTGTGCAATTTATGTATAAATGGATTATACGGAGCCACAGGATTTTATCCACCCCTACTGTATTATTTACTTAATGAAACCAATGTAATCTCTCTGGAAGAATGTGCCATACAAAGTTTTGCCATTTTCACCTATGCAATAGGGGAGTTTACTAATCTGAGCGTAATGGCATTTGATAGGTACTTAGCAATCTGCAGACCGCTATACTACCATACTGTCATGACAACTATCACTGTTTGGAAGCTGCTGACTTTCATATGGATGTTTCCCTGCTGCACTGCAATACTGATCATACTGATGACGCTCAGGTTTCCGATTTGCATGAATCAGATAAATAAACTGTACTGTGAAACCTGGGTCTTGGAGAGACTTGCCTGCAGGGTGGACACTGCTCAGTTTGTGATCAATGGAATATTAACGTTTGCTGTTAATGCTCTGGTATGGTTTGTGTTTTTGTCATATATTAAAATAGTGATCGCTTGTAAGCACTCTGTTCAAAACCACAAGAAGTTCATAACCACATGTCTGCCACATTTGGTAGCTTTTTTGAATTATGTGGTGTGGTCACTTTTTAATGCCCTATATGAGGTGTTTGGAACTAGCAGTCTGCCTCAGGATTTTAAAAACTTGTTGTCAGTTTCCTTTGTGATTGTTCCACCTCTGATTAATCCTATAATATATGGAATTGTATTAACTCCTATTAGGACCAAAGCAAAGTGTATATTCCAAAAACTGAGCATTGCTTATTGATTCATAACACATCAGACCTGGAAAAACAACATGTATGAAAAACAACTCGCAAGTATGGTTTGTGTGCTCCCTGATGATTCATGACTGTTATGATAAATATCAAAATAAAAACCATGAGTTTGTGGTAAAACTGTATGAAATGAAATATGAATACAATAAATACATAAATATCAATAAAAAGATTGCAATGCAACTTATATCCACTTGTCCTTCCCTAGAAAAGATAATTAATCAAATTAATGATCTACATTCACTTTTGGAACGTTTATTTTATATAAACAAAAAGCAAAACATAAAAGAGGTAAGAGTCCATTCTAAAAAGGGAAGTGTACATTTCTGCATTCATTTCTGCATTCACCAAATTTTCATTTTTGTGTGAACTATCCCCTTAAACTGTAGAGGTTATGATAAAGGCTGCTGTTCTTGGAAAACATGAGGAACTATATAGCCCTTAGAATGAACAGTTGGCCTTTCAATTCATTGAGAATTTATTGTTTGCTTTACTAAACCTTTGGTGTTTATGATGAGACTTAATTTTAGCTAATGAGTTAAAGAGTTTCTGCTGGACCTCTATTTTCCTGAAATCATCAGAGTTGCTTCAGAATTACAGAAGGATAAAATCGAAGGGTGACTCTCTTAAAGAGGAGTTCGGTGGCCTTCTCGAAACCTCACAGCCCTTTAAGCCATGACCTTTTGTTGATGTTTTTTTTTTGTCATTTTAAATGGCCTATACGTCTATTTTAAATGATTTTAAGTCTTCCAACTGTACAAGAAACACAAAACAAGGGAAAACAAGAGTAATAGGTTGGTTGTGTCGTCCTTGTTTGATCTGGAGCCAGATATTTGAGAAGGAATGGCTAACATCTCCTCTTCCCTCATTCTGCTCTGAATAAATGAGACTGGACCAGCAGGATCATAGTTTTTTCTTTTGCAATTGACACTGCATATAACACATCTTTAATGCTATTAAAGTAAATCAAAATGAATCAGGCCTGTATCACATGCTTTAACACAGTGGTTAGTTGTTTTATCTGGATCTTGGATGCTATGAACAATGATAACACTGAATCTAGATTTCTATTTGAAAAATTCTTTAATAAATGTCATAAATAAATTTAATAAATCCTGTTCAATGAACTTTCTATTCATCAAAGAATCCTGGGGAAAGTATCATTAATAATAATAATAATAAATAAATGTTTCTTGAGTTTATCAAATCAGCATTTCTGAAGGATCACGTGATACTGAAGACTGGAGTAATGATGCTGAAAATTCAGCTTTGCAATCAGAGGAATAAATTACATTTTTAAACTTATTTAAATAAAAACAATTATTTTAAATTGTAATACCATTTCACAAAATTTCTGCTTTTACTGTATTTTTGATTAAATAAATGCAGCCTTGGTTGAGCATACAAGACGTCTTATAAAAACATTAAACAATTTAATGTCTCCAAACTTTTGACAGACACTGTCAAAGTGTGCGTGTCTTAGCATTTGACACTGCCTATCTTTTGTGATATTAAAACCAATAAAGCAGGCCTGTACCAGATGAAAACAGTGGTTAGTTCTCAGAAATATTGCTCAATATAGAATGTCATGATCAATGATAACACTGAAAAAGTATCAAAGTAACACTTTGGTGCCATCTTCTGGCTGAAAATCTACATGCATATGATTTTTGCAAAAATACTGGCAAGCCAAAATCCAACGGTTTGAATATCATTCTACAGGGCTCTAGAGTGCGATCAATTTGGTCGCATATGCGACCAAAATTTCTAAGGGTGCGACTAAAATTTTTCCAAGGTCGCACCGGTGCACCTAACGTCCTCGCCTCCGCTGCTTCTCCACGAACGAAGCGCTTGTTCTCCTTTGTCGGAACTCATACTCATGGTTGGATCATATCGTGGTCTAAACCAATCAGAGACAGAGATAGGGCGGGTCTTTGCCTCTGATTGGCTGTGGTAGGCCTACACTGCTCCGTGCTGTGTGACTGAAATTGCGACCTGAGCACCAGAGAATCAGTTACGGCAATCAGCATCAGCAAAAGAAACGCAAGAAAACAGACGACGAACAATGAAAAGAAATAGACCCATAGAGTTTTTTCTTTAAGAAAAGTAGGCCTGTTTCCCCCAACACTCTCCCCGGTAGGGATGGGTACCGAAATCCGGTATTCAACTTCTGAAAGACCGCTGTATCGATGAGCTCGGACGTGATCGGTTCTGATGTCGGTAACTTACTGGAGAAATTAAGAAAATACACATACTATTTATTATTACTATAAAGACGTTATTTAAAAAAAAACAATTTATCTTGCGAGCCTTTTCTGTGTATAATAATATTACACCATTTTTGCTATTCGCAGTCCAAGAGAGAAAGAGAGAGAGATCTCTCACGCGGAGCCACAGCGCGCACAACACGACAGCTCTGCGTAATGAGTGACGACGGCAGAACTAAACATTCAAACGTAGCCTGCCTGGTTACACTTTAGGTCTGTGATATTAGTCTGATTTTATTTTAGATTTCGGCTTCCAAAGATTATTAAAAAAATATTGAGGTAAAACCATTAAAAACTACAGCCACATTCGGTCTTGCGCAGCTTCCTTCCCTTCGCAGCAGTACGCTGTCATTTCTCCCTAAAACTCAAACTTAACGACAGAATCAGCTCGTGATTGTTGTAAAATGCAGTCCAGCTACTGTTGCTAAATTGCGGGACGCGTTTAATAATAAAAAGAGCTATTAAAAGCACAAAAGTCTGCACAAGAGATGCTGTTCCCAAGGCGACGCGCGCTCCGAAACAGACCGTAACGAGACAAGCAAATTATACTTTGGGTTTCATGTGCGTGTCTAAACTATCAAATGTACACAAAAATATGTCAAAATGACCGGCTTGTATTCACAGCTCTTGAATTAATAACTTCAGCTTTAATAAGCATTATCTATCTATGATCAAATATGCAGTGTTATTTTACATTTGATTACTTTATTAGATTTCTTTTTAGACCATACTTGAACAGTAATGTTAATAGACCTTCCTGAAATTAAAGCACTGTGTAGGCCTATATAATGTGCATCTTTGTTTAATTGTTTATCTTTGTTTATAAAACAAAAAGAACCGATAAGAATACTGTTAAAGTACCGGATCGATAAGCAGTATCAGTAAGAGTACTAATACCGTTAAAACCTTATGGATACCCATCCCTATTCCCCGGTCAATGCTCCGACAACAGCCCAGACATGGAGCTACTTCAGCCACCAGTCTCCCCAGTCCCTGTAAGATGCCAAGCCCTGGTCCTTCGTCGGAGATGGCATCCGACTCAAGAGGTAGAGCCTACCGAGCCTGAGCTAGAGACTCAAAATAGTTAGTTTGGCAGCTCAGTGAAGCACTTAAAAAAAAAAAAAAAAATTATATACAGTATAATTGTGCTTCAAATAAAAAAAAGTATTTACCTACACCTTATTCTTGTTTAAAATCATTTACATAATATATATGAATGTATATGGAGCATGATAAAAAGCTGAGCTTGAAATTGTGGCGTTAAAGGCGACGCGAGCCGAGGAAACATTTGGGTGCACCTAAATTTTGTGCTGGTGCACCTAAATAAAAAAGTTAGGCGCACCAGTGCAACCAAGGCAAAAAGTTAGTCTGGAACCCTGATTCTAGTTGTTCCATTATTATATTGTTATTTGCTGACACCCATCACTGATTAAAATGAATCTGAAAAATGCTATAGTGCAAGAAGAGGATGTTCCAAATCATACTTTAAATAATATATGGGTATTGCATGCAAGATATCCTAAAAAAATATCTTTGAGAGGATCTCTGCCAACGTAGCTGATAAAAATATTAAAAATTTCACAATATATATATATATATAATATATATATATGAAGACCTCCGATGCAAAGCCTCTAAAAGCCGCCTCTGTCAAAAATGAGATAATAATATTGAGTGAATGCTCTCCGCACATAGTATACGCTCACCAAATACTTTCACTTCAAACATGGAGCCTGATGAAAATGTTAATATTAAACAAAAACTTTAGATGGACTTAGAGGCTTTTGCATCTGAAGTCTTCATATATATATATAGGTCTATACATATATATTATATTATAGTTATATATTTAATTACAAATGATAACTAAATTGATGATATACTTTTAAAATACATTTCTAATTTAAAGTTTACATTATTTCACTTTAGTTAAAATTTGATTACACTTTTCTGAATTTTCTCGTTTTAAATTTCTGTTACATAAGACAACTGTGCTGTATTGTTTGCCAAGTAACTTTTCAAATTTTGCAACATGAACCTACATTTAAAATTAAATACATTAAGGAATTTACTGGACATTATTGGAAATATTATTTATTATAGAAATTAGTCTAGTGTCATGTAAAACAGCAACTAATACAAGGGCCATAACTATAAGGTTTAAGCAAAAAAAAAAAACATTATCTATTTCAAACATCTATTTTTGTGAATTCTTTCCTCCAAACTAAAATTCCAAGTTAGCGTTGTGTACTGAAGTGAACACAATAAAACCATATTGGCATATCAAATACAGCGGGTCTCAGCAATGTCAGGATCCTCAAAATTAAGACACATAAAAATTAAAGCCATCTGGATAAGCATGTGTTTCGGATCAGGTGATGATTTTCTTACGTTGATAATTTGCTGCAGCCTCAAACACGTGATGATGTGAATGCCTCTTCGTATTTTCTGATTACACCAAATAAGATTAAGAACAGTACATCTATTCATTCTGCTGCATAATTCAATTTTTAACTAAAAGTCTGATTGGAGTGTTTTCAGATGAATTACTCCTCCTTCTAGAGACACATGGAAAATAAGACCCAGCCTGACCAGAGTACTGAGCAAACGTCTCAAGAGTGCCATCATCCGAAGAAACCAACATGAAACCTCAGAGTATTCTTGTCTTGCTTGTCCTTGCCGTCTTAGCATTGCACTGTAAGTTTTGTATGTTCGCATTTGGTGCTATAGAAGTGTTTAAACTGACTTTTATTTAAGGCATATGCTTGTATGAACCTAAAACTTTACGGTTTACAGTAGGAAAAACTTGACCGATAGAACAGCAAAACTCATGGCTAAAACTCATGGATACATGGCTCCAGGTCTTCTCTTTTTTTAATCATTTTGGAATTGCAGTGCTAAAACATTTCATTTCTGTCTAAGGCAAAGAGAACGAGGCTGCATCATTTCCCTGGAGCTGTGCAAGTCTCAGTGGAGTTTGCAGACAAGGAGTGTGTCTGCCTTCAGAGCTTTACTTTGGACCCTTAGGCTGTGGCAAGGGATTCTTGTAAGTACATTTATGCCTATAATAGCAATAGACTCTTAGAAAAAAGGCTCAATGAGGTTTTATATTTACCCTATAGGTTCTTGAATCAATTTTAAAGAACGCTTTATGCCAAAAAGGTTCTATATAGGAAAAAATGTCTTAAATGACTACATAATACTTTCAATTTTATTGGATTATTTTGATTATTCTAGTGATAAAGTATGTTTACGAGCTTTTTCATTTATCAAATTCGATGGATCCCATGAAACCCCTATGACTGACAGAACCCTGTATGACCATTTCATAGTGTCTGTTACTTCAGTTATAACCTAATACTTGTATTTTCTCATTTTTTCAGATGCTGTGTATCACACTTTCTTTGATAATTGAAAATGATGTGGCAGAAGTTCCTCAAAAGTCCACCATGTGAATTCAGTCTTACCTAGGACAATTCTCTGTATTTTAACTCATCACACGCCTACATATTTAATTTGTAACAATGTACATGAAGAGATGTGTCAGAGATGGGTTGGTATATAACACTAATTATCATCGAAATAGCATCAGATGATCAAGGATGGATTTCAAATCATCATGTTAAGAGGAACCTTATAAACTGTTATCTTGTCTGCATATTTAACAGCACTGATGGAATAAAACTAATAAACTATTTCTTTCTATGAAATTGTTTTTTTGTAATAGTCCTTGAAGACAAGACGTGTTTGTAATAAGTATTTGTCCTAGGGGCTATAATAATAATAAAAAGAAATAAATCTGTGGTTGTCAACTGTCAACTTGAACTGAAAACAAAGGTGGAAAGACTACTTAGGCCTATATTGTGTGCACAGGTAATATCATTCATTTGAGAAACTACACTAATGAGTTTAGTTATAACTATTTAATTTTGGCAAATTAAACCATTTTAAACAATGCCATAGAAAAATCTACCACTGTAACAACAGTTTTTGCCAAAATACCTATAACTTTAAATAATTAACATTAATAGCCTAATAATAATAATAATAATACATTCTTAAATAAAGTTAGGCCTATAACTTAACATAAATTATAAAATATGATTAAATGAAATGAAACTATAAATACCTCTCAATAAATGAAATATAAATATAATAAAATAATAGTTTAAACAGTTCTTGTTGCTACAATAAAATGTTGAAACTTATAATAGGCACCACTGTCATACTTATAGAACTACCACTGCGTGTTGCATTGGTTATAATATTAAGTTATTCATTGGCATTACGAAAGAGCATCCGAAAATTTTGTAAGGGTTAACGTAACATGAGCTCCAGAAATATTTTATAAACAAAACTCGCACAAACATACAATAAACTGCAAGTAAATTAAATCGGTACAAACGTACTCGTACTAGCATGATAAAAACATGTCACAACATGCACATGTTTTGTTGTAAAGTGTGTAGATGATATCTATGTGTAGAAGACTACGCTACAGTAGTACCTCTGGCTGCTATTGGACGCTCTAGCCCACATGACCGGAAGTAAATACAGTCAAGCAGCAGTTCCCGCGTTTGGCAGCTCTTTCAATAACAACTTGGACTAGCAGCATCCAGTTGTTCCGGATATGGATGACCTGTATTTAGACAATATTGATGAATTTGTGAATGATCAAAATAAGATCGTGAGTCATTCTTCACAACGATATCGCTATTTTCGTTTGTAAATGTGAAATTTCAGTTGAGATACCAATATGCATACATGTGGTTGAATGCTTTGTTACTTGACTGGCCAGAGTTGGGAACCAATAGAACTAACGTTACCCTGACCGACTGATTAGTGATTATATGACATTCGGTTCCGTTAACGGGGTTTTTCAGTGCAGTCTGATTTCCGAAAGAATTACACTTATGAATCGAACCCGTAACGTTATGTTCCATTTAGGTAGCATGAGAAGCATACGACTACAAGTCAGCATTTATATTTTGTTTTTTGCAGGTCACTTACAAATGGCTCAGTTTAACTCTTGGAGTCCACGTGAACACAGCAAAACAGTAAGTAACGTTACTGTCCTTTCCATTCATGCTACTTTCAATGTATTTAAGCATACATGTGCTTCTTGATAATCTGTTAGAGTCACTGGTGTTCATGTCACTTTGTTGCAGAATGTTGTATCATTACTTGGAGCAGAAACGCAGGGAAAGTTCAGGGACTCCCCTTCATGCCACCTACCTTGTATCTGGCAAGTTAGTTGAGAATGGTAGTACGGTAAGGACTGAGATCTGATCATTGCTTCAAATGAATTAACATTATTTTAAGATCTGCCATTGAATATTTCCCTTTCCTTTTAGTGCCATAAAGTGTCAGTAGTACGTGAGGACAAGCTTGACGGTAAGATTATCTTATTTGTATCTGTAAATTACAACAAATAGCATTTTATAAATTCAATAATTCTTGGCTCAGAAATGTCCCTGTCTCCCACATCTCATCTGGGTTTTTTTAAATTATGTTTTGTGGTAGCTTATATATATTTTAATTGTTTGAAGGGGTGATTTTATATCAAATAAATTATATTAAAATGTTAATAAAAATGTTTTTGGGGGTGATTTATATTTATATTACCGTATTTAATTTTGTATTTCTATTGTTTTATTTAAAAATTATCGGGAGCAAAATAAAAAGAAATATTATGTAAATCTGTGTTTTCTATTTAAATTTTTCAGTTGAGGAGAATCTTTTTGTTTTGGTTTGTTTTTTTTCACAGCTGTTAAAGCAAAGATGGATGTGACAATCAGTGTGCATGTCTACAGTGTGCAGAGAGCGGAGCTGAAGGATAGTTCTCCACTATACAGTACAGATTACGATGCTGTTAAGGAGAACCTAAAGAACTGCAACAAGTAAGTGATCCTCATATAACCTGTATGCATGCATCATATGAGCGATCCCTCCACTAAAGTACTGACACGTCCGATATTTCTCCTCTTTCGTCAGGTACAGCGCTATACGTTGTTCTGCGGCGGTCCCCATGCCACCTGTAGAGCTGCAGAGAGCTCAGGAAGTGGCTTTGGTCCCTCCAGTGGAGAAGGAAATCAATAAACCTCGCTTGAATGAAAACACTTCTGCTACCTCAAAACCCAGTGCTAAGCAGCCAGCAAGCATCATGGGAATGTTTGCAAGCAAAAATGCTTCTAAGAGTCAAGAATCCAGCAAGGAAGTGAAAACAGAGCAGAAAGATGATTCTTCCCTGGTAAGTGTGTAACTCTATAGTTTAAGGTTGAAGACACAAGATTGTGTGTAAAAATGTATAATGGTTTCATATGTTGTAGGTTGAAACTTCAAAAACCAAACCGGCCTCCAAAGCGAACACTATGAGTAACTTCTTTGGGAAGCCTGCCCAAAGTGAGTGTTTGTTTGTTTTTTTGTCTTCAACTATCAAAAAACCTAATAAAGCATAATGTACAGCAATAAACAAAACGTTTTCCTGTAAAATGTAGAAAAGGTAGATGAGAAACCCAACAAAAGCATCAAAGAGGAGACAGACGGCGACCCGGCAGCATCGAGTTCTGCAAGTGTGAAACTGTCACAGCTGTCTCCCAAATCTGAGTTTGCCATTAAAGAGGAACAATCTAAGGTGTCCAGTGCTTTGAAAGTTGAAACAAAAGACACTCGGAAGTAAGCTTTACGAGTTTTTTTTTTCACTAAAATATACATACATGCATACATACAGACACACACACAGCGCTGGAAAAAATTAAGAGACCACTGCAAAATTAGCAGTGTCTCTGGATTTACTATTTATATGTATGGGTTTGAGTAAAGTTAACATTTTTGTTTCTATATTCCTGGAAAAAACTTGCTTCCTTCTGCTTTGACAACGTTTTACCGCAAGACATTGTTCCATGCCATCGTGGCATTATGTGTGTGAAGTGGTAAAATTTCCTCCAGTGCAGAGCACAACTTTCTGAAGATTCTGCTCCACTCGCTCAGTCTGCACACTCAACCCAGAATGCTCTGTGTGAAATACTGGTTCGAGAATATGTGAAATAAGCAATAGGTCTAAGGTTCTGGAGTTCAAATATTGAAGATGCAAACCTCATACATCGCCTAAATGCACAGTAAACATCACAGTATATATACTAATATACTAACAGCAAAGTTTTTTTTATTGTTTTTTGATTGTGGATAAAAAGAAGTTTGAAATACCTTTGCAGTGATACACTGTTAACGAACATCCCGCAGCCACACTGATGAGAGCGACTTTTAATCGAAAATGTAAATATGTGCTGCACGCTGTCCTCTCAATAGCAAAAAAAAAACAATGCAACAAAATTAACAGCGGTGAGAAAACGGCAGTTAAAAAATCATTGGCATTATCCAGTCAAATTGTCACTTTATTTATAGCCTACTACTTTCTAAAATATAGCTTTAAAGCCACAAATATCACAACTGCTTTGTATTGGCCTTCTGTAATTGAGACATTTATTCAAGTGTTACAAACAGAAAGACATATAGTACAGAAAAATTGAATGAGGGAGGATTGTCATTTACCGGTGAGCGTGAGCAGGTGAATGAGTGGAGCGTTCGCTCGGGACGTGAGCCCTGGCATAGAGCCGAATATTGAGTGGAGTGTCACACCACTTTGCTCATATTCTCTGTAATCTACACAGCCAGGCCAATCAAGGTGTCAAACAAAACCAAGCTGCTTACATTTTTGCACCAGGAGTGGCATAAAGTCACCCAAAAGCAATGTGACCGACTGATAGAGAGCATGCCAAGACACATGAAAGCTGTGATTGGACATCAGGGTTATTCCACCAAATATTGATTTCTCAATACTTCTAAAGTTAAAACATTAGTATTGTGTTGTTTTGCAATATTCTTTAAGGTCTGAAAACATGGCATTTTTTTTTCTTTTTCTTTTTGACCAGTTGTCATTTTCTGCAAATAAATGCTCTAAATGACAATGTTTTTTCGTAAAATTTGTAAAAACTAAAAATGTTGTCAGTAGTTTATAGAATAAAATATAAATTTAAATTTTACTCAAACGCATACATAGAAATAGTAAATCCAAAGAAACTGCTAATTTTACAGTGGTCTCTTATTTTTTTCCAGAGTCGTATGTGTGTATAAATATGTATGTGTGTGTGTGTGTGTGTGTGTGTGTAGTAGGCTATATATACAAAATAAATATACAGTGCAAACACAGCCATTATTTTGCAAATAATGCAACATTTAATAAATTTCCTTAAAGAATGAATTATATGGCATGTGTTATATTTGTCCTCAAAAATGTGAGCTAAAATATGTTTGTTTTCTCTAAGTAAATCAAAGCGTCCTGAGGTTGTGGACAGTGATGATGAGAAAATGGAGAACCAGCAGAAGAAGAGACGGCGTATAAAGAAGCCCCAGCCAGACAGCAGTGATGATGAAGGTACGAAAGAGATAGGGGGAAAAAAGAGAAGAAAAAAAAAGAAAAAAAGGCTCACGTCATGCTTGGTGGATTTGAATCAATCCAGATGAGGTGTTCTGTGACCCAAAATGAAGAAAAACTAAGAAATAGGTTCTCCCTCTGGCTAGAGTGCTGAATAAAATATCTAAATTGTTCTCTGACAAACAAAAGCTAATTGATAACATTCATTGTGTTTCTTCTCTCATTCTCTCTTTTCCTGTTTATATGTATATATATATGATGTACTGTATGTATGTGATCTGTCTTTTCTTCTTTTCCTCTTCCAGTTGTGCCAGATTCTCCACCTGTGTTAACCAAACAGACTCCCAGCCCCAAAAAACAAGTGAAGAGAGAGCCTGTTTCACACCAAGTAAGCATCACCAACACTTTTATTTCTTCTTTTTTTTGGGGTATTTGTTGACCTAGACATGCCAAGCCACTCAAACAAGAGGGTCAAGGTTTGCCTGGTTAGCATGGGTATTAAGCTCCTGCTGATAGATAACCAAACTCATTGATGGTCAATCAAAGTTAGCCATTGAACAAAATGTATTTTTTGCAAGAAAAAGAAAATGTAAGGTGTGCTATTTCCTTGTGACTGACCTGTATTGAAATACAGGTCACATTAATTTACAACACAAACATCTGACTTGTATTTTACATAAAGTAATATTGTCGTTTAATTATGTTCAGGAGAGCTCAGAGGTGAAGAGGAGGAAAAGGAGGCGTGTTTTGAAGTCTCACACATTTGTTGATGAAGACGGTTCCTTTGGTAAGTAAAATTTCAGTTGACATTATCCATTGTCTTGATTAGTGGTTGACCTGTATGGATTTTTTTTATGGCGGATGCCTATATCTTAGAGAGCATTGTGTCCAATGGCTGATATATATGATGATTCTGATTCTGTAATCCTATTATTTTATTTTTCACAAATAACAAAATAGTTAAAAACATTAATGAAGGAAGTAAACACTAGCCAACAGTGCATTCAGAAAACTGGTAAGTTTGTGCTGGACATGGTGCAACAGTTTTAAATCAAGGATTTAAAGTGAGGATGCTCATAATTAACTGGGTAACCGTTAAACAACAGTTTTTGTACAGATTAATACTATCAGATAAATGGTTGAAAAAGTAATTTAAGTTATGCTTAAGGTAATTTTACAAGATGTTTTAAAACGTTTGCTGCATAGTAAAAAAAAAATTTGTATTTTATTTTGATAATGAACAGGCTGTGATGTCAAGTTAGCAAAGCTAGAACTGATACGTTGTGTGTGTCTGTGCGCAAGTGAGGCGTCTGTGCGATCTTTTAAATTTTTTCCTTATACAGCGGAAACAACTTAAAATAATCCGTAATTTATGGTCATACAGATAAGAGTAAGACATCATCATCTGTAGTAGGGATGGGTATCATTAAGGTTTTAATGGCATTACTTCTCTTACGATACTGCTTATCAATCCGATACTTTAACGAAATTCTTATCTTCTTTTAAGATCTAATGCCATTATGATATAATGCAGATCACATATTTCCTCCCAACTATTTACGCCCATTTAAGGCATAAACTGTGTAATTTGGCATTATGCTTACTAGGGGTGACCCCGAATAGTCGAAGATTAGATGCTTTGATAGGAGGAGCCTGATTCGATTACCAATCTCACTGTTGAATCTTCGCAGAGGTGTTATGAAACAATTTATGATTTCACATAGAACTACCGGTTTTCTGCCAGCAAGTTAATATACAGCCTATTATTATAATGCTGTAAATAAAAATGTAAAAAGAAAGCTTTTAATAAATATTTTTAACGTGCGTGAATAAATCCTGTGAGAGATTTAAGTTTCACTTTCCATGATCCGTGACCGACAGAGGAGCATCTTGGCAGCAGGGATTTAAAACTTTAACCATATCTGGGATAAGAAAATCTAAAGTGTGGATGCACAGTGCACACCATCAGAAAGGATATTCTCCAAGGCTGAATTTAGCATCAGTAAAATCATGATCGCACTTCTGCCGGCCAACGTTAACAAGTGTGACGTGGCTTAGCGTGAAAAACGCTTAACGTGGCTTTATGTATTAAGACAGTGAAATTAAAAGACCGAAATAAACACCATACTAATTAAGCAAACTATGTACAGAAAAGCAGATGAGCGCAGAATATGAATGCAACACATTTAATTACATTATCCTCCCAAGAAAACACTTAACGTGGTTTAATTGACTACTAGGACAGTGGTATTAAAAGAACAAATTCTGTACATCGTACACACTTTATTAAGAAACCATACTATGTGCAGATAGTATGGTTAGCTTTCTTTATAATAACGGTTTTCTATGGGAGGAAACGCTTAACGTGTTAACGCATGGTTTATATTCTGTGCTCATCAGCTTTTCTGTAGGCTATATAGTATGCTTTATCAATAAGATGTGTACAGAATTTGATCTTTTAATATGACTAGCCTACATTAAGCCGTTAAGCGTTTTTCATGTTAAGTGTTTTTTTTTTTTCACGTTAAAGGCAGGATAGGTAGAATTCCCCAAAAATACTTTTTTCCAAATTTGTTTAAACTGTCTTTATATATTAATGCATAATTAAAATGTAAGTAATCTGGAAAAGAAATTATAAAAATCGAGTGTCTGTAGTCCACTCAGGACTGCAATAAACACAGCTCATTATTCCATTAACTCCCACCCCCTCTCTTCTCGGCTCCTTCCAAAGCCACGCCCCCAAAACACATGAATGCGCGATCCCGGCCATTCGCTCAGCTGGAAGAGACGGACGCGTTTACCAGCGCCGAGCAGAGAGGAGCGCAGTGCATGTAGTGACATCATGTCAGAATCACAAGTAATAAAATAACTAACTTTATCAGTATGAATATAAACAATTAACATGGCTGTTAGTATTCACTATCAAGCTCGCATATCGATACTGGTAAAGTTTAAAATATGTTGCTAGCTCGTAACCGAATCAAACTCAATATAAGGCAAAGCTATAAATAGCTTCATTGATACACGTTTGCCGTTACTATCAGTTACACTGTGATGAAGGTGAATTTGTAAGATTCATAACATATACAGGTGTTTTGCATGTAAGAGCTTCCACGATGAAAGCACTGTTGGCTCTGATGAGGACTACACTCCGGAGACAAGTACCGCATCGTCGGCTCAAATGTATTGTTTACAGATAAACTGAGTAACATAGGCTACACTCAAACACCTTCTCACAACTGCATTGTAGACACAAGATAATATAACACACACACACAACATATATTGTATAACACGTACAGATACAACATCAAGACATAGGTAAACATGTGTAGAGCATATAACAACAAACCAAACGTGAAAAAACGGAGCAGGTAGAGTTCACGGTGAACATAGGAACAAAGTTTAGGCAGAGGGTAAAGCTAGGTATAAAAATAGATTCCCTAAACTTTTTAACCGAAAGTTAGATTTGGCGAAATTAAACAAAACAGCTTTCAACTGCAGATAGGCCTATTGCTTATTTATCGTCTCTCAACCCTGGCTCACTAACAGTAACGTTATACCAGTCGACACCAAAGTTACACTGCCATAGCTAAGCCAGTGTAACGTTTATTATGCTACGTAACGTTAGGTAGCTATATTAGGTAGCTACGTGTGCTAGTGATACATGCTTCATGAAAAAATAAATGCCATCAAAATGAAAACAGCAAGATTACCTGTCCAGCAGAAATAA
Organism: Gila orcuttii; assembly: GCA_026230005.1. NCBI lineage: Eukaryota > Metazoa > Chordata > Actinopteri > Cypriniformes > Leuciscidae > Gila > Gila orcuttii. The sequence goes on from JAPDVR010000014.1 coordinate 32,336,066, forward strand.
AGCCATCATGGAGTCACTTTTCAGCCCCTTGAGATCCCTCAGTTGTCGCCACCGCTGGAAAGCCACGCCGATATTGACTCTCGTATGATTTCTTGATTTATCCAAAGACTTTTTGTTCATAGCCTTTTCAAATACTGTCTTCCTTTTTTTAACTTGTTTGACTTCGCTGCCTCTATATGCAGGTACTGAGAATTTTGACTGTTCTTTCTCTGCCATAATTGTTATTACTAGCTTCCGTGCCTCTTCAAACGGGTGCGCGCATTTGGGCTGCTCCTGTATCATCAGAGGTGGTATCCATGGTAGCGAGGGAGAGTGACAGTCGCCCCAGCCAATCATTTCTTTCGTCCCGAATAGAATAATGAGCTGTGTTTATTACAGTCCTGAGAGGACCACAGACACTCGATTTTTATAATTTCTTTTCCAGAGTACTTACATTTTAATTATGCATTGATGTATAAAGACAGTTTAAACAAATTTGGAAAAAAGTATTTTTGGGGAATTCTACCTACCCTGCCTTTAAGTGTTTTAGAATGTCATTTTTCCACACTTTGAAAAGACTCAAACGGACACAGGCAGAGTGAAAGACTGGATTTTTTTCAAGTAGGGTCCAAGTGATTTCAAAACATTTCTCCTGATTCTAATTAGATTTTTGGATGCTGCGAAAAGTTTAGCTAAAAAGACTGCCACTCCAGTTTAGCGTTTGTCTCCAGTTAAAAAGACAAAGTTGACGATTCTGGCTATACTTTCATTATTTTTTAATAATTTCTTTATTTAAATTGTATTTATTGATCACTCAGGGCTATCTAATTTAACTATTTTTGGCTTGTGTCTTGAATGTATGTTCCCCTGCACTTTAGGCATTTTGCACACATTTGTTCTGCACGGTTCGATGTTGCGCTGTACTTATAGAACGTGCTTGCACAGGCAATTTAGCCGATTTAATTTGATTTGCCAACATGTGAAATGCAAATCCTGTCTGCAGTGTAGCCTTTTTGCAGTTATTTTATTTCTTAGTTTTATTGGTCCAAAATGTTTTTACATTTTCTTCTATATCTTTGTGTGAATGTTAAAGCCCCGCCCCTCCCCCACATGCACGATTCGACTATAGGCAAAACTTGATGATTCTGATTTGACTATGTAAATCCTTAGTGGGGGACACCCCTAATGCTTACCCTTTCTTTCCTATTTAACCAGGAAAATCCCTTTAAATAGCCGTGAATGTACTGAACTCTCCTTTTACAAGCACATAATTTTATGCGTCTTGACAGAAACTCTTGAATCATTGAGTAAATCATAAGTTATATGAAAGAAATAGAGAGTGCTGACAAACTGTTTGTGCTGAAACTTTATTCCAGATTATTTTTGTCTTTTTTCATGCGAAGGAAATCTTTATATTTGAAGACCAAAAGCATGAATGTTTGTGTTTGATTCCTAGAACTTCGAGGCACTGGTATTATTTTTGTACTTTGCACAGTGTCTAATATTACACATTCCTTAATGCCAGTTTTCTGTTCAGCACAATAACTCTTTGAAGTGGATATTTTTATTGTATGGTGGTGAAACTCGTTGCATATGTTTGTTTGTTTTATTATTTATTTGCTGGTGCAAACATGGTTGACCAGATGAAGGTTTAGAGAATCCAGTCAGAAATGTGTATGGTTGTAAATGGTATGATGCTGTCTACAGATGCAGTATTTAAATACATAAGCACAGTAACAATGAGAAGGGTGTTAATATTAATTATGCCATAAGGAACTTTCTTTAGGCAAAAAATGTATGGCAACATCTCTTGTAAAAAAAAAAAAAAATTCAAGATCTAGATCACCACATGCTTCTTGACAGTGTCTCTCTGACAATAAATATCAAATGTATCTGTTTTCCTAGTGACCGAGAAGGGTTATGTGAGCGAGTCTTACTCTGAGAGTGAAGAGGAGCCTGAACCCAAAAGTCAAGCCAAGGACTCAAGCTCACTCAAGCAGTCATTTGGAAAAAGGGAGGAAGAGAAAAAAGAAAAGAGTCAGAAGAAGACCTCTGCCACTAACAAATCTACAAAGCAGCCATCCATTATGGGATTTTTCCAGAAGAAATGAATTCTATTTCTTATTCTTTCATGGACTTTTAAAGGAATAGTTCACCTGTAAATGAAAATCGTTGTTAACTACTCACTTTTATGTTGTTCCTAAACAAGCGCGCGCACACACACATATATATATATATATATATATATATATAATATTTCTCTCTAAAGAAGGGAAAAAAATAACAAGGGTGAAGAAATGACAATTTTTATTTTTGGGTGAACTATATTCCTTTTAAGCATTTAAATTTCAGTAATGACTTTCCTATGAACCACATGATGCTATAAGGAGGAAGTATATCTTGTTTGCCACTGAAAGGCCCCTCATAGACATTGAAATGGAGTAGATTTCTGCTTCTACATGAACAACATTTATTTGCTGACTATCACTTAACTTTACATGCTGGATGTCTTTACCGAAAGAATAGCCAACCTCCATTACTGGACTATTTCTTTGCAAGTTAATTTTGTCATTGGACATTTTTTAGAATGTTGCTGGATAATAAATAAAAGTTTGAAATAATTTTCCTTTTTGTTTGAATTAATATTCTTGTAACAGAAATATTAGTGCTTTCGCCAGAAATTACTCTGACATTCATGAGTTATTATTAAGTCAATGGTCAAGACATTTTTTTTTTCACTTGCCGACTTGTTTGGTTTCTTGTGAGTCGAGTTGTTTTCTCCTCCAAGCTTCATATTTCTAAATGACATCAGTTTCTGGCACTGTAGTTGTTGATCTTGGACATTTCCATTTATCAAAACTAAACTTACTGTGTGGAATGGCATGCCTCTGGAAATGCACATCAAATTCAGTCCAAGCTCTTCTGATCCAGTGCCACAGACATGAAATTGAGCGTTTTGTGCCAAGACATCATTCCCCATAAACTCACTTTTTTTTCCCTGAGGAAAGGCTTCTAAACTTAGACCTGAGCGAGTGTGTGCAACCGAACACAAGAACAGTGTTCTTTATATTGTTGTAAAATATTTGTAATTGTGCTTTCAAACATGAGGACAAGCAAAGTGAGAATTTCTGGCTGTTTTTTGTATTAAATATTCAGATTTTGTCACTTTGTGATCATTTGATATGCAAAAAAAAAAAAAGTGTTTTGACACTAATTACCTTGCCCAGCTGCATTCTGTGAAGGAAAACAATTTGGTTGTGTTTGTTTTGTGCAGTTAGGTGTTTGCTCATTTCCTTAGCTCACCCTGTGCTGGCCTCTCATTGATGTAGAGTGGGGTAAGGTGCCCATTCTGGATACCTTATCAAACAGCCGTTTAAAATGTTAGGTGCCTCGTTGTCTGAGAAAATCCTTTGCTCGATTGCATAGCTGGTGTTGGAAAAATGTGCCAATGTTTTTGGCTCGCCGATGCTTCAGGAGAGTGCGGGTAACTGTTTCCAGGTTCACCTTCAGTCTTCAAAGGTACACTTGTTCAGCTACCTGTTTGGATCATTTTGGTTTCCATTTAAACCACTAATACATAGCAATAATTGAACATTTGATACAATTAAAGTTAATTAAATGAAAAAGTCCAATTTCCAACCTGATTGCTGATGAGAATACTGGCTGCATTGTTAGATAATTATGTCATGATTTACTCACCCTCATGTCATTTTTAAACCTGCATGACTATTTTTTCTGAACTTAGACAAAATTTTAAGGGAGTTTTTGTCTGTACAATGTACATCAACCGGGTCCATAACAACCATTCTATTTTTTTGTCAATTATGTAAAAACACATCTTCCATAACTTATTTTATGTTCAACAGAAGTCATACAGGTTTGGACCAACGTAAGGGTGAGTAAATCATGACAGAATTTTCAGTTTAGTTCGCTCAAAAATAAAAATGTTCATTTTTGGGTGAACTATCCCTTTAAGGGCTAATTTAAGGCTCTAATCTGGTGAGATGCTTTTATAAAATATAATAACGGTTTATTTTCCATAAAATAAGTAATTATTCCATAAGTTAAACTACATCCATTTGTGTAACACTTCAGTTTTTCACATCTCCCTATCTTGTTCTGTCCATCCATGTGATTTAACGGTCTTGGCCACCGTACGATTTCAATTAGATTCCTCTTGCATAGCTGCTCAGAAGAATGCATTTTTTAGACCAGGTGGAATAAATCAATAGACATTTTCAAAATATATAAAGTGAACCCACATTATTAAATTTAAAATGGCCTTGGGCACTCTGCAAAGCCATTAAATATTGTTTTGAGTGCTTCATATTTTGCTCCACTGTCTTTTCTGCTTTCTACAGTGTTTTTGGAGGTTTAATGTTTTTCTATCCTAACTCAGGTATTTGACGAACATAATCCCCTCAATGCCGAATATTTAAATCTTAATTAGTTACATATTTACCCATGTGACCCCTCCCTCTTTCCTTTTGCACACTGACCCTGACTGTTTTTACAGACCCTCATAAAAGTTCATTATGTGTAAAACAATTAATACAGAGAATCTGCATCTCTGAAGATGCCTTCTAAGTGCTGGCAGACCTCACAGGCACGAGAGAGTCTTGCTTTGTAGATCAACGCCAACAAAACACATCAAACAGCAATAACTCAAACATTCAGCAGTGATTTATTTTTCTAATCCCCCTCACTGTTCTCATGCAGAGCTCTTAAAGAATAAATCAATGTGCATTAATTGAAAGCAGATTTTTACACACGCTCGCCTGACTGGATGATATAAGTGCATTTGGCTGAAGGACCACTGTTCTTTGTCAAAACAGGAAAATATGCAGAACATGATTGGAAAAGGCAGAGCATGCATCACCTTTTTTGGGATATGATGTCTTTGGGGTTATTTTTAGGGTGTGAGGTGCCTCACATCTGGATTTGTCTTGTTGAAATCAAGCAAAAAAATTGTATTTTGCTGATCACCAAATGGAACCTGTGCTCTCTTTGCAAATGTCATTGAATGCATCGAAACAATACCCATGTGCTACAGTTGGCATGAATCCAAGCCCTGATTATCTCTAAAACACTTCACCTCATCATTCATCATTGTGTCACATTAGTTAAGTGGCCATATGACACCCATCCATCATTGGTTGATGTGGCTTAATTACTGTTTTCCGTGGCAAAGGCTATGCAGTCTGTTCTCACTCAATTTAGTGCCTTTTAGAAGTATACATTTAAGCTATATTCAAAATACTTTCATTTTGGCAGAAATTTAAGCATCTAATACCATTAAAGTTTCAGTAAAGCGTTAATCGTAAAGGGATAGTTCACCCAAAAATTGAATTCTGTCATTCAATTGAATTCACCCATGAATTCTGTCATCATGTACTTTTTGAAACGCATGACTTCCTTTCTTCCATTCAACACGAAAAGGAATTATTTATTGAGAAATCCAAGCAGCTTTTCCATACAAAGAAAGTAAATGATGACCAGGGCAGTCAAGCTATAAAGGCATAAAAAACTTTGAGTAAATTTTAGTCTGTTCCTCACACAAAAATATCAGATTTAGGATTTTAGTGCACTTTTATTGTGGTGTGACTTTTTGGCGCTCGAAAGCCCCTGGTCCCCATTCACTTTTATTGTATGGAGAAGCACAGCATGGACATTCTTCAAAATATTTCCTTTCTTGATCTGTGGAAGAAAGATATCATACGGGTTTGGAACAACACTGTGCTTTTAATATCGTATAATGTTTCCTAAAACTTTAAGCAGTAGTAGGGTTTTTCCTGCATAGAAAATTACGAGGCGACCGCGCTCTGTCAAATTTCGTGCCGCCTCCGGCTCTCGACAAAACTCGGACAGGCAGTCACTGTCACATGCTCATGATGCTCAGATACCCTTTTTCCACCGTGACGGTTCTGTTGCGGGTCCCCGGGCCCGGCCTGTGTCCATTCTCAAACCGTATAGTTTGCCGATAGTAGCTACTGCGCGGATCGCGGACAATCTGCGGGTCGGGCGGGCCAAGTAATAAAAAATAACATTCCAATTAATCGAGGGTGGATGACAGATTAATCATTATAATGTGTTGAGTTTAATAAAGACACGGAACACTCATCATGGAAAACGAAATGAACGTGCATCAACAACGAAATTCTCTTCAGGGAAAACCAATCTAGGAAACCATATCAGGGCTCGACATTAATGTCCGGGACACGTGTGTTTTTTTTGAAGGGACAAGTGAAAGAGAATTTTACTTGCCCAACCAGACAAATGCCCTGGTAAAAAAAAAAAAGAACTAGGGAATCACTGAAAACGCGAGGATGTTTCTGATTTTATTTCACTTAATGTAAGTGGCGATTGATAGCCTATAGTGGATAATAATATATAGCCCTAATGTAGACCTACCTACTGACAGTAACAAAGTTGCGCTGTTGAGGTTCACGAATTTATTTATAGCATATTATACAGCTAAGAAGCATCACACGACCAGAGTGCTGTTTTCCTGAATACCATTCACGATTGAAAAAGAGACACTGATTTCATAACAGTTCAATAAACAAATAGTTCAAATTAAGTCACCTACATTTTAGACACGTGACTGTTTTCTGTTTCAGCAGCGAAAATAGTTCAAAACAAAGATCACAGCAGAACCATAACACATCTCACAGGAACTACACTCAGCCGTGTTTCATTACTGAATGATTCAGCGCTTTGAACGAATCGGTTGAGTCAAAGATTCAAATACCCATTACCCATGCCTCATTCTGAATATATCAGCCGTAATGACTCAATGACTCATTCATTAAGACGGTCGCCTGCCGCCACCTACTGGCGGTTTAGTTTCAAAGTATCATTATTTTCAACATTCCTTATTTGTATATTCAAAAAATATTTAAAACAATCTCATAATCTCATTTAATACAGTTGTAATTTAAAAACAAAATGATTTAATTTGATTGTTAACAGCCCTATAGTGTCCTATTATTCTAATTGAATGCATTGATGAAATTTGAGAATTTGAAATGAAAAATGGAAGGATACATTTAATAAAATTAGGGGGAAAATGCCCTTTATAAAGGTAAAAAAAAATATTCTGACAAGAGTGTTTTCCAACAGTGATGTAATGAAATATTGACAATTTAAGTTCGAAGGGAGTAAAGCCTCTGTTTAGGCTATTAAAAAAATGTAATTTTGCCAAAAGAAGAACTTTTATTTTAAATAAATGTTCATTTTAAATCAGCCTACTTCAGTGTGATATGTTACCATATTATCATGCATAACACTGAGAATTTGAATAATTGTAATGTGATGATCAGGTGCAGATATCTAAATCAATGAATATCATATAGGTTCGGGCAGTTGGCGGGTGGATTATTTATTTTTAACAGCGGAGTCGGGTGACTCAAAGTACACCAGATTAATGAATTTATCTTTAAAATGTAAAAGTATTTCTTACGGGGGGTGTATCCCCGGACCCCCCTAGAGGTACAGAGGTCCACCAGGAAACACAGTATATGATGGTCTACGAAAAATACAAATTTAATTATCTTGTTATTAAAATATGTACATGATCCGGATTTTACCACCTCTGCCTTGTTTTGAGCCAGGAAAAACCCTGAGTAGGCATCAGGAAATGCAGATCCATGACTGGATTGTTCATGACAGGCCGCTCAGTGCTTGCTTAACATGATTCAGATCATTGGCAGAAATGATCAGGGCCAACTTAAGAAAGCAGAGAGGGTGTACAAAACAAAAAAGTGCATATTTCTGAAGTATTTGGATGGCACATTAATTTGCAGTTTACATGAACACCTTAATCAGCTACGAAAGCTAACCAATCCATCAAGAGTTAATTACCTTAACCCAGTTTAGCTCCCTTTGAATCTTGTTTCAGTTGCTTAGAGACTGTGAATCTGCAGGCGCCGTGCAGAGCAGCAGTTCAGAGGCAGAAACATTACGTATTCGCAGTGGTGGACATTAACTAAGCATTTTTACTTCATTACTGAACTTAAGTACATTTTTCAAGCACAGTGGTGTGAATAAGTTATTACCCCCATGCTAAAGTTGCCTAAAAAGAGGAATAAAAAATCATCTTTTGGAAATTGATCTTAATGCCTTAATTAGAAAAATGAGGAAACATACAACCTTTAAGGACACCAATTTTCTTTGTGTATGAATAATGTATCATAAATAAATAAATGTTCTTCCTTAAAATACAGGGTGCATAAGTCAGCCCCCCCCCTATGTTAAATTCCCATAGAGTCAGGCAGATTTTTATTTTTAAAGGCCAGTTATTTCATGGATCCAGGATAATATGCATCCTGATAAAGTTCCCTTGGCCTTTGGAATTAAAATAGACCCACATCATCACATTCCCTTCACCATACCTAGAGTTCCCTTTCGAGAGGTCTCTCCTATTGCGTAAGTAGCTTACGCTATGGGGAAAACTCCTTTTCTCGAGAATATTGAAGTCTTTATGTAAAACGCATTGCAGCTGCACAGCTGACAGCAATGAACGAAGGAGCTCGGTCATTGGCTGTGCTGCGGCAACTTGCTCGAACCAATGACGGGGCGACTCTGAATGCGCGACCAATGAGCGCGCTTCGCGCCCGCGTGCGTCAGAGCCCGCCAAGATGGGCATGGCCAAGCTTTATATTGGGCGCCCCGTCATGAGAGTTCTTTAGATTTAATCTCCTTCAGCGAACACCTTCTTCGCTGGATCCTCCGGATTATTGAAAGCCTTCGCCGCCGTGGAAAAGCATACCAGCGGGATTGCTACGAGGACGTCGGCACCTTCAGCCGCCTTCGAACACCATCCTACTGAGCCATCCGGCGCGCCACACACGCAAGTATTTTACATCTGTTCGCCCCGCGACATTTGTAAAAGAGCAATTTTTCTGAGGCGTTCTTTCAAATGCCTTCCTGCGCGTCGTGCAGAGACCTTCTCCCGGACGGGGATCGTCACATCATCTGCGCTCGCTGCCTGGGCCGGAACCACGCAGAAGCTGCTTTGACCAAGGGCGGATGCCCGGAATGTGACGACCTGGGTCTCTCCACACTGCGGGCTCGCTTCGCCGCTTTCGCCGCGAGCGAGCCCATCGCCGCCACCCCTCTGTTTGAGCCGCGCTTTAAAAAAAAAAAAAAAAAAAAAAGCGCCGCTCACAGAGGCTTCCTGAACCTGAGCTCAGTGACGTCACGCCGAGCCAGTCTCCGCGTGCTTCACCGCCGCTCTTGCCTTCCCCACAGCCGGTTCAGTTCACTCAGCCGGACCCACACCCCTCTAGCAGAGCGGTGGGCCTTGTGACTTTCGGCGCGTCCGAGGACGACGGGGGAGTGGATGACAGCCTGTCCATCGACGCTGCATCTGACGACTGGCCGGGCTCCACTTTCGACCCCGCCCCGTCGACGCTAGCTAGCACGAGTGCGGGCTCCACCATGGATACAGAGATTATCCGCATCCTCTCGAAGGCCGTGGAGGACCTCGGGCTCGATTGGTGTTCTCCGCCAAGTCATGGAAAGCTCCCCACTCTGCACGTCTAAAGCCTTCTTTTTTTTCTTCGCTCTCCTCAGTGGTTGGCGCGAAGGAAAGAGGCTACGAGGGAACCCGCCCCTTTGAGGAGGCCGTGGCCAATCATCTCTGCCCGCCCTCCACCACCGGATGGAAAGCCAAAGCTTCCCACCCCTCGAAGCCCTGCCGCACTACCTCTGCTCTCGCCGGTCGCGCCTACGCCGCCGCCGGCCAAGCTGCATCAGCGCTTCACTCAATGGCGGTACTTCAAGTGTTCCAAGCCAAGCTTCTCCGCTCTATGGACGAGTCTGGCCCCGAACCTGAAGCCTTCAGGGACCTACGCAGCACAACTGATAGCTCTGCAAGCCACGAAGGCCACCGCCCAGTCTATTGGCCGTGGTATGGCTAATTTGACTGTTCTCGAGTGCCATCTGTGGCTGACTGTGACTGAGATGAAGGACGCGGATAAGGCGCCATTTCTCGACGCTCCTATCTCCACCAGCGGGCTGTTTGGACCGGCGGTTAAAGGTTTCGCCGAACGCTTCACTGAGGCCCAGAACGCTTCACAAGCTATGCGTCATTTCCTGCCAAAGCGCTCCAGCTCATCGCAGAGCAGACAGAGACCGCCACAGCCGCAGCGGGCTAGAACAGCTCCCACCGCCTCTCAGCCCGCGCCTCAGGCTGACGCTCGACGCCGCTCGCGCTCTCAAAAGCCGTCCTAGCCACAGAAATGAGAAGAGAGAGTGTGTGTCTCGCAAAAGCCGGACCACTCTCTCTGCAAAAGCTCAAACATTACCCAGTCCCCTTACAGGGGGCTGGATATGTCCATAAAGCAGTCAATGGGCCAGTCACAGAGCTCGCTCATCTGCAAACAAACGCCGTTTTTACGGCGACGCACAGAAAACAAAAAATAGTCTTTTTCTGCCTGCGTCACTAAGGGTTAACATGTCCACAAAGTGTGCATTCCCAGATACTGTCAAAACAGTGCCAAATTCATTCCCAGCTCAGGCTGCGCTTCCCATGAATGTAGATCACGTGCCTACGGTCATGTACGCACCACTACACACAAGCACTGTTCACAGTTATAAATTCATCCCCAGTAAAAGCCGGAAACATTATAAAGGTGACGCGTGTGCCTAACACTGTTTATGCACCCCCACTTATAAACACTGTCCTTACAGTGTCAAACACAACCTCAGCTCAGGCTGCGAGTTTTACAAACACAGCGCGCGTTGTTGTAATCACACACGCGCCCATTCACTCAGCTGCTCAGCGCGTGCCCGCGCCTCTGAGAGCTACGAGCTCAGGCGATTCGCTGGCCAGGTCCCTACGTCACAGCGGCCCGCCCCTAGCCTGTATTCAGCCCATATCTGTACACGCAGCGGCATGGGAAAACATTCCAGATATGCCGAAATGGGTATTGAATATAGTAAAGCACGGATACTCGCTCCAGTTCGCTCGCAGACCACCAAGTTTTACGACTGTGGTCGAGACAAAAGTGAGAAAGGAGTGTTCACATGTTCTACGCACCGAGGTGCGCAAACTAATAGAAAAGGGCGCTGTGGAAACTGTTTTCCCCCTCTCTGAGCGGGACAGGTTTTTACAGCCGCTATTTTCTCGTCCCGAAAAAGGATGGCGGTCTCCGCCCCATCCTAGATCTCAGACACCTGAACAGAGCACTAATGATTCGCTCGTTCAGAATGTTAACAACCAAGCATATCCTCGCGCAAGTACGCCCAGGAGATTGGTTTCTCTCAGTGGATCTGAAAGATGCTTACTTTCACATTCCAATAACGCCTCATCACAGGCCGTTTCTGAGATTCGCTTTCGAGGGACAGTCATACCAGTACACAGTACTTCCGTTCGGCCTGTCCCTGGCTCCCCGTACATTCACGAAATGTATGGATGCAGCACTTTCCCCCCTAAGACGAAGGGGAGTGCGAATACTGAATTATCTCGACGATTGGCTGGTTCTAGCACAATCAGAGAGTCAGTTAATAACACACAGATCTTGGATTATCAGCCATTTAGAATGCCTGGGTCTAAGAATCAATTTTGCAAAAAGCATACTATCTCCCAGCCAGAGGATTTCTTTCCTGGGAATAGTTCTAGACTCGATGCAAATGACAGCGCGTCTCTCATCAGAGCGCACGCTTACCATCCGGCGCCTTGCAACATCATTCAGGGCGGGCGCGATAATGACAGATGCCTCCAAAATAGGTTGGCGGGCCCTTTACGAGGGCAGGCCTGTCTCCGGCTTTTGGTCAAACCCGGAGAAGCGCCTACACATAAACTGTCTGGAAATGAAAGCGGTCGCTTTGGCTCTCAGAGCCCTGCTCCCACATCTAAAAACGAACACGTCCTGGTCCGAACGGACAACATGACGGTAGTGTCGTACATAAATCGCCAGGGTGGACTCAGGTCGAGCTCCATGCATTCAATGGCCAGGAGACTCATTTTATGGTCCCAGCACAACTTGCGCTCGCTGAGAGCAGCGCATGTGCCAGGCGCCCTGGCCAAGCTATATATTGGGCGCCCCGTCATGAGAGTTCTTTAGGTTAAAACGACTGAAGCGAACTAACCAAGCACAAGCACGGCAGCTTACGCAATACTCATTCCCTCCTCTCAGGGAACCGAGGTTACATTAGTAACCGAGTCGTTCCCTTTCCAGAGGTCTCTCCTATTGCGTAAGTAGCTTACGCTATGGGAACACCATGCAAAACGCCGTGCGTGCTGAACTGAACTCTGTATTTTTTCCCACATATAAAGCTCGCCTCTGCCGGCTAGTTGGATGATAACTTTGCTTTTTAGCTCAGGCACCTGCCTCTGGCTATCATAAGGCGAAGTTCAGCACGCACGGCGTTTTGCATGGTGTTCCCATAGCGTAAGCTACTTACGCAATAGGAGAGACCTCTGGAAAGGGAACGACTCGGTTACTAACGTAACCTCGGTTCCCTGAGAGGAGGGAATGAGTATTGCGTAAGCTGCCGTGCTTGTGCTTGGTTAGTTCGCTTCAGTCGTTTTAACCTAAAGAACTCTCATGACGGGGCGCCCAATATATAGCTTGGCCACGCCCATCTTGGCGGGCTCTGACGCGCGCGGGCGCGAAGCGCGCTCATTGGTCACGCATTCAGAGTCGCCCCGTCATTGGTTCGAGCAAGTTGCCGCAGCACAGCCAATGACCGAGCTCATTCGTTCATTGCTGTCAGCTGTGCAGCTGCAATGCGTTTTACATAAAGAGTTCAATATTCTCGAGAAAAGGAGTTTTCCCCATAGCGTAAGCTACTTACGCAATACTCGTTCCCTCCTCTCAGGGAACCGAGGTTACGTTAGTAACCGAGTCGATTGGCATGGTGTTATTTCAGTTAGCCTAATAGCTGGTTTGATTTGCATTGAAAGATGATCTTATGGAAAGTACCCCATGCCAATCTCTAGGTATGGTGAAGGGAATGTGATGATGTGGGTCTATTTTAATTCCAAAGGCCAAGGGAACTTTATCAGGATGCATATTATCCTGGATCCATGAAATAACTGGCCTTTAAAAATAAAAATCTGCCTGACTCTATGGGAATTTAACATAGCGTCGCTGTCCGATGAAAACCGCGTATGTCCATTTTGCCGATTTTGAGATTTTTCGACGGATAGAATGTCCAGGTTCATTTCCGTATACAGTATGCTTCACATGTCTAAATGACCAATGAAAAGTTATGAAATCATGTCATCTGATTTTCACGTATATCCATTTGGTGTCAAAGCTGTCAATCACGCCGCGTATCTCCCGCCCTGAGGCATGCATCTCGCAGGTCTAAGCGTCTCTGGAAGCTCAGCATTGTATAGCCGAATAACTCTGTGAGGTAAAGTATCAGCAAATGTTTGTTTTTGACAACTGTTCAAGTTTATTATATATTCGCAATATATTCACAACTGTTATTTACCGGTAAATGGTCTAGACGAAGTAATTGTCACTGTTTATTGTGAAGATGTTAACGCACGGGTCTGTTAACTTAATAGTCTAACGTTACTTTTAAGGTAGTCTAATATTTTTCTGACTAATAAATTACTGACACAGTAAAGGGTAGATTTAAATATAGAATAACGAATTTTAAATAAAGAAAAAACGAAAATTAAATAAAGAAAAAAAAACGAAATTTAAATAAAGAAAAACGAGATTAATTTAAATTGATAACGTTACGGGTAAAAAGGCTAATACATGTTGGGTCGGTGTACTTTTTCGTTCATTTCGGAATGAAAGATGAAATGTAAAAAAAAGGGTGCAGCTTGTTTTTTTGTTTAAAAGAAAAAAACAGAAATGGCTGTATTTTTTGTAGGCTACATAGCACGCGCCGGCCCTGGGTTCAGCAATGAGTGTATTGATTCAGTTCCCCTTCATAGTTTGCAAGAGACATTTAATAAACTGAGTGTATTTAATAAACTGAGACGTAGGCTATTTAATAAACTGAGCGTAGCCTATTCATCTGTCAATATGAAACGCGACTTGGCCATTCTAATTAATGATCGGAAGAACGCGTATCGACCACCGTTACTGTAAAATATGGACGTATGTCCATTTAAACTCGATTTTGGTCAAATGTGGATTATATCATTACACTGGCAAGACTATGGTTACGTTTAAAGATGCCGTACCAAGTATGACACCGCTACGTTCAACTGCTTTTGAATTACGGTGTTTTTTTCACTTCCTGAAAAGTAACCGTTTTGGACATACGTGAGTTTCATCGGGCAGCGACGATAGGGGGGGGCTGACTTATGCACCCTGTATTTTAAGGAAGAACATTTATTTATTTATGATACATTATTCATACACAAAGAAAATTGGTGTCCTTAAAGGTTGGTTTTTTCCTAATTTTTCTAATTAAGGCATTAAGATCAATTTCCGAAAGATGATTTTTTATTCCTCTTTTTAGGCAACTTTAGCATGGGGGTAATAACTTATTCACACCACTGTATCTCTACTTTATTTACTTGATCTAGTGTTTTTCTTTCAGAAAACTTTTACTTCGTTATTTCATACTTTACTCCACTACATTTGATAAAAAACATTCAGTTTGATCAGAGGAAATGGTCACCCTCTCTGAGACGAAATAGATTCTGATTTGCCAACAAGCTGATTCTTTTAATGAACCTGAAACATTCCATGATCTGGTCAGAGCAAGTCTACATAATTCACTTAATTTTTCATTCCTGACTCAAAATGTGTAAGAACATGTAAAGACAAAAAATAACATTAATTAATGCATCTATAAAATTGGTATGTTTGCATACCGTTCTTGAGCCATATTTTAACCATACCATGTAACCATATTTTGTACTGCGTGACATACATAGTTCAGGCATGAAACTGAAAACTGAACACAGATGGGTTCTTCCAACGCAATGGCACCAGCCAATCAGAAGTACTTCCAAAAGCACGTAACCATATACTGTATATTATACACTAGCCTGAGATTGGCACATTGCGCGATTATAAAAGCTTCTGTTATTCCTCCTCCTCCCCAGCACCACCTGTAGAGATCTGCTATGGGGGTTCTACCATTTTTTGCAGCAGCCTTTCCTTTTGTTTGTTATTTTGACTGAGCTGAACAAATGATTGTACTTGCTCAGCAGCAGCAGCGTAGCAGATCTCGTCCGCCAAAATCAAGCTATGGATGTTCCATAACATGACTGATCTGTTTTAATTTTGGATGTTTATACTCATTTACATGCATTTTGTTTTTCACCTTTTTTAAATACTATTATATATTTTCATATTTTGTTATTTTCACTTGTTGTCATACTTACATTTTCTGTAACTTAAATTGAATATTCTAGTATACTGAAGTTTAATGTTTTGATAGTGTATGTTTTGGTAATAAAATAAAATGTTATTTGCAGATCAATACAAATGAGTCATTACCACATCCAATATATGAATCAATTTCTTCATCCACTAATTTTTCTTATTGTAAGATGGAATATATAAATGGGCAAAATATATAGACATGGTTCATCTTTTAGTACTTTCTACATTTAATACAATTTAATTAAAATAGGTCAAATTAAAAAGGAGTACTTGTACTTTTACTGGAGTAATATTTTATTAGGTTATCTGTACTTTTACTCAAGTGTACATTGTTCACCACTGCATATTTGTTTAGTTTTATCACCTGCCTTCACTCAGGATGTGCTACAACATAGCTTACTCAGACAAGAGTAAAAATTCAAGAGTAATACAGCAAATAGCACTAAATGCCTTTCAAATAGCTGCAGAACATCACAGCGATATAAAATGCAACTCCATTTACACTTTTATGTGCAACAATGGGAAGCAAAGCTGAGCAGGAAAACTCACACAGAGAACTGACCCATTCACCTGATTTATACCCAGTGACTGCCCCCAGCTGTTCAGATTGCCAGAGCCAAGACTAAGCATGCATAGCTGAATGCTATTTATTGGGAATTCACAACCATTAGCCAAAAGCGAAGGTGCCAATAGGGCTATGTTTAAAATCAAATTCGCAAGTGTTGAACCCCGGGGAGCTGAAGCCATTTCAGACTTCATCAAATCAAGGTTCTCGACCTAACAAAAGGCTCTTTTTGTGAAACGACGGCCAGCGTATTGATCAAATGGGATGTTCCGACCATCTCCTTAAACTAACATATACAAAGAGAGAAAATGTAATAGGAGCGCACAGTAAAATCCCCATTGTCCTCCCTCCAAAGCCGTTCAAAGAGAACAAATTGCCAGAAACTGTTAGATCCAACAGCCTGCGGAAATAATTCACAGCTTCATTGTGTGACTATTAAGGTCTGCAACTGAGGGGCTTCTGTTTCAAAATATTTTGTCAGGCCTTCAGTGAGAGATGAGCAGCACCGTCTGGCACTTTGTGTGCGGCCAGCACAATGACTCATTGTGACAGTAGAGGAAAGTGGGCTTTTGGGATCTGGAGAGAAGGGATATTAGTCACAACTCCCTGAACTGCCCCAATCTCGGTTCGGCGGCCCGTCTCGGTTCATTGTGATTAGCACGACCGAAGAACAAATGATGTCAGGAGCTTGTCATGTTGACTGGCCGCAACAGGTTTCTACTCATTTATGCCGCAACGGATTGTTCGTTTCAGCTCAAAGTAAAGATCTCATCATGTCTGCTGCTCATTTACAACATTATGAAAATAGTCTCATTGACCTGCTTTAGTATATGGTTGCTTTGACACCTAAAAGTCTGTTAAAAACTACATGTAAAAAAACCTATGATCCCCTTTTATAATTATTGCATTAGGCCATAATTATTTTTGAAAACAAGAGTCTATAAACTAATAGAAAAATAAATGTTTCAGCTCCTAAATACGATTTTATACTGTTTAGTCAGGGTCATCAGCCCAATATATTTGTCATGATTTTAAGTGTATACGAGTTATACATAACCAGATCAATATACACGCTACATACATTACAATGCAAAACCTTTTCTGTATAGAAGATAGGCAGAAAAAACATCTATTGAAATAATTATGATGTTGGCTGCTTTGACTTTACAATAAATAGTGTATTTTTAGTTTACCCATGTTACATAAATGAGTAGTGAATAAGTAAGTACGGGGAGGGGGGTTGTGGCCTATGTCAACTTTATAAAAGCATTCCGGCCAATAATCTGTCTATATCATCCTTTGTTTTTCCTCTTATGTACATACAGTGGATGCCTGCTAAAATACATACATCATTTCCTTTATTAATGATGAGGATTGCTTTAAACCTTTTCTTCCTCATAATTCCAGTCCAAATAGCATATATTCACCCACTTTTTTCTTACCAAACGTGCATTTTTATCAAAGCAAGAAAAATGTCTGACCTCAAGGCTTCTGAAAAAAAGAAAGAATTCTGAGATGTTAAACTCATAAAGACTTGTGATAAACCGACTCAAGCTAATAAACGAGATCTTTAGACTACCTGCTGCCAGCATCTGGTTTTGTACTACATGCACATTGTGTGAGTGTGGGTGTGTGTTCTTCTTGTAATAAAATGAGTGTAAGACTGGGATGGCACAGTGTTAGAGCGGGGAGGAGACTAAGAAGTGCAAAGACTGTCCAGCTGTTCAGGGTTTAAGTACTTCAACACTTCCTTGATCCCGTCTTCACAGCTCCTAATCTTACTGAAGCCCTTCTGCTTGTCCTCTTCTTCTTTGAACTTTCTCCAAGTGTCTATGCAAACAGAAGAAGGACAGTTTATAAAGATTGCTTTATCGCACAGTGTGAATCAGGCCTGTCTCTCTGGGACTTTAGAATTTAAGCTGAAACAGCCAATACACAGAAAATGTATCAAGAGTGACTTGCTGAAATAGTTAGACCAGTGGTGGGCCGTCAGGGCCAGCAAGGCCTTCTCTGCTGGCCTAAACACTATCAGAATCACTGACTTGCACTTTAATATATTTTTTCCTTGAATGAGTATTAAATGATTCCCAATAGTCCATTCTCTTAATTCCATAGCTTTTCTCTTGGTTGCGCTGCTTCCAGTAGTATATGTTTATGTTAGAGCTTTTATCCAATCATATTTCAGCCGTCATGTGTTGCCATGGCCAAAGAAATCTGCCTTGAGGCCTTCAGAATCAATAGTGCTGGCGCCTGTAACTTAAAATGAATGGCAATGAAACTGTTGGTTTAACCAATCAGATAATCAGTCAGATTTAAACAGCCAATCAGATTTCGATTTGACTGCATTGGGGCAATCTAGCAGGCGTGTCAGAGCGCGTACTATTACTGGTAGTCAAAGGCTGAGCTAGCTAACCACATCTGTAGCGAACTGCGTAAACTAAAATATATTCCTGTAGATTTAATCGTTTTTCAACCCACAAATTATTGTTTCTTTCCCTCATCGACCTCCAGCAGGTTCAAACCTACCGAAAAAAATCCCTTATTCAGTCATCCATTTTAACGCAGAGTCCTGGAACTCTATTCGATATGTCTGGGTAATAACAGAACTGACTGACTGTAATGTATGCCACGAATGATTTTGAAGGCAAAAGTCTCCCTGAGTTCATTGATTTCCTTAAAAAATCTGTGTGAGAGCATGGTTCAGCTGTACACATCGTCATGTCTTGCGGTGACTGTCCCTGTGTCCACTGCTTCTGCCGAGCAGACACTCTCAGCCCTAAAGCGAATTGAAACTTATGCCAGAAATACGTCGGGACAGACCCGACTTTCAGTATTAGCCTCGATGGCGATAGAAAAGGTTGTTGGGACTCAAACGCACAGATAACATGTACAATAGAGTAATTGAAGTCTTTTTGAAGAAAGAAATTAGGATGGATTTTGTGTAAAAAATAATCAGTAGTTTTGGTGAATATAAGGCTTTTTTTGCCCCCGGTTTTCCAGGGGTGAATATATTTTCTTTTACATTTTTCTTGGAAATTTATGATCGAAATGTTTTTGTTTTGTTTTTTTCAAAACATTCATACTATTGTAATGTCTCACAAGGGACTATTGTAACCCTTGAATGACAAGACAAGGGAGGCTCCGTTTCTGAACTTATAATCGGAACGCAAGAACCACTGTACACCAACGCACAAGCCGAACTCACTCGCTCTTTCTCTCTACCCGGCCTTCTCCGAACTCACCGCTATAACTGCCGGTGCAAAATATAAACAGCAATTTCACAACAATTATAGAGAGTCTGCGCGCTGCTACAATATTAAAAGTTATTAATTCAGGTAGGACACCACTGAAGGCCTAGGTGTGAAATGCACGGCCCGCCACTGAGTTAGACGGAAAATTTGTAAAAAGGAAACCAAAAATGTACATGTTAGACATTCAATTTCCTCTGGTCTCCTCTACCTTATCATATTTCCTGGCAGCTGAAAATACTCCTAGCTCAAATATTTAGTGTTGTCCCTAGTCTCTTTTCATGGCTGTTTAAAACACATATTAGGAGAGGAATAAGCTTACCTTTTATTCAGCTAAAATGTTCAGTGTGTTCAATTCAAACTTAATTTTAACTATCAAAATACACATTTGAATGTCTAAATGTCACATTTTGCAAACTAATGCGAAACTAATTTGGTGAAATGAAAAAAATTAAACAAACCCTCATCTAATGTGGTCAGCAAGATGTAATTTTCAGGATGCTCTATGAGGTCTTTCTTCTGAACATCACCTGTCTCCATCAGATGCAAAACACCTGCAAAGATTAGAAGACAGTTTTAAAGGAATAACACTACAATAATAAATATAATAAATGGAGCGATTCCAAGAGCTAAAATAAACAACCTTATCTTGCAGCTGAGAGCCGGCAAAGATTTATAAAATTGCATATCTAAGTCAGTGACTAACAATTTGGATGAAATCAAGAAAAGTGAAAGAATCTCTATTTTTGCTCTCCAACAATAGTTTGTTCCAGGACTGATAGAAATGATGTGCTTAACACTATAATAGTATTGAATTAGCAAACAAATGTAACAACCTCATGATTATCTATATTATAATTTGTTTAAATTACCAACATCACCTTCGACAGTTTTCCAGACTTGCACCTCAACT
This sequence comes from Gila orcuttii, assembly GCA_026230005.1. Classification (NCBI taxonomy): domain Eukaryota; kingdom Metazoa; phylum Chordata; class Actinopteri; order Cypriniformes; family Leuciscidae; genus Gila; species Gila orcuttii. The sequence continues at coordinate 32,356,085 of JAPDVR010000014.1, forward strand.
TCAGTGGCTCCTTGTCTCTCGATGGCAATCATCCGTACTTTATCTTCCGACTGTGCAGCTGATGAGGGTTCAACTTTATAAACCAGGAGGCTGTTATTGTCCTGAGCAAGATAGCACTCAGTCGTGTTGCTCTCTGCTTTGAGCTCTGGAAATGCAAGTAAAAAAAAAAAAACACACACTGATTAAACATTAAAGTTAAATCATTGCAAATATGATAACACTGATATGCCTACCTGGACAAATCTTACAGCATTTCCCCTCTATCTTTATGGGATGTTGGCATGGATACTGGTTGGGACACGTGATGCGCCTGCATTCTTGAAAGCCGTCCCTGCAGGAGCACAGAATGCACTCCAAGACCTTCCCTAGCGCCGGGTGCCACACGTCACCATGAGAATAGGTCTTGCCACTGTACACACAAGCTTAGACAAAGTCAGAAACCCTACATTACTTTGACAGGATATGACTTTATTGGATTTTGATAAGCAATTCCTCACATTTCCAATCAGTGGTGCATTAAAAGGGATTTTCATGCTGTGCTTAACCCTGGGTTATCATCGTTCTAAACCTCGCTTTTAACCCTGGCTAAAGGAATGCTTCACACTTAAAAATTTTTACCGGGGTTATATGCAAAGTTAGCATCGCTTTTGCGGTGTTAACCCCACATTGCGGTGCCAAACCTGTAAAATGGTGATGCGGTTACAGCTTAACAACAGACAGCCAATCGCATGCCTCATATTCACATGCTTTGTGCATCACAGAAACACTATGTGTTCTAAAAACAGTAGGCTATGTTTCAGCGTTTAAGGGGGAAAATGTGAAATTATGACATAAAACGTGACAATTGGAGTGAAGAGGAGGCCAATTTATTCTTACCTTTAGTTCGAAAAGTCCATTCAGTATAAACTTGATAGTACAGTCGGCAATATATGAGCATGCTCAATGCTAGAGCATTTATGTAAAGAGATCGCATGATGTGCTCGTCCAATCAAAGACACTACCACCGCAAATATGCATATAAGAACGTTAACCTAGGGTTTAGGAATGTACAGTGTGAAACAGCAGCTTATAAATACCCAGGATTAGTTTTTAACCTGGGTTTATAAAGTGCATGACGTCAAAACCTGGAAGACTAAGTCACCAGTGGTTCACGTAAAATTTTCCTATGGGATTTTATAATGGGGTTTTTCAATCTATGAGTAAAATAAGGTCTGTTGTTTTTTATTAAATTAACATACCAGCTTCAAAATCCACGCTTTCGATATGGGTGTGTGTAATTTAAGTTGGAGAGCAAAATGTATTCATGTTATGTTTACCATAGACCTTATTTTACTTATAAATCCAAAAACCCCATTATAGTAAACACTAATGCTCAAAATAATTAATTGTTTAATTTAATAAAATAAGTTTACCCTACTCAAACCAAATTAGTTTAATCAAATTAACTTTAGAGCTTTCTTTTTCTATCGAGTTCACAAAACTGACACATTTTAAGTAATCGGAATAGTTTCATTGTTTTGAGTTTTATGAACTCTTAAAGGCAGGGTAGGTAAGTCTGAGAAACTAGCAGAAAACTGCTGGATTTTGAAAGTATCCAACAGAGAAACTCCCACCCCCTTCCTTCTGAGCTCATTCCAAAGCCAGGCCCCCAAAACACATGAACGCGTGATGCCGACCGCTCAGCTGGAGGACGCGTTTACCAGTGCGGAGCACTGTTGGTTTTAGGAGAGTTACCATCATGGTGACAAGTGGTGCATGTGGCTTGGTTTGAGAGCAAGAATGTTAAAAGCTTTATATTGCTGTACCCATAAAGAAAGTTCCATACCATGCTATTGTTAACATGATAGTAAATTAGCAAGTTAGCAATTATTGAACTAGCTTGTTATAACTAGCTAAGTTTATGCTAATAAAAATGTTCACAATGAGGTTACATGAAAATTTAAATTAAATGTATGGATTAGTGTACTCAAACATTTCAAGTTAAGAACAAGTCAAATGTATGAGTAAAAATTGCTATGCTATGTTATTAAAGCATTGTGTTACTAATTAGCAAGATAACATTACTGAATTAGCTAGTTCAAGCTAGCCAAGTTACACTACAAAAAATATTTCATTTGAGATGACATGATAATTTTTAGTTAAATGTATGAATTAGCTTAATTAAATATTTCAAGTAAAGATCAATTAAAATGTATGGTATGTTTACCTAAACTGTGAATTTCTTATCTTACATTTTTTTGACTGATTACCTCAAATCTTTTGAGTTTTGCCAACTTATTCAGGTTTACAGTGTAAAAACCCATAGGAAATTCTTGAGGGAACCACTAGCGAACTAGTCCTCTGAGTTTTGACTTCATGCCTGCAGCATTCTTTTTACATAGGGTTAACAACTATATTCCATCTTCCGTATACCCAGGATGTAGAAAGACCCAGGGTTAACTAGTTCAAGTGTGAAAAGCCCTATTGTTTACCTCTCTGATGTTTGCGCTGCAGAAGAATTTTAACAGTAGTTTCAGCAGCTCCTTTGAGGTGTAGTGTCTGCAGGTTGAGGCCTCTGGGAGACCCCCGGAGTGTCGATGGCGTGGCCCTGACTGAGCGACCCCTGACATGTTCCGGACCACACTGATCCACAGAATGCCTCTTATGTTTCAAGACACATCAAATCAAATGTTGTAACTGCACTTGTTTAAATATCATCCTATTAAAGAGTAGCATGAATGAAACAATAAAACACATTTTAAAGAGTCTCTTGAAAAAGAAAACACATACAACTCCTCTGTTCAATTGTTGTCCTCCATCCTCAAATGATGCAGAATTGATATCAATTGCACTTTCTGTTTATTCAAAGGAGACAATGGCATTTATTTATTTTTTACCACAATAAGGGGCTTAAAATACGAATACAGCTTCTAACATCCAATTCCGTCTAAAATAAAATCAATTTAAGCAGCCTTTGCATCCTATAATATAACTGAAATCAGCTACAATACTCTAAATTGGAAAAAAGAAATTGCAAATATATTGTTACCTTTGCACACCAAGCAGCAGGTATCCGGGACTGACACTGGTGAGGAGCATGTAATGGGCTGACAGGTTTTCAATGCACAGAATATATTTCCATTCTTTAATGAAAAAGAATAAAAAATGTAAAAGAATATTAATTATGATGCATGATTTCATTTATTGTACATAAAATTGCAACCATAAACCCAAAATTTCTTAATGAAGACATTATTACTTGAATTGCTTTGTTGTTGTTTTAAATGTCTGTGTGTCTGTTACTGAAACTATGTAGTTATTTGGGGAATAGCTAGGAAATGAATCTGCAGTTACAGTATGATTATGGTGAAAGCATTATGGTTTATTGAGCATTATATTAAAAGCAGACAATTTTATTCAAAAGAGCGTTACAATACTGTCTGAGCTACAGACATTCTGCATTTTTACTTGCTCTCTCACACTATCTTTCAGGACACTATAAAAAATAATAAACTGTTCGAAGTTAGATTCCCATGTTTGCAGGTGCCAGTCTGTTACTCCTGAGAGATGTACTATGGTGAATGCAACAACAATGAATGCAAAAAAATACTTACAGAGCAAGTACACATGACACACTGGTTCGACTGACGGGATGGGAAGAGCTCATGGCTGGCAAATGTTTCCCCTGTTTGATAAATGCTTCCATTATACCTACAGGTTTTAATGGGTGCCCGCAGACCAGCAGGAGTTCTGTGCTCATCTGATTATGACAATAACAATAATATGCATAAGTCAGACGGTTCAAATAAAAATGTACCAGAATCATGCATTTAAATTAAATCCATTGAACTCCCACATAAAAAAAAAGCGTTGTAATACCTGCACAACGAGGACAGCACTGCTGTGAGTTAGTCACTGGATTTTCACATTGCAGAACAGGGCATCTGATGCTGTTGCATTTCACATGACCAGACTATACATACACCCACATGAGAGTAGACAGAAATACTGACACATTACACATAGTATGTGCATCTGACAAGTGCATGCACACAATTACAACATTCAAAGTAATGGGTAATTCATGAATGATCAGCTAAAAAGCTATGGCATATTAAAACTTAAAACAGTAAATTAGGCTTGAAAGGTGGATACATACTTCTGTGCATGTACAGCGCATGCAGAACATGAATCCAAAGGGCTCCAAATAGGGATGCCAGCTATCACCTGGCCTGTATGACTTCTCTTTAAAAGTGCATAACACACCTGACACTGCATGCAACACAAACACGTAATCATGTGATTACTGGGATTTACATCAACAATGTTATCTATTATAAATGTTTTAATTCCAGTAATATTATGTATTCTGTAAAGCTATAGCTTTAGGTCATGACACTAATAGATATTTATTAAAAAGACAATTAAAGAGAGTACAAATCAGTTGTATTGTAAAAAACAACTTTTTCCCCCCACTAACAAACCTTACAAAATATAAGATACTGATAAAAAAGATGGAAATTCTTCTGATAGGATGATAATGTCATTAACACAGTTTTATTTGAATTAAATTGTACATCAAGGGGGAGTTATGATCATAACTGATTTGACCCATAAAACCTGGAAAGTCTTTTCACTGAACTGAAATGTTCACTTAAACCTACAAATATATAGTGAGGGAGAATAAATACATAATAAGCAAACATGGATGGGGAGACCAAAACGACGTTTCACTGGTTACTGTATTTTTGTTGTTTTCCTTAAAAAAAAAAATCAATAATAATGTCGTTGTTTACACATATGCTAATGTAGGATACAATGTCAGGGTTTAACGGAATTACCTATAATTTGCATTACTTTAAAAACACTGAAAGGACCGTTAAAAGGGAACTTATATTATATAACTTAATCACCGCATTTTCAATACAGCCGCATCGCTGGCAGAATGATGCATCGAAGGGTGATGCCCATTTACTATTAAATATTCTTTGATGGAGTCACTTACCTTTTCCTGGTCGTATAGCATCTGTTTCACCCTGAACGACGCATCGCATTGTGACCAAAATGAAAAGATGTCTCAAGTAGGTCATACTTTTCTTCATATTCCAGAAAACCGTGGACATGCAGGACTTGTCTTCTCAAACTTCTCCGCACTTTATAACTACGATGGTCTGTGGGAGTTTCTGAAGCGCCTTTAGGTTTGATCAAAAGCGCCTCCTACAGGAAAACCGACTTGTTCGCTGTCTTGTACAAACATTATTTTAAAACTTTACAATGAATGTTTAGTAATGAAAAAATGCGAACTTCTGGATATTATCAGGATATATGCGCATGAAATCAGATATTTAAAAAAATATATTTAATATACTAAATAATAAAAGCTTTTATATAATAAAGAAAAAAACAAGCATGGCACATTTACATGTACAATTTTTTTAATTGTCATTATTTTCTCGAGCAGTTTACCCGTTGTTAATGTTAGTCCTATTGTAAATATATTAAATGAAAAGTGTGTAATGACAGTAATATTTAAAAAAAAAATACTCATTGAGTTCCTACTCCTTTGTTCCTTTTTTTTTAAATGCAAACGGTTGCACACTATCAGTATAATGCAAATTTTGAGTTAATCACATGAAATCTATTATCCTGATATATGTTATATGATATATGTTATACATTATACTGTATATTATATATACTATGTTATATATAAATGTTTTATTGTTGGTCCTGTTGTAAATATATTAACATTAAAATTGACAATGGTATAAAAAAAACTACTCACTGAGTTACAATCAATTTTCAAAAATTATTTTCATTTTAATTTATTCCTATTTCTTTTCTTCACCTTTCAAAACATTAACATTCCATAATGACAAATGCTAAAATATTTCAGGTAAAAATATGAGATATTTTTTTCAAGTATACTTTCTGCAAATTACCAATCATTTATTGTATTGAGTCAAAACATTCAAAAGACCTAACAGCCCAACTCTTGCCATATTAAAAAAAATTTAAGGTTAAAAAAGGGTGACCAAATCTTGATGTGAAAAAGGATTCTTTGAGGCAATCCCTCGAAGGGAATATACTGTTTATGTCAGAGAAGAATATGAGATAAAAAAAATGCCTCTAGAAATGTAAGTTTTCAGCACATGATGAAAATAAATTTAACTTAAACTTTATATTTCTGACAGCAGTGACATATACTGTTTATTTGTATTCAATACAAAAGATCACATTTTGTCGCCATCTTTCCAATATCTTTTCTAATAGTGATTTGTTGCAGTCTCTAAAAAGCAGAAAGTAAAGCACCTGTTAATTTAGATTACACGTCTTCTCAGTTTCAATCTGTGCTGCTTGTTCCACTCTTTTCAAATGAGCCGTCCTGTACTTCCTTTTCATGTCCTTCAGCAGAGTTAGTGCTTCTTCATATTCTCTCTTACAAATATCATTCCCTCCTTTGAGTACATTACCTGCATAGAGAATATATGAAGTTGCATTTAATATCGTTCTATGAGCATTGCTGCATTGAATGTCAATTTATTCATATTAACAGTAGTCTGGAGGTTCCCTAGATGGCATATCCACAATCAGTGCACTGAAGTTCATTTATGCAGCACAGTCCAACACACTAGCAATCTGTTAAGTGTTGAAATAATAGAGGAACAGCTGCAGAGCCAAATAGAGCATTTCAAAGTAAACAGTGCCGCACAATCACTATAACATCTCAGTAGTGTTCTTGATAGTTGACCTGCTAGTTGATGATAACATTTAAATGCTGCTCCTGCTGAAATAGCATCTTGACTTGCTTAATTACACTGGGTTCCATCTCGGTTTTGTCATTTTAATACAACCCCATTTCCATAGAAATTGGGACATTTTGTAAAATGCAATAAAATCAAGAATATGTGATTTGTTCATTCTATTTAACCTTTTTTTTTTAACTGACAAAAGTACAAAGAAAAGTTTTCCAATGTTTTCACTGACCAACATAATTGTATTTTGTAAATATGAACATATTTTGATTTTGATGGCTCCAACACACCCCAAAAAAGTTGGGACAGAGGCGTGTTTACCACTGTGTCACTTGACCTTTCCTTTTAATTACACTTTTTAATCATTTGGGAGTTGAGGATACTAATTGTTGGAGTTTTGCTAGTGGAAGATTTGCCCAATCTGGTCTGATACAAGACAGCCGCTCAACAGTCTGTGGTCATCGTTGCCTGATTCTCCTTATCATAATGGGTCATACATTTTCCATAAGAGACATATCTGGACTGCAGTAAACAGGCAGGCACATCCCTTCTATGGTGCAGAGTGTCTAGAAACCACTCAGTTGTAGCACGTGCAGAATGAGGCCTGGCATTGTCTTGCTTCCCAGGAAAGATGTCATCTTGATGGGAGTTTATGTCTCTGTACAATCCAAATATATGCCATGACCAATCTTTGCTTAAAAAGACTGAGAAGCACTTTTACACCCAAACACGATACCCTCAACTATTACCAATTCACCTGCTTATTGAGGACTGTTTCAAAAGAGTTGGATAATCTAATTTGGATAATCTTTTCACTTTTATTTTGTCTCTGTCACAACTTTTTTGGGGTGTGTTGCAGCCATCAAAATCAAAATGTGTTCATATTTACAAAATACAATTATGTTGGTCAGTGAAAACATTGGAAAACTTTTCTTTGTACTTTTGTCAGTTAAAAAAAGGGTTAAATAGAATTAACAAATCACAGATTCTTGATTTTATTGCATTTTACAAAATGTCCCAACTTCTCTGGAAATGGGGTTGTAAATAAGTGACAGTTCAAAGGCTGCCATAAAATGACAAAGGAAGCATCGGTTACCTAAGGGAACTTTGCTTATTGTTTTCGTCTCCTTTATTTGGGCGAGAAGTTCTTCAACTTTTTCTCCCTTTGACTTCTTTGGTCTCAAAGGTGGCAGTTTTATAATCTGTGAAAAGAATGTTCCTGCTGTGTTATTCATAACAGATGACCCAGGATTCAATAATGGCATTAATATCTTATTCGGTGTAGATGATGACTGCACCGTATAGAGCCGATGAAAGACCACAGACCCTTTTCTCTTTTTCGGCGTACGGCTTCTGAGGAAGGTCCAGATTTGCTTTAGAATCTCTGTACACAAGCAGGTTCTTGAGCGTGTGCTCCAAAACCCTTACAGCATGTTGAATTCCTGCGTCGAGAGAAATCAATGGCAACACGAACAAACAAAACAGCACTGAGTCAAACAAAGAGTTCAGGAAAATTCTTACCAGAAATCTTAGGCATTTCTGGCTCAGATGTGTCATCAAGTAAGATTTCGTAACCAATCATTTTTTCTGGACATGCTTTACTGGCTTTCATTTCCAAGCTGGTTTGCTTTGGATCATCCAGCTCTTCTTGGTATTCAGATTGATTTAGGCCATTAATCTGGAAAATAAAATAAATCAAAAAAGTTTTCTAACATGTACATCATACAAGTCTTGCTATGTAGATTTAGGTACAAAAAATTACCTCTGTCACAAAGAACGGCTCTGCATTTTGATTCGCCTCAAAGGATATGTCTGCACTTGCCAAGTCTAAATGCTCCTGGCCCATGGCAATGTCTTCCTCGTCTTCAATGCTCGTTTGAGACGATAAGCCAAATAAATTCATTAACCCATACTCTGAGGATTGAGGGCTATCTTCTCCAGTATATTTCTTTGGGCAGAGTGGTTCTGTAGCATGTTGATTTTCTATGATCGAAGGAAATTTTGGTATGTTTGGAATTGTAGTTCTCACCTGAAAATGTAAATTGAAGGTAAACTGCTTCTGAAAAGACTTCGAAAACATTGAGTGCTAAATCCAAACTTCTAAATTTGTGACACCTTTCTTTTAGGATTGACAGGGAGTTTAATATGTCGCTTGATGCGATCCGTTGTCTTTTTGCGCGTTATCTTAATACCCAGCTTGTCTTGAAGAAAACAGGTCAGCATTGGTGGGTCGCCTGTATTGAAAAATACAGAAAGAAGATGTGGGGTTTTTGTTGTTGTCAGATTTAGTTCATTTAATGCCCTAGCAATAAGCCTGCCCAAGGATGTGTGAGCTTACCACTTCTCTGTGTTGTCAAGGGGTTTGAGTGAATAACAAGCTCATTGAGCTTTGGAAACAATGCCACAGGCAACAATGCCTCTTCCTCAGCTATCTGGAGGGAAAAATTGGCAAAAAGCTCTGCTGTCAATGACTTAATGCAGCTGTCTATGTTTGTAAAAAATCAAAGACTCAGATACAAATACACAGACCTCATTGTTGGCCAAATTCAGATGACGAAGTTCCTGAAAAGGTAGACAGAGATCCATAGAGCATCCATCCTCCTTTCTCTGATCATCACAGTATTTTAAGGGACCAGAATGTATTTCAAGACGTGCTTTGTCCTCCTATTGCATATACAAGTTACATTATAAAATGCTGATGAATATCAATGATAATATTGAGAAAAAAATGGAAATGACTTAAATAGACTTCCAATCCTACTTCCAATGTTTTTTCTGGTTTTTGCTGGCTCCTGGTGATTTCAGAAACTATTTGGCAAAGAAAGGGGAAAAAATGAACAAATTATTTATTATTATTATTATTATTATTATTATTAAATATACTAACACTTTATCCTCTTGTCATTCGTCAGACTCTGTCTGATGCTCTGTGGCATAATGCCTGTCTGGTCATCTTTTAATGTTGCCATTTGTTCCAAGAATGGGACTCCTGAGATACAATTTCCTTGTAAGTTTAGATGACAAAGCCTAAATGCACAAAAAGTAAGATAAAACGAATTTAAGAGAGAATGTGAGAATCACTTAATTGGTTCCTAAACAATAAAATGTCAAATGTAAGCATCATACTTTTGCAGTTTCCTTATTTATTAGTTAATACGTTTATAAATTATAAATTTAAAAACAAAACAGAGCCCTCTAATCACTTAGACACATTCATGTTTACAACGTGGGTAATTTCCTTGGGCTACAGCATTGTTTGGTTAAAAATTCTAAAAGGCTGTGCCTCAAGGGGTCACTCTCCACCAAGAAGAATTAAATAAACTGAGACTGATTTGATGGGCTACCTAATGTTATATGTAATGATTGTACTAATACAATCATTATGTAATAATATGTAATAATAACTGATTGTAATGAGTGCACATTTTGTTTAGAAAATTAGGATTATTTAAATTTTTATTCTTGTAAGAGAGATTTTGTGGTAAATAATATTGCTATTTTGGCTAATTATTATTACATAGAAGAATGTAGATTATAAACTCAAATGTTCTTGCATATATATATATATATATATATATATATATATATATATATATATATATATATATATATATATATATATATAAATATGTATGATAAAGATTCCACTACATATACAAAGCACCTGCCACATGCAATCCAGGACTTGTCAAATGATCGGTCTTGTTGCATGAAATGAATTAATTTGAACACTCCAGAAACTTAATTTATGCCACATATTTCTCTAGAAAATGCTTACTAACCTTCGTAAGTTAGCAAGACTCATAAACACTCCTGGAGATGATAATTTGTTCTCATCAAGCATCAATACTTCAAGTTTTTGAAATAGCCAGGAACCCTGTTGTGTGCTCCTGAGAAAAGGGAAAAATGTTCTAAGGTAATTTCAAACATTCAAAACTGCACTGAATCTTCTTGTGTAGTTCTTTTACAAAACTTTAGGCAAAAAGTCACTTGTGACTTAATGCTCCATACTTTTAAAATAAAGGGTAAGCATAGCATTTCTAAGCACATATGCTACTTAGATAAAGTCTTTAAAAGAAATTTTAAAGTCTCTTTTACTTTTCTCCAGGGCAGGTACAAGGTCCAGCCATATTAAGTGGAAGCATCTGCAGTTGGTTTCCAGTTAGATGGAGCACCTTCAGACGTGCTAACAGGCCTAGATTTAATAAACTTTCTCCTGATATGTTATTGAAAGATAAATCCAAAACCTGAAAAAAAAAAATCATCACAATATTCACATCTGCTTTAATCGTTCAAGAGCAGAATACGATCACAACAGTATTTAAGCAAACTCACCTCCAATCTCTGGAATTCTTCAGCATGAATCTCAAAATTATGGAGACTGTTCAATGATAGTTCCAATTCCCTTAGTGCAGGAAACCTGACAAAAGGCTCTAGAAAAAAAAAAATATATATAATATATATACACACATACACACAAACACACACACACACACACACACACACACACACACACACACACACACACACACACAAACACACACACACACACACACACACACACACACACACACACACATACATTTTACACTTGTTACACAAGAAATATCAAAAGAATATATACAAATATTTGATTACCTAAAGTTAAATGGTTATCAGAGGCATTTATGTAAGTAATGTGATCAAATTTTTCCAAGCCCTCAAGTTTGACCTGTTTAAAAAAAAGAAAAATACTTTTGTGATGTAATGGCAGATGGCTTAAACCATTGGTTCTTAAACAGTCCCACTGGTAAAGAACCACTAAACTAACAAATGAACTTTAAATAATGTGTTTTATACAGGGATTACCATTTGCAAATGCTGGCCACTGATGTTAACAGAACAGAGGTCGGAGGGCTTATCCACACAATGCAATGTAATCTGAAGTATAGTGGAAGTGTGTGTTAGTAAGATATATTGAACATCAGAGTCACATGTGAAACCAATGAATGAAATAATGAATAGCAGACCCAGTTACTAATGTGAAAGCATTCTTACTAAAAGTTGAGGATCTAAAGCGCTGCTTGCACTCTCTGGTCTTCCCTTTTCATGTTTCCCAGAGTGCACTTCGAACCATGATCCTGAAACGTTTTTCCTTTTTGATATTCCCTCTTCCAATGTATTTCTGTGTGCTACGAGCCAGTGTCCTGCCCCTTTAAAAAATAAATAATACCACAGTGCACTGTTTAATAGATGCAATTATTTATTTTAAATGTTAAAAAATTATAGGCATAGGCATAGGTTTGCACCATAGTCCGTAAGATAAAAAAAAAATAAAATAAATAATAATACTTTAATTTAGCAAGGGTGCATTAAATGGATTCAAAATGACAGTAAATACTTTAAAATTGTTAAAATAATTTCTATTTAAAATAAATGCTGTTCTTTTAAACGTTCTATTCATTAAATAATCATATAAAAATGAAAGCTATTATAAAGCAAAACTATTAACTGTCTTCGACATTGATAATAATAAGAAATGTTTCTTGAGCAGCAAATCAGCATATTATAATGATTTCTGAAGGATTATTTAGTAACGATGCTGAAAATTCGGCTTTATCATCACATGAATAATAATCACCTTCGTTTCTTGGATGAAAATATGATCTTGTTGGGAAGCAATTTGATGCGTAACTTTCTCCATTTTCAAATTTGTAAATCCCCAGTCCTGTCATTTCCTTTAGTGAGCTGTTATCTCCTAGAAAACAATAATGTAATTGTAAACCATTAACGTTACACAGCTAAATAAAGACGAACCAAGCCGTTAACCAGATACGTTAAGATTAAGTAGCCTACTATTTATTAACTCTGGAAACATAATTAACATTAACTCGGAACCACTTCTAGCATGTCTCTCGAATAAACAATACATGAAGTCTGTTTCTTAGCAACCGTAGTTAAGCAATATGGGAAAAGTAGTACTTATTTTGCAGCGTTTACTGACATCGTTGCGATTTTAATTCTATGAATACAGTTTGAATATCTTAAATTAATAGAACAAAAAGTTATTTAAGATCCCAGTGAATTCATACACGTGAATGAAACAAGTTCCACCGTGCTTATTGGTTCGGAACTACATGTACCACAATGCACAGCGTGTATTTAGATTCCTCTTTGGTCATACCCAGAGCTGGAGGAAGCGAAGCATAGATACGAGATGACTATACACGGAAGGTGAACTGTACAGACTGTATTTAATATGTTCATTTAAAAAAAGGTTTGTGGTGGTTGTATCGTTTGATTGAACAATGCATATAAGCGACCACTGAATCTTGACTAAATATGTCCCGTTCAGGACGTTTAAGTCGACTTAAATGATTGTTATTTTTATATTAAGCAGGACCAGTATTTCCTCAAGAGGTCTCAAAACGAAGAAGTGTCTAGATATACGCATGAACACTCCAAAAGTTCAAAGTCTACTGCATTACAACGTGTCATATACCTATATGTTTGCCTACTTGTTTTTCTAGGAATGATTGACAGCATGGCGTCAAAAAGCTACCCAGAAGAACCCCAGCAAGCTCTTCCTGCACGAACAGCATTATTCCAGCAGAGGGATGGTAAAACATACAGAATTCCTGCTCTGATCTACATCAGTGATGGTCAGACTTTCCTTGCTTTTGCTGAAGAGCGCAGCTCCCCACGTGACAGTGATGCAAAAGTGTTGGTCATGAGGAGGGGATTACTGCTAAATGGATCTCTACAAGTAATTAAAATATTTCCAGTACAATATATTTAAATGTATTCATATTTAATAATATACTCTACTGTAAAAAAGTTTGGGGTCAATACGATATTTGGTGGGGGGGGGTAAATAAGAAATTACTTTTAGTCAGCAAGGACGCATTTGATCAAAGGTGACAGTAAAGGCTTTTACATTGTTAAAGAGATTTTATTTCAAAATAAATGCTGTTCTTTTGAACTTCTTTTCTTTTGAAAAAAAAGCTTTGCCATCACAGGAATAAATTACATTTTAAATGTTAAAATGTGTTTAAATGTAATCAAGTAGAAGTAATTTTATAGTGTAATAATATTTCACAATATTTCTCTTACTGCATTTTGATCAAATAAATGCAACCTCGGTGAGCATCAGGGACTTCTTTTAAAAACATTTTAAAAAATCTTACCAACCCCAAGCTTTTGAACAATAATGTATGATTTCATAATTCGATATTTATATGCAATTGAATGAATTTTCATTGTGTGCAGTGGTCTCCTGTTCAAACACTCTCTTCTGCCTGTTTGCCGGATCATCGCACTATGAATCCTTGTCCAGTCTATGAGAGGAAATCCAAAACCATCTATCTGTTTTTTGTCTGCATATTGGGCAATACCACAGAGTGTCACCAGATTGCTACTTGTAAGAACCGAGCCCGACTGTGTTACATCACTAGTACCGACTATGGCCAGAGCTGGAGCAAGTTAACAGATTTATCAAATAGCGTTATTGGAGATGAGATTTGCAACTGGGCTACTTTTGCAGTAGGACCAGGACATGGGATTCAGATGGAAAGCGGAAGACTAATCATTCCAGCTTATGTTTATTACATACACTGTAGGTGTTTTCCCTTTCATCCACTCAAAGTCAGGCCTCATGCTTTATCATTCTATAGTGACGATTGTGGCGTCACCTGGGAGATGGGGGAGAAAATCCAAATGAAATCCTGTGAATGTGAGATGGCTGAGATAATAGACTATGCTGATCAGAGTTATTTGTACTGCAATGCCCGTAGTACATGTGGCCACAGAGTAGAGGCTTTAAGTAAAAGCAGCGGGGCAGATTTTGACAACCCTCACGTTGCAAAGAAACTAGTGGAGTCCCATCACGGCTGCCAGGGTAGCGTGTTGAGCTTCCCCGTGCCCGAGCCATTGGAGGAAGGGGAGCAGAAACCAAGTGATTGTTTGACACAGTCGGACACAAAAACTTGGTTACTCTACTCCCATCCAACTAATAAAAAGAAAAGGAAGGATCTTGGAGTTTACTTGAATAAATCACCCTTGAATTCTTCTGGTTGGGGCCGTCCATGGATCATCCATAATGGTCCCAGTGGATACTCAGACTTGACGCAGTGTGAGGAGCGATTTGCCTGCCTCATGGAGTGTGGAGAGAAAAGTGAGATTAAGGAGATAGCCTTTGTGGAATTCAAGCTCAGTGATGTATTGTGTACTTGAAATGATAAAAGAGCAAATTAAATTCATTAGGACTTAATGTGGGATCTTTTAAAGCAGCACTATGTCGTTTTTGCGGTTTTTGCTCTCGGGGTCCCCCTACAGTTGGGAAACAGTATTGTCTTCTACTACTGTCATAAAATCTGTCATGGTTACACCAGGCGATACACCTACATTTGTTGACAAGGCGATACCGTCTTGAGTTCTCACGTCTTGGACAGACTCCCAGCGTTGCGTGTGAAATGTCTTCATCCCAGGTACATTGGCATATATTTCAGCATGTCATATGAATATAATTTCATGGGTTTTATTTTTTTTTCAACAAGACAGCATCATTATAGTAGCCTATTGTCTACTGTTTTACATAACGGATATGCTAATTCAATTCAATGTTTGTGTGGTAGGTAATAGCCATATATCGTCAATATTATAATATCAAGCTACCATAGATGAATCTGCAAATTTGAAAATCGATTTGCATATAGCCTGAGGCAAGACACTTTCACCAGAAAAATAAATAAACAAACAAACATGACTATCAGCCTGCAGACATTAGGATAGTTATCCTGAAAGATTATTTATTATAACCATCGTAAACTAGCATGTTAGTGTAGCTACCAGATTGATAATTCGCTACTCTTACTAGCATTACTTGATTCATGAAGATAAAAGGAGGACCAGATAGATTCCGTAACATGGCCAGGCCATGTTATTCAGCCTTTTACATTTCGCGCGGTTGTCAGCTCCCTGACTCCCTGATTTATTTATAAATGTATAAACACTTTATAGATGACTGACTGCTGCGCTTGTGACAGCGTGCATGTTACTGAAAGAACGAGCATAGAGAGAGAGAGCCGGTCGCGCGCGCGCGGACTCTCATCGTCTTCAAACTGTCTTGTTCTCCCTCCAATATTGATCCTCGTCCGGCCTTTTAATTTGTCACTCTCCCTTTTTCTTTTTTTAGTCTCCTCTGACAAAACCTTTGACTTCTTCCTTTTAGTTGTTGCTTCAGTCATGACAACAACATACAGACGGGTATCAAACGCTAGTTGAGCTCTCACGTCAGAATTTGGGGAAGTGACGTATGCCGTAAAGCAGTCGAATTTTGTAGTTTTTTTTGTGCTCGGGTTCCTACCCGAAACCCGAAGTTACATAGTGCCAGTAAAAGCGATACAGTCACTGTCAGGCTACGGAAGACGTGTCATTCAACCTATTGTAAGTCGATGTACCATTTCAAGGGTCTTGGAAATATATTATGAAGGTTGAAAAACTACATAGTGCTGCTTTAACATTTGCTTCTGGGTTAGATTTACATCTTTCTGCAGGATAAAAAAATAGCATTTTGAAAATCAGATTCAGCTCTTGAAATCATGAAAATGTCATGATATAAAAAACTAAGCTGTTATTGTGATAATTTAATTATGCCTTTTTTGGTACTGGCTTAACATGCTTTACCTTGTATTTATTTAAGACAAATGCCTGTTATATACATTGACTAGTTGTAGGAGTGAATGGTGGTCACTGCTCAGTTGTATGTCAAATCTTTTTTGAGGGCATTCACTGAAATGAAGTGTCAAACTGTGCATGCTAAAATACTGATTATGCTTGGAAAATAAAAACATAGGTTATTTATATACTTGCATATACATATATACTGATTTTAAAAATTGCCATTTGCCAGGTAACTCCTTAAAGCACTTTTTTTTTTAACTGATTCACTTGGTTGGTTGAATGTAAAAATATATAAAAAAATACATTTTCAAAAATGAAGATATTTCTCAATACCAACTGCTACTTGTGGTGCAAAAGTTACTTTAGCTCGTATTGTTTACTTTTTTCTTTTCATTTTATTGTAGCCTAATAGCTGTGTTGCATCTGTATTTGCCACACAGATTAATTTCAACCATCTGGTTTAGTTCAAATAAACTAGTGTTTTCATTTAAAGGACTTCACTGTTTTAGACTGGTGTCACTGAAACTTTTGGAATGATATGGATAATTTTAGGGTGGTCATCATTTTAATAAAAAATGACTGATTGTGTTAGATATAATCTGCAACCAAATAGTACAATTATATAAGGTGGACAATATATTTTACTTATATATATAGAAACGATTCTAAGTTTTCTCCCAGCTTGTGCGTTATTCAGTATCATTTCAGGGTGTGAACTCTTCAAGAAAGTGTCTCATTTTACAATTATATATTTTGTTATGTCTAGGGGGTGATCTTGTCAACCCTGTTACCATGATGTTGTACAGTAAACTGAAAACTGGATATTTGTAGAAAACATAGACCGTAAAAAAAATAAACACTTAAGCACACGGATAGGAGTGACTAATAGGGGAGAGCAGGGCACAACCTAACACATTTTGGTTTTGGCTCAATCTTAAAAAAAATAATTAAGTTAGATTCATCTTTTTTTTACACAAGCAACATACACATCTCTGCTACAAATGAACACGTAAAGTTTTTTTCTACCTACCATTTTCATACAGTTGCACTGAAAGTGACAGAAGTGCAAATGTTACAACTTAACCATGCGGGGTTAATTGTAAAAGAGGGGTTAGTTGTAACACTTGTGTGTAGCACATAATTCAGTACTATTTTATCTGTATAGTTTGATATTGTTTGTGCATCTGTATAGATATCCAATCATCCTTCTATTATGGATCAATATCATGGATAGAGATAGGCTATAGGAAAGGGCTGCACAGTTTTGCAATAATAAATAAATAAAATCATCAAATATTGTAATTACAATTGAATTATATTTGTGTGTGGCAGATGCATGCAAAATTATTATTATTAATAATAATAACAGTAATAATAATAAAAACAAGCTTAAAATCACATTTTAAAGGGTTTGTTGCATGAAAAACAAGTTATATTTAAATAAGTAATCAATGCATAGTAAAAATAATTAATTAATTTCAACATTGTTTGTGAAAGTCCAACAAAGTTAAATGTATAAATAAATACTGAAACCTGAAAAGTTGTGTGGCTCCCTGTTTTCATTTCATTATCATTGTACACTTGGCGGCTTAGTTGTAACACTGTGACTGTGACTATGAACCACTATATGGATAACATCATGGAGAAGCTCACAGCTTTGCACAGGCAAGTGGATCGTTTCGGAGACCAAAATGGACCAGGAGCTGTGTAAATCGGAATGCGGCTACTCGTCCCAAGACCAAACAATCCCAATCTCATCTGCTTTCGGCCCCCCTCATCCAGCACTGGCCTTGGCCAAGGCTGCTGTTGGAACAACAACTCCCCCAGAAGAGCACTGCAGCGAGACGCTCTTGTGTTCCTTCCCTCCCCACAGACACCTGCTGATTGTTGACTCTGTCTGGGACCTGATCAGGGTTGTCTCCATGGCAACTTGCTGTGTATCGCTATGACAATCCTGCGGACTTGAGGCACCTAGATTATGATGCCAGGCGTAGCGACTCTCCAGGCCTACACATACACGAACTCTTATTATATACAGATATGCAATCACCCCCCCATCCCACCCCCACCCCCACCCCCACCAGTCTGACAGGCGGGTCTGTGACCAGCTCTGAGAATGGCTGCAGGACCGGATGGCTGCCTGCCTGTGATGGGTTACCTCCATCCCCCACTCCCCTCCCCTTTTGCAAGTCTTGTGTGTTCATGTTGTAGAGTGTACTGATTATGTGCTAATGTTGCTGAGGTGTTTTTTACTGTTCCCAAACTGTACTCCTCACAGGAGCATAGTCTAGGGGTTGCCTTTTTTCTAGGGGTTGCCTCCTCATGTTATGCTGTATTTTCTTCCTCAATGCCCTGCTTCCTGTCCTGTCTACCCCCTTGTCATATTGTATGTATGTCTGTATGGACAGGTTGATGGCTAATTTCGCTGGTACTTGTGACTAAGTGACAATAAAGGCTACTACTACTACTACTGTGCTACAACTAACCCCGCTGTGTAAAACATATTGTAAGCCTAGCTAACAGTTGCTAGGAGTTGCTGATACGTTTCAAAATGGTGCTATGTTTTAGCCAACAAGACAGTGATTAGATTTGGTGACGTACACACCCAACCCAGAAACCAAAAAAAAGTATGATGAAAAAATGTACTTGCATGGTGTCAAAACACTCTTTTTCCAGTATCTTCACGAAATCTTATCAAAACTTTACACAAATTTGCGTGAGACCGTCTTCTGGCAGCGAGAGAAAAAGAGCAGAAACACAACCTGCTTGATCCTGACTAACTAGTCAAAATTAGAATATCGTGCAAAAGTTCATT
The DNA here is from genome assembly GCA_026230005.1 of Gila orcuttii. Lineage (NCBI taxonomy): Eukaryota > Metazoa > Chordata > Actinopteri > Cypriniformes > Leuciscidae > Gila > Gila orcuttii. The sequence continues at coordinate 32,375,294 of JAPDVR010000014.1, forward strand.
TATTTCAGTAATTCAACTTAAAAGGTGAAACTTTTATATTATATATACTTATTACATGCAAAGTGAGATATTTCAAGCCTTTATTTGTAATAATTTTGGCTTCAAGTTTATGAAAACCCCAAATTCAAAATCTCAGAAAATTAGAATATTACATGAAATCAATAAATAAAAAAAAAGGATTTTAAATACAGGTGAAACTCGACAAATTTGAATATCATGCAAAACTTCATGTATTTCAGTAATTCAGATTAAAAGGTGAAACTAATATATTTAGTGTATATATATATATATATATATATATATATATATATATATATATATATATATATATATAACTATATACATATGCATGATTATACTTATCAGAGGGTCGACATTTCTGTATTTAAAATCCTTTTTTTTTTTTTTATTTAATGTAATATTCTAATTTTTTGAGATTTTGAATTTGGGGTTTTCATAAGCTGTAAGCCATAATCATCAAAATTATAACTTTTGCATGATATTCAAATTTTTCAAGTTTCACCTGTACAGAAATGTCGGGCCTCTGAAAAGTATAATCATGCATATGTACTCAGTACTTGTTTTGGGCCCCTTTTGCATGAATTACTGCCTCAATGCGGCGTGGCATGGATGCTATCAGCCTGTGGCACTGCTGAGGTGTTATGGAAGACCAGGATGCTTCAATAGTGGCCTTCAGCTCTTCTGCATTGTTCTATATCATGTCTCTCATCTCTCTCTTGGCAATGCCCCATAGATTCTGTATAGGGTTCAGGTCAGGCGAGTTTGCTGGCCAATAAAGCCCAGTAATCCCATGGTCATTGAACCAGGTTTTGGTACTTTTGGCAGTGTGCGCAGGTGCCAATTCCTGCTGGAAAATGAAGTCAGCATCTCCATAAAGCTTGTCTGCTGAAGGAAGCATGAAGTGCTCTAAAATGTCCTGGTAGATGGCTGCGTTGACTCTGGACTTAATAAAGCACAGTGCACCAACACCAGCCGATGACATGGCTCCCCAAACAAACACAGACTGTGGAAACTTCACACTGCATGGACTTGAAGCATCTTGGATTCTGTGCCTCTCCTCTCTTCCTCCAGACCTTGATTTCCAAATGAGATGCAAAATTTGCTCTCATCAGAAAAGAGGACTTTGGACCAATGAGCAACAGACCAGTTATTTTTTTTCTTTAGCCCAGGTAAGAAGCTTCTGGCGTTGTTTGTTGTTCTGGAGCGGCTTGACAAGAGGAATACGACATTTGAAGCCCATGTCCAGGATCCGTCTGTGTGTGGTGGCTCTTGATGCAGTAACTCCAGCCTCAGTCCAGTCCTTGTGAAGCTCCCACACACATTTGAATGGCCTTTTCCTGACAATCCTCTCCAGGCTGTGGTCATCCCTGCTGCTTGTGCAACTTTTTCTTCCACACTTTTCCCTTCCACTTAACTTTCTATTAATGTGCTTTGATATAGCACTTTTTGTGAACTTCCAACTTCTTTTGCAATTACCTTTTGAGGCTTTCCCTTCTTGTGGAGGGTGTCAATGATGGTTTTCTACACAACTGTCAGGTCAGCAGTCTTCCCCATGATTGTGAATTCTACTGAAACCAGGAACCCTTTGCAGGTGTTTTGGATCAATTAGCTGATTAGAGTGTGACACTTTGAGCCTACAATACTGAACCTTTTCACAATATTCAAATTTTCTGAGATTTAGAATATGGGGTTTTCATAAGCTGTAAGCCATAATCATCAAAATTATAACAAATAAAGGCTTGAAATATCTCACTTTGCATGTAATGAGTCTATATAATATATTAGTTACACCTTTTAAGTTGAATTACTGAAATAAATGAACTTTTGCACGATATTCTAATTTTTCGAGTTTCAACTGTATGTAAAAGGTCCGTGTTACATGTAACCCCGCGTTAGGTTGTGCCCATAGACTGTAAAAAATGGTTGTGCCCCGCGCTCCCCTAATCTACTCGTCTTGTTGTCGCAGTAAAAAAAAAAAAAGAAAAAAAAAAAAAGACCCAGCGCCTGTCAGATCAAGTTTGTTTCCGGTTGGAAGTCTGGTGAAGTAGTCTGCCACTCACTTTTCTTTTTGTTGCAGAAAAGACAAGAACATTTCTGTAAGTATGTCGTTCATTCATGCGGTATCATATCAACTTGTTTCACGTTGTTATTTAGTACGCTTTAGTAGGCTACTGCTATACGCTTTAAAAGGCAACTACAGCTAGTCACTGGAAAACAAGGGGAACAAGTTTGGCTAAAAGTAGCTAACACTCAAGGCGGCAAACGTCGAACCGTCACTTTTACTTTCATGTTGTTTACTTGTAGGCTACTTATTACTTTCATTTACTTGCATTATTTGTGGTGCACGTGCTTCGTGGTATGGTTTGCTTTATGACTGCTTGTAATTTGATCTAAGTAAGGGAAATGCACACTCTCCAACTCCAACAAACCCACACATTGAACAATGCATTCTCTCTGTGAATAGTTTACCAGGAGATGAAGGATAGGAAGGACAGGGTACAGCAAAAAATATTCTATACAGTATTCTTTCATAAATATAGCTTAAACAAGCCCTATAAGACTCCACCACGTGAATGTTAATATAAAACTGCTTATTCTATTTCTAGGACTTACATTTAATAATGGACAAAACACAACCAGGAAGCAAATCAAGACCCTTTCCACTAACAACATTATTCAAACAGGAGAATCAAAACTCTGAAAGAAAGCAGGTGACGTTCAGAATTCCAGCTCTCATCTATATCAGTGACAATCAAACCTTCCTTGCTTTTGCTGAAAAGAGAAAAACTGCTGATGACACAGATGCAGATGTCCTTGTGATGAGAAAAGGAATATGGAAAGACGAAGGAGTTGAGGTGAGACTTTACATTAATATTTAGTCAGTCTTGTACATCATTACACAGTTCTCTGGAATTTCAGTATTAATATTAGGCCTGTAGCCTAAAAGTAAAATGATCAAATCATTTCAACTCGAATCAATATTTCAAGTCCATTTATTTATTCGGTGAGTAGCATATAATAAGCATAAACTTTGTATTTCAATACAAGATTTTTAAAAAGACATGAATACTATCACAATGTTTATTCTTATTATTTTTTCTTTTTTTTTTCAGTGGAATAGTGATCATGAGTTGCTCACTTCAGCTTGTCTACCAAACTGCCGCAGCATGAATCCATGTCCGGTCTATGAGAGAGATTCCAAGACCCTCTTTCTGTTTTTCATCACTGTTCCTGTTGGGGTCTCTGAACACAAACAAATACATAAAAATGAGAATCAGGCACAACTTTGTTACATAACCAGTAAGGACACTGGCAAGACCTGGAGCCATATTACAGATTTGACAGCAGATGTAATTGGTGAGCAGGTGAAGGACTGGGCCACCTTTGCTGTTGGACCAGGACATGGTGTTCAAATGAAGAGCGGGAGACTGATTATCCCGGCCTATGTGTATCCTTGCCACCCACTCAACTGTAAGCCCACAGCGCATGCATTTGCATTCTACAGTGATAATAAAGGAAGCACTTGGCATGTAGGAAAACTTATAGATGGTGAGTCTTGTGAGTGTCAGATGGCTGAGATCCTAGACGACAAAGGTAACAGTACACTGTACTGCAATGCTCGAAGTACATCCGGCTATAGAGTCGAGGCTCTAAGTAAGAGTGATGGAGAAAATTTTGACAAACTTTTATCTGAACATAAGCTGACAGAGACTGGACATGGTTGCCAAGGAAGTGTGTTGAGTTTTGCTCCTGATCAAGCTCCTGAAAACACATGGCTACTCTATTGCCATCCAACCAGTCCAAGCAAGAGAACGTGCCTTGGCGTCTACTTGAATAAAACCCCTTTGGATGCCTCTGGATGGGAGGATCATAAATTAATCATCCATTTTGGTCCAAGTGGATACTCAGATCTGGCTCAGTGTGGGGATGGAAAACACGTTGCCTGTCTCATAGAATGTGGAGAGATAAGTTATGTTGAAGGCATAGCTTTTGCCCTTTTTAAACTCAGTGATGTCATCCAGGCCAAAGCCGCTGAATGAGACAGCAAAACAAGTCAACATTTTCTTTTAAATGATTAATGAATTAATGATTTCTCATAAATGATTAAAATACTGCTAAAAGAATGGACATGTACTCAAAAAACTGAAATTAGACGTTTTTAGATCTTCCAAATAAGAAGATCTTATACAAAACTGTTCAAAAGTTTGGGTTCAGTAAGATTTTTGATTTTAGAAATGAATACTTTTATTCAGAAAAGATGCATTAAATGAATAACAAATCAAAAGACTTTTACATTGCAAATAAATGCTGTTGTTTACATCTTGCTGTTCCCTATTCATCAAAGAAACTTAATATCATATTTTCGCAAAATGTAAGCAGCACACTGCACAGCTGTCTTCAATCTTGATAATAATAAGAAATATTACTTGAGCACCAAATCTGCATATTAAAATGATTTCTGAAAGATCATGTGACACTAAAGACTGGAGCTATGATGCTAAAAACTTCAGATTTGGAATTGAAATAAATTAATTTTTTTGATGGCAATAATATTTCACAGTATTGCAGTACTGTATTTTTTTACTGTATTTTTTACTTAATAAATGTAGTCTTCGTAACATAAACATTTAAAAGTTCAAAAACTTAAAAAAGAAAAAAAAAATCTGAAAAAAAGAAATAAAATAAAAAAATCTGACTAACCCTAAACTTTTGAATGGTAATGTTGGTCATTGAAATACTTTCTAATGTATCATTATTATCTAGCCAAAAATATCCATTAATAATAATGCAAAGTAGTTTTGTGCTCTTATTCAATTTTTGTTGTTAATGTCAGTTTTTTTTCTATTGCAAAAGTATATAGCCAGCTGCTTTCCTCACTACCGCAACAGTTCTTCCTCCAACCCTCCACTGCTCTTATGCTTTATTTCTGTTCATTTTTTACAAACTTCTTAATAAAGTAGTCCTTTAGTGCTTGAGTTGTATCTAAAAATATTAAAGTGAATGCAACCCTTCAATGCCTCTAGATGAAATTTGTCATAATTGAGCATCCATTATGATCCCAATGTAAAATGTGCAAGCTGTAGGTTTTCTGTAGCTGTAGAGCTGTAGATTCTTGAAATCACTGAATATATTTAGAAAATAAAAACCCTATAGGGTATTAGTATTGTGTTGCACATTCTGTTGCTTCTGCTGTATCACACCTTATATTTTTCACTTACTGTTACTTTTATTTGAGTGCTCAGTAAAGATAAGGGCCTAGTGTTCTGATAAATTTGTGCAGAGGTGTGACTGTCAGCATAAGGGGTGGAGAGACCATAAATCATTTTTGACATGAGATAATGTTAATGATCTAAGTGAAAATTTTTTTTTAGCTCTTAGTGATAAAATATATTCTCATCTGTCAATGATTTGCCTATACCCAGTTCGGTAAACATGATGGATCCGTCTGAGTACAAATCACAATGGATGGGTGTTAACTTGGAAGATCACCAGATTTTTGCCCAGCGATAGCCATATGACATATGCTAGATAATCGAATGTAATAAATAACAATTATATAAAACCATATTTTTTATCCAACACAGCCATTTAAGATTGTGTCAAACAGGAGAACTAATGCAATCTATCTCTATTTTGCATTGCAGTCTTTTTCCTACCATTTCCAGAAATAAAACATACTGTATATTTCACATTCCAGGAGAGTATTTCTCAAAAGACTAATGTCCTGAAGTTAAAAAGCAAGAACATCACACTCTTCAGAGAGAGACAGTAAACATGTGTTGAGTGTCTTTTGCAACATTCTAAATCTCTTAACGTGTTTCAAAGAAACTTCTCCCCTTTCTAAGCATTGATAGGTGAGATATTTCTTCGAAAATATGAGTGAAAGTTAAAAAGATTAAGCAAAAGCAAAATGTCAAGAATGTATCTAAAATATGTACATACTTTCCTAGGTTTTCCATGTTTGTTGTTGACTATGAATCACCTTGTCCCAGTGTGGTGAGAAATATAAAAAGAAAAAGAAAAAAAAAATAATGAAAAAGAAAAAATATTTTTGTGCAGTGGAAAGGTTCCATGGATGTTAATGGTTGTTTATGGATAGCAATAAAGAACCTTTGTTTTATGTGTGTAATTTGCCTATATATAATTATTAATATATAACCAGATGCTAACTGTTACTTATTGTGATGTTCAATGTTTAACCTAGCTTCTGCAAATTCCTGTGTTGATATATTATAAATACAGGATGCTCACAAGTTTTGATTAGACCTGATGAGAGGCTCCTGTAGTGTCTGTGGTGACAAACCTGCTGTGAGAATCATTTGCTGCTTTCTGTGAGTATTGCTTCTTATGGTCTAATGGAGAATTATCAACAAGGACAGAAACCATGGAAGTTCCCCATATAGGTTACCGTAAACAAATGTTTCATTTACTTAATTTTAAGTATAAATTAGATAATAAATAATAGTAATAATAAAGCACCCCTGTAAAAAAAGTGCAAAAACCTTCTTGTGTAGTTTTGGACGTGAGACAGTGTTATATGATTCCTGTACACTTTGTCTTATACCTGTGAAGGAAGGCATGACGGGCTGAGTCTCTCTTGACTGTTTTGATTATTGAGTATTGTGCATTTTGGAAGGAGCAATGATAATGTGGCAGCAGTATATACTATATTAGCTATATAGTGTATATATTCACCTCATAATGGCAAAGCAGAATCGTGATATTTTTTGCAAATCAAAAAAATATTTACAAAAAAATGCACTACTTGCATAAGTGATGCGAGGAGATACAGTCAGATGATAAAATCAATTTTTATTTCTTAGCAGCAAATGATCAAATAATAAATGAGAAATAATAATATTTCATCCATAATCATAAGTAAAAGTTTAATAAAGAAGTATAACATGAACAGATAAAAATCACTTCTAATATTTCTAAATAAAATATGCCACACTCTGGGTATAATATTCTTGCCTATAGAAAAGCAAAATTGTCAAGAGATCTCTCTTTCCGTAAGACAAGTTGCAAAAGAGCAAAAGTCTGAGTCCAAGAGTATAGACTGACCTCCTTTTTATACAGTTAAAGATGAACAAAGCCAAGTTCCTCTTTTAATTGCCTACTGAAACAAGCCTCACCAGACACAGCTGCAAGATTAGATATCTGGCTTTTGTGGTTCAGATGCCCCTTGGGTGAAAGTACAGTTTGTCATATTGTTCTAGACCATATGCAACAGAAATACAGAAATTAGTCTCAATACACACTACACACTGGTATCTAAAGAAACTGCAGCTGTACACCTTTCCTCTACTTGCTAGATGTTTTTTTCTGAAAACACGATACAAACTTATACAGTGCTAAAATAGCTAATGCTAAAATAGCATTATAAAATATGCTATATGCATAGCAAATAGCATGCTAAAATAGCATGCTATTTATGCTAAAATAGCATTATAAAATATGCTATATGCATAGCAAATAGCATGCTAAAATAGCATGCTATTTATGCTAAAATAGCATAAGTGAACACACCCATGCTAAAATAGACCTAGAGATTGGCATGGGACACTTTCCATAAGATTATCTCTCAATGCAAATCATACCAGCTATTAGCCTAACTGAAATAACACCATGCCAAACTTTAGGTATGGTGAAGGGAATGTGATGATGTGGGGCTTTTTTAATTCCAAAGGCCAAGGGAACTTTATCCGGATGCATAGTATCCTGGATCCATTAAACAACTGGCCTTTATAAATAAAAATCTGCCTGCCTCTATGGGAATTTAACATAGGGGTGTCCTGACTTATGCAACCTGTATTTTAAGGAAGAACATTTATTTGTTTACGATACATTATTCATTCACAAAGAAAATTGGTGTCCTTAAAGGTTGGATTTTTCCTAATTTTTTAGATTAAGGCATTAAGATCAATTTCCAAAAGATGATTTTTTATTCCTCTTTTTAGCCAACTTTAGCATGGGTGTGTTCACTTACTATCCACTGTATATATATATTTAAAATAAACATTTGTTTCAGCTGTGGTCTGGCTGTTAGACTTCTGCACACGTCTACAGAAAAGAACAAAAGGTTAACCAAGTCAACTACAGAGAGACATCAAGGATAATAGATGAAAACATACATTTCAAATAAACACAACAAACTATATTATTTCTTAAGATATGATTGTTAGATTTGATTAAATGGTAAAACATAAACAAGATATAAATATTAATATAAATATCTCAAATATTTTCTACTTCAATAAGTATTCAAACCCTTTTCTGACTACTGTCTTGTTAATGATACTGATGCTGTTTATTCTTTTTCTAAAGCTCAACTTTAACAATGGGTAACAAGACACCATCAAGAAGCAATTTAGATTGTCTTAAAACATAAACACAACAACAATATACAAACAGGAACAGCCTCAAAGTTGGTGCTGCTGTTGTAAAAAACAAGTGACATACAGAATTCCAGCTCTCGTGTACCTCAATGACGAAAAGAGAAAAACATTAAGTGACACAAGTGCAGAAGTGCTGGTTATGAGAAGAGGAACATGGAATGATGGCAAGAAGATTAAAGAAGTTGAGGTACAAATATTTTTTTTAACAAATTTGCTATTTCATACTTTACACAACCTGGCATGAAAACAGTCATGATGCTTTTTTATTTCAGTGGGTCAATGGTCATCAGTTGCTCACTTCAGCTTGTCTACCAAACCACCGCATCATGAATCCATGTCCGGTCTACGAGAGAGATTCCAAGACCCTTTTTCTGTTTTTTGTGTGTGTTCCCAATGGGGTCTCTGAATACGAACAAATACGGACAAATAAGAGCCAAGGACGACTTTGTTATGTAACCAGTAAGGATGCTGGCAAAACCTGGAGCCAAACTACCGATTTGACAGCAGATGTAATTGGTGAGCAGGTGAAGGACTGGGCCCCCTTTGCTGTTGGACCAGGACATGGTGTTCAAATGAAGAGCGGGAGACTGATTATCCCGGCCTATGCATATCGATACACTGGCCAACCTGATTGCACATCATGTTGCTGCTTATCATTTTGCTGTTTCACACCTTATGCTTTAGCGTTCTACAGCGATGATAAAGGAGGCACATGGAAAGCGGGAAAACAAATGTCTGTTGAGTCATGTGAGTGTCAGATGGCTGAGATCATAGATGACAAAGGTACCAGTACTCTGTACTGCAATGCCAGAACCCGCCTTGGCTACAGAACGGAGGCACTAAGCTACAACTCTGGAGAGGATTTTGACAAAGTTTTAACCTCAAACAAACTAATAGAGACTGGAAAAGGTTGCCAAGGCAGTGTGTTGCATTTTCTTGAACAGAGTAGTCCTTCAAAGACATGGCTGCTCTAATCTCATCCATCCAATCCTAAAAAGAGAGTGGATCTTGGTCTCTACTTGAATAAATCCCCATTGGATTCCTCTGGGTGGCCGAATGAACCTTTACTTATATTACACGATGGTCCCAGTGCATATTCAGATTTGGTTGAGTATGAGCCTGGATACTTTGCTTGTCTCTTGGAGTGTGGGAAGGAACATGAGAATGAAGAAATAGCCTTTTTGCTGTTCGAACTCCCTGAGAAAAAAATGTGAATGTGTACATTTAGTATTAATTGAATACTCAAGAGTCAAGTACTTTCAAATGAATTGTTGATCTGTAACCTTTTTTTTTCATTTATAGTATTACATACTTTATAGAGCTATTACAAAATATGTATTTTATTATGTTAATTTCTTCAATGCCAGTATCTCCTTAATTTGTTAATTCATAACATTATGTAAGCTGAAAAACTTCTAGAAAATATAATTTCCTCTAATTCATGTATAATTAATGTCATAAAAAAAAAAAACAGCAGAAATCCTTTACATACTTTTTTCCCCCACTCAGTTTGTTGCTGCAAACCGCTTCTTTTAATAATGTTCTGGAAAGTATCTATTTGGAACCAGAGATTCAACATAATAGTCACTGTCAGCAATTTGCAGTAGATGATGTGTTGTGTATAATTCTTGAACTGATCTATTACACACTAAATTTATATAATGGACAATTTAAACCATAGATTTCATGTTTCATCTTTAATTACTGCGAAATGCAACAAATTGTGGCAGAGATATTAATATACAATCAAATATAACATGAATAAACATTCAAATGTAACCTGAACATGGTTTCCTCATTTTTAAACTTTATAATTATCACACATAATGGGTTCTCTTCTGTTTTGCATACTTGACAATGAAGTCCATTGCCAACACGGCAACAAAAACAGTCCAAAACGTCAAAACAGTCACTGGACAAACACTGAAACAATATTACATAATATGAACACTGACATCCTCTGAGGTCATTTTCACTACAATCGATAATTGAGATGCAAGATGACGCCAGCTGTTTTAATGAAGCAGAATAAAGTATTCCAGAGAGCCGTGTAATAATATAGTTTATTGACTTAACAGTCACTGTAAAAGCTCAAAGACATTATTTTTGAATTGTTTGATATTAATTCATATACTCATAAAGTAATATAGTATGCAAATCTGTTAAAAACATGTATATGGTTTATTGCATGCATCACAAATAAGTTTTGTCTAATGATCAGCAACATCATCTGTCAGTGATTATGTCCACCCAGTCCCATACATGTAGAGATCCATCCGTAGCTGCTGAGAGAAGAGTGTTTGGTCGTGACTGATGCCAAGAATGGGTGGTGATAACAGCTGGGGAACCACTGTATTTTGCATCATGTGACATTTCATGACCTCTGTGTGAAAAAATGGGCTGAGGGCTCTGAGCCTTTGTGCTCCAATCTGTTGTGTTATAAATGTGTACTGTTCCATCAAACCCTTCAAAAAAGAAAATTGTCATGTCATTGAAGAGTAATCAATGGTCTTCACACAGGTTCACATTATGAAATACGTATACAACAATTTGTATTAATTCAACCTTACAAGACATTTCAGAAAGGAAAAAGCTCTACTTACCAGACACAGACAGACAACTGTTGAGAACAGGAGCCCAGGAAATGTTCAGAAAGTCATTGTTTGGTGGACTGTGTTGGACATTTAGTTGGGTTTGACAAATTGGACTCCGTAAATCTCTTAGGTCTGACAGCAGAATGTGAGCGGAGGATGAGAGTCTTGCTACAATAGAAGGTTCGGACTGGGAGATGTCACTGCTCAACCCAAATGACCAGTGCAAACCACTCTTACTCTCTTCCAGAGGATAATGAGCAGTTGAGGGATCTCTTGTGTCACCCATGAGCAGAGTGCCATTGCTCGCACAAATGAGAAACGCATGAGCATTCACAAACTGTAAGCCACTCACTGAATCTAAGGACTCATTTCCTGTAAAAAACAAATACATTTGTAAACAAAACAAGTAAATCATATGAAATATATATATATATATATAGTACATGTACTAATATTTAAATTAAAACTCATTAACTGATGTAAATAAAATGGGTTTTAATATTTAATAAATACATAAATATCTAATATTTCAACTAAAACTCATTAAAAACAACAGTAAAAAAAGGTTAAAGGTAATAGGTTTTGATATTACCTACTGTATACAGAACCCGTCCTGTTGCTATCTCTGTCAGCTGAACATCACTTATACAAGAACCATGAAGAACTGTTGGATCATCTGTAAATCCAGGTGCTATTTTAATGCCTTTTGTTGAAGTGCTCTTGAGGTTTATGACTCCAGTCCTTTTTATAACATCTGTATTGAAAAATGGTAAGATACAATGCAACACATATTCCATGAATCCAAAAATATAAGAATATTTTATAATAATAATTAAAATAAAATAATAATAATTTAGTAGTTTGTAGACAATTACACAGGGCTCAAAATATACATAATTATTTTCTTATTGGTAATCCCATGTGTAATTAACTACACAGACATATATCCTACCACTATCATCGCCTCCAATATCCCAAATCTGCAATGTCGAGCTAGAACTTCCACTAGTCACCACACATCTGTAAAGAACAGCTGATATTACGAAAGAAAAAGAGAAGTCTCGACCAGTGGTTCCCAACTAGTAAACTGCAGGCAGCGAGGGAATGTATGTGTAATCATGCATACATAGCAAAGTAAATAGGCTTATACATTTTTAAACTGAGAAAACTTTAACATTTCTCAATATCTTGCTGTTGAAGACAGTCAAATCAAACTGCAGTTTGAACTAGATAGTTACAATAGATAAGATTTGATAAATGTATTATCAACTATCCCATTAGCAGATGACATTAATGTCCACTTCTGTTCTGAACATATCTAATTCTTACCTCGTTCCAGGGATATGTATCAAACACTCAACAGGTTCCTCTGAAAAGCCACCACGCTGTACTTTGAAGTCTCTTTCTGCACAAAGACCCTAAAGTTGTGAACAATATGCAGTTAATTGCACATTCAAAATACATGAGTAACCAGAATTGCATTTCTGATGTCTTTATTCACCTGGTTGTCGCCTGCATATAACTTAAGAGGCAGAAGTAACTCTAAGATTTCACTTTTTGCTCCAGTGTATCCTGCAACACAAATACCTGGAATATAAAAAAGAAAACTGCCTTTAACGAATTTGATATTTTAACGGTCAACAACATGTTTCAGGGATTCAGAGATGTTTTACTTTTATCACCCGTCCACTCGATTACTTTGGTCGGATGCTCCAGTTGAAATACATGCAGGTCTTTGTATCTGAAATCAAGAAGACGCAGAGTTAGCGGATGATGAAACGAGCCCCTGATGCCCAAACATGCCGTCTAGGCAGAAAACACAGTGAATGTTGAGACACAACCACTATACAGCAATTAAATGCAAGTATAGTCTACTGCCGTCAGACTCACGTGTTTAGAGACTCCATAAACCAGTCATCAGCTTCATCAGAGGATATGTCCATGCTCAATGAGTGTTCACTTCCAAAACAAAGTAATAATAAATAAATCTCTCAGTCATCCATAACATTATTCATCGGGAGATATTTTAAAAAAGGTTAAAATTTCCGGGACATGTTCTTCTGTAGCCTACTCCTGATGTGTTTTTTAAAGTCCGTGTTGCCTTGTCGCCATCTGGCGGCACGAGGCGAATGTCGCTCATTCCGTTTAGGACCTTACGTTCACTACAAAGATGATTTTTAAGCAACATAAAGTTCAAAATAATCAGCATTCATTCTACTTTTGTTTAGGCTTAAAATAACCTTTGTGTTGTAATTTCATAGACATTCATTAGCTGATATAAGTTGATAGGTTTGGGCCTCTTCAGTCTGTCAGGAAATCAACATATGATTGGATAGAGGTGGTTGATATCTTGAATCCTTTATTTAATAGAGTAAAAATGTTAATAACTTGAATATCTCCAACAAGGCAAACAAAATGCACCTACCTCTATCTTGGCTACAAACAAGCTGTTAGATATGCTCACTATTGCCCAAGAAAATATAGGCATAAACTTATTGAACAATAAAAGCTGATTTTAGCACACAGGGAATGGCAACTGACTTGTTGTAAACCACATAATCTGGTTTATTGTGTCGTATAAAGAAACAAAGTAGATAAATAAAACAGAAAAGCTTGGGATAGTAAACAAGAGTAAAAACTGTTGGCATTTAATTTAGAAAAGCAGCAGTGCATTTGGTTCAGACCCTTTATTGGATGTGTTGTCTCTATAGTGGCTGTACAATGCAAAGCAAAGCCAGCGCCACTTAAACCAGATCATCCTTTGACTAAACACAGTCTGAATAGAGTTGAATATTGGAAATGTTTGGCATGCCTCTCTTGAAAAATAACCATTTATTAATTGTAATCCAGGATTTACAGAGGTGGCATGCTTTAGCTCTCCCATCAGCTTTACTCACTTTATGTTTTATGCTAAAATGCCAGTACCTTGTGCAACTGCACTGCTCCACACCTCATTACTTCATCTGCTTTTTATTCTGTGTGTCTCACAATTTTCAGATGATTTTTTTGTTTTTCAAACAAGAACAATTTTTACAAGAACATTATTTTCATCTCTTTAAAATCCTTGTTAAATGTCAAAAGACTCACTACTTTGAATGATAAAGAAATAGTTTCTTTCACCACATATCAGCACTAAACCTAAATAAAGATTTCTTTGGTGATGACATTGTTCTTCTGAGGATGTAGCTTTTAAATCAATCATCAGTTGAGGTCTAAGATTATGTTATTTTTCCAACCGCACAGCACAGCATCTGAAAATAATGGATAAATCATTGTTAGGAATTATGACCTTTACATTTGTTTAATGAATCCTAAAGTATTATATACAATACTGTTTGTGTTTAAAAAAATACATTAAGAAATCAATAATTAAATTTAGCAATGATGCATTAAACGGATCAAAAGTGAAAGTAAATAATGTTCCAAAAGCTTTCTATTTCAAATAAATGCTGTTCTTTTGAACTTTCTATTCATCAACGAATAAAACTCTATTCATGAAAGATGTATCACGGTTCCACAAAAAAACAATTCCAACATTGATAATAATGAGAAATGTTTCTTGAGCATGCAAGTTATCATTTTTTTTCTGAAATTCAGCTTTGTCATCATAGAATTAAATTACAATTTTAAAATATATTACCATAGAAAACACATATTTTAAATTGTAATATTTTACAATATTGCTGTTTTTACTGAGTTTTTGATCAAATAAATGCAGCCTTGGTTAGTATTTATAAACAGATACAATATTATATATTACATATTTATATACTATTTCACATAAATATAAAATATATTTTCAGTTATTTATTGTAATCTTATATCAACATACCTGTATCTGCGTGGACAACCATGGTGACCAACAAAGTATTCTTTGTCAAAACAGAACCGACGGCAGAGTCCTCCATAGTCACAAGTCCAATTCTGAATCTGCACTTCAGCATTATGCACTGAGACAAAATCATATCCAAAATGTATTGTTGTGCATGTACAAAATGTTAGTATCATCTGTGCACACAAGTTTTAATGCTATTGGTTAAAACAAACAAATGTTATGACTAAAAATCCAAGTTATCCAGAAAAAAAATATGTGTGTCAAATAAGCAACACTTTTACAAACTCATTAAGAAATATTATTATAATACATTAATAAAATCAATCTTTTCTGTATTCTAAATTAATATTTCTCATCCTTCACTTTAATCCACAGAGATACACATGCAAACACCCTACCCACAAAGACGCCAGCAAAAAAAAAAAAAAAGAAGAAGAAATTCCTACCATTCCCTGCAAAGAGTGCAAGCAATGTAACAAACAGAATCATGGCAAGTTTCTTCATAGTTGTACAGTCTCAGTCTCTTCAGCTGTGTTGATGGCAAAGTCAATGTTTCATTTATACAACATTGAGGCAAAGGGGAGGAGCTTTAGAGCTTTACACTTTCCAGAAAATGTATCTTAAAATTAGGATAATAGATTTTGTCCAGGAAAACTGCTGGCCTGAAGATTTACCTGAGCAATTTTAGTCTGCAACTGAGGTCTATAGCATCTAAAAAAGCAGTGTAATTTAAAGTACAGGATTTATCCTTGTTACAAGGAATGGTAAAGCTATAGTCTTCTCTATTCTAAATGATATGGTGTAAAATATTTAGAGACAATATTCATGCTGCCAGTAAACTTAAGTCCCTCATATAGCCTACTTAACCACACAGGCTTATAATGTATCATTCATTGTATATATTGTTTGATTTTAAGGATAAATAAATTACTGAAATGAATATTGTGTCAACCTTTCTTGTATAATCTCAGTTTAGCTTGAAAAATGTGTTTTATGAAATAACCAGCAGATGTCACTGCAGCATTAAAAGTCAAGAAGCAAATATAAAGGTCACTAAATTGATTATGGCTAAAAAACTTTTTTAAATTCACTTTATGTCTCAGTATATTTCATTTTGGAATTCAAATTATATGAGTACAATAATATGTTACTTAATAAAGCTGTATTGTTTTATTTAAATCAAATCTTAGCACACCTCCCATTTCCTTTTCTGCAGGAATTTTAGCTTGCTTCCTTGATGTTGTTCATGATAGCAATCAAACAGTCTTATCTGTTATTACAGCAGATTATTCATGGTTCTCACATTGTTCAGTGAAATGAGGGTAAAACCACATTCTTTAGAAGACAGAGCTCAGCTTCTGGGGAATTGTATTGTATGAGTTAAAGCGAGTTAAGTTGCTAAAAAGAGTGAAAATGGGTCACGGCATTATTAGCCTTTTTCTAATGTGCGTCATCTAATGCATCACAAGGTCATTATGGAGCGACCAAATACAAAAACATTCCCCCTGGAGACAGAAGGGAACATTAGAGAGATTTGAAATTAATCTCACTGTAGTTGTTTTTGGGTCTAATATAAGGACTGAAACAGATTCAGGTTGGGAAAAATATATACTGGTTTAAAACTTCTCTAAGGTGCACACGCATGTGGTTACAGACACTTTGTTTCTGACTTTGCCTTACTGCTGAGGAAAATTATACATAATAGACAATTATGCTATGTGACAGGCTTTTAAGCTTTCTGTGTCTGCTAATGGTCACATTTCCCTGTTTTTAGTCTACTTTTATTTCAGATAGAAACCATGGCGACTGGATCTCCCACATACTGCCCGACATAAAAGAAGGAAAAAAATGGAGTCCACGGCTTCCTGATATACCAGTGAAGGTTGAAGTGCCTCGAGTCGTGACAATGAGAGCACAACTGATCTTGCTTTCTAACTCGTAAGTCCCCTTCAAATCTGATGCTAAGGATAGTCTGATGCAAATGAGGACATTTAAATGACAATTCATAAAAAACAAAATAAAGACACAAAGATTTTCTGCAAATGTCACAAATGTGATTTTTTTAAACACCAGGATGGATTTAAAACACACACACACACACACACACACACACACACACACACACACACACACACACACACACACACACACACACACACACACACACACACACACACACACACACACACACACACACACACACACACACACACACACACACACACACACACACAGCCACAAATGAAAAGAGACATCCCTCCTGTCAGTCATGCTGTAATTATAACCATGGAATGATGTAACAGAATGGTTTTGTTGTATATTGTAGGTTTGACTCCAGAGCTTTTTTTCCTGCGGCACTTGTTAAATGTCAAAACAATGATGATTGGGTTACAGTTCAAAGTTCTCTGAAAACGTACTTTTATGCAACACAAAATAACAAAGTTGTTCTGACGTGTCCTCTCATGATGACTGTCTCTATTGCTCATTTTCAGTCTTCCCACGTCTCTTCATAGGGTTCATGTCATAAATAATCAAATATTCATTGATCTTTTCAGACTAGATCGTATCTGATGATAAAGTCCGGGTTTGCTATTGCTGTGATGTCATGTGAGTGACAGGTTGTCCCGCCATTGCACCAGTAAGCACGTCATCAGTAAATGTTATTAAAGATTACGAGGGCACATTATTTTTTTGTGCGGGAATATAAATCATTTATAGTAAATACTGCAAAGCTTCTGTTTATGTTCACTGATCAATGCTTATGTGTGAATAAAAGCCTAAATTAAATCTGTTTATCATAAAAAGCGATTGTGTCTCTTCAGAAAATTTGGAATAAACCGCTCAATGTTGGGGGTAACTTATTACAAGTAATTTCAGTTACGTAATCAGATTACTTTTTCAAGTAACTAGTAAAGTAATGCATTATTTTAAAAATTTACAACAAAATATCTGAGTTACTTTTTCAAATAAGTAACGTAAGTTACTTTGTTTTTCCATTTATTGACTGACAGCTCTCTTATCCCCATGTTGAGACAAATCGAAGTGCAGAGGCATTGTGTGTAAACATGATGGTTATTGTAGTTCTACCAGAAAGACTCAGGAGATATAGTGATGTAGCAAGCATTAATTTACTGACAGCCCAGCAAGTAATTATTTATAAAGTTCTTTGGCGTAGGCCACGTCCGTAGTTCATAATCCGAGGGTATCGGATCTGCATTTTCTGCCTGAAGACGAAGGCAGGGGCGCAGCCGACCCCCCCGGAAGGTATGGACAGGACCATCCTGGTGGTGGTGGGGATAGTGGAGGTAGTTGTCGCGTCGGTATCTGTGAACTCAAACATGTGTGAGTACGGATCTTTTATATGCATGTATAAGGACATAATTGGAAAGATGTGAAGGTAATAATGACGTAGTAATTAAGTCTTCCCGGCAGAAATTTATGCTAAAGCTTTCATTTCTAGACTAAATGTGAGCGTGCATTTACTCATCTCACTTGCACAAATTCAATATTCCTCAAAATGAATAAAATCAGTGAAATGCAGAATCAGGATACTATGCAAACCTCCAATAACTAAATATGTTAAATAAAACAAAATCTCACTTTATTGACCAATGTACTTGCTTCTGAGTCCTTCAATGATGCCTGCTGTGAGCTGTGAGTTTGTTTGCGTCATGGCTGTCTAAGCCTCGTATTAGCTTCATATTTCCTTCTGTTTTTCTGTATTTCTCTCTTTATTCTGTTCTGAACCATCATTTAACTCATAATTACAACTCGGACTGTTGGCCAGATGCGTCTCAAGCCATTATACGGCTGGAACCGCAAATACGGTTGGAACATTGGTTGTTGGTCGTAGAGCGAGACACCGCTTCACTGCTGTTCGCCCTGCGATCGACTGCTTTTGTCAGCCTCGTTGCCCGCTGTGAGTTTGTTTGTTTGCGTTTGTTTGTTTGCGCAAATACGGTTTGAACATTGGTTGTTGGTCGTAGAGCGAGACACCGCTTCACTGCTGTTCGCCCTGCGATCGACTGCTTTTGTCAGCCTCGTTGCCTGCTGTGAGTTTGTTTGTTTGCGTTTGTTTGTTTGCGCAAATACGGTTTGAACATTGGTTGTTGGTCGTAGAGCGAGACACCGCTTCACTGCTGCTCGCCCTGCGATCGACTGCTTTTGTCAGCCTCGTTGCCTGCTGTGAGTTTGTTTGTTTTCCCGTCTATCGTGCGTCTACATTACACCCATACCACTAAAAAGACGGTTTTTACCCAAGACTTGAGTCATAAATTAGTATAAATATTAATAGCATCACTGGTTGCATCATTGCTAACTTACTGTCCATCTGTTAAAATGGCGAATATGTCAGGTGTATGTTGTCTACCTTTTGTTGCAGATGAGAACAGATCTGAATTGCTCGCGGTGCAGTCTGAATTAGAAGCTGTAGAAAAGCAGATCCGTGACCTTCTAGAGAGACAAGCTAAGCTGAGAGACCGGCGTTTAGCTCTTGAAACATCACGCGCTGATGCACACGGATCATTGATTAACGTTAGTAACCCGCTGACGCTGACCTCGTCTACTCCGTGCGTTTCTCAGCATTGGTCCCGAGTGTCCAGGTCACGATCAGCTATGATTTCATTCACTCCGGCTCCAACACACCACCACGAAGCCTGGGTGGTTCCGCGGAAGCCGCGTGCCAGGACAAGAATCTTTTCGCCCCTCCCGGTTTTCGAGATCTCCACTCAGAACCGCTTCTCCCCTCTTCGCGAAACGGAACGCGATTCTGTGATCATCGGCGATTCCACCGTCCGACACGTCCACGCTACGTTAGGTAAAAGTAAGGTGCACAGTCACTGCTTTCCTGGTGCTCGTGTTCTCGATATCACTGCGCGGGTAACTGAGATCTTGAACGGTGACGAGCGCGTCGGAGCTGTTGTGCTGCATGCGGGAGCTAACGACATTAGGCTGCGACAGAAGGAGGTTCTGAAGAAAGACTTCAGGAGCCTTATCGATACGGTACGCAGCACATCGCCTGAAACATCGATTATTGTGTCTGGACCGCTTCCTACGTACCGACGAGGGCATGAAAAGTTCAGTAGATTATTCGCGCTAAATGAATGGTTATTGTCATGGTGCAATGAGCAGAAACTGATTTTTGTAAATAATTGGAATCTGTTTTGGGAGCGACCAAGGCTCTACCGCGCTGATGGCTTACACCCAAGTAGAATCGGGGCAGATCTTCTGTCGGATAACATCTCCAAGATGTTCAATACCATTTGACTAGTAACCAAAAATCCAAATCACAGTCTCTACTGCACCAATTTAATTGATATTAATACTAGTGTAGAACATTGCATATAAACTGTGTCTATTCCTCGTTTACTAAGATCAAATAATAAATCTACTGCGGGATCTAGAAAAAATCTAATTGTTATTAAAACAAAAAATCTCGCTACTAGTGAACAAAAACTATTTCTAAAGCTAGGTCTTCTAAACATTAGATCGCTCACACCTAAGGCTGTTATTGTAAATGAAATGGTCACAGATAATAATTTCGATGTTCTGTGCCTTACTGAAACCTGGCTTAAACCAAATGATTATTTCAGAATCAGAATCAGAAAGAGCTTTATTGCCAAGTGTGCTTGCACACACAAGGAATTTGTTTTGGTACTGAGGCTTCCAGTGGACATATACAAATACAATAGACAACAAAAAACATAATACTACAAATTATAAGAATAAAGAATTAAAATATAAAAATATAAATATATGGGAATAAAAGTATCACAGTTGGGTTTAGTCAGAATAGACATTTCCAGATTTACAGATTATGAAATTATTTACAGTGTTTTGAATATTATAAATAAATAAATCTACATATAAGTATCACCTGAGTTGTAGGGTATTGCACTAAACCAGGGGTCTCAAACTCAACTTAACTGGGGGCCGCTGGAGGTAGAGTCTGGGTCAGGCTGGGCCGCATCAAGTATTCCACAAAAAATAGTATTCAAGTAATCCAAAAAAGGAGAACAACTGATCCAATCTTCTCAATCTTTATTATTAACGTTTCTTCTGAACTGTTCCTCTAAATTTGAACATTCCTTTCTGTACATGATTGGTTCTTCATGAGCTGTCCTTCTGACAGTTGAAGTTCATTTTACAAACTTTCTTTGTTTTTTCCTTATAGACAACATCTTTGTGATGCTTCATTTTACAAACATTATTTTTCTTTTCCTTATAACACATCTTTGTGATACTTATATTTGCTCATGTCCTTTTTATTTTCTTTATACAATATGATATTGAATGTTTTTTTGGAAGGCACATTTCCATTTATTATACAATGCACCTTTAAAAAAACAATTATTGCTTTTGAAATACAAATATTTGCAGTCATGTCTGCCCGTCTTATTGAATTCTTTCTACACATGTATAGTGTCTCAGGCAAACTACTGACTTTGCACAAATCAAAGCAAACCTTCTTATCAACCTGTTGAACACATATTACAAGCTCAAAATAATTATTCTCACATTGTTTTAGAGCAGGGATCTCCAACACGTCGCTCGCGAGCTCCCAGTAGCTCGTGGCCTGATTGGTGGTAGCTCGCCAAGAGGCCTGTTCACATCTTCACATATCGCGCTCACATATTTTGCACGCGCTCAAGTTTGTTATTTCAAATGTAATTGAAGCGACGCGCACATTTTTTCCAGGCGCAGTATGTTTGTACTTCGCGGTTGTCTATGACAACTATTGACAACAAACCCACCGTAAGCTGTCACGAGACTATCTATGGTAGGCCATAAGGGATAAAAAAAATAAAATAAATAAATAAAAACGCGGCACACGCAACGACGGGCCGCACTAACATTAAACTTTAATGTCAAGTAGGGGGCCGCAAAATATCACCCCGCGGGCCTCAAATGGCCGCGAGTTTGAGACCACTGCACTAAACAGTGGGAGTATTGCACTTAAGGCATATGCCTTGGGAGGTGTGTTAACTGTTCAGGAGGGAAATGGCCTGTGGGAAGAAACTGTTCCTGTGCCGCGATGTTCTTGTGGCCAGTGATCTGAGTCGCCGTCTTGACGGTAACAGTTCAAACAGGAGGTGTCCAGGGTGAGTGGAGTCTGTGATGATTTTACCTGCTCTCTTCCACACTCTGGAAGAGTACAGGTCCTGGAGGGTTGGCAGGGGGGCACCAATGATCCTCTCCGCAGTCCGGACTGTCCGTTGTAGTCTCCTGGTGTCTGATTTGGTAGCTGAACCAAACCAGACAGTGATGGATGTGCATAAGACAGACTCAATGACGGCTGAGTAGAACTGAATCAGCAGCTCCTGTGGCAAGTTGAACTTCCTCAGCTGGCGAAGGAAGTACAGTCTCTGCTGGGCCTTTTTCACAGTGGAGTCAATGTGATTGTCCCACTTCAGGTCCTGAGAGATGGAAGTGCCCAGGAACCTGAATGACTCCACTGCTTCCACAGTGCTGTTCATGATGGTGAGTGGTGGGAGTGCTGGGCTGTTCCTCCTGAAGTCCACGATCATCTCCACTGTTTTGAGCGTGTTCAGCTCAAGGTTGTTATAACTGCACCAGACAGCCAGCTGTTCAACCTCCAGTCTGTAAGCAGACTCGTCACCGTTCCGGATGAGACCGATGACAGTGGTGTCATCGGCAAATTTCAGGAGCTTGACAGAGGGGTCTTTAGAAGTGCAGTCATTAGTGTACAGGGAGAAGAGCAGTGGGGAGAGAACGCACCCTTGAGGGGCGCCAGTGCTGGTGGTGAGAGTCCTGGATGTGTGTTTCCCCAGTCTCACTCGCTGCTGCCGGTCCGTCAGGAAGCTGGAGATCCACTGACAGATCGAGGATGGTATGGAGAGCTGGGTCAGTTTGGCTGTGAGAAGGTCAGGCATGATGGTATTGAAGGCCGAACTGAAGTCCACAAAGAGGATCCTTGCATAAGTCCCTGGTCTGTCGAGATGTTGCAGGATATAATGCAGTCCCATGTTGACTGCATCATCCACGTACCTGTTTGCTCTGTAAGCAAACTGAAAGGGATCCAGCAGGGGTCCAGTGATGTCCTTCAGGTGGGCCAACACCAGTCTTTCAAACGACTTCATGACCACAGACGTGAGAGCGACAGGTCTGTAGTCATTAAGTCCAGTGATTTTGGTTTTTTTGGGGACAGGAATGATAGTGGAGCGTTTGAAGCAGCAGGGAACTTCACACTGCTCCAATGATCTATTGAAGATCTGCGTGAAGACCGGGGCCAGTTGGTCAGCGCAGGCTTTTAAACAAGCAGATGAGATGCCGTCTGGGCCTGAGGCTTTCCTAGTCTTCTGTTTTTTGAAGACTCTTCTCACGTCCTCCACACAGACCTTAAGCTCAGTTAGGATGGCAGGAGAGGGGAGTAATGGGAGTGCAGGAGGTGATGGTGAATGTGTGAAGTGCAGATCAGACCGGGTGTATGGTGTGAATGAGGGCTTTTCAAACCTGCAGTAAAATGAATTTAAATTGTCAGCCAGGTGTTGATTGTCCACAGATCGGGGGGATGGTGACCTCAGGCCATTCCAGACTGATGATGGGTCGTTGGATGAAAACTGTTTTTTCAGTTTTTCAGAGTAGTTCCTTTTAGCAACTCTGATCTCCTTTGTCAATCTGTTTCTGGCCTGGTTATACAAGATTTTATCCCCACTTCTGTAAGCATCCTCTTTGGCATGACGAAGGTGTTTGAGTTTCCCAGTAAACCATGGTTTATCATTAGTAAATGATAAGAATGTCCTGGTAGGAATGCATGTATCCTCACAGAAACTTATATATGATGTTACAGTATCTGTGAGCTCATCCAGATCGTTGGTAGCAGCTTCAAAAACAGTCCAATCAGTGCAATCAAAGCAGGCCTGTAGATTCTGCTCTGCTTCATTAGTCCATCTTTTTACAGTCCTTATTACAGGTTTAGCTGATTTCAGTTTCTGCCTGTAGGTCGGTATAAGATGAACCAAACAGTGATCAGAGAGCCCCAAAGCTGCTCGTGAAACGGAGTGATATGCATCTTTTATTGTTGTGTAATAGTGGTCCAGTATATTACTGTCTCTGGTGGGACATGTAACGTGCTGTCTGTATTTTGGTAGTTCACGGGAAAGATTTGCTTTGTTAAAATCCCCAAGAATGATTAAAAGAGAGTCTGGGTACCTTTGTTCCGTTTCAGCTATTTGTTCAGCCAGCTGTTGTAGCGCCGCGCTCACGCACGCGTCTGGAGGGATGTAAACATTCACGAGAATGAAAGAGGAAAATTCCCGAGGCGAGTAGAAGGGTTTACAGTTTATGAAATGTGCCTCTAAATTAGGAGAGCACATCTTCTTCAGTGTTGTTACATCTGAACACCAACTTTCGTTAATGTAGAAACACAATCCACCACCTCTTGTTTTCTCCGTTAGCTCCGCGATGCGATCCGCTCGGAACAGCTGGAAGCCCGGCAGATGTATTGCGTTGTCCGGTATGGCTTCACTCAGCCAGGTTTCAGTGAAGCACAGAGCAGCAGAGTTTAAAAAATCCTTGTTAGTGCGGGTGAGGAGAAGAAGTTCATCCGTTTTGTTAGGAAGGGATCGGAGATTCGCGAGATGAATACTGGGGAGTGCAGTGAGCAGGCCGGGCTCGCGGAGTTTAACCAGCGCGCCGGCTCGCTTCCCGCGTTTGCGTTTGACCGCGCGTTTGAACAACACCGCTGCCCCTCCGACGAGAATGTCCAGCAAAACGTCAGAATAATCAAAAACTGTAGAAAAGGTTTCTGGTGTGTGTTTCCTAATGTCCAGTAGTTCGTCTTTGGTGAAACTGGTAGGAAAAGAATGACTAAACGCAGAACAAACGAACAAAAACAACACAATAGCTGGAGAGCTCCACACCGAGGCAGCCGTCTGCGGCGCCATCTTGAATATAGAAAATTTCATTTTCTCATTTTCGGTCTAAATGAGTCTACTCCGCCAGGATACTGTTATAAGCATGAGCCCCGTCTGATCGGTCGTGGTGGCGGTGTTGCAACAATCTACAGAGATATCCTTAATGTTACTCAGAAAACTCGTCATAGGTGTAATTCGTTTGAAGTACTTGTGCTAAATGTTACGCTCTTAGATGTAAGAAAAAAATCCCTATTATCTCTAGCATTGGCTACCGTATATAGACCTCCAGGGCCGTACGCCAATTTCTTAAAAGAGTTTGCTGACTTTCTATCAGATCTTTTGGTCAACGTCGATAAAGCATTAATTGTTGGAGATTTTAACATACACGTAGATAATTTAAATGATGCGTTAGGCGCTGCGTTTACAGATTTATTAAACCTCTTCGGGGTCAAGCAAAACGTCACCGGACCAACTCATCGTCTTAATCATACACTCGATTTAATTATATCATATGGAACCGATCCAACCGATATAGATATCATTCCACAAAGTGATGATGTCACTGACCACTACTTGGTAACTTGCATATTACGCACTGCTGTAATATGTCATGCTGCGCCACGTTATCGACCAGGTAGAACAATTCGTCCATCCACCATAGATCATTTCTCAAATAGCTTATCTGATCTGTCTCAGCTGCTGCCTGAACCCAAACAAACAGATGAATTAGACGAACTAACTAGCACTATGAGCACCCTTCTCTCTAGAACATTGGATATTGTTGCACCCATTAGATTAAAAAAGGTCAGAGAAAAAAGTATAGCACCTTGGTACAATAATACTACGTATGTTTTAAAGAGAGAAACCCGTAATTTAGAGCGTAAATGGAAAAAAACTAATTTAGAGGTCTTTAGAATCGCGTGGAAAGACAGTATGTCACTTTATAAAAAGGCACTTAAAACGGCCAGGGCTGAGCACCTCAGCAAATTAATAGAAAACAACCGAAATAATCCAAGGTTTTTATTTAATACCGTGGCTAGACTAACAAATAAACAGACGTCGTCTGAACAAAATACCTCGTTACAGTTTAGTAGTAATGATTTCATGAACTTCTTCACCGAGAAAATTGAAAGCATCAGAATCAAAATCGTAAACGTTCAATCTTTGCTCGCGCCTTATAATTCGGCCGCAATTATCACCCCGCAAGAACAATTACAATGCTTTACAACCATAGAACAAAAAGAGTTAAATAAACTTATCACTTCATCTAAAACAACAACATGTTTATTAGATCCTATACCAACTGAACTACTGAAAGAAGTGTTACCTATAGTGGAAGAGCCTCTTCTCAATATTATTAACTCATCTTTATCTTTAGGTCATGTTCCAAGAACATTCAAGCTGGCAGTTATAAAACCTCTTATTAAGAAACCACAATTAGATCCAAATAACCTAGCAAATTACAGACCCATTTCGAATCTTCCATTTATGTCAAAAATATTAGAAAAAGTTGTGTCCGCTCAACTCGGCTCTTTCTTGCAAGAAAACGACATCTATGAAAAGTTTCAGTCTGGATTCAGGCCACATCATAGCACTGAAACTGCGCTTGTTAGAATCACAAATTATTTACTTTTAGCTTCGGACCAAGGCTGTATCTCAGTACTAGTTTTACTTGATCTTAGTGCTGCGTTCGATACTATAGATCACACAATACTCTTAGATCGACTACAAAATTACACTGGTGTTCAAGGACAAGCATTAAGCTGGTTCAGGTCATATTTATCTGACCGCTACCATTTCGTCTACTTAAATGGAGAAAAAACGATTATAACTTCGCCAAACTCTGGAGTGCCGCAGGGATCTGTGTTAGGCCCTTTATTATTCTCAATATATATGCTGCCACTTGGTAATATTCTAAGGAAACATGGAATTAGTTTCCATTGTTATGCTGATGACACTCAAATATATATTTCATCACGGCCAGATGAATACGCTAAATTATCCAAATTGACAGATTGTGTTAAAGATATAAAAGATTGGATGAAAAGTAATTTTCTTTTATTAAATCCAGACAAGACAGAGGTAATACTTATCGGTTCTAAAAACCGTCCACAAAACCTTTCATAGCACGACTTTAACATAGTAGGATGCCCTGTTACTTTATCCACTACAGTAAAAGACCTGGGTGTTACATTAGACTGCAACCTGTCTTTTGAAAAGCACATTTCATATGTTACAAAAACTGCCTTTTTCCACCTTAGAAACATTGCTAAGCTACGTAATATGCTATCAGTCTCTGATGCAGAAAAGTTAGTTCATGCATTCATGACTTCGAGACTAGATTGCTGTAATGCTTTATTAGCTGGTTGTCCTGCATCTTCAATAAACAAGCTACAGTTAGTCCAAAATGCAGCCGTTAGAGTTCTTACTAGATCAAGAAAATATGATCATATAACACCGATTTTATCATCACTTCATTGGTTACCTATAAAGTTCCGTATTAAATACAAGGTATTGCTTTTGACTTATAAAGCTTATAAATGGTTTAGCTCCAGTCTATTTAACGGATCTTCTATCGCCTTACAATCCATCGCGCTCTTTAAGATCACTAAATTCGAGGCTTCTGGTCATTCCTAGGATATCCAGATCCACCAAAGGAGGCAGAGCATTTTCACATTTAGCTCCGAAGCTCTGGAATAGCCTTCCTGATATTGTTCGTAGCTCAGACTCACTCTCCCAATTTAAAACTAGACTGAAGACGCATCTATTTAGCCAGGCATTCATATAAATTTTTTATCTTACAGTTACTGTAAATTCGGCCTCTAGTTCATAAACGCCAGAGGAAAACTGGCCCCCGACTGAGCCTGGGTTCTCCCAAGGTTTTTTTTCTCCATTGGGTCATCTTATGGGGTGTTAGGACACCATTAGGTCACTGGATGGAGTTTTTCGGTTCCTTGCCACTGTTGCCTTTGGCTTGCTCAGTTGGGGATATTCAAATTAATTAACCAATCATACCATTGATCAGCTCTACCAAAATTGGATGTCTTTTTTCCAGTAATAAACAAACATTGTTAAGTTGTTTTGATTGATACTGTGAAGCAGCTTTGATACAATCTGTATTGTGAAAAGCACTATATAAATAAATTTGACTTGACTTGACTTGATTCAGTTAAACCATAAGAAAAAATGGGTATAGGTTTTTTTGTTTTTATTGGTAAATTAAGTGTTAAGCTTTTTTCTCCTGCATCCTATTATTCCGTTATCCAGAATGGCAGCACAGCTTGACAAAGTTTGACAAAGTGGTACTTGCTTAGACTGTCAATGGAGGGACAGAAAACGTACTCGGTTACTAACGTAACCTCGGTTCTCTCTAGAGAGGGAACGAGTACTGCGTAATATCTTACGCTATGGGGAAACCTCTTTTCCACGAGATATTGAAGCCAAAAATTATCCTTAATTTTGAATTAATGCAAAACGCTGTGCAGCAGCATGCAGACATAGGCAAGACGGCTTGCGTGCCTATTGGCTGCCCTGCGGCAACAGCAGCAGCCTATCGAGAGTGGCCCTGCGTGACACATACCCAATGGGGGCACTTCGCGCCCATTTCGTCACGTCCCGCCAGAAAGGGCGTGGTCCCGCCCTTATGAATACGGCTCGATTAGGCTGGTATACTGGTTTTCATCGCCGAAGCGAACCAGAGCTGTGTATGCACGGCAAGATACGCAGTACTCGTTCCCTCTCTAGAGAGAACCGAGGTTACGTTAGTAACCGAGTACGTTCTCTTACGAGAGTATCTCTCGTACTGCGTAATATCTTACGCTATGGGGAACACAATG
This sequence comes from Gila orcuttii, assembly GCA_026230005.1. Lineage (NCBI taxonomy): Eukaryota > Metazoa > Chordata > Actinopteri > Cypriniformes > Leuciscidae > Gila > Gila orcuttii. The sequence goes on from JAPDVR010000014.1 coordinate 32,403,854, forward strand.
CAAAACGCCGTGCGTACTGGGATCCGACACCAAAGTCCCAAGGGCAGTAGCCCGGGGCTCATATAGTGCATAATCACCATAGACTCACAGAGAGTCGGAGAAGAGAGGCTGCAAGCATCATTCCCCATAAAATAGCATCCTACAGGAGCTAGTTATGTTAACAGTGTTTCACGCAGACAGGGTGAACGTGTTCAGCCTGAACTGGGTAATAGTACGGGTTATTCAACACCCAAGGGGCAGTTTCTATCGCTCAGTGAGCGATGCACAGGCAAACTCAGCATCTGGGCCGCACTGCGGGGCAGATAGCACTGAATTCTAAACCGACAGAAGCTTGGCTTGTAAGGCGGGAACCTCTAGGTTATAAAACCTTATAAATGTAGACGGCGAGGCCCAGCCCGCGGCCGTACAGATATCTTGCAAGGTAACCCCACTATACCACGCCCACGACGAGGCCACGCCTCTTGTGGAGTGCGCTCTGACACCCAAAGGACACTGCAGGCCCTTAGAAGTGTAAGCCAGTGCTATGGCGTCGACTACCCATCTGGATAGGCTCTGTTTTGATGCGGCCAGGCCCTTGGAGCGTCCGCCAAACAAAACAAAGAGCTGCTCGGTCTGTCTGAAGACAGACGAGCGGGACACATAAGCTCTCAGTGCCCTGACAGGGCAAAGGAGACTAGCATCTTTCTCCTCATCATGAACCGAGAGAGCGCACAGGGAAATGACCTGGGCCCTGAACGGTGTGTTGAGGGATTTGGGCACGTACCCGTGCCTTGGTTTGAGTATGACCTTAGAGTCATTAGGCCCAAACTCCATACATGACGCGCTTACCGAAAGCGCTTGTAAGTCCCCTATGCGCTTCACTGAAGCGAGAGCCAAAAGGAACACCGTTTTGAAAGACAGATGCTTCATGTCTGACAAATGGAGTGGCTCGAACGGGGCACCTTTCGTGGCTTCCAAAACCGTAGAAAGGTCCCACACCGGGACTGAAGGAGGTCTGGGAGGGTTCAGCCTCCGAGCTCCCTTGAGGAATCGCACGACTAGGTCGTTCTTCCCCAGTGACTGGCCAGACACAGGTTTTATAAACGCTGCTATGGCCGCCACGTACACTTTGAGCGTGGATGGGGACCTGCCCTTATCCAGCAGCTCTTGAAGGAAGGAGAGTACTTCCGTGACCCCGCAGTCTACAGGTGAAAAGCGCTGAGCTTGACACCAAGCAGAGAACACAGACCATTTCGAGGAATAGAGCCGTCTAGTAGACAGGGCCCTTGCCTGCGTGATCGTGTTTAGCACTCCCTCCGGGAGGCTAGCGGGTACCCGTTGATGGCCCATGCATGTAGGGACCATAGTTCCGGGCGAGGATGCCAAATCGAGCCCTCGGCCTGAGAGAGGAGGTCTTTCCTCAACGGTACTGGCCACGGGGCAGTGCTGGTCAGCCGCATCAGGACTGGGAACCAAGTCTGGTTTGTCCAGAGCGGAGCCACAAGCAGCACTGGGCATCCATTTTCCCTGATTCGTTCCAGCACTTGAGGCAGGAGCGAGACGGGGGGAAAAGCATAGAGGGGACAGCGGGGCCAGACGTGGGCCAGCGCGTCCTTGCTTTTGGAGAAGTATTTTGGACAGTGAGCGTTCTCGTGGGACGCGAACAGGTCCACTTGCGCTCTGCCGAATGTCTCCCACAGCAGTTGGATCGTCTGCGGGTGCAGCGACCATTCCCCTGCTGGGACATTGTTTCTGGACAGTCTGTCTGGTCCCAGATTCAGGTGACCAGGCACGTGCGCCGCTCTCAGTGAAAGCAGGTTGTGCTGAGCCCAGACCAGGAGGCGTTCCGTTAGCCTGTAAAGGTTTCGGGACTTGGTGCCGCCCTGGCGATTTATGTATGCCACCACTGACATGTTGTCCGACCGGACCAAGACGTGGTGGCCCATTATCTGGGGACAGAAGCGCCGTAGCGCGTTGTCGACTGCCATCATTTCCAGACAGTTTATGTGTAGGAGCTTTTCCTGTTCTGACCACTGGCCAAAGAACGGTCTGCCCTCGAGCAGCGCTCCCCATCCTGAGGTGGAGGCGTCCGTGGACACCACCTTCACACTCGAGGGAGTCCTCAGACTCACACCTGACTGATACCAGTCGGTTATCTTCCAAGGTTCCAGAGCTGAAACGCATTTCAGATCGACCCGGAGGCGAAACCGACCAGCGGTCCATGCCCTGGGAGGAACTCGCGCTTTCAGCCACAGCTGCAGTGGGCGCATGCGAAGCAGACCCAGCTGGAGCACTGAAGCTGCTGAGGCCATGAGGCCCAGCATTTTCTGAAACCTTTTGAGCTGGACAACCGAGCCGCGGCGGAAGGATTTCGCGGCGCTCTGAATGTCCCGTTCGCGCTCTGGCGTCAGACGCGCTGTCATGGATAGCGAGTCCAGCACTGTTCCCAGAAAAGAAATTTTCTGGCTGGGAAACAGCGAGCTCTTCGCCCAATTGACTGTGAGACCCAGATTCTCGAGATGCTCGAGTAATGTGGCCCTGTGTTCTATGAGCTCTGATCGTGATCGAGCTAGAATCAGCCAATCGTCCAAGTAGTTCAAAATTCGCATGCCCTGGAGTCTCAGGGGTGCGAGAGCCGCGTCCATGCACTTCGTAAATGTACGGGGTGCCAGGGACAGGCCGAACGGCAGGACTTTGTATTGGTATGCCTGGCCCTCGAAGGCGAATCTCAAGAATTGCCTGTGACGTGACGCTATTTGTATTTGAAAATAGGCGTTTTTCAGATCTATTGACATAAACCAGTCTTCCCGGCGAACTTGCGCGAGGATTTTCCTGGTTGTAATCATTCTGAACTGGCGCTTCGCGAGCGCTCTGTTCAGCTGTCGCAGATCTAGAATGGGTCTGAGACCCCCGTCTTTTTTGGGTACCAGAAAATACCTGCTGTATAAACCCCCTTCGCTCTGAGCCTGAGATAAAGGTTCTATCGCCCCTTTGCTCAGTAGTTTCGCTATCTCGGCTCGAAGTAGATGAGATACTTCGTTTTTTACCGTCGTTTCGACTCGCGCCGCACAACGGCGGGGGCGTCGAGCGAACTGCAGCGAATAGCCTCTTTTTATAGTGTTCAGCACCCATTCTGATACCCCTGGAAGCTTTGCCCACGCATGTGCGTGAATAGCTAGAGGTAGAATGAAATCTGGGCTCTGGCCGCGGCATAGCGGCGGCCGGAGAGCTCCGGTGTGCTGAGAAACAAACACTGTGTTTGCAATGCGCGAGGCGGGGGGTGCGCTGATCACAGCGGGCAGCCCGACCGCGCTCGGCTTCTCTCTGACAGATTGTGGAGAGAAGGCAAGCGGGACGAACCCCGTGGGCTTCGGCATGTTTGTGAGGGAATGTGGGCGCGGGATAGCGGGCACACTCACTGCACTGAGAACACTGTCGGCTCGCGCCGACTGAAAATGTGTTGGTTTCGTTTTTACAGAAACCGTGGGACATGCTTCGTGTAGTGTTTGTGGGCACTGTGTCGTGGGCACGTACACTACATTCATTGCACAATCGACATGAGTCGATTTTATTCGTGCTAGCCCTGTATTGTGGTGGGCTGTGTCTGCGTGTGGGAATGGGCACTGAGACGTGGGCATTCTTACAACACTCATAACACCATCGGCCGTGGCCGGAACACCAGAAAATACACTCTTTTGGGATTTATCTGGGTCGCCGTAAAAATGGCATTTGTGTGCAGGCAAGCGGGCTGTGGTGCCGGCTTGTTTACTGCGAAATACACTGGAACAGTCACATCGTTTGGAACTGAACGAGCGAGAAGTTTCGGTGGAGTCTGGCCGCGGCGAGACTTAAACACCGTGGGTTTTAGCTGACTGTATGTGTGTTGGTTTCGTTTTACAGAAAACGTGGCACATGCAGTGTGTAGTGTTTGTGGGCACTGGGTTGTGGGCACATTCACTACATTTAATGCACAATGACATGAGTCAATCTCATTTGTGCGTGCCCTGCACTGTGGCGGGCTGTGTTTGTGTGTAGAAATGAACACTGGGCTGTGGGCATTTTTATTACACTCATAACACCATCGGCTTTGGCCGGAATACCAGAAAATACACTGCTTATATGATTTTTCTGGGTCGCCGTGGAAACGGCATTTTTGTGCAGGCAAGCGGGCCATGGTACCGGCTTGTTTACTGCAAAATACACTGGAACAGTCACATTTTCTTGGAACTGAACGAGCGAAAAGTTTCGGTGCAAGTCTGGCCGCAGCGAGACTAAATTTTTATCTGCTGCGAGACCTGGGATCGAACACGGGTCTCCCGTGCGAAGGGCTTTGGGTTTCGCCACTGAGCCACAGGGGGAAATGACAAAAGCTTAAAACAGCTCGAGCAGATAAGACAGCGTCATCACAGTTTGTGTGTGTTGGCGTTTGTTTGCAGGCGTGCGTGTTATACAACAGGCTCATTGCTGCAATATTGACATTTTCAGCCGCTCAAACTAAGAGGAGCTGAGAAATGTTTGAGAAATGGAGATTGGTCCGACCTCGGCGGGACTAAAAACACACTCTTTCCTCATTTCGCCGGTGACGCATGCCCACGGGGGGCGGGGGTGGGGTAGCTTTCTTATAACGTAAAGAAAGCTAGCCGCGGTTTTGAAGCTGGCCTTCTCTACAGATGCAGCTATCTCGTCGTCATAATGGCGGAAGCGGCGGCGCGCGGCGGCCGTTGTCCGTCAGCGAGCGACTCGAGTGAAGCTGGTGAAGCTGGCGGGCGAACCGGCGAGCTATCACGGGCTGGAGAAGGCTCGGGGCTGTTTCGTCGACCTCAATGGCGGAAGCGGCGGCAGACGGCGGCCGCTGTCCGTCGGTGAGGGACTCGAGCGATGCCGGCGAAGCTGGCGGGCGAACCGGCGAGCTTTGGCGGGCAGGAGAAGGCTCGGGGCCGCGCTGGGCACGGCGCTTTTTACGGCGCGGCGCTACAGCGGGTTGAAGTGCAGGCTCTGAGAATGATGCCAGGCGAGTCCTCAGAGTCACCATAGGCAATAGCTCACAGTGAGGGCATCCGCCGTCGACGAGAGCGAGAGCCGCGTGATCCTCACCCAGGCAGGAAACGCAGAATGGCGATCCTCTTCACTGAGTGTGGCTCGGCACGAGCCGCAGGATCTATGCATCTTGAAAAAGACGCAGCTCTTTTAGGAGAGAGAGAGACAGTGAAAAAATGTGTGTCGCAGCGGCGAACACACACACACACTTGCAATAAAAGGATATGACGCCGGAAAGCGTAGCAGGTACGGCGGCTAAAGGCGGCGATGCCAGCGACTTCAGACTCAAAGGCTCGTCCCGCTGTGTGCTTATCTCAGACGGCGCGGCTTCTCACTCCGGATCCAGCGATGCGTGATGCTTCGCTGAAGAGATGAAAATCAGTATACCAGCCTAATCGAGCCGTATTCATAAGGGCGGGACCACGCCCTTTCTGGCGGGACGTGACGAAATGGGCGCGAAGTGCCCCCATTGGGTATGTGTCACGCAGGGCCACTCTCGATAGGCTGCTGCTGTTGCCGCAGGGCAGCCAATAGGCACGCAAGCCGTCTTGCCTATGTCTGCATGCTGCTGCACAGCGTTTTGCATTAATTCAAAATTAAGGATAATTTTTGGCTTCAATATCTCGTGGAAAAGAGGTTTCCCCATAGCGTAAGATATTACGCAGTACGAGAGATACTCTCGTAAGAGAACTCTCAGATTTCTTTCAAATATCTTTATTTGTGTTTGAAGATGAATGAAAGTCCTACAGGTTTTGATACGACATAAAGGCGAGTAATTGATGAAAATTTTCACTATATAATTTATATATTTTTATATATATCAGTGCATTATTTATTTTTTTCATTTGGGCAAACTAACCTTTTAAAGATATGCATTGAAACTGAAATCTACAGATGCAAATAGATAAAGTGCAATAAAATGAAGGCTTAAATGTGTATTTGGATGTTTGTCCACTAGTCTGAAAAAAAAGAAAAACAAAATCTCAATTTGCCAGTGCATGAAAAACAATAAACAATGGTGTTGCCTGTAGTGTCTTGATTTCAATTCTAAAGGGAAAAGAGGTCTTAAAGTTGTCATGTAAAGCTGAATTGCATCTATTTTTGATGCAGAAAACAACCCTTGACTAGCATGTTGACATAAGGTGAAAAATAAAATGATTAAAAAATATTATGTTCCCTTTAATTGTGTCAGAACTCTAATATCATCTTAAAAATCACTCTATCAACAGGACATACCTTATTCCTTCAATTGGGTCATCTAATGTGTAGCCTAATGCTGAAATTTCTACATTTGGATTTTGCATGGGGTTGCATCCATCCTTGCTATGTTATGTCATTTTAAAATGTAATTTCAATATTAATTTTCGAACACAGTCAGATTGGACTTTCACAATACTGAAATGACACATTGAGGTGCCATATGCTGTCCTTGCCATATAATTAATTTAGAGAACTAGAACTCAAGGGTCAAACTTATTAAAACTGGTCACATGATTATCTAATGGACTGCCTCAAACCTGTACAGAAAATGTTCTTCATAGAATAAAATGTCAAGTGTCAATCACACTACTGGAGACCTAAAATTACGCTCAGGAACATTGAAACGACTTCTAAAAGGTCTGTATGTTTGTATTCTTCCAGCAATTATGATTTGCTAAATTTCAGTTAGGGTCTTCATATAATTTCAGTTAGGGGCTCTTTATAAATTGCACAGAAGAAAATGAAATGGCCCTCTAGGACACACATACTTTGGGAAACGCTGGTTACATTTGTAGCATGAATATTTAGAACACAGTTGAAAAATCAGTTTGGCTCTCACTGCAGACCTTTTCACAAGTAATTTGTAAGATTAACAATTAGATTAGCTGTGACTAAATTTCTTCATCAAATGTGGTATATAAAATAATATTTTTCTAGATTTAACAGTAACAGCATAAATCTTATATAATAAGAAGTGTTGCCCGTGTGCAAACTCATTCACAAATCAAAGGGAAGGTCTCTGAAAAAAAATTAATATTGCTCCACTTTGATCTCTCTCTCTCTCTCTCTCTCTCTCTCTCTCTCTCTCTCTCTCTCTCTCTCTCTCTCTCTCTCTCTCTCTCTCTCTCTCTCTCATTAAATGCGGGTATATTAACAAAGTGAAACTTCCATTCCTTCAGCTGAGATTAGCCAGCAAACTAATTCCCTCTCTATCCCTGCTACTTTGAAGTGTTCAAGGGAGCCAAGAGCTTTTGTGCATGATTTACATAATCTGACAACTGCATCCCATCATAGAGATGTCTATTAACAGGAAAGTGTTCTAATTTCTTACCAAGATAGCATCATCATCATCCCTACTGTTATCTTTTTTTTTTTTTGGTTCTCTAAATCTGTTTGACACTTTCATATTGCATCCAAGGATCACATTATCTATCTATCTATCTATCTATCTATCTATCTATCTATCTATCTATCTATCTATCTATCTATCTATCTATCTATCTATCTATCTATCTATCTATCTATCTATCTATCTATCTATCTATCTATCTATCATCTATCTATCTATCTATCTATCTATCTATCTGTCTGTCTGTCTGTCTGTCTGTCTGTCTGTCTGTCTGTCTGTCTGTCTGTCTGTCTGTCTGTCTTTCTGTCTGTCTGTCTATCTATCTATCATTGCATTTAGACATTGGGTCTCATTTGCTAAGCATGTGTGTATGCACAAATTTGTGCGTGAATTGTGCGTACTAACGATTTTAAGAACAAATGAATGTGCTTACGAACATGTTGTGAATTAGGCAGAGATTTTTCTTGAGTTCTCCTGTGTGTACAACTACAAAATAATCCACGCAATTATTAGTGAATGAGACCCATTGTCTTTACAGTTTTTGTAAAGCATGCAATTTCTCATTCTTTTTAACAAATTGCAAATGCTTTGGTACATTCATGCAATTATGTACAATTAGACTACAAGTGTCATGCTGTTTCCTACATTATCAATTGCTTATGTCATGTTGATCAAAATATATTAGTTCCCTGTTGAATAGTCTTACCCCTTAAAACATATTAGTTCCTTGCATAAGTCATTAAATGCAAAATGGTTGAACTACAGTAGTTGTCATAAACTGTCAAGCATATTTTCTACACATTTCTATTAGTATGTTTTTTTTTTGTAATGTGTATTTGAATTGATGAATTGCAGAGGTGAATTTTGAATTTCACTAATGAAGGGAAATCCAAAGTGCTAGATCTACCAATGATCAACCAGTTCTTTATAATAGCTCGGAGGTTAATGTCATGGAGCTTAATTTGACAAGCATATAGAAAGAGCACAACACAAAGTTACAATTTCTGACAATGGAAGAATAAACAAAGAAACAAATAGGGTCGACAGCCGACAAAAAGAAGAAGAGGAAGGATGTGTGGTGGAAGATTAGGGTGGCAGAACAGAGGAAGCGGTAGAAGAGGCCAAGATTGTAGACATGTTTCTGATGATATAAGGACCATGTTCTCAGTCATGACCTTATTGCTGAATTGGGTCGAAATGGTAAATGGACTGCATTTATATAGCGCTTTTACAGACCGAATGGCCACCAAAGCGCTTTACATATTTGCCTCACATTCACCCATTCACTCACTCATTCATACACCGACGGCGGTGTCAGCCATGCAAGGCGCCATCCAGCTCGTCGGGAGCAGCTGGGGTTAGGTGTCTTAAAAGGTGGGGAAAGGTGCAGTCGGATGTTGGGAGAACAATCACTCAATCATTCAAGCGTAGACAGAACAGGAACTGTATGTAGTCAGACAATGTTCACTATACTGTGATACTGTATACTTACTGTAATGCTATATTACTTGCATTTTACATTATACAGTAAATATACTTCATAGAGACAAAATCAATGTAACACACACGTAGATATACAGTGTGTGCGAGAGAGTATATATATATATATATATATATATATATATATATATATATATATATATATATATATAATTATAGTCTTGTCTAGTCTTGAGTACACAGTTATATTGACAAAATGAATTTTGACTATCTTGTTTGTGAACAATGATACAAGGACTTTTCATTCTGATGGCACTGATATGTTCATTGACATAAATACCGTTGAGAGATTTTAAGCAAGTTACAGGCTTTGCAGGTAATCTATTGTGTGGTGCTGTTTTGAGAAATGCACACTGGTCTGAAAAAAACTTTTTTAGCAATATAAGGTGGAGTTGGGGGAAACGCCCTCCAGGGGGTAATTTTTCACACTAATAGTTTATAATTTATGTCATTGTCACTGAAAAATAGCGTAACTTCTAGGCACATTTAACTTTTGTTACACAGAAAAATATTACACAGTCCTTAAGCGGGGCATTTTCCCCCACTCTACCCTGCCCTGCCCTGCCCTGGTGGCAGGGGCGCATAAGACACCCAGTACAAATGAAATCACTTTTACCTTTCTAATCTACTGCTCTGCCAGGTCAGTGCTGTTGAGTCTCAGGAATGTTCAACAGACTTCAATTTATGGCTAATTTGAAATAAACGTTCAGTCCATTTTACGCTTTAAGCAATTTAAGTATGGAGAAATTAGTTTCGGGTTCTCAGAGGGCAGAAGAGAGCTTTGATGTTTCTTAGTGAGCTGTCGTTCTTTTTCCTCTCTCACAAATTAAAGAGGGAGTTTGTAACACACAATATGGAGTTCAAGGTGTCAAGGGACATTAGTCAGAATACTGGCTCTTCAGGAGGGAGATACTGAAGGAATTTAAGCTGTGCTTGGGTTCAGAAACTCAGCCAATAGAGATATGCTCAGAGGTATTTATGGGAATCTGCCATAAGGCAAAAAAAAAAGAAGAAGAAAAATAAGATTGCAAGTCAGAACAGAGTACTGGGATCATTTAAGGATTGATTTTACTAAAGACAAACTATGGTTTGTTATAGTGTCAATTAATAATACAGAACTAAGTTATTCTTTAAATAAAAATATGAAGGGGAACCCTGTAAAAAATTCAAAATCAGAGAAACTGATGAGTGTGAATTCAAATTGAATTGGCCACACGCTACACAGGAAGTTGAATTAAATTGCACACACATAATGCATTCTGGGAAATTAAATGTTCTTGGTCTAAAAAATATTATATAAATGTATACTATAAAGTTTCAATAGGTGAAATTTCAAACATAATTAATAATTTTATATTTTAAAGGTGACGTAATTGAAGTAGCAACAAATAATTTCTTTCATATCATATTTCATATTGTGACACGTCCAAGTGAAACAGACTTTTGGAATTGGAATTTTGTGATTGGAAAAGCCTGGAAGATCCAGTTATTTGATATTTGAAGGTATTTTGATAAAAAAAAAAAAATAAATAAAAAAATATGAAACAAATGCAAGGATGACTTGTTCACAATAAGATTATTAAGATGCATTTAGTACATAGATTAGATGAATATCCATTTCATACAGATTTTAAAGATTATGTCAGGGGCATGATAAATTACATTTTATCCATTTGATTATTAATTACATTTAATTAATCACAAAAATAACACACTGTAAATTGACAGCGTTTATTTCGACATATTTCAAACATCTGCAATAGCCTATATAAAGCATTATGTTCACACTAGTCCCATTTGCTTGCTTCTTACTTAAAGCAGCCGTATGTAAGATTGTGGCCAAAACTGGTACTGCAATCACTTTCAAATTACTGTAGAGCGCTGTATCCCCTCTCCCTCCTCCCTGACTCGAGGTTGCCAGATAGGCTGCAGGATACAGCAGGAACGTAGGCTGCTACAAGAAGCTTTTTCTGTTAATTATGTTTATGCTTAAAATGAGAGATGTTTTGCAAAGTAATTATATATCGCAAAAATGTACTAATGGCGATTAGCCAAATATAATCGTAAAGATGTACGCTCGTATGTGACAGTACATTGTTAGAACAGTAGCTGTTAGTCTAACCTGTAACGGTAGGTATCTGTCATTAACGTAAGTACAAGCACAAGCCTGTCACTGTGTATAACCGACATCAAAGATACAGCTATTCATTTAGCTGACGCTATAAGTGAAAGCGACCAGCTGTATTTTTTAACTTACCCTGCAGTAGACGTCCATAACGCTAAAATATGTGATGTGAAAGATTACATGTCATTCTATTATTTTTGGCTGTAGAACTTGCATGATAAACAATAAATGGCGTGCTAATGTTGTTTTCCTCAGCGTCTCAGCATAATGACAGAGAAACGGGCTCTGATAATGCATTAATGTTAGCAATGACGACTCGCCGTTTTTATTACCCAAACAATTCCTTTAATACCTTTTTAATTCGATGACCCACCTCCTCCATATGAGCTAACGTAACGTTACTTCGCACGAACATGCATAACTTTGTTCGACTGTCATGAATATTTGAAATGTCCATTTACATCAAGTACAAGTTAGCCAAACATAGATGAATCTTACCTGTCCAGAAATTCTTCTCCGTTTTCAGCCGTCTCCATCTTTCAAAGGCATCTCCTATACAGATCCATGTTTTATTTCGGACTTTGTCACGAAGTATTTCGGATTCATAACGAGTTTTTTTTGGTTTCGCAAAGTTAGACTTTTTTACAGACAGTTCTTGTATCCGATTCCGACACGTTTGTAGCTGCAGCTGTGGTAACTAGAGCAGAGCTGGCAACCCGGATGCCGCAACACTACTGACTTCGTGATCGGCAGATAGGTGGAGGGTGGCGCATCAGACCAAAACACAACATGACAACATCAGTTGAGGGCTGCAACTTCACTTTTTAAATGACAATATCCTGGCCGGACTACTGTTGTCAGTGATATAAGTATTTGAAATGAACATGATTTCTTAATGTCTAGTGACATATCAGGGCCATTTTATGATTAATTGAAATAAATTTCTTACATACAGCTCCTTTAACCTTCATAAATAAAAATGCGATCATCACTCCATTTGACAAAATGCATCTTTGACTGTTCTTTTGAAGTGAATCCGCTCCAAACAACAATTCAATGAAAATGTTCATTGTCTCCCTGGCCCTATAAAGAGCCGTGTTTGTAAAATGGAATGCGGCTAGTAGCGTGTCCAATGCAGAGGGCACAGCTCATCTCTGGCTTCACCAAACGCTGCCTGGTGTTTGATAACCCCCGGATTTGTTGGAAGACATGCTTTGCATTTGTAATCAGGCCTCCAGCACTATGTCCTGATTGCTAATTGTATCCTTTGGGCCCTGCATGCTTCCTGCATATAAAAGGAGTAACTGTCCTTACTCCTTCCCTCTCCTCTCTCTCTATCTCTCACATGTGTTACTTTTGACTCTTACAACCACACATTCCCCACACCCCCCACTATGCTTTTTTATTCAAGTAATTCTCGCCTATTTAACAAACCACCATGTGAGCTGCCAGTCACACTGGGCAATCCCCATTCAGTAATCGGAGCAGTTCAGCTGCACATGAGTTTTTACTGATGTGCTGTAATGGTGAGCTCTCAGCAGTATCCGATTCTTTCGGTAAGGTGCTAAATCCTCATGTGTCCCCTGGAAGTCTCAGCAAAATAAAGGCGGCAGATTGTGGTTAAAAGGTGCTGCAGTTTTATTGACATAGCATTTATTTATTTGCAAGCACGCACATGCATATTCATTTGTTGTTACCTGTTCATTTGCATATTTGTCTTGCAAGTCATTTGAATTAACTGAACCAATTGATTCGCAAAATGTTTTATTTTCGAGGGCTTAAAGGATGATGCCGTTTTATCGACATAGCATTTCTGTCATGACAACTCTCAAGAGTGTTTGGCATGGATATAACAATGTTTGGTCTTGGTGGAATAGATCTGCTACCCTGCTGCTGCTGCTGTTGATTATTGCTGCCGCAGAGTTATCCGATCGTGAAAAGATTTAGTAAAAGGCAGGTTTAAACAGCCCCTAAGACATCCTGCTGTTAGACTAAGGATACGTGAATTACCCATAGCAGATCTTTACAGGTGGAGCTGGGGAAGATGGAGGGTTTCAGAAAGCGTGCTGCAAAATTCTCCAGCAGATGTTGACCAAGTATTTGAAAGCTTAGCTGCAAGGTCATTGGCTACTGATGTGATACGGCAGGAACCAATCAGCTGTCCCCTATAGAGAATGATGTGATTGCAAGCAGATTTAGTTATAGGGGTCAATTATGCTTTTTCACTTTGTTGCTGTTTGAGCATAAAAAAGATCTGCAAGGTTACAAAGCTCAAAGTCCACTCCAAAGTCATTATAATCAGTAATTATGTCTCAATGAAATAAAACCTTAACAATCTGATACATTCTGGTCCAGTCACGCTGGCAAAGTTGATCGATCAGCTTGGTCATCTGGATTTTCCGGATCAGATTCGGGCTCGAATTGATATGGTAGTACCGACATTATCAACTGTCATTATTGCTTTGGGAGCTGATGTTCGAAATATGGTAAGGGCTGTGACATTTCCCTCACACGCTTAAGGTATTCGGGCCAATCACAATGCACTGGATCGCTGGCCAATCAGAGCACACCGTGCTTTTCAGAATGATGAGCGGGGCATAGAGGAGCAACAAAAACTTTTTTTAACCAAAAAAACACGTAAAGACATTGCATTAAACTAAATACACAAAATAATGTTCTTTTTAACCGTCATATGACCCCTTTAACAGAATCCACTTTCCAAGAATTACAGTGAACATGGTTTGGACTACAATGTGTTTTTTCCGGATCTTGTGAAGTCACAATGTTACACCTTTAGATAATTCCCGACATGGAATATGCAAAAAAAATGTGCGAGGCCTGGTTGAGCTGTATTTGAGAGCATAGCGTTGTCACTTTATATATATATCAAAGAGAGACAGTTTTTTCCATCCCGTTTCCAAAACTCATTTGTTTGACCTTCCTAAGGCTGACGAACTTAAAATGGTTAAAATTTATTTCAAACACTGTTCTTGATTATTTTATCCACAACGTTTATCTGTGTGCTACACATTTTACTGAGAACAGCTTCCAGAAACTAGAGAGTACAATGCAGGCTACGCACAAAAGCTTCTCCTGAAATGGAGCAGTTCCCACTTTTTCGGGACAATCTGTTGTTTGTGGATCACAACTTGTAAGTATGTCTTATTTCTAATTTCTAGTTGAGTTTTCTACTAACGGTTCCAATTATACATTTTATGTTGTTACTGTAAACAAAGGCCAAAGCTTTTCCACCGCTCGCCTGCTAGCCAACATAGTGTTTACTGTAGCTTTTGTAAGCTCTCACTTTTGTAAGGCCATTCACCGCTCCTTAGGAAAATTAACCTTGGTTATGTGATCGATGACTGTTTGTATTACCATAGTTTTCCGACAAGTATCACGATTAAATTGTGTATAACTTTGTGTCTAAAATGTATAAGAAAATTACAACAACAAAAAAAATACCCCTCTGAAACGTCCTGTGAAATCTGTGCATGAAATCCGTTCTGCACAATCCTCTTGTTTGTTAACATTCTAAATCAGGCTTTAATTGTTTTGAAATTGACGTCATCCTCAATATATACATCTGAGTAGAGCTCGTGGTTACGGACGGTAAGAGGCGTGACATTTCCCGAACACGTGCTAACAGAAGGCTCAGAAGGAGGAGATTCATCGAAACAGGAAATAAACATCACGTTCGGGACAGCCTGGGGAGAGAGGTGCTGTAATAATGTAAAATATGTGAAAATAATGTGTTTTTTTAACAATCAAGCATGATATCATATTCTTATAGGCTACACCCCAAAAACAAAATCAAGATTTCGTAGAAAGGCCTAAAGGCATACATAACCCTTTAAGGAATCATCAGCTTGTGACATTTAGAATTTCTTGACAGAACGTTGCATTTATTTATTTGCAAGGGAGCACATACATATTCACTCATTGGTACCTGTTCATTTGCATTTTTTCTTCATGCAAGTCATTTGAATCAACTGATTTGCAAAATGATTCATTTTCGACGTGATTGAAACTTCCTTAAAGGATGATTTTTTTATTTTTTTTGCAAAGGGCCACATATTCACCTTCACACATCGTCATTACATTAATTTGCATATTTTTCTTCTTGCAAGTCATTCACAAAATGAATCATTTTTGAAGCATTCGAAACTTTGCCCGCTGAGGACATCTGCTGGTTAAAGCTGTGCAAATGCAGAACGTAGGAAAAACATCTTCATTGAAGCGTAATCTACTGATGTCTTATTTTGTTGTTTCACAAGTTCACACTTACATTAAGTGGAGTAGTGGAGTAAAAGTTATGCGTATTTGGCGTGCTGTCCGGAGTACTCAGAGTACCCCCCCGGTTGTTGTAAGAGTAGTTAGGACTAGAAGTGAGGAGATGGGGTGGTGGAGGGATGCTGTTAAACTGTAGACGAATGGAGGTTTTCTATGAAAATGAAGACTCAAGGGTTTAACCATGCGGTGCAACATTGCGTGACATTGTAAAAACTACATTATTGTTGTTTGATCATATTCAGTAATAAAGCCTACACTCCCGTATTAATATTCTAACATTCAACAGACTGCTTCAGGGATTGTAAAAGAGTTTGCATTTTTCATCTGCAATCATGGATATTTTCTGACAAGTAACAAACTTAAAGGGGTCATGACATTAGAAATCCAATTTTTTCTAATCTTTTAACATAAGAGGTCTTTGAACCATTAAAGCATCCAGCAAGTTTCAAAGCTTAAAACGTCCTTATCATTATGAACAAAGCGTTTATTTAATCAAGCTACAAAAACAGCTAGTTTTGATATTGCAGGATCTGTGACGACACACAAGCAAATTCATTTGCAAATGACTGCCTCCAGAGCAAGACATCGACGAATAGTTATACATCATCGTACCATAGGCCCCGCCCACTGTTGCTTAACGGCTGACATTGGCCTACACTGGATGTGTGCGTCGTGTCAAAAGCAAATAGAACCCATTATAATCAATCATTGACATTGTCTACACTGAGTACTGTATACAGATGCGCGTTCAGTTTCTGACATGTTCCAGGATTATACGTTTTTTCAGAACATTTTGTTTTGTAAACGAGGCACAGTGTAGTTAGCGAGAGTTTGCAAAGAAACTTTTGTTGAAAAATGAAGCAGTCAACTGTATTGGATCTGACAGCAGCTGCATCACAAACCGTAAGTAAATGACTTCATAATGCTTGTCTGTATTAACATTATAAGTGAAACTCAAGGAACATATGATCTCTTTTCCCACCAGTATTTTTTAAAAAGATGTTTTTGATCCTTTTCACAAAAATTTCATGGCCCCCAGAATATTTTGTTGTATGAATATCTGAATATGCAATGTATCAAAAGAAAGAACAGACCCTCTGCTTTAAAAAAATTAAAATTAATTTAGTCTAGCTTCATGCTTCTTTGCATGTGTTTTGATCAAGAGATTCAATACTCTTTCAGAAGATGTGGAATAGCGCTCCCTGTAGAACAGTGAAAACATGGAAAGCTGGAAATTTCCATCAATGGCGGGGAAAGAGTTCAAATAATTTTAAAAATCGGTCATGACTCCTTTTAAAAGACAGGAAAAGGAGAAACGCTTAGAGAGAAAGCATGTTGCAGTTACACTATAGTGCCGCTTATAGGCTGTATACATGCGGTGAGAAACGGGCCTAAACGTTGTTCAGTGATTAAATTAATAAGGAGCTGAATGTGGATGGGATCCATCTAGGCTGCTGTGGAAAACAGCTTATGACTGTATGTGCTGATGCCCTGTCTTTTATACTTACCCTCCTCCTTTAATCAGGAGAACATCCAGAAGAAGCATGACAGGTTGGTGGAAACAGCTCTGGACTGCTCAGGGACTGTGTCAGCATCTTCAAAAGGGCACACTGTGCATTTCCACCGGCCATGCTGTGAAACCGTCGCTCAGGCCTGCTCCTTCAAAGTCTTACATGACATTTCTGTAAGACACTGATGTTGTTTGATGGCCCATCAAATCTAACAGAAGCCTCTTTGTCCCTCATTTGAATATCAATGGGCTATCTTTTCACCACACCTCCTTTAGGAAAGTGTGGATGATTTAAATGAATGACATGAACCCTGTGAGGTTGCTTATAGGCCATAGAGTTTTTGTGTGGTGACATGGTCATAATGATAAATCAAATCTCATCTCCATAGGGGTGGGTGTATGACCAAATCTTACACCATGCACGGTATGAGTATTATCATATGTGTGTATAAAGTTATTTTATGCAGAATATTAATATTATTCATTACAAATTTATGAGTCTAGCATCATTCAAAAAAGCTTCATGTTAAACGGGGCATATCGTGAAAATCTGAATGTTTCAGTGTTTAAGCGCTATGATCTGGTCCCCGGTGCATCTACCAACCCAGAAAAGTGACAACCCATTAACTTTGTTTTGGTAAGCCTTTCTCTGCAAGCATGTCCAAAAATATGCTGATCAGATTTTGCTCCCCTTCTGACGTAGGAAGGGGAGCTTATTATAATATTACTGTCCCAGTGTCCCTTAATCTGCACGTCCCTTAATCCTGGATCAACTTTCCAATTAACCAATCAGATTTGAGGGACAAGTTGACAGTTTATGTCAAGTTTAGGCTTAGAACCGGGGTGAAGTACTTAAACATCATTGTCATTCACCTATCATTACCTTCTGATTTTAGAGAAAAGTTATGGGTAGGGTTAGGTTTAGGGGTAGGGATTGGGTAAGGACTACATTTTGGGACAGGAATGTTTTTGGATGTGTAATGGTGGTTCGGCCCTCTTCTGAACAGAGGTGGGGAGCAGCAGCTCATTTGCATTTAAAGGGATACACACAAAAACGTTTTTGCTCACACCCAAAAAGGGGCAAATTTGACAAGCTATAATAAATTATCTGGAGGATATTTTGAGCTTAAATTTCACAGACACATTCTGGGGACACCATAGATTTATATTACATCTTGTGAAAGGGGCATAATATGTCACCTTTAAGTAACACCAGAAAGAAAGTCTAAAAAAAACAATAATCAATAATAATTGTCTGAGCCACATTTGATAGGTCTTGATACCTTCCTACCTCCATATAGGCCTACTGCTTGCAGATGACCCCTTTTTTAGCTTTTAAATGTAACCTCTAGAAACATCACGTGTGGCACAGCTCAACTGAATTGCTCCCATTATAATCAACAAAGTAGTCTGCACACGAAGTGCCCATCTGCAGCAGCTTGGAGAATAATTTACTGTAGGTTTGCTTAGTGTTTTGATTTTTAAAATCATCCCATGGATATCACAGTATAAACAGCAGATTTTTGAATGTTTGATTCATTTTTTACCAGCGCACAGCGTATAGTGTCACACAACCTATAGCCCCACTTTGGATGTAGCATCACATAATAAAAGCAGCAAGAAGTATCAGGATGCAAGAAAAACAATGAGTTGATGTCTCACTTGATGTGCACTGCCAAGAGCCTAATGTGTAATTTATTATCCTCGACTAATGAAATATTTTCTTTAAGGGGTTCAGGTTGAACAGGAACAGAAATGTCGGTCATGTTGAACCCCTGTTTTGGCACGCATTTGCACCTCCTCACAGGCTTCTGATTTCCCTCTACTGGAGCAAACCAGCTTTTGTTGACAAGCTCTTCACTGAATCACAAACAGACAAGAATACTAGGCTCTTTTGCATACTGATTCTTCTTTCCTTCAAGTTCTGATTCTTTTTTATACTCTGCCTCATGGGGGAT
Source organism: Gila orcuttii (assembly GCA_026230005.1). Classification (NCBI taxonomy): domain Eukaryota; kingdom Metazoa; phylum Chordata; class Actinopteri; order Cypriniformes; family Leuciscidae; genus Gila; species Gila orcuttii. The sequence goes on from JAPDVR010000014.1 coordinate 32,422,582, forward strand.
CATTATGAGAGAAGAGCACAGAAACAAAGCAGAGAAAGGAGGGTGGAACTGAAAGGAATGAGAGAGCATCGTGTTTGCCCTCGAAGACAATTTTACAGTCTTGCAGCCAGGTTTGAGCTGTAATATAATTGTAAAGATCTGATTTGAGAAGGAAATATTTAATAGAATTTTTTTTTTATAAAATACTTCCAACACAACTCATGTATTTTAACAGGCTACACGTCATACAACGAGTCAGCAACAAAACGAATTTATAATGGGGTATTTCAACCAAAAATGAGCATTCTGTCATCACCATTTACTCCTACTCATGTCATCCGAAACCCATAAGGCTTTGGTTAATCTTCAAAACACAAATTTAGATATATTTTATGAAACCTGAGAGGTTTCTGTCTGAAATTGGCCCAATCAGCTGTGAGCAAAGTGACACATCTCTGACGAAATAAAGTGAATCGCGGGTTCTTTATGTTTCAAGGCATGTGATTGGCTGTTCACTACTGATGTCACACATGTGCAAGCACTGGATGAACTCAGGATTAAATGGTGTGCGTATGGTACGGTGTGTTTCTCTCATATGGAATACCTGCCTTTACTTTGTTTATTAAAACGAAGCTTTAACTTGATCTTCTCTCATCTTCATTGAACTCAAAGCATTACACCAACAAAGCCTGATTGAGTTTGTTCAACAACTACCATCATAGGCCCAAGGTAATCCAAAACGGTTATAAGTTTTCGTTAAAACCAATTAAAGAATCAAGCTGTTAATCCAAGTCTAGTGAAAAGAACCAAGTCGTTAGTTTAAGAAACGGACCCCACAATGGTAGTGCTGTTTGATTCACTAAAAAGAACCAGTACTGTATGCACTGTAGTTTCATGTAGAAGGCACCAAAAATGTGCAGTGCCACTGACTCTGAGTAGTTCAGGAAGCACTCTGTCAGACTATTTCCATCTGCATCAGAGGACACAAATTGAGTACTTGTACTGGAGTATAAGACTCCAGTAAAAGTATTAAGTAGGGCCTACTACTATTCAATTGTAGTAAAAGTACAAAAGTACTTGATTTTTAGTGTACTTCAATATTAAAAGTGAAAATGGGTACTATTGAGGGTACTCATGGCCAGGGTTGAAAACCACTGTTTTTGGAATACAGTGTATAACCTGCCAGGTTTACCTGGATACAAAGGAGGATTGTTTTCCTCGAATTCCGGTTCCCCTCTTTACCTTTAGATGATTATTAAATCAGCTCCTGAATAATGGATCTAATCTCATGCAAATTAAGTGACATCCAGAATCCCCTCAGTTTAGGCATGATGAATGTTTAAGTGAATCCACAAATGTACTAAGAGACTGGGTAGAAAAGGAACAGATAAAGAAGCAAGCCTACAGCAATTTAGAAGTAGCCATGTTTAATTTAAAATGTGTGCTACCATGAAATCAGTTCAGTTGCGGTGGTGAACAAGCTTAGAAAACCAGCATTAATCCAGCCAGAGTTGGTGTGCCCTGCCAGCCATAGTGTTCCACAGCAGCTGGAACCTGGTGCAAGAAACTGATAAGGTCACGAAAAAGCTGATAATAATTTCAAGCGAATCAGCGAGTAATCAGTGTTGCTAGCTAGAATGAAATGCCACTGCAATTTCACAATTTAAAACATTTTGAAAGGTTACATAGCACATTTCTCATGAATCTCGCTGATCGTATGACTCAAGAGTAGATTATTGGATGCTTTGATCACACATATAAAAGGAACAATTCTCACTATTAGGTGACAATGGAACCTTCCAGGTGGTTTGACTAAATCCAGGAGGTAATGTGCATTGAAATTGATGAAACTGATTTAAACAAATCACACAATATGCTCCCTCTAAATAATTTGCATGCTCTCTTATTATGAGTTAATCCTTCCAGCCACTGGCTTATTGAATGAGGGATCTGTCTTGGCATTATAACATCTGGCTGTTAGACCCAGAATCAATCCATTTTAGCTGAGTCAGAGGTGCCAACAGCAAACCCCACTGCCATCACAACCAGTAGAAAACTGGCTAGTGATAGAGAAATGAAATGTGCTAAATTAATTTTCTTGCATTTAATCATGAAATACATATTGGTATGTTATTTGACTCTATGATTAATGTATTGTGAGTGCAGATTTGTGAAAATTCCACTAGTCTCTGGTCTGAAATAGATTGTTTTTTGTTATGAAAAAGAATGGTTTCAATTAGGATTGTCCAGCGACACCATTATCTCTATTTGTTTTTGTGTTGGTTGCAATGACAAAATGGTTTGTTTCTGTATTCAGATAGCATACAAGGAAAGTGCGTTGAAACAGAATGAAGAGCCTATTTATTTAACTCTGTTCCATTTATAATTTGCATCAAATATGAGTTGTATAAAAAAAATCTGGAAAACAAAATCTGACAAAGCTTCTTAATGGCATAATAGTATGTTTTTTTCTTTGCGGGTGACTTCAAATTATTTTAGAAAGAAATCGCTCCTATTCTTTGTCAGACATTTATTTTTTGGTATTCAGTATCCTTCTTGATGTGATTATTAATCTCTTTTTGAATAAGGTATTCAGGTTCTGGCACAGGCTTTGTTTCGATAAATAATTGATTTGCCGGTTTTACAGTATAGGTAAAGTATTAGAATACAGCCTATACATTACTGATTATGGTACTTGCAGATAAAAACGTGTCTATCAAGAAACTATGTCTTCAGAAATAAAGGCAAAAACGCTTTGTGGTCTAACTCACAGCTGTGGTTTTCATCCTGATCTTGCCGTTCATACTAAATATATTGCTTTTAAATATCCAACATTTATTAAGCTTGAACCATCATTGAATCACTACAGAGGACTACTAAGAAAATATTCACTTTTTCCTTCACCCATGCATTAACATAGAGAGCAACTTTGCTTAAAATTGTTGTTCATATTTTCTAATGAACTCCACAGCTGTGCAGCGAGTTCAGCTCAACCTGCGTGCATCTGCAGACCGTGGAAGTGATGATTTCTCCAGGCTACAGTTACTCAATCATTACCCATACTACCACGGTTTTAACGAGGTTGGGATTGTCGTTTTCTCAGAAGTGTACATCCCCTTGAGGCAGTATAAACCTTTCCAACAGTTTTGTTGTCTCGGGAGACTCCGAGGCACAGCTGTTTTATCTCAACAACATGAACAGAGCAGCAAGTGCAACTAAGCTCAGAATAATCAAGGTCTGACTTACACGGTGAGTCTGGTGCCTCCTCCAGAGAGAGATAGACATTTTTAACTATTACTGATCTTTCGGCGGGACAGTTCGCACCTCCCTGTAGAGATTTAATTCTGGGCTGTAAGTTGTGATGGTTCACCTGATCTGTCGGTTCCCCCTTTGTGAGCACTGTCGGCGTGTAATCGGTCCATCTGCTCGGTGTGTTTGAGGTATTGCCTCACCTGGCAGGATACTCAAAGTTAGTTTTTCCCTACACTCAGCTGGGCCTATTTGACTGACAGTAATGGGAACGTTTTGGGACCGTTTAGGACTGTAATCACACTGTTTTTGAAAGTTACCTATATTTAGAGATTGTAGAAAATATGTATAACCACTTTAAATCTATACTGTATGTTTATTTCTATGCACTTGAATCTATGTTCTTAATCGTATAGATATGGAAAACATCCATCCATCCATTCTCAGAAAGGCTGCATTTGTTTGATGAAAAATACAGTGAACACTTCTGAGTGTATATAAGCATTTTTAGAAAGGAGAATTTAAAAGATAAAAAAGTAGTAGGGAGAATCAATGACCTATGAATAATTTACTGTCAACGTGAGAATAACATGTAATCATGTAATCAAAAAAAGTAAATGTTGTCTGATTACGAGTATTTTAAAATGTAGTATAATCTAATTACAAGTTAGCCTACTCCATAGCTCTGAAAAAAGAGACCACTGCAAAATTTGCAGTTTCTCTGGATTTACATGTATGTGTTTGAGTAAAATGAACATTTTTGTTTTAATTCTATAAACTAAAACTACTGACAACATTTCTTCCAAATTTCAAATAAAAATATTGCCATTCTGTCAGAGCCGGGACTAGAACTCGGGTCTCTGGCATGATAGTCAGACTCTCAATCCCTGAGCCACTGGAGATGGTGAACCCAACAGTGAGACGCACTCAGAAGAAGATGAGATGCAGAAATAGTTTTAATACGAATGACAGAAATCCACAGCTGAAGCAAAAATCATCAAAAGTAATCATCAAAAAGCAAAATCAGTCCAACGGGCTTTTCACAAAGAATATTCAAAAAAGTTCCCACGGGTATTCAGCAAAAAACTCCAGAGGAGAAAGTCCACAAAAAATAAAATAGAGAAGGGAACAATCCACAGGCAAGATAAATTAAATGTCTCAGAGTTAGAGGACACTTACATGGGCAACCGGCTTTAGCACAACTAAACACCAAGCAAAGAGGCTATGAGACAGAGAGACTTAAATACACACATCTGAATGACACACATCTGAACCTAATAACACTAATTACAAATTGAATAAGCAGGGCAAGATAGCACCATGAGGACCTCTAGAGGCTAAAACATGATATGACAGCCAAAACACTGACAGCACCCCCCCCTCTAGGGACGGCTCCTGACGTTCCTTCCAGGACGATCGGGTTTATGAACATGGAAGTCCCGAATTAACTTGGGGTCCAAGATATCTCTGGCAGGAACCCAGGAGCGTTCCTCTGGGCCATAGCCTTCCCAGTCCACAAGATACTGAAGTGATCCTCGCACCTGACGGGAATCCAGTATTCGGTGGACTGTGTAAGCTGGTTGGCCTCCAATGATGCGAGGAGGAGGGGGAGGTTTACCTGCTGGAGCAAAAGGAGAAGACAAGACAGGCTTTAGAAGGGAGACATGAAATGTGGGATTAACCTTTAAGGACCTAGGCAAGTGTAAACGGTAAGTAACAGGGTTAACTTTCCTTGCCACTTTGAAAGGCCCAATGAATCGCTGGGAGAGCTTGCGGGACTCTACTCGTAAGGGAAGGTTCTTTGTGGAGAGCCAAACCCTCTGTCCGGGACGCAGGGTGGGGGCAGGTCTGCGTCTACGGTTAGCTTGTCGCTGGTACTGCTCAGAGACTCTAAGAAGCTCGTGTCGAACCTTCCTCCAAGTCAGACGACAGCGTCGGATGAACTGCAGACCTGAGGGAACTCCTACTTCAATTTCTTGGTCAGAGAACAGAGGAGGGGCATAACCAAACTGGCATTCGAAGGGAGACATGCCTGTCGCAGAGGAGCGTAGAGTGTTGTGAGCGTATTCTGCCCACATGATGATAGATGACCAGGAGGATGGGTTATTGGCAGCCATGCATCTCAGTGTAGTCTCCAGATCCTGGTTTAATCTCTCTGTTTGTCCATTGGACTCAGGGTGGAATCCCGAAGATAGGCTCACAGTTGCCCCCAAAAGTTGACAGAACGCCCGCCAGAATCGAGAGGAAAACTGAGGACCTTGATCAAAAACAATGTCCTGTGGGATGCCAAAAACTCGAAAAACATGGTTAATGACCAACTCCGCAGTCCCTTTAGCAGTGGGCAATTTGGGCAAGGGAATGAATCTGCCAGCCTTAGAAAATCTGTCAACAATGACCATAATGGTGGTGTTACCTTGGGATGGTGGGAGTCCGGTAATAAAATCCATGGAGAGGTGTGACCAGGGTCTTCGAGGTATAGAGAGAGGGTGGAGCAACCCCTGAGGTAAGCGATGAGAGATCTTCCCCTGACTGCATGTGGAACAGGCACTTACAAAGGACTTTGTATCCTCCTTGATGGTCGGCCACCAAAACCGTCTCTGGAGAAATTCAAGGGTGCGAGTAGTGCCTGGATGGCAGGTCAGACGAGAGACATGACCCCACTGGAGAACCTGGGAGCGAACAGCTTTAGGGACAAACAAGCGGTTGGTTGGCCCACCTCCTGGGTCTGGTTCCTGGGCCTGGGCCTGTCTTACTGTATTTTCAAGTTCCCATCTTACAGGGGCCACTATCTTGGAGCTCGGGATAATGGGTGTGACTGGATCTTCTTGGTTGCTGCTAGAGTATACTCGAGACAGAGCATCAGGCTTGAGATTTTTGGATCCGGGACGGTAGGACAAAATAAATTGAAACCGGTTGAAGAATAGAGACCAGCGTGCCTGACGAGGGTTGAGTCGCTTGGCCTGCTGAATGTACTCTAGATTTTTGTGGTCGGTGAGTACTTGGAATGGGTGTTTGGCCCCCTCAAGCCAATGTCTCCATTCTTCGAGCGCCAGTTTAACAGCCAGTAACTCGCGGTCTCCCACATGGTAATTCCTTTCTGTTGGTGTAAGACGGTGTGAAAGGAATGCACATGGCCGAAGTCTGTTATCCTCCCCCCTCTGGGAAAGCACTGCTCCAACACCCACATCCGAAGCGTCGACCTCCACAACGAAGAGTTTGTCTGGGTCTGGGAGAGTGAGGATGGGGGCTGAAGTAAAGCGGCGTTTGAGTTCATTAAAAGCCAGCTCAGCTTCAGGACTCCAGCAAAACCCAGCATTATTCCCTTTAGTGAGAGCAGAAAGGGGAGCCGCCACAGAGCTGAATTTCAAAATAAATTTGCGGTAAAAGTTGGCAAAGCCAAGAAACTGCTGCACCTCCTTTACAGACCCAGGAGTGGGCCAATCCGTGACTGCTTGAACCTTCTGAGGATCCATTTGAATATGGCCGGGCTTAATGATGAATCCCAGAAATTGCACTTGGGTCACATGGAATTCACATTTTTCAGGTTTAACATAAAGGTGATTATCGAGGAGGCATCTGAGAACCTTCCTGACATGCTCCATGTGTTCATTGAGGGAACTTGAAAAAATTAGAATATCGTCCAGGTAGACAAATACAAACTGATTGAGCATATCTCGAAGGACATCATTTATCAGAGCCTGGAAAACTGCAGGAGCATTGGTGAGGCCGAATGGCATAACTAGGTACTCATAGTGCCCGGTGGGAGTGTTGAATGCGGGCTTCCACTCATCCCCTTGTCTAATGCGCACAAGATGGTAAGCATTACGCAAGTCGAGTTTGGTGAATATGGAAGCTCCCTGCAGTATCTCAAAAGCTGTGGCCATAAGCGGCAATGGGTAACGGTTCCGGACAGTGATTTTATTGAGGCCTCGATAATCGATGCAGGGTCGAAGGCCCCCATCCTTTTTACCCACAAAGAAAAAACCAGCACCAGCAGGGGAAGTGGACCGACGGATAATACCTGCAGCGAGGGACTCCTCAATGTAATTGTCCATAGCTGCACGCTCGGGAGAAGACAAGGAGAAGATGCGGCCTCTGGGGGGACAGGTACCTAGAAGCAGGTCAATGGCACAGTCATAAGGACGGTGTGGTGGCAAAGAGGTGGCCTTCTTTTTACTGAAAACTGCCTTGAGGTGGTGGTACTGAGTGGGGATCTGAGATAGGTCTAGGGAATCTTGAGTCTCGGGAGTAAGGTCAGGGGAACTCGAGGTCAAACAGGTGACAGAACAAGTGGGACCCCAACTGAGGATAGCGCCAGTGGACCAGTCAAGATGGGGGTTATGGTGAAGAAGCCAGGGGTGGCCAAGAATCACAGGGAACTCTGGAGACTGTATCAGATGAAAATAGAGCTCCTCCTGGTGTTGACAGACAGAGAGGTGAAGAGGAACGGTAAGAAGGGTTACCTTCCCAGGACCCAGAGGTCTTCCATCCAGTGTGGTAACTGTAAGAGGGGTTTCGAGTGAGTCAGAGGGAATCTGGAGACTCCTAGCAAAAGATAAGTCCATAAAGTTCCCGGCTGCACCTGAATCCACCAAGGCTTTAAGTTGATGCTTCTGATCTCCCCAAGAAAGTGTGATGGGGAGAATCAATCCTGAATTGGAAGGTGGGGCTATGCGAGTAATTCCCGTTACAGTCCTTCCTTGCCTGTACGGGAACGAGCGTTTCCCGAGAGCTCTGGGCAGAAAGAACGGAAATGTCCAGGCCGTCCACAATATAGGCAACACCGCTCCCTCATGCGGCGGTCACGTTCTGATGGGGAGATCCGAGTTCCACCCAATTGCATCGGTTCAGGGAATCCTTGGGACGGAGGTGACATCTCTGTGGGAACTAAACTGACAGGAGGTGTGAAAGCAAACTGGCGACTCAAATTCCTCTCCCTCAGACGATTATCCAGTCGGATCGCCAGGTCAATGAGGGTCTCGAGGTCACGGGTAGGCTCTCGTGTTGCAAGGTCATCTTTGAGTGCCTCAGAAAGACCGTTCTGGAAGCAAACCATGAGAGACTCATCGTTCCAACCACTCCCGGCTGCAATAGTGCGAAAATGGATGGCATACTCTGCAGCAGTGCGACTACCTTGCTGGAGGGACAGCAGTCGTTTAGACGCCTCACGACCGCTGATGGGATGATCAAAGACCCGTTTGAATTCCTCTTCAAATGCAGAATATCTTGAGCAGAAGGGACTCTGAGCGTTCCAGACAGCTGTTGCCCAGGAGAGGGCCTTACCCGAAAGAAGGGTGATGACATATGCAATCTTGGCCCTGTCTGAAGGGAAGGACGATGGCTGTAGCTCAAATGTAAGGGAACACTGAGTGAGGAATCCACAACAAGCACTGGGGTCTCCCGAGAATCGTTGTTGTGGAGGTAGGCGAGGTTCTGCAAGGGGAACTGAAGTTTGAGGTGCAGAAGCAGTAGCTTGGGTAGAAGGCAGCCGATCAAAGATCTGACGGACAGAGGTCATGACATCTGACAGTAACTCTGAATGTTTAACCATCAATGCTTCCTGTTGGACTAGCACTGCTTCATGTCGTTGGACTGAGGACTCATGCTGACCCACAGTAGTGAAGAGTTCTTGTGCGCTGGGTGTCTCTGGGTTCATCTTGGCTTGGTGTTTCTGTCAGAGCCGGGACTAGAACTCGGGTCTCTGGCGTGATAGTCAGACTCACAATCCCTGAGCCACTGGAGATGGTGAACCCAACAGTGAGACGCACTCAGAAGAAGATGAGATGCAGAAATAGTTTTAATACGAATGGCAGAAATCCACAGCTGAAGCAAAAATCATCAAAAGTAATCATCAAAAAGCAAAATCAGTCCAACGGGGCTTTTCACAAAGAATATTCAAAAAAGTTCCCACAGGTATTCAGCAAAAAACTCCAGAGGAGAAAGTCCACAAAAAAAAAACAGAGAAGGGAACAATCCACAGGCAAGATAAATTAAATGTCTCAGAGTTAGAGGACACTTACATGGGCAACCGGCTTTAGCACAACTAAACACCAAGCAAAGAGGCTATGAGACAGAGAGACTTAAATACACACATCTGAATGACACACATCTGAACCTAATAACACTAATTACAAATTGAATAAGCAGGGCAAGATAGCACCATGAGGACCTCTAGAGGCTAAAACATGATATGACAGCCAAAACACTGACACATTTAGAACGTTATTTGCAGAAAATGGTTCGGCTTGATTCCAGCCTTGCTAAAGAACCCCCAGATCATCACCAATCCTCCACCAAATTTCACAGCGAGACATTGTGGGTTGTAGGTCTCTGTCTAACCATAGAGGACCAGGTGTTCAGCAAAGCTGAAAGCTGGACTCATCAAAAGAGATCAGAATAGTGCAGATCCGTCTTTTTGAAGGACACGTGACTCAAGCCACGTACAAGGTTATCCTAGAAAAAAAATTGCTTCCTTCTGCTCTGACAATGTTCCCCAATGTTTTTATCTCACAGGACAATGCTCCATGCCACACAGCCAGGCCAATCAAGGTGTGGCTGAAGGACCATCAGATCAAGACCCTATCATGGCCAGCCCAATCTCCAGACCTGAACCCCATTGAAAACCTCAAGAGGAAGATGGAAGGTCACAAGCCGTCAAACAAAGCTGAGCTGCTTGAATTTTTCACCAGGAGTGGCATAAAGTCACCCAACATTAATGTGACCGACTTTTTTGTTGAGTGTTTATTGAGTAATTTTTAGACATGTACAGCACTTTGGCCAACTTATAAATGTGCTTAACAAATACATGTTGATTGATTGATTGAAATAGGGAGCATGCCAAGACACATGAAAGCTGTGATTGGAAATCAGGGTTATTCCACCAAATATTGATTTCTGAACACTTCTGAAGTTAAAACATTAGCATTGTGTCGTTAAATTAATATAAACTTTATATTAGCGTTATTCAAGGTCTGAAAATATGGGCTCGTTTTTTGTTAGTTTGACTATTTGTCATTTTCTGATAATAAATGTTCATATTGACAATATTTTAATTTGAAATTTGGAAGAAATGTTGTCAGTAGTTTATAGAATAAAAGAAAAATGTTCATTTTACTCAAACACATACATGTAAATATAGTAAATCCAGAGAAACTGCAAATTTTGCAGTGGTCTCTTAATTTGTGTGTGTGTGTGTGTGTGTGTGTGTGTGTGTGTGTGTGTGTGTAGTATACTTGTATGTACAATGTGTTTTAGGTAATATCAACCATCCCTGACTAGAGCACTGTGAAAGAACCCGCAGGTAACAGATCGATTTTGCCTTTGCTGTTTTTCCCAAGGTCTATTGCTGCACCGTCATAAAATGCTGTCAGTTTTGTTACACTGTCATTCATAAAAGATCGTTGCTGTCAATGTCACATTTTCTCCACAGGCATTGTGATGTTTGAAAGCAACATGACACTTTGATAACTGGTGTCACTCTCTTCATTTAGTGCAAAAGATGAAATTTCAGATGAAAGAATGTAGACTACAGTATCTTGCATCCTCGTTACTTTCCTATCTGAGTTGCTTCTCTGAAACGTCCATCTGTTCCAAGCTCAGGGTTTTTTTTCCTGAGATGTGAGCCTGGGAGAGCATCATACCAGCAGTCAGCCGCTTGTTCATTGCTGATTACACAACACAGGGCTCGGACCCCCTCCACAAGAGCTGTGTGTCTGCTCATCAAACTGCAACATCTGCTTGCTGTTGTTCCAATCATGCTGGGAATGAATGAAGGCTCTGTATGTGGAAAAAGAAAACAACTTAATTTTTGTTTAATTTAGCTCTTTATACAGTTGTTTTACAAAGCGTTTTTACGGGCATAATAAATCTCCTACTCTACGTCATATTGAAGTCAGCTTGCTGTAGAGCTACTCAAACAAATGCATTTCGTATTTTAAGATGAATTTGCCTCTACTCAATATTGCATGACCGAGACTGCACTTTTAGCTATTTTTGATTAAACTATTTAAATTAATCTCTTTGTAATCTCACAGTTATGTTCTGGATAAAGCATTTGAAAGTGAGATTTATTAGAAGATGAAAGTTAAATAACCTTTCAGTCATGCTTAGATTAATCAAATGTGAGCCCTGAATCCAGAGACATTAAATTAGGCCTACATAGAAAGTTTGCATTAGCATTAAGTCAGCACCTCTATTATCTGATTCAGGAGAATCTGGTTTGAAAGGCTTTCTCAGCTGTGTTACCGTTACCCAGGGCCAACTGCAGTCACAGCTCTATTTAAAGAGTGGCACAGTGCCCTGGCAGTGACTATTGATTTATGCCCTTGAAAACCAGTGCACTCGCAAGGAATTACTGCATGTGACAAGTGAGCAGGATTAGTGTTATGAGTCATCGTGTGAATGTGCAATTTTAATAAAAGGAATCTAAAAAGATAGCATACTCTGTGTGACAAAACCAGGTTGAGGATCATCAAGAATAACTGTCTAAATCAGGTTGCAATGGTTAAACACAAAATTAACAGCTTTCAAATAAAGGACTTATAAAGCGCTCAAAAACGAAAACCTTCATGAGTCGTTTGAAACTTGTAAGATTTTATTTACATGATTTCGAGCTGTCGAGCTCCATATAGGCTACATCAAAAAGCAGATATCTGTGCTGTATTTGTAGTCTGAACAGACTTAATTCTTAGGCTTTTATTTACATGTAAACATTGTTCAACAGACAGCAAATATGGTAAACGTAGCCTCAAATGTACTTGCTTGATGCGTGAACATGTTTAAGCCTATAATTTATAAATGAAGCACTGTAATTTGCTCTGGCCCCCTTCCTGTTCCCTTTCAAGGGAACTCGCGCTGCGTCAAGCGCTGCGGGAACGCCCCTGCGTGAACGCCCCTGCGTAAACGCGTCATGAATTACTCGTGAAATCAGTCCAATGGCGTGACGAGACGTCATAGGCGGGTGACGTCATTGAACAGGAAGCTATAAAGCACCCCTGAACCAAACAATGTCAGGTTCTGTGTCTTCACAAGTGCTCCATGTGAAATCGTCTGGCATTTTTGGTGTGCATTATCTTTTCTATATGGATAAGCAGCAGTTTAAGCAGTGTGTTACTCCCTGCCCTCGTTTTATCACGGGTGGGGATACACACGAGTTATGTGTGAGGTGTTTGGGGCTAGAGCATGCCCAGTCAGCCCTCGAGGGGGCAGGCTGTGAGCACTGTGAGAAGCTGGCAATGAAAACTCTCCGGTTCCGCCGAGCACTCTTTGAGGAGGGTGCTTCGGCTCGCGTGCCTCTGGGTTTGGGTCCCGCTGCTGCCGGGGCACAGCGGAGAAGCTCGTCCTGGGGCTCGCAGATGGATCTGGCGGCGGGGCTTGAGACGGGTGATCCCCTATCTCTGCCTTTACCCGTTGGATCTGACGCTTCAGTTTGCGAGTCAGAAGCACGCGCTGCGGTTTCTTCTGCTCGCGCTGAAGCGCAGGTGTTGCAGCATTCCAGCTCTGAGGAATTGGATGTTGTGGGCCTGGATGCAGATGAAGATTTTGCATTATCTCACACAACCACACACACACAAGAGGAGCTTTTGGAGGTTATCACTCGCGCTGTTGCTAGATTAAATCTAGATTGGCCAACCTGTGAGCAGATACCGCATCAGTCAAAGAGCAAGTTAGACGAGCGATTTTTGCCACCCAGATCTCAACCTCCAAAGCTGGGCTTACCGTTCTTTCCTGATCTTCACACTGAGGTGTCGAAGTCATGGAATAAACCTTCTTCATTTAGAGTATTTAACCCAGCAACATCTGAGTATTCTAATATAGTAGGGTTAAAGGAACATGGTTATGCGGCGATGCCTCAGGTGGAAGAGACGCTTGCGAGCTATCTCTCCCCTGAGTCTGCATCATCGCTGAAAGCCCCGCAGCTGCCCATTAAGCCAGTACGAACAACATCAGGTTTAGTGGGTAGGGCGTACTCGGCAGCAGGTCAAGCGGCCGCCAGTTTACACACTATGGCGGTCCTTCAGGCATATCAAGCCGACTTGTTAGGGGATATAGATGATGAGTGTGAAGAAGTGGGAAGAGAAACCATAGCAGAGATCAGGAGAGCAGCTGATTCGTCTCTTCGAGCCACCAGGGAAGCGGCAAAATCTATTGGCCGCTCTATGGCAGCACTGGTGGCTACAGAGAGACATCTTTGGTTGAATTTGTCTGATATCAAAGAGCGGGACAAAAAGTTTTTGTTAGATGCTCCTGTCTCCCCTACTGGTCTTTTTGGCGGCTCAGTAAACGCGGTCGTTGAGAGGTTCCAAGAAGCAAAAAAGCAGGCGGCTGCGTTTCAAAAGTTTCTCCCCCGTAAAACCTATGTCTCTGGGGCTGCTGGGAGGGAGCGGCCCCAAACGAGTACACCATCCTCTCATAGAGTCCAGCAAAAGGAGAGCGTGGCTGCCCATGCTCCCCCACAGAGAGACTGGGGACAAGGACAGCGCGCTCAGCCGAGGTCTTCCCGAGGAAGAGCAGATCTGAGGACTGTGATTGTTTCCAGGAAGTCCTCAGCAAAGAGGTCCTGACGCGAAGAATGTCAGGATTTTGGTGGCAGTCCCCTCCGAGGGGATTCGGTGTGTCGAGGCACCCGTTTCCTCTCGGTGCCATCAGGGGGCCATGTTGCCAACTCTGCCACTTCCGGTGTTTCAGGGCGCAACGGTCCTCAACGAGCACATGTCTTCATGTCCGCCCGGAAACGTAGCGGCATGGGGACGCTCCCACCCTCCGAGGAGGGTTCGAAGTGGGTCAGTTCGGTTGCTTCCTGCAGGTGCGCTGTTTCAGGTCACCGAGCTGGCCGCTCAAATAACACCAGAGACCAGCCTCGAGAGGCTGGTTCCCTTAGTAGATTTTCTGGCAGCGTGGAAAGTTCAGCCAAATGTCTCAGATTGGGTCCTGCGTACAGTGGAAAAAGGATACAGAATTCAGTTCGGGTCATATCCGCCCAGGTTCAACGGGGTAATACATACGGTAGTAAACTCCGAGCAGGCTCTGGTGATGGAAGGAGAAGTACAGACACTTCTGCAAAAAGAGGCTATAGAAAGGGTTCCTCCCCACAGCAGACAGTCTGGGTTTTACAGCCCGTACTTCATAGTTCCGAAAAAGGATGGGGGGCTGCGGCCCATTTTAGATCTGCGCCAACTAAACCGAGCATTAAAAAGGTTAGGATTCAAAATGCTCACTTTGAAACAGATTGTGTGTCAAATCAGGTCCGAGGACTGGTGTGTCACAATAGACCTAAAAGACGCATACTTTCACGTTTCCATCCTTCCACAACACAGGAAGTTCCTCAGGTTTGCTTTCGGGGGCGAAGCATATCAGTACCGGGTTCTTCCGTTCGGCCTAGCACTGTCACCCCGCACGTTCACAAAGTGCATGGATGCAGCTCTGGCTCCATTGAGACTGCAGGGCATCCGCGTGCTAAATTATATAGACGACTAGCTCATTCTGGCAAAGTCGGAACATCAGGTGGCTCAGTGTCGAGATGCTGTGCTAGCTCATATAAAAACGCTGGGGCTGAGGCTAAACATAAAGAAAAGCGAAACAGATTGTGTGTCAAATCAGGTCCGAGGACTGGTGTGTCACAATAGACCTAAAAGACGCATACTTTCACGTTTCCATCCTTCCACAACACAGGAAGTTCCTCAGGTTTGCTTTCGGGGGCGAAGCATATCAGTACCGGGTTCTTCCGTTCGGCCTAGCACTGTCACCCCGCACGTTCACAAAGTGCATGGATGCAGCTCTGGCTCCCTTGAGACTGCAGGGCATCCACGTGCTAAATTATATAGACGACTGGCTCATTCTGGCAAAGTCGGAACATCAGGTGGCTCAGTGTCGAGATGCTGTGCTAGCTCATATGAAAACGCTGGGGCTGAGGCTAAACATAAAGAAAAGCGTGCTAATTCCACAACAGAATACCAATTTTCTGGGCGTGGTTTGGGACACAAACACCATGAGAGCCCGTTTGGCGCCTGCCAGGATAAGATCGATCCTGGAGGCCGTGCGCAGGGTAAGACTAGGCCAGTCACTCACTGTAATAAAGTTTCAGAGACTTCTGGGTTTGATGGCAGCTGCGTCCAACGTGATTCCTTTTGGCCTGCTGTACATGAGACCCTTGCAGTGGTGGCTCAAAACCAAGCGTTTCTCCCCGAGGGGAAATCCGTTTTGCATGATCAAAGTCACGCGGCGGTGCCTACGTGCTTTGGTAGTGTGGAAAGATCCTTGGTTCTTATCCCAGGGTCCGGTGCTGGGAGCTCCTTGTCGTCGCTTAACGCTAACGACGGATGCTTCCCTCACCGGTTGGGGGGCGACCATGAGTGGTCGCTCGGCTTGGGGGCTGTGGAGCGACCATCAGCTTTCCTGGCACATAAACCAACTGGAGATGATGGCCGTGTTTCTGGCACTCAGACATTTTCTCCCAGACCTAAGGGGCCACCATGTGTTGGTTCGTACGGACAACACAGCGGTGGTCTCCTACATAAATCGCCAGGGGGGTTTACGATCTCGCCGACTGTGGAGGTTAGCACATCGAGTTCTGGTGTGGGCCCAGGGAAAGTTGCTATCAGTTCGAGCACTTTATATTCCGGGGTATATGAACAAGACGGCAGACTCTCTGTCGAGACAGGGAGTAGTGCTAGGGGAATGGAGACTCCACCCCGAGGTGGTGGAGCTCCTTTGGAGCCGATTCGGGCAAGCTCAGGTGGATCTGTTTGCGTCTCGAGAGACTACGCACTGTCCCCTGTATTATTCCCTAACGCGCCCAGCCCCTTTGGGGTTGGATGCCATGGTACAGACATGGCCGAGGCTATGTCTGTATGCCTTTCCCCCTCTGGCATTATTACCAGGAGTTCTGGAGAGAGTACGCCGGGACGAGGTTCGGCTCTTGTTGATAGCCCCGTTCTGGCCGGGTCGAGTATGGCTGTCAGACATTGTGTCTCTCCTCGAGGGTCCTACGTGGGAACTTTCGGTCAGGAGGGACCTTCTCTCCCAGGCGGCGGGGTCAGTATTTCACCCGCGTCCGGAGCTATGGAAACTGTGGGCCTGGCCTCTGAGGGGGTTCAGCTCATAGATTCAGGTCTCTCTACTGAGGTAGTGGAGACCATGTTGCACTCCAGAGCTCCTTCTACGAGGAGGCTTTATGCCCTAAAATGGATAATTTTCATTGCTTGGTGTACAAGCCAGTCTGTGAATCCGGTTGACTGCCCAGTTGGTTCAGTACTAGATTTTCTTCAAGAAAAGTTTTCTTCGGGGTTGTCCCCCTCCACCTTAAAAGTGTACATGTCAGCTATATCTGCATATCACATTTCTGTAGAAGGGGCATCAGTGGGGAGACACCCATGGGTAACTCGCTTCCTCCGTGGTACTTTGAGTCTAAGGCCTGCGGCTTGCTCGAGAGTGCCAACTTGGGATTTGGCCATTGTATTAGAGGGCCTAGCCCTGGCCCCATTTGAGCCCATTGAAGAGGTGTCAGAGAAGTTTCTCACATTAAAAACTCTGTTCCTTCTCTCGATCTCTTCTCTTAAGAGAATCGAGGATTTACAAGCTTTGTCAGTTGCTCCCTCTTGTCTTGAGTTTGCACCTGGTATGGTGAAAGCGTTCCTGTTTCCAAAGGAAGGATACGTGCCTAAGGTCCCCACTAATGTGGCGGGTCCTGTAATGCTGCAGGCCTTTTCTCCGCCTCCATTTTAGAATCCGGACCAGGAGAAATTAAATTTACTCTGCCCAGTTAGGGCTTTGGATGCTTATGTCCACAGAGCTGCCCTGTGGCGCAAGTCTGATCAACTGTTTGTGTGTTTTGGGTCCCCGAGTAAGGGGAAGCCAGCATCTAAGCAGACTTTAAGTAAGTGGATAGTCGAGGCTATTTCTCTTGCATACGAGGCGGCCGGTCATCCTTCACCACTAAAGGTCCGAGCCCACTCGACTAGGAGTATGGCTGCTTCTATGGCCCTGTTGTCAGGGGTTTCACTTCAAGAGGTATGTGATGCGGCAGGGTGGTCCTCTCCGCACACCTTTTTAAGATTTTATAACCTGGATGTAGCTTCTACTCCGGGTTCTCGGGTGTTTTCTGTATAATGTGCGTTACGATTTCACATATACAGGCACTTGAGGATTATGGCGATGTGGGTATTCCGTTCCCGCAGAGCTTGACGCAGCGCGAGTTCCCTTGAAAGGGAACGTCTCAGGTTACATATGTAACCATGGTTCCCTGAGAGGGAACAAGACGCTGCGTCGCTTTGCCATACTCCCGGCATGCCTGTGACCAACTTGTTCGATCTATCAGAAGCTGACATTGTTTGGTTCAGGGCTGCTTTATACCTTCCTGGTCAATGACGTCACCCGCCTATGACGTCTCGTCACGCCATTGGACTGATTTCACGAGTACTTCATGACGCGTTCACGCAGGGGCGTTCACGTAGGGGCATTCCCGCAGCGCTTGACGCAGCGTCTCATTCCCTCTCAGGGAACCATGGTTACATACGTAACCTGAGACGTTCGCCGGAGTGATGAGATAGTTAGTAGACTGTCCTCACTCAAAAGCTGGCTGTCTAAGTGGTGTCCGCAAAATAATATAGAATTCATAGACAATTGGAAAAGTTTTTGGGGCAGACCTGACCTGCTGAAAAGAGATGGTATTCATCCCTCCTGGGATGGTGCTGCTCTTCTCTCTATTAATATGGCACATAGTCTTAAGGCCCGTTCACACCAAGCACGATAACTATAAAGATAACGATAAAGATATAATTCTAAAAATCGTTCTCCATATTAAAACTATAACGATAAAGATATGAGGAACGATATCGTTGGGATCACTTTCAGAACGATTTTTTTCCAGCTGTCGAACAATAAAACACTGACAGCCAATCAGAATCCATTCTAATTTAAAGGTCTCGCGCATTTAAAATGGCAGATGACATTGCAGAGAAGTTAATCGTCGAGGTACAAAAAAATCCTCCACTGTTTGACAAGTCAAACCCCCTTTTCAAGGATACGTTATAAAAAGATGGATATATGGAAAGCAATCGGTCGTATCCTGGGAATAAATGGTGAGAAGTATTAAGGATAATCTAATCTAACAGTGAATTTAGCTGACTAAGTCAATGATGAGATAAAAATGCCTCGGTTACGACTGTAACCTCGGTTCCCTGAAGAGGGAACGAGACGTTGCATCGATTTGACGCTATGGGAACGCTTTGCGTGATTGCATCATGAAGCACTTGTAAAATCAGTCCAATGGCGTATAGGCGGGTGACGTCATGGCAGGAAGCTATAAAGCGCACCCAGACCAAACATTGTCAACTTCTGATAAGTCGAAGCAAGTCGATCACAGGCACGCCGGAAGTATGGCAGGGTGACGCAACGTCTCGTTCCCTCTTCAGGGAACCGAGGTTACAGTCGTAACCGAGGCGTTCCCTTTCAAGGGAACTCGCGTTGCGTCGATTTGACGCTATGGGAACATCTATACCAACGCCACCGTAGTGACCAGTGCCTGTCTTGTGTGAAATCAGGCGAGCACAACAAAGACAGAATCACCTGGGACCCAGGAGTGAAGCCCAAAAATAGGTTGTAAACCCAATGAGTGTGTGCGGAAAGGAATAGCCTGCCGCATCACCAGCTCTTGTAGGGATACCCCAACTACGAGGCTACAAAGCCGCCATACTCCTCCTGCCAAGGAGGAAACCGGTTTGTTTCCTGTGCAGGGAGCTCTAGAGTTATCGTGGCCTCAACAACCTTAGTTGAGAGACCTGAGTCAATGAGTTGGGCCCCACAGAGGCAAAACCCACATTTCCAAAACTCCCGGGAGTAGAACAATCGGGGAAACCATGTACAGATGCAGTACAGCCACATCTGCAACTCCATATGAGCTCCACCACCTCGGGGTGGAGTCTCCCTTCCCTGGGCCTCAGCCTCTGCCTCGACAGGATGTCTGCTCCCTGAATCTGGTGCCCAGGGATGTAGAGCCTGAGCCATCATCACCAGGTGATTAAATGCCAGGTAAGATGGTGACCTGTCCCAGGGCACCGAGCGATCATCCATGATCGCACCCCAGCCCGTGAGGGAAGCATCCGTCGTAAGCGTAAAGCGACGACAATGAGCGCCCAACACAGGAGCCTGGGATAAGAACCAAGGCTTCTTCCACATAACTAGGGCACGTAAGCATCGCCGCGTGACCCTGATCATGCGAAAGGGGTTGCCCCTCTGGGAAACCCTTTGGTCCTGAGCCACCACTGCAGGGGTCTCATGTACAACAGGCCAAAAAGTATCACGTTGGACGCTGCTGCCATCAGACCCCAGAGTCTCTGAAACAGTTTTACAGTGAGTGACTGGCCTAGCTTTATTCTTTTCACAGCCGACAGGATGTACTCTATGCGTGCAGGTGAGCGGTATGCCTGCATCGACATTGAGTCCCAAACCACGCCTAGAAAAGTGGTCCTCTGTAATGGAGAAAGCACACTGTTTTTGGCGTTTAGCCGTAACCCCAACTCTTTCCTGTGAGCGAGAACGACATCTCGATGCCGAACCGCCAACTAATGCGACTGAGCTAGAATCAACCAATCGTTGATGTAGTTCATGATGCGAATACCCTGCAGACGCAGTGGCGCCAGAGCTGCATCTACGCATTTCGTGAAAGTGTGGGGTGATATTGCTAGGCCGAACAGAATAACTCGATATTGGTACGCTTTGCCCCCAAAGGCAAACCTCAGGAACTTCCTGTGATATGGAAGGATGGCCAATATTCTATTGGCCCTTTTTTCCAACAGGGTTTTCACTTCTTGTTCCATTACCAGAACCTGCTTGGAGCCCACCACGGTGGATAGGACCCCCATAAACCTGGGCAGGCGAGACCCTATGATAACCCTTTTCTGTGGTCTGCAGGACCCAACGAGAAATATTTGGCAGTAACTTCCACGCTGTCAAAAATGTACTAAAGGTACCAGCCTCTCGAGACTGGCTTCTGGATTTAGTTGTTGAGCAGACAGACCGTCGTCCTGTAACGGCAAACCGGCAGGGAACGACTGAACTGACTGCTCTGGAACCCTCCACGGAGGGGGCGGGCATCACAGGACAACTACGTTTCCGGGTGGACCCTGAGATATGTGCTCGCCGGAGACCGCTGCGCCCCGAGACACACGAGGTGGCGGGGTTAGCATGACGGTCCCCCGAGGGCACCGCAGGGCAGCGGGCACCATAAAAGAGGTGTTAACCGCTTTACTTCGGTGGAGACTGCCCTCATCGGCCTGACCCCTCGGGCGTCAGGACCTTTTCCCCACAGCCTTCTTGGAAATAATGACGGTCCTCAGATCCATCTTACCCCTTAAAGACTGCGGTTGAGAGCGCCAGCCTGAACCCCAGTCCTTTAGTGGGGGCTCGGGAGCAGACACTCTTCTACTGTTGAGATATGTTTGGCAGAAGTTCCCACGCTGCCAAAAAAATCTACTAAGAGAACCAGACTATCAAGACTGGTCTAGGTGTTTCTCGAGCAACCAAATCAGTGCCCTGTACGGCGAACCGGCAGGGAACGACCAAACTGACTGCTCTAGGACCCTCCTTGGAGGGGGCGGGCATCCCAGGACCACTATGTTTCCGGGTGGACCCTGAGATATGTGCTTGCCGGAGACCACTGCGCCCCGAAACACATGAAGTGGCGGGGTTAGCATAACGGTCCCCTGAGGGCACCGAAGGACAGCGGGCACCGTATAATGAGGTGTTAACCGCTTTACTTCAGAGGAGACTGCCCTCATTGGCCTGACCCCTCGGATGTCAGGACCTTTTCCCCGCAGCCTTCTTGGAAATAATGACGGTCCTCAGATCTGTCTTACCCCTCGAAGGCTGCGGGTGAGAGCGCCAACCCGACCCCAGTCTTTTAGTGGGGGATCAGGAACAGACACTCTGTTTCTGTTGAGATATGTTTGGCAGAAGTTCCGACGCTGCCAAAAAATCTACTTAGAGAACCAGACTATCAAGACTGGTCTAGGTGTTACTCGAGCGACCAATTCAGTGCCCTGTACGGCGAACCGGCAGAGAACGACCAAACTGACTGCTCTGGGACCCTCCTTGGAGGGGCGGGCATCCCAGGACCACTACGTTTCCGGGTGGACCCTGAGATATGTGCTCGCAGGAGACCGCTGCGCCCCGAAACACATGAAGTGGCGGAGTTAGCATAACAGTCCCCTGAGGGCTACGAAGGACAGCTGGCACCGTATAATGAGATTCTTATTGCAGAGATGCAGACCCACGCGCTGCCTCGGCAAACGCGAGATCCGAGCCACTAAACTCTTATTCAGCCCCGTAACCAACGCGCAGCCTCAGCACACGCGAGATCCGAGATTGAGTCACAGAATCTTTATTGCAGACACGTCATCTACGCGCTGCCTCAGCAAACGCGAGATCCGAGCCAAATAATCTTTATTGACTTTCTGGACCCTGAGATATGTGCTCGCCGGAGACCGCTGCGCCCCGAAACACATGAAGTGGCGGAGTTAGCATAACGGTCCCCTGAGGGCTACGAAGGACAGCTGGCACCGTATAATGAGGTGTTAACCGCTTTACTTCAGAGGAGACTGCCCTCATTGGCCTGACCCCTCGGGTGTCAGGACCTTTTCCCCCCGCAGCCTTCTTGGAAATAATGACGGTCCTCAGATCCGTCTTACCCCTCGAAGGCTGCGGGTGAGAGCGCCAACCCGACCCCAGTCTTTTAGTGGGGGATCGTGAACAGACACTCTGTTTCTGTTGAGATATGTTTGGCAGAAGTTCCGACGCTGCCAAAAAATCTACTAAGAGAACCAGGCTATCAAGACTGGTCTAGGTGTTAATCAAGCGACCAATTTGGTGCCCTGTACAGCGAACCGGCAGGGAACAGCCGAACTGACTGCTCTAAGACCCTCATCAAAGGGGGCGAGCATCCCAGTGCTGCTACGTTTCCGGGCGGACACTGAGATAAGGGCTCGTCTGAGACTAGAACTCACTGAAGACCTTCGGCAAACGCGAGATCTGGGCCAATAGATTCTTATTGGAGAGATGTAGACAAACAATCTACGCGCTGCCTCGGCAAACGCGAGATCTGATCCACTAGATTCTTATTGCAGAAGCATAATCTACGCGCTGCCTCGGCAAACACGCGATCTAGCCATTAGATTCTTATTGCAGAGATGCAGACCCACGCGCTGCCTCGGCAAACGCGAGATCCGAGCCACTAAACTCTTATTCAGCCCCGTAACCAACGCGCGGCCTCAGCACACGCGAGATCCGAGATTGAGTCACAGAATCTTTATTGCAGACACGTCATCTACGCGCTGCCTCAGCAAACGCGAGATCCGAGCCAAATAATCTTTATTGACTTTCTTCCCTCGAGAAGAAAGCCAACAGGAGTAGAGCTCAAACTCTCGATAGTGCATATGTAACACGTCGTGAATTTATGAATGAACACTGTCAGCCCCCTTTTACTAGAGCTGACCGAGCATGCTCTACTCCCAAACAAACAACACATACATCGCGTGTATCCCCACTCGTAATGAAGCGATGGCAGGGAGGAACGCACAATACAAAATGCTGTTTGCTCGCCATTATATACCTGTCTAGATATATAATATGCTTGTGGACAAACAACAATAAATAGACAGAGACAGATTCACACAGAGCGCTTGCTGAAGACACAGAAGCTGACAATGTTTGGTCTGGGTGCGCTTTATAGCTTCCTGCCATGACGTCACCCGCCTATAAGCCATTGGACTGATTTTACAAGTGCTTCATGATGCAATCACGCAAAGCGTTCCCATAGCGTCAAATCGACGCAACGCGAGTTCCCTTGAAAGGGAACATCGCCTAGTTTTGACAACATTGCTGAAGTTGCAGTGAAAAAGGCGTTGTATACATAAAGTTGTTGACTAGGCGATGTTTTTATCTCATCATTGACTTCGTCAGCTAAATTCACTGTTAGATTAGATCGATTACGCTAGACTTGCTAGATTCACTGTTTAGATGCGCTCGGAACATAGCATGCTGGCTGAGGACATCTGCTGGCAAAGACGTGTAAAGGCAATAAGAACAGCAAAAACATATTCAATGACATGTTGTAAACAACAATTATAATAATCTCCTGTAGCTAAGTATCTAAAAAACAAAACAAAAACAATGGCAATTTATGAACTAAAGTTGTTGGTCAAATGTTTAGCTACATACACCTTAAATAATCTTCAAAATATTCATAATTTTAGCAAAATGAGAGGATAATAAATTTTGCATTTTATTTACTACTCTGGTGAAACTGTTTCACACAACATATAGTCCACAACACAAAATTATAGCTTTTTTTTAAAGCATCAGTGAATGTTTTCACCCTTTGCAATTGTATGGGTCCCTCAATTGTCATTAGTGTAAAAAGATCTCAAAATCATGTAATTGCGGGGAGAGTTCAAATATGCAGAAGAGGCTGGAAAACCAAAGAATGTGCAGGACCTGGGGAAATTTTCTGAAGAACATTGCAGTAACTGATCATGACAAACAAGAGACTCATGATGAAAAAAAATATCACAAAAACTATCATCCACATAACGCATGACACAGTATCAAGTATCAATATCAACTTTTGAATATCAAGCTATAATTTTGTCTTGTGGATATATCTTTTTATATAGTACATAAAAATGCATTTTATGTCACCATGTCTGATTAAATCACCAGTCTGATTAAACTGTTTTATATATAGCCTATATAAACATCTGTTATGTAAAACAGTTTAATCAGACTGGTGCTAAAAACTTTATATTTTAATATTTCTTATTATTTTTGCTAAAATTACTAACATTTTGCACATTCTGAAAGGTGTATGTAAACTATATGAACTTCATAGCCTACTACTGCTTTTAATATAAGGCTGCTATTATTATTATTAATACTATTATTATCATCCTTTAAACTACTATGTCCAAATAGCATTGCTGTAATAGCCAACATGTTGCTCCTTTGTCTCATCTTTCTTTTTTAGCCTAACTTATAAAATTTATCCAAAAGTTTGTTGGATAGCATTTACTAATTAGTCAGTGGCTATATACTACAGGGCAGGCTATATACCTAAGAAATACTGCCAAACGGTCTCTGGCGCTGATCGGATTTCAGAAATTTGTTTGGCTCTTGCTGATGTCCTCTTTCACGATGTCCAGGATGTCTTGAAACTGTTGTTGATTCATTCGAAAATATGAATAAAATTTGTCTTCAAAAGACGACAACTCTCTAATCAGAGTGACGGATTCTCCCAACTCCTCTCGTCTTTTAAGGATATCGTGTACCCAAAAGCGCCTGTTTTTCTTTTTTATATTTTTTTGTAACGTAAAGCAGCAGCAGGTCATCCGTTTTCGCTACTTTGAAACCACAGCGCGGGCGCGCGCTTGCTTAGAATAAAAAGACCGTTATTGGTCGTTGGTGTGGACGCATATATAGTTATCTTTATCGTTATCTTTATAGTTATCGTGCTTGGTGTGAACGGGCCTTTAGAGCTCAAACATGACAATCTGGGGCTCAGGTCAGGAAGCAGACAGACTGGCTAAACCGACCGTCTGCTAGCTGTCTCACGTCACTGAGGTCAGATAAATCCCATCACACAGAGACTCTTTCACCTAGATATCATCATATAGAGACTGTCTGTTCCCCGAATTAGGAAATACAAAAAACTTTCAAACCCATCTAAGGGTAAAAATTTTATTGAGGTTCAACAAATAAATAGCAGAAATAATACAAATGAACAAATGATAAAGCTTGGGTTGCTGAATATTCGATCCCTTACTTCAAAAGCACTTATTGTTAATGATATGATTACAGACTATAATCTAAATGTGCTGTGTTCGACAGAAACCTGGCTAAAACCAAACAATTACATTACTTTAATGGGTCCACCCCCCAAGATTACAGTTATAAACATGAACCTCGTCTGACAGGCAAAGGGGGAGGTGTTGCTGTAATTTATAGTAATATTTTCAGAATTACTAAGAAGTCTAGTTTCAAATATAATTCCTTTGAAGTGTTGGTGCTAAATGATAAATCACGTTTAAGATTTGTGCTGGCTACTGTATACAGGCCACCAGGGCACCATACAGACTTTATCAAAGAATTTACTGACTTTCTATCAGAGTTATACTGGCTGCAGATAAAGTCCTAATTGTTGGTGATTTTAATATACATGTAGATAATGAAAAAGATGCATTGGAATTGGCATTTAAATAATAATAATAATACGTTATAGCGCCTTTCAGAATACTCAAGGTCGCTTTACAATAAAGTACAAATAAACAGACAAAGCTAACTCCGTGTTACAAATATGTTAGACCTATCACTTCTGCCACGAAAGAATGCTTTATTAATAATCTTCCTGATCAGGTTTATCATCTCAGCATCCCAGCTTAGAAGAACTCGATATTGCGACAGAAACTTTTAACTCTCTCTTTTCCAGCACTTTAGACAGTTGCTCCTTTGTGCTTAAAGGAAATAGTCCAACGCCATGGTACAACGAGCACAATCGGGCCCTTAAGAGAGCGGCCAGAAAAATGGAGCGCAACTGGAAGAAACAAAACTAGAGGTATTTCGCATTTCATGGAAAGAGAGCACGATTGCATACAGAAAGGCCTTAAAAGCTGCTAGATCTGCTTATTTTTCAACCCTATTAGAAGAAAATAAACAAAACCCTAGGTATTTATTTGACATGTATTTAACAATGGCTAAACTAACAAAAAATAAAGCTTCTAGCCAATACGTTTCCAAGCAGCACAGCAGTAATGACTTCATGAAATTCTTTAATTACAAGATTAAGTATAGACAAAAAAAGTTTATTAAGCATGCAGGGCAACCACACATAATAGCATTACAATAATCTAGCCTTGATGTCATGAACGCATTAACTAATTGTTCTGCATTTTTCATTGAGAGCATATGACGTAATTTAGATATATTTTTAAGATAAAAAAATGTGGGTTTTTTTGTATAGCATTGTATCACGCCAAAATATCCAGAGGCAGTGACAATCAATCTTTTTAAGCTTAGAATAGAATGGCTCGGCGGCTCTTAAGATCCGTGAGAAGAATCTGTTCTTGGCTTAAACTGTAAAAATGAATGGCTTAAATGGTTACTGTCTCGAGGGATGATAGACTTTGATGATGTATTAGCGAAAAGAAGAGAGGGCTCTTATAGTGTTACAAACACACTCTTAAATGTGATGTTGTCTCTGCCTGTCTTTTTGAGGAACTGCACTGTTCATAGCTGTCATCATGCCTCTGTCTAAATCCTTTTCCTCCTCTCGGTGAGTGTACAAAAACTTGGAGGATAAACAGAAGAGAAGGCAACAGCAAAGATACCGAAGTCCCCTGATAAGCTGAAATCGGTCCTCAGAATGGACAGACACCGGTCTCAGAGCCTTTAGGTTATTAGAGGCTTTTGATTCTGTTAGAAGATAATGTAACTGCACCTGAAGAAAGCTAGCTGTTCTACATTACACTCTGCCATTCTCCAACACCTTATCCTCAAGCAGGTGATGGCACAACTGTTATTGACTTTAGTTGTGGTCACTGGAAAAGTGCTAACCCTTTTTTAGTTTTTAGAGAAGAAGGATCTGCAGTTTATGTGTTATGTCCCAGATTGTGTGATGTAACCAATAAACAGTCTTTGTTTCTTTTATGGTACATGTTCAGACGGTCATTGTGAAACTGAAAGAGTTCAACAAAGGACACAGACATACAGTATCCTTTTGTGCTGTGACTATAAAAACTGTGTTTCATTATGAAACACAGCATAGCTGTGTATTACGTTTTGGTTTATGTATTTGAATGTAGTACGCAGCACACTGCAATGTGATTTTCTCACAATGAGAATGTGTGCTAATGGAAACTCAGTCTTTTATTACAGGTACAATAGTCCTGTCTTGTATTTTTCATGAAATAGACTACAATTCAAAGGTTTGGGATCAGGAAGAATTTTTTTTAAAAATGTTTTTGAAAGTCATGTTGAATAGGTGGGCAGATTGTCCTTTTTTGTTCTTTGCTGATTAACAAGGATTGGCAATAAGACATCAAAAGACCTAAAACTATATTCTCCACCAAACAAGATTTGCCTGTTTTTATAACTTGTGAGATATCACAGCTTATGAAACGACTGCAGTGTTTTTATAATCTTATTACGATCAATAAGGTCTTTGGGGACAGCTGTTTGGGACAACAGAAAACAGTTTTGTTCATTTAATGAGGCATCACTCTCATCATATCACCTTCTCCAGAGAATTTTATAAAGCAGATCTCCAGAACAATTACAACAACAAAGTAGAGACAAAAACAGAAAAATAAATCATGTTATCGCCACTCTAATTGCACATCGATTTTGAGTAATGATGCACTTCTGCATGTTTGTTCCTTGAATTCTTAAGAAACAGACAATTATTCGACTACTCTTGCCAAGCTCTAATCCCAGGGCATTGCGGATTTATGCATTTACCACTTTCAAAGCAACAGAGGAAAAACTTAAACCACAATCTTTTTGTTTCAAGGCCCTTTCAGAAGTATACAAGAATAAAAGATAGGGAAATGTCACATTCTAGTTTTCAACAGTTTTATATTATTTTGATTTTTTTCTTCCTATATTTATGTAGCACCTTTAGATGTAACACATCAGCAGATCCTGTTTGTTACACCAAAGGCTTCAATGGAAAGAGCTGAGGTATCTCTCTCTCTCTCTCTCTC
This sequence comes from Gila orcuttii, assembly GCA_026230005.1. Lineage (NCBI taxonomy): Eukaryota > Metazoa > Chordata > Actinopteri > Cypriniformes > Leuciscidae > Gila > Gila orcuttii. Next base: position 32,450,556 of record JAPDVR010000014.1, read on the forward strand.
TCTCTCTCTCTCTCTCTCTCTGTTATTATTTTCTAAGGACATGGCTTGGGGTTTTATCCATTTTAAGGCAAAAATAATTATATACGAGGGGTGTAAAGTCTTGCATTTTAGCTGCAAGTGGGGAATATCTTATGGGTAGAGAGCAATTTAAGTGACGATGAAATATTAAACAATGGACATTTAGCTTTCCCACTTTAATACTTTGTTTTATTAATTAAGAGGGTTCCCAGGCTTCTTAACTGTACAATCATAATTACCTCCAACCAAATTAAAAAGACCTGGTAAAAGGGGCCAGCTGCACAGCAAGTCAGAATGAAAATATTCTATTTTAAAAAAGTGCAAAATTTAAGTAAATTACTTGATAACATAGTGGGTCTCACTGAGGAGTGTAGATGTAGAAATATTTTAGTAACCAAAAAATGTATGAAAAAAGTTTGTCAATGCAATAAATAGAGGTCCACTAACAGTCTACCACTCAAACACTTTCAGATCAGTGTTGGACCCTGTATAGGAACCTAACGGGAAATACAATGGAAATTAAATTAGACAAACCATGCCCTAGCTGTTTTCATATTTTCCCCATAAAACTTATTCCAGAAAATGAAAAATAAAAACCTAATAAGAGTCCAAAATATTCACGCAAATCCCAGAAGCAGAACAGGCTCCATTAAATCCCTAATAAATGATTCTGTGGAACAACGAATCTCCCTGCATGCTTGCACATCAGCATGAAGAAAGTAAACAATATTCTCATTTCTTATTCTCAGAGAAATGTGCACTGCTTTAAGGTCAGCAGATTTAAGATTTATATTATCAAGAGATAGCTTAAATCAAAGATATTGTGAAAGATCAATAAAATCTAAATATCTGTACCATAAGCATTTTACCATCTACCATTGCTCTGTACTAATCTCTCTTTTCTTGTTGCAAAAGTGCAGGGAACTTTATAAAGAGGTCATCCAGGTCAATAATATTTCCTGCCGTGGCCAATAGATACTTCTCTTTATTGGCTTTTCCTTCACTGTTTGTCCAACTCCATATGTCTAGCTCATAGGTTCTCCTCTCTCTGTTCCATCCATCATTTACTCAGTGAAGTCAATTTTGCTAACCCTGTCCAATTCAGCCAGACCAGACATTCTCTCATACAGTTTTGCGCTCTCTCTCTCTCTCTCTCTCTCACACACACACACACACAGACAGAAAAGCAATGTTATTGCAATGTTAATGTTACCTTTAGTTATTTACAGAATTGTGTCACAGCACTAATACATACAAGTGAATGTGCATTTAATCCTTTTTTTTTTTTTTTTTAATTGACCGAACTAGATCCCCAGACCAGTTGATGTTTTTTGTCTACGCTTCTGCTTTTCTACAGGAATCCAGCTATAGTGATCTTTTTAGGTTTTTGAAAAAATAAAATAAAAGATTGCCATGAATATTTAGATTCAGGCTCACTATTTGCCTCTTTCCTTTTATGTGAATGTGAAATGTGTACTCAATACATATACGTATAGTATGAATTTTCCTATGCAAACAGGATGCGTAAATCCTAGGAGAGAAAACCTAAAGAAATGTTATTTATGACTTACAAAGACTGTCAATCCACACAATTCACGCCATACATATTTATCTTCTGTATTGTATTTAGAATGCATTGAGAGTGAACAATTCTATTTCAATGCAAATTGAGGCTCCTCTTAAAGGAGGTTTATGGAAAATTACAAATGGACACTCTATGCTTTAGCGACACTGCGTCAAGCAAATGTCTAGGGATGTTTGCATATTTTAAAGCAGTGTTATTGTCAAGTTGAAATAGGTATTTTAATACAGAAAAGAGAGGAACACAAATACAAACTGAAAAAGAGGCTCTAGTGTTATCTGAAATGGATGGCTTCTTCATTTTTTGCAGTAGTAGTCCACTATAGATCCGCAAGACTCAATTTTGTCCCCTCAGCTTTGTTCCTGACACACACACATAAACCTCTGCAGTGTGTGACAGCTCCCATTTTTTTAGCCAAGGAGACCCAACATGGCCAACATCAATGCATCACTCTAAAAAATGTAACTTAAAGTACTCCTGTTATGCTATTTTAAGGGTTTCTAAATTGGATTTAGGAGGTCTCCTATAATAGGTTTACATGCATCCAAGGTCAAAAAACACTTTAATTTTCTCATAATATACATTGCACATCACCTCATTTCTCAAAGAGTCTGAAATGATTCATTGGAAGATTCAGTCTCTAAACCTCTCCTTTCTGAGAGCTCTGATTGGTCAGTCTGGTCTACCGCTTACAGCACGTGTCAGAAACGAAATGGCCATTACTATATCTGAATTTCAGCTCCGGAGACCTCATTTCTCAGCTATTGTACACACTGTAAGGACAGTACAGATGGCATCAATTTTAACATATCATTGCAGTCCGATGATGAAACATTGAAAGAACTAGTTGATCAACCCGAACCTCGATTTGCAAGTATACCTCCATTGCATAACTATATTATTCATATATTAGGGCTGGGCAAAATTTTTAATTTTTCGAATAATAGGTTTTTTTTTTTTAAAGGCGGTTGATTCAATATCTCAAAAGCCATGAATTGATATTTTTTCCGTATTTATTTCCGAAAACATTGAAAATAATATCTGATTGACGTTAATCGTATTACTAGTCTCCTCCACTAGATGTAATCCTCTTATTTACCTTGCACGATGTTACATTGGGGACCCTGTCATTAATTCAGCGCTTAACATGGAAGATACAGGTGCGCCTTTTAGCTTGACAAAAGTTCCAGACAGTTAAAGGAACTGTCACTGTCCCAATCAGGCCAGTGCTGCATGGTCACGCAAGTTTATCACTTGGACGCATTTTCAAGCCAGGCCAATTTAAGCATTCAAGCGCAAGAAGATGCGAAGAGAACTTGTGTACTGTGTGAGAAGTTTTGTGTGCACACACATTCGAAGCGCATCTATAAAGCTGCAAGTCTCAGTCAGACAGCATGCAAATAATAAAATTAATTATCTTTCACATTTCCTTGCCCTTAAACAAACAAATTCAAACAAATTTATCTCAAAATGCCTGCCTTGGCGAGTATCCTAGTAACCATAGATGGTTATGGCTTAAAGGTGAACTATGCAGGTTTTTTACCTCAACCGAACAGCTTGGGAGTCATTGGAATGGTTATATTACTCTTTTCGGGTTGAATGGTGGTCCTTTCGCACCCCCCTATCGCATGTGAGCGGAAAAAACACACTTGCAACATTGAGCCGTAAGTGTCGCGTGATATCAGGTCTCGCCATGTAACGAATTGCTTTACGGCAAAAAAGATCTGATAAAATTCTCATAAAATCAGCATGAAACAGAAATAACCCGGCGCCGTATACATGTGGTGTTCGAGGCGCACATACAATACAGACTGCCGACAGTTAAACAGGGCGCGCGCAGCTCTTAAAGGGGCCACACCTTATTTCCACTCGTTACAGCTTCCATCCTACTAAACAGGTACTGGTGTACAGGGGGAGGGGATCAGGCCGTGAGTGCAGAACCATCTCTCTGTGAGTGCTATTTACGACAGTACAAGTACTCCACAGTGACTCTAGGGGTCGCTGTTTGACAAAAACGGAATTCCTGCATGGTGCTGCTTTAAATGAGCGTAAACAGTAGAGAAAAACAACGCGTGTGTATCATCATATTGGATCCGTGCATTAACCTTAAAGTGACAGCAGCCTAATATTCTTGCTGCTGTCTGTGTTTTTAATGCTTTAATTTTCTTGGAATTATATTATATATATTATATTATATGTTTTAAACATAAAGACTTTGTTACAAACGCTTACATCGGTCATTGTCGTTTATAAGAGTTAAGAGAGCGTTGGTATCAATGTAATTAGAGCGGTATTAAATTAAGCTCAGCACCTGCACGATTGGATTGGTAGAGTGTGTGATGAAAATGTGATAAAACCAGAGTTGATCATTTAAAAGGAAATCTGGCTAAATTTATTTAATCATCACCTTTTTGTGATTTTTGACATAACACTATCTCCTTAGCCGAACCTTACCACACTGGTCCAAATTGATAAACTGAGTTACTTTAGTAACCAAGTAACAATTGAAATAGATGTACAGTAACAAAAGCATTGAAAGATCAATTCAAGCCCTGCATTGGTGTAGTAAAGCACTCTTCCTTCAGTGAGAAGAAGAAAAGTAATTAGCTTTCGTTTGAATCTGCCCATGATTATTCAGTCAAGAAGGAGTGGATTATCTGAGGGAAAGGGATATATGCGTTTAGCTGTGCAGATGGTCTGAATATTAATGCAGTAGTGGTGGTGGTGGGGAGCAGAAACCCGCATCCTTTATTGACCTATTTGGATCTCATACTTCCCATTGTTGGCCTAAGAATGGGAAAAGAGTAAGAAGAATGAGTGCAGGGCTGAATTCCCTCTGAGCAGGACCACCCCCTGTGCAGGGAGCATGTAAAGGATAATGTAGAATAAAACACTTTTGTTTCGTTTGGTAGGATAAAGAGCTTGTTTCTGCATCTCCTCTTGAGTCATTACTTACTGTATTTCATCTTAAATGAAATGACCTCATCTAGTCCCAATTGTTAGGTCATAAATGAGCAATTTTTTTAAATTAGTTTTAACAGTCAGCATTGTAATAAGCGCTGAGTGTGAATTCTGCCTATAGGTAGATATCGACTATTTTAAAATGAGTGCCTTATATGTTCTTTTTCATAGTTTTTTGTAGCATTTTGTAATACCATTGCAGATCTAGAAGATATGCAGAGCTAAAACTGTGCTCGCCGCCTTTGCAGGGATTTGATTGAATCAGCAAAATTCCTTTGAATTTGAAATGAACACGACAAATCCCCCTCAATTTTACTGCATTTCTCCCTGTGTGCATCCACAATGTATTTCCATATGACTGTAGTCCATGTTTTGAACATGAAAGGAAAGAAAAGTGTCTTTGCAAGCACATTTCAGTGTAGAGTGCTAATAAAGTGAGTGAATAGCAATGAGTGATTAAAAAAGAGAAAGTATATTAGAGGGTATTGAGGTCAGAAATACAAGGAGAGAAAGAGCATGTAAGAAAAATACACTAATGATAACAATAGGAGAACTTTAATGGATGCTGACCAACTAAGCAGCCAGTCAAACCACTGGTGGATAATGTCTGGATAATGAATGGTCTTCTATCGCCCTAAAGGGGTTTAATTTGGGGTAATGCCTGTCTGTGTGTACGTTATTAATCATATTTCATGGTTATTTGAATTATTTTGAAATTATTTTATTGTCTTATTATATTATCTTAAATCCACACTATAGCGCACAAACAAAGTCAAAATACTGCAACATTTTTACAGTAATATGAATACCAAAGTCCTCTGAGGTCATTTTCAATACATACAATAATTGAGATGTAAGATGACAGCAGTTGAAACAAGAGCAAGTCTGTGGTGTGTTAGTAGAGATATGAAATTATAGTGTTCAAAGTATAGTTTGGTTTTTGAGGATACTAGCGTATGTAAATTTTGTGAGAGTATGCGAGTGCTGTACACACATAGCCCTGTTTTTCTTCAAGTCAGTATGACAGAAATATTCAACACTCTCGTGGATCGTAACCATTTTACATTTTGGGATACTGGCTAATTCCTATGAATTTGAACAATCTCATTTGTACATTTTCGTACAATCTGCTACTCCCACAGTTAGGTTTAGAGGTCTTTCACAAAAGATGAATCATACGGCATCTAGAATATCGGTATTGACTATGAAGATAAAGGTTAGAATCAGTGTTAGGGAAAACATACTACAAGTAATGCAAGTTAGTTAAGTTATTAGTTACTAATAAAGTCTTTTATTAGTCTCTGATATAAAACAAATTAAAGCAGCCTCTTAGTGTGAGTCTCCCCTTGTTTTATCTCTCCAGTGCATCACCAATGCAAAGAGCGAAGATAAATCACATTAAAGAAGAAAATACATGTAAAAGAAAGAAAACATACCTGATATAAAACAAATTAAAGCAGCCTTTTAGTGTGATAGTCGCCCTTGTTTAATCTATAAAACAAATGTGATGTACACTTGTCGCATGTGCTCTCATTTCCACATTTAGGCCCAGAAGCAAAAATATAACTTAAACGAGATGAAATTACAAATATAACCACACCGATAGGTAAAATAATATTATATACATAAATTGGAGTGAAAATATAGACATAAAAGCAACAATTAAAATTAAGATTAAAAAAGATTATCAGGAGCCCAAAATAACCTCACCTCTCCAGTGCATCACCAATGCAAAGAGGAAGAGGAGGGGACAGAACAGGAAATGATATTGACTCATGATGTCATCACCACAATTAAAGGGGAAGGCACACACACTTCAATTAGGCAGTTATATCAGTTGTATGTAAACGAACAATTTTGTGTGATTTCTAATAATCAATATATGCATTTAACAGGAAACTTTCTGTACCTGTTACACATTACTTTTAAATTTACAACAAAATATCTGAGTTACTTTTTCAAATAAGTAGCACAATTTACTTTGTGTTCTCTTTTATTCCTGTCCTCATGTTGAGAGAAATTGGGAGGGAGGTGCAAAGGTGTTGTGTGCACGGTGTAAACATGATAGTTATTTTAGTTCTAGACTAACTGTGAGCATGCATTTACTCATCTCACTTGCACAAAAACATTCAGTATTCTTAAAAATGAATAAAAACAGTGAAACGCAAACTCAGATTATTACAAAAACCTGCAATAGTTAAATGTTAAATAATACATATATATTTTATGTATTTAATCTCACTTTATAAACCAATGTCTGTGCTGCTCACATTCGATGATCCAATTCATCCATACCAATGAGCAAAAATCACATTTGTGCATATCTAGATCCAGAATGGCAGCACAGCAGAAAGATTTGAGCTGCGCCCTCTACTGGGGCATTAATAAAAAAACAAACAAGGAAGCCCAGTCCAGGTGACAAAAAGTAACGCATTATATTCCATAAAAAGTAACTAAGTAATGCAATTATTTTTCCCAGCATTGGTTAGGATCATGATTTTTTTTTCAGTTGTTTTGCAGCACACTGTGAGTGTACATTTGTTTGCTTTTGGACGGGGAAACTATGACGCGTGACATCAGGCTTGACAAGCGGATAGATTCTACATGTTTTCTTTTTTGATAATCTATTTCCCTCGAATATAGCTACGTCAGTGTGAAAGAAAAGATCTGTCGCTGTATAACCAATTTAAGCTCAGATGGATGACAGTGAGTAATAGCCTAAATTTTCAGACCGATGGATGACGAGATTGAGCAATGAGAATCAAGTATTCTAGAATATTATCTAATGAAATGGGTCAAAAAATAGCCTTAATTAAATAAATAAAAATCATCATGAACAATCTGTCCATTTCCCATCAGTTTCCTTTTGTTTCTTGAAATTTTCACTACACTTTATCCATTTTTTTGCCCAGTCTGTCACTGTTAACACGGCCACAGTAATCAAAATAAGTTGTAACAGAAAACATAGAAGGTTCAGTTAGAAGAGAAGTTTGAGGCGAAGAGAAACCCCCACTGAACTGTCTACTAACCTGACAGCATAGCGTCGGCGAGCCAGCTGCCCGCTGATAAGAAAAACTCTTAAAAACATGGAATTGAAATAGTGCCAGCAGATATCACGATTATTCTCATCTTCATCCACCCTGCGTTGTGTTTGGCAGCCTTGGGAGATATGAAAACAGAAAGACATGTTTAAAGGAACTGATTCACAGAATCACATCATGTGAAACAGTCCTGCATGCTTGCTGATTATGTTGTCTCACCCTTTGAAGGTCATTTTGGAATTGTAAAGTATTGCAGTGTGCCAATGGAGATACTTTTTAGTCTTGCAAGAAGTGCTGATTTGTTATCAGAGAGATAGAAAGGAAATAAGAGAAAAAGTGACAAGGAGAGAGAGAGAAAGAAGCTTGCCTTTGCTGCGCCCGTGACTTGCAGAGGTTAATGCGTCTCTGCTGCGTTCTGACACACGGCTACCTCATTCTCTCTTGCGCATTATCTCCTGTCTTCAGAGGCGACAAAGCTAGTAAGCTTCCATGTCAGGCAGCAAAGGTAAGGCCTTATTTCCTTTCATTGTAAAAACAAGGCCGCAGATTCGTCTGGAAATGGAAATCTGTGAATGAGGAACTCGGGAGCTGACGGACAACAGTGGCTTCCTGTAGTTAGTGTGAGAAAGAGATTGCAAGAGTCTAAAAGACACACTAAGACTTCAATTAAAATGTTACGCTTCACAGAAGAACACTGCCTGTATAGCAGGTGTTAGCCTGTGGGTGCGAGACTGAAGCAATCAATCAGTCAGTCAATAAATCGTTAAGTATGCCAAGCAAGTGCTAAGTTAACTCTCCTCATACACTCACTAAGAGATCCAGAGATGAGAAGGGGTTAGACATCAGTACAATGAAGATGAACGAGATGTTTCATACTGACAAAAAATGTTTAGCTTTGATGTTTCCACTGAGAAGAAATGAATGTAGGCATTGCCGAAATCATTTTAGCTGCAAAAAAAAACACTGCTTTAATATAAGTTTCTTCAATGATTTCCTTTTATAATGTTCATACCTGAAACATGCTTTATTTATTTTATATAATAAATACATAAATAAATTGTTAATTATATATTATTACGTAATATTCATTATATGAAATATTGTGATATTTAAAAAAATATTAGCCTACAAGAAATAATGATTAATTGTTTATTGATGAATATTATTTATACATTCATTTTTTATATAATTTTAAGAAATAATAACACTATTAATTTCTCAATATATGTCTATGCACTGTAAAAAGAAATCTACCTAATTCTACTAAATATTTAAGTTCAGCTGCTTCCTTTATTTTTAAGTATAATCAAATTTTCTGTACTACTCATTTTCAACATTTTTTTAATTGTCTAATTAACCTTGTCTAATTTTGTATAACTTACAATAAGTTGAAATTGGTTAAATTATTTTGATGAGGTAACAGTAACAGAAAGTAATGATAAAACATATGTTGCCATGACTTATATGATCATACCATTTTTTACAGTGTAGACAAAAATAGGTGTAAGGTTCATGAGGTAACGACCACTTGTGTCTCTGATAAGATGAGCAGATTGCCCTAATGTCCTCGTCTCTTTTTCAGAGATAGTGTATTAGATTAGTGTTCTCAATGTATGAATTGCTGTTCAATAAGGCCTTTAATTGTCCTCTGCACCTCCCATCCCACCTAATTATACATTGTGTTATTTTTTACCCTTGCCTGCACATTATTCCGTTCTTTGTTTATTTGACTGATTACTGCTCCTCCTTTCATATGCATCAATGTTTGTATTTCCCTACCATGCAGGTGCTGATCCCTGAGTGGGGTGGGAAAATGGTAAATGCCATCTAAAAATACCCCACTCCCCAATCCCTCCCCTTTCCTCGTCTGACTCAACTCGTCACTTGGAGTAACCAGCAAAAATGAGCGAGAAAATGGAAGAGTGACGACACTGGTACAATAACACATTCCCAGGGAAAATGTCATGTGTTTGAAATACTGCTTGGCCAGCCTGGCTCTCTAAACAGAAAGGATCCGTGGAGTTATTGTTTATGAAAAGGGGCGAAAGAGCAGATGTGAACACACCCACATGCATATACACATTTTTATAGACATAGAAATCAGGTGCTGGTTCACTGAGAGATTGGCTTATATGATGCAGCAAAAAAACTGATGGCTGAAAACGTTTCTCATTGGCAGTTGTGGCAAAAAGTTAATTTTTGACCCAGTGTCTGAGAATCAGTAGTGGGTTACAGTGGATCAATGCATGAAATGAGTACGTTTGCCCTTTTCCCTATATTAATCTGCCCTATGTCCTAGAGAAGACCCCTGAGCACCGATTGCTGATCAAAAGCCCCTCACTCCCCCACTGGCCCCGGGGGGCCGCACCATAGACCTACCGCAGCATTTCTCATTCAAGCCATCTGCACTGAGAAAACCCTCAACAATCATTGATTTACTTTGGTGACGGTAATTCCAAAGAATCTGTTGACGGATATGAATTTACATCAGCTTACTAACATTGCGTTTTTTGTTTTTTTTGCAACTATCAGTTGCAGGTTGGTAAAAATCCATTTGTATTATCCATCTCGAGTCCATAAGGCTTGTGCATTCTGTTGTGCGGTAACTTTTTCTGCATCAATACTTTCTGCAGCAAAAGGATTTATTTGAGATAGAGCAGGCAGACTTTTCCATTCTCCCTTCAGCACCAGAAGTCCTTGTTTCAGACTAAAGCACATTTGACATTGCACATATGCCCATAACAAGCTCCCAACCGATCATGCATTCACAATAGGGTGCCGTCAATAGAATTACCCCTGAATTTTTAAAGACATTCCTCAAAAATGCAAGGAAATTAAATTAATCATTATTCCATCCCTGACTGATCTCATTTCAGTTCTTGGTTTGTCCGCAGACTAAATATTATGAATATGAGGATGTTTAGATAGACTCATTGCGCTCAGTGTCACTTGATCTCTCTTGGCTTTGCACTCTAAATGCCTTGATTTTCAGACAAAGATGTAAGTCCTTAAAAACAGTGATTCATAATACATCAATTGTTTGGATTCTTTGTCTCTGTGTCGCAGCGCAGCTTTCGTGCGAGAGTCAGTGTCAAGATCAAACGAAATCGTGATGCTAAGCCATTACAGAGCCCATACGAATAGCTCCAAAATGAAACAGACTCCTCAGTCCGAGGAAGCCAATGGGATGCCAGTTAGTCAACAAAACTGAGGAATATAATATGAACCTTCAGCAGTCTCTGTGATGTTGCATTGACCCAATCTCATGACCCAGTCAAGCCAATTTAATTTTGTACTTCAACCAAGCAGGCGATGCAATTGACTTCCTGAGAGTCGCTGAGATACCAGCATCTGGGTATATGAAAAAAGCAGAGAGACTAATGATTTTGGACACCTCATTTACCACCAGTCTGATAAAGAAAAAATGTTGTGTCCATGATCTTTAACTGTGAACAAATATAATTTAACCTATAATGGGAAAACATATTATGATGACCTGCAGGGAATGTGGTCACAATACATCCTTGTTAACATCTCACTAACAGACACACATTTTCCTGAACATGTATGTATGTACATACATGTTCAGGAAAATGTGTGTCTGTTAATGAGATGTTTTGCTGTTTTGCTCCAGTTAAGTCAATTTTGACAGTCGCTCCATAATTGCTAATTAAATGTTGTGAAATGTTATTTGGAGCATATACATACAATATGAAACCACAGCTTTTTAAAATATAAAAGCGTGTCAAAAATTGAAACACGTAAGCTTCTTTATAGAGATAACAGAGGTTGAAGTTGAAATTTTTTTTTGCACATGCTCTGTTGAATTTCAATGGGGCTGCATAGATTCAGGACCTTGGACAGAGACACTGCAGTTGACGCCACTCATGTCTGTTCACGCACAGTGAATGCCATGGTTGGTTAAAGCTGCGTAATTGATTCAGCCATTCAAATCTGATAGAGGACAAACAACAAAGCGACATTTAAAAGTCACTTTTGCAAGTATTTACTCATTTAAAGCCATCATAGACAATATTTGAGAGAGTACAATCAGAGGGTCATTGGGTCAACAACATTCACCAGTAAAAAAAGAATTCATATTTTTTGTTCTCCAGATTACCTTATTGGCTTCTGGGTTCTCTAAAACATCAGTAAATAGTTTTCTAAAGAACTCTAGAACTTAACAAGTTGTGACATTAAACTCCTTTTTGTTTTAATTGTAATCTATATTTTTAAAAGTGTCGCTTGTTGACAGCAGTACCAGGGGCGTCACTAGGATTTTCATTTAAGTGGGGCTAAGCCCCCAATGAGGGTATGATTTTTTTTTTTTAAATAATAAAAAAAAGTTAACACTTTAGTTTAGGATCTAATGCTCACTATTAATTTCATTACCATGCAGGGTTTTATAATTCATAATCATATGGGGGGGGGGGAAATTTTTGATTTCTCTGATCTACATATGTGCATTTTAAGATGTTTTGAAGGCCAAAAAAAATTGGATAACAGCTTTAAAACCATGTCAGTGGGCAGCTGATTATTTTTCTCTCCTCATCAGCATCACACTCTTTTTCTCTTTGTTTTTATCTTGTCCTGTCTCTTCCCCTCCAAAAGCTGAGCTTTGACTGATATAGGCTTTTCATTTTTGTCTGTCAGTGAAGAAAGTAAACATGGGTCAACTAATAGGTTGCATTCACAATATGTAGGCTACACATTCATTATTGATCTTATGCCTAATACAGGGCCGTAGACAGGGCTTTATAATCAAAGAGGTCCTAAATTTGAGGTTGGTAGGGGGTTAAAAAAAATTATTTCTCTGATATGTGCATTTCAAGACGTTTTTAAGACCAAAAAAAAAAAGGATAAGAAATAGCTTTAAAACCATGTCAGTGGGCAGTAGATTATTTGTCAATACATGCTCTCTCCTCATCTCCATCACTCTTTCTTTTTTCTCAGTCTCTTCGTCCCTTTCTCTTCCCCTTCTAAAGCTCGAGCTTTTTTAATTTACTATAGGCTACAGTTTGTATTATATTCTCAATATGTACACATTCATTATTAATCTTGTGCCTAACATGATGAAAACGGCTTTGTTAATGTTTCTTTTCCCCTCACAATGACAGTAAACTAATTATAAGCGTACATTACACGTTACATAGGCCTATTATTTTCAGTTCAAAATGGCAAAAATAGACAAAACTATATTAGTTTGCCTGATTATTTTTTGTCATTCGTTTAAAATTTATGACCTAAAAAAATGTCAAATATAAAATGTTAAGTTTAGCTACTTACATCTTATCTCGCACTTGAGTTGACCGTACGCGTCGAGTCGCACTGTTAAAATTCGCGCTAACCCTAACCTACTTTGATTTGATTGGTCATCTGAAATATTCTGACATTGACGAGCAGTGACAGACCAATGAGGCTCAGATGAACACACACACACACACTGTCCTCTGTTTCTGACGTGCTCTCTGCTCGGCGCCGCTGCGGATTGAAGATGAACGCGCTGAATCTGATTATAACAAGACTGAAGCGAACACGAATTTGTGTAGCCTACATTAAATCACAAATTTTTAGGGGGGCTAGGCAGAAGTTTAGGGGGGCTGAAGCCCCTCTAAAAAGGGCCTAGCGACGCCCCTGAGCAGTACAATCAATACATTGGTACAAAACCAAATGTCACTAACCCACTGCTCATTTTTCACAGACAGCATTCCTTAAACTTAAAGACTAGATACTGAAGCCGTAGAGTGATATAGAAAAGGAGGAAATTGAGATTGTGATGAACAGTATGATTAATGGGGCTGAACAGAATGGGAGTTAAAGACCAAAAAATGAAAACTCAGCGGTCATTCATTAAATGTCAACAAAATGTGTTAAATGTCTTTAGTCTCTTTCAAAGACTCATGTCTGCCATTTCCTTTTTTCCCCTTTAAAATTTTGTTTCAGTGCACATTTAGGATTTGTGCCTCAAACGTTGATATATTGTACTAGTAGAAATACACTGGAAAGTGTCACAAACCTCCTTGGTCAGCCATGATTTTTCTAGTTTTTTTAACATGTAAATGAAAAGCTTGTGTGGATGTTGGGATATCAAAATTAAAAAGAACCTTCTAATTCAGATTATTTAATAACATCCATGAACATGATCACACATCAATGTGAAATTATAGGCTAGGCTACTATCTTACCACAGAATAGTTTTTTTTTTGTTCAATAAATCCTGTTTTGCAAAATCTCTCAACTACCTCATGGGGTTGTATGATAGTGTTTTCTCCTTAACTGTAATTTTTTTAACTGATGGTATTTTTATCCTGTTAATATTATTAGCCAATGTTGTTAGATAAACACTTGTTTGCAAATTTCAAGCCAAAATAGCGCACTAAAACATTCTGGACTGCACATATGACAGCAAAAATCCCACGTATCATTCACCTGTATGAACCACTCTAGTTGCTGTTCTAACTAGTCCAACTTAGCTTTTGTTTCAATGGTATAGTCCAATAGAAAGGGTGGTCGCCATATAAATGAGCTTTCACTCGGCTGAGGAAAAGTATGCTGTCTCGGAATACGGCATTGAAAGAGAAAGAACACACGAACCCCGGCGAGAAAGAGTGTGTGTGATGGTGTAGAGAAGGCGCATGTGTTATGAGTGTGTATGTGTATGCAGACTCTGCCCACCGCTGTCGCGCCCCCCCCCCCCCCCCCCCCCCCTCCCCCCCTCCCCCATCTTGCATGTGGACCGTCTACCGCCGGACTGAGTCGCACCAGGGTTCGTGCCACTGCAGGGGAAAAACCCGGCAAGAATGGATTTCTAACAACGTTTCTCCTTTCTGTCCTTTACCCAACTGACGTCATCCTCAATGTCTCTCACAAATTTGAACTAACAAAATGAGGATTTCTTGTAATCAGCTCTTACTGCTATTCTCTTGCGTTTGGGGACTCACTATGGGTGCTTTTCCGAGCAGCGTTCAAATCGGTAAGTACGGCGATGTTTGTCAAAGACACGAGCTCCACGTTAGGACAGTGTCAAATGAATGACAAAAATAAGACCGTCTGCAGTGGGGGTCAACTGTGAATGTCAGTGCGCAAATAATGCGGTTGGAAGTAGATTAGCAAAGGATCATTTTAGAGGCAAATCGTTTTTTTTTTTAATACTTTTTGATTGTTTGTTTTTAGCTGTCAAACAGATCAGTGTGCCACGTTTTGGTTATGGCACCACTGCAGTGCTCTCCGTGGCTCTAACGGGATGTTGTTCTGAAGATTAATCATTCTGAACAAGGGCACAAACGCAATGAAAGTTTATTTATTTATTAATGAATGCTTTGTGAAATCAAAATAGTACGGATAAATGATCACAAAGCGACTTAAATATTAATTCACCACCTCGTGAAAAGAAAGTGGCTTAATTTATTCCAATACTGCATCAAGCCCTGTGTCATAAGCTCTGAGACTCCTGGTGCCTGTGAGATACATGATCTCTCTCTCTCTCTTAGCCTATTATTTTACCGAAATGATGTAAAGTGTACCGTTGTCTAAGGAATGTAATGCCTTAAAAACACTGTAAAAATTCCATCAAAATTTACAGTAAAAAAAAGCAACAACTAGCAGCTGTGATTTTGTGATTCAATATGGTGACGTTTCAGGCATTAAGGGAGGAGTTTTGTTGCCTTTTACATTTTGTATAGGCTTCATTATTAAGTTATTATTGAAACTATTGAATTAATATTGAGTAGCTTGGAAAGAAAATAGACAGTTAGCTGTCTACATATATTTCTTTTTAGCCAACAAAAATAGTTCCAAAAGTAGCCAAAGTGTCAAGTCTTGCGCCTCACCAAGCAATGCACAGACTAAAATCCAGAATGGAGCTGCCTATATACGTAGTGGAATGGAGCAATAGATATTTCCTTGCTCAAAGCATTCTGTAATCACTAGCTAGCTCCACTCTGGGTTTTACATTTCACGCTTCCCGCCCACTAGTGAGAGAAACCCACAAATGTTGAATAACAAAAATCTTTTTATTTTATTTATTATACCACCAGAAACTAAAAGTCAACAGAAAGGCAAATAAATCATATTTTTACTTTCCATCCTGAAAAAATTTAGAAACCGTGCAGTGTTATCAAAACAATATATATATATACACACACACACCATAGTATCAGGGTAACACATTTTCAATTTGCCGTTTTAGAATGCCCCCATATTAGTTACATTTTATTTTTTGTATTTCGCATCCTGCCGAATGTTCTCCTTCAAATAATATATAGCCTTTAAATGTTGGCTGTGTTGGATTTTAGAAAAATCTTAAAAATATAAACGATGCACCATAAAACAACTACTGCTTATTCATTGTTTAAAAGCAGGACAGTGAACACTAAAAAGCTGCAGTCCTTTATAATGTTTTATAAAGGACTAAAAAAAAGTAGAATGTTTTGCAGGAACTCACACAGTCCCTCCTCTGAACCTTGTAACGCTCTAACTGTTTTACCCCCAGGAAAACGGTTAGAGCGTTACAAGGTTCAGAGGAGGGACTGTGTGGGGAAGTGGGTAAGATGACCCAGTGGTTTGAGCCTGTATCTTGACAACTGTACACTTGTATTGTCATGTGACCATATATTTTGGAACCACCCATTATTTCTGCCAGACTGTGAAAAGGAGAAGCACATGTGAGGAGTGGAAAGCACCCATTTACTTTAAAAACTGTTTTGGGCTTATCAAAGTAAAATGTGAGCATAGCAGATTTAATGGATGTTACATCAAAGCAAATTTGTCCAGGTCTTAAAATATTTATGATGCATATTGGTGATTTAGCAACGTATAAAACCATGCAAATCATTTAGCTAAATATTAGCCTGAATTGGTAAGCTATACTAGTTTTCTTTTCCCCCCCAAAAAATGTCAGCTTTGGGGCAAAGTGAGTCAAATGCTGCTGTGGGGTAATTTGAGCCAGCGTTTTAACCTACCCCACCATTAGGCACTGAAGTTAAATTAAATCTCTAAAATGTAAACTTGGTAGAATTGCAATGTTGAATTACGCAACTTTTTTAGTCTATTATATATATATATATATATATATATATATATATATATATATAGCCTATATATTGTATATATAGATTTAGTTTATTTGATAGGGACAGTGTACAAGTACACCAAATCATTTTCTGATGAGAACTAGATTATGCTTTTCACCATAACCATATATATCTTTCCACCTGTAGTCTCTAATGGCCTAACATGTTCGACATTGCCAAAAATCTACAATAATCTTTTGACTGTTTCAGTGACATTCATTTATTCATTCTAATTCATTTTTTATTTAATTTTACTCAACAAACTGTCTGTTTAGTCTGCATGTTTTTGGGAAAGGTTACAACTTTGGTGTTCAAGATATTGTTTCAGAAATGCAATCAATTGAAGATATTGAAATTGAAACTTTATTTGGTTGGTTTTATGTTGTTTAAGTAGCATTAAGAAAATAAATATGACTATTTGTAAAAGGAAATTTGATTATTAAATTATTTTTTAAAAGAGGTAAATTCTTTCAATTTCCACAATGGTGTGAATCAGATTAATTTAGATGATCAGTTTACACCCAGATGGTGCAACTTACACTGACTCTAACCCTAACTTGAGGCAAATTGATCCAAAGGAACACTTTTTTATGAGAAGTTTTAGAATCCTTTGTCATATTATATGCATTCTGATAATTTAAAATGTTAGGAAACATCCTGAAATCACTTTAGATACTTTCATTGTACTTCTTCCTCATTTCCTCTTATTTTGAGGACCATATAAGTAAAAATGGCTCATCTTACCCCACTCTCCCCTAAATGTAATCAAGGGACTTTTTCAGATCTCATTAAATATTGCATGTTATAATACCATTAAAGTTACTGTAATTTTCTGCATGAGTTACCTGTAGGATTTAAATTAGTCCAGTATTGTGCACGCCATCTGGTTTATGCGCATGCGCATTTTTTCATGCGTTCGCGGGCTTCGCGCTGAGAAGTCAGAAGTTTAACTGTGTTGCGTTTGTTCTCAGGACAGAAGCAAAACAAAAATACACTTTATTTTCTAAATCAGACATCTACAGAAAAGAATGTAATCGCAAATGGCAAGTTATGCGCAGGGGAAGACATCTCTCGAGTCAAGTTACAGCACCATATTTGCCAAATACTTGCTACATCAACCTGTGTTTATGAGCTCATTGAAATCGTTTAATATAAAGTTCTCTCGTGCGTTGGATAACAGGTCGTGCGCTTGCCACACAGCGGTTTGCTTGCTTTGCGGCTTCTTCTGCCATTTATTTTTAAATGCATTTTTGTATAAAATGCGTTCTTGTAAAGTGACGTCACTGACGGAGTTTCTCCAAGCACGACGCGCAGACGGCGCCAATCAATGGAATTTGTCAATTAGTTACATTATGGATTAGTCATAAAGGCAGGCCTAAAGGGCCTCTATGACTAATCCATAATGTAAAAAACTGACAAATTTCATTAAGGTTAACCAGTTTTTTACTCTGCTATATATATATATAGCCTATATAATTTTTTTATTTTTTTTTATTACAAGTATTTTTATAGTCCAAAACATACATTTTAATATTCCAGAGAGACGTCACATATGTGCATAATGGGGTTATTCGCCTGTAAAAGCTCACTAGAGTGTGCACTTGACTCATCTGATGTGGCATGTTACTTGAATCTCAATATCCTTGAACCATGTGTATTTTTGTACCCATATATCTTTTTCCTCTTAATCAAATAGCCGGTTTCCTATTTGACGTCTTTGGTGCAATGTGTTATTTTTCTTCTCCTGACTTCTTTCTTTCTCGCTACGGCTCTCCCTCTTTCCTGCAGGCGGGCTGTTCATCAGGAACACAGATCAGGAGTACACTGCCTTTCGGTTGGCCATTTTTCTTCACAACACAAGCCCTAATGCATCCGAGGCCCCTTTTAACCTGGTACCCCACGTGGACAACATTGAGACAGCCAACAGCTTTGCCGTGACCAATGCCTGTGAGTTCAACCTGCTTATCCTGGCTATTTACATGAATGCTGCTTTATTAGGAACAGAAATAGGGTTGTGAGAGAATAGTGAGTGATTGCTTATGTTGATGGAATTACAGTTGGTTCAGATCAAGTCCCACTTCCAATATGAATAGTAAACAATTCCGGCTAATGAGAAGCATACTGGCTACATAAACTGAACAGAAGCACTAAAGGCCTTCCATCCAGTCAGCACTGGTGTGTCTTTGTGAAATCTGTCCTCCGGCTCTCAACTGGCACAAATACAGGCTAAGTGCATGTAGGGAGTGTATGGTATATTTGTGTATGCACCCTTCCCCCAATGCTGTGAGCCGGGTATTCTCACTGTGTGTTCATGTGTGTGAATGGCTGAATCCATTTGTGTGCATTCTGCTGACATATGTGCTGGCATTGCATAAATTGTGTTTGGATTTTGCAATAATACAGTCTAGGTCTGCCATAGTTTGTTTATAAACCCCTTCTGGTATTTCTTCTGTGTGGTCCCATGTTTAGGCCTGTGGGCCAGAGTAGTGGTTGTGCTTTAAACCAGTACCAATAAGGTGATGATGTCACATTGAGGTACTCCATACTTTCAGAATTTTTTTTGTCACTTCCGATCATGATCATCATTTTTTGACATAGGGTCAGAGGGTAATCGTGCAGCTCAGCCACGTTGTGCCTGGACTTCTGGTACTTCCTCTTTGTGCCCAGTTCACTTGTTATTTCCTTCACGTAATTTTCAGTGCTCGGCTCTAACCACAGCGTTCCATATTTTCTAGTTCCTTATCTACTGTGCTGTGATGAAGTGATTTGACGACCTATGCTTCCCAGGTATTTGTGCTTTGTGGAAAGTTTGAAAATATGCTACACAAGAAATGTTTCTCTTTAACTTCTTGCAGAGACAGCATCATAAACCCCATGAAATCAAAATTGGAGAATTGCAGCTTTCCTGTTAGTTTGAAAGCCTTTTAAAAACTGATTGAAGCAGATGCACACATTTAAAATTGACAGTCTCTTTCAGGGAAATTGGAGGAATATTTTGATGACTCCTATTTCACTTCAAGTTTTTGTCCAATTAAATTAGGCTATCTCTAGAGAAAATGACCCTCCCTCTAATATCACCTGCAGAGCTCAACAATAAGGATGTCAGAAGTGTTTTGAACTGTAT
This sequence comes from Gila orcuttii, assembly GCA_026230005.1. NCBI lineage: Eukaryota > Metazoa > Chordata > Actinopteri > Cypriniformes > Leuciscidae > Gila > Gila orcuttii. Next base: position 32,470,353 of record JAPDVR010000014.1, read on the forward strand.
GCCTCTGTTTTTCAGTTGGATACGAATATGAAGTAAAGGTTTTTGCTGTATAATTTTGAATAATGCTGTATAATTGTAATCAAAATTATTCAACCCCCATAATTGTGAATCAGGTTTATTAGCTAAATTTACTGACATTTAGCTGTTTGCAATGAACAAATCAAACAAAAGTAATTGAAATAGCTGGTAAGTGGTTTCCCCAAATTCAACTGAAAATGCAACTTTTAATGACTTCTGCAGTCTCAAAATTATTCAACACCCTGAATAGAATCCCTCACAACAGCACAAATCTGCAAAACAGGTGTTGTCTTAAGCATATCTCATGCAACTAATCAAGGGCTTCATTAGTTGCGCCAGGTTTGCTTGAGCTAGAACACATGAAATACTTGAAATAGCTAGGTTATATATGTTATATAGTGTTAGAAATATGGTAAAGTCAAACTAATTGTCCAAAAAGTTAAGAGAAGATATCATCGTATCAAAGAACATGATACAAAAAGATAGCGAAGGTACTAAATGTTCATAGAGACACCGTTGGAAGCTTAGTTTGCAAGTTCAAAGTTAAAGGAACAGTGGGTACACTACCTGGATGGGGCAGAAAATGAAGCTATCAATGGCTGCAACCAGTTTTCTGAGAAGGCAGGTTCAGAAAAAACACTCGAGTGGCTGCAAAAGACCTGCAGCAAGACTTGGTGGCAGCAGGCACTGAGGTTTTAGCTTACACAGTAAGGCACGTACTAAACTCAGATGGTTTCCATGCCAGAACTCCAAGACGTACACCACTACTGACCCAAAAGCACAAGAAAAGTCGGCTCCAATTTGCTCAAAATCATATAAATAAGCCACAGAAGTTTTTGGATTCTGTTTGTGGAGCGATGAAACAAAACTCGAACTTTTCTGCACTATGGATCAGCGGTATGTTTGGAGGAAGAAGAATGAAGCATTTGCTGAAAAGAACACTGTCTACAGTTAAACATTATGGCTGGGATGATACACTTATCTCCCGATTTGATACCATCACGATACTTTAGTGTCGATAGATATGTATTGCGATTTTTTAAGAATTGCGATTCTACAAGTATTGCGATTCAATTTTGCAATATATTACGATTTTTTTTTTAACACAAGACCATGGGGAAAAGTTAAATAATACAAATACAGACTGTACATGATGTATAAGATGAGTCATATTTACAAAAACAATTAAACATATCTTTCTGACTTATTTCAGAAGCATCATACAGTACTAGGCTACAATCTTTAATAAATGATTCAATAACAAATACATTTTTTAACAGTCACTTGTCACCACCCAGTGGCGTATTACGTGTTCAATCTGTAGACGTGTAGTGTTTCTTTACCAAGTGACATCGCCAACTACTGGCCTGGCATCCATAATACAGCGGTTCTAGTCATTTTCGCAGATCCGTGTGAATGGCGATCGTTTTGGCAACATTGTCGCCTATATGTGAATAACGCAAAGGAAGAACTTTTCCGTTTTTAGTACATCATTGTCGTATAAACGTACACTTGTACTCCTTATCCGATATCATAACAGGCTGTGTTCTCTACACTGATGATAGTCCCTGTTCCCTGATGATTGAGTTGGCCCCTTGAATGATAATGATGAATTTGTCTGAAATTTATATAGCCCGTTTAACCTTCTCAGCCGATTAACGCAGCATGGTCGTGGTAATTTGAGCCAGCCTGATAAGTTCCTGTCCTATTACTGTGTATGAACAATCGGTTTCAGTTAAACAGATTAATCGCCCGGTCCGTCACTCGCCATTTTGAGTGCAGTGTAAATCACTGCAGAGGACCGGCAGCCCTGCTTGTATAGTAGTCAGACTACCAGCGATCTGACATGGTGTGCCACATCCTCGGCATCTCATCCTTTCCTTCCTTCCTCTGTGGCTGTCTGCAGCTCTGTTTGCAGTGTGTTGCACATGATGGCTTCTATTCCTCGCTGGGGAGCCATCGCTGCCACGGGAGGATGAGTAGAGGACAGATAATTCGCTCCCAATGATCTTTCTGCCTTCAGCCGCCTGTTTCTTTCCCTCCATACTCTCAGTTCTGCAGTGTTATTTTACACAGTCAATGGTTAAATTAAGCGGGGAATGACAAATGCGTGTTTTTGGGGAGGGTGAAGGGCAATTTTGCATAGTAGGGATTTGAGTGACCTCTAGGACAGTCGTGCAATTGGGCATGTTTTCAGCTTCTCAGCAGTGGGTATGTCAACTCAGCAGCGTAGTGCTGATACAAGCCTCTTTTTGTGTAATTCAGTCATAGCCGAGACAAGTTTGTTTCCTACTGTCGTATCAGTGTGCATGATAGCATCGCCACATGGGCATATGCCCCTCTCCACAGAGCTACACTCAACCTATTTACACACAGCACCACATGAGTGAACGCTGTTTTATAATAGGAGCACGACAGCTGGATGAAGCGTTGGTGCTTTTAAACCATTTTTTAAGAGGTCAGCCTCTTGTTGTATCCGTTATCTTAAAGGGGTCATATAATGCCATTTTTGTACAAGTTAATATGAATCTTTAGGGTCTAAATGAAAACTTTGTAATATACTTTTATTAAAAATTCTCATTAGTAATATAAGAAAACACTAATTTTACCTGGTCAAAAACAGCTCTGTTTTCAGCAGCCGTTTCATATGCCTTTAAATGATAATGAGCTTTGCTGACTCCGCCCCTCTGTTCTTTGGGGCGTTTTGACACAACGCACGCGGTGTGTTGCCTTGACAACAGTTGAGGGTATATTTTGTAACAAGAATGGCAGCGGGAGTGTCTGAGGAAACATCTGTTCTACCATACCAATTTGAACCGGAGTCGGACCCGGAACAAGATGACGGCCCCGAAGAAGTTCGACAATTAAGGCTCGAACAGGACGTTTCAGAATGGTTGGTTAACGTAATGTCACTTTGATCTATTTTTGTAACTTATGTACTGGCAGGGTAACTTAGAGTAGTGAGATACAGACGCTATGTGTTTACTGATGTATAGGTTAGTTCGTTGACAGATTGATTTTGAAAAACTTTTTTTTGGTAAATGTAGGCTTGTCAGTGATGCGTAACGTTATCTCAGTGTTAGGTACAACTGTCAGTGCTGAAACATTAACCATAACGCATTGTTCATTATAAACATGGGATTATGAATTATATTGAGAACGTCGTAACGTTACAGAGAAAACATGCCGCAATATACCTTGAGTGTAAACATTAGCCGCATTCATCGTGAAGCGTGCAAGCGATTTGCAAAGATTAATATTTAAAGGTTAATAAAACGTTACACTCACTTCTTTTGGAGGAGCAGCAGTACCCATTCTGTTTTCAGGACCAGTTTCTTTGCAAAACCAGATTTACACTGACGCTCATTTATAAAGCAGTCTGGTGAGAAATGATTAGCGCAAACATAAAAGCATTTACATAGATCGTTGGGAATATTCCCTTCAAAAATAAAACTCAGCCACTGCGTCTTCAGCGGTTCGAATTTAGGAACATTAAAATGACTGCTGTGTTTATTATTACACCCTAGAACAGAACACCACAATCGCTCAGACGCCATTCTGCTCCAGTGTATCAACAATGGCGGACTATGATGACAGCTTGCTCAGGGCGGGTCTGTGTTGAAACCATAGAAACGCTGCTGTCAATTAACAATCGTGGGAGGGGCGTCCGTTTTATTGACGTCACAAAATCAAACGGCTCAATTTGAGGCAGGGGAAAACATATAATGAGATTAAAACAAAAACACTGGATGGATTTTTATCATTATATGATGGTTGTGTACAGGCACTGCCAACACACATTTCAGTACAATCAACTTGTAAAAGTGCATGTACCATTATATGACCCCTTTAAATATGTCTGAATTATTGTTGTGCCACTACGCAGGGCTCAGAGTAAAATGGTCACAAATGCGACAATTGACTCTTATAAACTGATTCAGGTTCGTGACTTAGTGGTTTGAATTAGACTGATTCTGTAATTTGTAAACTAGCGATGCACCAAAATTTCGGCAACCGAAAATATTCATCTGAAACAGCACAAATAATGAATTTATGATTTCTGCCGAAATATTTTTGTTGGGCTGACATATTGAGTCGGAAATATTGAGAGGTAGTTTATCACCTCTAACTACATGTTAACTACATGACAACGTGAACATCATATCGAGTACAGTTACCCAAATTTAATGTCCAGAATAACCAAAGCTTAGAAGATCTAAAAAGGTATTTAGATGTAAATTAAAGCCCTAATTAAATATGGTCATTATATAAAGCAATTGAATTTCTAAATGAAAACTCTAATTTCAATTCCAGTGTTTCTGTAAAAAAAATAATTTCAGTTCATCACTATTGAAACTTTGGAAAATAAAAATGTCATTTTGACAATTTTTAGTTTTAGAAGCGTGTGGCTCCCTATTTTTCATTAACCTTGATTTTTGTCAAAAATTGTAACATCTGCAACACAGCAGCACTACAAGCTAGCTACCTGACTCTGGCTCATCCAGTGGTGTGAGTTTAGGGTGCGAACTATAGGACATTATTTTTCAGACCCCCGTGACAGCCTCTGTGTGCCCTTGAATTCACCCTTTTGCCCAGCATATACTTATTATATTTGCAGTTCTGTTTGGTGTTGCTAGTGGCATAATGTACTTTAAACTGCACTTTTAAAATACTGTGTTCAAGCTTATGCTCTTTCATTCACTGTACTCTTTATTTTTTATTAGCACGGATCAGAGACAGGATACTCAGAACAGATTGTTTGAGAGAATTATGCTGTATGGAAACAGTGTGCAAAATAATGTCTTCAGCTAGTGCCTTTGTTCTGATCCATCTGGTTTTCAAATGTATGAAGCTTTCAATCAGGCCCCTATGAACACCGCAAGAGTCTCTTTGCTTTGTTTGGTCTGTCAACAGAGAAGATTATGTGGCAAACAGATAGGGCTGTGTCCATATGTGTGTTTAAAGACGCAATGTCCCTCTGTCCCCATCATTCTCTCAGAAGGCTTTCTCTTCCAAGGGGTTTGGCTATCCAAAAAGAAAAAAAAAGAGAGAGAAAACCGCACAAGCCAAGCGGTGACGAAAATAGCCAGGGGCTTGTGGGGACTGTTTCTCCAGATTGGATCCCTCTGTGAACAGAATCCATCCCGCATCGCTGTTTCTCCCTCTGCCTCACTCTTTCTATCTCATGGATAGAGTATTTCAACACGGTAACTTTCTATCTGTCTTTCCTCCAACTTGCTCATTAATGCGTGGGTCTGATGTTTGCCTAAGTCTCGCTGTAATTCCTGAATCAATAGTTGTTTCCGGCAGCCATCTGCAGTGAGAGTGAAAAGAGAGTGAAAACCTCCAGTGATCTCGAGTTGTTTGATGGAGAGTCATGCTTCCTACTTGCAGCTCCAATTCTCCTTTTATTGACAGAATGATATTTGTATTGACAAAGATTTGACAATAATTTGAAGCTGTGACAAAATAAGAAAATCTCCTTTTGTCTATATTAGGGGTTTTCAAACTTTGTGATGCTACGGAGCCCCAAATGTGAGGATCTCCTTGCGAGGGACCTCTGTACTAAAATATGAAGGCATATGTATTTGCATATATAAAGGCCCGTTTATACTGTCAAAATATGTGTTTATGAATATTTTAATATTATAAATCTGTACAATATTATCTGAAAAATATTTACTTTTTATTACTATTAAATGATTTATTATTATTTTTATTATTTGATTAACTGTATGTTTTTCTACCCAGTACCCTTCATTAGTGTACATGTATAAACCTGAAATGAAACACAACATTTTTGCTGTCAGTAGAATAAAATAATTATGATTTATGATATCCAAGCAGTCATTAGAAAACAATTCATGTCAAATTTGTTAAATTTGATGTAATGCAAACTTATTTAGAGAAAAGGTGTATAAATAAAATAAATGTATCCAATTTGTACCCATTTGCTGCCCCCTGGGGGGTCCCGAACCCCAGTTTGAAAACCTTTGGTCTATGTTGTTGTTTAGATATCTACATTGTGTATTCATGACTTATTTTGTCCTCATCAAAAGTCTGCAGTGTGCCGACATGTTTTAGTAAATGCGTGGCAGACTGTCTTTTTGCACTCTGCTGAGCCATTTCCTCTCTTCTCTCCTGGAGGCAGGGCTCTGGACACCCTTTGAGTGGTTGGGATTCACCTTTTGATTGAAAGTCTCGGGCGGCTGGCTCTCTGAGGATCTTGGGGTGTATTTTTGGGTTATGTTCGATCCTCCTGCCTCTGAATGAGTTCCGGTTAGGATCCCGGAGGGGACTGTTTGGGCTATTTGGAAGGAGGGGTGTGTTGTGGTGCAGGGTTTCCTTAAACAAGACATTAATATGGCCAGACAGTGCAGAGAACACACAGGGATGTCCAAAACATCACAAACTACTAAATAAAAAAAATGCTAACTATACTAAAGCTATTTTTATGGCACAATGTCTAAATATTTATTAATGAAGATATTGTGATTTAAATAAGGGTATATTTTCTAAATTTATATAAAAAATACAATGAATGTAGAACACTCGAAAAGTGATGAACGGCAGATTGTTTTAGATATTTTGTCACAAAAAGAAGATGCAAGAACTTAAATGAGTCAGTGAATCATTTATTTGATCAGTAAATTGTTTAGATCGTTGAGTTGTTTATTTACACTGACTATGCACATGAACTGGTTCAGTACAGTGAATAGAACTTCTTGGCTCTATATAAACGACTTTTTTATTTTTAAAGAAATGTTTGCTTTTATTCAGCAAGGAGACATTTAATTGCTCAAAAGTGAGAGGAAAGATATTTACAATACATAAAGTATATCTGTTTCCAGTGTTCACGGTTTCCACAAAAATATGAAGCAGCACAACTGTTTTCAATGTTGATAATAATTAGAAATTATTTCTGAGCAGCAAATCAGCATATTAGAATGATTTCTGAAGGATCATGTGACACTGAAGACTGGAGTAATGATGCTGACAATTCAGCTTTGCCATTGCAATAATAAATAAAAATATTTTAAAAGTGAAAACAATTATTTTATATTGTAGAATTCAATGTTCCCCATGTTTAAAAAAATGCTTGGTTATCCGAGAAATTCCTTAACTAGTGCAGAGGCCGGATATTTTCTATGGATTCTTTTCAATAGGCTCTGCTGCATCTATCTTAGCGCTGCGCCAATATATCCACAGATTAGAACCTTTGTATCTGCCTCAAAGTGTTCGCTTCACTGAGCAACTGTCTCCGTCGAGGCCAGGTAGAGCCGATAGATTGGAAATCCTCTGAACCTCTTTCAAAGTCCCTTTCTCTCCCCGTGGGATTCTTACCTGTGGCGTCTTCCTCTGTCCTTCAAGCTGTGCTTCAGAAACACGACGGGGCTGGAATGATGGATCACCTTAGACCCACGCACAAGGACGACAGGCAGGGAGGGATGGGCTGATGCTGGGGAAGGGGTGGCTGTCCCTCAACTCTCCTCTGGCAGGACCAGTGCTTTGTCAGCCTTCTTTCATAATTTTTTGCCAGTGGATCAGATCACCGCTATATGGGAAATACAGACGTGGTTGTGGATGTTAGGATGGGCCAGGGCAGTCTCATGCAATAATAACCAACTGCAGAACCGCAGAGCCATATGTCACAGCAGTCTGAGGACAGCAGTGCCAGGCCAGCAGTCTCAGACCGGTGTTGGGGTGGAGCTTATAGCATCATTAAGGGTAGGGTTAGTGGTTGGGTGGGGTTGGCCATTCGTTAATAAACACTACAAGATATTCCACGTGAGTTTGGATCGATTTCTCCCCATCTGACAATTCTAGGTAAAGTCTTGATTATCTTGATGGTTCTACAGATCATCTTATTAGATTTTCCTGTGGTGTGAGGTTTGTTTAGAGTGACTGAATCTGCTTTGTAGAACTTCGGAGCCGCCCCGATGTCGAATCGTAAATATTCAACATGTTGAAACTAAACAATATCCAATCAGAAAGCGAGCTGACGGAAGACTCACCTCCAGCTCGTGCTGTAACATGTAAAGTCCATGTTCACACCTTCTCCACGACTTCATCCAAACATTTGTCTTTTCCCCCCCGCAAATTTTCTGTAAAAAGCAGTCGATACACTATAAGTGCCATTTCTTCTTGCCGGTTGTCTGCCATGTTTATTTACTTTAAAGTCACGTTTGATGCGAGAGATTTTCCAAGATTTCTCGTGTTCACAGTGGATGGAGCAGGATATGCAATTAACTATAAAGAAAACTATATTAGCATATTTCACACCAATGCACCATAACGTTCTGTTTATTATAAGCGTATTTACAATGCAATGACAAGCATGGCATCTGCCACTTAAATGCCCCAACTATTTAAAAAAAGGCTGGATTCCGATTTTATTAACTGGAAAAAGCATTCTGAAAGTGAATCCAATGATATTTTTCCTCTGTGTTGTTATCATTATCCATGTAATTTTTCATGTACATGGTCAAGTACAATGTCAGTAAGCTATTTCTTGTGAATGTGTGAGACTTCTTATTCATTAGCTACTATAAGTAAATAACTAGAAGAATAACAAAGTTCAGTAAAGCCTTGCACATTTAATTTAGAAATGTCCACTCTTACGTTAAAAAATAGGTGGATAGCTTTAGTAATAATCAGTTACATTTATATAGCGCTTTTCTCTGCATTCAAATCGCTTTACATATTGAAGGGGGCAATCTCCTCAACCGCCAACAATGTGCAGCATCCACCAGCATCCAACATGATGCGACGGCAGCCATAATGCGCCAGACTGCAAACCACGCACCAGCTTATTGGGTGGAGAGGAGACAGAGTGATGAAGCCAATCAGTTTATATTTGGACAGAGGCCAATGGGCAAATTTGGCCAGGATGCCAGGGTTACACCCCTACTCTTTTTCGAAGGGATTTTTTAATGACCACAGAGAGTCAGCACCTTGGTTTAACGTCTCATTCGAAGGAAGGTGCTTTTTGACAGTAGAGTGTCCCCATCAATACTGGGGCGTTAGGACCCACACAGACCATAGGATGAGCGCCCCCTGCTGGCCTCACTAACACCTCTTCCAGCAGCAACCTGGTTTTCCCAGGAGGTCTCCCATCCAGGTACTGACCCGGCTTAGCCCTGCTTAGCTTCAGTGGGCAACCAGTCTTGGGCTACAGGGTGATATGGCAGCTGCTTAGTGTGGACTCAAACAATTATAATGATTATTACAACTTTATTGTTACAGTTATCATCCTTAATGTGAACAGGCCTTTATAAGCAATGGAATCCTATATAACACAATGTAAAGAGTGTCATTTTGGTGATGCTGGATAAAAGTTGCTAAAGTGACGCTTCCTTAGTCATTAGCTCCTTAATGAGTCTTTGTCCTTCCTTGCAAGTTATACACCAGGAAGCTTGGCAGAATCAGTATAAAGAGATTGGTTAAATCATGTTTGATGAGGTCTCTGGATTGTCATCAATGCAATTAAAGGGGTGGTAAAACACGATTTCACTTTTCTAACTTTAGCTAGTGTGAAATGTTGCTGTTTGAGCATAAACAACATCTGCAAAGTTACAATGCTCAAAGTTTAAAGCAAAGGGAGATATTTGCTTTTAAAGAAAAGGACTACAACAAACGGCTGGTAGGGACTACATGACACTCCTCCCGGGTAAGTGACATCAGCAACCCTAAAATGTACATAAACCCCGCCCCCGGGACACGCAGTCCATGTTGAGAAGAGGAAAAGTTGTTGTATAAGAGAACATTTGTGAGTCAGCTCAAACTTTAGCATCCTTCTTTTCACATGCAATAAAAAGTCACCCTGTGTGCATCTCACAACAGTTCCTATACGAGCGATTTATAGATTATCATGACAGAATATGCTAATTGAAGATAGGTCACTCCACATCAGCAACATAAATTCATCAACTAACCATTCAAAGACGTCCTGTTGCATTCTACATGTTGTCACTTCTTCTTGAGTCTCTCCATCTTTGTCTGACTCCGTTTTAACATTAAAGGCAGAACAGTTTCTGTCATTTTAGTGTGTCTGCCTGAGGTAATCGCAGCTGCTAACACACAAGAGCTCTTGAAACCCCGCCCTCTGAGACAGCTCATTTGCATTTAAAGGGCCAGGCACAAAACGGTGCGTTTTTGCTAACCCTCAAAAAGTGACAACTTTAACATGCTATATAAAAATATCTGTGGGGTATTTTGTGCTAAAACTTTACACACACACTCTGGGGACATCAGAGGTTTATTTTACATCTTGTGAAAAGGGCATTTTACCACCCCTTTAAGAATTCTGATTATGAATACATTTTCCATGACTAAAGATGACTTTGAACAAGATGGAGTCACAAAGATGTAGTCAAAAATTTCTACAAAATATGGCCTCTGCTGGCTTATCTCCATTTGAGTCACTTTTCTTTAAAGGATTAGGAAAAGAATATGATCTCCTTATTCCCAGCTGTTCTGATTTGCCTTGTGCTTCTGATAGCAGCAATTGATAAGTAAGATATATGCATCATATCTGATTCTTTTTTAGCACTGAATCACATTTCTCAGGTAATGAGATAACAGCTTGACACATATGCAGCAATTTTTCCTATGAAGCAAGATCGCTTTTATTTGTTTGTTAGATCTGTCATTTGCCATATGGCACAGCCAAAACGTTTGAGCGGTCATGGCCTGTAGCCCCAACCTCGTCTCCAATGACTGTGTCAGCACTACACACCTCCATCTTGATAAGTCAGTCAGCCACCTCTGTGTATGAGTGAGTCAGAATGATGGAGAGGTGTAGACAGCGAAATGAAAAGCTATGGATGGAAGGATGGATAATGCAACAAAGCTGACACAGGAGAAAAGATGAAGAAGTGCCTGGTGGTGAGGAATGGCACAGAGTACAAGAACAGACAGGTTTATTATTCCAGGAATTATTTAGATTTCCCTGTTATGTACACTGGAATTTTTATATTTTCTTGACCAACAAAGAGTAACAACAAACAAGGATGTGACATTGACTTCTAATGAGTGTAAATATGGAAGGAAAAAATGTAGAAATTTGAATGAGAGAAGCCGTAGCGCTTAATGTGTCGGCTACAGGAATACAGTGTTATTTATTTATACTATATAATATTATACACTGCCCGGCCAAAAAAAAGTCACTGTGGAATTAAATTGGCAAATGCTTAAGAGTCTATGATTGGATCATTATTGCAGTGATTATTATGTTTCTAGCATTTTATATGTTTGGCAACAGTTCTTCTAACCCTAATCGATGGAGCTTTTCATTTCTTAAACAACCATGTAGGAAGACACATCATGGCCATATTCCAGGATGATAAAGCCAAGATTCACCAGGCTTAAAATTAAGAATCATTTTCACACATAAATTGGCTAATCTGAGTCCAGACCTTAAATGCATTGAAAGTCTTTGGGATGTGTGGAGTGCTTGACTCTTGCATCGTCAATACAAGATCTTGACCACAAATTGAGGCACCTCTTGAAGGAAATAACATCACAACATTTATTTCAATCAAGAGGTGCATACATTTTTGGTCAAGATCAGTGTAGTATTTATTAATATTTTGAATCAGTTCATTATTTTTTATTTTAGTTTGTTTTATTAATTGTATGTGCTTTTGTCATTTTTATTAGTTTTTTATTTCTATTTACAGTAGTGGTCAAAAGTGATGTCTGGAGAAAATTGACATTTTTATTCAAATTAAAGAATTTGTAAGCATATTGAGCTTGGAGTCAATGGTCTTATTTGTGATAATAATGCAATGAAACATGCTAAATTGTCCACACATAATCAGGCTGCCACAGAAAGAAATTATGAACACATGCAAAAAACAAGAGAGAACAAATAAATGATTGATTTCTGATTATGTTGTAGTAAATGTATGTTTTTCCCGTGAATTTTTTGTTTTTCCTATGCATTTGTTTTTGCATATAGTAAAATAAAGCCTGTAGCTGTAGTTTACTCTTCTTTTTTATTTTGTCAGATAAATACCATAACCAAGTTTAGTGTTTTGTTTCCCTCTGATATTTAAAGGATTTTAAAAATACAAAATATTTTTCTCTTATTTTGATGGTTTAATCAAACTTGGGTCTTTAAAAACAAATATATTCATTTATTTTTTATTTCAGTTTTATTTTTATTTTATTAGTTCATCTTATTTCAGTTATTTACAAAAAGACAACATTTCTAATTTTATACATTTTTAAGTTTTTCATCTAATGTTTATATTTTATTATAGTAAGTGTTACGGTAATGTGATTTAAAACAAATAGAAAACAGATTTCTGTACCCTTTAACATTAAATCATACTTTAAAAAAAAAATAATAATTACAACCTTTAAAATAATTTGCAGATTATTTTTTCCATTTTATCGATTGCTTTTGCCTGTGCACTTCTCTCTGCTTCTATTAACCTTTTTAACTCCAATTTTGACTTGCACATTTTTAGGCATTTTTATTAAATGTTAAACTGTTGTCCACTCTGTGTTTATTTTAGGGAAGAAGTGTTTAATTTATTTTTTTATGCTGTATTTTTTATCCCACCTTGCTGAGTTGGTTATGTAACTACCCTTTCCCTTGACACTCTTAATGGGGGAGGTGTAAGACGGGAGGGGGACTTGTGTGAACTCTGTTGCTTACTGTTAATTACGTGGATAGTTAGACTAGAAGCCTCTCTTGTGTACTGCCCCAATCTTTCTCATTGCTGTTTCTATTTTTTTTTCCCCCTTGGCAGCATCATTTCTTGACTAAAATTAGACAGGAAGCTGCAATGAAACAGTAATCTAAAAAGGGGTACAAAGAGGTTGACACATAATGTGGAGCTTTTAATTGAAAGGAGCGTAGCAATAGAGATGCAAGTTGTGATTTGGTGAATTTTTGTGTTCACAGATCAGGCTGAACAGAAGTTCCTGTTCCTGTCGGCTCTCTATACCTCATTGAACATGGCCCTTTCTGAATTGCTAGTGAAAAATAATCTATTAGTTCCAGTCCTCAAATCTAATTGTTTGAGCAGCTTTCCAAAAGATCTGATATAACAATCCAACAGCACTGGGATGTTTCACTGTTTGTTTCACTCCACTTGTCTGTTTGCACATTACATACTGCATTCTGTTCGCATTCATTCAAGTATGTTTCTGTGCTCAATTCTGAGTTAAGGCTCGGTTCACACCTAGAATGAAATCTTTAAAGATAACTATAACGATAACCATATTAGCTTCCACACCAATGCACACTAACATTCTGTTTTTTGTAAGTGGCTAAGCTCATGCTTCAGTTATGTCATCTGCCTATTTAAATGATTGAGCTGGGTGGATTCTGATTGGCTGTCAATGTTTTTATCATTCATCGGCTGGAAAAATTCTTTCTGAAAGTAATTCAAATGGTATCTTTCCTATGTCGTTATTAGGGCTGTTAAAAAAAAAATCACGATATGATGATGTATCGTCACATACTCCTTGCCGATATGAATATTGATACAGCTGCTTTTGCAAACCAACCCCTCTCTTAATTGCTCCGCCTTCAAAACCTCGGTCTCAAACCTCCCATGCACTAACAAGGACGCTAAACACCAAAATCACAAATCTTCCTTTTGCACACTCTCTCTCCTCCACCATCATACGCCCCCTAATGCTGTTTAGTTACACGTTTGTTGTGGTGCTTGGTCTGACAACTTTTCCTTAGCGTTTTTGAAAAATTGCTTACTGCACCTATAATTAAAGTAAAGCCTTAAAGCTCTTGTCTGTTCATAACCCTTCTTTTTCCAGTGATATTCCTCTGACCTTTTCCCTTTTGTAATGTCTCCCACCCATCTCTTTTTCTACAGTCTTTCTTCAAATCTCCCTCTTGCTTACTCTCTCTGCACCCCCATCATGAGTGAGTCATGAGTATTGCTGATTGCCTACCATCAATTGTAGCAATTGTGGTGCAAGGTCCGATCAACTTTCAACAGTGTTTCTCAGAAATGGCTTATTGCCCCTTAAAGCTGCGAAAGAGTTCTTACATTGTTCCCTATGCTTCTTTCTGTGTGCACAGTCTGAGTCAGAGCAACAAGCAAGGCTACTTTGAACTTCGGGTGCGCACCTAAACAGTCAGTTACACGCAAACACAAAAAATAATGCCCAGCTTGGCGAGTTTTCACATGTCTTAAATGAACATAAACAGTTGGGAAAATTGAATGTGTCAGTATATTACATTAGTACATTAGATCTTAAAGTGACGGTAGCCTAATATACTTGCTGCAGTCTCTGTTAATAATACTAATTTTAAAAAAGAACAAGAGAAAATCACTCTCTTCTCTTGACTGAATAACTTTCAACTTCTGTAGTAAAGTATTAGCTGAATTGGCTTTAACTTCTTGTTTAATGAATTGTTATATAAAAGCAATATCATATTGCTTAAAAACAGCCAAATGTGGCTGATTGATTTGGGTTTAAGGACATTATAATATAGTTATTTCAGTCCATCCACCAAGTTGTCTTTTATCAAAGCTTTGGCTGTATTGATCAAGGCATTAATAGAGTATACACACCCTGTAGACATTATAAGGCCAGCCAGGGTTATTCCTCTGGCGTCTTCAGGGAAGTGTGGTTCCTAATTATCCATCTTGGCTTATTATGACTTAAAATACACTAGATTAGCTCAAATAGACCTTAGGAGAATGGACATTTATAGCCTACGCTCAAGAGTTGGCTAAATAAGCTATCAGGGGAGAAGCTTGTTTTGCTGTGTCATCTTGTACACAAAGCAACCGTCTCTTCTGCACAGTAATCACTTCTGTAATAATGCTGCATTGGCAATCCTAAATATAAGCATATTAAGGCATCGTCTGTCTCTTTTATTTATGATTTCTCTTGGAACATCTGCAGTGGAAAACTCAGATGTTTCCTAATCCATTCCGCGGTCATCGCGGTATGTCCTTTTATTGAGCGATATGAATTCATTTGTTCTTTTGAAGATCCCACAAATTGCACTCCTAAATCATTGCGCTACATTTATAACCGAGCACAGTCTATGGTTTAATCTCATGACATTCCGAATGACTGACGGGATGTCTTCAATGGCCTGCGGAGATCCCAAGTGTACCTATCTCACTAAATCCAGCCAATAAACAGAGACACTGTAGTAAATGAGTGTGAGGTCTGAACTTTGACCTCGGTCCCTGTGCAGCCATTTTCTACCCTTGGCCTTTTATTATAACTCGTTTATCATTGGGGGGTTTTCAGGGCATAATGTAATGCAATGTTTTTTTTTTTTTAAATGTGGTAAAATAAGCACAAAAAAAGTCACACAGCATCTTAAAAATATGGCACTTATGAAATGAGATCCTGAAAAACAAAAATGCAATGCGACAATTAAAAAATACTGCAAACTTGACTGGAAAGTGGAAAAGAAAAATATAATATTTTATATTATAAAAGTTTACGTCTAAATGTAAAAAATGTTTTATCTGTCACAATCAAATAATGGCTTTGAATTATCTTAATTTTCAAGCAAATATTGATAAAAGCAATTTCAACAATTAATCTGCATGTCATAATTAAGCTGCATTTGTTATCAGACAATTAGGGCTTTTGATCAATTGCATTACATTGTAAAGTATGCCTTGTTTTTATGATCTGTTTAATAGGTACAGTGTTATGAGGACTTAAGTATAAAGATAATAATGTTATGTAAAGACAATGTTATGATAAAGATAATAACAGTATGTAATGTGTGTATATAAGGCAGAACTATATGACTCTAGACTGCTGAGTTTACACACATCAACAGGAAAAGGAACGGCATCCATGCGCTCCAGGTCCACAATGCTTTGTCATTACGGTGCAGGCAGACGAACAGCTGCTGTGAGAGGCCTGTGTTCCACAGCCATGCTGGACTTACGACGCACAGCACACTTTCAATTATATGGGCCGTGGGCAGGGCGCCAGGCTGTGTAGAGATGGGTGCTTTCCAATTACACGGCAGGACTCGGCTGCAAAGTGAATGAGCTGCGGCCGAATACACAGACACGCTTACATTTTTAGCCCACACACCGGCTTGCGTGCGAGGGTGCCGTGACCGATCGCACAACTGGCTTTATAGGGATGTGTTTAACATCAGGAATAGCTTTCAGTGTAATAAATCACTTTCTCAGCTAATGAAGTGTATGTGTCAAATGATGGTTTTGTGTTTGAAAATTTTAAAGCCGTTATGATTCTCTACTGAGGTTTGTTAGCCTGCCTAGGGAGAAACTTTATAGAGTGCTTATTGATTAGTTTTACGCAAGGTTCTTGCTCCCTGCATTCTATGAAAGGTGAAAATTACTGGTGGTTTTAATGGATTTCCAAAGTCGATTTAGCACTGGTTACTCGTTTTGTCAGAATTAAAAAGGTTATTAATGGGGGCGTCATGCTTTCTTTTTTTTAATCTTTTTTTTATGTATTTTGTGCACTAGGTGAGATATAAACTACTATTCAAAAGTTTGGGGAACGGTAGGGTAGATTAAAAAAAAAAAAAGTTTTTGAAATAAGTCTCTTATGCTCACCAAGTCTGCATTTTGGGGATTATAAAATAATAAATTACACACATAAAACACACACACACACACAACAAAAGACAAGGATCGAGGTCAGACTGCAACTTTGTGAAGTAGTTTAGCACTTGAACTACATGTTTCCAGAAATGGGATATGACCAAACAATCCCAAAACATATGAAAAAAGGTACCTTTAGAATAAGTATTACATTGACTACATTAGGATTTGATGAGAGTTTCATCAGGTATCACCTATATGAGGTACAATACATTTTGTGTACAGTTTTGAAATGCATAAGAATGTGCGAGGGGTTTTTTGGAGGTGAGGCAGAGATTTAACCAAAGTATTCCAATCAGAACTGTAACCCAACCAGGAGAGTTCTGTCTCCCATACAGCTAATACCTTCAAGGATTTATATGAACAAGTAGTAGTTGCTTATAGGTCAAAGAGACTGTGCCACAAAGTTTCTAGTGTGTTTGATTCACTTTAACAATGGGTGATCATCCAAGCCAGAGTTCTAGGGCGCACACCATACACTTTCACTGCAGACCTTAACTTCAAAGTAGTAGTCTGTTTGAATATCCTGAAATGTGCGCAGTCCGCTACCATTGAATATATCACCCAAAGTGAGTAACGGCTGCATTTATTTTATACATTTCTATTTATTATCAATGCTGAAAACGGTTGTGCTTCCTAATACTTTTGTGGAAACTGTGATAGTTTTTTCAGTATTCTATGTATAGAAAGTTAATATATTTCACATTTATTTATTGATAGAGCACAGTTTAAAAAATATTTAGCCTATTTGAAATAAAACTTTTGCAACTTTATATATTTCTTTATTGTCAGTTTTGTTCAATTGAATGCGTCCTTGCTGAATAGAAGTATTAAAGGGGTGGTATAATGCCCTTTTCAAAAGATGTAAAATAAGTCTCTGATTTGTGTATGTGAAGTTTTAGCTCAAAATACCCCACAGATATTTTTATATAGCATGTTAAAATTGTCACTTTTTAAGGGTGAGCCCCTTTAAAGGGTCAGTACCTTTAAGTGCAAATGAGCTGCTGCTCCTGGCACAGAGGGCGGGTTCGTGTATTAGGGTTTGTGATGTCACTAACCCGGGAGGAATGTTGTGTAGTCCCAACCAGCCGTTTGTTGTAGTCCTTAAAAAGCAATTTATTTAAAAGGAAATATCTTCCTTTGCTTTGAACTTTGAGCGTCGTAACTTTGCAGATGTTGTTTGTGCTCAAACAGCAACATTACATATAACTAAAGTTAGAAAAGTGAAATCATAATCAGCCACCCCTTTAATTATTATTTTTTTAAATCAAACCGACCCCGAACCTTTGTACAGTATTGTATATAAAATAAAATTATATTATAAGTAAACATTATATTTAGCAAGTGTATTAATTATTTTAATATGAAAATAATTCTAAAAATTATTTAAAAAAATACTATATTATAAGGTCATAAATTGGATAATCAGAGGGTTGCTAGATGGGACAACTCAATTATACAAGCCAAATTTAAACACATGAACTTGAATTCTTTCACAACATTTTAGAAAACACCATTTAAATTAGTAAAATTGAGCTTAGTTAAACATAATTTTCAAAGACACTTTTTAAAAAATAAATTTGCTTTCAAAGTGTATTTGTCTCAGAAATCTGTGGGGGCATGTGGTTCACATCCTTCAGTTTGAACAGACATGACACTTCTGGTTACTCAGAACACAGTGAGGTCATAATCGGGCTTCGTTCTATTTCAGTATTCTGTTCCATTCTGCCCTTAGAAAAGTGCTGTCAATCAAAGCCTCCCTGTCACACATTTGTACAAAAAGACTCGACCTGTGGGACAAATTACCCTGACAGATCGCTCTATGACTCACAGTCATTCTCCTGCTTCTAAGTGTTGACCTGCGGATCACAGCAAGGAACAAACCCTTCAAATTTAAAGGCCCACTGAAGGCCCTTGGAACGCGCAGCTTTGTATGATTGTAATTTCCTCTGAAACCGGAAGCTAAGGCGGGACATTGATTGGCCCCTCCCCATTTTCAAATAGCCAATAGCGTTTAGTTTACCTCACAGACTGAAACTCGTACTTGACAGCACGATGGAAGCGAATCCGAGCACTGATGATATGTTGGATTCAATATAGAGGTGAATACATTTTAGCCATTTAATTCTTAACCAACGTACAGTTAGAAAACGGAATAAATCTTAAGCGTTTGAGCAACCAAACACACATCTCCAACCCATATTGCTCCGTGAAGTGTCAATGGTCCCTTTGTTTGGCCAGGTTGTATTTATACATAGATATAAACATTAGATGTCGCCTTGGGGTTCTAAACATGCGTCAAAACCGCCGCCATCTTGGAACAGGGGTCTTGTCATAGGAAGTAGCTAGGTAACGCTGAATTCATGGATGATGGCGGACTTTTGTGCTGTGTATGGATGTTTATACGAACGAAATCTAAAAACCAGACAGCAAGGGATTACATTTCACAAGATTGTGAAATTTTGTAAATTTTTTTAAATTTCTCTGGACTCTATAATAAATACATGTCTGACCGTTGGAACGAACCAAAACAACTAGAAAATCGCATTCATGACGATTTATGGTGATTTTATTTCCGTTAGACCTTTTCCTATATTGACGCTGATGAGGGGTTCCCCTGTTTCAAGATGGCGGCTCTATTGACGCATTCGTTCCAATGAACTGCCGTAGCCAAGGCGACATCTAGTGTTTATATCTATGGTATTTATAGCATAAGGGGGCGGGAGTCGCGGGACGCTTTAGATTCTAGAGAGCATTTGATTGGACAGAAGATGTGATGAGAAGCTGAAGTCCGCGGTATTATCATAAAAATCCGTGATCCATTTTAGCGGAAATGAGAGACTAAGTTTTGAATGCTAATCTCCTAAAAAATGTGAATTTTGTCATTGTTTTGGAACACAACAGCTTTTTCATAACCTTAAGGATAACATATTCATACTAAAAGCTAAAAAACTTTAATTTTATTTTCAGGGGGCCTTTAAGGGAAGAAGATGTTTTTCATGACATTTATTAGCAAGAGTTTTTCTTTATATAAATAATTCCAAAGAATTACACTTGAAATTTTATCTATTCCTGCTAGGGCTGGGTAAAAAATATTGATTTCTCGATTTTAATCGATTCTCATTTTTACGAATCTATATCGATTCGTAAATCCCAAGAATCGATAAGGCTAGTCATCCTGTTTTCAGTTGATGAATGTGTAGTACTCCCTTTAGTGATAAATGAGAGTAAGAGAGACAAAACTGTGTTTTATTCCAGTGGTCCTCTCTGTGTTGTTTGAGGATGCGCCGCAGTCGTCATGGCAACACTCAACTCCCAACTGTCACTCAGAATTTAGAAAATGCAACTGGACTGTTCAGTGCAAACTCATATAATTAGAGTAATTTAAATAAAACATATATATATACTGTAAATAAATTGACAGACATATATAAATACAAAATAAAATATATACAAATACTTAAATATTTTCGAGACCCAAATATTCTGGGTGGTCACACTCTCCCCAACAAAATAAAATGTCGTCCCGACATCAATACACACAAAATCATAAACCAGTCCACCCATTTAGTTTCACTTCACACTCAGATAAAAGTAACAGGCCACATATAATAGTTTTGCGATGCATATTTTCTCTAAGAAAAGCATATATTTCATATAGGCTACATGTGCCATATTCCTGTTTTACAGACAGTCCTTGTTGGCTGATTCACAGCTTTTCTGGGTTAAAGTCCAATGAGCTAGTGCCTCAAACTACAGTCCCATAATCAAGGCACTAAAGAAAGTTCATTGAGAACGAAAAAGTCCATACAGAAAACAGTCAAATTCAAGCCGAAAAGTATTCCTATCCAGGCCGATTCCTTGCAAAAACAAGTGTTCCAAGGAGTGTTCATTCCAATAGTTTGTTAGGCCATTAAACAGTCCATGTTCTCTCAGCCTAACAACCGTTTTATCTTGTGTGAGTGCAACAGTCCCTTGTTTGACAAATCAATTGCAATGAATTAAAGCAGTCAGTGAAGGTATGATGGCAGTTTGGGTCATTAGCATCCTGCAATGCCATTGCCCGAGACCTGTTTAAGTAAAAGTTCATTCAGTGCTGGGGGCTGAGAGTAGTAAATTGACATTGGTACCCAAGAATTCATATTTGGTGTCCATGTTTGTATGGTGTGTGAGTTAAAGTAATTTCTTGCATTTTTCACACTGTAGCATGTAGGAGTTCCAAAGTTTTCATATGTGAATCTTTTTGGTGGCCGTCGTTGTCGAGCTCCAGATGGTTTCTCTACAGGATTCCTCTGCACAGTTAAGTTTTGATCAGGTAAACGTTGCTCGTCAGCAGGTACGTTTTGTTCAGGTAAATATCGTTCAGGTAACTGTTGTTCTTCAGTAGATGTTTTTTTTTCTTTACTGGGTGACTGTTGTTCAGGTAAATATTGTTCAGGTAACTGTTGTTCTTCAGTAGGTGTTTTTTTTCCTTTATTGGGTAAGTCGACATGTGCTAGTACATCTTGTTCCGATTCAGCTAGATGTGGCAACTGAGTCGAGTTAAACATTTGTTCTAACTGCTCTGATGATTTTTTACTGGTGTGTAACAGTTGTGGTGTGGTTTCCACTTCTATCTGGTTATGACTACTTCTTTGGGCCCTAAACTGATAGGGCTTTAATTTGACAGTACTCATCGTCACTTTCACTGTCGTTTTCTAGCTCATGTTCCTCCCTTCTCTTGGAAGGTGAAGCTGCATGTTTTTGTTGGTGTTTCCGCTTCGATGTAGTTTTTTGAGTCTGTGTAGTAACCAGAGGTAAGTGATCACAGGTGAGAAGATGATTTTGATGCAACACTCTTGCTCTGCCTTTGCCCTGTTCTGGTTTCACTTCATAGATTGGAGTATCCTCAGCAGCCTGACGGATGACAATATGGACTTCATCCTCCCAGTAATTTCGAAGTTTCCCTGGACCCCCCCTTGGAGTCATATTTTTCACGAGAACTCTGCTGCCAGGATATAAATTTGTACACCTTACTTTTTGGTCATAATGTCTTTTGTTTCTCTCAGTACTCTTTTTCACATGTTCTCTGGCAATCTCATAGGCCTCTTGCATACCCTTTGTCCACCTTTCCACATACTTACTTTGGCTCATGGAACTGTTATCTGAATTGAGGTCAAACAATGCGTCAACTGGAAGTCTTGGAGAGCGACCAAACAGGAGGTAGAAAGGTGAAAATCCAGTCACTTCGCTTTTAGTACAATTGTAGGCAAAAACTAACTTATTCAAAGCCTCTTTCCAATTCAATTTCTGTTTCTCTGTGAGAGTTTTGAGCATCTGCAGGATAGTCCGGTTAAATCTTTCTACTTGTCCATTTCCCTGCGGGTGGTATGGGGTCGTCCTTGAGGCAGTGATGTCGCTGTATTTTTGGAGCTGGTCGAAGAGCTGATTTTCAAATTCCCTGCCTTGGTCATGGTGAATTCGTGAGGGAAACCCAAATCTCAGGGCAAAATCATTGAACAAACGATCTGCTACAGTTTTTCCTGATTTTGAAGTTGTAGCATTCACCTGGACGAATCGAGTGAAATGGTCGATAATAACAAGGATATACTCGTAACCCCCCTTGCATTTACCCAGGTGAAGGAAGTCGATGGATACTAACTCAAATGGATGGGTTGTCTTAATGCTCTTGAGAAGTGCCCTTGTCTCTCTGCATGTTTTTTTTTTGTTTTATGCATGAACTGGTTCTCAGCACATAGTTTTCAATATCCTTTTGCATATAGGGCCAGAAAAAACGATCTCTAATGAGGCTAGTTGTGCGGTCAAGGCCTTGGTGGCCCATCTCGTCATGCAGTTCTCTCAAAACAGTTCTCTTAAACTGGACAGGCAACACTAGCTGCATTCGCTGTGCTGTTTTGCGGTACATTATGCCAGGCTCGTCCAACACCAGCTTGTCCCACTCATGCATTAGACCTCTTACTGTAGGATTGGCTGAACAGCACTGTTTGGAAGAAGGTCTACTTCCTGACTGTAAGTAGTCTATAATTTCTTTGACATTCTTGTCGTCCCTCTGTGCTTGTCGTATCTCCTTTTTTGATAGTGATTTGTAGGGTTCATCACCCATCTCCAGACATGCTTGTGTACACTGACAGACTAATGTAAGGGGTGGATCTGGGTCATTCTGGACCTCCACAGCTTGGATTGTGGCTCCCACACACTCTGACGAGAGCTCCTCTGTACATTCTCTCATTACTGTCTCTACATCTGTTGGCATTCTGGATAGTGAATCAGCATCCACATTCTCTTTACCTGGGCGATAGCGAATGGTGAAATGGAAGTCTGTAAGTTCAGCAACCCATCTGCATCCGATGGCATTTAACTTTGCAGAGGACAGTACATAAGTGAGGGGATTGTTATCACTGAATACGGTAAAGGTAGGTGCATAATATAGGTAGTCTCGAAACTTTTCTGTGATAGCTCATTTGAGGGCTAGGAACTCCAACTTTCCGCTGTGCAGATGGTAGTTTCTCTCTGCAGTCGTCAAAGTCCTTGAACCATAAGCTATCACTCTTAGCTTGCTATTCTGGTGCTGATATAAGACAGCACCAAGGCCTTGGTTGGACGAATCCGTGTGAAGCACAAATGGTTGTGAAAAGTTTGGGAACCCCAGTACTGGAGGTTGTACCAAGCAATCAATCAGTTTTGACAATGTTTCTTGGTGATACTCCATCCACACAATTTGCTTACTAGATGGCACCACATGACTTTTTCGGCTGGCTTCTGTTCTGCCTTTACTCTTCTTTGGACCCTCTTCTCTTTCAGTAGTGACTTTTAAAAGGTCGTAAAGGGGGTTGGCAATCCTTGAAAAGTCTTTGATATACTGGCGATAATAGCTCAGTAGGCCTAAAATCTTCCGCAACTCTCCCACAGTGCTTGGCCTCTTATCCTTAAGTCCTGTTATGGCAACAGTGTCAGCGGGGTCCATTGGACTGCCTTCTGCAGAAACAATTCTACCTAGGTAATGCACCTCATTCTTGAACAGCTCACATTTCCGTGGTTTCAGTTTTACTCCATGGGCCTTTAACCGTTGTAACACCTTTCTTGTCGCTTCAAGATGTCTGTCAAAAGTCTTTGTGAAAACCAGGATGTCATCCAAGTAAGGTACACAAATTTCATCCCTTAGTCCTTCCAAGCACTCCTCCATGAAATGCTGAAATGCTGCAGGTGCATTCATGAGGCCGAAAGGAATACGAACCCACTCATATAAACCCCAAGGTGTACTGAATGCTGTCAAAGGTCTGCTTTCTGGGGACATAAAGCCTTGGTGGTAAGCCTTGCCCTGATCTAATACAGAAAACCATGCGTTACCTCCTAAACTGTCCATAATGTCTTGTACTCTAGGGATAGGCTGGCGATCAGGCAGTGTCTTCCTATTGAGATCTCTGTAGACGATACACAACCTAAGGCTGCCATCCTTCTTACGAACACATACGATTGGCGAAGAGCAGGGAGAATGGGTTTTCTCAATCCAGCCCTGGGCAATCAAGTCATGCAGGTAGTCCTTCATTTCCTGATACAGTGGCTTAGGAAATGAAGTGTACATGCGGACAACAGGCGTATTGTCAGTCAGGGAGAGATCTAACTGAAGACCCTTGATACATCCAATATCGTCATCTGACTTCGAAAACGAATGACACTCTTCTCGCAGCAACTGTTTAACTTTGTTTTTTCTGGTGCATAGGTAAATGGCTTACACCAACAGGTGGGTCCCACAATTCTTCACTGTTACCTATGTAGCTGGTGGTATTTTCACCATCACTAATAATTGCAGTTGTTGCACAATGTGATGCTGCAGCTGGTAGTACAGACTTTATTGACTGCATTGTCCCAAGCTCAGTTTTTCCTGCAAGCCTAATATCATGGTCTGTGATGTTCTGCACACTGATCGTAACCACTGGGTGACTTCCTTTTCTCAGAGTTAGTAGAGTTTCCATGGGTTCAAGGCCATCTGGACACTGTGGATCTACATGTGGTTAGAACAGGAGAACACTGTCTTGCTTTATATATGACATTTTAACTTGACACTGTATCTGCATAATTGTGTGTTTTGGTATGTTCACCGAGTTTTTTGTCGTTTTCACCAAAAATTCACTCGGATTCTCAGCAGTCACAAGATTAATGAAGCTCTGTATCTTATTTTTCTTCATGCCAGGTAAGGCATACTTAACAGTCTTCTGCAAATAGTCTTTACTCACTTCACTGTTTCCAGTAATTTCACTCTGCCTCATCACTTGTTCAATCACGTTGGAGCCAATGATTGGCTTGAATAACCTTTGATCTTTTAAAACAAGGACAGGAATGACTAATTCTTTTGCATTGTCAACAGGGGAAGCCAATTTGAAGGTTATCTCTACCCATCCAACATAAGGCATATTGGTCCCGTTGGCTGCCACAAGCTGAAGGCTATCTGGAGCATCTGTTGCCTCAGAAATGTCTTTCAGTTTCACCTCAGGTATGTACTTGTTCCTCCATTGTTCGTCTACAATACATACTTGGGAACCTGTGTCCCATAATGCCTCAGTTTTGTGTCTTTGTAAGTAACAGCTTACCAGACATTGTTTGCCAACAAGAGAAGTTACCGGTGAGTATTTGTTAACTTGACATGTAGCTGTTAAGATGTTATCAAGTAAAGGAAACTCAGAGTGTTCTTGTGAATTTTCCAAGTGTTGCCTTGAACGTTGGTGGGACATCTTGGCTGTCTGGGTCACTCCCTGTCCCGTGGAGGCAACCCGTTCCCGTTTAAAGGAGTTCTATTTTGAAATCTTGTCCCTCTGGTTCTGCAGCCTGCTGAAAAGTGCTCACAGCTACCACAACAATAACAATGAGTACATTGTTCCTCTGGTCCCCTTTGCTGGCAATGGAAACACTGTCTTGTCCGTAAGGACGTGACTGTCGAAACTGCTGAGGGTACTGTGGTGGCGGTATTGTTGATGTAAATTGCTGGGGCACTGTGTTTAGCTGGGGTGGGTAAAACTGTGGTGAGGCATATAGTGATGGTTGAGCCGCATTCTGTTTTGAAACTGGATGTTGCTGGGGCTGTTGTAATGATATAGAATATGGTTGCAGACTGCGAGACTGTGAAGTATGTTGTTGCTGCGGAACAGAATTCTGTGGGGGTCTAGGATGACGGAGCTGCAATGGATACTGATGCTGTTCATGTGTGGTGTGACTTGTCCCCCATGTTTGATTTGGTAGCTCTTTTCTCCACTCTGCTACTGGCTGACAACTTTGTGAGAAATCTTGCAACGGCTGGTGAATCGTCGTCATCGTCACTGGAGTCTTATTACCCACTGTAAAACACTGAGAGACAGGTGAGGGCTGTTGAATTGTTTCTTTAATTTGCATTATTTCCTCGCTTAAGCTTTTCAGTTGTGATATTAGGTCAAATTTTGTCTGTTTAGTTTGGTGTTTTGGTTCATGGACAGGTTCATTTAACTGTGTGACATGAACAGCAGCACTACGTTCGGATTTCCTTTTGCTTTGTCTTTCAGACTCATGGGAACAAGCTACATTTAATCTCTCCAACAACACTTCATCTGAAATTGTGGGGTCAGACAGAAATGGCTGAAGGTCGCTCTGAATGCGGTCATTCTGTAAGCCAGTCAGAACAGTATGAAGGAACATGTTTTGGACTAGAGCTGGGTCATATTTTAAGCCGGACTCATCTTCTTGTGAAGCGAACAGGATTTTCTGTCTTAGATCAAGAACACGAATGAGAAAGCTTTGTGGTAATTCTTTAGCACGCTGGGCCTCTGAAGTAAGCTGTTTGTATAGTTCTGTGGCATTTTTCTCTTGATAGTGAGAGCGGAGAATTCTTCTTAATGTTGGAAGCGTGAGGTCTGCTTTGCCCTCAAGATAGCTACGCAACTGAAGCCCAGGTGTGATCGCTCGAATGACCGAATCCATGATGTCTTGCTCAAGGTAGCCCTTATTCAACCCACTCTCTATTTGAAGTGCAAGACTGGAGAATGACAATCTGTCTTTCTGACCTGGCTCACCAATGAGACCTGAAATTTTTAAGTCTTTGTGCCATATTGCTGGTGCAATTTGTCTCTGTGATGCGTGTGGAGCATCAACCAGTGTATGATCAGTTACTTCTTGTCTTGTTGTTGTACTCTGTGAGACCTCAGGGCTTAAATACATGGCAGACTTAGTCATACTTTCAAGTTGTCGAAATGGTCTTTGAGCTACCTTTATCTCTATTTCAGGTGGTCTTAACTCTGTCCTCTGCTCAGTCCCATTTACATTAGTCATTATCATATCACTTAATTGCTCATTGATGCTGAGAAGCTCAGCCATGCCTCCATACTCCAGCTCTTCTAATTATTTTCTTAATAGATGATTACTGAGGAGATTTACTGAAGACAGGCGTGTTGCATTTCCAATGTCCTTTGAGGAAATTTGTAAGAATCGGTAGAGTTCTATTAGCTTTCCTCTTGTTAGTGTGCATAGTCGTTCACCTATTTCTTCTTGAAGGCTCTGAAGTGTTTCCATCTCTATGCGTTGGCTTACAGTATGTGGAAAGTGGACGTTTACCTCACTGACTTGACTTAGGCTGCCTTTAGTAATCACTGTACTTCAAGCACATGCGCTGCTCAATCAGTTTTGTAGTAACTGTTACCACTTCACTCACACTGCTGCTTGTCCAGTAGGTAAGTAAGAATGTTACAGGATGGGGCTCTGCTGGTCAAGAAGATGAACCATCCTATAAACATCCCAGCGGTGCCTCCAAAATATGTAGTACTCCCTTTAATGATAAATGAGAGTAAGAGAGACAAAACTGTGTTTTATTCCAGTGGTCCTCTCTGTGTTGTTTGAGGACGCGCCACAGTCGTCATGGCAACACTCAACTCCCAACTGTCACTCAGAATTTAGATAATGCAACTGGACTGTTCAGTGCAAACTCTTATAATTAGAGTAATTTAAATAAAACATATATATATACTGTAAATAAATTGACATAGACATATATAAATACAAAATAAAATATATACAAATACTTAAATATTTTCGAGACCCAAATATTCTGGGTGGTCACAAATGAATAGAACATTATAGCGTGCATCCCGTCCAATAAATCATAATAATATTTGTGTTTTGTTACTATTGATATGAAACAAAGTCTCAGATTTCATATTACGTCCATTTTCTTACGAAATTCAATAACATAAATACGGTTTTGGCGCTGTGGCGTGAGATCGCTCTGGCGCAGCTCAGCTCAAGAGAAGCACATGATCTTCTCTTCCGCCTTAATAATACCAGTTACAGCGTGAAATAAACAAGAATGAGCATCTGTAAGTGTGTTAAAAGGATAGAGTATGACTTATCGAAATCCTTATCGTCACTTGGAATCGCTCAATCAGTGTTTCAACCGTGGAAAGACGTCAGTAAAACAGCTTGCAAACAATGTCATGTAACGTCACATTTACCTCAGAAAAACCATATCCAGTGACCATGAACTCGTTAGTCAGCTAGAAAAATTAACTCTAGAGAGGAGCATTTTGCTAAATATATGCACCATATAACATATTCATTATAATTTTTAATGTTCTTCAATATTTAATGCATATTTGAATAAATCTGGCAAGTTTTTATGACAGCCACCATTTAAATGTTTATTTTTCATATAACTTTATTATTATAAAAATAAATAAAAGTGTAATTTAAGTGTTTGTATACAAATCAGTTAATTTTTACCTTCAATATTATAGTAGGCTAATGAAGCCTAGTAGGCTACTGACTCCCATAGTTTACAGCATTAGTTAAGAGATTTGTTTTCCTTGAGAATTTGCCATGTATTGTAGCCTACCTGATATCCAAAATAATCAATATTGAATTTGTGTCAATACCCAGCCCTAATTCCTGCAAATTTTTTAAAACAATTTCCAAACAAAGATCATTGCCTGCCTCTCTCAATTACTCAAACTCAGCCTTTGCTACTCAGATGTTGCTTCTTGTTAGATGTGCATGTAAGAGCTCATTTGGCAAAAATGCGGTGGAAAACGTACGGCAAGGAGAGAGATTTTTCTATATTAAGACAGTGTTATGTGTATGTGTGTGAGAGAGTAGCTGAACGTGAATAATGATGTGAGTGTGCAAGTGTGAATCTGTGTGTTGTGTGTGCTGTGGGTCGGTCGCATACACATGGGGCAATTACAGGTACAAAAAGCACTCATTTTAGAGCCGTAAAGAGTGTTTCCATGGTGATGTGGTCATCCCGTCAGGACCAAAGTGGGAGGAGAACTCTAATAGTTTGAGTTGGTCACCTCTCGCCAGCCTGGGGGGTAAAGTGCAGGTGTTAAGACAAGAGGATCCCTAGGTATTGCATCTCTGTATGAATGCAATTTTCACTCTTTCTTGTCTTCTTTGAACCCCAGTTGTTGTAAAGCATGACTGGAAACTAAGGGGAAGTGGAGATGCTGCGTGTTGCCTCCCGTTTCTTCCATTCCAGAGCGGCAGGAGTCTCGCCATGCTTCATGTGATCAATGTTTATTTTTAGCCCAGCTCGCTCGGTTTTCGAAAGAGAAAAGGCCATTCGGATAAATGGGTTTTTTTATCATTAGTCACAGACAAAAGAATAGGCAACAGCAGGGCTAGTCTCATTGTGCTGGGTCCGTGAATGGTCGTCGCACAGTTAGGGGTTGACATAGTGCTTTACTGGCTCAGTGGAGTTCCAGTAAAGGCTGACTTACACTCCTCGGTCTTTGTAAAGCCCTGGCGTTGTGTGTGTTTATGAGCTTAGGCCAGCGGTACAGAGAGAGATAAATTCCGGGCCCAAACGGTGTCGATAATGCTCGTTACAGTCCATAATGAGGTCACAGGCGCACTGTCTGGCCCTGATAAAGATTTATAGAGGCTGCGACTCATTGGAGTATCCGGGCCCGTGCTGTGCAGCACTGCCACCGCTGGACACAGGAAGTGCTCGCTGAGACACGCTGGGCGCCCTGCTGCTTTCGCTGGAATTGAACACGTGTGCTATTGCTGCCACTTTCCATGAAGAGGGTACAAATTAGTATCCCTTTACTTTTTTAAAAGCATTAGCCTAGAGGCAGAAATCACATTTTATTTATTATTTTAAGAATCATGCTAGCTATATATACAGAAAATTAACCAAGAATGAAATGTAGCTTGTTTTGAACATTTATTTATATAAATTATTATTATAATGTAAAATGTTCAAAAGTTTGGGTGCAGTAAAATAATAATAAAAAAAATTATAAGAAGTCTCTTCTGCTCACCAAGGCTGCATCTATTTGATTAAAAATACAGTAAAAACAGTAATATTGTCAAATATTATTACAATGTAAAATAATTGTTTTCTGTCAATACATTTTAAAATGTAATGTTGTTTTCCTGTGATGGTAAAGCTGAATTTTCAGCATCATTACTCCAGTCAAATATAATACATAAAATAATATATAAAACAAATAATAATTTAATGAATATAAAATTATTTATATAAAAATAATATTATAAATATAATATATTTATATTGTACAACTTTTGTCTTTTTAATTTTAATGTATATTGCTAGAAATTGGAATCTGTATGTGAAATCTGTATCTGTAGGTTTCAGAAATGGCAAATATCATATCAAATTCATATGAAAACAGCTCATGTAATATTTAGTTTGACCTCCTGTGGTTGATTATCAAGATTTTCTGAAGGTTAAGGGCCTCCTTTCACTGACAATTTGAAAACATAAGTTTCAGGCCCTATTTATACCCTATTTGTGGAAAATGTTGAAAATGTACACCACTGAGTTGTAGTGTAAGAGTGCTGTTTCCTGAGACTTGTGCTTAAGAGCAGTCTGCTTGGTTGAGACAGCTGTCCTTGACCATGAAATGTTTTCAGCTAGTGATCTGTACAGAACCTGCACAAGGTTCAGTCCTCATCTGTGACACAGAGAGAGATGTGATGGAACAATGCGTCCGCATGAAATCTGTCGCAAGTATCTGAACAGCTTGTCAGTGCGCCAGCCCAGTGTCTTTTTAGTTTCTGTCAAACATTCTTAATTCATTCTTAATTTTGATTTTGATTTCAACAACCAATTGTAAATATGGTAAATAAATACGGCTTTGTAGCTGTACATTTCTATTTTCTGCTCTAGCTTTTGAATTCCTCATGTTTATTCTTTATTTTCAGTATTGCGCTTCTGCCAATATTATTGGATCCTATAAAATAAATTGCTTTTCCTCATTATGCTTGGAAAAAAGCTGCAGGATTAACATCAAGCCAGTGTGATTTCCTTCTCAGACATTTTTGCAGTGGGACGTATTCATGTTTGTGCAAATGCTTTGTTTTTATGTAGGAAATGCCCTGAGCCCTTCTTTTAGAGGTGATCAGCAGTGTACACTGCCAGGAGATGCTGCTGCTCCCCACCTTCTCCTGCACATGTACTACACACAGGGCCAAGATCAGCAGGAGGAAACACACATAGTTATTCAGCCATGGGGCAAACCTGTTGGCGCGTGCTAGAATCAATCATATTAATGCCATATCCTCAGACTCGCATACACACAAGTGTACTACACAACCTATTATTTACACACAGTGCACAATACACACATATAAGCAAATACTAAAATACAGAAGGCACTGCTCTGAAAAACCAAACCCATGAGGGCTTCTTATTTTAAGATTAAAAAAAAAGAGAAACAATGAAGCAAAATGTTTTTGGGGGGTATTGCTCTCATTAGGTCATTGCTGTGGCCTAATTTGGTGTTCCAGACACACCTGATTTATTCTCATTCTTCGCCTCAGATTGCCAGTACCTAGGAGCCCCACATCGACTTTAGTTATGCTGTGGTGCCACAGACAAACGAAAAATCTCTGTTTTCTCCTGCAGAGCTGCTACATAATTAATTCCTGTGGACATCATGTAGATAATTAGACACACATGCAGTGTGTTTAACTGAATGATGAGAGGAACAATCAGGGCAACGACTATTTGAGTTTAAATCCATGTGTTTAGGGGCTTTTTATTTTAGTATATGGAGTGATATAGTCTAATATACCACTAGTATTAAGACTAAACTGTATGGATGGATACCAGGCCAATTTGAGGCCAGTTGATGGTGACTTGCTCTGTTGATATTTATTAAACTTGTTACTAATTCTGATGATTTAAATTTGTTGTCAAGGTAAATCTAGCTAAATTTTTTTGCTGAAATTGCTAACATACAATATAAATGGTTATAAATGAGTAACTTTTTTTGGTCCCACTTTATATTAAGTGGCTTTAAGTATTATGTACTTACATTGAAAATATGTACAATGTACTTATTGTGTTCATGTTGTATTGTAAAACACTTTTGCTGCTTTTGAGGTGTGATACGGGTAAGGTTAGGGTCAGGTGTGGTGGTATGGGTAGGTTTAAGGGTGGGTTAAGGTGTAAGGGAAGGGTCAACAGTGTAATTACAAATGTAATTACATACATTAATTACAGCTGTAATTACATGCAGGTATTTTTTAAATATAAGTACAATGTAAAAACATGTATGTACACAATAAGTGTACTCAAATTATTAGTTTCAATGTAAGTACATAGTACTTAAAGCCACTTAATACAAAGTGGGTCCCATTTTTTTTTCTCTCGAAATTGCAACTTTTGAAGCTTGAGTTTTTTCAGCATATACAGGTCCTTCTCAAAAATTTAGCATATTGTGATAAAGTTCATTATTTTCCATAATGTAATGATAAAAATTAAACTTTCATATATTTTAGATTCATTGCACACCAACTGAAATATTTCAGGTCTTTTATTGTTTTAATACTGATGATTTTGGCATACAGCTCATGAAAACCCAAAATTCCTATCTCAAAAAATTAGCATATCATGAAAAGGTTCTCTAAACGAGCTATTAACCTAATCATCTGAATCAACTAATTAACTCTAAACACCTGCAAAAGATTCCTGAGGCTTTTAAAAACTCCCAGCCTGTTTCATTACTCAAAACCGCAATCATGGGTAAGACTGCCGACCTGACTGCTGTCCAGAAGGCCATCATTGACACCCTCAAGCAAGAGGGTAAGACACAGAAAGAAATTTCTGAACAAATAGGCTGTTCACAGTGCTGTATCAAGGCACCTCAGTGGGAAGTCTGTGGGAAGGAAAAAGTGTGGCAAAAAACGCTGCACAACGAGAAGAGGTGACCGGACCCTGAGGAAGATTGTGGAGAAGGACCGATTCCAGACCTTGGGGGACCTGCGGAAGCAGTGGACTGAGTCTGGAGTAGAAACATCCAGAGTCACCGTGCACAGGCGTGTGCAGGAAATGGGCTACAGGTGCCGCATTCCCCAGGTCAAGCCCCTTTTGAACCAGAAACAGCGGCAGAAGCGCCTGACCTGGGCTACAGAGAAGCAGCACTGGACTGTTGCTCAGTTGTCCAAAGTACTTTTTTCGGATGAAAGCAAATTTTGCACGTCATTCGGAAATAAAGGGGCCAGAGTCTGGAGGAAGACTGGGGAGAAGGAAATGCCAAAATGCCTGAAGTCCAGTGTCAAGTACCCACAGTCAGGGATGGTCTGGGGTGCCATGTCAGCTGCCCGTGTTGGTCCACTGTGTTTTATCAAGGGCAGGGTCAATGCAGCTAGCTATCAGGAGAATTTGGAGCACTTCATGCTTCCATCTGCTGAAAAGCTTTATGGAGATGAAGATTTCATTTTTCAGCACGACCTGGCACCTGCTCACAGTGCCAAAACCACTGGTAAATGGTTTACTGACCATGGTATTACTGTGCTCAATTGGCCTGCCAACTCTCCTGACCTGAACCCCATAGAGAATCTGTGGGATATTGTGAAGAGAAAGTTGAGAGACACAAGACCCAACACTCTGGATGAGCTTAAGGCCGCTATCGAAGCATCCTGGGCCTCCATAACACCTCAGCAGTGCCACAGGCTGATTGCCTCCATGCCACGCCGCATTGAAGCAGTCATTTCTGCAAAAGGATTCCCGACCAAGTATTGAGTGCATAACTGAACATAATTATTTGAAGGTTGACTTTTTTTGTACTAAAAACACTTCTTTTATTGGTCGGATGAAATATGCTAATTTTTTGAGATTAGGGTTTTGAGGTTTTCATGAGCTGTATGCCAAAATCATCAGTATTAAAACAATAAAAGCCCTGAAATATTTCAGTTGGTGTGCAATGAATCTAAAATATATGAAAGTTTAATTTTTATCATTACATTATGGAAAATAATTAACTTTATCACAATATGCTAATTTTTTTAGAAGGACCTGTATATAGGCAAGGCAAGTTTATTTATATAGCATACACTATATATTTCATAAACTATGGTAATTCAAAATGCTTTACACAGAAAGGAATTAAAATAATCACAAAATAAAACCATGGAAAATTAAAACAGTTATAAAAGAAATTAAAAGAATAAAAACATGATACATAGATAAACTTCTCATCTGGTAAAAAAACGGTGTATCATATTTTTTACAGCTGCTTGTTTTACTGTGAGATTTTCCCATGTTGATTGTACTGTCTGTGGTGTTCTTACTCATCAGCCAATCACATGGCATCAACTAGGGCTGTAATCTCCCAGTCGACTAGTCGATTTCGATACGTTCTGGCTCGACCAAAATTCTGATTGTCGATTTTTTGCTGTGTTAATTTCATCACCTTTACCATGTCAAAGACATCGGCAATGTGGCAGAATTTTACAAAAATAGATAACGGAAATAAAGTTGAATGCAAAGTTTGCAAGCAACAGTTTGCATATCACAGCTCGACTACAAACATGGCATATCACCTAAAAACAGTAAGCTAACTTGTCTGCGTTAGGTTGCCCCGTCTGTTTTGAGTAGGCTATATGAGCATATCAGAATTGGCATATTTAAATGTTTTAGTCTAATAACTTTTTATCGTTTTATAACTGCAGGGGCACCTGGTCGCAACGACGGGCTGGATGTTAAGCCTCCTCTATCATCCAAACGCAAAAATTGGGCGGACAAGGCTACCAAGTACTGCGCAGCTAATTAAACTAACGTTTTTTAATCTACCCCCCAAGTCGATTTTTAGTCGAAATTTCAGGGCTTAAGTCGACTAAGATTTTCTTTAGTTGATTACAGCCCTAGCATCAACTCATATAGTTAGGCATGTAGATATGGTTAATATGATCTACTAGATTTCAAACAGAGCATCAGAATGGGAAAGAAATGTGATTTTGAACGTGGCATGGTTGTTGGTGCCATACGGGCTGGTCTGAGTATTTCAGAAACTGCTGATCTATTGGGATTTTCTCGCTCAACCATTTCTAGGGTTTACAGAAAATGGTCAGAAAATATCCAGTGAGCAACAGTTCTGTGGGTAAAAATGCCTTGTTGAGAATGGCCAGACTGGTTTGAGCTGATAAAAAGGCAACAGTAAATCAAATAAACACTCGTTATTACCGAGGTATGAAGAAGAGCATCTCTGAACGCTCAACACGTCAAACCTTGAAGCAGATGGCCTACAGCAGCAGAAGACCACACTGGTGTCACACCTGTCAGCTAAGAACAGGATACTGAGGATACAATTTGCACAAACTCACCAAAATTGGACAATAGAAGATTTGAAAAATGTTGCCTGGTCTGATGAGTCTCAATTTCTGCTGCGACATTCAAATGGTATGGTCAGAATTCCGTGTAACAACAACATGAAAGCATGGCTCAATCCTGCCTTGTATAAACGGTTCAGGCTGGTGGTGTAATGGTGTGGGGGATATTTTCTTGGCACACTTTGGGCCCCTAAGTACCAACTGAGCATCATTTAAATGCCACAGCCTACCTGAGTATTGTTGCTGGCCATGTCCATCCCTTTATGACCACAGTGTATCATCTTCTGTTGCATACTTCCAGCAGGATAACACGCCATGTCACACAGCTCAAATCATCTCAAACTGGTTTCTTGAACATGACAATGAGTAAACTATATTTAAAAGACCTCCACGGTTAATAGATCTCGATCCAATAGAGCTCCTTTGGGATGTGGTGGAACAGGAGATTCGCATCATGGACGTGCAGCCGCCAAATCTGCAGCAACTGCGTGATGCGATCATGTCAATATGGACCAAAATCTCTGAGGAATGTTTTCAGCTCCCTGTTGAATCCATGCCACAAAGAATTAAGGCAGTTCTGAAGGCAAAAATGGGTCTAACTCGGTACTAGCAAGGTGTACCTAATAATGTGGCCCGTGAGTGTATTTAAAATGTTGATAGGACAAGAAATCCAGATTCATCTCATAAATGATGCACTCTTTTCTGGTTATTCATTTGAAGCTTTTTTTCTCCCCCTGCTAACCTTGAGTGCACCCCTGTGCTTGTAACCGAAACGCAAAGGAATCTCAAACCTTTATCTCTGCGCTGACTGAGAGAAGTTCCCACCACTTTGATGTAATAACAAACATGATACAGACATATCTTTCTTTAACATGTTGTTCCTTCAACAATTTTACAGAGCATAACATATTGGAGTCAGGCATTAAATCATCGAGTCAGAAAGAGAAAATGTTAGAGATTAGAGCCTGTTTGGCTCTTTATTGAGAGGGTTTTTCTGCTTTAAATGTATTTAAAACATCCTCAAAAATACCTCTGTCTAATGTGGTAATCTGGTGAATGCAGGAGTGCATATTGTTCTACAAAGGCTCCTATGAATCAGAAAGAGAGCTGTCAAGGGATGCAGCTCTCTCTCACTCTCACTCTCTCTCTCTCTCTCTTGTGTCTGTGTACGATGTGTTATTGGTCATGCTCATTCAATAGGCTTCATTCAATGTTCCCTCACTGACTGGGATCAAATGATGTGGGAGTCTGTTCAGTCAGTAGCACTAATGTCTGTGCGGTATCAGAGGCTGGTGTCAGGCTGTGGTCACAGTTCTTTAGTCATTCGGCTCAGTCCAAACATTAGGTCTTCTTTCTTTCCATTTTATTTCTACCAGAAAGTCTCGGGAGATATAATGATGTAACAAAGCATTAATTTATTGACAGCCCAGCAAGCAATTATTTATAAAGTTCTTTGGCGTAGGCCCCATCCATAGTTCATAATCCGAGGGTAGCGGATCTGCATTTCCTGCCTGAAGACGAAGGCAGGGGCGCAGCTGACCCCCCCGGGAGGTATGGACAGGACCATCCTGGTGGTGGTGGGGGAGGGTGGAGGTAGTTGTCGCGTCAGCATCTGCGAACTCAAACGTGTGTAAGTACCAATCTTTTATACAGCGAGTATAAGGACGTTATTGGATAGATGTGAAGGTAATAAGTGACGTAGTAATTAAGTCTTCCTGGCAGAACTTTATGCTAAAGCTTTCATGGAAATTATGTATTTACTTATTTTAATATTTAAATATACATTTAATACATTATACATATAGCTTCTTACAAAATATTTAGCTTTTCCCATTATGTTCAATTTTGAACATAATGGGAAAAGAAGTAACATTATTTAGTCCCTTTCCACCTTCTTTAAATATTACACAATCTCATTGATCAAATTTGAAGCCCAATCAAATTGATTAATGACTGCAAAGTGCAAACCACCATTTGGTATCAAAATATAGCTAGGGCCCACTGTGGGAGTGATTTGATTGGTCTAAATTTGTAACTACGTTATCCATTCATTTTTATAATTTTTTAGTTATTCCTTACTTATTTCTTACTTATTTCTATACTTACTTAGAAAAATATAATAAAAGAATCAGTATCTGATTGTTAAACTGTACTGAGATTTCCAAGAACTGTATTTGCGTTTCCTTAACATTGATTCTCTGTTACTCGTTACTGTTTTATTTTGACAAATGATCTTACTTATTGTCTATCTGTCTTTCTATCGGTCTATCTGTCTGTCGTAATGTCATATCCTTCTTTATGTCTGTAAATCTATTATATTGTTATATTATTCTTTCTTTGTTTTATCGTTCCATCATTTTATCATTCTGTCTATTTTTTATCATTCTTATATCAATCGTCTTATCTTTTGTTCTATCGTTCATTCGTTTTATTGTTAGGGTTAGTTCTATCTGTCTTGTTCTATTCTATCCGACATTGAATGGTTATATTGTTCTGTCTATCATTCTATCTAATGTTCTATGTATCATTCTATAATTTTATCATTCTTTCATTCTATCTATCATTCTTTGATTCTTTCGTTCTATCTATGATTATATGGATGTAACTGTCATTCATTCTGTCCACCATTCTGTCTGTCTGCAAGGCATATACTTCAAGACTTTTTGCTGTAAATATCTGTAAACTCTTGACATTATTCTGCCTCGAACTCTTTTCCAGTTACAATTACATATACAGCAGTTATGTGAATTTCTTCGAATCGGATTTCATTTGAATTCTGCTGTTGTGTCTTGTTGCAATGCTTACTCAATTGAAATCCAGTTGTAAATGACGCACAACTCTCATATGTATCTGTAAGTGTTGGCACAGTGCAGTAACAGTCAACTCCTAAATAGCCTAATATCTGGATCAGTCGTGTAATCCCTGGCACTTGATTGTGACGCATCACAGTTTACAGTTTGAGCTGGATAAACTGAGGCAGGAGGTGTATCGCTGCCCCTCTTCCTGCGCTAATTAGAACAGGCAGTTCTAATCAAGCTAAGTGCGACCGACTGCGTTGAGTGCTTGTGTGCCTCTGTACATCAGTAGGTCGGGATGGTGTGTGTCAATGGGGCCTTAATGATCCACACAGAGCGAGATAGGCCTGGATCTCTCTGTTTCCACTGCCATTACGATGTTCTCTCTGAGAGGACCATTGAATGGTTGAAGTTTATAAGAGGGTTGATAGCGAGCGCTGACATGAATTGTCACGTTTATCTAAACTTGAGAGGCAGAAATGGAAAACAAGAGAGAGAAAGTGCCGAAAGAAAAGATGACAGGAAAAAAAAGAGAATATAGAGGGAGGCAAGGCCAAGAGGAAGCACAGAGATAGATGTGAAAGGAAATATATACAATCTCAGAAATGTTTTATAGAAGACTAGCAGACTGGACAGAAATAGGCTAGAAATTCATCCTGATAGCCGAGGAAAGCAGCATGGCTGTGTGCCAGTGTCAAAAAATGCCATGCGTCCCTTTGTTCTCCTTTCTGTGGCTTTGTAAATATCGCAGCCTTGTGATGTTTGTATTCCGAGCTAATTACTGTGACTGTAATTAGCTAGGATTAAAATAAAATATCATGGATTTATTTGAATTAGTGACACAAGCGCAAATTAATTTTGCATTGCTATTCACAATTAAAAATGGGTGAGACATAACCTGCTGTTTTTTTATCTAATGACTGAAATAATCCTAAAATATGAATCTTTCTTATTATGAAGTAAGGTTTTGCTCAGACGTTTGCACTAATTGAATCAAACAAAGCCTTTGATTGAATTTGCACTTCCCTTACGAAGGGAACTCAACGATGCGTCCAACGACGCCATGGGAACGCCCCTAGCGTGACTGCGTCTGAAGCATCTATGTCAACTAGTCCAATGGAAAGAATGAGCGTCACGGGCGGGTGACGTCATGACCAGGATATGATAAAAGCACATCCGGTGCAAACCGGCATTAGCTTCTGTTGCCTCAGCAAGCGATCTGTGTTATACTGTCTCTGTCTATTTATTGTTGTCTGTTGCAATTTATTCGGAAACGTTATGGCGAAACAAATGTACAAACAGTGTGTTCCTCCCTGCCCGCGTTATTTAACGGGTGGGGACACACACGAGCTTTGTGTCATTTGTTTGGGAGTGGAGCATGCGGTCTCAGCCTTCGAGGAGGCTGAGTGTCAACACTGTGAAATGCTACCGCTCCGCATGCTCCGCTCTCGCCTGTCACTCTTTGATGTAAAGAGTGGGCAGGCTCGCGATCCTCAGGGATCAGGACCCGCGTCTGCCGAGGCGGCGCGGAGAATGCATTCCTGGGGATCGCAGAAGGATCTTTCGGAGGGGTTGGAGACGGGTCCCTTGGCCTTTTCTCCTTCCTTACCCGGAAGATCCAGCGCTCTCCCCCCGGTGTCGGAAGCACGCTCTGCGGTTTCTTCCGCCCGGGGAGAGAGCACTCCATTACTTCAATGCTCTTCCTCCGAGGAGGTCGATGTTATGAGTATGGAGAGTGAAAGCACACACATGGGGGAAAAAGATTCACAATTTATTTCCCCAGCATATGATGAGCTGGTGGATGTTATGTCACGGGCTGTAGAAAAATTAAATATTGTATGGCCATCTGAGAATAAAAGCGCTCGTCCTAAAAGTAAATTAGATGAGCGCTTTTTATCGTCCACGACATCTCCACCACGAGAGCTTCCCTTTTTTCCCGATCTCCACAATGAAATATCGAAATCGTGGAATAAACCGTACTCTT
The DNA here is from genome assembly GCA_026230005.1 of Gila orcuttii. Taxonomy (NCBI): domain Eukaryota; kingdom Metazoa; phylum Chordata; class Actinopteri; order Cypriniformes; family Leuciscidae; genus Gila; species Gila orcuttii. Next base: position 32,510,342 of record JAPDVR010000014.1, read on the forward strand.
CACGACTTTTTAGCCCTCAAGTTAAAACTTATTCGAGAATAAGAGGGCTAAAAGAGTATGGTTATGAGGCGATGCCCCAGGCGGAACAGAATTTAGCTAGCTATCTTTCGCCTGGTCCCGCATCGTCCCTGAAAGCCTCGGCTTTGCCCACTAGACCGCTTAAAGCCACCTCGGTTTTAGTGGGCAAAGCTTATACGGCAGCAGGTCAAGCTGGAGCATGTCTGCATACAATGGCAGTGCTACAGGCGTATCAAGCTGACCTGCTGGGGGATCTGGATAGTAGTGAGGGAATTACTCATGACGATATTCAAGAACTTCGTCGTGCTACCGATCTTTCTCTCAGGGCTACTAAGGAGACCGCCAGAGCAATTGGGCGGTCTATGGCAGCTTTGGTAGCTACTGAGAGACATTTATGGTTAAATCTGTCAGAGATTAAAGAAAAAGATCGAGCTTTTTTATTAGATGCTCCGCTTGAACCTTCTGGTCTCTTTGGCGACGCAGTCCACGCGGTCGTCGAGCGATTTCAGGAGTCTAAGAAGCAAGCTGACGCTTTTAAAAAGTTTATCCCTCGCCGTGTCCAGCCCCCTGGGGCTGCTGGGCGTGAGCAGCCCCAGCCGTCGAGCTCATCATATCATGTGCAACAGAAAGAGAGTGTTGCGTCTCGTGCACCTCCACGTAGACACTGGAGACAGACGCAACCCTCTCAGACGCAAGTCTTCTAAGTCGAAGCCGGATCTGAGGACCGTTCTTCAGGCGAAGAAGACTTCGGCTCAGAAAAAAAAAAAGGTCCTGATGTTCATGCGTCAGGCCTGTGAGGACAGCCCCGACCGAAGTAGAGCGGTGTACACCTCATTATACGGTGCCCGTTCCATTTCGGGGTCCTCACGAGACCGTTCCGCCAACCCTGCCACCCTTGGTGCTTCAGGGCGCAGCGGTCTCCAGCGAGTCGCTGATGCTATGCTGCGGCACAGCATCGGTTCCGCGCCCTCTGAGGGGGGCGTTAGAGCAGCCAGTTCAGGTAGTTCCTGCCATGATGTTTCAGGCTCCAGAATTAGCTGTCTCAGTAACACCAGAGACCAGCCTCGAGAGGCTGGTTCCCTTAGTAAATTTTCTGGCAGCGTGGAAGCTTCTGCCGAATATTTCTCGTTGGGTCCTGCAGATTGTAGAGAAAGGATACAGAATCCAGTTTGGTTCTCGTCCTCCTCGTTACAACGGGGTGTTGCCCACAGTGGTGCATCCCGAGCAGGCTCTGGTAATGGAGCAAGAGGTAAAGGCCCTGTTAGCGAAAGAAGCTATAGAACAGGTGTACTCACCCGACCGAGAGTCGGGTTTTTACAGCCGTTATTTCATTGTTCCAAAAAAGGATGGAGGGTTGCGTCCTATTTTAGATCTTCGTTTGTTAAATCGGTCAGTTCAGAAACTAAAGTTCAAAATGCTGACACTCAAACAGATCGTGACTCAAATCAGATCCGAGGACTGGTTTGTCACGATAGATCTGAAGGACGCCTACTTCCATATCTCCATCCTCCCTCAGCACAGGAAGTTCCTAAGGTTTTCTTTCGGGGGCAAAGAATACCAATATCGGGTTCTTCCGTTCGGTCTAGCTTTATCACCCCGCACGTTCACGAAATGCGTGGATGCAGCGTTAGCCCCTCTCAGGCTTCAGGGCATACGTATTCTGAACTACATCGACGACTGGCTGATTCTAGCGGAATCAGAGCAGTTGGCGGTTCGGCACCGAGGTGTCGTTCTCGCTCATATGCAGATGTTGGGGTTGAGGCTCAATGCCAAGAAGAGTGTGCTTTCTCCAGTACAGAGAACCACTTTCCTTGGTGTGGTATGGGATTCAGTGACAATGCGGGCCATCCTATCGCCCGTTCGTGTAGCTGCTATCCTGTCAGCCACAAAAGAGCTGAAGCTAGGCCAGTCACGCACTGTAAAACAGTTCGAGAAACTGTTGGGTCTTTTGGCAGCAGCGTCCAACGTGATACCTTTTGGCCTGCTGTACATGAGGCCTTTACAGTGGTGGCTCAGGACCAGAGGGTTCTCCCCGAGGGGAAACCCACTTCGTATGATCAAGGTCACGCGGCGTTGCCTTCGTGCCTTAGTTATATGGAAGGAGCACTGGTTCTTAACCCAAGGTCCGGTGTTGGGAGCTCTTTGCCATCGAGTTACTATCTCGACAGATGCTTCCCTCACCGGCTGGGGAGCGGTAATGGAAGGCCGCTCGGTTCAGGGTCTGTGGAAGAGTCATCATCTCTCGTGGCACATAAATTGCCTGGAGATGATGGCTGTCTTCAATGCGTTGAGGCAGTTCCTCCCAGACCTGAGGGGCCATCATGTGCTCGTACGAACAGACAACACATCAGTGGTCTCTTATCTGAACCGTCAGGGGGGCCTGCGTTCGCGTCCGCTTTGCAAACTGGCGCATCAGATCCTCCTGTGGTCTCTGGGGAAGGTACTCTCTCTGAGGGCAGTGTATATTCCTGGGGTCCAGAATATAGGAGCAGACATCCTGTCGAGGCAGGAGCTGAGGCCAGGGGACTGGAGACTCCACCCCGAGGTGGTGGAGAAAATCTGGGAGTTTTACGGCCAAGCACAAGTGGATCTGTTTGCGTCTCAGAATACGACGCACTGTCCTCTGTGGTTCTCTCTTACTCACCCAGCCCCTCTGGGGCTGGATGCTATGGTGCAGACGTGGCCGAGGCTACGTCTGTACACCTTTCCCCCTGTTGCTCTGCTCCCAGGAGTTCTGGAGCGAGTCCGCCGGTATGGAATAAGCCTACTGCTAGTAGCACCACGCTGGCCAAGTCGGATCTGGTTTTCGGACCTGATCCATCTCCTAGACGGTCCTCCCTTCGAGATCCCGATCAGGAGAGACCTTCTGTCTCAGGCCGGGGGCACAATATTTCACCCTCGACCAGAGATTTGGAACCTGTGGGTTTGGCCTCTGAGGGGGCGCCGAGGCTGCTGAGACCATTCTAAGCTCCAGAGCCCCAGCTACTAGGAAACTATATGCGCTTAAATGGAGAGTTTTCTCTTTATGGTGTTACCAACATCAGTGGGATCCAGTTAACTGTTCTGTGAACACAGTACTCGAGTTCCTGCAGGAGCGCTTTACGTCAGGCCTATGTCCTTCCACGCTCAAAGTCTACGTGGCGGCCATTGCGGCTTACCACGCCCTGGTGGGGGGTACATCGTTGGGTCGAGACCCCCTGGTTACACGTTTCCTTCGTGGCACTTTAAGGCTGAGGCCTGCAACTCGCACTAGGGTGCCAGCTTGGGATCTTGCTATAGTACTAGAAGGCCTTTCTAGGGCTCCATTTGAGCCCTTAGATTCGGTTTCAGATAAGTTTCTTACCTTTAAGACTATCTTTCTGCTAGCTATTTCATCCCTTAAGAGAGTTGGAGACCTTCAGGCCCTTTCGGTTTCCCCCACTTGCCTTGAGTTTGCACCGGGGATGGTCAAGGCATTCTTATATCCAAAACAGGGGTACGTCCCTAAGGTGCCGACCTTGACTCCGAGGCCTATTGTGCTGCAGGCTTTCTGTCCTCCTCCTTTTGCATCTGCAGACCAGGAAAGACTGAACCTCTTGTGTCCAGTGCGAGCACTGGACACTTATGTGCATCGGACTTCTTCATTTAGGAAGTCCGACCAATTACTGATTTGCTTCGGATCACCTAAGAAGGGTCTTCCTGCTTCTAAACAGACGGTCAGTAGGTGGATAGTTGAGGCTATTTCACTTGCATACGAGTACTCGGACCAGCCATGTCCTTTGGTGGTCCGAGCTCACTCTACTAGGAGTATGGCGGCTTCTAAAGCCTTACTATATGGGGTTTCTCTTCGGGACGTCTGTGATGCGGCGGGCTGGTCCTCTCCGCTCACATTCGTTAGAGTTTACAGTTTAGACCTGGATGCTGCCCCAGGTTCTCAGGTGCTTAGTGCTTAGTTACAACAGACTGACACTCAGGTACTTGGAATTCTGGCGCTTTGGGTATTCTCGTTCCCATGGCGTCGTTGGACGCATCGTTGAGTTCCCTTCGTAAGGGAACGTCTCAGGTTACTATTGTAACCATAGTTCCCTGAGAACAGGGAACGAGACGATGCGTCACCCTGCCATACTTCCTGCATCCCTGCGATCGGCTTGCTTCGGCAATTTTCGAAGCTAATGCAGGTTTGCACCGGATGTGCTTTTATCATATCCTGGTCATGACGTCACCCGCCCGTGACGCTCATTCTTTCCATTGGACTAGTTGACATAGATGCTTCAGACGCAGTCACGCTAGGGGCGTTCCCATGGCGTCGTTGGACGCATCGTCTCGTTCCCTGTTCTCAGGGAACTATGGTTACAATAGTAACCTGAGACGATTTTAATAATACTTAATAATAATAAAAGTATAATAAAATAATAAATATAATAAAATAATATATATTTTAATAACATCTCGGTTACGTATGGTAACCCTCATTCCCTGAAGGAGGGAACGGAGACGTACGCCGTAACCGACGAATAGGAATCTCGCTAGAGAGGCCAATTTACTTTGAGTGAAACTAAACGAGCCAATGCACATTGGCGTGCAATCATTTGCAGACCTGGCAACATGTACGCATTTTGCGTAGCGTATACGCATTTTGACCTCAAAGTACGCTACTACGATTTGTCTCTCTAAACTACGCAAAAACCTGGTGACGCGCCTCTCTGTTCACGCGCAGTCCTCAAATCAAGCAACAGCAAAAGAAGAAGAGTTCGACCAATCCTAGCGCTGGGTTCATTTCCCAAATAGCAAGCGAGGATGATTGACAGATGCGTAAGACCTGTCATTAAAAAGAGACTGAAAATCGGCACCAATAAAGAATCCCGCTCGATCCTCTTACACTCATGCGGCCCGCCGTCTGACTGATTTCATAGTCGAGGATAGTACAGTAGTCACAGTACTTCTGACTCCTGAAGGTAAAGGGCTGAAGTGGAAGTGGAAAGTTGAAATATTGTATTGAGTTAACTTAATCCTCTGGATTCGATGATCACACGGGAGTGATCGCAGTCGCATGGATTATCTTAAAATACTCCATCATTCATAGTCACTCAGATAAGAGGAAAACATCATTCAGCCATGCAAATTATAAAATGCTTAAGTAATGCTGAACAATAAATCTAAATAAAATAAAAATCGCTGTGGCTTAGTGATTATGAAAGTTCTGTGATTTGTGGATTACTGATTAGCGCGAGTCTGGAGAAACAGGCGTTTATTTATTCATTCTCAGTGTTGAGAAACGTAGCCTGCATGTGTTACGTTATTGTGTTAATAATAACTAAAGTACCTAACTATGTTACATATTTATTTTGTATGAAAACTAGCGCGTTAGTTACTTATGGATTAAAAAGTACCGTTGTATAAGTACTGCGTGAGCTCTCTCTCACAAACACAGACGCGCGCACAGAGAGAGAAGATAATTGTAAAATGAAAATTGACGGGCTAAGTTTAAATTTTGTTCTTGGTTGTGTTTTTTCTGTCAAAATGTCAGAAAGCATTTTGTAATATCCATCCGTGTTTTTAAAATTCGTTAAATGACGGACGTTTTACTGTTAACACAGCCCTCATTATATGTCGGATTCGTCTAACTCGGGGGTAGGCAAGTTCGGTCCCGCTGTCCTGCAGAGTTTAGCTCCAATACTGAAAAAAATCCTCACCTGCCTATAGCCTTAGTAATCCTGAAGACATTGATTAGCTTGTTCAGGTGTGTTTGATTAGGGTTGGAACTAAATTCTGCAGGACAGCGGCTCTCTAGGACCGAACTTGCCTACCCCTGGTCTAACTTATACTTGATATTATTTTTTTTAGAATAAGTGATTCGTTTTTCTATTATTGGACTCCTGTCTATTCATTGTCAACTATTTTCTATAAATATGTTTGTATTGGCTAATGTTTATTCAGCTAATGCGTGTTGGAGTAATATATTGGAATAATAAATTAACTAGCCTATCTTAAATGTACAATGTTCCGATGTTTTTTATTTTTTATTTACTGTTTTCTAGGGGTTTCTTAATTTTAGACTATTGACTAATTGCAGTGCAAGTGAAATTATGGATTTGGGTCGAATTCAAAACTAGAATTATGAAGATAGGCATGTGTTTGTGTGTGTCTTGCATTCTCATAAAATATGACAAACCCCCCCCCCCCACCTGCATTTGCATCAACTGTTCAGCCACGCAGCGCGGGTATATAATGAGCAGTAGGTGCGATTGCACTTCAGTTTTTTGCGATGAGCTGGCTGCCTCGGCGGGTCTCAGCAGATGTGGCGACGGGATGTACGTCTCCGTTCCCTCCTTCAGGGAACGAAGGTTACCATATGTAACCGAGACGTTCCCTTTCAGTCGGTCACTCTCGGCGTACGTCGTGACCGACGAATAGAAATCCCTACCAAATCGCCACAGCTGCTGACCCCATCCAGCGCCCTATGCGAGTCTCTTGCCCCTTCTTGCCTGGGAGGACGATAGGAGAGGGCTTACACAGAGTGTATCTGTCACTGTTGTTCCGTGATAACCCATACAGTGAGATTATTGGATAACACTGGGAAAGCGCGCCCTTTCTGTTAGGAAGGAGAACGCTGCGGAACCCACATTCTTCCCCGAAGGAGTTATGTGGAGATATACATATGGACTAACCCGAAAGTTGTACTTCATATGAAATACTGGGTGACTTAGCCCAAGGGAAAGTCACCGGCTTCCGTTTAAGAGCAGCCGTAGAAGAAATACATATATGGGATCTCCACAGGGTCACACATATGGGGACCCAGCCTAGACCTGGTTCTCAAGGATTCAACGGATAAAGGCCTGGCGCCGGACGCTCCATCACATCCGGGCCAAGAGTGTTGGAGGACTCGACAGGTTTTTCACACTCGAGTAATAAGGGTGCACAGTACGGTGCAGCAAGCCAACAGAGCCGGGCCTCTCAGTGCTTGTACCCGTTTAGGGTACAGGGGAGAGACCGGCTCTACACGTAGGCTATATCTAGCAAACGTGTTAGGTGTCGCCCAGCCCGCAGCTCTACAGATATCTGTTAGCGAGGAGCCACATGCCAGCGCCCAGGACGATGTAACGCCTCTCGTGGAGTGAGCATGCAACCTGAGAGGGCAGGTCATGCCTTGTGCTTGGTAAGTAGGGCTGGGACGGTATGGATTTTTTGTAACCGCGGTTGAAAAGCAAGAAATTCCCGCGGTATAGCGGTAAACCGCTTTAAATACCCCACCCCACGCCAGACTTTCAGGCACACACCTGCGCACACACCGGAGGTTTTTGCTAGACAGACTTTGTTAAATATTGTTACCTACATCCGAAAAAAACGAGCACAATTTAAAATAGTCCAATTTTCATCAGGCAGTAATTTGGCATGGACCAATCACTAAATAGATTTCCTTATTTAAGAATATTCTCAGATACATTCGCATTGAATGTGAAATTCCTAAGAGGAGTTTACATTCAGCACACATTTGACAATACATAATTTTTTAGAGAATACATTATGATGTTCACATTGGAAATGAAAGATAAACACCTTTTCCAACATGTCTTAATTACAAAAAATATATTCCATATTTATCTTTACATAATATAATGTTATTTTTTAATTTAATCTATGTTGATTATATGAAATGTGAACAGCATAAGATAGGATCATAAGACAGGTCAGACATGATTTTGACCACTTTATTAAGTTTTGTTTTGTAGAAAGCCTTTCTTTAAAGTGAATTTCGTTTTGTATAAATTGTATCTTAATTTTAATGACTGTTTCATCAACCATTTGCCTGAAATGAATAAATAAGAAGCAAATATAGCAAACATATAATCAGGACGTGGAGGCGCCGGTGCGATCTCTTGTGCGTGAACTGGAGCTCGTCTCCAGCGTAAACTCAGCGTATAGAACCGAAACCGAAACTCAGCGTATAGACTACTTGCCTCACAGACATGAGAAATAAATAGAAAGCTTGAAATCTTTTAAAGATTTTCTACTTTTAAACAAAATTCTAAACGAAATGATAAAATTGTAGGCTACAGTAGCCTAGTCAGGTTAAGGTCAGGTTTGCCGATGTGCGTTTTATTTAGGCTATTTATTTATTTATTTTTGTCCATGTGCGCCGATCGTCATTTTGGGGATACAAAATAGCCAATAGGCTATACTAGGGGCTTTAGTCTTTACATATCTTTGCTGCATTGGATCAGTTTCCTTTCTATCTGATTTATCAAAACGATTCCATTTACACCTGGTCACATAAATGTGTTTTCGCAAAACGGATATAAATCTGATATTCAATTCCCGCGCTATATGCAGATTTAATGGAGTTCACGTCACCGAAAGCAACAAATATGAGCTGCATTTTATTGATCATCAGCTAAAAACAAAATCAAAGACCGCAATAAGAGAGAGCGGCAACAGCCCTGGTAAGATCATTTAGTTTCTTTACTTTTAATGATGATAATTGGATGTTAAGCGTCTGCGACTTTCACTTTGATTTGCGATAGTTTGCTCGTTGGCTTGATGAATATAGATGCTCAGCTGCTCATCTGCGGTGATGCTGCAGTAGCGCCGTCATATCTATAACATTACATATAGCCTATAACACGCTCTCACATGTTTATTTTTTAGCATTTTTGGGAGGAGTAAAATTTACATATGTGGTTTCAACAACAGATGCATTTACACTTGTCCAGTTTCGTCTGGAATGCGGCCCAGACCACCTCCTGAAGTTGTTTGAGCGATCGGATTCAAATCCGTCTCGAATGCGTTTCGGAGGGCATTTACACCTGGTCTTTCCACGATCGGATAATTATCCGATCACAGAAAACGCATGAAGTGGCCAGGTGTAAACAGCCCCTATTGTGTCATGGAACTTGCGCTCCCGACATGGATTATGTCTAATGACATTGTGTCTTACATGGATTCAAGGTTTTCTAAACAAAACTTATCAAAAGATGGAGCAAATCCGACCTTTCGCGAGTCGGATTTGCTCCATCTTTTGATAAGTTTTGTTTAGAAAACCTTGAATCCATGTAAGACACAATGTCATTAGACATAATCCATGTCATTAGAATCAATGAATCCATGTCATTAGACGTGAACACATGTGCAGGCCAATGTTTGTTTTGTGGTGACGACGGTGACGAGCTCAGACCCGTAGTAGTGTCACGTGACCGCGGTAATGCGGTAACTGTCCCAGCCCTATTGGTAAGCCAAGGCGATGGCATCCACTATCCAGTTGGCCATCCTCTGCTTTGAGACAGCCTTTCCCTTCTGTTGGCCTCCGTAACAGACAAAGAACTGGTCTGAGGTCCTGTGACTTTGAGTTCTGTCCACGTACAGACGCAGAGCATGAACGGGACAGAGAAAAGCCAGGGCTGGGAGCACTCTCAAAAGTGTTTTTTGCTCAAAAAACAAAAAAAATTCGGAAAAATTCGACCACGCTGCTGTGCCGTATCGCCCGCACCAAACTGGAGAGGTCCCATTGAGAGCTCGCTCGTCATAACACTCTAGTTGTAGAGAACACAGCATCGAAGTGCTCCGCATCGAAGTGCTCGGCTCCGAAGCAAAAAGCTGCAGTGCAGTCGCACCTGCTGCTCATTATATACCCGCACTGCGTGGCTGAACAGCTGATGCAAATGATTGCAAGCCAATGTGCATTGGCTCGTTTAGTTTCACTCAAAGTAGATTGGCCTCTCTAGCGAGATTCCTATTCATCGGTCACGACGTACGCAGAGAGTGACCGACTGATAGGGAACTGAATATTTTCAGTCCCCTTCCTGATTATGAGTCTATGTAGCTCAGAGGAATATTTCTTGCCTTAAGATGTAACATGTTTGAATCTTGCATGACTGACTTTTTTTGTGTCTTTTTTTAAGACATGTATCACTTAAAGTATGTTGGCATATTTGGTTGCAGTTTATTATAATTTTTCTTTTAAACTGTTAAAAGGGATTTTTTTAAAATAACGTATTAGCTATATATACTCGCCTAAATACTAGTTTTATATTTGTCCACCAAAATGTTTTTAGTTTTCAGACAGTTTAGCAAAATGATGTGATCTGAAGGTTTGATTCCTTCACCATGTCATTCTGATTCGGTTGGGTCTCTGAATGTCTGCGTGTTTCACGTTTGCCTCTGTAAAATAACAAGGTCCTGACTGTATATGCAGCATCATACTGCAGTTCTGATTGACAGGTTGAAAAGAATGACAGCGTGTGACTCAGTGGAATGAGGGTGAGTGATTGGCTGGTGGAGGAGGGCTGGGAATCATGATGGCTGGTATAATTTGTTCTTCACTCTCTGATCGCTGTTATGGAACACTGCCCGTGTATGAGGTTAAAAGATTATCACACTAGATCTGATTTGTGACACTGAAGCCTTAACCTCTCCATGTTTCTTCTGAAAAGCAGCACCTTATACTGCAATAGATACTGCTGGTGTAATTTAATGCTTATACTTAAACCATCTATTCCATTTCGATTGTCAGTTTGGCTGTTTTGGAACACTGACAGAGATTAACATACTATGCTAACATAATGCTAACATATTACTGTTAAAGGCATAAATAAACTGGCTGGAAATTAGTAGAAAACCAACATATGTATATTAATTCAGTTGATATGCACTAATAGTTAAGGACTATTTTAGTAGCTTTATATGAAGTATAGTTTAACTCTGATGTTTTATTTGGAGATGTTTCTCCTACAGTGCGTGTGTGTGTGTGTGTGTGTGTGTGTGTGTGTGTGTGTGTGTGTGTGTGTGTGTGTGTGTGTGTAAGAGGAGTTGCACCTTTGAGGATGAATTGGTCTGACAGTTTGTGTTGTAAAAACCCAACGTCCTCGGACAGAGGAGTGTGTGTGTGTGTGTGTGTGTGTGTGTGTGTGTGTGTGTGTGTGTGTGTGTGTGTGTGTGTGTGTGTGTGTGTGTGTGTGTGTGTGTGTGTGTGTGTGTGTGTGTGTGTGTCTGTGTCTAGACCCAAATCCCAGAGCATTACAGACTAACATCATCCTCCTCCACTCTTTTGTGCTGATTTAATTTAAAAGTGGGTTGAATTACTAACGTCCCAAAGGCGCACAGGGCATCCTAAAAGAACCTTTCTCATATTTACTCACCAATAATATTCATATGCAGTTCTTTTACATCCCTCCTGTGTCTTGCCAAACACTGCAACATGCACCTTTTTAAGGAGCGGCGTAGTTTAAATAATATTGAGAAGTTGACATCATAGTTTGTTTTAAAAGTGGGCTTGTCTTATAAATATGAATTAAGTCATGCATAAATCATTTAACATGATATTTTACCATTTTGATAACTAAATGGTTGGTAGTAAATAGGTTAGTAGGTGATGTATTGAAACATCTGTCTACTTTCTAATTTAATTATAATAATTTGAATAATTCAGAATTTACACTCCATGTCAGTGGATACATATCTCAATTGTTTTCTTTTTGTCTCGTGATTTAGGCTAACTGGAACTGTGAAGTCATGATACTTTGGAGCACACGTTTGTGAGAGCAATTTGTGAATTATTATGCATGTGGCTTTATTACATGGAATCTTTGTTTTTGTAAAATTTTGTTTGTTACATTGTAGGACCATTCGGACAATATCAGTTCTTGATTAAATTATTTGTGAGTGACAAAGCAAATATTTTTACAATGCTGTCAGTACCCAAACTTGCTATTACGTGAGGCGGCAGTATATATCCATGTCCGCTGTCATTGGCCAACAAAACAATATTATTAATGTCAATTTAATCTTTATTACGTACAAACTAAGGAAAAAATTTGATTATTCAGGATTTTTTAACCTGCCCCTATTATGCTTTTTCAAGTATTACTTTCATGTAGTGTAATATATCTGTTTGTGAATGTAAACGGTCTCTAAAGTTTTAAAGATCAAAGTGCACTACAATTAAGTTATTGTTTCCTAAAAGAAAAAATCTTCATTGGTCTTCATTGGTTGCCTATAAACAACGTCTACTTTGACCCACCCTCAAGCACTGTATTGTAGCTTAGATTTTGTTTGTGTTGTCGACATTTCGAGAAGATGCCATTTTCATGACTGCATATCCACTTCAAGACTTGCGCTGGAATTGATACGGACAAATTGACGCCATCTTTTAAGTTAATATCACTGTTGAATTATTGTTCAATTATTGAAAAATAATGCACACTTGGTATTGGTATGCATTATTTTTCTGTCTAATAATTCAACAGCCCGTCATCAATTATTCCTTTTGTAATAGGCCTTTCGTTACCAAAACGAGCTGTAAGCGGTAGACCAATCACAACAGACTGGGCCATCTGACCAATCAGAGCAGAGTAGGGTCTTGGAAAGGAGGGGTTTAGAGAGACTGAATTTTCGAACAAACCGTTGTTAGACTCTGAGAAATGAGGTCATGTGCAATGTATATTATGAGAAAATGAATACCCCCAATACCAAATTAGGAACCTTTAAAATAGCATAATGGATGCACTTTAAAATAAATCTGTTTTATAGAGGGAATTAAGCGAATTGAAATCTTTCCAAATCTGATCGGGAAATTAATTTTTACATTTAATTTTTAATCTAAATTAATGAACATAATTCCATTTTTAATTAATTTGAATATTTAATGCATATAAAATTTTTAAGTTAAGTTAATGTTAAATAGCTGACGCATAACATGTCCATGGATTTTTTTTTATGCATCAGCTAACTAACTTTTGATTTTACCTGCTCCTAGAAATGTAGTAGGCGTATTGTCTGGGGAAATGTTTCCTTTTTCATTATAATGGTTATGGTTATATGTTTTTTTTTCTTTCATTCATTGACAGATAATCCTGCATCTGGTTTAGGTGCCGCACACTGATATTGTGTTTTGTGTTTGTAAATGGACTCAAGGTTAAAATAGAGGCCAGACTAGGTGGAATCTTTTTTGTCGACTGCTTCTCTCGCTCTCTTTTAAGCTCCTCGTACAGTTTAAGGCTGTATGAATGAGTAAATAAAGAGAGAGAATTCTCTGAGGAAGTGAATGCGAACATGAGAGAGTGAGAGCGAAAAATCGAGAGGAGGAGGAGGAGCAGTTGGGCACAAAGGAAAAGACAGAAAGAACACAAAGATAGATGAAAAATGGAGTCACAAAGGATACAGAGAGTTACAACAAAAGAATAGGAGTGAAGGATAGATACACAAGACAGGCAACAAAAGGAACAAGAGAGGCGTCAACCATGGCTGAGACCAGAGCGAAGGACAGTGAGGAAAAGAGATAGAGAGAAATGGGCCAGCTCTCCCCTGCAAGGCACACCCTGGCATTCAGCCGTAGAGGAGAGCAGGAGAAATGTTGAAAGAGAGAGAACTGTATTTGTCAAGAACTGAGGAAACAGCGTCTGTGCTGTGTCAGGAAAAGAGACAGAGAGACGACACGTCTCAGAGACTCCGTACAGGAAGTGACTTTTAGGAATAAGCTGTGATGTGTAGATGCCAACCTTTGCTATCATCTCAGGCGCATTTGCTTGTGTTATGTCATCATTGCAAGGATATGAATATGTATCGTCTGATTGCTTAGAATAGATAAACATCAGCTTGCCAATGATTTACTGATGTCTAGATGTGGCGGAACAGAGGAAGAACTATATTGTGCAGCACAAGCACACACAGTTCCAAAAGTATTCACAGCTGTTTTACTGGTGTATGCTACCATAAAACAGACTGAATTATGGGACACCCAGTCTCTCTTTTAGTAGGGTAGATGGTTGCTGAATTGTATTTTAGGCTTATGCAGTTATACAGTCATGCTCAAAAATGTACATATACCTTGCAAAATCTGCAAAATGTTTATTATTTTTAACATATTCTGTCGGTTCTCTAACTGAACTAAATGATTTTAATTACTATAAAAAAAATCAAAACTATGGTGGGGGGTGGTGCCACGTGGGCAAGTGACGGAACACCATGTAACACCGGCAACACCAACTATCGCAGCAAGCCTATAGGATACTTGCCAAGATGGGCATGTTGACATAATTTTTGTGTGCGGCGGAAGACTTGAAAGAGAACTTAATATTTGCGTGCTGTCCGTGTGCGCGCTTGGGATGAGCGGACACAAATCTTCTCACACTCTTTAAGAATTTGTCTAAAACAAGGTATCTTGCTTAGCGGCTTCATCACGCTTGTGTTTTTACAAATAGCAGATGTGAGGTCATGGGAGTAAAACGCAATGCTTAATGTCACAGGTGTACACCTCAAGCTTCATTGATGTGATTCCTGTTGCTTCCAGAACAGACTGCACAAAGGTTTTCTCTCTCTTTCGCCTCACCATTAATGCCTGTGATGACGAATTTTGTAAATGTCACTGACAAGTGTTAGTTTATTCATTTGCCACAAAGCATTAGTCACAGTGCACATTTGAGTGTGTGAATGACGCCGACACTCTCTCTTGTCTCTGTCTGTACAGTTGTGCTTCAACGTCTCCCATAAAAAAAAAATCTTTTTTTTTCTATTAATACAGAACACGCCAATCTCGGGAGAGAAATTAATCTTTTTACCAGGTGGTTGCAACTAAGTAACAGAAGATAGGATTTCTATTCAACTTGGATTTTTAGCATGTACATGAAAAGCTTATGTGGATGTTTTATCAAACAAGAGACTCGTATTATTCAAATGTTTATTGTTCTGACTTTTAACATCCATTTATAAGCATGAAAACACATTTTCTTTCATCAAAATGTTTATTACACAGACTTTCACCTTCTACTGTCATGTGATTTCACTCCTGTGGCTCATTTCTAAAAAGACTGAAAGTGACTTCTGTGTGAACTTTGCTTTATTCATTGCTACGCTGTTGACAACAGACAATGAATCATTTTTGCCCACAAAACTTCCTTAATTTGATGGTAACTTAATTCGTTAAACTGATAATATTACAAGTCATCCCATGTTACATCAATCCCAAGTCACCCGACAATAAAATAAGGGGGAAAAGAACAGATTCTGTGGTGGGAATATCCTTATGATACAGATATGCTCTCCATGGCCTCCCACACTGAAATAAGAGCCATTACCCTCAAACTAAAGCACCTTTAAAATGGTATGAAATCAAGCTCCTCCCTCACCTTTCTAGTTTTCTCCATTATTAAATGGTTGCTTCTTTTTTGCCATATTTCCCACATTTGTGTCATAATCTTTAAGGTTCTGGTCTGAAGAAGAGAGACTGGGCAGACAGGGACAACTAATCCATCTTTTCTGTCCCAGAGGCATTGTGGGAGATGAAGTCAAGCGCACTGCGAGTGAAGCTGTCAGTGGCGGTGAAGCGTGAAGCGGAAAGCGGGATCTGTTTTTCTGCAGTTCATGGTTTACATAGAATCAGAAGCCAGTCGAGCCTCACTTATTCCCCGCCCCTCGCCTACTTATGTATGCTAGGCTTTTAGGTGTCCAACTAGGGGGGTCAGAAGGCAAGACCTGCTAGCCGTTATTGCATCATAAATCCCTTCTTTTGAGAATCCTGTATAGATCAAATGAATTAAAGCAAAGCAGGTTTATTTCGCCTTTGGGGAACATTCATTTCGCAGATGCACAGATGTTAACCTGAAACCCTCCTATAAAATATCCATGCAAGCTATTGGTGATGTTAAAAATCTGTCTATAAGCCTGAACAGAGTTAAGCATGTCCTAAATGCTCTTTCTGGTTGGGTCGTTTTAAAAAAAAAAAAGAATGCTATGGAAAAAGATGGCAAGGTCAGATTAAAGGGACAATTCAAAAATTGTCATTATTTACTCACCCTCATGTCTTTCTATACCTATATGTTTTTTTTTCTTCTTCTGTGGAACTGAACATAAAGAATAGATATTTTGAAAATGCTTTTTTTCAGACCATACAATAAAAGTCCAATGTTGTTTTGGACCCCATTGACTTTCACTGTATGGACAAAAACATTCTTCTGAATCTGTTCTTTTGTTCTCTGCAGAAGAAAGTTATACAGGTTTGGAATGACATGATGGTAAGAAATTAATGACATAATTATGACTATTGGTTGAACCTCCCCTTTAAATGTGCTTGATGTTATATAAAACAGAATGGAGATTTTGCTATCCACACACACAGATACATGCATCGATTATATAGAAGTGCGAGATAACTGCACTGACCTGCTTGTTCATTTGTGTGGAATGTTGGTAGAGGCGCTTTAGGGGTCATTGATAGCGTGGGCTGTAGCGAAATGGACCATTGCAGTGGGGAAACTGCCAATCACGAGCTGCATCATCACAAACGGAACTCTAATAGAACAGTTGATCAAATCTAGCCTATTAAATACCAATCCTTTTTTTCTCTCCTAAGGGGAAACATACAGCTCTGCTTGAAACGCCGTGTGTTTACAGTATCCTGAGTACACACAAAGGGCATCTGAGCTGTGGCTTTTTGAAAATGTCAAATAAAACCTTCCTTGGGTTGTTTTCCTAACAGACGTGGTCTCTTTAAAAAGGTCGGGCTGACAGAGAAAACAACTAAGCTGGAGTTTCGGTTGTTTCGAGGGGGTTGCTGGATTGGAGGAGCGTTTGGTGCGAATCTTGCTTACATAATTTGCGGTCTTGATTGCTATAAGCAGTCTCCATGTTCCCTTTAGTGCAACTACCTCCACCCCACCCCCACTTCCTTTCCCCCCAGGGATATATGTGATGACTTTGGAAGATAGCCAGCCCTGCAGAAAGAAGAAGTAGTCCGTGAGGCGGGGATAAAATTGGTATCAAAAAGGGCACCAATTCTAATGGTTATTTTTCAAAACAGGCATGCCCCCTGACCACAAAAATGCATGATAGCAGTGCCATGTAGGTAGCTTAAGCCTTAAGGTATGAAAAATACCAATTTTACATTTAAATGTGCTGAAAATTTCTAATTATGCAAACTAAATCTCAACATTGATAAACTGGTATATTGACATATCTATTGCTTTAGATCTTCTCTTTTATGATGAGATATCACTGTGAAATTAAAAATAAAATAAAATATATATGCTCTTTAGGACAGAAAATATACAACAAAATAAGGAAAATATAACACAATTTTGGAATTATATTAACACAAAATAATATTTTGTGCAAATATGGTTCAATATATCTCCCTTCGAACGGTCATATGTATTGCGTAGCTATACGCTATGGGGAACCAACCCAATCACGCTGTGCTATGATAAGAGCAACGACATCTTCTGATCTCAGGATGCTTGCATAAGGGTCCGAAGCAAGGGCCTTTTGGCATGACGTGTTGAATGGGCAAAAGCCCTAATTATGATGGGCCTGGCTCACTGAGGCTGACTTCATCACACAGAAAGGATATGTGAGGATATGAAAGTGACTTCAAAGTTATAAAACCTGGCGTAGATGGACTGCGAGGACCAGCCGGCCACTATACATATATCGCCAATAGATACTCCACTGGACCATGCCCAGGAGGAGGCCATGCCTCTAGTGGAGGGAGCTGTGATGCCTATTGGGCATTGCAGGCCCATAGAGGCATATGCTAAAGCCATAGCATCCACCAGCCATCTGCATAATCTTTGCTTTGTGATCAAGCACTGTGCGACCACCGAAGCTCATAAAGAGCTGCTCTGACTGTTTTTACTGAGCGGAGCGTCTGTACCGGGCAGAGTAGGTGTAATTGCTGCTCATCTTCCGATGTGGGAAGAGCAGAGAGAGTGATCACTTGTGCTTTAAACAGGGTTGAATGAGTTTGGAGAAAAGTATCAGTGACACCTCATAGCTTTGGGTCCTGGTGACACTTCACATAGGTTTGGGTCCTGGTTTCTTGCTGAGCACCAGCCAGAGAACACAAACCACTTAAGAGCATAGAGGCGTCTGTGGACGGAGCTCTAGCCTCGTTGATTGTGCTCAGGACAATCAGGACAATCGCTGGGAGCTCCACTACCTCCCGTCGAGGGGCCACACATTGAGGGCCCATAGTTTGGGACGGGGGGTGCCAAATCTTCCTGTTCACCTAGGTCTTTCCTCAGGGGTATTGGCCATGGGGCTGCTGTGAGCAGCAGAATCAACTCGGGGAACCAAGGTTGGGTCCGCCAGAGAGGGGCCACTAGTAGGACTGAGTGTCTGCCCTCCCTGATCCTCTTTATGACCTGAGGGAGGAGCAAGACTGGAGGAAAGGCATACAGGGGAAGGCTGGGCCATTCGTGGGCAAGCGCATTTTTGCTTTTCGAGAAAAATATTGGGCAGTGAGAGTTGTCTTTGGACGCAAAGAATTTGACCTTTGCCCTCCTGAAAACACCCCAGATAATTTGAACTGTTTGGGGATGGAGGGTCCATTCCCCTGGGGACACATTGCCCCGGGACAGCATATCTGCTTCCTGGTTCAGTTTCCGTGGAACATGCGTTGCTCTCAGCGAGCGCAGGTTGTTTTCTGCCCATAAGAGGAGACTTCTGGCCAGTTCGTACAGTCGTCTCAACCTGAGCCCCCCCCTGGCAGTTTATATAGGACACTACTGTTGTGTTGTCCGTGTGGACCAGGACATGGTGACCTGACAAACGTGGTAGAAAGGTTTTAAAACCACCAGCAATTCTAGGCAGTTGATATGAAACCGTCCCTCCGTGCTGGTCCAAGCTCGCCCCTGACTCCAAGAGACTGGGTTTCGACCAGGGCTCTGGTGCAGCCGTGGTTTACCCTGATATAGAGATGGCTTTAGCGCCATGATTGGGGGGAAACCTGTGGTTTTAGCCAGTACTGCAGTATGTGTAGCATACTCTGCGGACGTACTTATGAAACAGAGGCCATGAGGCCTAGCATCCTCAGAAAGGTTCTGTGGGGACTCTTAGTCCCCGCTCTAAACGAGCTTGCGAGTCGCTGAATAGCCAGAGAGCGTTTGTTCGATAGCCACGCCCTCATTGCAAAATTCAGTCTTACCTGTTAAACGGAGGCATTTACAGACTGGTCTTAAGTTTAAAACAATGAGTTAAAGCTGTACACCACTATGTTTTCTGCAAAAAAATCACAATAACAATATTTTTTAAACAAGTTAAAATTTCGACAAAATTCCAACCTAGATATCACCAAGTATGAATGTTTTGGTACCAAAAATAATGAATTATAGAAATAACCGACCGTAAATGGAATTTGCCAAATGTTTGGGGGGTCAAACATAAAACTGGTGATTTTTTTACCTTAAGCTACCCACTAAGAATTGCTATCATGCATTTTTGTGGTCCAGGGACATCCCTCTGTTGAATAAAAAAAAGAGTAGCATTGGCACCCTCTTATGAGACAAATTTCTGAAATTTGGGGGTTTGCCTCACGGACTAAAGTGTGACTGTAACACTTTTATGTAGACTCAAGACCAAGACGAGATAAAAAATCTAACTGCGGTTTCCTCCAAAGGCCTGTCTGGTCACGAAACTCCTACTTTTACAAAAACATTGAATTCCCATTGTCGTTGATGATGCACTTGACACTAGGGTGAGAAGACATCCCTATTTTTGGTGGCCTTTCCCTTGGCTGGAGCTGTCCTTGGAAATTCCTCTCCGTTTTTTTTTTTTTTTTTTGTGCTTTTAAAAACAGGAATATCCAAAAAACCTATTAGGCTTGTAGAAAAGACAAAACTATTCTATTTGTGGACTTTAATTCTACAAAAGGTCTCATATTTATTATTTATTTCTCTGTTTCTCTTTTATTTATTTGATTATTGTTATTGATTGCATTTCGTGGCTTTATATAGCAGTTCAGTGCAGCTGCTGTAAGCGGTCATGCATTGTTTTGGATGTGTGCTCGTGTCTCAATCAGTCAATAAGAATTAGTTTGAGCATTCGTTTTATATATATATATATATATATATATATATATATATATATATATATATATATAGGTGTATTTTGAATGTACAATATACAGTATTGCTACAATACCAATTATCAACTAATATCATAGAATTTCAGAACTTTAAACTTATTTTATAGGTAGATATTAGATAAATATCAGACAATTTTTTATATTGTTTGTATTTAATTCCCTATCAGTCGGTCACTACAATGTAGGTTGTGACCGACCAATAGGAATCTTGTTAGAGAGGCAATCTACTTCAAGTGAAACTAAAACAAGCTAATACACACTGGTGTGCAATCATTTGCATCAGCTGCGCGACCTCGTTTGCGCGGGTGTAAACGAGCAGCTGGTGGATTGCACTTCAGTTTTTCGCTTCGGAGCCAACTCTTCTATGCTGTTACTGAGACAAGCCTTTTCTTTTCTCGACTGTTCTCTCTTCGGTGCGGGTGTGACGGCTCTTCAGCGGGAACAGCCTTCTTCCTCTCTCTCAGAGCAAGTAAAAGCTGTTCTAACAGCTGGTAAGGTGCGCCGCATACGAGCGCTCAAAGGCTGTTTTAACGGCCGGTAACCGGTAAGAGAGAGAGAGCGCGCACAGAGCAGGTGCACATTCCTGACTGTGATCGCGGTGGCTGTTCCCCTGTGTGCCTCAGCACTTGTGAGAACAGTCTCTAAAAAAGCAAACACAGATAGTTTGTGTCTTTTTTTTTTTTTAAAAAGAAAAGAAAAAAGATGAGGTTCTATCTGTGTGTTTCTGGATGTGGTCGTTACCTGGGGTTACGGGATGGTCACGCTCGCTGCCTCGTGTGTCTGGGCCTCGAACACGCTGAGGCAGTGTTTTTGGATGAGTCATGTACCCATTGTGGGAAGATGACCATCTCAGAGCTGAGGTCGAGACTCTTGTTCCTGCAAAGGGGCGGAGTCCCCGCGCATCTGCCTTCGGACAGTAACACGGGAGACCTGAGGATCACGGTGAGCGCGCTTCCCTTGGGGGAACCAACCCCCTAGGAACCCTCATCCCTCTCACGCTCCGCAGCCAGCTGAGCTACCAGATGAACGGTCTGGACCATCCTTGAGGTGTGTACCAGTTGTTCATTTCGGTGCTACCCGAGACGACCAGATGTCAATTTCTGCATCGGAGGGTGGGTCAGAAGTCCCTGCGGATGACGGCTCGGACCCGCTGCCTCCTTCGGGTGTGCCAGCTCTGCCCGAGTCGGACCCGGAGATGATGGCCATGCTTTCCCGGGCCGCCAACAGGATCGGGCTCGAGTGGAAAAAACCACCGCGTCCCGAGCCCTCGAGGCTGGATGATTGTTATCTCGGGGTGGTGCGCGCTGGTTCTCAGCGACCCACCCCAGTGCCTTTCTTCCCGGAAGTGCATGAGGAGCTCACAGAGACATGGACGGCACCTTTTACTGCCAGAAACCGTCTCGGTGGCCCCTCCTCCCTCACCACCCTTGATGGCGGGGCAGCTAAGGGATACACGCGTATCCCACCAGTGGAGCGGGCCGCTGCCATGCAGCTGTGCCCTAATTCCACTTGGCGTGGAGTACCATGTCTTCCTTCCCAGGCCTGTAGGTTCTTGTCGGACCTATTCGACGAGGCTTACAAGGCCTGTGGGGAAGCTGCCTCTGCCATGCACGCCACGGCGTTGCTGCAGGTCCATCAGGCCAAGGCACTGATAGCATTATCGTGTGATGTCCACCTTGGTGGTCCAGGAACGCCATCTCTGGCTGTGTCTGGCTGACATGAGGGAGACCGACAAACTCCGGTTCCTTAACTCCCCCGTGTCCCAGACCGGCCTTTTCGGCGACGCGGTCGAGAACTTCGCCCAGCAGTTCTCGGCTATACAAAAGCAGACAGAGGCTATCAAACACATTCTGCTGCGGTGGTCAGCTGCTGCCCTTACCCCAACGCCTGCGGCTCCTCAGTCTGCTCGTCGCCGGGGGCGTCCTCCTGCGTCTGCCCCTGCTCCCGCGCCGCAGCAGCAGCCTCCACCTAATTGGCGCCGTGGTGCCAGTCGCAGGCAGGCCGCCCCACCCGTCCAGGCCCCCGCCAAGAAGGGCGGCAAAACCAGTACAGGTAAGTGGCCCCAGGACGGGCGGCCCGGAGATGGATGGAACTGCTCTATAGGAGACGGTGACCCCACCGCTCCTTCCCCCGGAAGAGGGCCGGGTGGAAAACTGTTCTGTTCCACCGCTGGCCTCAAAACCAGTGGTACCCAAATGTTTAATAGAGCGGTTCCCTTCGTCTCTGGGTCCGAAGAGGGCCTGGAGAGCAGGGGGAGGACAGGATCTTCCCCACTCTCATCCCCCTCTTCTATCGCCAGCGGGCAGCAGAGTGCGGTCCGAGAACGCCATCGAGCCGCCTCCTGCACCTCCTGCCCCGTGGAACCAGGTAAGTGCTGCTCAGCGCACACAGACCCCGCTACGGGCCGCCTCCCAGAGAGAGCCTCCCGAGCCGTGTCCCTGTGTTCCACCTCGCTGCCCCACTCCGGGTACGCCTATGGTCCCTTTGGTCCCGCTTGTATGGTCTCTGAGAGCCTGCTTAGCGCTCCCCAGTCCGTCTCGCTGGCTCATTCGAACCATCAGGCTCGGCTATGCGATTCAGTTCGCCCGGCGTCCCTCCAAGTTTCGGGCCATCCACTCCACTACTGTAAGAGCAGCCGATGCCCATGTCTTGCGTGCGGAGATCGCAGTCCTACTGGCGAAGGACGCGATACAGCCGGTCCCTCCAGCCGATATGGGGTCAGGGCACTTCAGTCCTTACTTCATTGTACCCAGTGGTTAAAGTGGGATTTGGTAGGTGGGGGAACTGTCAAATTTTGTGTAGGTGCAACAGGGAAAAATTACTCACCGTGGGACAACATATTGAGTATTGTGGTATAGCAATACTTTTTGGGACAAGAGTGTCACTGTGGCACCAAGTATCACAATACTTATTTACTTGATATTTTAATGGTATTATTTTGGTCCATCAACACTGATATGATGACGATACTATGTTAAAATTGCTGAACACTGGGACAACCCCCCCCCCCCCACACACACACACACACACACACAGACACACAACCATGTGCATTTAAATGTGAGGTAGTTAGGGGGGTTGGGGGGCATGCTCCCCCGAGAAAATTTTGATTTCTCTGACCTACATATGTGCAATTTAAGACTTTTGAAGGCCAAAAAAAATTTATAATAAATATCTTTAAAACCATGTCAGTGTGCATTAGATTATTTGTCAACCTTGAAAGTTGTACTTTGACTGATAGTCTTTTAATTTTCATCTGTGTCAGTGAATAAAAGAAAACATAGGCTTAAAACATAGTTTTATGAATCATTTTCTTAGATAAATAAATTTACTCAAGGCTACCAGATCAGCATTGCCAATAGGAACCTTCTACAAGCTTTGGAATTTAAAAAGTAATTGAAAGTAATACAAATTATAGGCTACATTTAACGCAGTTAGTGGAATTGGCAGACGTTCCCTTAGGCATCATACGTTGTGGAAACGCGTCAAAGCATTCTCAGGTATAAATATGCAGCATTAATGCACGTAGGTGATTTTGAACGAATATTTAATGTCGATAATGGTTACATAATGTTAAAACTAATCCTGTTATTGATATCTTTGTAAGACTGCCGATCCTATAGAACAGTGGCAAGGGAAAGCAAATGTCCAGCGAAATATCGAACCTAAAACTAACTTTACCGCGCTCAACCACCGTGAGTGCATTTCACGCATTTGTAATCACTCGCGTTCAGCGGGGAGGAAGGGAGGTTGGTCTGTCAGTCGGCCCATCTCGGGACCAGAGAGATTCGTTGAGATTAATGAAT
This sequence comes from Gila orcuttii, assembly GCA_026230005.1. NCBI lineage: Eukaryota > Metazoa > Chordata > Actinopteri > Cypriniformes > Leuciscidae > Gila > Gila orcuttii. The sequence continues at coordinate 32,533,994 of JAPDVR010000014.1, forward strand.
CTATTTATTTATTAATTTATCTGAGGTGCCGGAACGCAGTTCCGGATCATTCCGGCCCACTTTAACCCCTGATTGTACCCAAGAAAGGTGGTGGGTTACGACCGATCTTGGACCTGCGAATCGAAGCCTTCACAAGCTACCGTTCAAAATGCTCACGCAGAAATGCATTTTCGAATGCATCCGTCCCCAAGATTGGTTTGCAGCGATCGACCTGAAGGACGCGTACTTTCATGTCTCGATTCTTCCTCGACACAGGCCGTTCCTGCTCTTTGCGTTCGAGGGTCGAGCATATCAGTACAAGGTCTTACCCTTCGGGCTGTCCCTGTCCCCCCGTGTCTTCACGAAAGTCACGGAGGGGGCCCTTGTTCCCATGAGAGAACAGGGCGTTCGCATCCTCAACTATCTCGACGACTGGCTCATACTAGCACACTCTCGAGATCAGCTTTGCGAACACAGGGACCTCATGCTCAGGCACCTCAGCCAGCTGGGTCTTCAGGTCAACTGGGAAAAGAGCAAACTCTCCCCTGTGCAGAGGATCTCTTTCTCTGTATGGAGTTGGATTCGGTCGCACAGACAGCGCGCCTCAGAGCAGCGTGCTCAGTCGGTGCTGAACTGCTTGAACACGTTCAAAGGCAGGACGGCGGTCCCACTGAAATTCTTTCAGAGGCTCCTGGGGCATATGGCAGCAGCGGTAACCCCGCTAGGCCTGCTTCATATGAGACCACTTCAGTACTGGCTTCATGGCCGAGTCCCGAGGTGGGCGTGGCATCATGGCACTCACCGGGTGGCAATCACACCGGCGTGCCGCCAGACCTTCAGCCCGTGGTCAGACCCCTCGTTCCTGCGGGCAGGAGTCCCCTTGGAACAGGTGTCCAGGCATGCTGTGGTATTCACAGATGTCTCTGCCACCGGCTGGGGTGCCACTTACAACGGGCATGCAGTGTCAGGGGTGTGGACGGACCCTCAACTGCATTGGCACATCAACTGCCTCGAGTTTCTAGCAGTACATCTCGCCCTGACCCGCTTGAAAAGACGGCTACAGGGCAGGGATGTGCTGGTCCACGGTGGTCTACGCTCCCGTCGCATGTCGCAACTCGCCCGCCATCTCCTCCTCTGGAGTCAGAAGCATCTGAGGTCGCTTCGAGCCATGGATGTCCCCGGCGAGCTCAACAGTGTGGCCGACGAGCTGTCAAGAGCTGTGCTTCCGGGAGAATGGCGACTCCACCCCCAGGTGGTTCAGCTGATCTGGAGAGAGTTCGGGGAGGCTCAGATAGACCTGTTTGCCTCCTCAGAGACCTCCCACTCCCATCTGTTTTACTCCCTGACCGAGGGAGCACTCGGCACGGATGCACTGGCACACAGCTGGCCCCGGGGCCTCCGCAAATATGCGTTTCCCCCAGTGAGCCTACTTGCGCAGACACTGTGCAAAGTCAGGGAGGACGAGGAGCAGGTCCTTCTGGTGGCACCTTACTGGCCCACCCGGACATGGTTCCCAGAACTCATGCTCCTTGTGACAGTCCCTCCCTGGCCCATTCCTCTGAGGAAGGATCTTCTGACTCAGAGACGGGGCACCCTATGGCACTCGCGTCCAGACCTCTGGAAACTCATTGTCTGATCCCTCAACGGGACGTGGAGGTTCTAGGTTCTCTTACCCTCAGAGGTACTTAACACCATCACTTCAGCACGGGCGCCGTCCACGAGACGTGTTTATGCCCTGAAGTGGAACCTGTTCGTTGAATGGTGTTCTTCTTGCCGAGAAGACCCCCGAAGATGTTCGATAGGGTCCGTGCTTTCCTTCTTGCAGCATGGTTTGGAGCGAAGGCTGTCTCCTTCCACCCTCAAAGTTCATGCTGCAGCTATTTCAGCTTATCACGACCACATAGATGGCAAAACAGTTGGAAAGCACGACCTGGTCGCCAGGTTTCTTAGGGGGGCGAGACGATTAAATCCTCCTCAACCTCCCCCCCATTTTTTCCTCTGCGCCCTGCGTTTGTACGTGGACAGAACTCAAAGTCTCAGGACCTCAGACCAGCTCTTTGTCTGTTACGGAGGCCAGCAGAAGGGAAAGGCTGTCTCCAAGCAGATGATGACCCACTGGATAGTGGATGCCATCGCCTTGGGTTACCAAGCTCAAGGTTGCATGCACACTCCAAGAGAGGTGTTGCATCCTCCTGGGCGCTGGCTCGTGGCGCCTCGCTAACAGATATCTGTAGAGCTGCCGGCTGGGCAACACCTAACACGTTCGCTAGATTTTATAGCCTATGTGTAGAGCCGGTCTCCTCCCGTGTTCTCACCATAAACAGGTAGAAGCACCGAGAGGCCTGGCTCTGTCGGCTTGCTGCACGCTACCGTGCACCCTTATTGCTCCAGAGTGAAAAACCTGTCGAGTCCTCCAAACACCCCTCGGCCCGGACATGGTGGAGCGTCCAGTGCCAGGCCTTTATCCGCTGAATCCTTGAGAGCCGGATCTGGGCTGGGTTCCATATGTGTGACCCTACAGGGATCCCATATGTGTATATTTTCCACGGATACTCCTATCGGAAGCCCGTGTCTTTCCCTTGGGCTAACTCACCCATTATTTCGTCTGGAGTACAACCTCGGGTTAGTCCATACGCATTTTCCACATAACTCTTCCACATAACTCCTTCCTAAACGAAGAGGGCACGCTTTCCCAGTGTTATCCAATGTCTCACTATATGGGTTATCACGGAACAACAGTGGCGGATACACTCTGTGTAAGCCTTCTCCTATCGTCCTTCCAGGCAAGAAGGGGTAGAAGGCTTGCTCAGGGCGCTGGATGGGGTTCAGCAGCTGTGGCACTTTGGTAGGGATTCCTATTGGTCGGTCACGACGTACGTTGTAGTGACCGACTGATAGGGAACGTCTCGGTTACATATGGTAACCCTCGTTCCCTGAAGGAGGGAACGGAGACTTAGGTCCCTTCGCCACATCTGCTGTCTCCCGCTGGGACGGCCAGCTTATCAGGTTGGCTCCTCAGCGAAAACTGAAGTGCAATCCACCAGCTGCTCGTTTATACCCGCGCTAACGAGGTCGCGCAGCTGATGCAAATGATTGCACACCAATGTGTATTGGCTTGTTTTAGTTTCACTCGAAGTAGATTGCCTCTCTAACGAGATTCCTATTGGTCGGTCACGACCTACGTCTCCGTTCCCTCCTTCAGGGAACGAGGGTTACCAAATGTAACCGAGACGATATTAGAGATATTTTTTCCATAATCCAATGCTCTCTTAAAGTTAATCTTTGGGAAAAAATGTCTTATTAACACTGCTAAGTGCACTCTTTAGCAAATGTCAAAATTAATATCCAGAATGTCAAAATTAATATCAGTTTTCTTACTTTACATTGTAATATTTTGATGCCTAAATTTATTTAAAACATTTTATTTCTTAAAGTGTAGAATTTTAAAACTTTGCATTTATTGCTCATCAGCCATAACGTGAAAATAATTATCGGGTTATTGTATTGGCCAGGATTTTAATATCTTGTTATTTTTTATAATCAATGTTGTCACCATGTCATTTTCCAGTAGCCCCAGATTAATTAGTCTTATGGCAAATATGGATAGTCCCTATAAAGATAAACAATTTCAAATATGTTTTAGATAGCTATTCAGTGTAGCAACTGTCAGCGCTCCTTCATTGCTTTGAATGCACGTAATGTCATGATCAGTCGACAAGCATTAATTTAAAGCAACAAGGGTGGCAATTAAGTAGTGTGATGTATTTTAGTGTAGTCTGAAACTATTATATACAACACATAATCACGGTTCTACGTTCATAATGGTCAAAATACACAGACTTTTTTCATTCATAGATAACAACAATAGACCTTTCAATTATATATTGGCCACAGAAGTATATTTAATTTCTGAAATAGGGTTGGCTTATGCACATAGCCTACATTTAAAAAAACTATCAATTCAGTGATGTGAATGCTGGAATACAGTTTCTGTGTTCTAGTGCTGTGTGGATTATAGGAAGACAGGAAACCGACAGTAAAATTGGGGAAGCTGACAATACGGTTGTCTTTGTGCTCAATTTTGTGGCAGATATTAATTTGGAATGTGTGGTGTGACATGCACTGTGAGAGAATGTATTCACCAGCATTCAAAAGAGAGTCTACTGTGTAAATTAGGTGGAACAGAATGACTGCAGGGTGAAAAATCTGCTGCAATCTTGTTTCTCTCCCTGATTGGATCAACATCTAGCCTATGGCATTGTGACTTGGTATGCAGGTCTCAGACAAAATTGTTTAAGTGGAGTTCAGATGTTGAAGGGCATGACGATGTGTGAGCTGATTGTGTGAGTGTGTGGATTCCACTGGTGGGTAAATATAATAAGGAGACCAAACATCACTGTTCTTAAAGCGGTGATTCCCAACCAGGGAAATAATAATAATATATAATTAAGAAACAATAAATTGAATTATTTATAACTGAATGGTAATAGATTAAAATAATATTAATTGAATAATTTATCTGTTCTTTTTTGAGGAAAGAGAAAATAATGTACATATGTATTTTAAAACTTGTTTGTATAGCATTTGTGGCAGAATACATTTCTATTTCCACAAAAATATTATATAGCTCGACTGTTTTCAACATTGATTAAAATAAGAAATGTTCCCTTTCAGTCGAACGTCAGATGTAGTCGACGTCGACTGAAATAGGATCACGCCAAGGAGCCAGTCATCTTCGAGTACTATTGAACGAGCCAATAGAATTGGCGTGCGCGACTTACATCACACACTCCGCCCCTGCGGTGCGGGTATAAATACGGAAGTGGATGCACGCACTAGTTGCCTTTCGCTTCGGAGCTGATCGTTTGATGTCTCTGAAGAGTGCTGTTGTTTACAACGAGCGAGTGTGTCGGTGTTCTTTTGGAAGACTCTCCCAGTGCTGGTGGTTCTACAGCGCGAGTGCAGCAGTGATCGCGAGCTTCTGAGCTCTCAACTGCTGTTTTAACAGCATCATTTTTGTGTGTTTGTTGATGGTTGGTTAGAGGGCAAAGAAGTGAGTGCTTCACTGTTTCAGTTCACTGTTCCGTGTTTCCGTGGTCATTCCCCTGTGTGCTCCGGCACTGGTGACAAGAGCAACATGGGTGCATTTGCGTCTTTTTCAAGATGTCATTCCATCCGTGCGTTTCTGGATGCGGTCGTTCCCTGTCTCCCTCTGACGGTCACAATAGTTGCATCACGTGTAAAAAAAAAGAAGAAAAATAGAATGTATTTATATATGTATACAAAAAATATATATATTTATATATTCAGCACGCTGAAGCTTTTATAAGCTTTTGTGGATAGTTCATGTTCTCATTGCAAGAACATGACTATCGCGGTGTTGAGATCGAGACTTGCCTTCATGCGTGAAGGTGGAGTGCCCATTACCACGCCCCGCTACGGCGCCGTGTGGGATGGGTGATCAAAGGATCATAGTGAGGCTTCCCTGCCCGGTAACCTATCCCCGTGGGTCCCTCACTCCTCTATCACACCGCAGCCGGTGGAGCCCCTGTTGAGCGCGCTGGTCCCTCTGTAATGGACCGACCAGCCGTTTCATTCGGGGCCCCTCCAGAGGACAGGATGCCGATTGCAGCATCGGAGGGTGAGCTGACCTCTGGAAATAATAATAATAATACATTTTATTTGTAATGCTCAGACTTAAAGCACTACAGCTTGTACAGAACAAAATAATCAAACATGGAAAAAAATATATATATAAATATAAAAAATACAAAGCAATAAATTATAAATTAAAAGCTTGACTAAAAAGATGTGTCTTAAGAAGTTTCTTAAAACAATCCACAGAAGCAGCATCCCTAATAGATGCAGGTAATGTGTTCCATAACTTAGACGCGTTATAGGAAACCCCCCTTCCCCCCATGGTTTTTAATTTACAACGAGGCTGACACAGAGAGAGCCAGCAGAGCGGAGAGAGCAAGTAGGAATGGATGGAGTAACCAAATCACAAATGTAATCTGGAGCCAAGCCGTATACTTCTTTATAGGTTAAAATCAGAATTTTAAAATCATTACGTGGCTGAACTAGAAGCCAATCCAGTTGCTGGAGCACGGGAGTAATGTGATATGCGAGGATGTATAAGTCAAAATACGTGCGGCAGAGTTTTGTATATATTGCAACCTCTTAACAGAATTTGCTGGTAAACCCGCAAAGAGATAATTACAATAATCAAGCCTTGACGTGATGAAGGCATGGATAAGCCTCTCTGCATCAGGCCTAGAGAGAAAGGGTCTAATACGAGCAATATTCCTCAGATGGAAAAAAGCGACCTTCGTTATGTTTTTAAAATGAGAATTAAAAGTCAGCTGATTATGGCCGCCTAGGTGGCCAGGTGGCAAGTGTAAGGCCCTGACACAGGCCACCCAGGATGGGGGAATGAGCTCTTCAGATGGTTACTGCTCCTTTTCGCTCGGCTTTCTTATTCATCACATCTAGGTGTTGAGCAAATATGCTCCTAAAATTAGTGACGTTAGTTACACCTAAGTATTTAGCAGTGCTCCTGTCTTGTGTGCGCACTTCGCAGTCTACTGGCGAACGACACGATGCAGCCGCTCCCTTCAGCCGATTTGAAGGCCGGCTTCTGTAAGCCTGTACTTCATTGTACCCTAGATAGGTGGGTCACGACCATCTTGGTCCTGTGTTTATTGAGACGTGCCCTTTTTCGAAAGCCTATGTTCAATTTGTTACACAGGGGTGCATTTCCAAATGCTCCGTCCCCAAAATTGAACTTCAGATCTCTATCCTTCCGCACCACAGGCCATCCTGTGCTTGTGCGTTCGAAAGGTGTGAAGTATCAGTACAAAGTCCTACCCTTCAAGTGCTCATAGCCAGTTGGGTCCTCAGGTCAACTGGGAAAGAGTAAACTCGTCCACGGGCTGAGAATCTCTTTTCTAGTTTGGAGATGGATTCAGTCCACCACATCTCTGAAAAAGAGTGTGTGGGTAGTTAGTGCTGTATAGAAGTGAGAAAGGGTTCCACTTAAGCTCTTTAGAGGCTCCTGGGGCATATGGTAGACGCAGCCGCTTGGCTTCCTCCATATGAAGACCGCTTCAGCACTGACTTTACGGCCAAATCCCGAGGTGGCCGTGGCAGAGCGGCACGCTCCGTGTGAAAGCACCCTGATCTACCGCCAAACCCTCTGTCCGTAACAGACCTTTTGTTTCTCCGGGCCAATGGTCCCTAGAATGAGTGTCCATCAATACCGGCTGAGGGGCCACGTACAAAGGGCATGTAGTAACGGAGGTCTGGGTGGCCCTCCGACTGCATTGGCATCCATTGCCTCGAGTTTCAACATTGCGACCGTTGTGTTACGCTTCCCTCGCATGTCGCAACTCACCCGCTACCTCTTCCTCGGAGACAGAAGCTTCTGAGGTCATTCCACTTATTACTTCTGGTCTGCTCAATCGTGCTGCTGACGAGCCTCACGGCAGCCTATGGCCAGGAAGAGTGGAGTCTCCGCCCCCGATCCAGCTGTTTGGGACCACTTCAGGGCCGCACAGTTACATCTGTTGCCCCTCCGGACTTGTCCCTCCGCCAGTTGTTCTTTTCTCCTGTCTGAGTGGACATCCTTCGACACAGAAAAAACTCTGGCCACAGCTGGCCCTGGGGCCCCTGCAGAAATGCGTTCCCCAGTGAGCCTTCTTGCACACAACTGTGCTAAAGTCAGGGAGGAGATGCTGCAGGTCTTGCTAGTTAAGCCTTATTGGCCCAGCCAGACCTCTTCTCTCGACAGCCCTTCCTGGCTCCTTCCTCTGAGTACATTCTCAAGGATGGGGCATGATGGCATCCGTGTTTAGACATTCTACCCCACCCCAGGTCTAGTTCTAAAAGAACAGGACGCGGAGGTTCTGGTTACTACCGCAAGAATTTTTATGCCGTAGAGACCATCACTTCTGTGAGAGCACCCTCTCAAAATGAGGCATGCTCCCCCTTTGAAGTGGAACCTATTCGTTGAAATGAGTCTTCTCTCCGTGAGGAGATCCCAAAGGTGTTTGATCACTTCAGTGCTTCTTTCCTGCTAATGGGTTGGAGTGAAGGGCAGTCTCCTCCCCCTCAAAATGTTGTTGCCTCTGTATTGACGCACATCATGATGCAGTGGATACAAATCCATGGGAAGCATGACTTGATTGTCAGGTTCCTGAGGGGAGCAAGGAGTCTGAATCTGCATTGCTCCCCCTCTTTACCCTCTTGGGACTTATCTCTGGTGCTACTGCACTGCAGAGACCTCCCTTGAGCCCTGCAGGCAGTGAGTTAAAAATCCTGTTTTTAGAGAAGCAGTTCTCCTGCTTGCTTTTCTCCCTAGGGGGGGTTTGGACAGTGTTGCATCACAACTTTTAAGCCTCTGACAACACATACAATGTTCATTTGAATGTAAAATAAAATTATGTCTGTGCAAATTAATTAATTAATATTTAAATGTTGCTACTCAGACTTGTCTGGCTAGTTAAATGATCTCCGGCAAATGATCTCCATAGCAACACCTAAAAACAAATGCCGCAGCCGACAGCTGTCAGAGTGGTAGAAAGAACGCTGAGGACTTTGACAGCAGCCTCCGAACTCTGCTTCGCAGTTTAAGATAAGATAAATATGTCCAATCAAAATGTACATAGCCTTCGCGGTTTAAGATTAATGTGTCCAATTAAAATGCACACAACCACAATTACGTAGGCTAAAACAATTTTGATATCAAAAACCATTCAAACATCATGGCGGAAAACAAGAACTGCAGACAGTATAGTGTTGAGTGCATTAGATATGGCTTTATTCCCTCACCCACGAACATCCAGCTCCCGATGCTTTGCCAGCAGGTTTTCTTTAACGAGGCAATGAAAACGTCCCGTCTAAAGGAGCACCTATTAAGCTTTGCACATGCGGACGAAGTACCGCAGCCGTCTCAATTTGGTTACCTCAGGCGCACTCCGGCTCAAGCTGACATCCTTGTGTCCTGATGTTAAAAAGTTGGCTGCCAGTCACCAAGCTCAGGGCTCACACTAATGACCGTAATTAATTACGGTGGCTGTTTTTGACGCCTTTGTCGTTTTTTCTTCGGTTCAGTTCAGGTGGCCGAGCTGTTGTCTTCTTTGTTTGTCATTTGAAATCAAATGACGGCTATTCAGATTTGAAGCCTAGTGTATATATAGAGATTGCTTAATTGAGTGCGCGAACAATCCATGTATCTTTTGGTCATTTGACTTTCCTTTCAGAAACGGGTATTAAAAAACAAAAAACAAGTGGCTATTTGATTTTTGTTTTAAAATACAAAAATTAAAATACAAAGCATTTATCTTTTTCAGTGTCAAAAGGGGATGGGCAAAATTGTAAAAATAATTTGAGTTCCATTTTCTATTTCGGATAACAAAAAATAAAATTAATTTAAAACAGAAACGAAAAAAGGCCCGTTTGTTCACATTCCGAGACCGGATGTTGCCACTTACGTGACAAGAGCACCAAATTTGCCAGTGTGCCAGTGTTGCTTTAGCCCAGAATAAAATGTCTTTAGAACCTTACTCAGTTATGATTTTAGACATGGCAAAACAAAACATGTCATCCACAGAAATCTCAGCGCAGATATCACAATTAAATGGGGGAGCAAGAGGATGTTCCGCAAGAAACGTGAGGAGATTTTGCAATGAAAATGGATTAAGTTTGATGGGACTCCCTGACGCACATTTGGATTCGGAGGTGGCAAAAGCCATAACCGAGGTATGATCCTGCTTTATTTCCCTTTTGCTACAGGGTGTGTGTGTGAGAGAGAAAGAGAGAGAGCAACATCCTTTTGCTCCCCCATTTACTTGTGATATCTGCGCTGAGATTTCTGTGGATGACAGGCCTTGTTTTGCCATGTCTAAAATCATAACTGAGTAAGGTTCTAAAGACATTTTATTCTGGGCTAAAGCAACACTGACACCCTGTCAAATTTGGCGATCTTGTCACGTAAGTGGCCACATCTGGTCTCGGAATGTGAACAAACGGGCCTTTTTTCGTTTCCGTTTTAAAGTAATTTTATTTTTTGTTATCCGAAAATGAAACAAATCAGTTTTAAAATTTCACTCATCGCTTTTTGACACTGAAAAAGAGAAACGCTTTGTATTTTAATTTTAATTTTGTATTTTTTGTTTTTTAATACCAGTTTCTGAAAGGAAAATCAAATGACCAAAAGATACACGGACTGCGAACATAGACAGTGACTGCGAACGACCGCTGCTTTTTCATTGGCCATTTAGGTTACGTTATTGTTCACATGATTGGTTAATCTTAAAAAAATGTGTGTGAGCCTGAATTTGTTTGAATTTCTAAATACATACATTTGCAATACCTTTCAAACAATCCATGTGTTTTTGCTTTTTTTCCAAACACAATTTTTCTCAACTTGAGGCTTTTACATGTAGGTTAAATAAAATAAGCAACTTCTGTTTCAGTGTTTTTTTTTACCAAAAAAAAAAACTAAGGCTTCAGGTATTGGTGTTGTAATTGTTTGGCTGTAATAATATTTCTGAAGTGTTTTTTTTTTTTGAGGGGGAGGGGGGGGGGGACCACTGATCTAGAGGGTAGGGACTTGCACGCATTTTTGGTCAACAAATCGAGCCGGCTATCTCTCATGAAATCTGAGACCCCAGCCTGGATATGTGATTGATTGTTAGGAATGATTGATTGTTAGCTCATGATTGTTAGGAAATTGTTAGGAGGCTGGGAGAGGACGCTGGCGTTGTTTGTTCGCCGCTTCTCCGTCCGAAAATCCTTGTGGCAACAATTGTTGCTATTTAACCAGGCTATACAGTATGTTTATTGACCAGCACTACTACGTCCAGTAAATATAACGAGTGCAAACTTTATGGATGTGTTTGTACGGATTTCGCTGATTCCAGCTGTTGTCAACTTACCAGTCTGCCTTCGCCCGGAGCTTTTCCTGTGTCTGTGCATCGCTTCCTACCATCGAGAGGTTCCTGACCAGGCTGTTGCTGAGGTCTGCGGGATTCTGTTGAGTCTGGCGGCTCTCCTCTGCTCAGCACGGGCGCTGTGGCCGGACACCAGGCCGTTTTCCGCGAGTGGCACCATGTTTAAGTATTCCGTCACCCAACTGAGGAGTTTCAACAACTGCAACGTTCCATCATGCATACCAGTTATTAAACAACTTGGATTGCTTCGTTGGCCGCGCTACACTCACAGGAGCTGCGGCAAAAAGTTTGTTTTCTCCCGGTCTGATCACGGCATTCCATCCCTCTGGTCTGGCGCACGCCCTGTCGCACTTCCAACACGTCATCAGGTCGCTACCCTTCCCAGAATAAGTAACGCTGGAGTTTCAACGGCAACGCTGAGCACGGATCGGGAGGGAAAACGTGGAGTGGATTTCAGTCTACTCTGGCCAATACAGAGACACACTGCTCCATCTACCATCACGATTGAACAGTTCAATGCACAATCCATCACAAATAAATCCTGCCTTATACAGGAACATATTCTGGATAAATGTCTGGATTTGGTGTGCCTTACAGAAACTTGGCACAAACCAAGGTTTTCTCTGTTTTAAATGAGACCTGTCCTCCTGGTTGCTGTTACCTACAGAAAGCCCGTAATACAGGGCGGCGGCGGTCTGGCTGTCATCCACCGAAGTGATCTGGGCCTGTCCCCCATCACCATGCCTGAGCCATCTTCTTTTGAATACCTCGCTTTTAAGTGCAAGCCTCCTCTCTCCACAGCAATATTTCTCATTTATCGGCCACCCAGACCGAACCCGTCTTTCATCCCGGAAATGTCTAACCTTCTGACAACACTCTGTACTATGTCTGCCAATATCATAGTTCTTGGAGATATGAATATCCATGTCAACTCCCCCACCTGTCGTTTTGCAGCAGAATTCCTTCAATTACTGGACTGTTTTAATCTAACTCAACTTGTCGATGTCCCCACTCACACTAGGGGACACACACTCGATCTGGTTATTACAAACTCTGACCATCTCAGCAATCTCCGGGTTTATGATCTGGGCATCTCTGAACACAAAGTCATTTCTATGATGATGTCTTCACCGTCCGCCCTCATCAAGCCTAAGCGCCAAGTCTGCTTTAGAAATCTAAAAAACATCAACTCAGATTCATTGGCATCCGACCTTCAGCATCTTCTTTCTGTTAACTGCTCACCAGTCATGGACCCTGTGGACTACTACAAAAACACCCTCAAGAGCCTCCTAGATATCCACGCACCAGTAAAAACTAGAACAGTGACCTTCTCCCGAACAGCCCCCTGGTACACCAGTGAGCTACGGAAAATGAAGGCATCTGGGCGGGCCATTGAGCGGAGATATAAAGCCACTGGTCTCACTGTCCACCAACAAGCTTTTCGGAAACACCAAAAGAAATACTCTAAGTCGCTAATAAAGGCACGGTCATCATTCTACTCTAATATCATCAAAATCAGTCCCGGTAACTCAAAGCAGCTGTTCTCCACCATTAATCATCTTCTAAAACCGCAGACCCACTCATTCACGGAAAACACAGAAGAACACTGCAATAACTTACTGGACTTTTTCAAAACTAAAATAGATTCAATCCGCTCTTCCATTCATGGATCCTCAATCCAATCTGCCCCATCTGTACACTCACAGCTTGCAATCGCCCAGCCCCTGAAATGCTTTCCAGAAATCTCGAATAAGGAGGTCGAGATGATCATCAAAAGGATGAAACCCACCACCTGTGCCCTCGACCCTTTTCCTACTGCTCTTGTCAAAGCAAACTCCGTTATTCTAAGCCCTCTCATCACCACAGTAATAAACCAGTCTATCCTGTCCGGCATTGTTCCATCTGCTCTTAAAACCGCCATAATCAGACCTCTTCTGAAAAAACCCACTCTTGCTCCTGATATATTATCAAACTATAGGCCAATTTCAAATCTTCCGTTCATCTCAAACGTCTTGGAAAAAGTTGTTGCCACTCATCTCCAGGACCACCTCAAAAAGAACCACCTATTCGAAAAGTTCCAATCTGGTTTCCGCACAGCTCATAGCACAGAAACAGCGCTCGTCAGAGTCACAAATGACCTACGAATGGCAGCTGATGCTGGCTCACCTTCCCTTCTCATACTGCTCGACCTGTCCTCTGCTTTCGACACTGTGGACCATGGCATTCTACTCGACCGGCTGCATCAAACCACTGGACTTACTGAAATTGCCCTGGACTGGTTCAATTCATATCTGACGGACAGAAAAGAGTACATTTCGCTTGGAAAATCAAGGTCCCGGGAACACACAGTTACCTGCGGAGTACCTCAGGGGTCGGTTCTTGGCCCCATTCTCTTTATCATTTATATCCTGCCACTCGGACATGTCATCAGCCGCCATGGAGTGTCTTTTCACTGCTACGCCGACGACACACAACTGTACATGAAATCTGATCCACAACCAACTGCAGCACCGCCAACATCATCTCCGTCTCCAACACTCACTGCCTGTCTCGAGGAGATAAAGGTGTGGATGAAACAGAATTTTCTCCAACTAAACAGTTCCAAAACTGAAGCAATTCTCATTGGCACCTCGCACCAAATTCAGTCATCCTCACTTTCCGGTATAACTATCTCTGGCCAAGACATCCCCCTTTCCACAACAGTTACCAATCTCGGTGTGAGATTTGATCCACAACTCACCTTTGAAGTCCATATCAAAAATCTCTGTAAGATCTCCTTTCATCATCTCAGAAACATCGCAAAACTCCGTTCTACACTTACCTTAGCTGATGCTGAGAAACTGGTCCACGCCTTCGTCTCCTCTAGACTGGATTACTGTAACGCTCTTCTCATCGGGATCCCCAACAAGAGTCTGCAAAAGCTGCAGTACGTCCAGAACAGCGCTGCTAGGATCCTGATGAGAGTGCGAAAGTATGAACACATCACTCCCATCCTCGTGTCTGCTAGGATCGAATATAAGGTTTCACTTCTCACTCACCAATGCATCTATGGAAACGCACCCCCCTACCTGAAAGAACTACTTACCCCTGTTTCTACAGCACGATCCCTCCGATCACAAAACTCAAACCGCCTCTTAATACCAAAAACTAAGCTCTGCACAATGGGCGATCGTGCTTTTTGCTCTGCCGCTCCCCGGATTTGGAATGCCCTCCTGGACCATCTGAGGTCACCACAGACCATCAAGACTTTTAAAAAGGGACTAAAGACATTACTTTTTAGCAGATCCTATGAATTTTAAAAATGTCTAGATATTGTTCTTAGGATCAGACCTGTAGCACTTTGAGGTTTTTTCTTAAAATGTAAAGTGCTTTTACAAATAAAATTTATTATTATTATTATTATTATTATTATGTGCTCAAGGTTCCTACCTCTCCTACGGGACCAGGTGGTGAGCCTGCAACCCAGCCCTGGCTTTTCTCTGTCCGTCCGCTCCATTGCAGTTATACGTGCTCAGAATGCAAAGCCTGGACCTCAGACAAGCTCTTGTCTGTTACGGAGACCAGCAGAAGGGAAGGCTGTTTCCAAGCAGAGGTTTGCCCACTACATGCGGTTGACTTCATCTTGGTGATTTCCCAAGGGGAAATGGGTGGTGAGCTCCTCCTAAGTGAGAGTATTGCTCCCTCCTAGACGTTGACACAGTATACCTCGCTGAACAGATGTTAATAGAGTTGGGGGCTGGGCGATACCTATCACGTTCGCTAGAGAACTAGCCTATGTGTCGAACCGCTGCTTCCCGTGGGCTCCCTTCACATGAAGCCAGTTTCACTGTAAGCCCGGTTCGAAGTGTCGGCTTGCTGCACCATTCCCCTCCTATAGACTGGAAACATGCGCAATTCTTACTCCAGTAGAGTTCCCCTTTATTAGCCAAACCCTGTCGAGTTCCTTCATACCCTTCGGCAACGAACGTGGTGAAACGTCCGAAGCCAAGCCTATCACTCGTATGCACTGGTGGAACCAGTGTTAGGCTGAGTCCATATATTGTGATCTCTACGGTGATCCTATATGTGTATTCTTCCACGGTACGGCTCCCTGCGGCGAGCCCTTGTCTTCCCTCGACAGAAGCTGCTCTGCCGTCACTGTCCGGTTGAGTCCCCCCCCTATCATAGGCTGGAGCCACCCCAGTGACATTCCATATGTTGTACTGCCCAGTCATCCGCCCAGTCTATGTGTATTCTCCACATATTACCTCCCTTCAGGCAGGATGTGGCTTCCGCAGCGTATTCCTTTTCAACGAAAGAGAACACTTTCCCTGTGGTCTTGTGGAACAGCAGTGACTTCCCTGGCCTAAGCCCTGTCGCTTCTTTGCCTAAAATAATGCGGGGGGGATCAGAAGGCTTTCGTCTAGGCACTGGAAGGTGGCAGCACTAGTGCCGTTTTAATTGGGATCCCAATCAGTCAACACGTCGACTACGTCGAACGTGAGCGACTGAAAGGGAACGTCTCGGTTACGTATATAACGTATGTTTGCAGCCAAACACCTCCTTTGCGTTCTGGCCACTTCAACTCCGTCAGAGCACATTTTCTCAAAAGCTGGCTACATTGTTAATAAGACCCGAAGTTCCCTTTACCTGAAAATGTGGACAAACTCATCTTCCTCACATACAACATGAAGAGAGTGTAGTTAGACTAAGTAGCTTGCAACCTGATTGTGATTCATTTGAAAGTTTGACTTTGTAAATAAATTGTTTGTTTATTGAAATGTGAGCTGCGCCAATTGCACTAGCCAGCCTAACGTTACCTTGTTCTATTTAGCCTATTACAGTTTGTTTTATTTTATATAAGGGAATTCATTTAATTTTATTTAAACTGTTCGTTAATTGAAATATGTGATGCTGTTATTGAAAGTACGCTACAGACTTCTTTATTTATTACAGTTTGTTCATTTATTTTTCATTTGTCTTTTATTTAAGTAGCCTACCCTTTGTGTCAGTAATTACTGCTAATTTCTGATTTGGGGGTGATTTGTTTGTCAGAAAAATGTTAGGCTACCTTATTAAAAGTATTGCTCTTAACAGACCTGTGTGTTTTGTATCACTAGTGCAGTGTCCGTTCTTGGAGCATATAAGCCCTGCCTGCGTGAGGCGCACTGCTTCCGGCTCGCACTGTTCTGCAGTTTATTCATTCTGAACGTGTTGCGTGTCCATATTGCACCAAATGCGGCACTGCACTTGGGTCCGCAGCAACACACCCGCCACGTGTGAAGTCGACTGGATGAACGGTTCTCGGCATAATAAAAAATGCAAACACACAGACAGACACACATTGATTCCTGCCTTTATTAGAGAGAAGAATATGTTCAGCCCCTCCCTCTGAAGCTTTGAATATTCAATGTTGACTTCTACCGAAGCTTCGAAGCTCAAAGAATGGTATTTGGACCTGCCCTAGTATGAACACATTACTGTATTTTTTTTTTTTTTGTCAATGAAGAGGTTCTTGTTCCTTAATAATGGGGCTTTACATATACGCGCGTGTGTGTGTGTGTGTGTGTGTGTGTGTGTGTGTGTGTGTGTGTGTGTGTGTGTGTGTGTGTGTGTGTGTGTGTGTGTGTGTGACTGGCCTCTGCTTCTTTGCGGGAATGATGCTCCCCACCATCAGATCCAGGTGTCTTTCCGTTCCCTTCCCCCAATCTGAGGCAGATGTAGTCTGTGCAGTCATGGAGATAGTGCTTTTAGCACATCCATGATCAAAGAACCTATACTTATGGCACAATAAGATCCTGCTAATAATCCACAATTACTTTCAGACACATGCTAGTGCCAATCAGAATCATACAAAAATAACTAACTACAACAAAGCACTTCAGCAATACGTAATTATGATACCATCGATTAGATAAACCTACTTGTGTACAATGACAAAAAATGCCCTCATTGCCGTGAGTGTACAAAACGTGTTGTTAGTTTTGACATGCAGTTGTCTTTTTGGCTGTTTGTTCGGAACAGAAACAGGAAAGCAAAAATCATCAAAGCCAATTGGTTTTTCCATTTAGTGTAACGCGGTTAATCTTCAAAGCTGAGAAGTTGGACTTGGTGCAAGAAAGAAATATGAAAAAGGGAAAACTGACAATAACTGCAAGACTGTCAGACATGAGAGACATTTTCAGAGAAGGGCCTGCTTAACTACTCACTTCAGACTGAGGCAGTAGATCAGACGTTTCGTTCAGCAGCGAGTTTCTCAGCATTGCAAAAACACAAGGAGAAGCAGCGTGGAGCTCATTATCATACAGCATATAAAGTGTATATTGGAAACTGCTGGCACTTACAGCTTAAGCTCTGACTCAATAATGAGCAAGTCCACATAGAACTGATCCAATTTTCCATTTTTCTTTTTTTTTTTTCCTGAAAAGTCTATTTAGAAAGCAAGCACCCTGTAGCTTTTCCAATGTTAAATCTAGGGGCAAGGTTTAGCTGTTTAGCATGGTCCCGTTAGCAGATATATACAGTATATGGGGTTGGGAAGAACAAAGTATCTTTTGCTAACTGTGTTTGCTTGATCAAAAATACAGTGAAGCAGTAATTTTGGGAAATAATATTAGAATTTTAAAATAACTGCTTTCTATTGGAATATATTTTAAAATGTAATTTATTCCTGTGATTTTTCAGCATCCATTACACGAGTCTCTAGTGTCACATTATCCTTCAGAAATAATTCTAATATGCTGATTTGGTGCTCCAAGAAACTTTTTTTATCAAAATTGATAAAATGCACTGCTTAATATCTTTGTGAAAGACAGAATTTATTTGAAATATAAATAATTTGTAAAATTAGTCTTTATTATGCATTCTTGCTGAATAAAAGTAGGCCTATTAATGTATTTTAAAAATATTCACTGACCCCAAACTTTTTAACTGTATGTATGTTTGTGTGTAAAAAAAAAAAAAAAAAAAAAAATATATATATATATATATATATATATATATATATATATATGTGTGTGTATATTTACCTACCATACAGGTTATTGACCAATATTGCAGAATTTTATTTTATCAGTACATATTGGATTTATATTGGCCAATATTACATACTTATAAAATTGTATTTAGATATTAGAGATACTTGCTGTCCTGTAATGCTCTCTTAAAGTTAATCTTTAAAAACTTTAATAATTTAATAATACTTTTAATGTAATCTTTAGCAATTCTCAAAATGAATATTCATTTTTCATACTTTATATCATAATGTTTTGATGTCTAAATATACTTGGAGCAAAAACTTATTTAACTTTTTTAACGAATTTATTTATTTATACACATACATTTTTTTATTGTATTTGTTAAAAAAGTATAGAATTTGAATATTGGCCGTTACTGGTTGTCAGCTATAACATGAAAATAATTATCGGGTTATTGTATTGGTCAGGTTTTTAATATCTAATTAATATGATCAGTGTTATTTGGCATTAATTACCCCAGAGTAATTACTCACATGATACAGTATTTACAGCTCATGTGATTTGATCAAAAATAACCTTGGTCTTATTGTCCCAATAAAGATAGCAGATTTCAAATCACAAACTTCCAGGGTTTCTATGCCAGCAGAGAAACTGCCTTTGAGATTGAGATGAGGCAAAATGCTGACAAATAACTTTCTCCAGATATCATTGCCCTCCTTGTTTTGTATTTTGTTTTCTTAATTAGTCATTCTTTTGTAGCATTCAAAACTATGATGCACAAATGAGCTGATCTGGTAATATAATTCATGTAGACAATAAATGTACTTGTTCAGGTGGTGGAAGGGTCTCCCAGGCCGTTTCATTAATGTTTCAAACACCCACAGAAAAGCCCTGTACCAGAACACTAACGTCAGCTGGGTCCTAATGCTCTAAAGTCAATTAAATGTTCAGTACTCCCTCAGGTTTTGTGTAATTAAAGTTTTAAGCATCTAACTCTCTTTCTCTTCCTCTTTGTTGTTGTGCTTTGCAGTCTGCTCGCAGTACTCACGGGGCGTGTTCGCCATTTTCGGACTGTACGACAAGAGGTCGGTTCACACGCTAACTTCCTTCTGCGGCGCACTGCACATCTCCCTCATCACGCCCAGTTTCCCCACCGAGGGCGAGAGCCAGTTTGTCTTACAGCTGCGGCCATCCATACGAGGAGCCCTTCTCAGCCTGCTAGACCACTACGACTGGAATCGCTTCGTCTTTCTCTACGATACCGACAGGGGTAAGACAATAAAAAGCTCAGAAACACGCCTACTCATGCTAATACACATGTCCATTTGCTAGTTAGATCAGAGAAATGTTATTAAGTGCCAGTGTTTAATAGGTGTCTATACTGGCTTTGAATGTTAAATGACTTAATATTCTGCTTAATGTCTTGAAGGAATAGTTTTCCCAAAAATGAATATGCTAATCTCATGTTCTTCCAATCTTCCATGACTTTCTATCTTCTATGAAACACATTAAGAGAAATTTAAAAGAATCTTCACAGACCTATTTTACACACAGCAAAAGCACTATAAAAAAAAAGCGCTATAGTATACACGTCTGCAGCTATACAATTTTTGTATACAACAGATTGAAATTTAGTTGTTTTTT
Source organism: Gila orcuttii (assembly GCA_026230005.1). Lineage (NCBI taxonomy): Eukaryota > Metazoa > Chordata > Actinopteri > Cypriniformes > Leuciscidae > Gila > Gila orcuttii. The sequence goes on from JAPDVR010000014.1 coordinate 32,553,525, forward strand.
TAGTTAGTGAGCCATACTTGAGAGGCTAATCAATCTGTTTTGAAACCAAATCGTTCTTTTAAAGCTCCAGTCCGTAACTTTTTTGGGTTAAAAATTATCCAAAATAATAATAATAATAAAAAACATAACCAACCAGTGTTCAAAAATATCTTCTTGCCTTAGCTCGATTCAAAACGGTTAGCTTGTAATAATGATTTTAATTCCGGTGGTTCTGGTGGATTTCCGCGGGAAATTCGAGCATGTCTTTGCGTCATTACGTCACATCTGTACACATAGAGAAGGTGTTTCGGCTAGTAGGCTATATTGCGTGTGAGGATGTTGGAGGTGGAAATTTTTAGCCTTTTCTCACAGCACTTTAAATAATGAATCTTATGGCGGATTCAGAAAGGTTCAAACGACAATCACCAGTGCAACTGGAGATTCACCAGTTGTAAAACCCAAAAGAATTTGGACTTCGGAGTGGTAAAAAGAGACTGCAACCGGGCCTATGCGAAAACAAGGATAAACATCGGCAGGGCTTTTGAAAGGTGGCGTGAACTCCGTGATTTGAAGGGGTTCAAAACGGACGCAGAGACGGCTTTTTTCTGTTGGACAGGTCAGAATTTTCAATAGTTCAATCGTGTAACAGTAGCACTTTTTCACTTAATTCACACAGTTACAGAGTTTCCTTTGTTGTGGCTTTTTTCGTTTTGCTATTATGGTAAATATTAATTATTTTGTGCTAGCTATGAGGGGGAGCAATTCACTTCTACTCCAAGAAAACCAAACCCGCCTTCTCCGTTGCCAAGCATTGGAGCTGAATCGGATCGGTAAAGTGAACATTTTCCTGTCGTAAGATGTTATGCTTTTTTCCCCCTTAGTTGATCAGAACAAAAGTGGATGTTACTTACTTGTTCAGATGTTATTTTCCCGGGAAAATTCTTATGTTGGTCATACTGTACTTCCAAAAAGTAGATTGTGTGATTCTAAATGGCAATATCCACACCGGCGGGCCGACTGACAGACGCGCAGTCTCCTCAAAACATTGTGTTCATCCGCGCTGTTTCATGCCGATGTACAACTCACGTAAAGTTTATAATTCCGCGAAAAACTGCAATTACAGATTTCGAACAGAGATGGCGACAAAGAGGAAAAGCTACGGACTGCAGCTTTAATGAACCATTCTTTTTTCATGCTGTTACAATGAATAAGGACTGGAGATTTCAAGCTTTAAATAGGATACAAAAGCATCGTAAAGTTATCCTAAATGTGGTCCATATGAATTATCCACTTTATTAAAAGTCTTCTAGCTCCATACAATAACATATGTGATGAACAGACCAAAATGTAAGTACTTATTTACTGATAATCTTCCTCTCCAATAGCTGTTAGTTGTTGCGAACGGATAAGTGAGTCAGTGTCTGTGAGTCAGTTAAGCTGAATTTGAGAACAGAATCATGGAGGATTCATTTAGAACTGGAGTAAATGTTTCATTAAAAAGATATGACTCAAAAGAATGATTTTTTTCTTGAATCAGTCATTGCTAGTTCTCTAAAGTCTTGAACTTTATAAAAAACATATAGGGCAAGATTTTTTTAAAGAAAATGTTGGCCTGTTCCTCACATAAAGCTTTCATATGATTTCAGAGAACGTGGAATTTAGTGTTTAAGTCTTATAAATCCATTTTATGATATGTGATGTTTTTTCACAGAAGAAAGAAAGTCATGCAGGTTTGGATCAACGTGTAAGTGAGCATATTGAATATGCAATGTAAATGTAGAAGTTGTCAGCTATTTTGAGGAGCATTTGTCTCCTAAATCAATGTAACTACTACTTTATTGGTTGTATCATGGAGTCAGGTGACTAAGAATGATCAGAATTTTATTTCCAGAGAGCTTGTTATTTATAGAGAGCCTTATTCTCTGGAGATGGGGCCAGGTCTTAAACTCACAGATACTCTAATGAGCTGTTTGTTGGCCAGAAACAGCCACTCTCTTTTTTGCTTGCATGTCTCTCTCCCCTATCCTCTCCATCAATGTCTTTTCTTTTCTCGTCTTGTTCTGCTGTGTTAGACTGAGACTATCCCAGGAGCCTCGGAGGTGAGCTGTGACTTTAGGTCTGAAACACTTCTGAAATGCATGCACCGACTTCCTTTGAAAGATGAGCACAATTTCCTACTGTCATCTGAGACTGTAATTCATAAGGGCTCATTGCAAAATATTCTATAAATAACACAACTGATCTGTGTTGTCCCGTGCAAGTATAAGATGCGCTGTTCTCTGTCATATCACGGATGTTCCTGACATGCAGATTTCTTGGAGTTTCTATGATTGGTCCTCTCACATCTCACATCTGCCACAGGCATGTTTTTTTTTTCTTACACTTACCATATGCCACTTATTTGCTAAGTTTCCATATGGTGAGCTAAATGAAGTTTTTCTTTTTAAAATGTTAGCAAAATCAGAGCATTCAAGATCCTTGTATCTACTTCATCAAGTGTTTATACAGTAAATAAGACACTTTTTTAGCCACAAGAGAGCCTCCACGTTACAGTGATTTTTTTTAGTGATGTTTACCCATCCACTTTTATGATGTGCCTGTAAACACTGTAAAATCCATAGTTGGAGGATGGACCAGCTGCAGATTGCGGTTTATGTCCTCCTCCACACATCCATATACTTTATTTATTTTAAAAACATGTTTAAAATAGATTTTGTGTCATCTGGAAAAATACATTCCGTTCAAGTTATTGTTGATACTTATTGTAATGCACAGCCTTGAGAGGCTTATTGCACTATTGCAGCAACAGCAATATTATAAAAGAAGGCAAACATGTATTATTATTTAAATTATTATTAAATCATTGTTGTTGTTTGTAATAATAATAATTTAAAAAGTATTATTGTTATTCTTATTTATAAATAATTATATACTCACACACATTACAGCCTGTCCTGAACTAACAAACAAATATTTATAATAATAATAATAATAATATATATATATTATTATTATTTTATTAGTATTAATATTAACAATCATTTATTATTGTAAATTAATAGTATTATTAACAATTTTGTTATTCTTATGTTTTTATTATTATTATTATTATTTTTTTTTTTTATAAATATATACATACAAATTAATAATCATTTATATTTTCAATGTTTAAAAATGGCAAGCATTGAAAACAGTTTATAAGCTTATAACAGCTTATTCAGTCATAATTTAGAGACGGAGAACTATACTTATAAAAGAGTACATTTGAGTGAGGCATAAACCCAAGACTGACAGATGAAGGTGTTTGAAAAGTACTGGAGTGATTATATAGTGTAATATGGATTAATTCAGTTACTTTTGGGGTGAACTATTCCTTTAAGAAAAAGAGAAAATTATTTTCCAAAACTTGGCCAGTGCCCCGTCACTTCTGAAATTATTGCGACAACTGCCAGAAAAGACATTCAGATTATCATTTTATATGTCCTACCGGTTGGCCAATATTAGTGCTTTTGTGGTCTTGAAAACCACAGATTTGTCCTGATGGTCCTTGTTTAGACTACTGGCTGAGTTGCTTTAGATTCAGTCTGTTGTGAGAGCTTCTGAGCAGACACAATCTGACTGGGATGTGGACATGATGAATGGTTTAGTGTAAAAGGTTGGCACTTCACTATATTTTCATGGTCTGTTGTCCTTCTCTTCTCTCTGTCTATGCCTACCCCACATGCGCGCACACACACACACACACACACACACACACACACACACACACACACACACACACACACACACACACACACGGCTGCTTCCCCCTGCTGGGCTGGATGGAAGATGAAGGGGGAAGGGTGGATGCTGGCAGCTGATTTTGGATCTCGTTGGTTCTTGCACACACATGGATATTTCACATATGCACATGATGACACCCCAAGCTACTGATTTATCAGCTATTAATCAGAGCTCGATTCTTCACTGGGGGCTTGAATTATTAGCAGCAGAGGCTGAGATTTGAAATAGATGGCAAATGAATTTTAGCTCAGAGTTCGTGGTCAATACTGCAGGTGTCTGCAGATATTGAGTGCAGAGCAGGTTTAGTGTGTTGCTTGTGAATGTGTATGTAATCAGGCTACTTGACTGATTGCTGTTTGTTTAACACACTGGCATGTTAAAATGTCCACATCAGCCATCATGTACAGTGCTTTGATATGTTAATTCATGACTATTTGTGTTACACGTGTCCCGAGAGCATCAGGGCATTGGTAAACACCATGGTTGCTCAACCAGCATTTAATGCATAATGTTTCTGAAGCTTAACTGGTACAAGCATGATGCTGCAACACCAGGGCTGCGGATTTGATTTTCACACATGCCAATAAAACGCATACCTTGAAATGCTATGGATAAAAGCATCTGCCAGTTGCATGAATGGGTTAAATACACAGTTTTAACAAGTCCTAGTGCCTCTTTTTTTTACTTGCATTAAAAGTGCATGTTTTTAATTTCTGAAATAAAATTTTATATATATTATTATTATAAATATATTTATTTGTTTGTTTTTTAGTTCAGGTTGTAATGCAACTAATGCATTTCATAAAATTTGCAAATATACTTTTTTACCTTATATAATAATGATTCATTCTGTCATCATTTACTCACCCTCATGTCATTCCTAACCTGTATATCTTTCTTCCTTCTGCAGAATGCAAAACAAAGATATTATTTTATTTTTATTTTTTTTAAACTGTTTTTGTCTATACAATGAAAGTTAGTTTGCCCCAAAATAACACTAAGTTGAAGAAAAAGGGGAAAAAAACACTTTTCAGACTTTTTCCACAGAATAAGGAAAGTCATGCAGGTTTGAAACAATGTGAGGGTGAATAAATTATGACAGAATTTTCATTTTTGGGTGAACTATCACTTTGAGATGTGTGAAAATGTATATAATGGTAAGGAAAATATTTTAATTTTTACTGGGTAAGATTTAAAAATAAGTTTTTTTTTTTCTTTATTGTCATCTGTGATAGACTCATATACTAACATAAATACCTTCCCATTTAACATTTAGGCTACAAACAGATACGGCACCCGAATGAGCTAAAGAGTTGCCAGATCAAGCAGAGGTTAATCTATTAAATAGTGGAATCGAGTGAGCTGCGTTGCCAAATTCTGATTGTGACCATAAGGGTCCGTTTTACAGGGACATCTGCTCATCTTGGAGTCAAGTGGGCCTCAGCGGCTCCGAGTGCCTATTTCAAACAGCTAGATTAACATATCCAACACCATCCCTATCTGATTAGTACAAGCAGCACTGAGGACTGTAGCTGGAATCACAAGTACTGTAATGGAGCTCTCAGGAAGCCTCAATCACACCTTGGAGAAGGTGACAAAAAGCAGCTCTTTCTGACTTCCAATTTGACCGGCACGCCTGCATGATGTTGGCTTCTATTTTAGGGATGCAGGAGATTAGTTTCATGAAGAAGGGTGTTTTTGTCCATTTCTCTGAGCACTGTTGAGGCTTCTGGGACTGTAAGCTTCCATGGATGGGATTGAGGCCTAAAATGAGTTTGCATGAAAGGACAGGAGGTTGATAAGCGCCCTATGATCTGTGCCACGTGATCGCTCACAGGCCTGCAGTTGCAGATGAGAGTACCGCACTGGTGCAGGAATGACTCACTGACAATGCCACAAATCACATTCTTTCTGATAAATTGGAGCCGTGGCTCAATGGTTCAAGCCTTCGGTGGTTTGATGCACATGCTGATCAAATGCCTCACTGTCTCTTTTTTGTCTCATAGGTTATTCTATACTACAGGCCATCATGGAAAAGGCTGGCCAGAATGGTTGGCAGGTCAGCGCTATATGTGTTGAGAACTTTAATGATGCCAGTTACCGACAGCTTCTCGAAGACCTTGACCGTAGGCAGGAAAAGACGTTTGTCATAGACCTGGAGGCAGAGAGACTGAACAACATGCTGGAACAGGTGAGATAAGGGGACGTTTTCAGGTCGATATAAAAAGTGTCCCGTTTTGCCCTCTGATGCATGCATTATTGTAAAATAACTTGAAATATATTAATGTTTTATATATAGTCAAACCAAAAATTATTCAGACACCAGATATCATTTGTGATATTTTTTTACTAGTGGGTTCAGGTCACTATAGTTAATTTATGTAAGTGAGGATAGCAAAATAAAGTAAACTGTGACATATTGTACTCAAAATTTCTTCATACAGTGGACTACCAGTAACATTTATAAAAATTTGGGGCCAAAAATTATTCCGACACTTCGACCTGACCATGTTTTGCTCAAATGTTTTTTCTTTAATTGCTAATGCAACCTTTTAACACCACAGACTGAAGAATTGGTTGACCTAAATTGGTATTATCTAATTGTGTATTTAAATTCAACAGTTGACAGCTATTCAACCTAATTCATTTGTGAATCTCTAACAGAAGGATGGCCAAAACCAGTGAAATATCAGCGGATTTGATAACTCTTGAGTTCTTGTCATATTTTATTACCGTTTTCTAAACTATAGCGAATAAACTGTGATAATCTGAGACATGTTGAAAGTTTCTGAATAAATTTTGGATTGACTGTGTATATATATATATATATATATATATATATTGTATTTGTATATATATATGTATATATTATTATTTTTTTACTTTATATAATTAAAGTGGACATGTATTTTCACTTATGGGTAAACTACAAAAATATGTTAATTCCTGGATGAAAGTGTTTCTTTCAATCTCCTGAAATAATTTGGGGTTGACAACATTATTGATGTACATTTATTTTATTTTATTTAAAAATTATGTTTTAAATTTCATTATAAAAATAGCACAATGCTACATAAAAACCACAGTCAGAGAGAATTGTAAGAAAGAGGTAAAGGTAATGCAACACTATACCCTGAATGGTTAAAAATGTTTTTGAAGGTCTGTACACTGTACTGAACACTGTGCATCAAAGTTCACTAAAGAGAATTAAATATGCTCAAGGTCCTGAGGGAACAAAGAACACTTTCCTCAAGTAACTCTGTTGCAGAAATGGCACATTAGACGGGTATATTTCTTTATTCCTACAAACTGTTCCCTTGATATTTTATTTTGTAGCTGTCAAAGTAATTTTAAGATATTCTAGCTGGTGTTTGCGTTAATATTCATCAAATTTCAGTGTGGTATTGGAAAAGGCAGTGTGTTTGATTAGAAATAATTAATAACAGTGGAATTCTGCTTTCCCAATGGCTTACGGCTCTGCTGTACATTCATATGCTGGGTGAATGCTGACAAATGTATTTGCTTTTAGAATTTGCCCTCACTACAAATGTCTGGTTTATCTACACAGATTGTGAGTGTCGGCAAACATGTCAAAGGCTACCATTACATCATGGCAAATTTGGTGAGCTAAATTTTATTCCTTTATCGCCTTATTCTCCCTGTCAGCTTGTCTGCCTTTCATATTCTGTTTTATCTCTTACTTTCTACATATTCCACTCTACTGGTCTCTCCTTCTCTCTCTCTCTCTCTCTCTCTCTCTCTCTCTCTCTCTCTCTCTTTAGTTTTCTTGGCCTTGCTGTCTCCTGCCCTCCCTCATTCTTCTTCTTTCTTAATCCTCGCTTTTCTTTAAGAAAGATACATCAATTTGAGAGACTAATTCGTATTCCAGTGAGCGGTTGTGACAGTGTTTTAATGATGCTGGGCGCTTCAGAGCATGCTCTCTCTCTCTCTCTGCTCTCTGGCTGTGCACGGAATTGGCTCACAGAGGCGAGCTGGATATGAATGTTTGTGGAATTTCTCTTATCGTAGCGCTGCATTGCCAACTACATTTTAATAATCTTTCTCTCTCTCTCTCTCTCTCTCTCTCTCTCTCTCTCTCTCTCTCTCTCTCTCTCTCCCTCTCTCTCTATCTTTATTTCTTACTATTTCCCCTTCTTTGCTCTGGCAGGGTTTTAAGGACATCAATCTGGAGCGTTTCATGCATGGGGGAGCCAATGTGACAGGCTTTCAGCTGGTGGACTTCAGCAATCCCATGGTTATTAAACTCATGCAGCGCTGGAACAAGTTGGACCAGCGCGAGTACCCCGGCTCTGACGCACCTCCCAAGGTACTCTTGCATGGCCAAGTCCAGTATGGAACCACTTAGACACTAGATACATTAGCATAAATGCATAAACCTCCCATTTGAATCCCTCCAGACACTTTGAGAGAACTCTCAAATCTCCAGAAAGAGTCTGATGATCAAACCCAATGCTTTTATATGCGTTTGTCATGGTTGAGTAAGGCAGAAAGATTTAATTTTCATTTTGGATGGATAGGAGAATGGGTGGGTGGAAGAAAGGAAATATGGATGGGTGGATGGATGGATGGATGGATTGGTGGGTAGCAGAAAGGAAAGATGGATGGATGGGTGGGTGGGTGGTTGGTTAGAAAGAGATGGATGGATGGATGGATGGATGGATGGATGGATGGGAGTGTGGATGAATGGATGGAAGAAAGTAAACATGGATGGATGGATGGATGTAAGAAAGGAAACATGGATGGATGGATGGATGGGTGAGAGAGGGTGGAAGAAAGGAAACATGGATGGATGGATGGATGAATAAATGGGTGAGAGGGTGGGTGTAAGAAAGTAAGGATGGATGGGTGTAAGAAAGTAAGGAAGGATGGGTGGATGTGTTGGATGGGTGGGTGTAAGTAAGGATGGATGAATGGATAGGTGAGTGGGTAGAAGGAAGCAAGTAAAGTTAAAGAAAAATTGAGAAAGGAAGGGAGGATGGATGGATGATTGAATGAATGGATAGATGGAAAGCTTAAGAGTTGGAAGAGAAGAAGACGGAAGAATATGAGGTAGGAAGGAAGGAAAGAAGGATGATATAAGGAAGGATGGATAAAAGAAAGGAAGAAAGGATAGATAGACGATAAATAAGGTAACGAGGAAAGAAAGGATGGATGGAGAGGTGGGTGGAAGAAAGTAAGGCTGGCTGGGTGTTTAGGAAGGAAATAAAGGAAAATGGAAGAAAGGAAGGGAGAATGGATGGATGGATGGAATGAAGAAAGGAAAGATGATTGGGTGGAAGAAAGGAAAGATAGATGGCTGTAAGCATGGAAGGAAGAAAGTATGGATAGAATGAAAGATGAAGGAAGAAAGAAAGGATGAATGAATGGAAGGTTGGATGAATGGGTGGTTGGTTTTGTGGAAGGGTGGTTGCATGGATGGGAAAAAGGCGGGGCTAGATGAATGAATGAAAAGATGGAAGGGTGGAAGGAAGTGAGGGTTGATGGAGTAAGGAGCAAAAGATGGATAGATACAATTAGAAAAGAATAAAAAATGTAATAACATTATACACAGTGGTCAAAGGAAGTATGAATTGCACATTTTATACCATAACTGGAATAAATGTCAAAGACAGAACCTTAAGAAATTGTGCCGATGTATTATAATATGCATTCTTACATAGAAAACACTGTGAAACGACTGTAAAACCGGTACTGTAAATTATACACCTACATCATCATAAGCTGTTTCATTCATTCTAGTCTCACCAGCCGAATCCTGCTCGTGATTTGATATGCCTGTTCATGTCTGCGCCCTGAAAGCAAGGTTTTTGTTGATCCATTTTCACTGGGACTCACTTTCCCCTTGGGGCCTGATGAGGATGACATTCTTTGGAGGGCGGTTACATTGATCCCCTCCTGGTGATGCGGTGCGGTAAAGGCAATCCCTTTGGCGTGGCCTGAGGGGACATCGCTTTAACATACGGCTGCTCCTCACTGCACACCGCTAGCAAGAGTAGGATGATGGGGAGCGACATCCATGGACTAGCAAATGAGATGCTGTGGTCCAACACACACGCACAGGTCCACATATATGCTCTCACAGGCCGCCCTCTGGTATTTAGACTGGGCTGCTCCATCTCTTTCTTCTCAAATACAAGCTACTCCCATAAGCCCTTCTCAGACAGCAGCACGACCGACACCCCAAAACCTTATAAAATCTCTGAGCTGTTAGCCTTTTCCTGCTGAGGCGATTGGAAAAGTCCTTAAGGCACCATCTAGTGAGGACACACTTTCTCCTGGGATCAATCCAGGTGTTTTAGGGTTTTAGCCGATATATTAAACTGCACCTATTGTAATACTTCCTTTCTGTCCTGCGGGAGTTAGTAATCTAACACATTCTTTGATAATTAATGTTGGACCATGAAACTGTGGTAGACTAAATATAAACACATTGCCTTAAAGGGATAGTTCACTCAAAAAATTAAATCTTGTAATTATTTATGCGTCTTTGTTAAAGTCATTCTTTGAAATGTTTCTTGAACACCTAATCAGCATATTAGAAGGATTTCTGAAGGACCATGTGGCACTGAAGATTGGAGTAATGATGCCTAAAATACAGCTTTGCTATCACAGGAATAAATTACTGTATTACTGTTTTACTGTATTTTTGATTGAATAAATGCAGCCTTGTTGAACATAAGAGACGTCTTTTAAATACATTAAAAAATGTTACCGACCCTAAACTTTTGAACGGTGGTGCTTATTCGGAAGAACAATAGCATGCAGGTTTGGAATGACATGAGGGTGAGTGAATTACAGAATTTTAATTTTTAGATGAACTATCTCTTTAAATATAAATATACTTCTTCAATCTCTTGTTGTTACCTCTCTCTTGATTTCTATCTCACTCTGTCATTCCATCTTTTGCTCCTTGTATGCAGTTGTAGCCCAGGCGTCTTTCTGTGTGTTTTATATTGTGTTTGTAACGGTCTAAATAGTCTCAGCTCTTGTCTTAGAGATATGCTGAAAACCATCCCAGCACTGCAAGAGTGGCTTCTTTCAACCATAAAGCAAGCAGGACAGTCTGAACACACAGGGGTGCTTTTTTTTAACATTGTGCTTGTATATACGGGCAGCTCAGGTGACCCTCGTCTGACTCAAACCACGTCATACTCTCTAAAATAGCAATGATAAACACAACAGTAGACTAAAAACAAGGGCATGAAGCGCCATGCCTCTAAAGGACAAACGTGCGTGCAGAGCTGCGGTTTGTTTCCTTTGTCAAAATACCGTGTGTTGTCTGCAGTGATTCATTCTGTGCCGTTTTATCTCAGCGAGGCAAAGAGAAAGAGCACAAGCCACTTATTGGTGCAATCAGGCCAGCCTCCGATAGCAGCTGACGGGCCCTCCCCCACTCGCCCCACTCCCACCCACCAGAATCTGAACACTACTGTGTCAGAGCTCACTGATTTCACATGCTCTGCCCGCTCCTAATATGTGCAAGGACAAGCATGTGTGTTTCTGTTTTTGGTTTGTCCCTTGCTCTCTTTTTTATTTTTTTTTTACCCCTCTAGATGCAGCTGCAAAACATGGACCTTGGTTGTCCTCTGCTCATGAGGACACCTAACCTCATTTTGGTTATTCAACCCTTACAAATGGCTTTCATTGGTGTAAACCTAATGTAATCATGTTGACTCACTGACTGATATTAAATAAACAGCATTTTGTTATTGTACAGACACTGAAGTGAATATGCAAGGCACTTATAAATAACATTGCACATGAATACTTGATTCTGATTGGTCAATCGCAACATTCTGCAGTCTTTTCTTTTTTTAAGCGCAGCAGTAAGCGGTAAGCACTTTTCTGGATGTGTATAAAAAGTTTATGGTTGGTAAGACTTTTAAATGTTTTTGAAGGAAGTCTCTTCTGCTCACCAAGGTTGCATTTATTTGACCAAAAATACAGTAAAAACTGTCCTATTGTAAAATATTATTACAAATTAAAATAACTTTTTTATTTTAATATTTCTTTATATTTCTTTAAAGGCAGAGCTGAATTTCAGCATCAATACTCCAGTCTTCAGTGTCACATGATCCTTCAGAAAACATTTTAATATTCTGATTTGGTGCTCAAGAAACATTTGTTATTATTAACAATATAACATTATATTATTATATGAAAATAGTGTTGCTTAATATTTGTTCAGAATTCTTTGAAAGTTCAAAACAACAGTATTTATTTGAAATGGAAAACATTATAAATGTCTTTACTGTGACTTTTGATCAATGAAATGTGTCCTTGCTGAATTATTATAATTTTTTTTCCTTCTGACCCCAAACATAAAATCATGAAAGGTAGTAATTAAGATAATAATTATATATATATATATATATATATATATATATATATATATAACCTTATATATATATATATATATATATATGCCATTACATATACAGTATGTATACATGTTATGGTATATATGGTAACATCTTACAATAATATGTTAACATCAGTGAAAGCTAATAGTTCATTCATGTTAAATTATTCATACACTACAATATTTTTATCTTTTCAAATTTGATCAATTAACATTATTTAATATTACAATTCAACCCAAGGTCCATGCACAGTCTGGTTAGGTGCAGGTAGATAGCAGGAACGAACAGTTCGCTCTGAATAAAATAAAGTCAATAGTGTGCGGTAGAGTGTTCTTATTATTATTGTCATAACATTATTTAATGTTTTATGAACAAACAGGATATAACAACGATTAATAGTATTTATTTAGAGATTAACCTTAAAGGGGTGGTAAAACGCATTTTTTCGAAGGCTTGATTGTGTTTGTGAGGTGCACTGTAACGTGTTCATGCTTCGTTTTTTAAAAATTGCATTATTTTTCATATATTTTACCTTTATTCTACACTGCTCTTCCCCTCCTTGTAAAAACGGTCTGTTGGTTTCCTGGTTCTATGAAGCCAGTCCCTCAAAAATACGCAATGGGCTCAGATTGGTTAGCTGGCCCAGTGTGTTGTGTTTCACTAACCGTCCAGTGCACGTCTCCCGGAAACGTCACGCCCCTTACCTTTACCGGTAGTTTGCGCTTTGGTGTATTATAAACAATGGCGTCAATAAAGCCAATCGGACCCGGGGAAACGTTAGTGAAGATGATCGAGCAGAACCTGTTCAAGAACGGCTGTTAAACGACGTTTCAGAAAGGTTTGTTTTTTGTTGTTCTCTCATTACTTTTTAGATATGCTGTTATTTAATTGTACTAATTATTATAGAATTAAAAAAAAATAAGCTTCATAAACAAGAATTTCATATAATCGTTCTAACAAATTATACTACAGTCCTCAAAGGGATTTTTTTGAGTAAAGACTGCGGATCTATAGTGATCATTGCTGACTGTATGCCACCGTTACTTTTGTATTTTTAGAACGATTGTAGACAAATATCTGTCGACAGAACTATTAACCCAAAACGAACACTAAACATCGGCTGCCAAATCAAACACAGAACCATGTTTAGCATGCCTGTAGATAAACAAGCGATAAACAATACATAAAAGCTCTAATCAAAGAATACTTTACTCTAATTCCAAGTTCGCTGTTGAGATTAAAAAAAAAATTTGTAACGTTAGGTGTTTGTCAGATAACGTTAAGTATGAATGAGCATTTAACAAACCAGCAGAGCCAAACAGCGTTGTCATTTGTTTACTTCCTTGCTACAACGTACAATACGAACTATTACAGGAAAACACATCGACGAAAAATAAATCATACTTACAGGTTGTGGCCCGTAAACAAAAGCTTCTGTTTTTAAAGTTGGAACTGCTCCATCTTTCAGCACAAGCCGATGTGCGAATCCTGCATTGAACTCGCCACGATTGTGGAAGCTTTCCTCCGTAACATGTGCAGCACAGAGAGCGAGATTTGGGTCATAATTATGAGGGACCGAGTTAAAAATAAATTTTAAACATTGATCCTTAACTCCCTCGTCCCTATGAAGGCTGAACAAAGTGGACCTGCAATCCGGATGAAAATAACAGCAGCGTTTCGACGGCATTGCGACAACTCATCTCCAAAACAGCAATATAAAATGGCCTCGCCCCGCTTATTAAGTATTCTCGGAGGAGGGGTTTATGTAAATAATGGGATATTTACATCAGCATATCCCATGGAATGTCGTGTAGTCCAAAACCGGTCGTTTGCTGTAGTCCTTAGAAATTGATTTTTTTAAAAGCAAATATCTTCCTTTGCTTTGAACTTTGAGCAATGTAACTTTGCAGATTTTGTTTATGCTCAAACAGCAACATTACACACTAGCTAAAGTTAGAAAAGTGAAATCGTGTTTTACCACCCCTTTAACTAGATTAATAAATGCTGTAAAATGTGTTGTCATTTCATGATACCTAATGCACTAACTAATGTTAACAAACTGAACCCTTAAAACCCCATTAAAGCATTACTGTGTATATATATGTTGACCTTTCCGTGACCCTCTGTTTCTGTAGTACACTTCCGCTCTGACATACGATGGAGTGATGGTGATGGCAGAAGCCTTCCGGAACCTTCGCAGGCAGAAGGTGGACATCTCCCGCAGGGGCAATGCCGGAGACTGCCTGGCCAACCCCGCTGCACCCTGGAACCAGGGCATCGACATGGAGCGCACACTCAAACAGGTCACATGCACAGATGAGCAAATGCACGCTTTATATTAGATGGGAAAGAAGTTATTTGTGTAGTATTTCCATGGGAGGAAGACAGACAGCTGAAATAAATTTCTTATGAAAAAAACAAGACAGTGAGGTGATTGAGGGCCAAGGCTGAACAGAACAATAATCGGCGATCTGAAAAATGCGAAATGTCCAAATTTGAACTGATTTGAAAGTGGAAAATGACAGGGGAAGTGAAAAGGAAACTACAAGGATGGGGAGAGCGTGAACCAAAGCAGAAAACAAGACGGATAGTGAAACAGTGAGAGCAAGAGAGAGAAGTGTGATGTTGTGTAGGGCAGGGTTTCTCAAACTTGTTTTAATCCAAGGACCCCTTTTTGTAACACCAAACTGTTCTCAGACTCCAACACCCCACCTCCCAAACAAATATATATATATATATATATATATATATATATATATATATATATATATATATATATATATATATATATATATAAAACCATGTATAAAAAAACAATTGTGTATCTTGCTGAGTAATTAAAACTAGCTATTTACAGTACTTTATGAATACTGTCGCTTATTTATGCGTCAGTCATCATAACGTGCATGTCAAACATGTAAAAATACTATGAATAACTGAATCTTAAGTGTTTTATCAGCAGGAAATTGCTTAATTGCTTTTAATTATACACAGATTAATAAGAAATACATTTTAATTTGTCTCTCCCACGTTTTCATTACTAAAAGAGTCCGAGCAGAATATATGAGCCTTTAGTATATTTATACTTAGTCCTGATGTGAGCTCAACATTTAGAGAATAATGTCGCTGATTATTCGGCTCTGTATCGCTTGCAGTGGTTTTCAGATTTTTATTCACAGTTCAAAGAATTTTCTGGTTATGTTAGATGGATCCCCGTTTGAGAAACACTGATGTGGGGTAATACTTCCAGAAGAAAGTGATGTTAAAGTTCAAGAAAGTAAGCGAATGTGTAAATGAAAGTGTTTCGAGGTGCTTTGCAGTGGTTGGATAAGCTGTCATGACATTGTTTATCACTGTAATCCAGGTGCGCCTCCAAGGATTAACAGGAAACGTCCAATTCGACCACTACGGGCGCAGAGTCAACTACACAATGGATGTTTTCGAATTAAAAAGTAACGGCCCCAGAAGGGTAAGATGTCATTCTTGTCGTGAGCATTGCAGAGGTCACCGCAGACAATTTTTTTTTTTTTGTAATATGTCCACTTTGATATTGTATATCTGACTTAAAAATGTGCTTGTTAGGGTGTATCTGTCTGTATTCATCTTTGATTCTGAGAAAGTGTAACCATGCTTTGCTTTTGCTCTGTCTCTCTACATCTGTCGAGTGTCATTTCAATCTAATTCATTGTCTTTCTCGATGTGCTTAACGCTCTGTGCTTCACTTGATGCAGCTTTTTCTGTGAGAACAATCCCAGGAGACCCTGATGAGTCTTTACTATTTTATAGTCAGCGTTTTCTTTCTGTACAATGTAACATCTTTTACTTCTCTTACAATACTTCACCGCATACTCATTTCACGCATATATGCATCTCTTTAAATTGTGAAAACAGCCATTTTAGATGCCTTATAAACCCATATGAATCATTGGCCACGTACACACTGCAGTTAAATTCGGTTGTCAATTCCCCTTTTAGTGTTTAATCCTGTTCTGTACACACACACTTCAGTAATTTTAAGTATCTACAAACAAATTAACCACCGAAAAATGCAGGTACTGAAAACCGCATTTACAAAAATGAAATGCAGTGTGTTCGGAACCAAACTAAACTGTCTGAGATGTTTCTCTGAGAAATCCCAGGGAAAGCAGCACCAGCTTTGACTCATTCTTGTTGCCAGATCTTGCTAGAAAAACGGCGAACAAGAACAAGCCCATAATAAATCGAAATGCTGTATGCTGAAAATAGTACCGAAATATCATGACCCATAACTGCTCACTTTAAAAACGATGTAAACTCGATCGCTTTGAGCCAAGCTTAAACAACAAGCCTAAAAACGCTTATAATAAGTGGACATGGCAACACTGCAAGAGCGTTCTCTGTGAAGCAGCCTTTACAAGCATAAACAAAACACAAGTTAACTTTGCTAAACATAACGAGTCTTTCTTTGGTCAGAATAGCAGATTCCAAACACGTGAGACGCCAGATCGTTGATATATCTCAGTTTTGGGAGTGAGTCGTGTTCCGATACACATGCAAGAACGATAATTTGTATAAAAAAAAAGTACATAAATAAGTCCCAATTGGATTAAAATTTTATATTGCTAATTTAAATTGATTGTATGCTATTAAATTGTGACAAAATTGTCTGAGAAGTTTGCAGTTATTTACAACCAAATGTACAGTTTTTAAAATAATACACAAATGTCTGCCTTGAATGGTCTGGTGGTTTTAGCAGCAGAGCTATGTACGTACCATAAGGTCTCGTGTCACACACCTTCTTCTAAAGTTATGAGGAGCCCTCTGCCTCTGGCGTGCTTTATGGAGTGTGGCGGCTCCTGGCTGCTGTTGAGCAGTGCACTGGGGGAAGAATGATGGGAAAAGGAGAAGGAGGGGAGCACAGGAACGAGCCGCCAGGGTTTGGCAGTCATTTATCAGGCAGTCGTGAGCCCCGCTTTAGGCGGATGCTGGAGCCTGGCTCTTCTTTCTCCCGTTCATCGAGGTTTCATAAGGACACGGGCACACCTCGCTGCTTGTGTCTCTTCTGCATGGCAGTTTTTCATCCCACAGCAAAATGTTACACGCAGCAACACAGTTTTCTTAAGCCACCAAAACTACAACATTCATGTTTAGCATCTACATAATCACTTACAGTATAAATTTGAACTACCGTTCAAAGGTTTTTGGAAGAAGTCATTTATTTGATAAAAAATATCAACTATTTTAATATATTTTAAAATGTAATTTATTCCTTTAATGGCAAAGCTCATTTTCAACAGTCATTGCTCCAGTCTTCAGTGTCACATGATCCTTCAGAAATCATTCTAGTATGCTGATTTGGTGCTCAAGAAATATTTATTATTATTATCAATGTTGAGGGTTTTTTTCCCGAATTCTTCGATGAATGAAAGTATAAAAGAATAGTATTTATTTAAATAATAAATTTTGTAAAATTACAAATGTCTTTACTGTCACTTTTGATCCATGCTGAAATAAAGTATGTTTCTTTAAAAAAAAAAAAAAAACTCGCTAACCTCAAACTTTTGAACGGTAGTTTATTTTCTCTGAAAGTCTTAAAGGATAGTTCGTCCAAAAATGAAAGTTAAAAAACCCATATGACTTTTTCCCTCTGTGAAACAAAATAAGATATTTTAAATGTATTTTGAGCTGTTTTTTGTTTGTTTTTTGACCCCATTGACTTTTATCGTATGGACAGTTTGTAAGATAAAGGATGAATAGTTAGCCCGGTTTAGACATCAAATTATTTCTGCTCATTTACCCAAATGGGCAGGCTTGAATGTATTCACTCGCTCTCTGTTGGGTCTGGAGTCTCATTCTCATCACTGTCACATCTCCAGATCGGATATTGGAATGATGCTGATAAGTTGGTTCTGACCCAGGATCAAGCCTTACTTCCCAATGAAACATCTGGCATGGAGAACAGAACCGTGATCGTGACTACTATTATGGTGAGTAGCAGCATTTCCTGAGACTTTGATACATTTTACAATTTTTGTTTGTCCTTCATCTGAAAGCTTCCATATACCAAAAGTCCCTCTCATACACATGGTGAAAAAATGAATTTCTGCGATGAATTTCTTCATAACATGCACACACAAATATTATGATCTGCAAACACTGCAGAAATTCACAGCTGTGCTGCGCTGTTCATCAAAGCACATTTTCTCTCTGTGTGACCTGTCAGTCATACTGCTGTCCATCTAGATAACCCAAATGTGTTTACGTGTGCTGAATAGCGTCTCTCAACATTGCTGTGTAAATGTGTGCTGCCATGGCATTGTGAATACGCCGTGTGCATCATGTGCCTTCTCACGTACTGTCAAAAAGTTACCAGAACTGGTGTCTTGGACTGTATTTTGTTTTGCTAATTTTGTCAACTGTAATCTTATGTGTGAGTCAAAACACTGCATGAATGGGATGCATTCTGTATTTTGTGTTTCCTATACATTTTGGAGATCGTAAATTACAGTATTGTCAATGTTTATGCACTGATTCAAGGATGTAGTGGACGTTCAGACAAATAATTGGTAAATGCTAAGGTTTTGGAGTGTAGCACCTGAAGCCAAATCCTCCTCTTTTCAGCCCCTGGTGAGGAACCCCTTATTAAGAAACTGAACAGATGATGGACTCTGCAGAGGTGAAATCAGGCACTTACTGAAGCACGGACAGGCAGAGAGACAAATCAGGACTGAAGGCAAAAACATGGATACTACCACCTGAGGCAAAATGAAAGGAACAATGAGAAATCGAGCTGTGGACGAAGACAAAGACAAGCTCTAATAAGCAACTCAATCATGAATGGAGAAGATGTGATGCCAGAATTGGAAAACTGGATGGACACATTGAAGCCAAATTAAGTCTTTTTTTTAGCATTTATATAACATGTATCGAAACAGAAGAAACAGGCTTTTAGAGCATGCCGGTTTTGTATATATAGCAAACTGTACATAAAACCATCATTACTGTCCATTTACATTTAATAAGCATATTATCATGGATATCCATCAGGAATTCTCATTTTCCCATTGTGCTGTATACTTCGTATTTATAATATGCTCAGATTTTAAAGGTACTGTTCACTCATAAAAGAAAATGATCATGATCCTCATGTCTTTCCAAACCTGTATGGCTTTTGTCTGTGGAATTCACAAGAAGTTTTGAAGAATGTTAATGCTGCTCATTTTCCATACAATGAATGTGGATGGGAATATAAAAAAAGCATCATGAAAGTATTTGTGATATCTGAAAGTCTTATGAAGTTATACAATGCAATTTAAATTGATATTGGTATTCAATGGAATATCTTGCTCTGACCATTTTGGTTGACAGCCATGCTCAACATTCACCTTCATTGTGTGGAAAAGTTCAGCTTGGACATACAATAAAGATGGAAAAATAAGGTGAAAAAATGAAAGCATCATAAAGGCCTTCCAAATGACTTTAAACAATAGAATGAAATTTAACTTGGTCACCATTCACTTTCATTGTGTGAAAAAGAGCAGCTTGCTATTCTTCCTAACTATCTCCTTTGGTGTTCCACAGAGGAGAGAAAGTCATGGGTTTCGAAACTCAGATGGTGAATAAATGGTTTTCATTTTTGGGTGAATTATTCCTTAAGTTTAGAAGTTGTGCGTGTTGAAGGATTTTTATGTGGTCTTTGTAAGAACATGGTTCTGTATACCTGCCTATACACCACCTCATGACGCAAGAATACAGATCGCCCATGCTTGAGGCATTACCAGGGACAAACGCTAAATTGTTTTTATTTTTATTTTTTTAAAATTACCTGTAAAAATACACTGCCGAGGAACATCACTGCCTTGTGCTTGTGAAAAAAGATTTGAAGAGAAGGCTGCATTCTGATTCATCAAACAAATTTGAGATGAAACGGATCTTCCGTTGACATTCAGTTCGGAGAGCTCTATTTGCTGTGTGTGAAATATTTAATTCTCCCTACTGGGCTTTCTGCCTTTCATCATTTTAGGGTAGTCATATGGCTTAGAAAATATTTGTAAAAAGGGAAGCAGGTTTTCAGGATTTTTATGTAAATGTTCTGCTGTTTCCTTGCAAGTAAACATTTCTATTTGCTGCTGTACAGTACCTGTATTGTTTTAGATATTGTTTGGTATGACAGTACGTCATACTGATGACTAAGAATGACTGTTTGTGTTCGTGGTGTTACTTTTTTTGCACAGATGTTACTTTTTTCTCTGAACTGTAATCCTTTATAGGCTTCAGCAATGTAAATTTTAAAGTTACGAGCAAAGTTCTACATCATTGTGTGTAACAGATTTGCAATAGCAGTTTGAAGGCATGCAATGCAATTGTAATAAATCGTAGTCATGAATTTTATGGGTCCGTTATCATTGCTTTGAATCATGTACAGTACATAGTGCACATTTTTTGTGCTGTTTTATGATATTTTAATGCTTGAATGAACCCTATTGTTATGGTTTCATACACATTTACCCTGACTGAAAATCTTTATTGTTTTTATTAAGGAATGTGGAGAATATTGACTCATGTTCATTTATAAAAGCAATATATCCTTATTTCAATAGTTTCTTTATGGCTAACATTTGATTAGTAAATCAATCATCTACATGCGAACATAATGGCTGTAATTATCTTTTATAACTCTTCTAAAACAGCTATATTTGTCTATAACTCCACAATATATAATTTAGAATATAGAATGCAAATGAAATATAACGGCATGGCTAAATTTCAGCACTTTAAACATTTTGCTGGTTTACAAAGTGTAACATGTTGCCCATTGAAAGTACTTTGTTGTTTTGTTTGTTTAGGAAGGGCCGTATGTAATGCAGAAGAAGAACTGGGAGTTGTACGAGGGGAACGAGCAATATGAGGGATACTGCGTGGATCTGGCATTTGAAATTGCTAAACACATTGGTTTCAAGTACAAGATATCCATCGTGCCTGATGGAAAATATGGAGCTCGGGACCCAGAGACAAAGATCTGGAACGGGATGGTTGGGGAGCTGGTGTACGGGGTAAATTATTTTTCTCTTACTTTTTGCAATCTTCTGACTATGAGTTTCTTTCTTCTGTTGATATTTTAAAGAGTGTTGATTACCAGTATTTTTTCCTACTATGGAAGTCAATGGCTACCATCAACTGTAGCCATTTTTGAGTAAACATTAAGTTCTGTGTCTGGTGAAGAGGGAAAAAAAAGAAAGACAACAACCTTTCAGAGGCTGATGTTTATTAATGAACACTGTATACAGCCAATGCTTGTCATCTTGTAGATTTTTGCTGAGCCCTGGAAAACGCAACCCAGAAGTTTTTTTTTCTTCCTCTTGAAAGTGTCGGGCAGTTATGAGAAACTTTTAATTTCTTTTTTGGATTAGTCTTACGCAGCCCTGCCAAGGTCTAAAGTGTCACTAAGTCACCAACAATAATCTATTTTTTGGATTTACCATGCAGCAAAACGTGCAGCCAGACTTTAGACTCTACAGTTTTTTCTCTCTAGTCCTGTGAGCATTTTTTTTCCTTACATTGATTAGTTTATCCCTCTCCCCCAAAACTAAACCTCAGTATTAAGCCTCTTGGATTAACTGCTTGGATTCTTTGACATTAATATGCAAAGCCATGTTCAATTAGAGAAGTTGTAAAATGTGATGCAAGGAGAGGTGGAAATCAGTAGATTATGCTTTATTTTCTCTTTTTATTCACTCCTTTCTCCTCTGAATATAATATTCAAATATGAGATCTCAGCTTTGAATATAAAAACTGCAAATATTTAGTGTTGCATCGACTTATCCAGTCAAATGGCTTAGTTAATAAACTTAGCAATGTCATTACGTCTGTTTTGTTTTTAAACAAGTGTGCACAGGATGTGATTACAAACAAAGCTTTTCTTTTGTTCTAGAAAGCGGAAATCGCTGTGGCCCCATTGACTATCACTTTGGTCCGGGAGGAGGTCATAGACTTCTCGAAACCCTTCATGAGCTTGGGCATCTCCATCATGATTAAAAAGCCCCAGAAATCCAAGCCGGGTGTCTTCTCCTTCCTGGACCCGCTGGCCTACGAGATCTGGATGTGCATTGTGTTCGCCTACATAGGCGTGAGCGTAGTGCTCTTCCTGGTCAGCCGCTTCAGCCCGTACGAGTGGCACACCGAGGAGCCCGAGGAGGGCACTGACGGTCTGCCTAGCGACCAGCCCCCCAATGAGTTTGGGATCTTCAACAGTCTCTGGTTCTCCCTGGGAGCCTTCATGCAGCAGGGTTGTGACATCTCGCCCAGGTCAGCAAACTTAAAACACCAAAGAAAAAATTCTTGAGAGGACAAAATAAAAGGCATAAATACTGCAGTGGAAATGAACACAGTTAATGTTTCTGATATGGTCATATCTGATACCTGAAATAGAGTCATTGCTGTAGTTTCCATAGTGATTTGATGACGAGTTTTGTCCGAGTCTGAATTAAAGAACATACAGGCAAGCCAAGTGAGAGAGCTTGCATTAACACTCAGTGTTTATTCATTGTATCTGCTTTGGATCTTTGGGGAGCGGGAAAACAACCAATCACAACCGGCATCACTAAGAACATTTACATGCACAATTATAATCCAGCTACTGTGTTTTTTGTAGTTGAGCTGCTGTCTTTCCAAATATACACTACCATTCAAAAAGATTGTATTTTTTATTGAGATTAATACTTTTATTCACCAAGGATGCATTAAATTGATCAAAAATGACAAAGACTTTTATAATGTTTCAAAAGATTTCTATTTAAAAAAAAACTGTTTTTTTAAGAAATGTTTCTTAAGCACCAAGTCAGCATATTAGAATGATTTCTGAAGGATCATGTGACACTGACATAAAAATTCAGCTCTGTCATCAATAGGGAATAAATTATTTTTAAAGTATGTTCAAATAGA
This sequence comes from Gila orcuttii, assembly GCA_026230005.1. Lineage (NCBI taxonomy): Eukaryota > Metazoa > Chordata > Actinopteri > Cypriniformes > Leuciscidae > Gila > Gila orcuttii. The sequence goes on from JAPDVR010000014.1 coordinate 32,576,591, forward strand.
AAAGTTATTTTAATTTGTAGTAATATTTCACAATGTTACTGTTTTTATTGTATTTTTATCAAATAAATGCAGCCTTGGTGAGCAGAAGAGAGACTTCTTTCAAAAACATTAAAACAACTTTTGAATGGTAGTGTACATGACACAATATTTCAAGGATTAAATACATGACAAATTATTGTTGTTGTGCTGCAACTGAAATCGAATAGAGTGCATGTAAACGTGTTTACTGATGTGGTCATATTCCATTTGTATTTAGCAAGTGTCAGTCTAAAAAGGGCAGTTCACCCAAAAATGTTAAGTTCTAGAACAAAATATTTTTGGGAATATCCATTCATATCCATTTAAAGAAGTTTAGTGGAGTTCAATATTGTTTGAATATTGACAATATTGTTTTGGACCCCATTGACTTTCATTGTATGGACAAAATCAGTTGAAACATTCCTCAAAATATCTTCTTTTGTGTTCCACAGAAGAAAGTCAAACAGGTTTTGAATTTTCATTTTTGGGTGAATTATCTCTTGAAACTTACTCTGTATTTACTGAATTCATCACCCTTGTCTCACCTGTTCCTCAGTAAGTTATTAAGGTGTCACCCCACTTTGCACCTTGATGAATTTCACCGTTAGTGAAGCCAGTGGGCGGTCCGGTGTGCTCCGGAACAATGCGATTGTTCATTGCCCCATTGCTATGTCCCGTTGATGTCCACATATCGCCCGTCTGTCCTGCCGGCTACTTCTCAAATCTCACGGGAAATGTGCTAGTCATTCATCGTTACTCTGTGTGGCAGTTTGTTTTTGTTATTTGTCTCTTGCTCCTTCCTTCGCCTGCGGGTTTAAAACATTGGGCTCGCTGCTGTGCTGGCTCTCACACACACCCTCTCTTTTCTCTGTGTAATAAGCACCTGCATGACCACGATAGAGCTCTTTAAGAAGTGTTATCAAGAGAAGAAAGAAAAAAACAGGCTTTATTTTTCAGCACCCACCAGATAAGAAATCACTCATGACAGGCCAAGGGGAAGAGAAGAGCAGTAAAAAGCACAGCACATGGAGGAAGACAGCAGGTACTTAGAGAGCCGTCAAAACCATAGTGTCTATCTTCACTGCTCTATAGCCTGAACATCACAGTGCTGTAGAGGGCCTATGGTTTTAGATTTGGTTTAAGAGGACCCATTTAGGACTTATAAGAATCATGCACTTCATCGTTTTTGCATACAACTAATAAGGATTCATGAATTGGTTAGGAGCTAGTAAGTGGTGAAAAACAGCAGAAAAAAGCACTTCCATTCATTTTCTTTAGTACATGCCATTAATTCTCCTTTGTCAGCATGTGCCTTTACCTCAGTGTTCTTGATTTAGACAAGATGACGCAGTTGCACAGCAGCGTTACACGGGTGCCGGTACTCGTCCTTTCCTTCTCCTCCTCCTCTTCCCTATCTAATAGCCTACTGGTTATTCAAATGTGCAGATTTGCTTTCTTTTTCTTAAGCACTTTATAGCTTTATGCATATTTAACAGCTAGAGTGTGTAATTTTTGTTGATGGTAAAATACTTTATCCTATCCCACAGCACTGTACTGATTGATTTGATGTTCATTTTCACATTGCATTTTCTTGGAGCATAATGGAGCCAAACCCATCTGTCACAGGACAGTTTATAGTCAATGACGGCGGTTTTCAAACTGGGCTCTGTGAACTTTCATAGCAGTTGGCAAGAGGGCAAGTTTTTAACCGTAAGAAATAAAAACCAAAGTAGCACATATTTTTTTGTGGAAAACGTTTGTAGTTTTTTATCATCCTGTTAGTGTAGAAAAAAGATACACATTTAATATAATGAAAAGTACATGTTTTCCAGATTTAGTTTTGTAATCATGATGTTGCCTTTATAATATCACAAATAATATTTTAGTTAATATTAATAAGTGTTAAGTAGCTTTATACAGGAAAACAATGTTTAATTGTTGTTGTTGATGTTATTTACTATTATTATCACTATATTACTATATTAATATTATTATTATTAGTTTCAGATTTAGTAATAATAATACTGGTACTACTACTAATAATAATGATAATACTATTTTGTTGTTGTTGTTATTTGTTTTTGATTTAGTAGAATGACAAACCATTTATTAAAATTTCCAATCATCATGCTGTCTGTCTTCATAATATCACACTTAGAAAATTTTCTCACAGTATTAATTAAACTTTATACAGGGAGGTGCCTTTATATTTTAGCAAGTGGATCATCATATTTGGTTTAAGAAAAGTTTGTTATACGTTATTATGTTCTATTTTTGTGATGCTAGAAGTGCAGAAATGATACATTTCAGCTTTGGTGATGTGCACAGTTTGAGCTTGAATCATTTACCATTGAAATATTGATTCACTGCACTGGTAGATTGAGGCATTGATTTTGTCATTTTGAGGCATTTTATTTTATTATAATAATTTTTTTACAGTCAATCCGCATGTAATTAATTCAGTTTCATTCAGCGCCACTCTATTACATGTATACTTCTTGTTCACATTTTGTAGGGGAGAAGATTGATGAGGATGATGTGGGAATGATGGGGTATGAAAATGCTGAGGGTGTGTTGTGTGATGGGGCCGGACAGGGTCATAACTCTTGCCTGTTTTCCCTGTCGTGTTTTTGGCTCAGGCGGGCTGGCAGGTGTCATCAGCAGACAGGTAGAGCATCTTCCTGGGCCTCGGAAACAGCCAGCATCTGGCGTGTGCGCTATTGCGGTGATTTTGTAGTTGTAATGCATGTGGGCAGTGGACCCTATCAGACATGGGAAGATTAAAAAAAACTAATTTTCAGACTCGAACACATGCAGCCTCGGTGAATGGAATTGCATCACGGGATGAGCGGGGAATTAAGATATGCTAATGATAGTCATAGGTTCGGTATGCTGCTTGTAAGATTGTGTAGCGAGTTATAAAACCCTTCGACAAGCCTTTTCTTGAAGTGTCAAGTCCGTGAAGTGCTTCGGTTGCACTGGCTGGGTAATATTTATTGAAGTGTGTGTTAAGCTGACGAATGTTTTCAAGAATGCTTGTGTTTGCAGGTGTGGTATGTACTTAACAGTATATAAAAGGATGGGATCTATGGAAAATGTGAGATTGCTGTTGGTCAAAAAAACATTTTTTTTTTTTTCTCAGCACCTATGACAGGATTTCATCTCTCGTTTTACAAACATGTTTTTTTTCCTGGTATGTCAAAGAACACTTTTCTTTTTTGTTTTTTCCTTCTTTGTCTCTCTCTATCCCCCTCTCTCTCTTGTTTTCTTCTTCTGTCTCTACTTTTGTGTTTTATGGTCGATCTTGCTCCAGTAATTGCCTCTATTCACTGACTTCTTTTATTCCTCAGATGGCTTGGGAACGATTGTAGGGCTAGAAGGAGAGAGAGATCATGGGAGTGATGTAAGGATATGATTGATTCACCAGGCCAGTGCTGTAACAGTGACTGAAAGGAGTGAAAGGAGATTATGCTACAGCAGAGGAAGCTTTGCCCCAGGTTTTCTCCATGCCAAAATGATCGTTTCAGCCCACAAATAATTTATCTACATTAGACACTCTGGGATAAAAGTTGATACCCTTGAACTTTAATTTCCTTTTCGGATTTATGACTATATACAGATGAAACGCATCCCGGAAGTAGCATTTGATATGCGCTGCATTACAAGTAATGCATGTGACGTAGTCAGATGATGCCACAAGTAATGCCATTAAATCTGACCTTTTCAAACAAGATAACGTTATTTTTTTCATAATTATTTTTTTATCAGACAAGTGCAGTTGAATACCTCTCTTTTCTCCATGTTAGAAGCAATAGGGGCATTGTGTGCATGACATGCATTGTAGGAGCAGGCCATGATGGTATTGTTCTAGACTAGAGAGTCTGTGTCATGGTTATCAGTGACATTTGGATTAATTTTCTAAAAGCTTTAGAAAATAAATGCTTTAGTGGAATCCAGTCAAACTAGGTTTTTGTAGTGGACAATATTTTGTCAGTTGTGTCAGAGCAGCGGTGGATTTCTCTGCCCTTGAACTCACAGGTGCAACCGCCCTAAATTCAACTGTTGTCATGACAATAGACTCTTTCACATTTACGGGTTTCTCAGAAGCGGAAGTCATCATAGTTGGGTGAACTTTTATAGCGGTGAATGAGAGAACACATTAAATATATCTTTTGTGTTCCCATTTGCTTTAACCTGCTAAAGTAAAACTCCACAATAGTGTTTGTCAGAAGAGAGAAAGTCCATCACTCCCACAGCCGCTGTATTAGAAACACCCCTCACAGCAGCGTTAACTGTTTTATTTTTTTTTGTAATTTGATGCAAAGGTAATATAATACAAAGTATATGGTTATAAATGTATAATGTGAGTCTTGTTTGTTTGTTTGTTGTGCATAAGATAGAGAATAAAAAGGACAGCTGTTAAGACAGTTTGGTCACACTTTAGTTTAGGGTCCAATTCTCACTATTAACTATGACTTTTGCCTCAATAAAATTCCAATTACTGCTTATTAATAGTAAGTAAAGTAGTTGTTAAGTTTGGGTATTAGGTAGGATTAAGGGATGTAGAATAAGATCATTACATTTACATTTAGCTGACGCTTTTATCCAAAGCGACTTACAATTGCTATATATGTCAGAGGTCGCACACCTCTGGAGCAACTAGGGGTTAAGTGTCTTGCTCAGGGACACAGTGGTGTCTCACAGTGGATTCGAACCCGGGTCTCTCACACCAAAGGCATGTGTCTTATCCACTGCGCCATCACCACCCCATGCAGAATAAGGCATTAATATGTGCTTTATAAGAACTAATAAACAGCCAATATCTTAGTAATGTTCATGCTAATAAGCAACTTGTTAATAGTGAGAATAAGCTCCTAAACTAAAGTGTTACCGATCATTTTTGTCAGAAATGGAACACTCAGGGGAGAGAAGCATTGTTTCCAGCGATTTTGATCCTTGAGTAAATACACTGATTCCACATGAAAAAGTCATGAAATGCAAAAGTGAGTGATATAGCTTAGGGGCCCCAGGCAGCCACAAAGGGAATGCTGGAAGTTCCACAGATTTTTTTAAGGAAAAGAAAAAGATCTTACAAAGTGTATTTTTATGTTGTTGTTTTTTTTTATTATTATTGCATTAATATTGATATTAAATATGATATATAGTTCAAATTATAATTTCTCATACAGAAACGTATAAATGGGTTATGCATATAAAAATATATACTATAACATTCAAAAGTCTGGGGTCAGTAAGAATGTTTTTAAAAGGAAATTAATACTTTTATTCAGCAAGGATGTATTTGTCACGAATTGCGTGGAAGCAGAGGCGGTAGTCGGATCTAAATGCAGCAGTAGACTTTAATAATACAAACTAGGGTAAACTCAGAACAGGCAAAACACTCGTGGTACGTAAACGCATTCAATAACTGACAAAGACAGGGCAGAAACACAGGGCTTAAATAATCAGAGACAAATGAGCAGACAGGATAACAAGGGGGCGTGGATAACAAGAACCACCTGGGAGAACTAATAAACAAGACAGGGAACCACTGAACATGACAAAACAAGACAGGACGCAAAACCCACATTACGACATAACCCCCCCCTTAAGGGCGGCTCCTGACGCCCAATAACACGAAACAGTCCAGGAGGGCGGTCTTGGGGGAGGGATGGGGGGCCAGGCCCATAAAGGGGAACAGGACCTGGACCTAGGCAAGGCGGGCCTGGGCCGTGGAGCGTGGGCAGACCTGACAGACCAGGTGACCACGGCGGAGCTGTCGGACCCTCGGGCGTCCAGGGCGGAGCTGTCGGACCCTCGGGCGTCCAGGGCGGAGCAGGACGAGGCGAAGGCCAGGGCGGAGCAGGACGAGGCGAAGGCCAGGGCGGAGCAGGACGAGGCGAAGGCCAGGGCGGAGCAGGACGAGGCGAAGGCCAGGGCGGAGCAGACTCGGACGGAGACGAGGGCGCAGCAGACTGAGGCGAAGGCCAGGGCGGAGCAGGATGAGGCGACGGCCAGGGTGGTGAAGCCCCAGCAGACGACCATGGCGGCGCAGCCTTCATGGTCTCCTCACCGGACCCTTGGCCCCCCCCCCAAAAAATACTGGGGGAAATCCACGGGTTCAGGAAAGGCCTCCCGGAGCTTGAAGGGCGCAGGCAGGGCGAGGCGCAGAGGCGGGGCCGCCAGGGCGAGGCGCAGGGGCGGGGCCGCCAGGGCGAGGCGCAGAGGCGGGGCCGCCAGGGCGAGGCGCAGAGGCGGGGCCGCCAGGGCGAGGCGCAGAGGCGGGGCCGCCAGGGCGAGAAGTCTGGGTACGCTCACTGGAGCCTGATGAGCCGAGCGAGTCCTCCTCTTCCTTCTGCGACGGCGCTTCACTGGGCTTGACTCACTTGACTCGGCTCTTGACTCACTTGACTCGGCTCTTGACTCGACTCGGCTCTTGACTCACTTGACTCGGCTCTTGACTCACTTGACTCGGCTCTTGACTCACTTGACTCGGCTCTTGACTCACTTGACTCGGCTCTTGACTCACTTGACTCGGCTCTTGACTCACTTGACTCGGCTCTTGACTCACTCGATTCGGGTTCGTCGAGACTGAAGCGACGTGCGGGTTCGGAAGACAGAAGCTCAGGCATGTCGATCTCGGCGGGAAGAAGCTCAGGCATGTCGGTCTCGGCAGGAAGAAGCTCAGGCATGTCGGTCTCGGCAGGAAGAAGCTCAGGCATGTCGGTCTCGGCAGGAAGAAGCTCAGGCATGTCGTGGAAAGCGGGCTCGACTCGGTTCACGTGAGGCGCGGGCTTGTGGAGCGCGGTGTCGGCAGTGCGGATGCGGCGAACGGGCTTCCTCAGAGCTCGGTTTGAAACTCTCTTACGTGAACTGTGCTTGGAATTACCTGGAACTGTCTTGACGGAATGCCCTGGCTTGGGAACACAGCTGATTTCCTCAGCGAGTCCTACAGTGAGTGACGAACCGCACACCCACAACGCTCGGTCCAGGAACTGCACAAAAGAGAGGTGTTCCGCATCTAACAGAAGCATTGCGCCGAGCGTGTCGTCCATCCCACTCCAGAAATTATACTTGAGTGTTTCCTCACTCAAATTTGTCTCATGATAACACTCTAGGTAAGCCCTCACGTACTCTTCCAGCGACCGTCCATTCTGGTAGAATCCGTCCTCCATCATCATACCTCTTGTTTTACGGTCGGTGGTTCCCGGGTACTACCTGCTAGATCCTGGTGGTCAGTTATTCTGTCACGAATTGCGTGGAAGCAGAGGCGGTAGTCGGATCTAAATGCAGCAGTAGACTTTAATAATACAAACTAGGGTAAACTCAGAACAGGCAAAACACTCGTGGTACGTAAACGCATTCAATAACTGACAAAGACAGGGCAGAAACACAGGGCTTAAATAATCAGAGACAAATGAGCAGACAGGATAACAAGGGGGCGTGGATAACAAGAACCACCTGGGAGAACTAATAAACAAGACAGGGAACCACTGAACATGACAAAACAAGACAGGACGCAAAACCCACATTACGACAGTATTAAATTGATTAAAATAAATACTGCTCTTTTGAACTTTATATTCATCAAAGAATCCTGAAAAAAATCTATTAAGCAGCACAGCTGTTTTCAACATTGATAATAATTAGAAAAGAATCTTGAGCAGCAAATCGGCATATTAGAATGATTTCTGTTGGATCATGTGACACTGAAGACTGGAGTAATGAGTGATGACGAGTAATGAAAATTCAGCTATGCTAACACAGGAATAAATAACATATAAATATATTAAAATCAAACATTTATATTTTAAATTACAGTAATATTTCATAATGTTGTCCTATTTTTTTTATCAAATAAATGCAGCCTTGGTGAGATTCCTTTTAAAAACATTAAAAGACCCCAAGTTTTTGAACAGTAGATACTTTTTCTTTTATTTTAGAAAGTGGATCATCATATTTGAGGATTCTTGACATCAAAACGTTTGAAAATCTCTGATATAGCCTTTGTAAATGTATACAAACTATGGGGATAAATACTTGACCACTTCCAATGTAAAAAATACCTTCTATTCTCAACGAGAAACCGTTTCACCCTAGCGCAATTTACAAGTAACGCATTAAAGTTTCTGTAATGTTTAGGCCATACTGAGACATCCAGGTGTTTGAAGACGCCACATGCTGTATATGACAATGCCAAGAGACAGAAATTGCTTCCAAATAGGAATGGATGTATTTTTAATGAGCTAATGCAAGAGCTTGCTTTTTTATTTTTCCAATTTGCCAGTAGAAGCGGAGATCAGTAATGTGGAGTATGATTGTGAATGACTCTAGTCTCATGCATGGAGAAATTGATTTGCAGGTATTAAATCTTAATCAGAGCAGTAGAGAGGAAGCCATGAATAAATAAAATACTGGAGGCTCACTGCGGCTGCGGGCAGTGACCTTTCCATTTATCTACGGCATGTCAAGGTCTCTCCATTCCTTTCTCTCCCGACATCTCTCTCTCTCTCTCTTTGACTCCCTCCACGAGTCTACACGGGTACACCTCTACAAACCTTTCAGAATGTAATTTAAATTCACCAAGCATTCTTTTGCTCAAATACACACATGCTGATGTGTTCTTCTCGACGAGAAATCTGCATGAAAGCGGCGTAGTGAGTAATGCGCAGAGTCTCACTGACAGTAACACATCCCGTTTCTCAGCTCTAATGGCACTGCTTTGATAATAAGCTGCTTTGAGGGATACACTGGTAATAGTTTGCTTATTTTGTGCTTGCGAGTATGTGTGAAATCCACAGAGACGGTTTGATTCTTATCATTGAGCTGTGATCAGAGGGTCTGTATTACAAGAAATGACATTATGAGGACCAGAGAGAATTCCTATTTGTTCATGGATCATATGTCTTTATGAATGATACTGTATGCCAAGCGGCAAGGCATCAGAGTGGGCCGAGGGGTGACTCACTGGTTTCGCGTCCACTCAATTTAGGCTCTTATTAAATTGCCTTTGTCTCATGAAGTCAAATCGATTAGCCACTGTTAGCGTGAGCCCCGGCGCGTCTGATACCCGGACGTCACCGGGCCTGAATGGTGCGTCTGCATGCGGTTTAGTGTTTAGCAGTGACTAATTCTCTTGGATTTTAAGTTACACGGTGTTCTCTAATTCAAACCTCAGGAGGGTGACTGTCACGTCTAGGCAGATGAAGTGTTAGCATTCACACAAACACACGAACAATAACCGACTAGGGGCAGAACTGAACGGGAGAATATATATACACAGGGTAAACGAGGGAACTAACTAGACACAGGTGGATGAAGGTTAACTACTCAGGGACTAACAAGAACAGGTGCAGACAAGACAGAACATGATTGTGACAGTGACGGCCCACCTTGAGTCCATTCTTAAAAGCTAATTATTATAATAACCATTGCGTCTAAACACAGGAATGTTTCCTTGACAGCGGAAAAGGGAACACAGGCCTGCATAAATTCACAATGAAATCCTGTAAACTGAAATGCATGGTGAGGTGAGAATTTAAACAGCGTTGGGATTTAACACTTCACCCCCATCACGGTTGACGTTCCTGCCAGCCCACTCTAAATAGCCAATCTGTCTTCATGGCAACCGGTCGGAGAGATCTCCCTTTTAGCGGAGGAGACCCTCACCTACACAGAGTCAATTAAAAGATCTCTGCACTGAAAGTTTTATACTGTAATCTACTGAAGATCTACAGTACCCTCTGTAGGGTCACTATAGAGGAACTACTGGTTACCTGATTATTATGGAAGCTTGTTTCCGCCACAGAATTAAACATTTTAAAAGATAATTGTGAAGTTTCATCTTTAAATTAAATTTAAAGGTTTACATCTCGCAATTCTGACTTTATTTCTCTTTATTTTTATTTATTTATTTATTTTAGGTCAGAATTGCTAGATATAAACTCAGAATTGCATTATATAAAGTCACAATTGCGTTATAAAGTCAGAATTGCGAGATATAAACTCACAATTGTGAGTTGTGCAATTGCACAATTCTGACTTTTTTCTCGCAATTGCGACTTGACATCTCGCAAATTCTAACTTTTTTTCTCGGAATTGTGATATATGAACTACAATTGGGAGTTATAAAAGTCCATTTCGAGGAAAAAAAAACTTTTTTCCGAGTTTATATCTCACAATTCTGACTTTATAACTCACAATTGTGACTTTACAACACACAATTGCAATTTTATATCACGCAATTCTGACTTTATAACTCGCAATTGTGTGTTATAAAGTCGCAATTCCGTGTTATAAAGTCGCAATTGCGAGTTATAAAGTCAGAATTGCGTGTTGTAAAGTCACAATTGTGAGAAAAAAGTCACAATTGTAAGAAAAGTCGCAATTACCTTTTTTATTTTTTATTCTGCTGCGGAAACAAGCTTCCATATATTTTAAAAAGAAACATTCAACAAAAGAGTTTTGTTATTTATTAACTTACCATCATGTCTTAATTTTTTTTTGCAGGATTTTTTTATGGATAGAAAGAATAACAACATTTATTTGAAAATAGAAATATTTTGTCACTTTTGGGGTCTGTTTACTTGACACCGTTTACAACTAAAAACAGAAAACTTTTTTATTTGTTTTAGCTGTTCGTTTAAATGACAACAAACATTTAAGAACAGGTTTCAAAGTGCAAGTTTTTGAAAACTATACCGTTATGATCTCAGTGTAAACCACAAAAACAGGAATCTGTGAAAACGGTGACAGGATGCACATGCGTTTTACGTGTTTAGTCTATAGGCGGGCGTGTTTGAATGTGAATGTGCGCAGGCGCGTAGATCTTTCTTTACAAAGTGACATCGCCAACAACTTGTCTGGCATGCATAATACAGCGCTTTTAGTCATTTTCGCGTATCCGTGTGAATGGGGATCATTTTTATAACGTTGTCATCTGTACAAAGAAAAAACGTTTCTGTTTTTAGCACATCGTTGTCATGTAAACGTACCCTTGGTCAATTTAATGTGTCTGCTGAAGAAAAGTATTAATTTCTTTAAAAAACAACAACTTTTGAACAATAGCCTACCTGGAAGAAATAACATCATACATGTTTGAAACAATTAACAAACAATTGCTTTACATTTTATTTTTAATTTATTTCTTTTTAAAATAATTTTAAAATGGTTAAAAGTTAACAAATGTTTTTGACAAAACATTTCTCTCCTTTTCTCCCCCCCCCCCTCCCCCCACCTCCTCATGTTTTTCTCCTTTACTGTTCTTTTTTTCCAATGTTATCCTATCTTTCATTGCACTGTCATTCCCCGCTCCTTCAAACTCTCCTTGAATGGTCATTTTCCTCTTCACTCTCTCCCTTTCCGGCGGTCTAGGTCTCTATCTGGACGCATCGTGGGTGGAGTGTGGTGGTTTTTCACCCTCATCATCATCTCCTCCTACACAGCCAACCTGGCTGCTTTCCTCACTGTGGAGAGGATGGTGTCACCCATTGAGAGCGCTGAGGACCTGGCCAAGCAGACAGACATAGCGTATGGTACTCTTGACTCAGGCTCTACCAAAGAGTTCTTCAGGGTGAGTGGGCAAAGCTAATGGGTTGAGGGGAGGGCGGCAGTGTTTTGTAAAGGGGGGTGAAAGGAATAAATGACTCCAAAACGAGATGACTTCAAGTGCTGGATTAGAAGAAAAAAAAGATTCATTGAAAATCCACAGATTCATAAACCAAGCTTAAAAAATATGTTTTTAATTATAAAGTACACCAGGGGTTCTCAGTCCACTACTTTTTTGGTCCACAGCTCATATTTTTATTCTTGTAACCCAACATCCTCATCACAGAATTAAACTTTGATGCTATATCTTATATGTATAATTACAAAACTGGCAAACAAGAACAGGTTTTACTACTTTACATACATCTTTCATTTTCAATTAAGGTCTCTTTTAGGGTTCAGATGATATTGAAGCCTACATTGATTTGACAATATTTTATGTAAAAAATGATATATAAATAAATATATATGGCCTATCAACATAAAAATTACACTTGAAAAACCTATAAATATTAATAAGTTATTTGTGTTTTATAGGATATATATATATTCATATATACAGCCATTCAAAAATTGGGGTCTGTAATTTTTTGGTGTTTTAAAGAAGTCTCAAGAAATGCTCACCAAGGCTGTTTTTATTACATCAACAAATACAGTAAAATATTATTTCAATTTAAAATAAATGTAATTTATTCCTGTGACCTTCAGTGTCACATGGTCCTTCAGAAATCATTCTAATATGCTGATTTACTGCTTAAGAAATATTTGTTATCAATGTTGAAAAGGATTGTTTGATTAATAGAAAGTTCAAGAGCAGCATTTATTTGAAATGGAAATATTTTGTAATATTATAAATGTTTTACTGTCACTTTTGATCAATGTAACATGTCCTTGCTGAATAACCTTATTCAAAACAATCTTAGTGACCTAAACATTTTTAACTGTATATTAATTGAAGTGTATATTAATTTATAATTCATAGATGAGTTTGTTAATTTATAAATGTTAAATGAGATACATTCATGAAAATCTCCCACGATCCCTCAAGGCTGAGAACCTTTGATCTGTAATTCAATGTCTAATTAAATAATCGGCACCCTACACACTTCCCCTGCACACTTCTATACCTTTCCCTCCAACTTTCAGAGGTCAAAGATCGCTGTTTATGAGAAAATGTGGAGCTACATGAAGTCGGCCGAGCCCACGGTGTTCACGAAGACCACGGGAGAGGGCGTGGCACGGGTGAGAAAGTCCAAAGGGAAGTACGCCTTCCTTCTGGAGTCCACAATGAATGAGTACACGGAGCAGCGCAAACCCTGCGACACCATGAAAGTGGGAGGCAACCTGGACTCCAAAGGATACGGGGTGGCCACGCCCAAGGGCTCACAGTTAAGGTGGGTGGAGTAGTATAACAATATGTCACGTGTTGTTATGGTATTCCACCTTCCCTGGCGTGCCTATTTCTATTTTTCTCTTCTTTCGTTTTGCTTTTCTCATGTAGTATTGTGTGCAGTTAAAGGTCTTGAATATGTAGTGCTATATGTTTTTGTTTTTTTAATGTAGCCTCACGCAGGTAATTTCAAACTAATGCATGCATGTTAATGCCACTGACTTCAGATGAAATGTCTGGATGTTTAACAAAGAATGTGAATTTCGGACAAGCCTGTGAATATTCTGCCTAGTCTGACGCTACCTAAATCTCTTGAAAAGTAATGATTATAGCATTATAGAATGAATAGAATAGAATGAGGCATTTATATAGTGCTTTTATATGTACTGCTGTATACCCAAAGCGCTTTACAATCATGTCAGTATCTCTCCTCAACCACCACCAGCGTGCAGCGTCCACTTGGATGATGCGACGGGAGCCACAGTACAACGGCGCCAGTGTGCCCACCACACACCAGCTATAGGTGGAGAGAGTGATAGAGCCAATTCAATGGATGGGGATTATTGGGAGGCCATGATTGGCAAGGGCCAATGGAAGGAATCTGGCCAGGGCACCGGGGTTACACCCCTACTCTTTACAAGAAATGCCATGGGATTTTTAATGACCACAGAGAGTCAGGACCTCGGTTTTACGTCCCATCCGAGGGACAGGTTTTTATACCGGACGGGAATTATATTTAGATCTATTCCCAACACATGAAAGGCTGCAGTGATGAGCATTGAGCAGATGAAAGACGGTCTGTTGATCGCTTGAATGAAGTGATCTCATCACTGCAACGCAATTTCTGCACTCTCACGAATGCTTTCACCAAATAACAATGCGAACATGATGTAAATACAGTAAGAGCTTCAATGTGCAGTGTAACAGCATCATTGATTTCATAACAAGTTTTGGCAAGTGTCCAGATAAACTAGTGCTGTGTGATTGACAGCGATTGGAAAGGGAGCGTTCTTTGATCGCTTTCTGTATATAATTTAATCACAGTTTAAATAAGATTATTTTCATCCTACTAAGAGAAACGGTGTGAAGTTGATCATTTAGTCACTAGCTTGATTTGCTGATGCATAAACAGTATTGAATGATTTTGAGAGAAAGTTAATCTATCTGAACTTGAATAATTACACATTAGAAATCACTGATCACAGATCAGGCATTAGAATAAACATGGTTACTTACATGTTTGTGGAGTTGCTGGCTAACCCATATCGTAAAAGTCTATTTGCAAAGCCTGCGTCGCGACTACCAAATAATCCACAGTGAAATGCACCGAATTCAAACAAATAATGCACTGCTGAGACATTCGCATTGTTGGAAAAAAAAAACCACTTTCCTAACATTAGGATCCTTTGGAAGGTAATAGTATTGATCCTGTGTCGATCTTTTCTCGTTCTCATGTAACTATTCAAACGCTCCAGTGGGTGGAGCAAAGACATGGTGATGTAAACATAGGCGTTGATATTCTTCTTCAAAGGCGGTCTTTCGTTGTCCTATGACGTCATAAGTCACCACTTTTGAGATCCTGTCGTTTTCTAGCAAAGTTTTCTAGGCTTGGTTTCAATAAAAGCTGTTTTTGGAATAACAAGGACGTTTTTAGTTTTGAAACTTACAGAATATTTTTCTAGTATAACGACCTCTTAAGTGTCAAAAGATCAAGGAAAATTTTAATTCTCAATTCATGACCCCTTTAAAAAAGCACTAAAGTATAGCATGAAGCATGTACAGAAAGGCTGAGAAGAGTCAATGACAGATGACGGTAGCTCCCATGATCAGCCATTTTGTTGAGGAGTTACCGTGGTCTGTCTGACTCTTCTCGTGATACCGGGGGGAAGAGCATCCAATGGCGTAGCAGCTTTTCTCCTGCTGTTGTGATGTCAGACCAGTGCAGGAGATTCACATGGCTTCAGATCTACAGCACAGTGCCCTTAATGCTCTTCTTTCTCTTCCCCTCCTCAGCTCAGATGTGTCTCACTACATTCTTTCCCTGTCCCGTTCTTTGTTCCTGTGGGCTGTGTGTTTATTAATGTTGCATTCAGGATAAACTGCATTCAGGATAAACCTCTCTTGAATCATTCACATCATATACATTTGACTCTTAACTAGATCATAGATCAGACTTATACAATGGAGTCCAAAAAGTCCACATCATAATATTATTAATATGATTCAATATTTAAATATGTATTAATGTTTTAGGTTTGTGTAAATATATATATTTTATTATATTAAACCTATTTATTAATTGATTCATATTTTATAGTTTCTAGTTCACAATTATTTATTTGTTTGTTTGCTTGTTGATTAATTGATATTCAAATTATCCATTTACATTCAATACAATTATTATTGCTATTGATTTAAATTAAAATGATTATTATTATTTATCTAAATGTATTAATTTAGTAAATACTTTAGTAATTGCACTTTTATTTTTCAGATAGTTATACTAATTTACAATGATTTTCTTTTTACAAAATTAGAAAACGCAAAAAAAGCATTTTCACTGGTCTTTTGGACGGCATTGTATGTGACATAGCAAGTTCTTATATTTATAGAACATTACCTATAGAAACTATAAGCATTCTAAGAACTGCAGGGAAAGGTGCAATCTGGTGTTTAGGAGCAGAATTGCATTGCCAGCTCCCTTGTGGCTGAGCCAAAGGTGAGAATCCAGGGGTTTGGGGAATAGGATCAAACTCATTCAGCACTTTCAGAGGCTTAAACCCTCAGTGCTCTTTTAAACTGTCTGTAAGCAGCATATAGGGAAAGTAACAGGCATTCAATATCGTGAGGTCCCTCTGCGCATCTCACAGCAATATTGAGTACATAGTAAAGCGGTCTAGTGAGGACGGGAAATAAGGATAGCTTGGGTTGGGGAGGAGGGGTTCAAAGCGAAGAACAGATATTGATTTTTCCATTCCTCCATCTGGAGGTGTGTATTATGGGTAGACAAATAAGGCTGGTGTGAATTAACAGGAAAAGAGAGGTTTGTCCTCCGTGGTTTTGTGATTTCTAAGGGGAAGTGGGGAGGGAACTTGCGACTAATCTATAGAGCTTTCCACCCCTTTCTTTCTTTACTTAACCTGATTGGATTCTGCTCAACTATGACAAACTGCTGCTACTGACAAACTATGTTTTATCGTTTCAAGAAGTGCCGTTAACCTGGCAGTTTTAAAACTGAATGAACAAGGCCTGTTGGACAAATTGAAAAACAAGTGGTGGTACGACAAAGGAGAGTGTGGCAGCGGAGGAGGTGGTGAGAAGGTTAGCCACTATGTCAACCAACGCGGGTAAACAGTTTCCTCTGTAACGGGAGCATCTGCCGGGGCGCAATCGCATACCTGACCTTCATCCTGACCCTATTTAGCCTGAAGAGAGAGGAACGCAATTACTGTCAGAGCACAAATATTCGCCGTGGATACTAGGCACAGATTCCCTCGCCGATCTCATGTCATTCATAACGTTTCCCGTCAAGGAAACTTTTTCTCCTTTGAAGTAGTTGTGTTCTTCAGTTGCTGTTATTCTCCTCCTGAGGCGCATTCGCTGCATTTTTTATAGGAATGCAGAGAACATTTATTGTTCTTTTGAAAGAGGCTGCAGTGTCGCATTATGATTATGTATTAAAGCCATGATCTAAAATCAGAGGCAGTTTTAACAAAATACTTGCAAAATTGAAACTAAATTAAAATGAATTTATACAGTACAAGTAACGACTAAAACTGATTGGAATGAAACCAAATAATCCTAACTATAATGACCTTGGTTAGAGGGATGCAGAAAGGTTAGTGCCTGTGGTATATTCCAATAGTTGTGGTTTAACAGTAATTGCCTCCAGCGTTGGTATATTATAAGGCTGTGGCAGTATGCGCCCGTTACCTAAAGCGATGGAGCAAGGTCCCGTTCATATGTCTGTGGCTCCAGCGCCAGGCCCTAAAACACTGTTCCCCTAAACGGAGCTCAGAGACATGTATTACAACGGGACCATTGGCTCGGTCACTTTGCCAGTGCAACTGCTGTGTCAGCTGTTATGAGTGAATAACATAAAATAACATGTCCTATGATGTTATTTATGTTATTTGTGTTACATTCCTCTGCGTGGTTGAAGAACCCCCGTAAACCTTGCCGTTTTGAAACTGAGCGAATCAGGCATCTTAGACAAGCTGAAAAACAAATGGTGGTACGATAAGGGCGAGTGTGGACCCAAGGACTCGGGAAGTAAGGTCAGTCTGGGACCATCACTGTTGTCTAATGCTCAGTGAGGTAGAAAGTCACCAGTATCTAGCGCATGCTCATCTGTAGGGAGATTTCAGATGTGCACCCAGATAGTTCCAGCATGCCCTCCACACTAAATGTCTAAATAGATATTTGTTTTTAGTAACATACTTAGTACCTGAGAGGAATGGAAGTGACTGGGCTTTTTGAAGGTGTCCCAAGTTTATTTAGCTGAGCGTACCATTGATTTCTTTTTGCATGACAAGCCAAGCAAGCCTGACTTTTGTGAAGCGAGAAATGCGACACATGTGGAGATAAGCTTAAACACAGTGAGAAGTTAAATCCTGTTTCGGAGAACTCGCAGTGTGTAATCGCACATTGAGCTAGCGATCCATTTGAGAGCTTAGCCAAAAAATGTAATTGAAAAACATCTCCTTTAATTACAAATTAGTTGTTTAAATTGCTGTCAAAGCACTGATGCCTGTCAGAATTCGCCACAAAAACATCAGCTTTTTCAGATTAGCCTGCAAGCGAAAGGTTGATTGGGAGGATATGAATTGATTTGTCTGTATATTGTAAATGTGTGTGTGAATGTGAATGTGTTTGGTAGCAAGTAGATTCGTAGACTAGCGCTCTGAATGTGTGTGTGCATGTACGTATGTGCGCTCTGCTCCTGCCCCGTTAACTTCCTGTCTTCCTGTTCCTTTCCTTCCTCTCGCATCCAGGACAAGAGCTCACAGGCCCTCAGCCTCAGTAATGTGGCTGGGGTCTTCTACATTCTGGTCGGGGGCCTGGGCCTGGCCATGCTGGTGGCCCTCATCGAGTTCTGCTACAAGTCCCGAAACGAAGCCAAGAGAATGAAGGTGGAACAGTCTGAACGTCGCCCCTCTTCCTCTCCTCTCCCCAGTCCTGTCCCCCTCCCCAGCCCCCATCCCTCACCAGGCCCCAGTCCCACCCACAGCACTCAGAGTTTAGCCACATATAGAGAGGGTTACAACGTCTACGCCACTGAAGGAGTAGAGATGTAGGAGGTCAGATGTACGTAGGTGCCCGGCAGTCGTAAGTGGAGTTCCTCTGTTTTCGCTGCCGTAGCTTGCCGTATGTGAGCCCGTGGTAAAGCTTCTTGTGTTTGTGACGTCCTTGTTCTGTCTCCTCCACGTGTGCTCCGAGTCGGAGACTTGCATTCACATATTTGTGCATGCTGAAGACTGAGGTATACCTGGACTGCACACGTTTGTAATCACACGCCAGTGCGGTAACCTCTCTTTATCGTGTAAAGAAGAATAGTTAAACAAGGCTTAAGACGATCATTTCACCATAGGCATAGTCTTGAAAACCCCCTAGTTGTCAATTTCAAGTAATTTTTGGCTCCAAATGACTATGCCAGATGTATTTGAGATGCTTCATCGCTGAACTGTGTCATAATCTGGTGTTTTTTGTATGTGCTTGCTGATAATGTGCACTCATTCAAATAATAATGCTCTGGCTTTTAAGTACGCACAGCTGACTCCCGTTCTCCATGTCCCCGTTTTGTCTTTTCTCTCCCGACGCAGCTCACCTTCACCGAAGCCATGCGGAACAAGGCGCGCCTGTCCATTACGGGGAGCGTGGGCGAGAACGGGCGCGTCCTGACTCCCGACTGCCCGAAGGCTGTCCACTCCGGCCCGTCTCTGCGGCAGAGCTCCGGATTGGCTCTGGTGTCGTCCGACTTACCGTGAAAACCAAAAACGTTCTAGTGCCTTAAACTCCACAAGACCGCAAAACAGACATCAGAAAAACGACCCTACAGCAATGACGCCACCAAGCTGAGCAATCGTGCTGACAAGGTAGATTTCGAAAGGATCTTCTCACACCCCGAGGTGCCACCGCAAGATACTATACTGTATGAAGGGTGGTTATCGCAAAGACTTCTGTGTTTCCGTCATGTACATTCAAAGAACTCATGCTGCCTCTGAGGGTGAAGCAAGTGGGAAGAAAGAACAGTGAAAACTGAATCTTGTTAGCCTATTTGGCGAAGAAAATAAAAACGAGCTGCTCGTTCTAACACTCTGCCATAACCCTCGCCAAACCGAAACACCGCAACTCGACATCTTAACATAGTTAAAAATGGGCATTTGTTTGCCCAAGAGGGTATTATTAACATAGATATGGTATTAATGAATACTTATTAA
The DNA here is from genome assembly GCA_026230005.1 of Gila orcuttii. Classification (NCBI taxonomy): domain Eukaryota; kingdom Metazoa; phylum Chordata; class Actinopteri; order Cypriniformes; family Leuciscidae; genus Gila; species Gila orcuttii. The sequence continues at coordinate 32,595,986 of JAPDVR010000014.1, forward strand.
ATAAACTGTGAAGAAGAGTTCATATATATATATATATATTCTATAAAATCATAACTAAAATAAATTATTTACATCATTTGTAAATAGAAGACTGTACAACTCGCTTGCTTTTTAACAAATTTGTAAATAGCCGATTCTGTAGTGGACAGAGTGTAATTCTCTTTTTAAACCATCTTTAGACAAAGGATTCATCGCAATAATGGTTCGAAAACATTCAAAAGATGATTTGATATATGTAGATGTACATGAACTTTTATGGATTTAATAACATGGGCATGTTATCAGTGCCAGTGACCTATGCGCCCATGATTCTCGGGAATGTGGCACACACTCTCAGTGCATCTCAGCCGCTGCTCTTTCCCAAGCCATGCCCTGCATAATCACTGTGCAGTCATAGACCATGGTACCCTCTAGACTGTTTTATTTTATTTCCACAGAAGCATATTTTATTTTTGATTTTATGTGATTACTGAAAAAAATTGAAATATTGAGAAGTATTTAAATGTTTGTCCATTCATTTTAGAGCAGACGTCTTTATGAATGATATAAAGAAATTCAATCGGACGAGAAACCAATCAAGCTCAATTGCGCAAATGTGTATAGAAATACATTAGAATAGAAAGTGTTATTTCTACTGACCGCCTCTGAAGACACTGTTTGTATCGTGAGAGCCATTGTCAGAGTTCAGCTTTGGCCTTTTTTATGAAAAACACTGTGTAACCTCATTCAGGCCTTTAGCATGTTCTCCAGAAACTGTAGCAATGGACATCTTGACGAAAGGACAGCACGTGGACAGTTTCAAAGCTTCAGGACACCATTGTGGAAAATGGATCAATCTTTCTCTGCCCAGTTCTGTTCAACTTGCATTTAATCTGAAAGTGCGATTTATGGCTCCTCCTGTTCCAACAACAACACATCTTGATAAAAACACATGTACTTTTACTCAAGCACACAATGTTTGTCTCTTGTTGTATTTCTCCCCTCTTTTTCCTCTCTGCCTTCTACTCTCATTCTGTCACACACACGCACACAATGATCCTGATGCTTATTGAAGTTCAGTGTGTCTGGAGAGTGGCATTAGGTTTTTCCCCCCATGGTTTCTAAAGCTGTGATGAAAGTAGTGTCCTTACTAGGTTAATATGTTAAAATTGTAAATATTTATTTTGATCATTTTTTAGTAAAATATCAATGGACATGAAATTGCACCTCTGTGTCTTTATTTGGTTTAATGTTATTTGAACTCCCAAGAACAAAATAGAGACTAGACTCTTCAAGATCCAATCCAGACATATTAAAGCATTATTGTACTTGAGGCAAGTATGTGAAAGCAGACGTGAGCACTTTGCCAGTGAACTCAAAATATCTTTTGTTCCGCAGAATTGACTTTAACTAACTTGCTCAGCAAGATTCTCTTCAAACTGTTTACTGAAAATACAATGTAAAAATGTTTATTTTACACTCAGTATAGAGAAGGTCCATGTATATAAACTTGAAAACAACAACTTTTATTGCAAAGTACCTAATGATAGTAATAGAGGCATTATAGGTAGTTTGCATCAATATCCACGCAGAGAGCATTCATTAAAAACTCAATATATGTGGTCGTGACTATGCATGACTAAAAAGATACTCAATTATTTTTCAGGGACAGAATCTAATACTTGGAATTTAGAAATGTTATTTTAGATGCAAAGTATTGAACCGTGCAAGTGCTCTGAAGTTCACTTGTGTTTTGCAGAGGAGAGGGTAAAAATGACCTCGTTAGGAGGAAAGACCACAAAGTACTGATTTTGATTTTAATAGTGTTATTTTCTTCCCTTACAGCAATCCACACAGAAATGGCAAAGTAGTGCATGATGGGAATACAAATAAATATTGCAGGGAAACAGCGTTAACTCCTAAATGCCCTCCTATAACAGATGTTGGCACATATGTTTGAACAGACAGTCACGATAATGACCTTGAGGAGTATGTCATTTAGGACCATCTTAAATGTGCACCTCTTCACGAAACTCATCAGTTTGTGCTATCTAGCGAGAGCACGAAGTGTTGAGCCCGCATTTCATGCCTATTTATTATCTTTAGATTCAGGATCGTAACATGATCTAATTTATTATTTGAAGTATAGATGTTTACAAGGACAAATTTAGCAAGCGATCACAGCTAAAGCACGCAATGTTGACATTTTAACAACGAGCTAACATTACCAAACCCTCAAGGTCACGTAGGACAAACTTCACCTAAATGTGGAGCTTGCAGGAATCCATCCAAACCGCGCTCTATTTTTTTAAGTGATGTGCGCGAACGTTCCTGCCTATGATTTGTGTGCGTGGCGGTCTCTATGACGTCAACAGTGAAAATGAGCATTTGGAACTACTTCTACCTGGGGTGTATTCCAGAAAGCTGGGTTAATTTACCATCAGATTAACCCTGAACTCTGGGTACATAAAGACATTTTCAATGGATCGCCGATTTCAGGAGTCACCATGGAAACCAAGGGAGAAAAAAAGCGAGCTACATATTTCGGTGAAACTGATTTGGAGGTTTTAATACTTGCTTATGAAGACTATAAGCCCATTATAACTAAAAAAAAGCAATACTGCTGCATCAGCAAAAGAAAGAGAGTTGGCTTGGCATTTGGCAAAAAATAACAGACAGAGTAAATGCGTGAGTTTAGAAAATTATAAATGGGCTATTTTCCCCTTTCATTGTGACGCAAAAATTCTTTGGAGCATGTAGTAAAAATAGACAAGTATTTACTTGTTGGCCTCCATACATTTCTTAATATTAGAGTAGTAATGCACATAATTGGCTAGTTATATGTTGGCTTCTTGTTTTATCAGATGTAATCCTTCTGGAGCTAGAAGAAGTGTGAGCCACGGAAAAATGAAACACAAAAACATTCTCCAGCAAGGTAATATTTTCTAAACTTACTAAACTTGTTACTGACGCCATGTAATTTAGTATTTAATGTAATTTAGTTTTCTATGTAGCCAATAGAAAGAAGGCTAAGGCCCGTAAAACAGGTGGGGGTCCACCTCCACCGTCCCTCACCCCAGCTGAGGAGCTGGCACTGTCCCTTAATAAACTACTAACCCTCACCCGAGCTGAGGAGCTGGCACTGTCCCTTAATAAACTACTAACCCTCACCCGAGCTGAGGAGCTGGCACTGTCCCTTAATAAACTACTAACCCTCACCCCAGCTGAGGAGCTGGCACTGTCCCTTAATAAACTACTAACCCTCACCCGAGCTGAGGAGCTGGCACTGTCCCTTAATAAACTACTAACCCTCACCCCAGCTGAGGAGCTGGCACTGTCCCTTAATAAACTACTAACCCTCACCCCAGCTGAGGAGCTGGCACTGTCCCTTAATAAACTACTAACCCTCACCCGAGCTGAGGAGCTGGCACTGTCCCTTAATAAACTACTAACCCTCACCCGAGCTGAGGAGCTGGCACTGTCCCTTAATAAACTACTAACCCTCACCCCAGCTGAGGAGCTGGCACTGTCCCTTAATAAACTACTAACCCTCACCCGAGCTGAGGAGCTGGCACTGTCCCTTAATAAACTACTAACCCTCACCCCAGCTGAGGAGCTGGCACTGTCCCTTAATAAACTACTAACCCTCACCCCAGCTGAGGAGCTGGCACTGTCCCTTAATAAACTACTAACCCTCACCCGAGCTGAGGAGCTGGCACTGTCCCTTAATAAACTACTAACCCTCACCCGAGCTGAGGAGCTGGCACTGTCCCTTAATAAACTACTAACCCTCACCCGAGCTGAGGAGCTGGCACTGTCCCTTAATAAACTACTAACCCTCACCCCAGCTGAGGAGCTGGCACTGTCCCTTAATAAACTACTAACCCTCACCCGAGCTGAGGAGCTGGCACTGTGCCTTAATAAACTACTAACCCTCACCCCAGCTGAGGAGCTGGCACTGTCCCTTAATAAACTACTAACCCTCACCCCAGCTGAGGAGCTGGCACTGTCCCTTAATAAACTACTAACCCTCACCCGAGCTGAGGAGCTGGCACTGTGCCTTAATAAACTACTAACCCTCACCCCAGCTGAGGAGCTGGCACTGTCCCTTAATAAACTACTAACCCTCACCCCAGCTGAAGAGCTGGCACTGTCCCTTAATAAACTACTAACCCTCACCCGAGCTGAGGAGCTGGCACTGTGCCTTAATAAACTACTAACCCTCACCCCAGCTGAGGAGCTGGCACTGTGCCTTAATAAACTACTAACCCTCACCCGAGCTGAGGAGCTGGCACTGTCCCTTAATAAAGGGCGACCTGTGGTCGATGGGATTCCAGGGGGCAGTTCATCAGACTCAGCTACCAAGACAAGTGGCTTAGTAAAATGTAGGTGTACCATATTAATACTTATGATTTATTGATGTTTTCACTGTTTTTGTCAGTGTTTTAATAAAGAAAATCATCAACACTGTCACCATTTTAAAAAGGCATTTTAAATGCATTTTACAGTCATTGATTCACTTGTACAGTATGCATGCTGCTTTGACTGCATATGCTGTATACTGTAATACTATTACTAGTACTCTTAGATGTTCCTAATGTCCTTCTTTATTAGTTATATTTGTTTAAGAATATACATTGAGTATTGAATATGCATGATTATCTTATTGGTTTAATTATCTTGCAGTTGCTGATGGCCACATTTTATTATTGGATCCTCCTGCAACACCACACTCTGTCACAGTTGTAAGTGATTATTGTGTTCAGGTTTCTGTTTGCTAGACCAAGCATCCTTCCTTATTTTCACTGTAGGATGACGATGAAGAGACCACTTCTGCTGTGACAGAAACAGAAAATGTGGGAGGCCCATAGAGGTATGATGCATACAATGCATTCCCCCTTTTTTACATAAGAGCATAAATAAATTGTCATTGCCTTTTTTACAGAATATGGCAGGAGATTTTAATACAAATGAGGGTCCATCAACCTCCACACAGAATCTTAGCAGTGTAAGAAATGTTCTGCAGTTCTCCTTCCTCATTTAAATATTTGGTCTGTGTTTGTATTACAGACTTTTTCAGTCATGTTTAATTATTCTGTCTTTCTAGTTGCCTGCCAAAGAGCTGTATAAGGTCCACTTTCAAAAGCAAATCAGAAAAAGTGACATGGAGATGGACCTTATACAGCTTCAAATGGAGGAGAAAAGGCTTAACCTAAAAAAGGCCAGACTTGAAATTGAATTGCTGGAGCACCAGCTTAAGGTGGGAAACAGTTTGTGAACATTAATCTGTCATTTGTTGTTGAATGAAATCTAAAGCAATAAATACAAATGTCTTTTGTTACAGGAAATAAAGAAACCATGAACAACACTTGACTGTTAACTGGTTTTAATTAAAGTGATTTTGGCAAATCATGTCTCGTACCACCCTGCCATCTCTTGGGTCTACTGGGTTCACTGGAGGTTCCTCTTGGCCATCTTCATCAAGAGAAGGGGGGGCCCTCTCACCTCTCAGTGTGGCAATGTTTTGAAGAACAACACAAGCAGCTGTGATGTCACATGACCTTTCTGTGCTGACCCTGAGCCCACGCAGGCACTGAAACCTTGCCTTCAGGATGCCTGGTCATTTTGACCCGTGTTCTGCTGTGGGCCGGGTTGAATTGTGCCTGTGGTCCAGGCTCAGGTTCAGGGTAGGGTGTCATCATATAGGGCAGACAAGGGTACCCTCTGTCCCCCAGCAAGTAACCATTGAAGTGTCCTATAAAGGTAGTTAAAGTGTATATAATTGCATAAAAAAACATTAAAAAAAAAAAAACATTGTGTAAGGCAAAACATACCCGGTTGAAATGTGTGGCACAATGATGACTCCCTAAACATTCTGGCATCATACAGACCCTTGCCATTTGACTTCAACATTAGTGATGAGGTGGGTTGCATCACTATTACCTAGTTAGTGGGGACCAGTAATGAGGGTGATTTAAACACCCAAACATTTAGCACCCCAAAAATCTATTGTCACCTGCACATTGATGCTATGGATTGACTTCCTATTAACATAGTCTCCTTCATTGACTGAAGAAGCTATAATGGGAATGTGGGTTCCATCAATGCACCCAATCACATTTGGGAACCCTGAAATTGAAAGTTATAGGCTATAATTAGAAACATTTAAAATTATTGTGACTGTATACAGTATGGATAGATTAACTGTGTAACTAAAATGGTCTGTCATAGAATATCATGGAACGGACAAACCCGCCACTCTGTGGAATTCCTCTTTAATGACCCTCAGTGGTTTATGGCCAGGGAACTGCACAAAAGTGTGTAGGAACCGTTTGAGTGCAATGCATACTGTACGAACAGCTTTACACACAGTTGCCTTTCCCACATGCTCTGCATCGCCTATTGTATACAAAAAACTCCCCGTCGCAAAAAAGCGAAGGGCAATGCACAAAATGTGCTCTGTGTTAAGCGCTAATCCACGATGTGTCACGTTTGCTATATATGGTTTCAAAATCTTCGTTAAATAAATTAACGATTCTTTTGAAAAACGGTAACGCTATTACTGTATAATCTGTGCCTCTACGTCCACAGGATCTTCATCAAAAAGGGCACACCATGCTCGGAAATCTCTCTGAAACAAACTAACCCTCCAACATAACCTGCTCCGGAGCAGGTTATCCTCAGAGAGTCAGTTGCTATGGTTACTTACAAAACCCGAAAGTTACCTCCATTTTTGGAACCGAAAGCAGAGGTTATCCGCTTACTTACTCCTAAACTTACCCGGGTAAGTCACATAACCTGCTTTCTGGAATACACCCCTGATCTGACGCTAACACAGATCATTTTGTTGGTAATTAACTCAGTCATGGTTAATTCAGTCATAATATTTTGACTTTAAAATAAATCAATTAATGATGCCACGCGAAGCACATTTTTAATGTCACCTGAATACATAGGCCTACTATAAACATGATTTCAATGCATAGTAGGGGCCATCCCTGTCAACACTCCCGTTTTCCCCGGGTTTCTCCCGTTTTTTAGCCCTATCTCCCGGACCCCACCCCTTATTTTTCCCGGGAAACTCCCGTAATTTGCATGGCCTAAACTCCTTTATGAATAATCGGACCATTAGTTTGTCTAATGTTGAAAAGTTGCCAGATTGTATTAAATGCATTATATTCACACAATCCACAGACCATTTACAATTTCAACCCGTTTGTCACATCAACCTGGCAACCTATAAGTATAACCCAGTTGCGCAGTCGCGGAAAGTTTAACCCGAAAGCGAGCTGATAGACATGATGGCAGGTGACGTTTTGGGCAATGTTGCTGTGCAACATTTTACCATTGAGATTGGCAGTGTTGTGCCTGAGCGCGTTCATTGAACGATAGTTCATGAACTCGTTCATATTTTGGGCGAACGTGAACTGAACATACTGTATTAAAGCCTGATGAACGTTACTGTGAACTACTGTGGTGTCTGTGAACGGCGCGCTGTCTCAGTTTAACTTTGTTCAATAGGGTGCCAGATCTCTATAGAGCCGAAAACCCGGCTAAAACACACCGTAAACAGGCCTTAATATGTAGCGGAAGAAACACCCAATCTGGCAACACCAGCCACCAGCGTCGCACCGCCGCATGCGTCATCAAAACAAAAAGCAGCAAGGACGATCATTTAAACGAGTTTTATGACAAAGTCAGTGAGGATGGGAAAAATCTTACATTTCTGTGCAAACTTTGCCCGCCGATAAAAGAATTACTGTCTGTGGTTCTATATGGGCTGTGGCAATAATTTAGAAAAATAATAGCTCGCAGCAACATGGAAAAAAAAAAGAACTAGGCTATGAACTAGTTCAAAATTTTAAAGTATGAACTGAACTTTGAACTAGTTCATGTAGAAAGTGAACTTTCCCAACACTGGAGATAGGGCAACATAATTTATTACAAGTTATTATGTCCCAAACTGGACATTTGACCTCATCACATGCATCTGTAAGTTATTTGCATTTGTAACATCTATTTACAAATAAAAAAATATATAGAACAAATCAATAAATTAAGTTATGTTTTCATTTATGGGTATTGCAACGTAAATAATACACTTAACACGTGCAGTACACTTAACAGCATGAGCCTACCTCTTACAGCATGAGCCTAAACAGCCCATAAACACCTTGATGTGAAGTCATCGTTTAAAATGATCATCATTAAGTAAGATGCATTATACTGATGCAAAATCCTTCAACTCTGTATTCAACTCTGGATTGATTTGTGTTTTGTGAATTTTGTATTGGTTGATGACAATGCCTGGTCTCGCTTTGAGCTTCTATTATTTATCATGCTAAAGGCTCTTAACCCTTGTGCATCCTTATGGACATTTTTGTCCTTTTCAGTGTTTTTTTTTTTTGTTGTTGTTTTTTTTTCACTTTGCCTGTGTTAATGCTAACTGCATAAAATGTGGCACAGGTGTGTATTTTTATTGGAATTTTACTATTTCACCACCATTTCCTTTTAAAAAAAACTATTTTGCACTAGGTACACAAAATACTCCCTCTCAGCGCCTTTTGGACAAAAATGTCCCCATTGAAACACATTAAAACTGCAATTTTTAACCCCAGGGCCATTTAACTATAAAATGATACAATCTTTGTTAAGAGGCTTTCATTCTGTTGGCAAGGCTTCAAAATTAAAATTGTTACTATTTTTTACCAGATGGTGCCATTTTTCCAGGTTTGGCCTATAAAGCAACTACTTGCTTTATTCCTGTTTTCTGCTTCGGCATATTATAGAGCCAATTGGATAAATTGCGATAGTTGTGTGGGTGTGTTGGTATGGATGTCTGAGTGTGGTTTGTATGTGTGTAATAAAAAAAAAATGTTTGTGTGCTTGTAATATTTGAGAGAGAGAGAAACTCAACTGCAAATCTAAACTCCAATAACTGTGTACACCAGTGGAGTTTTGCTGGCACCCAGTGGGGAAAATATGTTACTGCGCCCAAACAAAATCTTACCGAAAGCTAATTATTTTAGATATCATCCTCAAATTTGGAACACAACTTGTTTAGATTTATGGCTTTGAATTTATATCAGTTTTGGAGTTAAACGTGTTTCATAAAATATATATTTTATATAAAACATTGATCATAATGTTCAGAAATAATTTTCAGAAACTTAAACCTCTATACACAATTGTTTTCATTTGTTTAACTTCAGCAATAATCTGCCAACGGTCCTCTTTAAAATGATACCAAACTTAAGTCTTTGCTCCCAAGCTTCAAAATGTTGTCCTCTCTGTACCTATGTGTAACTTTTTTTAATTAATGCACAAGGGTTAATGCCGCTTGACACCCCGTCATGAAATGTTTAGACATTATGCTAAACGCTGTCACTGGCCCGCTACACTATCAGGCACGTGTTGGGGAAACAGGAACTTGCATGTGACAGAGTGTGTCTGATGTCAGATTGGCTGTCATGTCGCATTAGGCCTTGGCTGTTATGAGTGGGCAAACAACAGTCCTGTCTAAATTAATCCATAACCTGTGTTTATGAGAAGACTAAACACCTTTTGTCTTCACACAGGCATTGTAGTCTCAGGTAAGAGACTTGTTTCGCAAGTTTGCATAATCAATGGTCATGCAACTAAATATATCAACATGTGTTTTCTACTGAAAAACATCTTAAACCGGCCTTAAACCTTGTTTGCTGGTAGTAGCTGGTTTAAAGGGATAGTTCAACCAAAAATTCTGTCATAATTTAGTCACCCTCAAGTTATTCCAAACATGTATGAATTGCTTTTCTTTTCTGCTGAATTTATAAATGGTGTTACAGTTTCGCGGGGATGCACATTAGGTATATGGGTAGGTCTACACATTATTTAGACTTCCTTGTTTGAAGCACAGCATCTTTCGCTATAACCGCATTTCTCCACCAAACATTTCTCCGCATTTCTCCGCCTTTCTGAGGATGAACTACCCCTTTTCCACCAAAAAAGAACTGGTTCGGAACTGGTGCTGGTTCAAAGTTGGTTCGGAGTTGGTTCAACTTGCGAACCTTTTCAGAACCTGTTTGTTTTTCCACTGACTAGAGCGCCCAGCGAACGACGTCGTTACGTCACTGTGTACGTCGCCATATGTCTTAGCTAGAAACGCTTGCAAGTACAACATTACTTTGGGATTATCTCTAACTCGTGTACCAAGAAGGCTTCAAAAACAATTGAAATATGTAAGTCTTTTAATCTTTACCTTTGATATGTAATCTTTTCTGATTAGTTATGTACCCCTGTTTTGAATCTTTTTTTCCCTTTCCATTTATTTGTTCTATATTGTGACTGTTTTCTTCTTTGCTTAGTTATAATGTTTTCAAAAAAATAAAAAAATAGAAACGCTTGCGCCAACTTCAAGCATAACAATTACAAAGGCGGACTACATCGTGTTTCTGCAAATGTTCCGGGCTTTGCGATCCTATATTATGGTCAGAAAAGATGTTTAGAGCACATCTAAACCCGCCCCCAGCCCCCGACGTAAGCATGACGTGGTAAAAGAACGGTTCTAGTCCAGCAAAGAGTTGGTGCCGCTTTGGAACCAGTTTTCCTGGCCGAGAACCGGTTCTTTGGCTGTCGAAACACAAAGAACTGGTTCGCGCGCAGGCACCGGTTCCGAACCGGCTCTCAAAATGCTTTGGTGGAAAAGGGGTAAACGAGAGGCCTGACAGTAAATATGCTCGCAATATCTTGAACGTTATTGCCCCCTTGCGATTTAAATCAGAATAACACGTATTTTTATCTTTGCCTGTGTTCTTTTTGTGTTATTAATAGAATATCCTTATAATATATATACAGGTCCTTCTCAAAAAATTAGCATATTGTGATAAAGTTCATTATTTTCCATAATGTAATGATAAAAATTAAACTTTCATATATTTTATATTCATTGCACACCAACTGAAATATTTCAGGTCTTTTATTGTTTTAATACTGATGATTTTGGCATACAGCTCATGAAAACCCAAAATTCCTGTCTCAAAAAATTAGCATATTTCATCCGACCACTAAAAGAAGTGTTTTTAATACAAAAAAAAAAGTCAACCTTCAAATAATTATGTTCAGTTATGCACTCAATAGTCAATACTTGGTCGGGAATCCTTTTGCAGAAATGACTGCTTCAATGCGGCGTGGCATGGAGGCAATCAGCCTGTGGCACTGCTGAGGTGTTATGGAGGCCCAGGATGCTTCGATAGCGGCCTTAAGCTCATCCAGAGTGTTGGGTCTTGCGTCTCTCAACTTTCTCTTCACAATATCCCACAGATTCTCTATGGGGTTCAGATGAGGAGAGTTGGCAGGCCAATTGAGCACAGTAATACCATGGTCAGTAAACCATTTACCAATGGTTTTAGCACTGTGAGCAGGTGCCAGGTCGTGCTGAAAAATGAAATCTTCATCTCCATAAAGCTTTTCAGCAGATGGAAGCATGAAGTGCTCCCAAATCTCCTGATAGCTAGCTGCATTGACCCTGCCCTTGATAAAACACAGTGCACCAACACCAGCAGCTGACATGGCACCCCAGACCATCACTGACTGTGGATACTTGACACTGGACTTCAGGCATTTAGGCATTTCCTTCTCCCCAGTCTTCCTCCAGACTCTGGCACCTTGATTTCCGAATGACATGCAAAACTGAGCAACAGTCCAGTGCTGCTTCTCTGTAGCCCAGGTCAGGCGCTTCTGCCGCTGTTTCTGGTTCAAAAGTGGCTTGACCTGGGGAATGCGGCACCTGTAGCCCATTTCCTGCACACGCCTGTGCACGGTGGCTCTGGATGTTTCTACTCCAGACTCAGTCCACTGCTTCCGCAGGTCCCCCAAGGTCTGGAATCGGTCCTTCTCCACAATCTTCCTCAGGGTCGGGTCATCTCTTCTCATTGTGAAGCGTTTTTTTGCCACACTTTTTCCTTCCCACAGACTTCCCACTGAGGTGCCTTGATACAGCACTCTGGGAACAGCCTATTTGTTCAGAAATTTCTTTCTGTGTCTTACCCTCTTGCTTGAAGGTGTCAATGATGGCCTTCTGGACAGCAGTCAGGTCGGCAGTCTTACCCATGATTGCGGTTTTGAGTAATGAAACAGGCTGGGAGTTTTTAAAAGCCTCAGGAATCTTTTGCAGGTGTTTAGAGTTAATTAGTTGATTCAGATGATTAGGTTAATAGCTCGTTTAGAGAACCTTTTCATGATATGCTAATTTTTTGAGACAGGAATTTGGGGTTTTCATGAGCTGTATGCCAAAATCATCAGTATTAAAACAATAAAAGACCTGAAATATTTCAGTTGGTGTGCAATGAATCTAAAATATATGAAAGTTTAATTTTTATCATTACATTATGGAAAATAATGAACTTTATCACAATATGCTAATTTTTTGAGAAGGACCTGTATATATTTTATTTTCATATTTCTGAATTCATTTTAGTTTTAGTAATTTTGTAAAGGGGTTTTGTCATGTGTATTACTATTATTATTTTAAAATAATTCTACAGGCCTATAACTTTAATTTATTTCCGTTTTAGTTTTTCATTTGATATTTATATTTTATTTCTTCATTTATATTTTATAATTTTGTCATTTTGGATAAAAAGTATGGTTATTTTGCATTTTAATCCAAATATGTAGTAGGTGATCCAGTTATTCTGTGAATACGGATAAAGCGCATAAGGTGAACATTATACTGTATATATTTTAGTTTTTAGTATATATTTCTTTATTTTCCATTTTAGTTTTTCTGTTATGCGTTTTTGCCATTTTTATTTATTTAATTGTATTTCTATATAGCTTTATTTGGATTTCAGTTTTAGTCATATTATTACTTCAAATTAAATGATTTCAGTTAAATTTTTTAAAGTGTAAGTTTTTCATTTAATATTAATCATTTATTTCAACTTTATTTCAATTACTGAAAATGATTTTTAATTGTTTCAGTTAACAATAACAACACTGATTATTAATACTGCTTTTTATTATGTGAGGGAATGGAAACAAAAGAGTAAACTCAAACATAGGTAAATAACTCTGAACATGCTGCACAAATATGGGATTAAGTATCAGTTTTAAAGTGTTCCTAGAAGTCAAAGAATCCATTTAAATTTGAAAATGATGTTAATTACTTTCCATTTTGTAGCATGTATAAACCAAATGTAAGAATACTTTACTGTTTTTGTTTAGTTTTTTTCTTTTTTTGGGGGGGGGGGGGGGGGGGGTGTTTATGCATGTGAAAGAAAACACAAAAACTGAACAGATACATAAATATTCAGCCATGCATAATGAAGAGCTTTAATAATGTTTCAATGTTTTCCACCTCGAACGCTTTATGTACAGCAAGTGCTTTATCTGTAAAAGTGCTGCAATGGGAAATATATGACACTCTGTACACATTAAAAATCATGTGGAAACACAATTCAACCAATAGCTATTAAAAAGAAGCTGCTTAACACTGCCAGTAGCATAGACATTCATTGCAACGACTTTAAAATTAAGTGACATTCTGATAACACAATTATTTTGCAGGCAAAAACTAAATCATCATGCAAACCCTGTGACCGTCCATCGTGTTAATGGACAAACTTCAAAGAGAAACGTGCATTTGTGATGTGACACAACTGTAAAAAGTTAAAGAAATGCAGAAGAGGACAAATAAAAGCCTGGAATACTCACACTTAAGGCTAAACTTTAGAATTGTACATGAGTTATTCTAATGAGTGTCTTGGTAACACAATAGAGGCACAACTTGTGCAAAAGAAAACAAGACTGTTCTACTAACTGTTCTATACGTCACTTATTGCTTTGGTGCTAGAACAGAAAAATGGAACATTCCACATTTTTTACATCAACACTAATACATTTGTAAAACAATCATGTGCTCTGCATGATAACATTCACAAAACACACATTATCCTACCATATTTGGCAAGTAAATATTCGATTTTAAGCTTTGCTTCTTGGCAACATATAGAAGGCTATGTAAAGTATTTGATAGAAGAATTCAGAATATGACATGATGATAAAGGTTATGAACTTATGATTATCTGTTAATGCAGCAAGCAGAAATCATATCCGTTTAATGTATTATTCCGGGTTCAGTGCAAGTTAGTTAATTGACAGCATCTGTTGATTACCACAAAAAAATAATGTTGAGACTTCCCTTTGTTTTCTTAAAAAAAAAAAAAATGTGAAGCTAACGATATTATAACAGCACTTAAATCTATTCTTTTGTTAAAATGTATTTTCTGAGTTGTCAAGCTATTTAAATCATTGTATTAACAGATGTTCTAAAATTCGGAAATAACTTTACACAGAAAAGAATAGTAAGTGTTTTTTTTACACTAAAATCATGTTAACGTGTATATTGTTTACATCTTGTGGCTACAGTATTGAGTACAGAGTATTTTATTGTTTACAAATTGGCCCCATTTACTTCCATTGTAAGGGGCCGTTCACACAGAACGTTTTTTTCCATTCCGCAGCGCTACTTTTCCGTTGTTTTTCAATTTAAACACACGCTAAACTGACATCTTTAACTGTTGCGGTCACATCTCGCGTCTTTTACAACGTCTCACGCATGACACGGCATTCTAAAACCTCGCACTTTTTTCCGTTCCACTGATCCGCGTCTTGCGTTTTTAACAGCAAAACCTGTGTGAACCGGCACTAAGTCCCTCACTGTAAACCAGATTTTTTAAAGAAAAGCAGAGACAAGTTAATATTATTTTGTGGTAATCAATATAATACCATAAGTGCTGTTGTTTGAGCTGAATTTGTACTGAACCTTGAATATTCCTTTAACAGATTCACAATAAGTAAAGAAAGGTTATCCGTCATTTAACAGCTGAAAAAGTATATGGTACCGTATACAAACAAGGGCCACCTGTTTCTAAGTGTGCCTGGTATCAGTGCAGTCTTCTGCGGTGGATGTGGGTAGAAACTCTCGCATGCCTGAAGCTCAGTCTTACCTTATATGTACCAACAGCTCGACCTACTGGTGGATAGGGAGCTCTGTCCAATCGGGAGAGATCTCCCTCCGATCCACATTCAGATGCTGATCAAGACTTCAGCATACAGTAGCTGTAAATATCACAATCATTGTGAAAGCTAAGGAGGTGCACTGTTGCCATGCACACATACAATCAACATGGTCTTCAGCAGTGCTGGTGATCTTCAGTGCTTCTGGTTAGATGGGCTGAAGGAGACATTGGTGAGAGAATGTGTGAGAAGAAGACCAGCTAAGCAGTTGGCAGTAATGAGACATGGGCTTTAAGTATGAGAAGGTGAAGTGTCACAAGAGTTGAGATGAATGAGAAGCTACAGGTTGACCAGGTGAAGGTCCGAGGCCGTGAAGTGAGGACACAGTGCCATGTCAGGGTTCCTCAGCTGCTTCAGGACGCGCTTGTAGAACTTGGTGCGCACGCGATTGAACTCCATGATGTCACACGGGTCTTCCTCGATCCAGAACCTGTGGAACTCCTGCATCAGGTAACCTAAGAAAAACCAGAAATGATAAATATACAGGGTTTTTATATATATAAATAAATCAAATGTGAATTCATGTCCCAGTTATACCACTTAATGTTTTCAATGTAAAAAAATAAAAAAATAAATAAAAGAAACCAAATACAATTTTATGTTGTTATTTTTATAGTAATATGTAATTAATGTTTATAAAAAAAGTATAAAAGTTAAGCATTTTTACATTTATTCCAAAATAATAGCTAAAGGCAGTAACAATTTAATTTGTGAACTGATGTTCAGCTGTTCTTTTAACAGTCAACTTATTTTTGGATCATCAGTCATGCTCTGGAAACACTGGTCACATAAAAGATGTACCTTTAATTTCACCTAGCTGATTGCTCACTAAAACTCCCAGAGTCATCATGTTTTCAGGCCATTTCAAGTTTGATTTTGATGTGACATAAAGCGGTGACATAAAGCGGTGATATCTGACTGAGTTGTTTACTGACTTTTTAATTACTCTTCCCATCAACGGCATAATTTTGTTCATTCAGACTGATTCGTGAACGCGCACGAAAACAAGAGGTGGGATTTATGCCACAAACCAATCATATCCAATCATAGCTCAATGGAACATTGCTTCCTCTCACATGACTTTCCCTTATTCCTTCTCAGTTACCCCCCACTAAACCCACCGCACGCTTTAGGTGGGTCTGTGAAAACTCAATGGGCTCAGGGCAGGCAAGAGAGACGAACTCCAGCTGTAACTTTACCTACTAGTGTCACTGTTGGACAGTGTTACTTTAGAAAAACAAGTGTGTCAATTTTGCTTTTATAATTCTTTTTTATAGAATTTAATAATTGTATAATTTAATGGCCATAAATTATGTATATAATTTAAAATGTATATTTAATTTTACTTCAAGAGTTGTTTTCACAACGAGAACAATGGCAACATTATGATAACACTCACAGAAGGTCTGTTGGAAGTTCACTAGACTTGGCATCTCTGGTGCCACATTGTACAGATGAGTCTTCAGAGCCCCGCTCACCAGCAGGGAATATGCCAGGTCTGTGATGTTTATGCCAACTATGGCAAAGGAGTATCTGCACCACAAAAGATTTGGGTCAGCACAAAACACAATCTAAAAGAGATCCTTGTTTAGTGTCAATACACATTATAAAATGTTAAGACACTGCCAGTGTTTGCCTGTGTGATTACATTTGTTTCTGTGTGCACATGTCAGCTGCACAGTGATTTAACAGGCTCCATGCTACACATTAATGGTTTAATCATTTTTTATTATTTTTTATATTTTATTTGCTAGTGTTGTGGATGCTTTCACGGGTGTTGCTATGTGGTTGCAAATGTGTTCAGAGAGCTTTTAGGATGTTGCTGTGAGGTTGCAAACGTAATTTGGTTGCTTACTGACCCAAGTGTAAACACAAAACACAAAGTTTATGTTCTAGTACCTTCAATTTGTGTGAAATAGTCTGCAATATTCTGAACTCACCCAATCGCTTTGTCAAATTTATTCTTGTCCCACTCAGCTTTGCTCATCTTGCTGTGTGAAGAACCAAAATGTTAGTGTCCACTCAATCCTGTGCTAATAGTTTTTAAACAGCTAATATAATGCAGTCAACAACGACAATTACACATGTGAGACTGGAGAAAACAGAAAGCATTAACAGCTACTAACCAACGTTACAATGAAGCATAATGCCTTGTGTTTAGAGTGAGGGGAGGTAAGGCGTTTCGAGATTAAAACAACAACAAAATACAGCCATTAGTATGAGGCAAAATGTTCAAATGAATTTCTTACTGAGAGAGAAAAAATGGAGTACCTGGCTTCCTCTTTGGAAAGGTTCCTGCGTATGACAGTGATGGGAATAAAAAAGAAGCAGGAACAGAAAAAAAGGAATGTGTGGGTGCATGATGTGCATGATGGTGAAGGAGCATGCTGAAGGTTTGATTGATTGCACAGCATGAAAAAATCACTTGTTAACATAAACACAGTATGCACACACAGTAAAAAGCAATACACTGATAAGAGGCTTCTGGGGAACTACACCCTAACTGACATCCTGTGGCAAGATCCTGATGTTGTGTGTTTGCTCATGTGCATTTAAAGCTTAAATGTGTCTTAAAGCCCATCAATCATATTTAGGGAGCTTTTTTGGATATAACAATGTACCATAACTAAGTATATACAGTAGCGTGTACATAGGAACCACTCAAGAGGACTATCTGAGGGATCTGACCTGTGTTTGGGCTGCAAGGAGTCATGGAGAACTTGGAGAGCAGTGGCTTTATCATTCTCTGCAAAATATCTGCAAATAAAAGAGGGGAAATCAGCCATTGAATTGTTCTGTTCGAAACCCTAGTGGGCTACCTATATAGTGTTCCAAAAGCTAGGCAACTTTATTATGCTAAATTGTTTTGAGAAAATGTTTTGCAACAAGATCAGTGAAAAAAAATCTAAGATAGCAAATGAAATATTGATCATAATGTAAAATTATTTAATTCTATAATACAAAGTAGTGAGAAAAACTTGTTGAGTGTAGTTTTAAAAAATATATTTTTTAGCTTAGCAACCTGTTAGCATCAAAATCTATTGCTAGCTGATAAAAACTAGTTAAGTGTCATTCAAAAACGTATTTTATGTTTATTAGAGTATGGTGTTGTTAGCTTAGCAACATGCTAATGGCAAAATATATTGCTATATGATAAAACTAGTTAAGTGTCATTCAAAAACGTATTTTTACTCAATGTATGTTGTTTATTGGAGTATATCGTGTTGTTAGCTAAGCAACATGTTGACGTCAACATTTATTGTAAACTGATAAAAACTAGTTCAGTGTCATTCAAAAACTTATCTTACTCAATGTATGTTATGTATTTAATGCTGTATTCGAGTATTGTGTTGTTAGCTTAGCAACATGTTGACCTCAAAATTTATTGCAAACTGATAAAAAACTAGTTTAGTGTCATTCCAAAACTTATTTTACTCAATGTATGTTATGTATTTAAAGTTTATTAGAGTATGGTGTTAGCTTAGCAATGCTAATGGCAAAATCTATTGCTATTGTAGTTGTGAATGCCTATGCAGAGCATTGCAAATTGGTATTTTATGAGGTTATATGATGGTTAGGATGCTGCTTTAAAAGGTAGCTGCCTATTTAGTTAGTAGACAGCAAGGCTCACTATGTTTTGGAACAGGGTTAATTATCTGGTATGATCTAAATAACTACATTTCACTTAAGCACATATGTTTAAAGTAGTATAAAGATCTAATGTTTGTGCTGATTTCACCTCAGCAGATTCTACCAGGCTACTCACAGTAGGTTGTGCAAGCCCAAGAGACCCATGCCCCTGAAATCAGTCTTGGGGTCGTTTCCTTGGAAACCAATCTCACACCATTGCTTGGAGATGCGTCCAGAGAGAGGAGAATCAGGACGGAGTTCCTTCCACAGCTGATGAGAAAAAATATGTTTGAGAAAGGTGTCATTATTAAAGACTATTACATTATAGAAGTTCTGTTAAATTCTGAATTATAATTGCCTATAATTTCTCAGTCATTAAAAAAGACTGGCAACCACTAATACCTTCATTAACATCTCCTCATGTGCTGGGTTTTCACAGTCGTATGGCTCTCTACGCAGCTTCTCCACCTCCACTACTAGGTTGCGGTAACCCGCAATCTGGAGGAGGCAAGCCTGGAGAGAGATGCCAAGCCTGGAAGAAGTCAAGAAATACAGTATATGTGTTCAAAA
The DNA here is from genome assembly GCA_026230005.1 of Gila orcuttii. Classification (NCBI taxonomy): domain Eukaryota; kingdom Metazoa; phylum Chordata; class Actinopteri; order Cypriniformes; family Leuciscidae; genus Gila; species Gila orcuttii. The sequence continues at coordinate 32,615,225 of JAPDVR010000014.1, forward strand.
AGTAAGAACTTAGTAGATGAATACACTATCAGCAAATGACGGGGTCCTTACTGTGGGTTAGTGTCGAGGTTGATCTTTTTCAGGGACATAATATCATCGATAGTTTTCTCAACAGAATCTGGGTGAACGCTGATGGCAGACTGCAAAAGCTATGGAGGTAGAGTCATTGAAAGGAAGATTATTCAGTTATTAGCTAATACACAAAAAATGGCATAATATGTTAAAAATTGTGCAGCCTTGTAGTTTGAGACGGGCTTATAAACTTATTGATATTGTTAACTAAAATAAGTAATACAAATAATTTACGTTAATTGAAATAAAGCTGAAAAAAAAATGAAAACTTAAATGAAAGGGAGAAATTTTAAAGCACTAAAATAAAAAAATTAAAAATAAAATAAAAAATAAATTAAAGCTAAACAGAAATATTAAAAAAATGACAAAAGCACATTAAAATCCCTAAAACTAAATTTAAAATGAAAATGAAAATAAAAAATATTGATAAATAGGCCTACATTAATTCTATTTAAATAATACTAAAATAACATTGCTTATCATATTACATAAAATTACAAAATACCTTCCATTTTATAATATTATTAAATGTTACAATAAAATAGATACAATATATCAAATATTTGTACTTCATAAACCAACAACCTCATGACTCACCTCATGTTTAGAACATTTGAGTGAGGATTCTGTGAAATGAAAGGAAACATAAAATAATATAAAAAATGTCCCCACATACATCCAGGATGGCCAATACAGAATGATATAGTGTATTTTACTGTAGATGCACCACTAAATAGTATATAGTACTGAAAGTATTTACCAATCTTGAGAGTCCTTCGAGCACCAGGTTTGGTATTGTAACAGATGCGTTGAAGCTCACATCGTCCAGTCACCTTCCTGATGACAAACTTCAGGCCCCGCCACAAACACTTACAGTAAAGGAACACCAGCAACTGGGTCAGTACCCTAGAAGATTCAAAGAAATATAGAGGCCTGAATAAAGCGACACAAGTCCAGAACTGATAGGCCTAATACACTTGCGTATTCTGTCCCAGAATAAAGCGTACTCACTGGTGTATTTTGAAAGCTCATTATATTTGAGTACAATAAACCTGAACTGCATAACCTTCAGATGTGTTTTTCCCATGAACACTCCTCGAGCTATTCAAAGAGAAATGCACATTATTTTTCTCTTGACTACAAAAGCTAGGCCTAATTTTCTTTGTAAAAAGCATATCTGTGTTTTGAAAGAGATGTGGGCCATGATGATGAAATGGGTCACAGTTCTGCAAAGACGTGAGTGATGAAAGTGAAATATAATTGTGAAAGTAATATTCTTTAAACAGGTTTCATGTCCTGCATGTATCAAGCAGTAGGCCTATGTATTCACCTAAGGATTTCATGACATGTCTAACTACTGTATGCATCTGTTTTTGAATCAATGCATGGTTGAATTCATCCATTCGTATTTTTTACTAATCTAGTTAGGTTAGGTCTATTTCACTACAGAAAAACACACTGGACTAGGAATAAACCTGTTTGAGTCCGGTTGCTGAGAGTTACTGCTCACAGGATAGACTCGCCTCCCCATCGGCATGCAATGAATTCACAGTCAAACCTGCGTTTTGTAAAAAAAGGTGTTATTGTGAAAACTATTGAACAGGAGTGACGTGTCTTGAAGGTAATAAGCAGGAGTCTGGTCTCTACCTCTAAAGGTCTAGGCGAAATACAAAACTACATTCACTGGGAGCAACCTCTACTGGGTTAATGTCTGTCAACATAATTTATTGTAAACAATATAATTAAGAGAAGTGGCTGATAAGAAAGCACTTAAAACTGAAAGCCAGAGGACAACTCAACTAGGGATGGTTAATTAAAAGGTATTTATCAGTCATTTACATTTTAAGAGCTATTGCTGACAAAGAATGTTAGTATGAAAAGGCCTCTGACTGGTGTTGGTGTGTGTGTGTGTGTGTGTGTGTGGGGGGGGGGGGTGCATTTGATCATATTTAATCTTTATGATATATTATATATAATATGTATAAATTCCACATCTATGAAATAATTGGGCCATAAGCAATAGTGCATGCAATATAAATGTATTATTATAATCTGATAAGAATAACTAATCATTTAATTTCTATTTTTGTTTCCACATCCATGACATAATTGGGCCATACAACTATGCATACAATATGAAACCTATCGGCGAATTTAATCATGTGTTTATTTTTTAATGGAAAATGAAAGGAATGATGACATTTCAGCTTCAAAGCAATAATAAGCGTGTCACTATTAAGCAGTAAGACGTAGGCTACTTACCTTAGAAAATGCTTCATCGTGATTGTCTGCTTTGCTACAACTGTATAACTCACATTCGCGGATGGTCTGACCGCCTGCACGAAGCACAATTCAAAATAAATACTACAATGTATCTTTATTAAATTGTTGTATTGCATTAAACGTGGATACAAATAGCAATAATGTCTTAAGGTCGTCAGTGTGGCGTTAGGCGGATTAACACGTTGCCGTGGGTAACTGCTCCTACAACCAACATACGATCTACATAATCAACTTTAACATAATGTCTGATTCGTTATTTCATCAAACATGAGTCGTTTATAATAAAGTCAAATATCACAGGTTATATAACACCAAATGGACTCATTTACCGTCGAACCTATCTCTTTAATCTTGCATTAGGTGTTATTCTGCTCTGTTCTCTATTCTACACCACACATGGTCGTGTGAAAACTGAGTATCAAATAATAGATCTGAGTATCTTATAAAAGATAAATAAATGGCAGGAACATACGTTTCAAGATGTCTCTGGGAATGGGAATATGCCTGTCCTCCTCTCTCTGCAAGGCAGGTACCTGTTATTCCTCCATGATGAGCATGTGAATGAGGGAGGGCGGGCGCTTCAGAGCATCGCAATGCAGCGCTGCTGTGCCGGAAAGAACCCAGCAGACCCTGCTGTCACTCGAAGTCTTGAATACTTTAAAGTATTATAGATTTAACTGTTTTTCCATCATTTAGAACTGAATCGTATGATCTTGGTCTTCTAGAACCAGGGTTTGGGCCATTCCTCAGTAAACTTTAAATTAACATTTTATTCTAACTTACATTTATATATAACTTGCATAATATATCAATACCAAGCTTCTGTTAATAAAAAGATTATAAACAAGCAGCTTTGTCATAATTCCAGTAGAAATACCAATAATATCTTACCAACAATAGCCTTCTGCTTTCATATAGGGGGCCTTCAAATATTCAGACAACAGACCAAAAACAAAAGTTGAGAACCACTGCTCCAGCAGGACCACCAATAAAACTTGGTATACAAACCTATACTTTTTTGGTGAACCTTTACAATACGATTCCAGTTGTTTACATGAACATGAACTAACAATGAAAAATAAATCTATAAAGCATTTAATTAATTTAATTTCGACATGGACAAAAATTATATCTGTTCATTATTTAATGGACCTAAGCTAACATGAACCAACAATGAATTGTTATTTTTTTAATTAACTAACATTAGCAAAGATAAATAGCCTACTGTAACAAAGTGCTAATTAATGTTAATGCATTGACTACCAATAACTAATGGGACCTTATTGTGAAGTGTTACCCACTTTTTTTTTTTTTTACTGTATATTCATACAATTTTATAACTATTACTAACTTTCGAGGGCAGTCTCTGGGTTGGCTAAGAGTCTGGTGAATCCTCCAGGAGTCTGAAAACATCCGTTTTATAAGCCAAAAACTTTATAAAAGTAGCCAACTTAGCATATTTGACAAACACCACTATTTCTGATTAACTATGAAACATAAAACCACTTTAATGGTCATAAATAATAACTCCAAATGTGCATATGATACATAAAATATAAACATACATAAAAAAAAATGAACAAAACATGTTCAATACTAATAATAAATCTAATAAGTTGAATATGAAAAGCTTTTTTCGATCTACAGTTTCATAACTTCGTAGTGAAAGTAAAAAATAAAAAAGTATTAAATCAAGAACAATACAAAGATAAAGAATGTTAATACAAGTAATAATACTGGAAGGTAGTACTATACAAATCATAGTGCATTATTTACTGAAATATTTTTTTCTTGTTTGAATTTACTATCAGAACTTCTTCAATCTCAGCAGATTTAAATAACATTTATATGCGAATTGGTGTATATAAAAATACAGACTGAAGGCACACTGAGGTGGACTTAAAATCCATAAAAAAAACAAATTAAACACTGCCTTTGGCAAAAAATACAAACTCTTCTAAAGACAATGTTAAATCCATTACTGTACATTGTAGAGCTTTATGTCAGGCAATAGTGCCCATTGCAATGTGCTTTGTGATAGGACACTGTTCTATCCAGATCATGCCCTTCCTTCTGCAGCCGATCTACGGCTCCCTCTTGTTGGACATCAGCAGATAAAGCATGATGATACACCTCGTCATTAGTGGCATACGACTGATCGCCAGTGTAGGTCGGTACGACATTGAACATGATGAAACCAAGTGTGATCACCACAAAAGACACGATATACAGGCCTGTGAACTGTGAAGAAAGAAGAAAAAAATGAAAAAACAAAAACTACGATCAAGAAAACTCTAGACGCTAAAACTACTTCATTAAAAGCTTAAAAACATAAAATAGTATCCACAGAAATATCAAGAATCGGTGCAAACACTCAAAATGTCAACACCCATGGCCAATTATCATTTCAGCATGAGGACTGAGACGAAGATATTGGAAAATGTTTTAATCATCTTTTTTTGGCACTTCTGATTTTCTGAATGTGTTTTTTTTTTCTACTTACCTTGTAGTAAAAAAGGAAAATGCCACAGAAGAGGCTGAAGAGGTCAGCAGTCAGCAGCGAGAGGTTTACAGCAGTGGCGCTGGTCATCTTCACTACGACAGGCATGAAACTGTACAGCCCATACATGCACAGAGTATACGCAACAAAGAGCAGGCCTACAGAATACAAATATTTAGTTATCTAATGATAATCTAACTAGATAATATTATTTTCAAACCAATGTCAATAAAAAAATAAATAAAATAAACAATTTTTTACACTTAGTTACGCACATATTCTCCAGTTCCAGCTGATGACTGGTATAGCTTTGGATTCAAGTATAGCCCTTTAAAATAAAAAGCACAGTTCACCTAAAAAGAACTAGGGCTAATGATTAACAATAATGTTTAAAAGTTTTGGGGTCAGTAAGATGTTCGGTCAACAAAAATATTTTTGAGAAAATTCACACTTTAAAATAACGGTTTTCTATTAAAATATTTTAAAATGAAATTTATTCCTGTGATAGCAAAGCTGAATTTTCAGCATCATTACTCCAGTCTTCAGTGTCACATGATCCTTCAAAAATCATTCTAATGTGTTGCTTTGGACCTCAAGAAACATTTCTTACTATTATCAATGTTTCTTTTCAATTATCATCAACAGTTGCTGCTGCTTAAAATTCTTGTGGAAACACTAATATACTCTAAAATGTAACCTTTGCAAAATGCCAGCCTATGGTCTTCATTGGCTGTGTGCAAGCAACATCTACTTTTACTGGAAGAGTTTGGTTTGTGTTGTAGACATGCCGTGAAAACGCCTTTTTCAATGCTGCATATGCAATGATGAGGACTTGCGCTGGAATTGATACCGGAAACCGACGCCATCATTCATATCACGGTATATCAAGCAAAGAAGCAGAGGAAAGCCTCCGGAGCAGAAATTCAAATATGGTAGTAGGCGTTTTGTTTCTGACACATCCTGTAAGCAGTAGACCAATCAGAGCAGAGTAGGCTCTCAGAAAGGAGTCTTCGGACAAACAGTTTTCAGACTCTTTGAGAAAAGAGGTAATGTGCAATGTACATTAGGATTTATTTATTTTTTACCTTGGTTGCATGTACATTTTTGACCTTGGATGCAAAACTAAATTAGGAACCTTAAAAATAATATAATCTGGTCACTTTAATAAGAACAGCATTTATTTGAGATAGAAGGACATTTTATAATGTTTAAGATTTGTCAGTCTTACTGACCCCAAACCTTTGCACGGTAGTGTACATACTGCTTCTCTTTTTCAAAAGAGGACTTCTCATGATGCAGCCATTCACTTTGAAAATGAGGTGGTGGACATAAAACTTACATCTGCACACCACTGATGAGGGTCCCAAAGAGCCCCATCATGCCCAAGAACTCCACCCTGCTCAGGTTTTTCACTGTGTATTCCTGACAGACGTTAGACACTGCATACAGAGCAGCACTGATCAACACTAATCCATCCCCCAACAACACATGACTACCTGCGGTGACAGAAACACAGATCAACTATTTTGGTGCAAGATTTCAAGCAACAGACAAACTACAGTCTATGATAAATTCATGCATCTTCTTCACTTAGTTGTCCTCATTTCATATAATCTTATCTTTTGTAACGGTACTAATAAAGCACAGTCAAGATGATTACACCCCCCCGCTCCACCCCCCACAGTATAAAGTACAGTACTTACTTGAGCCTTGGTCTCTCCCCGCCAGCAGATCTGCTCCCACCATCGCCCCGACCCCAAACAAGCACACAGCCACAGCTATAAAATGCAATGGTCTGTAGCGAGTCTTCAAGAAGATCCACGAGAGCACCATCAGAACCGGGATAACAAAACAGTCCAGCAGCTACAAAACAAGTTATTATATTATATTTGACACAAACACTCCAAAGAAGAAAGCGTGTGTGTGTGTGCGCGTGTACGAATAATGTATTCTTACCTGTATACTTGTAAGCGTAGTGTACTGGTATGCCTTTACAACAGTGTAGTTGGCTTGCACATCCGTAAGAGCCATCAGAAAATACTTCCACCACTTTGTTTTTAGAATTTGAACAATATTACTTTCACCTAAATTATGAGGGGAAAAAGATTAATCCAAGCTGTGAACTGAAAAATATATATAGCTTATCTTCTGTACTAACTTGCATTGCTGGAGGAAAACTACATGAGGGTTTTATGAGTAGTACATTTTAACTTTGGATATAGAGAAGACTCAAATAATTTAAAGACTTCTATGCTGCCTTCACGTGCCATCAGAAACTTCCTACTTCTGAAGTTGATTACGAGCTCGTCACATTCAAGAGCTTTGTTGTTGAAAAGAACAGGAGCCATGAAGGACACTGGGCTTATTCTTCTTTATTGGAAAAATCGTATAACTCTTTCCCTGCCAGAGTTTTTTTTTCCAAGTTGCCAGCCACCGCCAGCATTTAAAAAAAAAAATCATTTTCACAATTCATGGCCCCCAAAATATTTTGTTGTATGAATATCTGAACATGCAATACATCAAAAGAAAGAACAGACTCTAGCTTCATGCATTTTTTTTTTATCATCAACACTTTAGAATTTTATCAACACTTTAAATATTCACCATGCTATCTAGATAGTCAGCTTGCTGACAATTCTGGAATTTGTGTCAAATACAGACTGTGTATAAAACATACAATACGCTTCAAATGATTATTCATAATATATAAATATGCATTAACTTGGGAACTTGTCTCAAAATTATCACCAAGCTTCCCAGTGGTAAATACGACTTGAGAGGGTGTTCATGTCCAATTTTTAACTAGGAAACTTGTATTTACGATAATTTTGATAGTACCTGAAGGCAGCATTAATCCACAAGATTGGACATACAGGCATGAATCCTTAAATAAGTTTATTTAAAATCTGGAGCAATGCTATGATAAATATGGTCATGGCAACATTATTCTGCCCTTCTAAACATCTGACAAAAGCAGTGAGTGAGTGATTCCATGCAGGGAAGGTGTGCTGCAGCGTACCTCTCCTGAAGGCTAAGACTAAAGTATAGGTGAGCAGCAGCAAGGTGTAATTGAGAAAGCTTTGCAGCATTGGCGTCTCTACCCCAGCATCTGCCAGATACTGACATGTAACTGCCGTCCCACATATCAGCATAGACAGGGCCTGACCCATTACAATAGTTTTGAAGAGCTGCCTGAAAGCACAATTCTCAAGTTACTATGAAAGAATTTCCATGAATATGCAGACAACCACCACTTAAAAACATTTTCAAACCATGAAAGAGAAATCATACCATGTAAACACATCTCTGAGCGTGAGATTACGTGGACCACAAAGGAATTTCCTCCAGCGGCTGAGAGTTCCCAAGCTTCCATTCGTAAACGAGTCCTCTCCCGCTTCAAGATCCATATTTTACACATAGAGACCTAGAAAATTCAGATAAAGTGTATTAAGAACTTTAATGTAAGTCACAGGCTTTGATGTTGGGTAACATCTAGTTATTAGTTGAGAAAATCTTAATCTCTTCAGGAATTTATACCCAATAATGCTGACCTCAATAAACCTCTTTAATAAAAAGAAGCTTTCCTTGTTTAACTTACAGGTCATAAAACAAAAATGAAAAGGAAATTAGCCTTTTTAATATCGCCAACGTGAAGTAATTAAATAAAAGTGTACAATATACTATAAAACCTACACTAGATAAAGATAACAGCCTCTTAACTAATATATATATATACACACACATATATATAATATTGAAAATACTAAAGATTAACATGTAAGCAATTACAATTTACTTTTAATTAATTTTACATAAAGACCTAATCAAAACATCAGCATAAGCCGGGGGAAAAAAATGGGCTAAAGTTTGACTGAATAGCTCTGTTGTTTACATCAGACTAGCGCTTCGGCCACAAATGCGGAACATCTGAAGCTGGGATGGTTGTAATGCGGCGGCACTAACGTTGTTACTCAGAGCACGTGGCGACCTGTCAGGCACTTTAGACAAAATTTGAATAGACCAAACTATTTCTTGACCACCGAAATCAAAATAGGGTGAACTCATTCATAGGAAAAATGAATTCGTTTGCGTTTTAGTCTTTCTAGAAGCTTTGTAAGTTAGATTGATAGCGCAGAGCAAACAGTCTCACTAACGTTACCTTCTTCAGAGTTAGCCATGCTATTAGATACGCTACAAAAACACAACGGCACGTGTTTACAAGTTAAAGAATAAAACCAAGGGTCTGTTAAGTACCTGAATATAACTGCTCCGTCATGTCCGTAATTGGCGAATAATCAGATAACCCCCAACCACAGAATCATCTTTCCATGAAAGCGAGAAATCATAAATGCGCTCGGTCAATTTAAGGCCCCGCCTATTTCCCCAAACAGCCAATTGTACTTCCTCTTTATTAAATTGTGACCAATGGCAGCACACACGGAAGTTGTGTGCCATGAACATATAATGGGTATCAAATCGATCAGAAATGTACTTAAGTTATTTTAAAGATTAATAGTTTGGAAACGCCATGTTTAACTGAGCTGTTAAATTTATTTCTATCAATGATTAATGAGAATTGTAATTTCAAAACGAGTCTATATCTGCTGGTCGGCCTTCAGATTGTTATGGGAAAGAACTCATCTTGTCCTTCAATCAGGCATGCCGACTCCAGTCCAGATTATCACCAAGGACAGGACAATTCGTTTTACCCTGCTAGATTAAATGTAAATATTCCTTGTTTATTAAATATTTTTCTCACTGGCACTACTTAATGGCATGATGATCAAAACAATCGTGTAATCCTATAACAAAATAAATTCTAGAAGTCTATGGTGTAAATTATGTACAGAATAGACAAAAGCTACTTTATGCAGATGTAAGCATAAACTGCTCTATTAATAAAGTATATATATATATGTAATATTGACACACACAAACAAACATAAACAGCACAGCAGTATCAGACAGTGCTACTGTGCTGATGCAGTCTGTCGCAATGCTCCCTAGCAACCAAACCTTCTCAAACATCGCGAGATTACACGGGGTTCAAGTTGAAGAAACATGGCGACGTCTAATTTATTGAAGGTAGGAGGTCCCACAATGTGAGAATATTTTGCATCGTTTTCGTCTCCCACAGTGTTATGACAGCGATCCTGTCAGCCGGTGACTGTGGGCTTCTAATTAGCTCGCTAAACATGACGCGTTCATTTGAAACTACGTTATTCGAGTTGTTCATTGCAGCTAGTGAGGTTTTGAGCTATTATTATGTTTAGGGTCTCAGAGCACTATTCAAGGATGTCTCTCTTCACTGCACAATTTACAGTCATAAAACTACCTGCTATCATGGGACTGCATTATGTAGATCACGAGAATGTAAAATATAGATATATTTTGTCTTGAATAAAATTGCAAACCAAAAGTTAATCATTTAAAATGCCATATATAAATCAGCCTGTGCATATCTGGTTTATGTCAAGCTCGAAGCTCACCTGGTGCCTCTGCTCTCTAATGATAGCTGTAATAATTTATTATATTGCATGATAAAGCTGTAATAATCTGTCTACACATTATATTGCACTGTACCTTCTGTTAGTGTTTTACATTTTTGCTATAATGTAAAATTAATGAAATGTGATGTTTTTTTAAATGCATAAAACCCATTACATATTTTGAAAGAACTGTTTATTGTCCTGGATCTCCTTTCTCAGAATAAAGGCTCCCTGCAGTTTGAAGACAAATGGGATTTGATGCGGCCCATTGTTTTGAAGTTACTCCGTCAGGAGTCAGTTACTAAGCAGCAGTGGTTCGATTTGTTCTCGTAAGTTGTCTTCAATGTGACATTGTCTGGGCTGACAGAAATATCAAGAAGTCAATGTACTGTACATCCAGACTTTTATTTATTTAACTAATTGTGCTGTTTGGGTCTGATGGTCACTGCAATAATATCAACTAGAACTAACAACATAGGTTACACATTGTTGCACAATGAGTAGAATCTGATTTTAGATCATCTCTTGAAACTGTGTTTGATTTGCAGAGACGTCCATGCAGTGTGTTTATGGGACGACAAAGGCCCGGCAAAAATTCACCAGGCACTGAAAGAAGACATCCTTGATTTCATCAAGCAGGCACAGGCAGTACGTACTGTATACCACGTTTGCACCTACTATAATAAAGTGAAGATCATATTTAAATATCTCTGAAGAAATAAATTGCTGGAATCCCAGTCCTGTAATCAATGCATGCTGAGTCTCTTTTTGATCTACTTCAGCGAGTACTCAGTCACCAGGATGATACGGCTTTGCTTAAAGCCTACATTGTGGAGTGGAGGAAGTTCTTCACACAGTGTGATATTCTACCTAAGCCCTTCTGCAAGTTAGAGATCACCCTACTGGGCAACCAGGGGAGCAATAAGAAGTCCAGTGTTGAAGACAGTATTGTTAGAAAGGTGGTTTCTATATTACCAATCTATATTATCACTTAAATGCAGTTGTTATTATTGTAACAATACATGCACAGCATTAAGATGCACATCTATCCTAATCAATTGTTTCCTTATTTTTTGGTAAAGCTTATGCTAGACACATGGAACGAGTCTATATTCTGTAATATAAAGAACCGGCTCCAGGACAGTGCCATGAAACTGGTCCATGCTGAGAGATTAGGAGAAGCGTTCGACTCGCAGCTTGTCATCGGAGTGCGCGAGTCATATGGTAAAGCTATCATAATGTTAAGCCACTCGGGTTCTGTCTAGATGAGCCTCTCCTGATGGACACTCTTGTCTTTTGCTCTGTCTCACAGTGAATTTGTGTTCCAACACTGATGACAAGCTCCAGATCTATAGAGAGAATTTTGAGAAGGCCTATCTGGATTCCACAGAGAGGTTCTACAAGACACAAGCACCCTCCTATCTGCAACAGAACGGCGTTCAGAACTATATGAAATATGTGAGTGTATTTTTAAACTGCTCTCCTGCCTAAACTTGAAAAATCTGAATGACACTAGTTGTCAAAAATAATTCTGAATATTTGAAATGGTTTTATTCATTTATATAGTCAGTTGCATCATTTTTGAAAGCATCACTGTATTCTTTTAGGGTGTGTTCTCACTTAGCATGTTTGGTTCGAATAAAACAAACCCTGTTGCGATTGCCCTGTTAGTGCGGATCATTTGAATAAGTGTGAACGCTGCCATCCGAACCCTGGTGCGCACCAAACAAAAAGTGGTCTCGGTCCGCTTCCAAACGAACTCTGGTGCGGTTCGAGCGATATATGAACGCCACATGGACCAAAGAAATGTAAACAAACTAAAAACAGGAAGATGAGACCCTATAAAGGACAGAATGCTCAAGCATACCTGATTTTTCTCATCATAAGGCAAATTCACATTGCATAGACAAACGCCAACAAACCAGTTTGTTGGGTTTCGTTGGATCAGTGTGTTACTTCTGTCGGCGTTGGTTGGGGTTTGTTTTCATCTGACTAAACATGTTCAATCAGCGTTTTTCAGTGTCTGTTAGGGCAGTGTGAACATGGCATCAGAACCGCGTCTCCCTGCAGCAGATCTTTATTTGTGTGAGTGACGGAGGGATTCCTGCCGCTGTTTTGACTACTTAACACATTTTATAAGCTCTTCACAAGTTCTCAGCAGGTCAAAATACCATCATATGTAGGCTACGCACATACGAGCGCATTTAGCCCAGCACACAGCATTGTTTTAGATGTTTGCTAAATTCCATCTCAAAATAGGCAATGCGTAATAAAAGCCGACCCACTTAGGTTGTGAACGTATCCTTATCCCTTTAGGTTCGGTGTTAAAAATGCCAATCTGAACGCTAAGCGAACCAGGACTAAATGTTTTATATTGGTCCAGACCAAATGAACCGAACTACAAGTGTGAACACACCCTCACACTCAAGCAGCTCATGATTTTGTGTTTTCAGCGTCTTAAGGCCCGTTCACACCAAGGACGAGAACTATAAGTTCTAAAAAATCGTTCTAAATATAAAAGATTAGCAGATTCCAATTCACTACCATAACAATAACAGCACTGAGAAATGATATCATTGGAATAACTTTCAGAATTTTTTTTTCGAGCTGATGAACACTAAAAACATTGACAGCAATCAGAATCCATCCTGCTTTAAAGAGCTTGAGCATTTAAAGCAGCAGACAAATTCAGCGCGCTTAGAATAAACAGAACGATATCGTCCGCTGGGGTGAACGCTAATGTAGTCATCGTTGTAGTTCTCGTTCTTTATGTGAACGGGCCTGAAGAACATTTCAGATTGCAATAAATGTTGCAAACTCCATCTCTGCTTGTGCTGTGAGTTTAATGCGCTTAACGCTTTTTTTTCACGTTCAAGTAATTTGCAACATTTTTGTGAACATATATATTACAACATTTCACTAGATTTGTAATGAGAAGGTGCATTTTTTGCTCTAGTTGACACTACAGCTTTCTGCTCTGATGGTTTGTTTAACAAGCATTTATGTGTATGAACGGTAAATCACAGCACATTTCTGAATTGTCATAATTATGTGTCACAATATTTGAGAGTTGTTTATCCCAGGTGACGCTTTTGATTGACAGGCAGATGGCAAGTTAAGAGAAGAGGAGAAGCGCGCACTCCGATATCTGGAAACCAGACGTGAATGTAACTCCGTCCAGGCAGTGAGTTTTCCGTGCTCCAAAAATGCTCCAAAACAAGACCCCGTGGTGTGCCGCATTATTACATAATGCTCAGCGTGTAGTGCGCACTTGTCTTTTTCGCATACTAACGTCATCGGGTGCTCAGTTTGTGCCTTTTGCGTTCATTCAGCTAATGGAGTGTTGTGTGAATGCGCTGGTGACGTCGTTCAAAGAGACAATCCTGGCCGAATGTCCAGGAATGATCAAGCGGAACGAGACAGAGAGTGAGTACGGCAGGAGCTCTGGCACCAAAGGCTCAGCAAGTTCAGGTTGGCAATGGGACCAAGTTCCCATCTATATCTTGCCAACACCTCCCCACCCATCTCACCATCTGTGTGTTTGTGTGCTAATCACTAAATCCACCAACCCATTTACACTGTAAACAAACACAACAACATACAACTGTTATATGTAAAGGGAAGGAAATCCCACATTTTTGTAGATTGCATCAGGAATACTTGGTTTAATTCATGTGTATTTTGGCTTTAGAGCTCCATAGACAGGAACTTCATGTTTTTTTTGTACTGTTTCAATATGTTTTAATGTAGTTGAAGTGTGTTTGTTCTGCTGTTGGTGTGTTTCCACAGAGCTGCACCTCATGTTCTCGCTGATGGACAAAGTGCCCAGTGGGATTGAGCCTATGCTGAAGGACCTGGAGGATCATATCTTGAACGCAGGTCTGGCTGATATGGTGGCCACAGCGGAGACCATTACCTCAGTGAGTAGAGACAGTAGCTGCAGTTGCATCATGGATCCTGTACACGAGTCCTCATTCATTTATTCATTCATTCAATCACTGAATGATCTAGGAAGTCATTCATTTTTATTAATCCTTGTTTGTGAATTTTTATGATCATTATTACGCATATGCTTTGGGGATGTGTGGTACTAGTCTACTAAACGAAACCACTGCTGCCAATCGACATTGGAAATACCACTGTAGTTGTTTTTTTTTTTTTCACATTTATGTTTTGCTTTATATTTTTTACAAATGCTACATTCAAACACAGATGTGCAAGCGGTGGGTGCAATAGCTTGACATGGGCTGACTTTTTATTTGAAGAATTCTGTAATTATTATAAAGCTTGTACTTACTGGTCCTGAACTGCCTGTGATTCAGTTGATTTTAATAAATATGTCTATATTGTCTAAAGTTGATTAAAGGGATAGTTTACCCAAAAATGAAAATTTTCTATTAATTTACTCACCCCTTTAGGCCATCCAAGATGTAGGTGTCTTTTTTTCTTCTTCTGTAGAACAGTGAAGAAGATTTTTAGTCCTTGATGATTCATATAATGCAAGTCAATGGCTACCATCACTGCGAGTGTCAAAAACATATACAGGCAAAACAAAATTAATACCAGTGGCTCCAGACGATACATTGAGGTCTTATGAAGCGGAACGATCAGTCTGTGCAAGAAACTGAACATTATTTACAGCATTATTACCTGTAATTCAAAGCCTCGGCAAATAGTCATGTCGGTCTGGAGCGTGAGCTTCCTGTCGTATAATGGCAAATTAAAAAATTTGGGTGAACTATCCCTCTAAGTGAACGCTTAAGTATTGTAATTAGTATTGTAAGTAATGTACAATCATCATAATGCAAGGCAAGCACAGCGCATGTATATGATCTATTTTTCAGTGAATTCAGTATGGGATTTGACTGTTTGACTTATAGATTAAGTAGGCTATTTTAAATGGATTGCTGATACAAACTGTTTTTGACTGTTATCTGGGTTTTTTTTCCGAATAGTCGGTTATAAAATTTCAGTTTAAACGTTGTGGAAATATCGTGGCACACATCCCTAAAATCCATAATATGGCTTCAAACTGTTTCTCAAAATTCTTAATTAATGCTCTTTATGACTTATTGATGTTTTATTTTTGCAGGACTCTGAAAAATATGTCGAGCAACTCCTAACATTGTTTAACCGCTTTAGTAAATTAGTTAAGGATGCATTCCAAGATGACCCACGTTTCCTAACAGCCAGGGATAAAGTAAGTCTCAAGAAACCCAAACCATTCACTGTTAAAGTAAAATAATATTTATTAATGTTATTAAAAATATTTTTATTGGACAAAATAATAATACAATATATTCATATAATCTATAGATATAAAAAATATACACTACTAAAGACGGGGTCAGTGAGATTTTTTTTTTTAAATTAGTACTTTTATTCAGCAAGGATGCATTTGAATTTCTATTTTAAATAAATATTGTTCTTATGTTTTTTTTTATTCATCAAAGAATCCTGAACAAAAAGTGTATCAAGGTTTACCCCAAAATATTAGGCAGCTCAACTGTTTTCATCATTGATAGTAATAAGAAATATTTCTTTAGCACCAAATCAACATATTATGATCATTTCTGAAGGATCATGTGACGCTGAAGAATGAATTAATAATGCTGAAAATTTAGCTTTGCCAAATAAAAAATCTGCTTATTCTGCAAGACCATATTCTATGTCCCTTAATCCTACCCAATACCTAAACGTAACAACTACTTTACTAACTATTAATAAGCAGTAATTAGGAGTTTATTGAGGCAAAAGTCTTAGTCAATAGTTAGTTAATAGTGAGAATTGGACCCTAAACTAAAGTTTGACCAAAAAATCTTACTGACCACAAAATAGTGTATCTTTGTTTTACATGTTGAAAAGTGAAGTGGAGAGGAGGTGATTTCAATATTACCATATTATACATGCATGTTTACGCAGGCATACAAAGCAGTAGTGAATGACGCAACAATATTTAAACTAGAGCTCCCTCTAAAACAGAAAGGGTAAGACATCTCAATATATACATATATATCTTTTGAAAAATTGCTTTTTTTTTATCTGTAGCTCTGGGATGTATTTGAATTACTGTGGTTTTGGTTTGAATTATTTGTCCTTTATTTGCAGTGGGGGTCTAAAAACACAACCAGAGTCCAAATGTCCAGAACTGCTGGCCAACTACTGTGATATGCTCCTTAGAAAGACTCCACTGAGCAAGAAACTCACATCAGAGGAAATAGAGGCCAAGCTGAAGGAAGTGGTGAGTGAGTAGGTGGAGTGTCCACTAAATATTTGTATTTTATTGTGGCAGTGTTTTTTGCACATCTCTGTTCACAACTGCCAAATCAGATGCAATGTGTTAATTATTTATTTTTATCTACTGATTACAGCTTTTGGTTCTAAAGTATGTTCAGAACAAAGATGTCTTCATGAGGTACCACAAAGCGCACTTGACTCGCAGGCTTATTCTTGACATTTCTGCAGACAGTGAGATTGAAGAAAACATGGTGGAGTGGCTCAGGGTAAGTGGAATTGAGAGCACGATTGTAATTATTAATGAAAGACTTTTTAGTGAATCTCTATCGAGTGACTTTTGTGTCTGTACAGGAGGTTGGTATGCCAGCAGATTACGTGAACAAGCTCGCCAGAATGTTCCAGGACATCAAAGTATCAGAAGACTTAAATCAATCATTCAAAGAAATGCATAAACACAACAAACTTGCATTACCAGGTCAAATATGACTTTCTTATGATGCTTCTGAATTAGAGGTCTCTGCTCCTGCAAAAATGTTACCATCTCCCACTCCTACCCACAACATTCATGTTTTGTCCCACTACCGCCCACAAAAGTCCTCAGGTAAAAGTAAACAGATTTTTTCAGTACATCCATGAAATAATTTCAAGTTTGGCCGCCTAGCAACAACCTACACATCTCAGCATAAACACTCCTGATATATTATTTGTTATTAAAGCATCTACATTCACAAACCACTGTTCATTTTAACAGAAAAGCAAGTACAGTATAGGCTACATGTGTGATTAGCATTGCAGAAAGCGCACAAAGAGCGCTCCCTTTATAATCACTAAAAAGCTGTTCATTTTACAACTCATCACGATCTCACAAAGTTACGTTATAATCAATTAAGCTGACTGCACAATGAATCTCTCATAATGTCTACACTTTGTTATAATGAGAGGATTCGCCAGCGTGCAGAACTCAGCACTGAACAAAAACTCTCGTTTTGAGCAGTTAGTGGATTCTGACTAACTTAAACACCTCTGATTGGCCATTGCGTTCAAGAAATCAACAGATGTGTTGGAGATTTACTCAACGCTGCAAAAACATGTTGTAAATAGAAACTTTTGACACTTTCCAGAGCACAAACACAGATATGCACTGGATTGCTTGCCAAATCTGTTTCACCAATATGCTATTACTACAGAGAAAACCACACCATGCAGTTATGGGCAGCTTTTCCCTCTAAAAGTGATCAGAAGTAGCAGCAAACAAGGGAAGACTAAGCCTTGCCCACACACATATGAGTATCTTACCGCCAAAACCTACATTCGCCCATCAAGTCTTGTCCCACGCCGCACTCTGTTGCGTTGGGTCCCGCGGGAGTGCAGGCCTCTATTCTGAACTGTTTTGATGTACATTCAAACTAATTTTTATTTATGTCTTGACACTACAGCCGAGTCTGTCAATATAAAGATCTTGAATGCGGGAGCATGGTCTCGGAGTTCAGAGAAAGTGTTCGTATCGTTGCCCACTGAACTAGAAGATCTCATTCCTGAAGTCGAGGAGTTTTACAAGAAAAATCACAGTGGAAGAAAATTACACTGGCACCATCTGATGTCCAATGGCATTGTGAGTGGCAGCTTCAGCTTAAGTCCTTTGTATAACGGCATGCTCTACTTCCTGTGAAAAGGGAGAGCCAAAACCAGAAGTTTTCCATGAAGACTATTAAGGCAATAAAGAATTAGAAATAAGAACAGAGAAAGAAGATCTAGGTCCAATTGTAGTTGTGAAATTATCAAATTAAAATTGGAAATTATATTTTATTTTAAAAAATGCACACATTCACTCTTATTCGTATGTCTATGTCAAAATGTTTTTTGTCTCGTCACATTCAGTTATGAATTACATTAATAATTTTAAAAAGTGAAATTTCATTGAAAAGCTGAGTAGTTTGCATAATTGGACATTACTGTCAGCCCAGGAACATTTCTATAACACATTTGTCAAATATTGAATGTTTAGCTACTTGCATCTTTCCATGCTCACTTACACCGTTAAAACTAAAGCATTGTGTTGGAATTCAAACTCGTCTTCTGTGAACAGTAAGGCCTGCCTTTTTTTATTTGATCGGCCGTCGCAATAATTTTGACATTGATGAGTGATGAGGTAGACCAGTCTAAAAATGTAACTTTTTAAAAAAGTTTCGTCATTCTAACAACAAACAGAGCAGTGTGTAAAGGAGTGCAGCAGAACAGTATCAAGAATATCAAATATATATGGATGAACAATGTGGCCATTCTAATTATTGAGTGGAACTTGTGGTTACAGCCCTTGTAAAAAAACTGCTGAACTTTGATGCTCACAAGGTGTACTACTTTGAATTGTGTTACTGTAAACTTTCATTTAGTCTTTGAAATGTCAGTATTCTTGCTACACTGGATTTGGAGATTCTGTCTCAAATTTGACATTTTATAGTGGTCCTTCATGTCAAGATTGTCTCATTTCTTCTATCCCTAGATCACATTCAAGAATGAAGTTGGGCACTATGATTTAGAAGTTACGACATTCCAGTTAGCTGTGCTGTTTGCCTGGAACCAAAGGCCAAGAGAGAGGATCAGCTTTGAGAATCTGAAATTAGCCACGGAACTTCCAGACGCTGAGCTGCGCCGGACCCTCTGGGTAACGGAGTCTTTATTTTGATGACATTTCCCTTAAAACAATTCACTGTTAGCTATGAGATGAACATGGTCTGACCCTGTGGAATAAAAACAAAGGGATCTGATATGACATTGACTTTTGGTTGCTGAATATTGTCTAACCTTTTTTTGGTTGTTTGTTGTTTTTGTTTGTGTAGTCTCTTGTAGCTTTCCCCAAACTAAAGCGTCAGGTGCTGTCATATGAACCTGTGGTGGGCTCTCCTAAAGACTTCGCGGAAGGCTCTGTATTTTACATAAATCAAGAGTTTTCTTTAATGTAAGGAAACTCATCACTGTTTGAATTTGATGAAGAATGTTCAATAATTCAAGTAATACTAAAAAATGTGTGTTAATGAATCATAATAGAAAGTATATTTTCATTACATTTCATGCACTACCGTTTAAACGATTGGGGTCGGCAAGTTTCTTATGCTTACCATGGCTGCATTTATTTGATCAGAAATACAGTGAATATGACATATTATTATAATTTAAAATAACTATTTTCTACTTTAATATATATATTAAAAAAAGTCATTTATTTCTGTGATGGCAAAGCTGAATTTTCAGCATCATTACTTCAGTCTTCAGTGTCACGTGATCCTTCAGAAATTATTCTAAAATGCTGATTTGCTGCTCAAGAAACATTATATTATCAGTTGCAGTTATGCTGCTTCATATTTTTGTGGATTTTTTTTCAGGATTCTTTGATGAACAAAGTTCAAAAGAACAACATTTATTTGAAATATAATGTAAAAAGTTTTTATTGTCATTTTTGATCAATTTAAAACACCCTTTCTAAAAAAAAAACCATTTTGTTAAACAAAAATCTTACTTGCCCCAAACTTTTAAATGGTATTTAATGGTGTATACATAAAAGGTTATCTATTAATTACAAATATTGCTGGACTACTATATTTTTTCCTTAATTGCATGTTTTAACAGACCTCAGTTCAATTAAATTATCTCTTCTGCACAGAAAAAACTCAAAAGTCCAGAAAAGAGGGAAGATCAATTTGATTGGTCGATTACAACTCACCACAGAGAGAATGCGTGAAGAAGAAAATGAGGGCATAGTGCAACTTAGGATACTACGCACACAGGTATCGGAGTTATTGAACCTATCACTGACACTCCTATCTATCTATCTATCTGTCTGGATGGATGGTTGGTTGATTGGGTGGTTGGTCCTGGTAAACCCTATGTTGTGGGGACCAAATGTTCACCTTGGTCCCCATGATGAAAGCATCTTATACATCATAGGGTAGGGGGTAGTGTTAGAATATACAGTTTATACAGTATAAAAGTCATTATGTCTATGGAAAGTCCTCCTAAAACATGGAAACCCAACGTGTGTGTGTGTGTGTGTGTGTGTGTTAGATTCTTTATTTATTATTTTCCACATTTTAGAATAATAGTGAAGTAAGCAAACAATGATACAGGTATGGGAATTATATAGTGATTTCATGAGGTGCATCCTCAGATGTTTTTCAAATGGTTTTGAAGGATGTTTTCTGGGTACTTGTTGGCTGCTTTTCCTTTACCATCTTTTTTTTTAAAGATATTCATCTGCAGGCAGTTTCTACTTGTCTACTATAAAAGCATGAGAAACATTAAAGTCTAGACATTTCTCAGACATGCTAACACTGAAGGAAACCTAATTTTTCACCAAACTCCTCTTCTTCACTCTGTACAGGAAGCTATCATTCAGATTATGAAGATGAGGAAGAGGATCAGCAATGCCCAGCTTCAGACGGAGCTGGTGGAGATCCTAAAGAACATGTTTCTTCCCCAGAAAAAGATGATCAAAGAGCAGATCGAGTGGCTGATAGAACAGAAGTACATCAAACGGGACGAGACGGACATTAACACGTTTATCTACATGGCGTAGCCTACCACGCCCAGTGCACTCCGGGACGTTTTTTTTTTTAGACACTAGCACTCCTTTGGAGGATACCATATCTGATTTCAGCTCATTGCCCAGCCTGGCCTGCTGGATGACTGACTAGATCTCAACACATATCATACTGAGAAATTGCTGAAATATCCCTGCCTTACTTCACAAATCTATGAAATTAATAAAAATGAACTTTGAAAGAAATAGAGGAGTAAAATGAGCAGAATTCTGTGTTGCTAATTTACATGCTTCAGATGCATGTCTGTGATCTTGGGCAACTTAAATGCATCTTTTAAATGTGTTTCGTCACCTTTGACACCAACGCCCTAGGTGAAAATATGACTACATTCTGAAAAAGCCATCCAGCTTTGTTTTTTCTGGGTTCACCACTAGCTTATCCTACTGTAGCTCTGAACATCCAATCACATTGCGTTAAGAAAATGTAAAGTTCAGGCCAATTCCTTTTTTTAGTGATTAAATTATCCTCATGATTCACAGCATTGTATGTTATTGCAGAGAATTACAGGCCTCGGGCGTCTTTTCCTCAGTAGTTTTACCCATCAGTTTACAGTCTCTGCTTAGTTTGTCTCCCTAGTGGCAAGTTAGAAATGTCCATGCCGCTGTCCATGGTGCTGATGAGATGGACAGTATCTTCTGATTATAATACTGCACGAGTACGGTAGTATTATGTTGAGTTACACGCTAATGCCATTGAATAATGGCACTATTTCAACAAAAATGACATAATGCATTATCGCGCGGTCGCGTGTGTGTGTGGGAGCATACAATGGTGTCTACCCCGCCGCACATGCTCAGACTAGGAGTCCCCACTCCGCTCGTAGGCCCCTCCCAGACACGCGTGAGAGTGATCCGGAGCTCGGAGAAGAGCCTCGGTTGCACGGGTCCGCAGGAACGTCGCTGGATCCCGGGAGGACCGGAGAGAGAGACGCCAACGTGGGACAGGAGTTGTGCTCAGGTATTGGATTATTTCACAAGCAATGAGGCCGAGTTGATCTATTACACTAGCAGTGTGTGACATCCGATCGAATTTGACACGGTTTGCGAGACTGTAATTACCCGTACAAACGAGATGAGCGCGCTGATTTATGTTAATTCCGAGCGCGAGAGGTAGGTTATATCTTGCCACCTGACGGGACGCGTGCAGCGGCGAAAAAAAATAATATCGCGCTCTTATTTGATGGAGATTCTTAGCTGTTCCAGGCACAATTTGTCATGTCTTTAAAGCCAGTGTGTGAACTAGAAGCCTACTGCATCTCGTTACGTTCGGGTAAAGCAGAGCCCAATTGTTCTTGAACAGGAAAGGAAATCACTTTCCGTGGCACGTTGTTAATTAGTTGTCCCCACGCCTTGCGTTTCTTATTAAGATAAGTTTGACCACCGGTCTGACAGGAGTGTAGTCCCTCAATCGTTCGCGGGAACATATCGTGTTTTAACCCAGAACTGTTAATGCAACAAAATTATCTGATGACATGTTTAGTGTTTGAATCGTAAAACCTTATTGTGCAGTTCCGTCAATATTTGGGTAGTAACTGTAAATAGTAACTGTGTAATCTGTTTGGCCTAATCAGATGAAGTATTTGTAATTATAATACATTACATTGTTTCAATATATTTTCTATGAATTAGATACATTTGATGACTATTATTGATTAATAATTACGCAATGGTAATAAATTAGTTTGCTTATTCATTTATTTATGTCTTTCAAGGAGAAGTCCTATATCATTGTGCAAAACAATTTTGTTTTCCATAAAGTATACAGTCAAATTATATGGACACATGGTACCTGGTTTCTAGCTGATCTAAGATTATTAGTTAGTTATTAGTTGGTCAGTTGGTTGAGCAGCCACCATGTTCTAAAAACCAGCTTGACCACTTTAAACTTGAATGACAAAGTAGTAGGCTATCTGGTGTGTTGCTGGTCAAAGTTGATTTACCAGCTAATGACAATCTTAGGCTGACTAGAAACCAGCCATGCCCCCAAAACATTTACTTGTAAACTTGACTTTACTACTCTAACTAGTTCACTAGTTCTGTTCTAGCTGATTGTCATTAGTCAAATTGGAATGACCAACTGATAGCTACATGTTTGTTGCTGGTCCAAGTTGGTTTACCAGCTAATGATCATCTGACTGCCTATAAACCAACTACCATGTTCCAAAATGCCGCTACCATGATAAGACTGATTCTTTAGTTGGGCTAATAACTAATTTACTGCTCTAACTAGTTCCGTTCTATTGCTGGTCCAGTCTGATCATTAGATGGTTAGCCAGCCACCATATTATATAAACCAGTTTAACCATCATAAATGTAATAACTAACAAGCAGCTGGTTTATTTACCAGCTAATGATGATTATCTTAGACTAGCTAAAAAAACAGCCACCGTGTTCCAAATCACAACCACCATCTAATAACAACCACCAAATTGTATTTTCCAGCAGAGCTAGTAAACATTACTAGTGTGTAAAAGAGTGTCAATTAGTACCAAATGCACAATATTTATTTATCGAAACATGCGCTAATATAAGAAAAGGGGTAACACTTTACAATAAGGTTTCATTTGTTAACATTAGTTAATGTATTAACTACCATGAACTAACCATGAGCAACACATTTGTTAATGTATTTGTTAATCTTTAACGTTAGTTAATACAAATACAGTTGACATTGTTTGTTCATGTTATAGTTCACAGTGCATTAAGTAACATTAACAAATACAACTTTTGATTTTAATAATGTATTAGTAAATGCTGAAATTAACATTAACAAAGAAGATTATTAAATGCTGTAGAAGTGCAGTTCATTATTAGTTCAAGTTAACTAATGTAGTTAACTAATGTTAACTAATGAACCTTATTGTAAAGTGTTACCAGAATAGGTTGTTGTTCCTCTGTGCTTTTTGTGTATTTCTGTCAAAACAGTACACAATTATTGTTTTTTGTGACACCAGATAAATAAGAAGTAATATCCAGAAGTGTTGAGATACCTAAAGTCATTCAATTTGTCATCAGTAACCAGATTGCATTTCAAAAGTAACGCGTCCAACACTGCAGTACATTTTGAATTGAGCATATTTTGCGATAGTGATGGACTCAGCAATGCATGTTTTAGTCATGGAGTACTGGGGTGATTCTAGGTGTACTGTATGACTGGTGAGATGACATACTAAATGTATTCATGAGGTGGCTGCAGTGACGCAGCTGGGATACCCTGAAATGGTGATTTGTCAAAGAGGGGAGGGGGTTTTCATCAAGCTCTTTGGTGCACACTGTTTCTCTGCCAGCTATTCCAGTGCAGCTTCCTCTCTTGTGCTCTCACTCTTTTTACCACCTACACTTCTAATGCCACAGTAGGAGTTTCAGTCAGTATTGCACCATGTTGGCCCTGCTGTCCCGTGGGATTCATACAGTGCATTTTCTTCAGGAACTCAATATTCTGGGCCTCACTCTATTTTTTTTGTTGTTTTTTGTTTTTCCAAATTAAGCGCAATGCTTAATAGAGCAGAGACCATAAACCACATCATTCCACTACCCCGCTTATAAACTTTTATGAGCTAGCGGTGCATAAGTTGGGTGTGAGAGAGAGTCAAAAGGCCTCTATCGGTCTCAATTAGCACATTACATTTGTCATTAAGCTTAGTTTTAACATGGCAAATTCATAAAGCCAATATGGTGCTTCTGAACAGATGCATAATCACATAATATTCTTGCTACTTTAATCCCTCAGTTGTACTGCATCAGCACTGCCTACATGCTTCCTATCGTCAGGAGGACCGTGTAGAGGAGAGACCGTTTGCTTGTGTGGTGGACATCTCACTGATGTCACGAGTCAGTCACGAGACAAGGCCAGGCACCATCTGCCGTGCTGGCAGTCACGCTGTTTTCATTTCCCCAGGTTCTCCAGTCAAGTGTACTGTACAATCAAGTTAACAGCGTTTCTAGTACCTAACCAGTCCCTAGCCTACTTGTGTACTCACAAGTTCTCTGTTTAAAAAAAAAAAGAGATGCTATAAAGCATTTCAAAGGAAAATTCATGGTTCAGTGTAAGTTAAGCTCAGTCAACTGCATTTATGGCCTAATGTTGATTTCCACAAAAATAGATTACCACATTTCTTGAAAAAAAAAAAAGAAGCAAAAATCTGGTTCATAATGAGGCACTTACAATGGAAATTAATTTGTAGCATTGCACAACATCAGGATGATCAGGCCTTTCCTAAATGAGCCTGCACAACTTTTCGTCCAGGCCCTTGTCATTTCGAGGCTGGACTACTGCAATGATCATCTCACTGGACTTCCAACATGAGCAATCAAACACTTCACAGATGATCAAGTATGGTCTTTAATGAGCCAGAGAGAACATACATCACATATCTGTGTATTTAAATAGCTTATAGCAGCGCAAATAATACACTTGTTTCAACAGAAGATTTCATGTACTGTAATAAGCTTCATCTTAAGTTGCTCACTGTAACATTGATTTAGCTTTTCTTTAATAAAATGGAAAATTTATTTGTGGTAATCAGTTTGTTTTAAATATTTATAGTATGTATAAATATTTTGAATGACATTTATGTTTATAAATTAAAAAATAGTTTTTAGTTATTTTGTTATGTGCTTTCGTTTTTTTAAGTTTTTGTTTTTATATTTCTATTTTGCAACCTTTTTTAAAAATAAAAAAAAAATTGTTCACGTTTTTCATCTAATATTTATATTTTATGTTAGCTTTATTTAAAAAAGGAGATGATTTTTAATAGTTTTAGTTAATAACAACACTGATGGTCAACATTATTCTCCAAATTCTGTCGAGCTTACGTAACTTGTATTGGATCCACAACATTCCTTTAATGAACATAATTTATCACAATGCAAATATGATGTCATTATTATCATCGCCAGTTAACGAGATCATCAAGATATGGAAGAAGCTTCATCCTATATTTGCTAACTTGGTATTGCGTGACGATATAATGGAGCTGTTATTATCCGAAGTCTTTACGTTTTCTCTGCAGAAATGGTGTAAATGTGGCGGTAGAATGACATAAGCTAGGGTTTTCTGTCATTAGTGCTGAGAAAATGGGCAGAAAGCTGAAGACATAATTAATGTTCCTGAAGGTCTGGGAATGGAGATGAATAATTCACCGCAGCTCGGCTCTCAAAACTAGCCTCTTACAGAGCTGTGATTGACAGACTGCCCATGCTTTTCAGACAAGTCGTCGGAAATGTGCAGAGAAGTGGACGGAAGGATCCTTTTTAGTATATTTGAACATAAATGGCGTGTTGTATGGATAAGATGTCATCTGAACTACTTTCAAACTCTTGAATAGCTCTTATAGACTCGTTCAGTCAAAAAAAGGTATTCCCTGGTCAGTGGAAGAGGGCTGTTAATCCGACACACTCATCCCAGTAGGCATCGCTTTTAATACCAGTCGCTGTGGTGAATACAACTCTGTAATGATACATTCCAGTTCGACCTGGATTTAAAGCAATGTGTCACAGCAGTGCCGGGGCACGGTGACATGTTGTTCTGCAGGTACAGTTCCTGCTGTGTGAATTCATCTCCTCCTGCCAAACTGAGCAAGTGTGTCTTGTAGATTGTCAAGACTAGAGAGAAGTGTTCCTTCCAATCAATCTCTAAAAAGCAGTTTCATTGTCATCATATTTCTTTTGTGTGTCAAGTCTAATTGCGTTTTCAGATTCTCTGTCTCGTGGAGTCTGGCCAGGTGCACACGTTTGACTTTGTTTGGTCCACAATTCCGTTTATTTTGGCCCAGAACTGCCCACTTAGACATCTGACCAATTTGACCAGTGTGTAGTGATTAAATAGAATTTGTTTTATTTTATTTGGCACTTAGGATATAGAGTACTTCGAAAGTTTGGGGTTGGTATGATTTTTTTAATGTTTTTGAAAGGAGATGTTTTTGGTTATTCTCATCAAGAGATTTATTTGATAAAAAAAATACAGTAAAAACAATAATATTTTGAGATATTATTACAATTTAACAAAGCTATTTTACTATTTTAGTATATTTTAAAATGTTTTGTATTCCTGTGATGGTAAAGCTGAATTTTCAGCATCATTACTCCAGTCTTCAGTGTCACATGATCCTTCAGAAATCATTCTAATATGCTGATGTGCTGCTCAAAAAACATTTCTTCTTATTATCATCTTGAAATCAATTGTGTTGTTTAATGTTTTTGTGGAAACAGTGATAAACCTTTTTTAGGATCCTTTGATGAATAGAAAGTTTAAAAAGCAGCATTTATTTAAAATATAAATCTTTTGTAACATTTATTTAATGTCACTTTTGATTAATTTAATTTAAATGTAATATTTTCTTTAAAAGAAAACTCATACTGACCCCAAACATTTGAACAGTAGTGTATATGATACTTAATATTAGACCAATATGGAAAAATGAATTAAAATAATGACATGATGGTCAACTTAAAAAAAACGAAACACAATATACATATACACTCAAGTGCCTCAAAAAATTTTTTTGATGCTGCTAAGCTGTCAAACATTTCAACCTACTAAACCCTATTCTTCCATACTTTCAGAAAGTGCATAAAGCCACCCAATAATTATAGAACTGGAGATTTCAGTCCACTTGTTTTTGTGAGCAATATGAACAGAAACCAAGCTAGTAAGTAGCATGCAATACGCACATATGTTCCTGAAAAAGAAGGTGATGAGATCTTTACAGCAGCAAGATCACCTTTTACTGTTTTGCATCTGTCTTACATTGGCATTTCTCTCTCTCTCTGTTTGTGTTGTCCCTCTGTAGGCTGAAAGATGTTCTCGTCTGTGAAGGCCTTTGAGGGGCAGCATTACTCCACCCTCAAGAGGCAGTGTCTACAGAGTGGAGCGCTGTTTGAGGACCCACTGTTTCCGGCCGTAGACGACTCGCTCTTCTACCTGGGAAACAGGATTGGCCGTGTGCACTGGAAAAGACCCGCGGTCAGTGCTTAGAACTCACCATTTACATTTGCAATAATTCATTTAGCAGATAGCAATGTGAATGAGATAAACAGGAGGCCTGCATTGCTTGTGATTCCCGGGTTCCCAAGAGGCTCTTAAGCAGATTCCAGGTTGGAAAGATATTGATTTTGCTTTATTAAACCTTTAAAACAGAACCTTAAAAATTACCACATTCAATTCCTTTTAAAGTAAATCCATTTACATTATTTATGCATAATTCTACCGTATAGGTTTTGCTCAGCTTGTGCTAGTCCGCTGTTTCAGCTACAGGAATTATAAAACCTACAAAATCAGTCAAAATGACCTTACCGGTTGAGCTGGGTACAAAATGAATATTTTTATTCAGCAAGGATGCATTAAATTAATCAAAAGTGGCATAAAAGACATTTATAATGTTAAAAAAAAATCTATTTCAAATGCTGTTCTTTTAAACATTATAGTCATCAAAGAATATTTATGATATATCACATATCACTATATCACAAGCAGCTCAGCTGTTTTGAACATTGATGATATGAAATGTTTCTTGAGCATATTATTTCTGAAGGATCATGGGGCACTAATGACTGGAGTAATGATGCTGAAAATGCAGCTTTGCCATCATAGGATTAAATTACTTTTTAAAATATAAAGAAAACGGTTATATTTCACAATATTACTGTTTTTACTATTTTTTTGATCAAATAAATGCAGCCATGGTAAATTAAAGAGACTTCTTTCAAAAACATGAAACGATCTAAAACTGACCCCAACCTTGAATAATAGTGTAATTCAAAACAAGTTTGTAACCACTTGCTAATACATGCTTAAATAATGAATGCATTTCATTAAATGTAGTTTATGTGCTTTAGTGTTCACAGTTGCAAAAATATATGCATGCTATCT
Source organism: Gila orcuttii (assembly GCA_026230005.1). Lineage (NCBI taxonomy): Eukaryota > Metazoa > Chordata > Actinopteri > Cypriniformes > Leuciscidae > Gila > Gila orcuttii. The sequence goes on from JAPDVR010000014.1 coordinate 32,644,270, forward strand.
TTCTTTTTTCTTATAGTCTACATGCTTAGCAAGATGCTGAGAAATTTTAGAACACAGCACAGATGTGCTAAAAATACTATTCTGCTTGTTATCGAGCAATATATATGTTGATCAGTAACATATCGTTCGTGATTTATCAAAAGTATAATTAATAATCTGTGTTAGTCAAGCCAAGGCAGAAGGAAAGGTCAGCCTGAGGCATTCATCCATAATGGAGGTCTGTCATCCATCATCTGATGACACAGAAATTCCAAAACTAAATTACAGTTTTTGTTTTGTTTTGGACTTCGTTTTTCTGAGAATTGTTACACAGAGTTGTTTTTGACCATACAGTGTCAATGTTAGTCCACAAGGACACATTAGATCTGTAAAACCTCAATGACTGTGGGGAAACAGCCATCAACAGGCTTCTTGAAGCATCATGATGGTTTTCCTGTGCTTCATTTCGGAGTTAACGATACATTACAGCTTCCTAAAAAACTATCTGTAACATTTCGAATCCCAGAGATGCTAGGAATGTGATACTCCCCCCCCCCCCACCCCCGCACCTGTCTTGCCCAGGGGCATACTAAGTGTCAAGCCTGTCCAAGTCAATTATCCCTTTCTCTCACTCACTCACTCCTGGAACGATGCCCGGCCCAGAATCTCATTCGCACTTACGCTCGCTCAAACACACGAGTAAAGTGTTCCAGTGAAGGGGCGTCTGAATTGCACCCATAGCAGCTCCTGTGTCCATTAATACAGGTTATAATTGAAGTCAACACTACGATCTGTTCTGTCTGTACCGCAATTCAACATTTAAAAGCTATAATCTCCACCTGCTTAATGATCCCTGGAGCTGTAGCAGGGAATGTGGGAATACAGGAATCAAGTGCAGACAGTGCAAATATAACATTCATTGTGTTGTAGTGATACATAGGACCTTAGAGACTGACTAATCATAATCAGACTATTTTTGCCTCTTGATTCCTGCTTCTTCTTCTTCTTTTTTTATGCTAACGGGACTGTGAGGAATATTTTGGAATTTTGAGATTTGATTTACTTTTTTACGGTTTATTACGGTTCTGTCAAGTTACTGTATGTTTGTCTTGGTACACATGCACTCTCAATCTATACTTCCTCAATCTATCCCTTTTTTATTACTTCTGTGATGTATTTCAGTTTATATGGTGGTATTATTACTGTAATTCTTATTAAATTACTGCATTAACTACACTAACGTTCAAAAGTTTGGGGTTGGTCAAATGTTTTGATGTTTTGGAAGAATCCTTATAAGCTCACCAAAGCTGCATTTATTTGATCAAAAATACAGTAAAATTACTAATATTGTAAAATAGTATTACAATTTTTTAAGAACTGTTTTCTATTTTTATATATTTTTTTAATTTATTCCTGTGATGGTAAAGCTGAATTTTCAGCATCATTACTCCTGTCTTCAATGTCACATGATCCTTTAGAAATCATTCTAATATGATGATTTGCTGCTCAAGAAATATTTCTTATTATTATCAATGTTGAAAACAGTTGTGCTGCTTAATAGTTTTGTGGATACCATGATGCATTATTTGATTAATAGAAAGTTCAAAAGAACAGCATTTATGTGAGCCTGGTTTCTCCCAAGGTTTTTTTCTCCATTCTCTCACCGGATGGAGTTTTGGTTAGTTAATGGGGACATTTAGTATTCAACAATATTACTGATGTGCCTTACTTAAGGTGGACGATGATGCAATTTTCTTCTAGAAACAAACTTTGTTGTGAAGCTGCTTTGATAAAAGCGCTATATAAATAAAGGTGACTTGACTTGAAATAGAAATCGCTTTAACAACGTAAATTTCTTTACTGTCACTTTCAATCAATTTAATGCATCCTTCCTGAATAAAAGTAGTAATTTTTTATATTTTAATCAATAATCATACTGACCCCACAATTCTGAATGGTAGAAAGACTGCTCAGCTACTTGGCTATACTAATAGCTATTATGCTTCACAGAGAAAACAAGTTGTTAAATTTTTATAAAAGATTACAAAAAAACCATTATTTTTCTTTGGAATAACATGGATACACCATGCAAAATAAGGCAAAGAGCATGTATTAAGAAAATAAATGGTGCCAACAAACATGTTGTTTGTTGTCCCTGAACTGTAAAAATGAAATGCTCCTTACTCTATCCATGTTTGACATAATTGAAGACATTGCCACAAATCACTCTGAATGAGTAAACGCCATTATGAGCTTTAATGCAGTTCACCGCAGCTGCTTCATATTTCACAGTCTTTCCCCCATTGGGTCCTTGATCACGCTTTTTTAACCACTTACCATTCCTCACTCTCACCCGCTTCCTTTTCTGCCACCCCTCCTTCCATTTATGGGCACCTCCACTCTCCAAAGAGAAGAAAAACTGTGTTTTATGAGTTGAAGCCAGTGGAATGGGTGATAGACGGTCATTTATCCAAACTGTGTGCTCAATGGTGTCTGAGTGTGTTCACTGATTCTGTGATTGTTCTGGCTGTCCGATTTGTCTTCTTTCAAATCTTTTAAAGCTGGCCAAGACAGAGTCAGTATGACTCATATTAGTGTGTGAACTCTCAATACATGAGATAATGCGAAATAAGCGGACACACACATGAAATTCCAAGCCGCAGGAGAGGGTCGCCCCTTGGATGCCATTTTGGTCTGTGATTAAAAAGTGTGTGTGTTCGCAGAGGTGGCTGGAGTGCTGAGCTATAACTCAGATGACCTTGCACTCGAATCAGTCAGCTCACCCATCCTCTTAACACACACAAACACACACACAAACACAAAGACATTACTCCATAATAGCTACCTACCCACAACACTGCAAAACCTCCTCTGAAGAGAGCATTCACACAAACAATATCTTTTCTTTCTCTCTGTCAGTGTCTTTGTCTCAGGGTTTCTTTGTTCCATGAGTGAACAGGGGAGACAATGGACTTGTGAAGGATTTTTAGATATTATGTCCATTTTCAGGCTTTATAGCTGTGAAGGTAATCTCAAAAAACTGAAAAGACTAAATGCTCGTCAAATAAAGATTGATGCATTGCACGCTAGAGACGAATGGTGTTGTCTCGGCCCCTGTGAAAACAGGGGCTTAAGTTTTTCTAGGTTAGCCTGACTGGAGGTAACCTATAGTGAGCTGCCTGTTGTAAAAAACTAAAAAACATTTTAAGGCATCATAAAAAAACAGCCAACAGACCAGCCTGATGAAGCTTAGACCCAATTTAGACCCAAGTTTAGACCCAAATCATCATAGGCTGGTTGAGGATGTTTTTATTTAGCTTTAATACATTTTCATTTCTGTTTTAGTATGTCAACTTAATTTTAGTTTGATGCCAATGCAACATTTCTGATTTTGAAGTTCTTAACTTTTAGGTTTTTCATCAAAGATTTCTATTTTATTTTATTTCAGCTTTATTTGAATTGCTGAAAACTTTTTAATAGTTTTAGTATTAGTTAACAATAACAACATTGTAGTCAGCATCATTATATTGCCTTCAAAGATTTTTGGGACAAATGAACATTGTTAACGTATGGATGAGCTAGGTGAAAATGTCTGTCCCAACCAAAATGGATGTAAAATGTTGAGGGGGGGGGGTCATTAAAGGGTAACTAAACCCTAAAACAGCTTTTTTTATTTAATGATCTGTAAGACTGGGACTTTATTAATGCTGTTCATTGATTTGAGTAAATTTTTTGACATTTGGGCATAAAGTGTTTTAATTCTACAATTTATGGTGTAAAAAAGTCTGAGTGCTGCCCTCTTCAGGTTGAACGGTGGCTACTGCAATACTGCAATTGAATTTTCCTATTGGATGTTGTGGTACTGTGTGATGTAAGCAGGCACCAGCTCACCACGCGCTTGCCTACAGAGAGACTCAGGTCTCAGGTGCATGCCCGCCACCCCTCCCCCCCTCCGCTGGGCTCTGCCCACTTTTCCATCATTTTTTGAATATTGCCCGTGGGTACAGTCAGGCTCTGACCAGGGGTTAAGTTACCCTTTAAATACTGAAAAAAATGACGAAAGCAGTTAGCATGATTCCATTACCATTTATGCAGCCTATGATGGCATTAGCTTAGCAACATGCTAATGCCAAAGTGAACAGCTGTATTTGTACTGCCTATGTAAACCGTCTAATATATCATATCTTGTTTTACAAGCTTTATTTCAGTTTGGATTCCGCCTTAGATAGCTGTGTTTGTAGAGAGTAGACAGCAAGGCAAGGCTGTAAAATACCTTTGCTTGATGGTTTTTGCTTAGCTGTGTCTCTTTTTTCATGTGTTTTTTTCTTTTGCTCAAATGCACACTCAACTGACGTATATTAGACAAGTGTTTTATTGATTAATCTGAAGTCTGAGCCCTTTTGAAGGTTTTAAATAGATTTGTTAGATTCATTGCTGCTCACTTGTTGATCAAAAATCTGAATCCTAAAGAACTGTCAGAAATGAGAAGGCAACAATTAATCAAGTTATGATGGATTGATATTTATTCAGATCAATGAAACTCAAAATGACCTAGCATTGCTTTTAGAGGGACGACAGCGGCTTGAACCAACTCGCCGCACCAAACCGAATTTGTATTCCTGTCTGTTTGAATCAAGCTTTGACTGAATAACATTCTTCTGTAATGACTGACAGAGTGGTAATATCAAAGGGTCTGATGGAAAATCAGTCATGCACTGTGAGTGTATCAAGCTTTATATGCAGGCCACAAACAAAAACAGAGATTCAGTGTCACGCGTCTGGGTTTCTTGGCTCTGAAATAGAGAAGTGTGTCTGGCGTGTGCAGTGTGTATGTGTTTTGCCTCATCAATTTGACATCATTGCACTTCGTTCTCACACACCATGGGGGCATGATGACATGTCTCATCTCTAGTGGTTTGCGCGAGTTGTTGAGGAGGTGAGAGAAACCCAGCGCTGCAAGAATGAAATCTATCTATCTATCATCTACCATCCATCCATGAATCCATCTACCTATCTATCTATCTATTTATCTATCTATCTACCATTCATGAATCTATCTATCTATCTATCTATCTATCTATCTATCTATCCATCTATCTATCCATCTGTCTGTCTGTTATCAGAAGAATCAGCTTTTAAAAGGTATTACAGTTTGTTAGGTGCTTATTAAAGCATTTAGTCTTTTACCAGGGCTCATTTGTAGCGGCTCCTCTGAGAGATCTTCAATACGGAGGCAGAATGAGCTATAGCCTGTGAGTTGCTACATTCCCCTCAGCTGCTGTCACTGTGCCCAGTGTATGTCAGCTGTTTAAAGGGACCCAGACCTTTACTTTTAGGTCACTACAAATCTCACTCTTTCCCCGTTGTTTCTGGGCTATGTGTGGTTGTGACAAGGCCGGTGCAGAGGTGTGCTAGATGCTGTCAGAGCAAAAGTCATTTAATTTATAACAGCTTTCAGCTCTGCACTACTTCATCTACATTCATAACTATTATTAAATTAATTAAAGAGCATGTGTCCTGGTTCTGTCTTTTTCAAGTACTTTTTGTGTTTTCAGCTCTATTCATTAATCAAAATGAAGCTAAATGTACTATATTTTTTGGACTAAGTACAATGTTTTTAGTCAAGGGGACAGATTTACTAACAGCTTGCACCAATGCAAACCCTGTTTTGGTGTTAAAAAAATGCTGTCAGGATTTACTAAAAACAACCAATGAAACATTAGCACTGAAAAGGGTTTTTGCAGCTGACCTTATTGCATATGCATTTGTATGATTTTCCCTTTCAGACACAACATTTATGGGAGGAGAGTATTTAAATGAATCATGCAAGGTGATTTACTAAGGTTTGCACTAGTCAGTTTACTGGTATTTGCACCATTATTTAACGACCAAAAAAATCATGTCTTGAACTCTTGGTAGATTGCGTTGGTCATTATGTAAATGATCCGGCTGTGTCTTTGTTCTTTCATTTGCCAGTAGATAATTCGCAGAACTTCCCACTCCTGGGTGCATGTTTGGTATTCACACAATGATTTTTTTTCCTTCTTCTTCTCACCAATTTCACACTATTTCTCTCTCTCTCTCTCTCTCTCTCTCTCTCTCTCTCTCTCTCTCTCTCTCTCTCTCTCTCTCTCTCTCTCTCTCTCTCTCTCTCTCTCTTTGTGTCTGTTTCTCCATCAGGAGCTGTGCGATGATCCTCACTTGTTTGTGGATGGGATCAGTGCCCATGATCTGCACCAAGGGCAGCTGGGAAACTGCTGGTTTGTGGCGGCCTGCACCAGCTTGGCTTCCCGAGAGTCTCTGTGGCAGAAAGTAAGTTAGTGGAGTGTATAAACGTGTGTATATCCTGTATGTAATGTTCCCTCTAAGCTACGACGTTGCTCCCATGCAGATGGAAAAAGTCCAGAGATACCAAAATATTTGGGAAAAAGCTTGAGATTTCTTGAATCACAGCTAAATGAAGTAACAGCATTTAAAATGGAGTCCGTCTTAATGTCCATTGGTTTTCAGTATGGAAGTGCAACTGTGAGAAGAGTGTGTGGAAATACTCAGCATTGATTCATTTGCAAGATAAGGAGAGCATCCTTGAATTTGGAGGGCATTTAAATAATACTAAAATCAATATGTTAGATTATATGATAATTAAATAATAGTTATTATAAATAATGTATTTCATTGTAATGTAATGTAATTTTTGTTATTATTATTTTGCTTTGGCAACCAAAATTTAATATCATACTGTATATGTCAGTCAATCTAATGATAAAATAAATTACATATACAAATATATTGTGAATAATTAATTTATGGATTTTGAATAAAATGCAATAATGATATTTAGAGTTTTGATTCACTTTTCACTTGATATTATGAATAATATTTAATCTTGTATTTTTCAATATTTATCAATATATTTTATATAATATATGAATTCTTATATACATTGTTTATTGTTAGTTTTATTTTTGTATTTATGATTCAAAATCAAAATTCATACGTTTATATATATATATATATATATATATATATATATATATATATATATATATATATATATATATATATTATAATTCTTGAAAAATTATAGAATTATATAATAAATCACCAGGCTCGGATGAATTTCCAGTAGAATATTATAAGAAGTTTGTCGATGAGTTGACCCCAGTATTAACTGACGTATATTCAGAGGTACTTGTGAATGATATGTTACCTGACAGTTTTAATGAAGCCTTAATATCACTTATACCAAAATCTGGACAAGATACGATGGATCCTGCTAATTACCGTCCAATAAGTTTATTAAACGTAGATTGTAAAGTGTTAACAAAATTATTAGCCTCACGATTAGAAGGTATTTTACCTAAAATTATACACAGAGATCAGGTAGGCTTTATTAAAAATAGATCCTCGTCTGACAATATGAGAAGACTATTACATCTCATGTGGATGAATCATTCTAATCTGGATCCCATTGCTGCAATATCACTTGACGCAGAAAAGGCCTTCGATAGGGTGGAGTGGGGGTTTCTTTTTGCGGCCTTAGAAAAATATGGTTTTGGATCAGGTTTTGTGAAGTGGGTTAAAAATCTTTACTCCAACCCTAAAGCAGCTGTGATAACTAATGGAATAACGTCATCCTTTTTTAATCTATCTAGGTCTACCCGCCAAGGCTGCCCCCTTAGTCCACTACTTTTTACATTAGTTTTAGAACCGCTTGCTTCAATGATTAGAGAGGAACCAAGAATTAAAGGTGTATTTGCAGGGGAAAGAGAACATAAATTACTACTGTATGCTGATGACATAATGCTAGTAGTTAAAGACCCTGCGTGTTCCTTACCAATACTCCTTAATATGATTGAATCTTATTCTAAATTTTCAGGATATAAAATCAACTGGCATAAGTCAGAGGCTATGCCAGTATCAGCAGTGTGTTTTGCTTCCTCAGTCAGTGCATTTAAGTTTAAATGGATGCATAAAGGTATTAGATATTTAGGTATCCACCTGAGCCCTAATTTTGAGAATATAATGAATTTGAATATGGAACCTTTGCTACACAAAATACTGGCAAAATTAGATGGTTGGAAAAAGATCTGGTTAACTTTATGGGGAAAAATTAATATAATAAAGATGGTGATAGCTTCACAGTTTAATTACATATCGGGGATGGTTCCTCTAACTATGCCTCACCAGATATATAAACAATATAATGTTATGATTAAGAATTTTTTGTGGGAAGGGAAAAAAAAACCCAGGATTGGCATTAATAAGTTATGTTTGCCCAGAGATAGGGGAGGTTTAGCATTGCCAAATGTATAGCTCTATAAAATAGCTTTTGAAATGTCTAAGATCGCTAGACACTGGGGGAAGATAATTTAGATTTAGGTTAGATTTAGGGTATTAAAGTTGCAGTAGGGAGTTTTGAGAAAATGTTGACTTAGTTTAACTACAAACTTGGTCCTCAAATCATTATGTATTTTGCAATATATGTAACTTTATAACGTTGCACTCTTTCTATAAGTTATAAATAGCTAGTAAGATAACGTTAAAGGATTAGTTCACTTTAAAAAAACTTTTGCTGATAATTTACTCACCCCCATGTCATCCAAGATGTCCATGTCTTTCTTTCTTCAGTCGAAAAGAAATTAAGGTTTTTGATGAAAACATTCCATGCTTTTTCTCCATATAATGGACTTAAATAGGACACAAACGTTTCAAGGACCAAATGACAGTTTCAGTGCAGCTTCAAAGGGCTTTAAACGATACCAGACGATGAATAAGGGTCTTATCTAGCGAAACGATCGGTCATTTCAAAAATAAATACAAAACTTTAAGTTTTATAAGCACAAATGCTCGCCTTGCTCTGTTCTGTGATGCACGTCCGTGATCCTGTTCGAACTCGTTCATCAAAATGAACAAATTTTTTTCGAGTCATTTCATTCGTTGAATGAACGAAATGACTCCAAAAAAGACTCGTTCAAAATGAACAAATCTTTTTTCGAGTCATTTCGTTCGTTGAATGAACGAAATGACTCGAAAAAAGATTTGTTCATTTGGATGAACGAGTTCGAACAGGAGACTCAAGAACGACAGTACGCGCTCGCGCTGTGCAAGAGAGGGGTGATCAGCGCGTACACGAGCGTGATTGACACTGCTAAGACATTCCTCCTGGCTCTGATTGGTTGTTTCTGACCGGGAGCGGTGTATTTCTGCAAATGGCAATAGGACCACTGGGAGGAGCCAGAGGAGCTTGATTTTTTCCACAGATTATCTGTCTCATATTCTACTGTCAGGACATAATGACAGTTTTAACAAATATTTGTTTACAAAAGCTACCTACTGGAGCTTTAATAGAACGACAACTTACTTCCCCCTTTTGGCCAATAGAGGCTTTTTCACAAAATCCAGAAGGGGACTTTCAGCATCATATGACCAACCCAATAATGCTTCATTCCAAAGAGGTTTGGAAAATCGCACACAAAAAATGTAGGATTTCCCACATGTGTCAATATTACTCATCAATATGGAATAATCCTTATGTTAAGGTAGGGAAAAAGCCCTTGTTTTGGGGACAATGGTTTAGAAGTGGAATACGCACCCTAAAGGATTTATTTAGTAATGATAAACTTAAATCTTACAATAATTTAAAAGAAAATTTTAATTTAGAAGGTCAGGATCATTTCTGGAAATATTTGCAGATTAGATTTGTTTGGTGGCAAAGGTTTCCATTGGACAGGACAAGAATGTTTTAGAAAAATTTTGTGAACTTCCAAGAACTCTTCAGAAATCATCTAAATTTTATCATCTCAGTTTAAGGATTGGTGATAAGAACTGTGAAAACTTGAGACTGATTTGGCAAAGAGACATTAATAGTGACATAGATAAGGATACTTGGAACAGAGTTTTGTCCAATAGTGGAAGGTCCATAAGAGAAGCAAGAGGTAAATTTATCCAGTATAAGGTGTTACATCGGTATTATTACGCCAGTGCGACTTTTTAGAATGGGTTGTCTAAAATGATAATATATGCTGGAAATGTAAACAAGGAATTGTCACATATATCATATGCATGTTCTTTGGCATTGTTCAAAGATTCAACCTTTTTGGAAAATTGTGTTGAAATATCCTGGAGAATGTTTGGGATTTGACCTTCCATTTTCATCAAGGATTTGCCTTTTAGGATATAAATCTGAGATTCCCCAGATCAAATATGAGTTTTCCCTTGTTACTGTGGGTGTAATTATGGTAGTACGATTGATACTCCGATTTTGGAAAGATATTCAATGTCTTTCATTTCAAATGTGGATTGAATTTATGGTGGAGAATGTATCTGTGACAGTTAGACTCTGTGTTTCGTGGTTTTGGTTCAGTCCTGTTTCTTAGTTTTCCCGCTCCTCGTTAGTCCTCAGTTCTAACACCTGTTCTTCATCATCGTCATCTGTGTCACCTGTGTCCCAATTATGTTCCTTTGTTTGCCTGTGTTATTTAAGCCCTCTGTTTCTCCCTATTCCTGGTCCGTTCTCGTTTGTAGTATGACATGTGTTGTGACTCCTGAGTTTTGTTTAAATAAATTCCTGTTTCCTGTTTCTCATCGTCTTCCTCGTGATTCCTGGTAAACCACATTACCTAACAGAAGAACTGACCCACCCTAAGATGGGCGAAGGGGTACAAATAATCGTCTTGGCGGAGAGAAGCCACCACTTCCTCTCGTTCGTCGAGGGTTTTGTCCGCATTGCCATCCACAGCACCCTTGACGACGAAAGTTTGTGTACACTGTTCCAGATCAGGGCCACCTTTCACCACCAGATCTACCTCCCAGACACCACCGGTCTGAACTGGAGGGAAACCGTTATCTGGTGTCTGGAGAGCGTCGATCCATGATCTGGTACACAACCTCCCAGCCCCGAGTCTTCACTGCTGGTCCCGTCTAGCCCCGAGCCTTCACCGCTGGTCCCGTCCAGCCCCGAGCCTTCACCGCTGGTCCCGTCCAGCCCCGACCCTTCACCGCTGGTCCCGTCCAGCCCCAAACCTTCACCGCAGGTTCCGTCCAGCCCAGAGCCTTCACCGCAGACTGTTCACGTCTCGTCTGCCCAGCCAGAGACTGCCCAGCCAGAGCCTGTCACTCTCCCCAAGAAGGACTAGATCATCTGCGAACGCCAGGGTGGTGATCGCGTTTCCTTCCCACCTTAGGCCATTGTGTCCGTCCTCCAAGGCCTGGATAAGGGGGTCCATGGCCAGGTTGAATAGCAGAGGAGACATGGGATCTCCCTGCTTAACTCCAACCTTCATGTTGATAGGCGAGGTTCTCTCTCCGCCACTACCAACCCTCGTCACGCAGTCCACGTAAGAGTTTCTGATTAACCCTATAACATGACGGTCCAACAGTCTCTGTTCCAGAACACTCAGGATATATTCATGGGAGATGGAGTCGAAGGCCTTCGCAAAGTCGACAAACACCACCGCTAGTGCGGTTCCTTCCTCCCTCGAATGCCTAATGATGCCGTTAAGAATCATCAGGTTATCTGCGTAACCATTCGAGGATGCCAGGAAACCCCTCTGCCTAGGGTTCATCGGACAGGCTCTGGTTAGCCTCATCGTTAAAATCCTAGAAAACAGTCTCAATACCAGGGAACCAATGGTTATAGGGCGCCACCCATTGACGTCCTTGAGCTCGTCCGCATCCCCTGATTTTGGCAGCAGTTTCGTCCGACACTCTTTGAAGCCCTTCGGTATTACTCCGTGGATCAGCCATGCCGTGAACAGCCGTGCGAGTTGTTCACCCCTCGGATCCCAGTTCAGCAGCGCCTTTTTGCTGATCCTGTCTGGGCCGGGGGCCGAACCGTTTTTCATCTTAGTTAGGTTTTCCCTCACCTCAGTTGCCAGGATAGGGTCATGGAATTCTACATTGTCCGCATCAACTGCTGACCGGAAGTCCCCGAGACCTTGGAATCCCCCGCCTGCTTCCCATCTTCGATGGTATTCACCATCGATTAGGTCCACAGGCAGAGAGCATTCCGCGCTCGCGTCCCCGTCTAGGACCAGCGCAGCGAGTTTAGTTGGATCGCTCTGGTACAGTCTCTGATGTACCCTATATTCTCGCTTTTTCTGGGATAGCCTCCTTTCCCAACCTTTCTTAGCTCGGTCTACTTCACGGCAGTTTCCCCCCCTAACCTGGGATCCACCCTTTCCCAGCCTTCGGATAAGGTCAGACGCCGAAGACTCGATCAGTCCAGGATTCTGATCTACGTCCCTAACTAGATCAGCAATGGCCCTCAACTCATTCGCACCTTCTGAGTCACCCACTATGTTGATCGCTTCTCTTAGCCTGTCCTTAGCCAAGTTGGGTGGGGACCATGGAATGACGGGGTTGGCCTGAGTGGGGGGGGCGTTAACCTCCTCCACTACAGCACTATTTGGACCATTGCTTGCCAACTCTTTCGGCAGAAGTCTTCGTTTACTCCTCACCTGCTCAGCCGTTTTCCCTTTCCCAAGTTCTTTGGCGATGAGCTTGTTGGCCACTTGGTTAGGTTCACTCGCAAACCTTAAGGAGAGCTCAATCAGGGTTCTAACGTCTTCCACGCTCCACAGTTTAGTTGCCTTAAGTTCCCTTCCCTTGGTTTGTGCTTTCCCTATCTTTTCCGTATTCCACTCAGCCGGATGAGCGAGCCTTCGGTGTTGGGTCAGCCCCATGCCAGTTTCAAACCTGGTCTCACAGAGTTCGCACACAAACTCCCAGTCACTCCGGGCAGCTTCCTCCATTCCCGTCCCTTTACACTTGGGAATATGGCAGGAAATTGAGTGACTGTTGTTGTTGGTTCGACCGCACCGTCGGCATTTGTACGACACGGCTACGTTGGCATGTCGACTGGCAAAATGCTTGCCCAGCATGCCAATTTTGCCTATCGGAGTTGCGCACAGTGGGCAATTCGGATCCGGGTCCGGTAGGAGCACCTCTATGCCTAGCGGTATCGGGTTATTCGCTTCTCCTCCCGATACCTGGGAACAATTTGGCTCATGCACAGCAGGTGCATGTGGAGCGGGTTCAGTTGAAACCCCTACCTCTCTTGGGGGGGATTGAGTACCTGGTATTCCTGGTCACCTGCACAGCCTGCTCCGCCCTGGCCTCCTGCACAGCCTGCTCCGCCCTGGCCTCCTGCACAGCCTGCTCCGCCCTGGAGGCTTCCGGCTCCAGACCACACCCTCCTCAGCCTCCAGGGCGCCCGCCCCCCCACCTAATTGATGTTATACGGCGCGAGGACGCGCCTTTTTGGGAGGGGGCGTACTGTGACAGTTAGACTCTGTGTTTCCCCCTTTCTTCGTAGTTTTGGTTCAGTCCTGTTTCTTAGTTTTCTCCTTGTTAGTCCTCAGTTCTAACACCTGTTCATTCCTGTTTCCTGTTTCTCATCGTCTTCCTCGTGATTCCTGGTAAACCACGTTACCATAACAGTATCATATGAAAGAATGTTAGCTAAGGTGAACGGAAAGCATAGAGATGTTGACATGTGGGAGAATTTTATTCAGTTGGTTACTTTGAAGGATGACTACACGCTTGAGTTGTAACTTGCCCACACTGTTGTGCATAAAGTGTACTTTCTATAATTAATATTATTTTTCATTTATTATTATTATCCTGATTGTTGCATTTTTTTTGGTATGTTTTATATATAAAGAAAACCAATAAAAACTTAATTTATAAAAAATAATTATATAATAATGTATAGAATTTAATCATTTATTATATTATATATCATAATATGTCATTTGTGGTTAAATGGGAAACAGGTTTGCTCAGCAAGCACAAAATGATAGTAGGTTTTTGCCTACATGAATCGCTTTTCCTTTGAATCTGTATGTGCCTGCAGAGGTCTCCCATTAGGCCTGCATTGACAGATTAAAATTTTTACAATTTTCTGGGTCATGAAAGAGTCTGCGTTTGTGATATATTTCCTTCTTCCTTTTCTGCAAAACACTCACTCTGTGTGGATGTGTTTAAATCTGCGTTAAAGGGTAACTAAACCAACTTTTTTTAGTTAATTATCTGTAAGACTGGGGCTTTATTATTGCTGTTCATTGATTCAAGTAATTTTTTTGACATTTGGGTTTAAAGTGTTTTAATTCTACAATATATGGTGTAAAAACGTCTGAGTGCTGCCCTCTTCAGGTTGAACGGTGGCTACTGCAGTTGAATTTTCTTATTGGATGTTGCGGTGGTTTGTGACGTAAGCAACCACCAGTTAACCACACCCTTGCCTAAAGAAAGACGCGTCTCAGGTGCAAGCCCCCCCTCCACTGGGCTCTGCCCACTTTTCCAGCATTTTTCAAATATTGCCAGTGGGTGGAGTCAGGCTCTGACCAGGGGTTTAGTTACCCTTTAAGGACGCGTTTCTGTCACACATCACACATGCGCACTTCAATAAGCCGACAGAAAGCAGGTTAATGCGTTTACATGCCGCGCAAAATCAAAGTAAGAGGCAAAAAACTAGCTGTGTCAACCAGTTTAAACTTAAGCCTTTTATGACCTTACTCCGATAAAAGAATACAGAGTTTACATGACCACGTACGTTTTCGGTTTATTAAGCATAATTGGCTTAAAGGGATAGTTCACCCAAAAATGACAATTCTGTCAGTATTGACTCACCCTCATGTTGTTCCAACCCCGTAAGACCTTCGTTCATCTTCGGGAACACGAATTAAGATGTTTTTGATGAAATCTGAGAGCTGGATCACTCCTCCATAGGCTTCCTCAGGGATTAAACTTGCAGGCCCCGAAAAGTTATTAAAGACATCGTTAAAATAGTCCAAGTGACTACAGTGGCTCAATCTTAAGTTTATCAAACGACGAGAATACTTTTTGTAAGTAAAAAAAAACTAAAATAACGACTTTATTTCAACTATTCATTTCCTTCTCTGTGGGCCTCGAGTCAGTTCACTAGTTTAACAGCGTACACTTCTGTTGTTGTACGTCACATGCATCACCCACATGACCAGCGTCGGCCAATAGTGAGCCTACGTGTGACGTAGCTCTACGCTATTACACTAAGTTAACTGACTAGAGGCCCATAGAGAAGGAAATGAATAGTCGAAAAAAAGTCGTTATTTTTGTTTGTTTGTGCGCACAAAAAGTATTTTCGTCGCTTGATAAACTTAAGATTGAGCCACTGTAGTCACTTGGACTATTTTAACGATGTCTTTAAATACTTTTCGAGGCCGGCAAGTTCAATCCCTGAAGAAGCCTATGGACTAGTATGGAGGAGTGATCCAGCTCTCAGATTTCATCAAAAATATCTTAGTGTTCCGAAGATGAACGAAGGTCTTACAGGGTTGGAACAACATGAGGGTGAGTAAATACTGACAGAATTTTCATTTTTGGGTGAACTATCCCTTTAAGAACGTGCATGTAAACCCGCTCACTGATCCATTATACTGTCACACATGCGTTTTCTTTCTCAACTGTTTACGTTCACTTAAATTGTGAACGTTCAAAACATAACTGTTTATGTGAATACTCACCAAGACCAGCATTTTGGTATTATTTTGTGTGTATTTAACTTTTTAAGCACAATAAGCAGGGAAAATTAACTCAGTTTAGTACTTTATGTGCTCACACTTTGGGTTTGAGTAAAATTATGCACAAAACGTGCAATCCCACGCCGAAATTCAAGCCCTGTAACACCAACAATATTCATCTGGAGCAAATTAGAAGAGTTAGAAGAGTCGGGTTTGTGTGTCAACTCGCTGCCGGAGAGATCATGAGAGAGCGAGAAAGCGGTGCTGGTATTGTGTATCTATTCTGCGGAAAATAAGTATTGGAAACGTTTCAGATATTTCAGTATCGATATGTATAGAAAAATCAGTATTGTTGACAACACTACCTTGCACTTTTATTTATTTTATGTTTATTATTTCAGATACCTTTTTAAAAGACTACAATTGAAAAATCTATATATTACATATAAAATTAAACTGGCCAATGTGGCTAGTAGGAATGACTATTACACGCCACTGCTCAAATACACCCGCATTTGGCAGGAGTTGATGTCAAGCTTTGTCTGTCAAAATATCTATATGTTATATCTTATATATTGAGTGTGTTAAGCTGTAAGTAAAACAGTCTCTATGAGCTTTATTAGCAGCTGTAAATTGTAGGCTGCCATAGAAGCTGTGTGCTCTATTAGAAACCATTACCTGATGATGGTTAAACAGGGGAGAGATCTGCTCACCTGTGGCTTCATGAATGTACACACACACACACACAAACTTTGTAGTCCCAGCCAGTACTACTGTAACTGTATTTCAGTTTCTGTTTGTAGCTTTGGTGGTGGTAGACGGGTAAAGAGTGCTATTGTTTTCTGAGCTGTTAATTAGTCATAAATGTTAAGTTTCAGTCTCCCTGCATCCTCCCCAGGGTGTGAGGTGTTTTCTCCTGCCTGGGGAAACATTTCCTCTCCCCTGGAAACACATCACCATGAAGGAGATGACTTATGGGCTTTCCAATGTGACTCCTCTCCCCCGGCCTGCTATTTGTTTTCCTGACAGGGTCGGGCATTGATAAATGAGAGAGTGTGTGTGATACTATCTATGCCCTGTGTCTTTGCAGCAACCTTTTATCCCACCGAATCACATGCACTCAGTATGGATACATCCTCAAGGGCAGCGGCTCGCAACCAGGGGGCCTCAGCAAACTTCCCTTAAAATAATTTAAAACAAGACAAAACAAGCATTCAAAATAAACCAAAACAACTCAAATTTAATTCACACCCTCAACTTTTCTTTAAAGAACCAGTATTACCACAGTCTAGAAAAACCTAGTTTGTGTAGTCTCATTATAAAAGTGTAATTTCTAAATCTGGAAAAGTTTTGTAAATAAATAAAATCTTATAACTCCATGGGCATTTGTATATATTTTATAAATATACTTATATATATTATTATTATTTTTATTATCCTTAAGTTAATCCTTATCCAGAAAATCATGACCAACTGGAAGAGTCATGTGGCTTTCGAATATTGTTGCGGACATTGGGGCGCCTTGGAGTCAAAAAGATTGAGAACCACTGCACAAGGACACTGCCATCATAACCCAGTAAATTTATTTGCATCAATTATTCAATGGATTAATGACTACGACTACTAAAAGCACAAGTTTTGCTTTTATTCATGAATAATTTCACAGTCACAAAAACAGCTAAACATGAACAATCAATCACACAGATACAGCTCATCAAATTGCATAAAATATTCATGACTTTGTCATAACTTTATAGGTCTTTAGGAACATAATTTTATGGTCTAACTACTTAAAAGTACTGGGTCTAGGTTAAGCATACCGATAAAGCTATCCTACCCTTCAGGTTCTGTCACTTGGAGATCTGGAATTCAATGGAGCAGTCGATGCTCTCCGGATTCAAGCCGTCTTCAAAAGCGAACAGGAAATACATCACCTTACGGACTTTGGCCAGCTCGGCTATCCTTTCGCCGAACTCCTGGGCATCAGCCTCATAGCATTGGATGAGATCGTCGTCTGTGCTTTTCCAGAAGAGCCCTGTCGGTTCGAGGAGCTGGCGGGTCATGAGATAGGTGAGGTCGGGCGTCCAGAGCTGGGAGGTGGCAATGATGTTGAGGCGGCCAGGGGTGGACATGCGGATGTTCCAGCGGGTGAAATGCAGAGCCTGTTCGGAGAAGTCCAGGCGGTAGACGTGCTCACTGAGCCTCAGTAGACGCTCTCCGTCCTGGCGTTTCTGGCCCCGCTGCTGCAGAGACTGTGCGCGCAGACGCATGATCTCTGTCAGCTGTATATCAGGGTTGAACATCAACTCAAGAGACATGCTCCTAGTGAAGATGTTTTGAAACCTGACTGCAAATGTCTTCTCCTTGTTTTCTTGTTTTTTTCTTGCCTAGCCAAATTAGGCTTGTCATCCACAGCGTGACCTCCTCGGCTCTCTGCTGATGTCTTCTGCCGTGTAAGTGCCACAATGAGCCTTTGCGCTCTGAAACCAACTTATTTCACACTGGGAGTTTTTGTTTAGATGTTTGTTGCTCTTGGCAACAGCAATGCCGGGTTCAAGAGGGAATTTGAGACATCTGTGTTTGTTACATGTGTGTTTGTTTCACATTCACCTGTCCATAAAGTTTACCTGGAACAGGAGCTGATTCTGTTAAAGGTTAACAGAACTGTGTGCTTCACCTGCAGTCAGTATCACAGTGTCCAGATAATGGACCTGCTCCTCTTGGAACAATTACCACATTGAAATCTAATCTCTGTACTGTCCCAAAGGACTCGCTCAGGATGAAAGAGATGTAGTTCTGCTATACAGTCTCCAAATCACTCTGGTGTCCTACCCACAATAGACTTTAACATTGAGGAAAACCTGCATCTACCTGCATTTATGAACATTTAAAATGATAAGCAATGATCCATTAAATATTACACTGAACAATATTGGAAATTCATCTGGTTTAGTGTTCATTATTATACAGATTTTTGGTGTTGTCATATTTTTTTTTTGAAGAAAATATAGTTTAAAATTAGTCAATATTTTTTCATGTCATATTTAAGTAATTTTATCCATATTCCTCTGACTAAAATTAAAATTATTTAAGTCTGCGGACATATTTAGGTATAAAATATACAAAAAATAACATTCACAGTAGTTGACAATAAAATAAAAAATGAAAAAGCACACTAAAACTAAACTGAAAAAAAAAATCATTTTAAAAAAATAAAGAAAAAAATATTAAAATGACAAAAGCACAACACATTTACTAAGACTAAAATTAAAATTAAAACTAAATATAAAAATAAAAGCAAATTTAAAATATTAATAAATACTATAATAGTTTATAAATAATAATAACTACACTAAAAATAGGTCTGTGTTTTGTCACCACTTCTAGTAAGCGCTACATGTCATTTCTGTGTCTTTCAAGGTTATTCCAGACTGGAAGGAGCAGGAATGGGATCCAGAGAAGGAAGACTCTTATGCAGGAATATTCCACTTCCGTTTCTGGCGGTTTGGAGATTGGATGGACGTGGTGATCGATGACCGTCTCCCCACAGTGGACAACCAGCTGGTGTACTGCCATTCAAATGATAGCAACGAGTTCTGGAGTGCCCTTGTGGAAAAAGCCTATGCCAAGTAAGCAGTTCAGGCAGCAGACAAATAAAGAAAAAATATATACAGAAATTAGCATTAAAGTGTGATGACAGTAATGCTAAATTCTTTCTCTATACCAATCAAGAGTTTATGGTTGCTATGAAGCCTTGGATGGTGGGAACACGGCCGATGCCCTGGTGGACTTCACTGGTGGCGTTTCGGAACCTATGGACCTTCTTGAGGGCCAGTTTACTCAGGATGAAATCGGCAGAAACCAGCTCTTTGAAAGAGTGCTCAAGGTCCATAATCGAGATGGCCTTATCAGCTGCTCTATCAGGGTGAGAGATACATATACAAAGTCTGACTATATTTACATTTTATTTTATTTATATATATACATATATATATATATATATTAGTAAATTTGAATTAAAATGTATTATTATATTTATTCCCATGTTAATACATTGTGGAAGCCTAGAGCACATTTTTTACGTTATTGTGTCTCATGTGTCTCACGTTTGTCAAGATTTGTATTCAGACACTCATCCATCTATTAATCCAGCCATCCATCATTTTTTTCTGCTCTCATGTATTTTCTTTCTAAAAGTATACTTTCTCAAAGTCAAAGCAATCTCTGATTGTGCGTGACTTGCTTACCAATGGTCTGTGAAACTTCATCTTCATAGATGAAAGCTTTTTTTTTATTATTATAAAATATCATAGAAAATGCCTCTTAATACTTGAGTCTACTAAGAGAACTCCATTGTGTGTTAGGCATCATTTAGGAATCAATTTAAACAGCATTATCTGATGTACCGGACAGGGTTGTAATTTAAGCAGATTGTTTGGTGTTCATAACAGAAGCAACTTTATTAAGTTTCACTTTATGTTCAGGGCTTTTGTTCAAATGTGCAAGCGAAAATGGCTGTTTGCACTTATGTAAAAACCTCCTTTTTATACGCAACATAGTCCTTCCATGTCACTCTCCGTCCGTCCTTCCAACCTACAGTAGTCTTGATAATGTCGACACAATTGATTCATGTCACATAGAGCTTACACACCTATACATATTGTCATCTTCATTTGCACAGCAAGTCCTCTGCTCATTGGAGTGTAATAAATGGGTGTGGCTTGTCTCCTACTGATTAACATCTCTTTATTCACTGTACCATGAAATAACGGCCCATGTTTTCATAATCGATAATTCACAGACAGTGATTGTGCTTGCATTCTAATCAAGGATAACGATGATTATGCTTTAAGATAGACTTTATAATGTCAGGTGTTCAGCAAACTTCCTGAAATTTGACCTTCGTGTTCAGGCAACCACAATAGAGGACATGGAGGCAAGACTGGAATGTGGGTTAGTGAAAGGACACGCATATGCAGTGACTGACGTTCGTAAGGTTCGACTGGGACATGGCCTTCTGGCGTATTTCAAGTCAGAAAAGCTACAAATGATCCGCATGAGGAACCCGTGGGGCGAGAAGGAGTGGAGTGGACCCTGGAGTGACAGGTGAGACTGCCCCCTCCTGGATTGGAGGTCATATAGCATCTAGACCATATCGTATAGCAGGTTTCCCAAACTGTGCTTCATGAACCCTTGGGGGTTTTTGAGTTTACGAAAAGCTAATAATTGATTGATTAATTCATTATTTAATTAATACATTTTTTAATTTATTTTTTATTATTATTTGTTTACCTGTGTTTCATGGGACTATTAACCGACATCAGAGAACCGGGAACATGCAAATGTATTGTCAAATTATTGAAATATTAGCTTAAAATCTCAGAGGGTACTTCAAGTAAATATTGTTGGTCAAGGCTGACAAAAAGTTTGGGACTCATTGGCATATGGTGTCAACAATAATCAACAATGGCTTTTTTTTTTTTGTCATTTTTATGACAGAAAATGTTGGGAGATAAGTTGCAAGCCAGACTCAAACCCAAATTTCCCACATGAGTGCCAAAGCTCAATGTTTCAGAGCACTTGTTTTACGATATGGCATTGTAATCAGACACTTCTTACACATCTTCCCAACAGTCAATTCTAAATAATCGTTACAAAAACAGTGCAACATATACAGAAATGATTAGTCTTTTTTACCTTTTCTACTCTTTTTGCAGTATTGTGCTATACATCGTCAGAGACTAGAGAAAACCATTTCTCTCCCTCCTCCTAAGATGATTTTATTATAAATAACACATAGCCGAAGTGTCTATTCTTATCGCTGGCTGGTGTGAAATTGAGAAATCAAGCAAGGCAGGCTGGTATAAAATAGCAAGCGGCTGTGATTGAAACGCAGAGGTCTGAGGGTGTTTAGACATACACCTCCTTTCATTTAAATAACTGTGTTGTCGCTTGTTTGATGACACCTACCCTATATATCCACCACTGCAGCAAAGAGCATATTATTAAAATGGGGCTGTGTAATAGGAGAGAGGAAAATCTTGACAATCCTTCTCATCACTCTTTGTTGAAGTGCTACAACAGGCAGGCTTATATTGGCCTCTGAATTATTTACTGGCTAGCCAGAAGAATCTTATTGAGGTGAAAGCAATCTTTCTTAATATTTCTGCTTGATGAATTATTTATTGAGGGCTTGATTAGAAATACCATACTTGGTGTAGTGCTCTATTTTTTTCACAGCATTCTAGAAAATCTTATGCTGGGTACACACCAAAAGATAATCGGGCTGATTTTGGGCCGATTTCCCCCCTTCCATCCTAGCTATGTCCCGATTATCTTGATGGTTCTACAGATTATTTGATCAGATTTTCCTGTGGTGTGAGGCGTGTTAAGAGTGTCTGAACCTGCTCGGAAGAACGTCGGAGCCGCCTCGATTGCGAATCAGATCAGAAATCCTGATGTGTGGGGGGAACCCCGAGGACAAACGTGCGCACACTCTGGAAATGATCACATGAAACGAAACAATATCCAATCAGAAAGCGAGATGATGGAAGACGGAAGCATAACGAACGCAGTCATGGCAGAGCAAAAAGTGAAATTGATGTTGACAGCAGAGATGGAGGATCAGCTTGTTGATTTGTGGGAACAGCACGAATGTTTGTACAATGTGTCATGTAAAACCTACCATAATAGACTGGACAAGGAGAAGAGTTGGTCAGAAATAGCTTCTGCAATGTTATTACCAGGTAGCTAACCCAATAGCAACAGAGTAGATTTTTTGTGTGTTCGTGTGTGTGTCTGTGTGTGATTGTGTTCTGGCAACCTACATTATGAGGACCCATATTTAATCAAATGTAAAAATGCTGAAAGTTTTCTGTGTTGGATAGTTTAGGGCTAGAAAATGTAATTAGCTCAGTATAAAAAACATTCCATATAAGGATAGGTGTACCAGTACACATGATGTGTGTGTGTGTGTGTGAGAGAGAGAGAAAGAGAGAGAGAGAGAGAGAGAGAGAGAGAGAGAGGCATATTAAACTATAATTCAATACTATATAAACCAAATAAATACTATAGTTAGCTTTTTTGTTTTTTAGAAAAACAATGGTTAATTTGTGGTTATCATGGTTTAACTACAATATCCATGTTTTATTTTTTTATTTGTAGTAAAACCATGGTAAATTTTCGTAAGGGGAGAGAGACAGGGCCAGCGTGTGTGCATTACCACAACCTTTATCTGAGAAGTACACTAAATTCCCACCGTCTCCACGACTTTACCCAAACCCTTTTCTTTTTTCCCCGTAAATTTTCTGTGTAAAACATTCCAAACACTATCATCGCAATTTCTTCCTACATATCGTCCGCCATGCTTATTCTGAAGTCTCGTGAGATTTCCTGTGTTCACAGTCGAGACTCTGGTTGAAAATTTGTTTGTGTGTGGTGTGCTGTCTTTGTCACATCATGGCACACCACACACTATAGGAGCAAGACGGTTAAATCTAGGATTTTTTGTCCTCATGTTTGTGGTCTATCACTTTTTGAAAATCTTATAAGATGTAAAAAGTCTTTTGGTGTGTACCCAGCATTAGTTGATGGTTATGGACACAGGCTGTCGTCAGTGTATATAGTGCTGTCGTGTGTGTATGTTTATCTCTCACAGTCTGGTATACGCCAAGTAATCACTGGTCTGTTTTGTAGCTCAGAGGAGTGGAAGAAAGTGAGCAAGAGTGAGAGAGAGAAACTGGGCGTCACTGTTCAGGATGATGGAGAGTTTTGGTGAGGCTTGCTCTGATCTTACCTTCTAGATCAGTCTAGATCACTGTTTCTGATCAGATGGGTTCCAAAAGTTTAGACCATTGTTTATTATAATAAAATATTTATTATATTATATTATATTATATCATTATATCATTACTTCATTAGGTATCATGTACTAACAATGAATTTTTTTACAGCATTAATCTAGATCAATGTTAATTTATTTATAAATATACTATTGTTGAGTGTTTATTATTATATTATATTATATTATATTATTTAACATTTTACAATAAGGTTAAATTCATTAACATTCATTACTCCATTAGGTATCATGTACTAACAATGAACGATTTTTACAGCATTTATTAATCTAGATCTATTATTCAAACTGGACATCCAGTAACTGCAGGAAAAGCAGTAGATTACCGAGCATAATCTCCATCTGCTGTAAGTCGACTTCAACAGCAAGGGGTGCAAAAGCGTGTGTTGTTGATGAAGACAGAGCAACAGTTAGCGCAAGCCATTCATTCATAAAAACTAATTTACAGCAATTGAGCATGGACTAACACCAGATGGAGATTATGCTCGGTAATCTACTGCTTTTCCTGCAGTTCCTGGATGTCAATGTTGAATTTACTGTCGCATTTTAACCACTGAATTTGTGGAAGCGAATTTGCAAAGCGAAATAAAATGGACCGAAAATTGCCTGTTGAATATTATAGGTTGTATTTTTAAACAGTTTGAATATTTTGGAAGTGAAATATGAAATGTGAATATGGATTATTTAGTTTGTTAAATGTTTTGAATTGAAATATTCACAGCTTAAATATATTCAACCATGTTGAATTTCAGTCCATAAAAATACAAGCCCTAAAAATACAATGCATTCAAATGCAAGCATGGTTAATGCAATGCCCATTTTTTTTCAAGTAGTGCAATTCAACAGGCAATTTTGTTTCAAAAACATTTGGCATTATTTTACTTCCATAACTGCATCACCAGGATGAACTTTGAGGATTTCTGTCACTACTTCACCGACCTGATCCTGTGTCGACTGATAAACACATCTTACTTGAGCATTCATAAGACCTGGGAGGAGGAGGTGATGAGGGGCTCCTGGATCCACCGAGACGACCCGCTCCGCAACCGCTCCGGAGGCTGCATTAACCATAAAGCCACTTTTCTGCAAAACCCACAGGTCAGTGTGCCTGTGGGAATGTGCCTTGTAAAATGTTGTTCTTGTCCTGGAGGCATTTAAAGCTTGCGGGTTTCATTGGAGTGAGATATCGCATGTTTCTTCCCACAGTATGTTTTTGATGTGAGAAAACTGGAAGATGAGGTGCTGATCTGCCTGCAGCAAAAGGAACGCAGAGCTACTCCCAAGGAGGGCAAAGGCGAAAACCTGGCCATTGGATTTGACATCCATAGGGTACAGAATTACATGCACACATAAATATCTTTATTTCACATTGCAGCACATTACAAGCCTTCACATCTGCTGGTCATATTGTATAAGAGACTAAAGCCAATGCTATAAGAATGAAAAAAAAAAAAAAAGATATTTTATCAGTCCATGTAATATTTCTGTCTTCATTAAGCCTCTTTCCAACCACTAGGTGGAGCTGAACAGAAAATACAGAATGCACACAGCTCAGCAGAAGGTCGCAGGGTCGATCTACATCAACTCTCGCTGCGTCTTCCTGAGGAAAGAGCTGAAGGAGGGCCGTTACGTCATCATCCCCACAACCTTTGACCCTGGTCAACATGGAGAGTTCCTGCTAAGAGTCTTCACTGATGTGCCTTCAGACTGCAAGTAAATTAGTTTTCTGAGATAATCAACCTGCACTGCATTTTCCTATTTAACCCTTTGCCATATTATTTTTTTTTTTTTTTTTTTACAGTTTCAGTTGAAATATGTAATACATAGTGGACATGTACCTGGCAGTGTTATTTTACTATTATTTATTATAATTCTATTATAGTTAGTGATAAACCAAAATAAAAATTCTGTGCCGAAACGAAAAAAATCAGGATGCAAAGTGACTTTTTTCATTTATTTATTTTACTTGTTTTGTATAATTGTATTAATACTATACTTTTTGATTAATTACAATTTTTGGAAAATTAAAATTTATTTAATAATCAACACTCAAATAAAACTGAGTTTAACAAAAAAAATGTATTGCACATAAGACAGATTTATATCAACATTTTGATAATAGAATTATGTTTCTACTCCAATTTATTGTTGAAATATAAACAATTATGGTGATGTAATGATGGCTGTAATAGTTTGTTTTCAAGACAAATTTATCCAAACATACATTAAATAATGAAGTCATCACTAACGGTTTAGTAAAAATATAATGGATATGTAATTCAGTGCATATATAGCAAATAGCTTTTCTCTAGGGTTATTTTTTCTAGCTACCTAATGAGTTTATGGACATTGAATAGCTTTCTTGATGTAATTAAATCAACTTTAAATGTAACATAAGGTGACATTTTATAGCCTACAAGCTGTTTTGACGTTTTTCCCTAGTTGCAAAACTGATTGAGCGATTACATGAGACAGAATTAATTTCGGTAATTTGTAATGTATCTTTCAGCATAGCTTCTGGTGTTCACCCATGTTTATGCTTCTTGTGTTTATTGGATGGCAGGCGGCCTGCTAATGTTGAGTGAAGTTTTGTTCATGCTTCAACAGAAAACAGCACAGAATAACATATTTAATTTATGAAACCATATCATTACCGATTCAAATCAAGAAATTAATATTGTCGATCCACAGCTAGTGTCCACACAGTTGACGTGTTTAACTGTTGTAGCTTATCCACGTGGTGTGTGCAAAATAGACACTGAACACAGTCAAAATGTGCCATTGGAGAAGCGCTAATTAAACATCTGTTTCGCTCACTGATTTCTGCTCTCCAAAACCGTTTCGGCCCGAAACTGAAAATAGCTGTGTGTTTTTTGTTTTTTTTTGACTAAAATTTTTGGAAGCCAAAATTTCGGTAGCATCCCTAATAACAACACTGGTACCTGGCCAGAAAGACTCATATCATTCCTGCTTATTTTCCCTCAGAGAATTAACACTGGACGAGCCTCCTCAGACATGCTGGACTGGGATTTGCGGCTACCCTCAGCTGGTCACCCAGGTGCATGTGTTAAGTGCCGACGGCTTGCAGGGCCAAGATGCCAATGGAGGTATGGCTACTATTTCTATATAAGTAACAAATATATATATATATATATATGTGTGTGTGTATATATATATATATATATATATATATATATATATATATATATATATATATATATATATATATGGGCTTTCGCACCGGGTAGTTATAGGTAGGGCTGGGCGATATGGAGCAAAAAATATATCTCGATCTTTACAGGAAAAATAACCCCCCAAAAACTACTGCAAAAAAAAATATGGCAAATACCACAGTCTTTTTTTTTATTGAAGTGCAAAGAGGTAGGCAGTTCATGTAGGAACAGAGTGCTTCTGCGACATTTAAGATAAAAAAATCCCTGATTACATAAATAATAATAATTTAACTGTAAAATAAAAGAAATAATACATATTGTCGGGATCCTTAGTCTGGTGCACTCCTCGTATGCGAGCTTGGGGCTTGTCTGTAAATGGTGGAAAAGGTTTGTGGTGCTAGAAGCTTTGGTTGGCACCAACTTTCGGCAGGCGAGCATAGCACAGAGAAGGCAAACAAGCAAAGTGGCGAAATCAGAATTAAATATAAACAATATATCGGTATATACGATATGTCAAAATCCATATCGTGTTTAAAAAATATCTCGATATATTTAAAATATTGAGATATCGCCCACACCTAGTTATAGGAACTAAATTATTATAGCTAGCCAACAGGGCGGTCCCCCGAGAACTAAATTTTCACCTAGGGCCATTTTCCTGGTTGCATTTGCACCGCCAGTAGGAACTCTGAAGTTATATAAATGACTGGAGGATTTGATGATGCCGTGATCGGAACTCTGTTTTTGTTGTGTGTCGTGAGTTTCGAGATAACGGAGTTATGCGATTGAAAGAGCAAAAAGGAGGGCTAAGAGATTAAATGTCCTACGACAACTTGCAGTGCTACATATCATCGAGGCTGAGAAAAGAACACTACTTTGTGGAGTTAGTTTGTGGAGTAAGTGTAACGGACGTAGGTCAATTAATGCTGTGCGTGTAAACCTCACTCCCCTGCCTTCAAGAGGCTCACCAGCGACTGACACTAGTAGCGCCATCGTCTCACACCGGAGACACCAGTTTGAATCCCGCTCGGAGCAGGTCGAATAGGGCTGGTTACATTTGGTGCCGTGACCCGGATGGGAGTGAGGTTTAGGAGGGTGAATGTAACAGACGTAGGCCAATAAGAGCTGCGTGATTGACGCTAGCGGCTGCGTTCTTTAGGGTCCTTGGTGGGTGCCTGTATTTTGCATGGCAAAAAAGCTCAGTTAGTCTTTCCAAAAGGCATTCCTATAACTAAAATTTGTTTCCAATTCTTGTGTTGCGAACACGCCAAAAAGTGGATACATGGGAACTATGAAAACGTTCCTCCGGTGCAAAAGCCCCTCATAAGTGTGTGTTTAGAGGGACATAAAATCAATAGCTGAAGATCAACACTATTAATCTTCCTTGATAAAAGTTGCATTTATGATTTCTCTTCTTAATAAAAGGTCTTGCTTCTGGATTCCATTGATGCCCTTGCATTTGAATGTGATAATACTAATAACAATTTGCATAGTTGATTTCTCCCCATAGACCCTGAAACCAGTGCTCTATAAACTGCAGTCATGTACAATTTTAAAGGATAGTTCACCCAAAAATGTTTTCTGTCATCATTGAGTACAGACTGTAAATGATGAATTATTCCTGTAACCCATTACAGATTCAGATTTTTTGTGCTGCTTAATAAGTCTGGAGCTTTTACACGTAGAAATCTCTTTTGACCGCACACAGAGCTGCACCGCTTGATCTCCCACAAGACACGCTCTGACTTCTACACAGGAGGTACTGATATTAGCAGCCACTAGCATCTCCTTCCCCTTATAGAAATGTGAGCATGTTACAACATTAATTCCAATTCTGTAATGTGTCTAAGTCTGCTACACTGTATCTCATTTACTTTAGTTCTAGCACAGAATAGTGAAAGTGACACATTTGTCATGCAAAATTAAGACTCATTTTTGACATGTTTTCAGTGTGACTTTGTGCTCTAGAATCTCAAATTCTCTAGTGTCAGTCTGTGCCTCTTTCTTTTGCTTAAGTGTTTCTCTCACCTCAGCACTCTGGTTCTGCATTTACATTTGTGTTCTTAGTGATTTTTTGTTTTACCAAAGTGTATAATGATAACGTGTACAAATCACGAAATATGCTAAGATATTCCTCAAAAACAAGATGAATTCCACAACAATTGCAAAGTTATTACAGTGAGTCAATGAAGGCTTGGTGTTTTAGGAGTTTAGGAGGTGACTGAATATTTAGAGGTTGTGGAGTTTTTTGTGAAATTTGTCGTAAATTAATGAATGAAGCTTTGGTTTGACATCAGAGTGTAGTGTATTTGGTTGTTAAGAGAAAACTGGTGTTTTCTCTTCCTGAGTTGTTTCCTAGCTACACTCGTAAACCACTCGGGTGGAATTCACAGTGATGATGTAAACATACCGTAATGTTAAAAAAAGACCTGCTGGGAGAACTGGGTGGAACTGAAGTTCGGAGCAAGTGCTTTTTTAATTTATTTTTCAATATCCGACTTGTCTGTATTCAATGCATGGCATTGTATTTGTTTCTTTATGGTGCACTGCAAAAATAATTTTCTTAATTATTTTTTTCTCAAACATCCAAAGAACAAGATAAATTTATTCTAGACTTGCAATATAAATATACACTAACGTTCAAAAGTTTAGGGTCACTAAGAATTTTTTTATAATGTTACAAAAGATTTCTATTTCAAATAAATGCTGTTCTTTGGAACTTTCTATTCAACAAAGATTTAAAAAAATATATATATCACAATTTCCACAAAAATATTAAGCAGCGGCAACTGTTTTCAACATGATAATAATAAGAATTTCTTGAGCAGCAAATCAGCCTATTAGAATGATTTCTGAAGGATCATGTGACACTGAAGACTGTAAAGACTGAGAGTAATGGCTGCTGATAATGTATCACAGGAACATATTATATTCTATAATATATTTAAATCGAAAACAGTTACTTTAAATTGTAATATTTTTTACTAGAAAAAATACTGTTTAAGAAAATATTTTGCAGTTTTTCAGTGGTAGAGGCAGCAACTGTATGTATTGAATCCTGTCATATAAAGTGTGTTGCTTACACGTTTTTTATTATTATTTATTTTTTAGCCTCTGACCCATATGTGATCATCACCTGTGAGGGGGAGAAAGTTCGCTCCCCTGTGCACAAAGACACACGCTGCCCTAGTTTTGATATTAAGGGAATATTCTACCGCAGAAAGCCAAAGGAAGGCATTCACATCGAGGTGAGTTGGAAGTATGTAATTACTTCTCTTTCTCCTTCAGTCCTTTTCACCAACTGCTACTGCTGCCTGATCTGTTCCTCTTACCTTATTTCTGCTTTTCTTCTCTGTTTCTCCTGCTTAACCCCTTTGACTGCTCCTTGACGAACTCAGATCTACAATAAGAATGTGATTGTTGACACCTTCCTGGGTCAGGTGACCCTCTTTACTGACCCTAATGACCGACAAGAGCAGCACACGGTCTACCTTAAAGACAAGGGTAGTCGCCAAGACAACAACCTTCCAGGCACGCTGACTGTGCGCGTGATCACCTGCACCACTTTAACCAACATCTGATCACAAACTAAATGCAGCCTGAGCCTCATGCATCCCGCCACTTCACACTTTCAGCTTGGTTTCTTCATTCACCCTCAATGCCTTTGGCACTCATACATTTCTCCTCTTTTTTTACAGTAAAGGGTTAGTTCACCCACCCCCCCCCCCCAAAAAAACCTGAAAGCTCTGTCATTATTCACTTTCATGTTGTCCCAAACCCCTTTGCTGTTATGTTTTCTATAGATCAAAGGACAGTTTTGTATAATCCTCACAGTTGGTAGTGACCACAGTAATCCATACAGTAGATTCCGAGTCTTTTGAAGCCATATGATAGCTTTATGTGAGGAACAGACTGAAATTGAAGTCATTATTCAGTGATAATCTTCTGCTCAGGGATCTGTTAACTTGAGAACACCTGTGAAATTGAATCAGTGAGTTGAACTTGGGCTGTGTCTGAAATCGCCCCCTTCTGAAATCGGGAGCTTTAGTAGTAAAATGAAAAGATCTATCTTCAACTCTGTCATGGAATATGTATACTCAATCTAATAATCTATTAAAAAGGAATTTATACCTGTATGATATTACGCTGTATCCACATTAAACCAGCAGTTTGGAAAGTGGATGGATCTGCGGGCGACATCTTCTGGCAAGATGTGGAAATTTATTTGGCGCACGACTCTCACAGTGCATTATGGGTATTCTCTAGCCGTTTAGCGTACATCGGTTGTACACTCGTTATTGCGGTGCATTGTGGGATTGAATGAGTGCACTTGATAACGTCCACTATGGTTTCGGACACCACTGCAAATGGCTGTCCCCTCAAATAGTGCCATATTTAAGGGTATAGGGGGTGATTTTTGACACAGCCTTGTACATTCTTGTAACATTGAGCCTGTTCTTTTCAGTGAACCATTTGATGTGGTTCACAAATCAGTTCTTGAGTTCTCACTTAATGACCACTGATCCATTCATTGATCCGTTTTCCATTGGTTCTTAATTTAACGGTTCACTGGAGGGGAAAATTATAGGTGAATAATAAATATTTTTTTTTAAAGTAAAGCTATCGATTCTCTTCAGAAGACTTTAAAAAGTTGTATGGACCACTTTTGTGGAGTTTGGAGCTTGACAGCATGTTGTGTGGAAAATAGATACATAAAGATGAAAAAATTATGTTTTTGTCTTCCACAAAAACAGCATATGGGTTTATACACAAAGAACAGCATATGGGTTTATAACATGACAGTGAGTAAATTCTCTGTGAACGATTCTTTTAATACCACCCAGTCATGATCTGATATTGTAATAAAGGGCTATGCATTGTGTTTGCATGAGCAGCTGAGGTGGTCTAAGGTAGAATTAGATCCTTAAGGAGTCCTAGTCACATAATCGGCCATGCCTCGTCTGCCAGATCACTAAATGCAGCCCAGCCCGGGGAAATGATTCAAATCCGATTTTTTTCCCCCTTGTCTCTCTTTCCATCCCTTCTCTCCTCCACGTATTCAGTCATCACCTATTCAGTCAGTGTCAACACGTGCCCATTCACACAGCTTCCCTTAAGATGCCCAGTGACGTGGAAGTCCACCTGATTACAAAGACCTTTATCTTTAACTAGACCTGATCAGCTGTCATTTAGCTGAAAGATTTCAGTGACCAGTGGGCCGCGGCGGGCACCTCTTCAAATTCTCCGGGTCAAGTGGCTTAGCAACAGGAGTCTCGATTTGAACCCACCGGAGCATGAAGGCGAATTCTACTCTTACCAGTGGACTCATGGTACCAAAAGGCCACCCGAACTATCTGCCATGCCATTTTCTGCCTGAAAACATGGATGGGCATTACAAAAATGCCAGGTGGTTTGATGAGCATTTCACCTTTGTTCTGCATTTGATATTGTGTGTGTGTGTGTGTGTGTGTGTGTGTGCTTGGGTGACCAAATAGTCCTGATTTGACAAGCCATGTCCCACATCACAAGTTACATTTTGGATGACATTTGTCCTAATAATTAGTCTTTAGTTTGTCAGCTATAAACAATATTTTAAATTTGTCATCACTATGATTGTATGCTTTTTCTATCATGAGAAACCAGCAGCCTGATGATGTAGTCAATTGACTTTATTTTAGTGTTATTTATATACTATAGTATATACACATATTTTTAATTAACTTGTATTTTAATATTGTCAGTTTTCATTTTAATTTCAGTCTATTTTTTATACATTTTATATTTTGCTTTTATCATTTTATTTTTTTTTCAATATTTCTGTTTAGCTTTCAGTTCAAGTTTTTAGTATTTTTTTCAGTTACTGCCAAGGCAACGTTTTTTTTTAAGTTTATATTTTATTTTATTTCAGCCTTATTTTTATTAAATAATTGAAGTAATTCAATTAAATAATTATTGTGCTTGAATGGTTTACAATCGCTTAAATGTTTAAATTAGCAAGACTTAAAAACATGTTGAAATGACAAACTTTCATGACTACGCCGAACTGGCCCGTCTGTCAGTGATCCCGAGCGTCTTTCACACTGGCCCTTACTGTCGGGCCCTGCTGTGTATGCATGTACACTGATTTTGTTATCATGGATTTCTGGTCACCTGTGTGTGTGCGTGCGTGCGTGTGTGATCCACTAGCCCTCAAATATAACCTAAGGAACATTAAAAGGTTATGCACGTTTAAATCAAAGGGAAAACTCTATCAGTGCTAGCGGTGCTCAAAGGATGAAGAGCAGGCCTTTGGACCCACAAATATCTCTGGGTTTACCTCACTCTTGCTCTGAGGATCGCGAGACTGTAAAACAAGGATTTGTCTGTGTCTTAATGACTTTCTAGTCAGTCTCCTGCCAAACAGCATGTGCCATTGTTTGAGATTCGCAACAACTGCTGCACGATTGCATTAACGAACATTCTGTACTTAAGAGAAGATCCTTGTTTTTGTTTTTCTCTCAACCTATCTTGAAAATGAGGAACTACACCTTAACTACAGACACGTGGTGAATATCATCACCAGCTTTGTGTCATTTCCAATGGCTAGTAGTGCTGTTCCACCAGAGACTGCTACAGAACTCTTTGTGCACTACAATGTCTTGTTTATGCTTCATCCCAAGATTTCAGTCACTATAACTGAGTTTTGGAAAAAGAAATAAGTCCACATAAGTCTTTTATCATGGTTGGGTATGTTTTAGCATCCTCTGATTTAAATGTCAGCGACACTGAAAAACTTTTCTTTACCGCAGACTTTTTTTAACCACAATGGCAAAGCATAAACTTCACTAAATTTTGTTAGAATTAAAATAAATAAATGCAGTTGCCAATGTGGTAAGAGAAAATAAACATAATTCAAGACATGTTCTCTGAGAAGAAGACTTACTATCTTGTGCAGTTTTGTTTTAAGGATGTTAAAATTATTCTAGACAAGACAAAAACACTGATTATGAATGTGATTTCTGCAGTGTTGAGTTGAAAATTTGTGGATTTATCCCTTCATAACTCATCTTCGCCAATTTCACTTCAAATGAATTAACTTATTATTAATTTATATAAGAGTTTTTGTGTACATTTTTTTTAATTAATCTTTAAATTCTATCACAATGAAACAGATGTGAAGGCCAAATGGTGCAATAGTTACCATAAGCCTATTTGGAGTTTTTACTATTTTGTGTCTAAAATGTAGCATAAGAATCTCAAACATTTGGTTAAAATGACTAATGTTTATAAAATTTGTAATGTTTTTAAAGTTGAGCCAGTATTGATACTCAAACCTAGATGAGCAAGAAAAACCGAGGAGAGACACCAACAGTGTTAAATACCAAGTTTGAACAATGCAGTGCCAATCAGAGTAACAATGTTGGATGACAAGATCACGCTGAAGCCCACTGGATTAGCCAGTGTGGCACACCAGAGACAAAATGATCTTATTCAGGGATGAAAGAAGCTTTTTCTTTAGCTCCATTACATTTCAGTTTTTATACAACCAGACTGAATTGGAAATCCCCAACAATAGCCCAGTCATTCTTTTACATCATTTGTGCCTCCACAGGCCAGATTATGGCGGTTAAACGGGATTTAGCAAGAAAATTTTCATGTCTGTGGAAGGATTTTACTTATCTCCATTTTGTCCTCTATGACTGACTGATTAAGATAATAGAAAGCAGTTTGTACTGAGCAAAGAGGTGTTTGTTTGAAAGTACAAGTTCAAACAGCAAAATGTTGACATGTATGGTTTAAGTTAGCCACCTTGTTTTTGCCTTTTAG
The DNA here is from genome assembly GCA_026230005.1 of Gila orcuttii. Taxonomy (NCBI): domain Eukaryota; kingdom Metazoa; phylum Chordata; class Actinopteri; order Cypriniformes; family Leuciscidae; genus Gila; species Gila orcuttii. The sequence continues at coordinate 32,678,589 of JAPDVR010000014.1, forward strand.
ATATGGAGACAGCAATTTTGCTCAGATGTGAATTGTTTTTCATGTTTGTTTCCATGAAGTCTAACCCTGTGGTTCTGTGGCGCTATCAAAATATTGCTCTGTTTGTTTGAGCAATCCAACCAGCAACATTGGCTTAACCAATGGGGTGAGTTTGGGGCAGGGCTATCTGTTTATCTGACCATGGCAAATGAAGGGCATGTTCTGGAATTTGTGCAGTTTAGTTAGATTATGTTTGCAGAAATTACACACTTTATACCATTTAATCTGACTAAACAAACTAATAAATAGCCTTAAATAGCCTTTCTCTTTACCTGTTTACCTGTTATCTTTAGACAACAAACCTTTCTCTTTTTTTTACTTTGTTTCATCCAAAGCTTAAATTGTAGATTTTGATTTTGATTTTAATGAGAATGATGTGAAAGATGCCAACGTGCCAGTACAGTTGGAGCCATATGCATTTCCTGTTATATTTATTTTCTATTGTCTATTTTGCCAAATTCCATGTGGCCAATGGCATATAATAAGAACCGTTGAAGTTCAAGAATCTTGTGTAAAGATTTCTTTATATTTCGATCAATTATTTGTATGTTTCCTGTAATTCATTCGAATTTTCTTTGGCCCTGGCCAAATGGCTGAACGACAACGTTCAAATGGTCTTGGTTCACTCAGATAGTGGTGCATGCTTCAGATCAAATAGAGGAACCTTTGCCATGTTGTGTTGAGTGGATCTTGATGCTGCTTCCATGTGAAAGTGTAATCTAACATTGCATGTGGGTTTGTGTTTGTTTACAAACAGGATTTATACACACTATGGATTGATACAGCAACCCAATGTTTGCGCAGCTAACTCAATATACGTATGAAGGAAACAACATTTGCAGAGGATGCCTAGTTTCACTCTCTTGCATAATTTATTCACAATATCAACATGTATTATGTCTGTGGAGACTTTTAACTGCTTGTAATCACAAGGCAAATTCAAATCCTCTAAAGCACTGGCATTGTTTCGACTCATATGATCACGTGAATGACGTTCTTGAGTGTTTCTGCTGGCCGTTATTTGCTCTCTGTGATGTTATTGGCTCTCTGGCCTTGACTGCTGCATGTACTTTGGCTGAGTGAACCTCTTTTCTTTAACACACGCCGTCACAAATACCGTCATGCCATGTTGGACTTTCTCTAGGCATCTTGATAGAGTACAGCCTTAATAACCAGTGAATGCTTGCGGAGAGAGTGAATCCTATAGCTCTTTGTCATTTTTTGACATGGGTCAGATGTCCAGAGAATGAGCTTATGATACTCTTGTATTTTTTCTGCTGATGTTGAACTTGAAACCGACATATATATATATATATATATATATATATATATATATATATATACATAAACAGAAATACACAAAATATCTTGCATGGTATCATTCTATGAAACATAGCTGATATTATCTTTATAACAAGTATCTTTTATCAGCATTTTATACTCATTTGTTTACTGTTTTATATCTAGCCATTGAATCTTGTGTTCAAAAAACAAACAAACAGACACAGACATATATACTATTATCTTTACTGATTGTAGGGTTTCTGTATCTTTTCTCTATTTAAATGTGTTTTATTTTGCGTGTAAGTCTCTCCTGGGTTACACTGTGGTTATTTGATATACTTATTTGAAGTACTTTTTTTTTTCTTTTGTATTTTGTCAACTTGTGGCATGACTTTGAAATAAAAGATTAAAAAATATATTGCTGCAGTTGTTTTGTGTACAAGGATTTTTGAGACTTTATTTTCTCATCTGACGCTCCACTATTCGTACTCGTTCAAATCTTATTGTAATTTATCATTTGTTTTATTTTGTTTTGACACAGCAACATGAAGGTGAGTAAATCATGATAAAATTTGAATTAATGTCTTTATGTTGGGTCTGAGAGACTCCAGTGATGTACGTAAAAAAAGGTAATTCAATTCAAATTTCATTCAAAGTTACAACTTTAATTTTACTTTATTTTAACATATTTCTGATGTTGTTTCTTTTTGATTAGAAAAAATGTCAGGAAGAATCAATGATGCTTTCACATTAAATGTTTTTCGACCGATTAAAATGGCTTTGGCCTTGAGAGATTAAGGGTGTTGTATATTCTGGATTCATGCCATTTCCATTTAAACTTTACAATCAGTGAATCAGACACACCCAGCATCTGTTTATAGATACAAAAGCTTGACCTTTTCATGTTTAGTTTGCAGAGGAGATGAACGTGTAATGGGAAACTAGTGGCCATGTACCTCAGTTGAAGTGACCAGCAGACCTTTGTGTCAAGCCTTCCCTCCCCCACAGTGACCGGCCGCTGTGTAACCCCGCCTCCTCTAAGCTGGATCAGGAGTGCCATTGAAGGAGACGCTGAATGCTGCCACTGCTCTCCTGCTGCATTACCCAACGTCACACATCAACAGGTAGTCCACAGTAGGACATGTGTAAGAGGACAACGACACAATTGAGCGACTGTTGAAGTGTGCTTTAACCTCTGATATCATTGTCTGATACACCTGTCAATCACCTGACTCCAGATCAGCTCTTGAACCTGGACGTGTGGACCTAAATAACATCTGGTGACAGAAGGACGAACAGATAGAGATGCAAAGGTAGAAGAAAGGAGAAAAGAAAAGCAAGAGAAACTCTTGAGTCACTGTGAGGTGAGTAAGTGTTCAGACTCGGGGCTTAGCCGTCCAGCACCTCATGCTCTTTTAAGGCTTTACAGAAAGCTACTTACTGCTGACTGTTTTCTGCTCTGCCGCTCTCTGTACCAGGCCTCATGAGGAACCATTTATACCTTCCTATAGAGAGAGAACGGTTGTGAAATACTTGGGCATAAGCAAGCAAAAGATTTTTCCTTTTTTCCCTATGAAAAATTGCAACATACTTAAAATTAGTTTAATTTACTGGAAAAGCCAAATTGTGTGAGAAAATAAAACATGTTTTTAGAGAAAATATCTTGAATTAAGTAGGCTACATTAATACTACCCATTGGCAAGTAGATTTTTTTTTAAATCATGAATCAAATTTAGCAAGGTTTATGCTTGAAACAAGAATACACAGCCTGTAGGGTAAGAAAAATAAATACAATTTAAGATGGATAACAAGTCTTAATATCTTATGCTATTTCTCCTGATATTGTTGTAAAGAAATTTAGATATATTTACTGGAAAACAAGGCAAAAATAACCATTAAGTCTTATAAATTTGTATTAGGAAACACTTTATTTTACAGTGTCTTTGTTGCACATAGCAATAATTATAAATAGTTATAATTACTAGAGCAATAATGATAAATTATACATAATTACTTGTAACTAATCCTAAACCAAATCCTAAACCCAAATTCTAACCCTATAGTAAGTGCATGTTTAACATTACTCAGTACTTAAATTTATAATTACTCTGTAACAAAGACCTTAAATAAAGTGTAAAAAGATCAGATATTGTCAACATTAGGTAACTTCATCAGTTAACATGAACTGACAATGAAAAATATTTCTAAAGCATTTATTAATCTCAGTTTATGTTAATCTCAACATTTACTAAAGTATTATTTAATTCAAACACCTTATCTAACATGAACTAACAATAAACAGTTATATTTGTATTCATTTATTTTTTAACAAAGATTAATAAGTACTGCCAGGAATGTATTGCAAATTGCTATTAATGCATTAACTAACCTCAACTAATGGAACCTTATTATAAGTTTTACCATTATCATTTATCATGACTACTACTACATGTGTTTTTTATTTACTTTTTTACAATATATATATATAAAAAAATTTACCTACTACATTTTATTTTCCTACTTACATTTTTTTTATTTATTTTAAGTGTAAAACTGTCATCCACGTGTGTTTGTGTGGATGGGATGCAGCATCTTCTACAGAGAAGTGAATTGCATTGACATGCTGCTGAGCTGACGGACACAGAGGAAGTGACTGTGTTAATCTGCCTCTGGCACTCAGTGACGTGCTGGATAAAGCAGTAAAGAGTTTAGAGGGGCACAAGATTTAAGACCTTTAGTGAGTCTTGGCCCAGGGCAAACGACTGGTTATGAAACCAGCCAAATAAACGTCTGACCTATAAGTCTAGAAACACATGAGCAATAATAAGGGAACACGTTCATTATTTATTTCGTGCTTCGCTGCTAAAGGGATAGTTCTCCCAAAAATGAATATTCTGCCATCATTTACTCACCCTCAACCTGTATGAATTTCTTTCTTCTGCTGAACACAAAAAAAGATATTTCGAAGAATGACTGTAACTAAACATAAGTTTATGGGCCCCATTGACTTACATATTATTTTTTTCCCCCATACTTTTTCCCATAGTGTTTCTGCCATTATACCGATCACATGAACTGTGAGATTAGACGTGGTTAGGCGAGAAAAGCCAGACAGTTTACATTTTAATCTATAATCTCTTTAAATGTTATAGCGTGATGTCTTCATGTACTCTTTTTTTGCCATATCCTTTTTTTCTCTCCAAACTGCCAGTGTTGGGGAACAACTAACTAAAAATACCATGTAGAAATGCTACTATAGCTACTATATGCTACTCAGCTTTTAAAATAAAATAAGTGTAGTGTAGTTTATTTTCTTAAAATTAGCATCTTGCCAGGCTACAGTTTCAGAGTAGCTTCTCCAATGTTCAAAATGTATAGTTATGTGAACAGAGTGCTAGAGGCCAACCTAGAGTTAGTTTCACCCTGGTTCCCTCGACAAAAACTCAATAGGCTTTTGAATTATTGCAGAAAATAAGATCAGTGGCCAACAAAAGTTTATGATGTTTATGAAGTAGGGTTGCCAAATAGAATTTGGCTACTTTAAAATTGGTGCCACGGGTTGTTGTTTTTTTCCCCCGTGGGTTAAAGGTTTCACATATTGCATAAACTGCATTTGACTGAAATGCTTGTAATGCTTGTATAATGCTTTATATTCCTCCATTGATAAAACTGTGCTAGATGATTTTGAGGGAGTTGAACTACCTTTGACCTCCAGTGAGCTCCTTTATGAATACAATATGATGATTATGATTACTAGATTGTGATTTTAAACTAGAAATTCAGTTTAATTACAGTGACTGTAAAATATGAATGTAAAATAAGGTCATGGGGCTATTTTTGATTAGCCTTTGGGCTAGTTTTGTTTCACAGACCTTGCAATACATAAAACTTAGACTTCAGGACAATGGAACCAAAACTGCTAAAATGCTAACTTTGGCCTAAACATACTGTATGTTATTCATACTATGTACAAACTGCATTTTGTCTCTCAGTATGCAAACTTAAAAAAAAAAAAAAAAAAGTATTTTCAAGTTGTGGTTTTATTTGAATAACTTCGCAAATCTTTCCTCAAAGTCTCCTGTTTGCATCTTAATTTAGAGGACATTGTTGTGAGAAGTTCTGTGTTTGAACATGTGACACACTAACATAATGTCACCCTGTGTCTCAATGGATATACTATCCATCCTAAACAGTATGTGAGATTAAAATAGGTGTGTCCCAAAGCATAGTATGTTGAAAAGAGTATGCCAGAAGTCCCCTTATGGTCTACTATTTCCCGTGGTTTTTCGAAGTGTGGATCCGTGTACACTATAACAGCTAATATTGCCCACAACCCACTGCACTTTGGAGGAGGATTCAGAAAAAACTACACACACGAGTAAAAAGTGTTCATAAAACTACAAAACATGGCGGATGTGCACGATCAATGGTTCAGATAAAGGGGTTTGAGTGTCTAATAATCAACATTTAAGCTGATAAAAAATATTTATGTAATATTATCCATGTTATATTTCATCTGCAAAAACAACGTGAACTTTTATAAAGTTCCGCTTGGTCATTAACTTTTAAACGCATTGTTATGCATGAATATGAGGAGAGTCTCCGCATGAAAGACCCGGGACTGGCAGATAAACGTGCAACTGCATTTCTCTCCGATACAGTAGGAAATTAAATTAAATGAGGAGGATTTTATCTTTGACAAGATGATTGACAGGTCAGTTTACATGACAGGATATGTGTTAAGCGACAGGGAGAACAGATGTTATTTACCATACAGATTGTTTCAAAGCTCTTCTGCTACACATTCAAAAGTATGTACGTTTTCTTCACAAAAAGAGTACATACTTTTAGGGCGTAGTGTTAGTAGGCGAATTGAGACGCAGCATCAGTCTCTGTTGAAGGCCTGAGGCAACCCAGATACGGTGATGTGGTTTCCCTTCCGTTTCACCTTCATCTCTGTGTTAACTGAGTTTGCAAAACTCAAATGAACAAAAGCCAAGTTCATCTATACCGATTACTTCATTTATGCACTGTACTACTTTTCTGCATTCTGCATCACATTCTTAAAAACAAAATTGATCTTTATATTGTGCTTAATCTGTGATTAACATCCATACTAATGTTCTTATTGAGTGTGCCATGAGGACAGCACAGGAGGTAACACATACCTCAGTCTTACTCCCCAAACTACATTCTCACATTTAATTTGATAATAGTGACATGAACATATGAAACTCAAAACCAGTCTTGGGCTACAGGGTGATTATCTAGAGAAATCTGTGTAAGCTCCTAAAGACTCCCTCTCCCTCCCTGCTGCTCACCTGACCTCCCATGGACCGCATGGGTGCTGCTGCTCCAGTTAACCCTATTGAGTCTGTTATTTTATTATTTAAATCTTTCCCGCCATTGACGGAACTTTCCGGCTTTCCGTGTTTTCATTGCTATACGGTAGGGGGTGCTATTACACATTACAGGATCTCCAGATCAAAAGACATGTGAAGAAGCAGAAACAAGTGATAGTATGTAAGCAGTTGCATATGTAGAATAAAGCGATCATTAACATTAATGGGATAGTTCACCCAAAAATTAAAATTACCTCATGATTTACTCACCCTCAAGCCATCCTAGATATATATGACATTCTTTTTTCAGACGAATACAATCAGAGTTAAAAAAATCTCCTGGCTCTTCCAAGCTTTATAATGGCAGTAAACGGCCGTTCACTTCCATTGTAAGTATCTCACTGCAACCCAGATTTTCACTTGTTATTTTTTTTAAAGAAAGGGAGATACAAGTTGAAATTATTTTTTGCGATCAGCATTATGCCACATAAGCTGTGATTTGAGCTTAAGTTACCGAACCTGAAACTAACAATATTCCTCAATGCAAGTTTTTTTTCTTCATTTATCATAAGAGGGCTTAAAAATCAACAAGGGCCTGACGTTTCTGAGAAGTTTTTGAGATCTGAATACTCCTAGACAGACCCTTGTCAGACCCTTGTTTGCATTTGAAAAGCTTTCAAAGGCTCACAAAACCCTTCTAATACAGAGATGGACAAGGAATGCAAAGGGAATTGTTGAACATTGACAGGGCAGTTCTGCAGGCCAATCAGCTGACCACACTCTTTTAGCCTTTAAATCATTGAGGGAAGCTCATCATGTGTTTTATGCACTGCTTTATATGCTGGCTGTAATAACATGTATTCTGTAAGGACTTGAGGATGCTCTGCCTGAGTAAAACTATTGTTGGATCTGCTTTCACAGCTGTGTAATTATCTAGTAGCACAGGGTGTAAATACATACATCAAGTATATTTGGCATCAGGCAGTTGCTTCAAGTAACTTCAAGCAGCATTTTATTCAAAAGGCGTTCTGTGTGATATTCTGTAGTACTGATAATGTCTTCCTAATGATCACGGTGTGGACAGTCTCAGTCTTATCTTAAATAAATTATCTTAAACTGTAACCTTGTTGTGGTTTTCATTGCAGGATAATATGCCTCAATCGGTGATCTAGTATACTTTTTGGGTTGACCCACAGAGCTCTTCTGTGCTCTGCAAAGTTCGAGATGTTTTTGGTCTTTAATACTCTTGGGATCAGTAGATTCTTACTAGTAAAGCTACAGTATATTGTAAAAATGTTCCTCCATTGTAATTCCATTTTAAAATGTATGATGCAATGTGAAACTGTGATCAGATTCTTGCTTTTATTTTGAAACGCCATAATATCTTTGTTTAATAATTATTTGAGAAGTAGGTGTGGACTATTTAATTTTTTTCATAATTTCATGCTGTACAGCAGTGCATTTTCTTTGCTTTGAGTCATTATTCTCTTTATTTTTATCCTGTATAGGTCCCTCACATGGTGACTTCTAATGTCAAAACTCTAAACCAGAAACATGGTCATTCTGCAACAGGTAAGACTTGTTCTTATGTTCTTACTCAATGTTAAACTTCTTTACTTGCTCAAAGGACACTGTAATTTGGCAGCTAGAACATCATGCATTATTAACACACTTTCCCTGGATAAATTGAACTATATCCAGTTTTCCACTCAAGTAATCAATTTGAATGAAGCTGCTTTAAATCATGTTCCTGTTGTAGTGCAATGGCCACCTTGCATTCTCAATGAGGGTTATTGCTGTGAAAAAAAAATCTCTGTGCTGGACTTGTTGTGACTACGGTCGATTACAATAACAATATAACAGCCGGCAGGTTGTTATAGATGTTAAGATTTAATAGGCATAATTCTTCTTATAGGGTGCCATGCTTTATATTAAATGAAAAAAATATTTTACAGAGAACCAAATACAAAACAAAACAGTCTATTATTCACTTAAAATTTTATTCTATTTTTTCAATAATGTTTTTAGTCTGTTACAATAATTTATTAATTTTTCCAATGACTATTGATTGTTTAAAGATTTGATTATTTGATTGGTGGTCCCATAGGGAGACTATGTCTGGTTGGACCTCAGAACAGGCCGTGAGTTTGATGTCCCTATTGGTGCCGTGGTCAAACTCTGTGATTCGGGTCAAATTCAGGTCTTGGATGATGAAGGAAAGGTGGGTCTTTCAGTGTGTACCACTCATAATTATGCCCAACATGCGAGAGAAGAGCAGTTAGTGAACTATGAAAGCACTTTCTCTACCAATCAGAAAGGGAGGTTTAATAGTCTGTCTTTCCCCCCATAAAGGAGCATTGGATCTCTCTTCAGAATGCTACAAACATCAAACCCATGCACCCAACCTCCATTCATGGAGTGGAGGACATGATCCGTCTCGGGGACCTGAATGAAGCTGGTATCCTCAGAAATCTCCTGATCCGTTACAACGACAGGGTCATATATGTAAGTCTGAACTTTGACATTTCTCTCTCTGGTCTTTGATGTTGATTTTATTGCATGGGAATCTAATAAGGCTGCATGGGAAATTTCACGATTGTTTTTAAATATACTCAAATATAGTGACCGCAATTACAATTTAAAAACAGTAAATATTACATAATTCAGACTATTGCATAATGTTACCCAGTAGCCAAATTCTTATTTTGGCCTTATTTGATCTAAGTCCATGTTTTTTTCACTTAATATCCTCTTTCACTAAGAAATACATCAGATAATAGAAGTAAAATGGGTAGAAAACAGATAAATGCTGACTTTCAATTGCAGTTGATACTTTTTTAACAACACTGGTTCCTTGCTGCTTAGCATGAAATATATTTTTGTAGATTTTATGCTTCAAAACTTGTTGACTTAGAAAAATAGACTGTTGTTAGAACATTGGCATTGATTTATGACTGAACAATGTATTGAGACCAAAACATTTTACCATTGTAGCGTTTGCTGAATATAAAATCTTGGTGTGTTTTTTCATTCTATAAAACAACTGAGAGAAAAAAAAGAATGATTTGGTTTGGTCTCTTATATGGTATAGCTTTTTTGCTTGTTGTTATTGTTTTAGGTTTCAGATCACATTGGCTTTGTGAAATGTGACCTTTTCATTTTGTTTCATCATTGAATCCCCTTAAGCCGTTCTCACCACTAGAATGCTTAATGGAAAGGCATTGTAGCTTTGTCATAGTTTAAATGGATACTTGAATCATTTCAATCATTGGGCACAGACAGGCCTTGCGTAGGACTCATTTGTATGGAAATGTGTTTAGTGCACTTAGCTGATCAGATGTATTTACTTTTTGCTTATCTAGAAGGTCAATCTCCAATTTTCTTGTCACTTGCTCTTTCTTGATGGTATAAAAGTGCATTAGCATTAGCACAGACCTTCCAATTCAGTGAATTGGAGGGTCTGACTGATTCATAACGCTCACTGTGAAAGTTATACAGTTCATTGATGTTATTGATCTGAGCAAAGAGCTCAAATATGGAAATTCTGTCATGATATCAGTTTTACATTTTGAAAGAGGAACAGGAAAAACAATAGTGTTGGCTTTGTGAATAACATAACATGTTATATGTCATAAATGATTAAATAAATAAAATTAATAGTTAAACTTACTTTATAATAGTTGGCTCTGCATATTAAGCTTGGAAAGTATTTTAACATAAAAAATGTGTTTTATAGTCTTACTCACAAAGTTGCTATAGTTCATAGTATAGGTCACAACCAAAAAAATTATTTGTGGTTCAGTGAGGGAAGTCAATTGTGACTTCATTAACAACTCACTGAGGGAGTGAGTTTTGTTCAAACCACTGACTCATGAGTGAGTCATTTGTTCATGAATCAGACATCACGGCTCACGCCGTGTCCATTGCTAAGTGCAGGAAACACTGGCAAGCACCCTAAAAAAGTAATTGGCTCACCTCAGATGATATTTGATGAAATCACATATTTAGGCACAAAGTTTTCTCAACTGTCACCAAAGACTTGATTTTAAATATTGTTGCAAATACTTAGGATTTTGTCACATTTGCAACAATTCGATGTTCTGTTCATCGTATATAACCACTTTTCCACCATCGGGCCGAACTGTTCTATGAATGGTAAAGAACTATTACGGTTATATTTCCACTTGAGCTTGTGGTTTGGCACGGCTCGATTATAAACTGTTATCGGCCTGGAATTCTCAGCACGGTTGGCTTACCGTGCTTGTAAAATGCGTGTAGTGATGAGCGGAGTAACACAAGCGAAGTAACACAAGTTAATAATAGAAATAACCTGGTCACTATTTACATCTCATATCTCTGTAAACTCTTCCGTTACCAAGGCAACGACTGATACAGTTATTTTGCATTCCAAAGAGCTCCGTTATCAGCCCCACAGTGGAACATGAAACCATATCCGTACCGGCTGGGCCGGATCGCCACGGAATGGAACAGTTAAGCAACGAGAACGGTTTGGCCCGAATGGTGGAAAAGCAGCTTATGTGTTCACAATAATGTATTTCAGACGTACACGGGATCGATCCTGATAGCAGTGAATCCATACCAGCTCCTGCCCATCTATACACCTGATCACATTCGCCTCTATACAAACAAAAAGTTAAGAGAGATGCCACCACACATCTTTGGCATTGCAGACAACTGCTACTTCAGCATGCAAAGGAACAATAAGGACCAGTGCTGCATCATCAGGTAAATCAAAGCCGGTAACGGTTTAAGATAAGTTTGATTTTTACCACAGTATAATTCACTGATTAATGCACATGACTCTGTTGACCATGTTGTGTGTTCAGTGGCGAGTCTGGAGCTGGGAAGACGGAGAGCACCAAGCTCATTTTGCAGTTCTTGGCAGCTATCAGTGGCCAACACTCCTGGATTGAGCAGCAGGTTCTGGAGGCCAACCCTATTTTAGAAGGTCAGGAGGATCATCTCTAAACCTAATGACATGAAACCTACCTGTCTGACACTGATCCATTAATTGCCAGAACTTGTTAAACATAATATGCTATGAAAGCAGGATAGTGCACCTATCAGAATAGAAATGATCATTCAGTTAAAATGAAATTAGGAAAAGGGTAGGAAAAAGACTTTTGTAATTTTAAATAAAAAAAAAAAAAAAAAAAAAAAATTAAAAATCAAGTGCTGTCAAGTTTAGTTTTTAATAACATAATATTCATTGATATATTTTTCTGTATGAATAAAAAACATGTTATCATTCATACAGTATACTGGATGTGATATGTCCAGAAGCATTACATTCCATTAATAAGGGATGTTTGAAATTTAAAATGAAAAAAAGTATATGAAATGTATATATTTATATTTCTTCATTATTTTACTGTGAAAGGTTTTATATATATATATATATATATATATATATATATATATATATATACATAATGTTCGTTTTATACTTTTAGAGGCTTTATTAATTGTTTTGACAGTATTGAACTTAATTTAGAGAAATTAGTATTCTGTAAATTTATTTATGATAATTCAAAATATCATAACTTTTTTTTTTCTGTCGCAACATTGAATTTTTTTTAATTTAAGGAAATTCCTTGTCCTGTCGTTCCAATTAAAATTTCAATTCAGCTTTGTGTGAATTTAGAATTTTGCCCAACCCTGTATCTAAAGACGGCAGGGCTTTGTAACCACACCAAAGGCTTTTGCTGTTTGCCGTGGAATTGAGATTTGTTTTTTGAAGTTTCCCCTGTTCCCACAGCATTCGGTAATGCTAAGACCATACGCAATGACAACTCCAGCCGATTTGGGAAATACATTGACATTCACTTCAACAAGCGGGGAGCTATCGAGGGGGCAAAGGTCGAGCAGTACCTGCTGGAGAAATCAAGAGTTTGCAGACAGGTGAGAGATTGAGGATGGGCAGAATGTGTCTCACGGTGGGTCTCTTTATCGTGCTATTGCTTATGCTGATGTCAGTGATGAGATTACATTTCATTGTCTTTGTAGGCAGCCGATGAGAGGAACTACCATATATTCTACTGTATGCTTGCAGGCATGAGCCCTGATCAGAAGACTAAATTAGGGCTGGGCCTGGCCAAAGACTACATTTATCTTACTATGGTGAGTGCCTGTGTTTTATCAGCACAAACTAATACACATTTACACAATTTCCTGTATATTATGAAAGCATTTTATTAGACCCTTTCCATTAAAGAAATAGTTTACTCAAAAATGACAATTCTCATGTAGTTCTGGACCTGTGTGACTTTGTTTCTTTTGTGGAACAAAAAAATCTGAAGGTTTTTTTTTCTTTGAAGAATATTCTGGCTGCTCTGTTGCATATAACAAAAGTGAATGGGAACTGGGTCTTCCAAGAAGTCATATCAACTACTTTTATGATAGTTGTATTGTGCCTTTTTGTCATTTTGGAGCTTTAAACTAACCAGTCCCCTTTCAGTTCCATTATATGGAAGCAAGCAGCAAGGACATTCTTTAGAATTTCTCCTTTTGTGTTCCACTGAAGAAAGAAACTCATACAGATTTGAGGAACACCATGAGGAATTTTTGGTACTATTCCTTAATATATAATATACACACTGGTGAGCCAAAACATTATGAGCAGTCACAGGTCAGGGTACATTAGATGTGAGCGTTGATCCTGGACCTTAGAGCAGTGGAAGAAGGTCGCTTGGATGGCCATGTACGTGTGCACCATTTACCTGGGGAAGTGATGGCACCAGGATGCGCTGACGACGACAAGCTGGTGGAGGAAATGGATGCTCTGGCCTCCAAATTCCCCAAATCTCAATCCATTTGAATATATGTGGGATGTGCTGGACCAACAAGTTTGATCCACAGTGGCTCCACCTCGCAACCTACAGGACTTGAAGGATCTGCTGCTAATGTCTTGGCGGCAAATACAACAGGACACATTCAGCTGTCTTGTAGAGTCAATGTCTCGGTTGGTCGGCACTGTTTTGGCAGTGAGTGGTCATAATGTTTTAGCTCTTCAGTGTGTGTGTATATATATATATATATATATATATATATATATATATATATATATATATATATATGTGTGTGTGTGTGTGTTTAAAGAGAGTGTTTGTAAAAGGCTGCGTGTTCGTATCCGCTGTGTCCTTCTCTCTTGGCCTGTCATCCAGGGAAATTGTACCGTCTGTGAGGGGAGGAATGATATGAAGGAGTACTCAAGCATTCTGTCAGCCATGAAGGTCCTGATGTTTACTGACACAGAAAACTGGGAGATCTCCAAACTGCTGGCTGCCATCCTGCATATGGGCAACCTGCGCTTTGAAGGTAGAAATTGTTATTATTAATAATAATTGTCAGCCTCACAAGACGTGACAGACTAGCTAAACAGCATGTTTCTTTTGTGTTGCCCCAACAGCTCGAACTTCAAAGAACTTGGATACCTGTGTAGTGGTTCGCTCACCTGACCTGGCCAAAGCAGCCACTCTGTTAGAGGTGATGTGAACGCATTCGAGAGCTTTAAAGTCAACATGAAGTGACATTTTCAGCCCTTTTTTTCTGTAATGTGATATATTTGTGAGAAACATTTGGATGCTCATTTCCACCTCAAAGTGAAAAAGATAAAAAGACATTTGTGACCCTGGATGACAAAACCAGTCTTATGGGTCTTTTTTTTTTTATTGAGATTTATACATCACATGAAAGCTGAATAAATAAGCTTTCCAGTGATGTATGGTTTGTTAGGATAGGACAATATTTGGCCGAGATACAACTATTTGAAAATATGGAATCTGAGGGTGCAAAAAAATCGAAACATTGATGTTCGCGATTGTGCTGCATTCACTCACAAAAAGAAATGTTTTATACATTTACGGTAGGAAATTTACAAAATATCTTCATGGAACATGATCTGTACTTAATATCCTAATGAATTTTGGCTTAAAAGAAAAATTGATAATTTTGACCCATACAATGTATTGTTGGCTATTCCCACAAATATACCCGTGCTACTTAAGACTGGTTTTGTGATCCAGGGTCACAATTGCAATCTTATTTATTGTAATTGTGACTATATTTCACAATGCAACTTGTGACTGTTACTGATGGTCATACATTTTATATAAATTGGACTTTATATCTAATAACTGCAATGTTGTTGATCACAATGTGACTTTATTTCGCATTTGCAACTTTTTTCTCATAATTGCGACTTTAAGTCACACAATTATGACCTTATATCTCACAGTGTGACTATTTCTTATTATAAACTTTTTGGGGGTTTTGATAAAAGGATATTCAAAGCTGAGACTTTATTTTTTGCTTTGAAATTAATTGAATAGTGAAAAGTGAGTCTCCAATTCCAGAATGGAGCCAGACCTGAATGCTAAGCCTTTTGACTATTGTTTAACATTTAACTAATAGATCACACTGCGTTTCAGAGGAATATTTTGCACAATATGTGTATAAATATGTCCTTGCTCTTCACTAACTCTGTATATGTCTTTTAGCTTTGGTTTAATCCCTTTTTTGCGTCAGTGTATTGCAGTCTTGAAGCTGCTGTTACTTGAAGGGGCTTGTTTCTGCTGTCTTGTTGAGATTCATCTCTTTCATTAGCTCTTTGGTACCGTGTTATCCGTGCAGTTAAAGGGAGGGGAGTTCGAGATAAATGCAGTCATTAGTGAGCATCAGACTGAACATCATTCTAATGTTATTATCGTAGACACTGGCACAGCGTGGCAAGTCTGTTCTGACTTCCTGCCGGCAGCACTCTGCTGTCGGTCTTTCTAATGTCTGTCTCTATGTTTCCACTGTCCAAAGTCTTTGTTCTGTTTTCAGTTTGATTTAAATGGCTGTGGCAGTACTGAATTTCAAAACCATTTTCTTTGTTTGCATCTGCCCCCTGGTGGGCAGAGCAGTCATAAGGAAGGTTTGAGATCCAATCCAATACTCTCTTCAATGCATCATATTTAAATTACACTTGGTCTCTTCAACTAAAAATATCTAGTGGCTTGCAACATTTCTGTTGTATTATAAATAAATTAATGAATTGGACCTTCAGTATAAATATTCAATACTATATTATGTTGGCTCAAATAGAATTAATAGAGTTATAATAATTAGCATCAACAGATTTTATAGCAATACAATATGAATAATTATGTGCTGAATTTAAAAGCTTTATTTCAGCACTGTAATTAATTACAATAAACTGCAATCAATCAGGTATGATTTTTCTATTTTGGGAGAAACAATTTTCATATTTATATTAGAAATTTGATTATTTTTCGAACATTACCTATTTCTACTGTGTATCACAATAATAAATACTTCAATACAGGTGGACCCTCATGATGTCATGACATGTCTGACCACACGTACACTGATCACCAGGGGGGAGAGTGTGTCCACTCCTCTCAGTGTGGACCAGGGAGTGGATGTCCGTAATGCTTTTGTCAAGGTGAGGTTGTTCACAATCCATAAATGGTCCAGTTTTGATTCTCAATTTGTCATAGAAGTCGTCAATATCCACTAAGTGGACTATTTTTTGTCTCCATCAGGGAATCTATGGGAGGTTGTTTGTGTGGATAGTGGATAAAATCAATGCTGCCATCTTTAGGGTTCCTTCCACAGAAAGCAAGACTATACGTAGGTCTATAGGCCTGCTCGACATTTTCGGCTTTGAGAATTTCACTATTAACAGGTGAGTATTTGTAAACAGAACATTCAAGACCATTTATATTTCAGCATTATCTGGACAAACAAGTACTAATCCTTGTTCATTCCTGCTGTAGTTTTGAGCAACTGTGCATCAACTTTGCAAATGAGAACCTGCAGCAATTCTTCGTTCGCCACGTTTTCAAAATCGAACAGGAGGAGTACAACCTGGAGGACATCAACTGGCAGCACATCGAATTCACAGACAACCAGGATGCTTTGGACATGATTGCCATGAAACCTATGAATATCATTTCCCTTATTGATGAGGAGAGCAAGTTCCCAAAGGTAAAGTTTGAGTTTTTTGAAAATTGGATTGTAATGTCCGTTGAGCACCGCAGAACATTACTGGCTCACTTTTGAGCATCTATCTTCATTTTGTATTCATCAGTTTAATGGAGGATATCTAGCCATGTTGCATGTCCATGACTTGCTTTTGTGTTTCTTAGGGAACAGATGCTACCATGCTGAACAAGCTAAACTCCCAGCACAAACTTAATTCCAACTACATCCCCCCTAAGCACAGACACGAGACCCAGTTTGGCATTCAGCACTTTGCTGGAGTGGTGCACTATGAAACTAAAGGTACACATTACTGAATTATGCAATTTCTAATCTCTTAAAGGGTTAGTTCACGCAAAAATTAAATTTCTGTCATTAATTACTCACCTTCATGTTGTTCCAAACCTGTAAGACCTCCAACTAAAGATATTTTGATCAAATACGAGAGATTTCTGACCCCCCATAGACTGCAATGTTATTGCCACTTTTAGAAAGCTCTCTGATTTCATCAAAAATATCTTCATTTGTGTTCTGAAGATGAACGAAGGTCTTATGGGTTTGGAACGACATGAGGGTGAGTAATTAATGACAGAAATTTCATTTTTGGGTGAACTAACCATTTAAACACTTTACTTACAGATTTGAGACTAGCTTCACAAATAAAACTATACATTTATAATTATTTAAAAAATGATGTATAATTATAAATATAGAAATATATTTTTAAATACATTAAATTATGGACTTTTTTTCTTCAAAAACATTAAATAATCTTACCGAGCCCAAACTTTTGAACAGTGGTATATATAATTTTATATAATATACCGGAAATTTTTTGCTTATTTAAGTTAACATGATCCCCTTTTGGTTCATTGTTCAGGTTTCCTGGAGAAAAACCGAGACAGCCTCCACAGTGACATCATCCAACTAGTGCACTCATCCAAAAACAAGTTCATCAAGCAGATCTTCCTAGCTGATGTTGCTATGGTGATGCCCTTTTCCAATACTGAATCCATATTTGCTCAGCATTAAAATGCTCACGACATGCCAGCGAGGCCGCACATCTCTGAGGGCCAAATGCTGGCCATGCAGGTTTATGTGAGGGTTGCATATTAAAAGCCAAGGCATGTGCTAGCATAATTGCCCTTGGAAAAAACACTGTGAATAAAAGAAGTGACTCCTACAAATGAGTGAACTTTAGACTAAGGCTTTAACGTGACTCTATGTGACAGTGTCAGCACAGTCTGACTAACTCTGCTGCTGTAACTCACTCTCTCTGTGATGATGTCAGCCCTAATCTCTCCTGGCTGATTCTCAGCAGACTTGGCTAACAGCAGTCAACTCTCTCTCTCTCTCTCTCTCTCTCTCTCTCTCTCTCTCTGCTTTCCTCCATCTGTCTCTCAATCTTTTACCTTATTTTTGGCCTCAGTTTCTATGTGGTTATTTGGAGCCCACTGCATCCCTTCAAAAGGTAATCAATGGCGTGGTTTGTGTCCCTCTCAGACTCCTATTAAACTACATTTTCTCAATAGTCCCTTGCGAAACCCATTCCTGTGTTTTTTTCTTCTTTGAAAATGGTTTCTGTTGAAGTTGTCTGTAAGGGCGCGCTGACAGAATAATTTAGTAGCTCTTACAGAGGCATTATTCTCCAGATGAATTGAGTAAAAAGCCAGTCATCACAGAGAGATTCTGTTTCAAGTTAGATGCAGCTTGTTCTCATTGGTGTTTTTCAGCATTATTTTGAGGTTTTTGGGGGGGTTTTTGGCAAGAGAAATTCCATTTACTCATTTTCCTGGCGCTGGGCGAAGATTGAAAAAGAGGGAAACTACTAGATTACTTTTTTCTTCACAATGCCTTCTTAAAGCATTTGCTTGTAAAGCATCGGGAATAACAGCAAGAGAAGGGGTAGATAGAGGATACAAGCAACCAATGAAGATCCAGAAGAAACGTAATGAGCGAGGGAGAAAGTATGAAAGAACGACATTTATTAGAGGCAGGAAAGAAAGGAGAAATGATTGGACCAAAAAAGAGCCACACAGAAAGGTGAATTAGTGTCTTTGTGATGTGCATAGTATGGGTATTTGTTGTATTTGTAGCTTTGTGTGAAGTGAGTATTCATGTGTTTGTGGCAGTAAAGGTCCTCTTAATTGTCTGTGAAGTTAATGGGAGAATTTCTGTGTTTTCAGGGAATGGAGACAAGGAAGCGCTCCCCGACTCTAAGCAGTCAGTTTAAGCGCTCGCTCGAGCTGCTCATGAGGACGCTGAGTGTGTGTCAGCCTTTCTTTGTACGCTGTATCAAACCCAATGAGCTCAAAAAGCCCATGGTGAGTCGATTCATATTTCTGTGAGAAATTAATAGATTACTAAACTTTAAAAACAGGGCTTAAGAATAATGATGACGTGAAGGCCTATGGCCAGGTTCAAGTCTGTTAACAGATGTTTCAATTGCCATATTAGTAGCGTATATCTCACATCCATTAAACATGTAAATGTTTTTATGCCTTACAAACTAAAACATTTGGCTTTCTATAATGTATGAAATATTGATGTTGCGAATTCTGCTGAACTATCTACTTTCTAGTATTGTCATGCCATTATTATGCAGCTGTATAATTTCCAGCTTTTAGAACTCTAAACATTTATTTATTTGTATTTCTTTCTTTGTTTATTTATTTACAACCACCCTACATAGGACAAGTGGTTTGGTTTAGATTTTATTTTTATTAATGGATTTATATATTCTTGTTTTAAGCATAAAGCTAGTTCGATTTTGTTAGGGTTATAAAAAAAAGAAAATGCCAATTTGGGAAAAAAATAAATGTTATATAGATTACACTTTATTTTACAGTGTGTGTACTTACAGTGTACTTACCCAAGAAAGTACTGGTATACGGTAACTACATGGGTTAAGGTTAGGTTTATGGGTAGGTATAGGGTTAGTACTTTGTTATAACCCAGTTATTGTAATTGCTACAATAAGTATATAGTATGCACATGTGGAACAGGACTGTAAAATAAAGTGCAACCATTATATATTTTAAGATAAAAAATATATATTGTGTAAATAGAATTTCTAATCCTGATTTTGCTTATCAGAAAAAAATTGAGCCCTGAATACCAGCCCTCGTTCTCTCCTCTGCAGATGTTTGATAGTGGACTATGTGTCAGGCAGTTACGCTACTCCGGGATGATGGAGACTATCCGCATACGCAGAGCTGGATATCCCATACGCTACACGTTCGCTGAGTTTGTGGACCGTTATCGGGTCCTTATGCCCGGGGTCAAACCAGCCTTCAAACAGGCGAGTCTAAAGCGTTACTGTTAATGCAGTCAACAGATGTGACTTGCAGGTCTGGAGTATTTTGTATGCTTGACAGTTCTTTTAAAAGCTTTTGTTTTTTACAGTCTGTTACAATTGCCTTCTGTTGGTATTATTTGACAAGTGCTGACAATGTGCTATAAGGAGGTAGCTTTGAATCTCTGTCCTCTTACAGGAAGATCTGCGAGGGACCTCTCAACGCATTGTTGTATCAGTTCTGCAGAAAGATGATGACTGGCAGATGGGAAAGACAAAAATCTTTCTGAAGGTTTGCCACAAATAAGCAAAAAATGTTTTGAAGATTTTGCTGTGTTTTAGAATTGTGACAAATGCTATACTTGGTCTATATTTGCTGTAGGATCATCATGACATGCAGCTGGAAATTGAAAGAGATAATACCATTACTGACAAAGTCATTTTCATCCAGAAGGCTGTGAGAGGTGTGAAAGCGAGGTACGAGAAAAAGAAAGAGTTAATGAAGAGCAGACCCAAAATACAAATAAAGTCTGATATGTATCTGTCTGTTTTGTTTACCAGAACTAACTTCCTGAAGATTAGAAGAGCTGTGACATTAATCCAGCGAATATGGAGAGGCTACATCTCCAGAAAGCACTATGCTGTGGTGAGTTTGTGAAAACTAAGCAGACAGAATCTGTTCGGAGGTTTTTGTCTGATTGTAATTATGCATTCTTTCCAGATGCGTGTAGGTTTCTTGCGGCTTCAGGCCTTGTACAGGTCCCGGAAGCTGTACCTGGCGTATCAAGCGGCCAGGACACGCATCACTCTGCTCCAGGCCTGGTGCCGTGGATTCCTGGTGCGCCGGACTTTCTCTGAGCGCTTCCATGCGGTCCTGATCATCCAGGCTTATGCACGAGGAATGATAGCTCGAAGACTGTGCAAGCATCTCAAACTGGAGGTAAATGTGTTGTAAATCTGTATCTATCATCTGTCTATTTATCTATCTATCTATCTATCTATCACTTGTCTATCTATCTATCTGTCTATCTATCTATCTATCATCTTTCTGTCTGTCTATCTATCTATCTATCTATCATCTGTCTGTCTATCAATCACCTTTCTGTCTGCCTATCTATCTATCTATCACTTGTCTATCTATCTATCTATCTATCACCTTTCTGTCTGTCTATCTATCTATCATCTATCTGTCTGTCTGTCTTTTTTCTGTTGCTCTATCTATCTGTCTGTCTATCTATCATCTGTCTGTCTTACTTTTTTTCTGTTGCTCCATCTATCTATCTATCTATCTATCTATCCATCTTTCACTTGTTCACACTCTCTCTGTTTAGAGGGAGCGTCGGTTAGAAGCCGAGGAGCAGCGTCTGGCTGAAGAGGAGCGTCTGAAGAACCAGATGACGGCACGCAGGGCTCGGGCAGAGGCAGCGAGGAAGCACCAGGAGCGTCTGGCCCAGCTCGACAGAGAGCAGGAGGAGAGAGAGCAGGCGGAGCGGAATGAGACACGGAGGAAAAAGGAGCTTCTGGAGCAGATGGAGAGAGAAAAACTGGAACCAGTCAACGACTCAGAAATGGTGGACAAGATGTTTGGATTCCTGGGCAATGCCAACTCCCTTCCCAACCTGGAGGGTGAAGCACCAGAAGGGTTTGAGGTACGGAACTTTCTAACTATCTCTGTAAGGAATAACTTAACTTGCCTGGATTTCATGTTATCTTAGTTTGCTTTTATTTGGATGCAACAGGATCTAGAGAATGCTCCGAGACAGTTTGAGGAAGTCATAAATGAGCCTCTTCCTCTTCCTGACGATGAAGAGGAAGACCTATCAGAGTATAAGTTTGCAAAGTTTGCTGCAACCTACTTCCAAGGAAATGCCACACACGTGTATACACGGCGGCCTCTGAAACAACCTCTGCTGTTTCATGAGGATGAAGGAGATCAGCTAGTAAGCTTTTTTTATTATTATTTAAAGCTGCAGTCCGTAACTTTTTTGGGTTAAAAATTATCCAAAATAATTTTTTGAGCAAGTACATAACCAGCCACTGGTCAAAACTATCTGCTTGCCTTAGCTCGAATCAAAACGGTAAGCTTGTAATAATGTTTTTAATTCCAGTGGTACTGGTGGATTTCCATGGGAAATTCGAGCTTGTCTTTGCGTCATTACGTCACATCTGTACACATAAAGAAGGTGTCTCGGCTAGTAGGCTATATTGCGTGTGAGGATGTTGGAGTTGGAGATCTATAGCCTTTTCTCACACCACTTGATATAATTAAACTTATCAATTTGATGGCGGATCCAGAAAGGTTCAAACGACAATCACCAGTGACAAGATTCACCCGTTGTAAAATGCAAAAGACTTCGGACTTCGGAATGGCTACAGAAAAAAAGTAACTGCAATTGCAGATTTCGAACAGAGACGGCGACAAAGAGGAAAAACTACGGACTGCAACTTTAAAGTTATTATTTATAATAATAATGTAGATTATTAGATGTCAGTGTCTTTGCTTACAGGTTTACTGTATAATATTTAAGCTGTGTAGCCATATAAAATTAGGGTTCTTTTGTGTCTTTAGGCTGCTCTAGCTGTGTGGATCACTGTGTTGAGGTTTATGGGAGATCTCCCTGAACCCAAATACCATATCAGCATTAGTGACGGCACTGAGAAGATTCCAGTTATGACTAAAATCTATGAGACGTTGGGGAAGAGGACCTACAAAAGGGAGCTGCAGGCCCTGCAGGTGGATGAGGAGGTGAGACAAGTCAGGTGGTGGGTGCAGTGAAAATAAAAATCATCAATATTACTTATATTTACATACAAAAATATTATTTTATATTAAGTTGTATAAAAGCTATTATGAACATGAATTAATAATGAACAAAAGTTTATTTATAAATTAACATTAACCTAGACTAGTACAAACTAAAAAAGCATTGTTCTCCGTTAGTTAATGACATCCAAGACATATTAATGTAATGTAATGACATGATAATGTTAAGCCTTGCTGTTAAGTGTTACCAATGTGATGTATGAAAGTTTTCTTCATTGTTCCCAGAGTACCACTACTGACATCCAGAAGAGGAACAGTGTACGGCATAAGCTGGTGTCCCTCACATTAAAGAAGAAAACAAAGATCACAGAGGAGGTCTATAGCAAAGAATCCATTGCATTTACTATATTTACTATAGTTGAAGTCATTTCTGTGCCTCTAGTGGCACCAAACGCTAACGCATTATAAAAAATGTCTTCAAACACTCCCCCTGTCTGCCAGTCGAATAAATAGTCCTGACCCCATATGGTATTGGTTGAAACGCTGCTGTTTGCCTGGTTGGAATCAACCTAAGAATGGTTTACTTAGAGTTGTCTCTGCATACATTATCATTTAAAACTCTAGGGTCGGTAAGATTTTCTTATATATATATTTGAAAGTTTTTTTTATGCTCTCCAAGGCTACATTTAAAAATAATACGACATATTGTAAAATATTATTACAATTTAAAATATGCTTTTTCTATTCTTATATATTTTAAATAGTAATTCATTTCTGTGATGTTAAAGCTGAATTTTCAGCATCATTACTCCAGTCTTCAGTGTCACATGATCCTTCGAAAACCATTCTAATATGCTGATTTACTGCTCAAGATAATTTCATATTATTCCCAATGTTGGAAACAGTTGTGCTTTTTAATATTTTTTGTGGAAACTGTGTTAAAAAAATTTCTTTGAAAATCAGTTATTTGAAATAGAAATCTTTTGTAACATTAAAGATGTCTTTACTGTTTTGCTGGGTTAAGTAAACGGTAGTGTATTAAAGTGTATTCCTGCCTCTGTTAGGTGACCAGACGGCTTACAGACACTGATTACAGTCTACAGGGAAACAGCATGCTGGAAGACCGACCCACCTCCAATTTAGAGAAGCTCCACTTTATCATTGGCAATGGCATTTTACGCCCTGCTCTCAGGTCATTACGTGACACATGCATTATTGTTGATGTGCTTGTGACTGTTGAACATACATTGTATCTGAATTGGACTGCATCTGGGTTTGTTTCCTCTCTCAGAGATGAGATCTACTGTCAGATCTGTAAACAGCTGAGCCAGAACACATCCAAAAGCAGCCATGCACGCGGCTGGATCCTGCTGTCCCTCTGTGTGGGCTGCTTTGCTCCTTCAGAAAAATTTGTCAAAGTAAAAAAAATATATATATTTTTGCATTCGTCAGCAGGAAATAAGATCTGCTACATTTTTAATTATCCTGAAACAAAAAAATGCATAACTCTTCATCCCATTTCATGTGTCTTTATCTGTATTTTCTTTAGTATCTGCGGACATTCATTACCAGTGGGCCGCCTGGTTATGCACCTTATTGTGAGGAGAGACTGAGAAGAACGTTTGTGAATAAAACAAGGACTCAGCCTCCTTCTTGGCTTGAGCTGCAGGTATTTTAGGACTTTAGAAAAGCCATTAGAGATCGCTTTGGGAAAATTAATCGGAAATAAATATGAGTAATTTGACTGGATTTCTTTCTCTTTCCTACTCCAGGCCACTAAATCTAAGAAACCCATCATGTTACCAGTAACCTTCATGGACAGCACCACTAAGACCCTGCTGACTGACTCCGCCACCACAGCTGAAGAGCTCTGCAATGCTCTGTCTGACAAAATCGGCCTGAAGGATCGCTTTGGCTTCTCCTTATACATTGCTCTTTTTGATAAGGTACATTAATGCACACTCACACTCTTTTCACAGCCGTTACTCCAATCTTCAGTGTCACATGATCCTTCAGAAATCATTCTAATATACTGATATGGCTCTCAAGAAACATTTAGAAAATAGAAAGTTCAAAAGTAACATTTTAAATGTGTTTACTGTCACTAATTTAATGCATCCTTCCTGATAAAGAAGGATGCATTCAAAAACCAACAAAAAAAACGTACTGACCCCAAACTTTTGAATGTGTCCTCATATTCTTATTTATTTGGTCATCCTCCTCAGGTTTCATCCCTGGGCAGTGGGAAGGATCATGTGATGGATGCCGTGTCACAGTGTGAGCAGTACGCTAAAGAGCAGGGTGCTCAGGAGCGCAACGCCCCCTGGAGGCTATTCTTCAGGAAGGAAATCTTCACGCCCTGGCACAACCCTGCCGAGGACAGCGTGGCCACTAACCTCATATACCAGCAAATCGTGCGCGGGGTCAAATTCGGAGAGTACCGCTGTGATAGGGTCAGAGCTGTTGTGTGCATAATTCACATTGCCTTATGTAAGTTAAATTACTTGCATTAAACAAGCGTATGCATGTGCACTGTTATCTTAGGAGGAGGACCTGGCCGAGCTAGCCTCTCAGCAGTACTATGTGGACTATGGGTCAGATGTTCTACCAGACCGTCTTCTGAGTCTTATTCCATCCTACATCCCGGACCGCGAAATTACTCCCTCCAAGACAGTGGAGAAATGGTCTCAAATGATCATAGCAACTCTCATAAAGGTATACATATATAGTTTCAACACTTATATTTTTTGTTGGGTTAATTGTTTTGTACATAATTGTATTATGTTATATTATATTAAAATAATTATATTATATTATATTTAGTGCTGTCAAAAATTAACAAATTAATTGCACATTTTTCTGTAATTAATCGCAATTATTCACACTTGGCTAACAACATAAGTTTTTAATATATTTTTACATTGTAATAATTTTATATTTAAACTCCCAATTAATGTAGAAACAACATAAAGACAGTAGCCTAAATTTTAAATATTTGTTTAATGGCGTCTGATGATAATGATTTCATAGTCAATATTAACCGTTAATTATTGGCACTCATCATTACAGTATAATTGAAAGCTATGAATCTGAATCTATCACTGACTTTAAAAAATACAGCAACTTTTAATTTGTGAACTTAAAACAATCTTCACATAAACTCATTAAAAATGTTGCATTTACCTGTGCCCTTCATTATGTCAAGGCTAATTTTTTTCTATTGGCCCAGTCTTGCCCTGTCAAAATGGACAAAAAAATATTGTTTTTGTTGTTTATGACCCATGTAACCTTGTAAAGAGTGCTTTGAGATTTTTAGCTAGGTTTAAGCTATAGGATATATACAGAAATTGAATAAACACTTTGCAGTCTTCACTGCATAAATTATAAATTAAATATAGATTCATCCTTATTAAAGCTACAAAAGTTATTCAGTCAAGAGCAGTGAGTGAGTGACTTTCTCTTTTTCTTTTGTTCTTTGATTATCCTTGATGACAGACAGCAGCATTTTTCCTGAGAATGGTATCACAATTACATTATAGAAAAGTATAGATAACTGAGATAACACATCTATTATTAACCTTTTCATTATAAGGAAACTTACAGAACTCCACTGTCACAGCACATATCTGCGCCTAAGTCTTCATTACTTTGTCAGGCTGCGTCTGACTCCCCTCGCGGTACGTTCTCAAGGTCGGCAGTCTCGTTATCTTACAGCAGTACCTTCATTTCTACCCAGCACTAATATAATCTCATTAACTCTCTGATCTGAAGTGTGTGCATGGACGACCTTCAGACTGCTGTCTGCCGTAATCACAGGACCCTGAATATTTGAGACATTTCTTTCAACCTCACTTAGTAGTCACTGTCTTGTTATGGATTTGTAGGTTAGGTCAGCACTGTCGTCTGTGTGCTAGCTCGTAGCGGTTGATGGGACTGAGCAGGTTGAGATTTGATTGACCATTCTTGTGAGACCATTAATCACATGTTTCTTCTCTCAAGGGTGAAGGGCGTTTTAATTACCCTTCTGCCTCTCATAGGCTAAAGTGATGGACATGAATGTTTAATAATGCTGGGGATCAATTTTATGGATCGTCCTAGCTGTGTAGTAATGCATGAGTTTGTTACATTTTCTGCTTATAAGCCGATAATCGCCGATATTGTGTTGCGCTGAGAGCAAGATATTGACGATTGCATCTCCACAGGGAATCTACACGCAGAAGAAGTTTGACTCGCAGAGAGTGAAGGAAGAGGTGGTGGATTTTGCTCGATTTAAGTGGCCTTTGCTCTTTTCACGCTTCTATGAGGCCTTCAAATTTTCAGGTAAGACTTACAGAGAATAGTTCACCCAAAAATAAAACTCAAGTCAGTGAGTTGAATAGATCTGTCAGAATTGCGAACAAATCATTCAGAGCAGTTTTGTGAACTGAATCATTGGTTTAAATTAAAAGATCTGACTCAGTTCATTCACAAATTTAATGTACGTCACTTATCAAGACTTTAAGGAGAACTAGGGCAGATATATTTATATGTTATTGTTAATATATTGTTATTTATAGTTTATATAGTTGTTTATATAGTTTGGTTTGGTATAATTTACTGGTTATCTATTGAAATTATAATAGTTATGTATTAAAATTATTGTATAAAAGTTTACAAACATGCTATTACATGATGGAAATAATATGGCATTTTAGGGTCTGTATTAAAAATAAAAATATCTTTTGGTAGTTTTATGCTGTAATAGCATATTTTGTATTGGGAATAATATTTTAACAATTAGCCATTGAAAAAAAACACTTATCTTTTTTGGCAATCTGAATATATAGGGGTTCTCCAATATCTACGGTGGTAGTGGTACTGGTCCTTTGGGCTTGAGGTGGAAAAATTATGAAAATTAACACAAAATAATTTTAAGCCACAAATGGCACCATTTCCTGAGAATGGGTTCACAATTATATGATAGAAGAGTTTGTATAACAAAGCAAAACTGTTATTAACCTGTTCATTTCAAGTCCAGATATTAAGATGATTTAAATGTAAGTCTGTTCATAATATCAATGTTAATATAACAGACATTTTATATGAGCTTTCTAAAGCTCCAGTCTCCATTCTTTGTAATTGCATGGAAAAAAGTGACTGGTATGTTATTCCAAATTTCTTCATTTGTGTTCCATGGAAGAAATTCTTGTTGGGGGAATTATTCTATGAAGTTATTCTTTAAATCATATTTTAAATAATTATTTGGATTATTTGAAATTGATCTGTTAAAGAGTGGTGAAGCTAAACCATTCTCTCCGGCGGGTTTTCACAGGGCCTAGTCTCCCAAAGAATGATGTTATAGTGGCAGTGAACTGGACTGGAGTCTACTTTGTAGATGAGCAGGAGCAGGTCCTTCTGGACCTTTCTTTCCCAGAGATCACTGCAGTCTCCAGCAGCAGGTGCAGTAGCTTATCGAACCAAACTTACTTCATTTTATGTAAGTGTTCTTTATATTGAAATTTTTGGTCAAACTTGTGGATGCAGAGGTGGAAAGCTTCAAGGACAAAGCTTCACTCTGGCTACCATTAAAGGAGATGAGTACACCTTCACATCCAACAATGCCGAAGACATCCGTGACCTGGTTGTCACCTTTTTAGAGGGCCTGCGTTCCAGATCAAAGTTTGTGGTGGCCCTGATGGACAGCCATTACCCCGGTGAACACACATTGACCATATAGGCAGCAGTTGGGTTTAAACCACTGAATTTGATAAGACGGTCCGGAAAAAAAAAACATCTTGTTTCTATTGTTTTCAGCTGGGCAAGACTCTTCGTTCCTGAGATTCTCAAAGGGAGATCTGATTTTTCTGGATGAGCAGAATGGAGAGCAGGTCATGACTTCAGGTTGGGCTCATGGGGCCAATGACAGAACCAAGAAGAGAGGAGACTTCCCTGCAGACAGTGTCTATGTGCTGCCCACTATCACCAGGCCACAGTATGATATTGTGGTCAGTGTTTGTTTTATTCAATACATTATTTGAACATTCTCAGAAAAAAGTGTGCTGTTAAAAGGAACAACTTTGTACCTTATTTATCCCCAAACGATTCATAGTAGTACCTTAAAGGCCCTGATATAGTTAAAGCAAAGAACTGGTTTGACAATATTTCAAACAAAATTTGGCCAAAATGAAGCTCGTTTGGAGTTCGAAACAGCTTGCCAAAGAGAACTTTTCATTTCTTGTTCAGTCCATCAAGGTCAAACGCAAGTAAAAACATCCTGAAGAGCTGCTTTATGGTAGAAATGAAAGTTGTAATTCTAGCGACACTGACACTGTTTTTTCATGTGCTGCTTGCTTTAAACAATCT
The DNA here is from genome assembly GCA_026230005.1 of Gila orcuttii. NCBI lineage: Eukaryota > Metazoa > Chordata > Actinopteri > Cypriniformes > Leuciscidae > Gila > Gila orcuttii. The sequence continues at coordinate 32,707,663 of JAPDVR010000014.1, forward strand.
ATTGTATAAAGTGATATATAAATAAACGTGACATGACATTACTAGAGTGCCGAACTGCAGAGCTGATGCAAACATATCCACATCACTATGATCAGATGCTTTTTTCAGCTGTTGTTTTCTCGCCGCTATCATTTTTGTTGTGTTTATTTTGTTATTGAGAGAAAAAGTGCACAGCTCATATTTACATATTTATCTAAACACCACTCCCAATAGCATGGGTGGCATCACTAACAGTCTATCATTGCTCAGATATTTTTAATTTATTTTTAAACCTAAGCAAAGAATGAAAAAGACATTTGCCATAAGTATATTGGGTACATATTACTACCCTAAGGTGCTAACATGCTCCTTTTTAGAGTAGACAAGGTACAAAGTTGTCCCTTTAAGGTTTTTTTCTGACGGTGTATTATAATTACCTTGAAAAACCGATATGCCACATATTTAAACAAAAGAAGGAATTGCGATATTGAATAGCCACTAGACCATCTCATTTCTGTTTGTTACAGACATTGATTACCATGTCACCAGACCAGCGTAAGGACTCAATAAAGTTGTCTGATCAGAATCTGTTGGAAAGTGGAGAGAAGGTTCAGCCGCACACTCTAGAGGAATTCTCCTACGATCACTTCAGGTGCTTGAACGCTCTTCAGAACCTTTCCACCCTTTGTTGTGTCCGAATGAAAAGTACTGCTTTTAAAGTTGGGAAAAGGACGTATAGTGCAAACAAAAAAGGTTCATTATATTACTAAAGGGTACGAGGGTCAGATACCAAACAATCAATATCAACATCTATCAACCAATAACATTGAAGGATTAATTAAACTCACTGCATGCTTTAAATGCTCAATATTTTTTAAATATTAGCTGTATTGACTCACCACACCTATGATAGTATTTCATCATTTTGCACACTCATTTTTTGTTTAATTCTGGATTTATTACCTTTATGGGTCCTTTCCATCCTCTAGACCCCCTTCAAAGAGCACACTGAGTCGTGTGATCATCAATAAAGGCAGAGGGAAGGATAAAATGTGGTGTTGCACCAGAGAACCGCTCAAACAGCCTTTGCTGAAAAAAGTCCTCAACCATGAAGAGCTGTCCCAGGATGCCTGCCAGGCTTTCATTTATATCCTTTACAGTTAATAGTATTACCTTTATAACATTTTAAATGTAGTTCCCTCATTTTGACCCTTGACTCTGTCGTACCTATCATGAAGTACATGGGCGACTACCCCTCGAAGAGAAGCCGTTCGGTCAATGAGCTCACTGATCAGATCTTTGAGGGCGCTTTGAAGGCTGAACCTCTGAAGGACGAGATCTTCTGTCAGATCATCAAGCAACTGACCGAGAATCACGTTAAGTAGGTTTTTATTAAGTAGGCATATTATTATTATTGTAACTATTATTATTGTACACTTCACGGACTAAAAAAAAGCTGCTGTTTGGATTTAAATTGGCAAATGTTTAAGAGTCATTTAAGAGGTGGATCATTATTGCAGTGATTATTATGTTTCTAGCTTGTTATATGTTTGACAACAGTTCTTCTAACCCTAATCGATGGAATGTGTAGCTTTTCATTTCTTAAACAACCATGTAGGAAGACACATCATGGCCGTATTCCAGGATGACAACGCCAAGATTCATCAGACTCAAATTGTGAAAGAATGGCTGGGATGAAGAATCATTTTCACACATGAATTGGCTGCTCCTTAACCAGCTCCAGACCTTAAATTCATTGAAAGTGCTTGACTCTTGCACCGTCGATACAAGATCTTGACCAAAAATTGATGCACCTCTTGATAGAAATAACATTACAACATGTTTTTCCACCTAGAGATGCATCAATTTGCAAGCAAGAAACAATAATCACAGCTATAATGATCCAGTCTTAGACTCTCAAACATTTGCCTATTTAAATCCTTTTTTTTTTGGCTCGGCAGTGTATATTAAATATTTTAGGATTTAAAAAGTGATTTGAAAATATTTTTTAAATAATAGTATTATATTACTATAATATTTGTATGTAACTGATTATATATATATTTTTTTAATTATATATACTTTCATATTATTATTATTAAAACATAACATTTAAATATATATACAACAGCTATTATTATTGTTATTAGCATAAATATACACATTTTAGAATTTTAAAAATAGTTGTAATATAGGTATATATAAATAATTACAAATTATTTACATACATACATATTTTTTATTATATATAATTTATTTTTTTACATAAATATTTTATAAAATTATTATTCTACATATTATTAAAATTATAACTTGTTGATATTATTTTTTATAAAATATATAATCTGAGTTTAACACATCCCATGTTTCTAAGGTGACTTTTGCATATGTGTGATTTTATTTGAAATATTATCTTAAATATACTTGCAAACATACCGATAAATTGACTCAGCATGAAATATTTGCTCACAGGTTACAGGTTAAACAGTTAATGTGGCTGATAAATCTGTAACAGTCTGTCCCCTAGTGGTTAGCCTGTAAATGACCAAAGCTGCTTTATGTTGTCAGCATTACTTGTTCTGTGTGTTCAGATACAGTGAGGAGAAGGGCTGGGAGCTGCTCTGGCTCTGCACTGGGCTTTTCCCTCCCAGTAACATGCTGCTTCCTCATGTCCAAAAGTTCCTGCAGTCCAAGAAACATCATCCAGTCGCGCCAGACTGCATGCAGAGACTGCAGAAAGCCTTGCGGTAACTCTCAGCACATACAAAAACGCATCTCGAATGTTGCATAGATTCCCTTCCAACATTTTTCTCTTCACGGACAGAAATGGATCCAGAAAGTATCCTCCTCACCTTGTAGAAGTGGAGGCCATTCAGCACAAAACTACCCAGATCTTTCACAAAGTGTACTTCCCTGATGACACTGATGAGGTGAGTTTTTATGTAGGTGTGTGTCTGTTACCTGTACCGTACATTGTTTCCAATCTCCTGTGGTGGTAATATTCTCTTTCTCTCTCATGCCGGCTGTTTATTTATGCATGAGGAAACAGAGAGAACGCCCTGTTGTGCTCTGTCCTCATTTGAGTCCTCCGTGCTCAGAGTTATGTGGTGCTGCTGGAGAAAACGGCATAAGATAGTTGAAGTGTGAATAGACTTACAACTCCAGAGACTCACATCTTTTTTGGATTAAATATAGTTGAAATATTATGGCCTGCACTGTTTTATATAAAAAAATATAAATAGACATGGTAGACATGGAATGTAATTCACAATGCAATAAGAAACACCAAATACACAGTTTAGCTACGTATATATGAATCAACGAGGATGGATGGATGGATGTGCAATAGAAGCATTTACACAAGTGGTCTCAGGCTTTTGGCCCCCAAAATTAATTTCCTCCATAACCCATTGACTGAAACAGTGTCTTTTATTTTCTACTATCCTTTTTTCAAAGGCTTTTGAGGTTGAATCAAGCACAAAAGCCAAAGATTTCTGTCTGAACATCGCTGGCAGAATGATGCTCCAATCCTCTGAGGGCTTCAGCTTGTTTGTCAAAATTTCTGACAAGGTGAGGTTACAAAGGTGTCAAATGTCTGTTCAGATGAAATGAAGATGTTCTGTGGGAGTTTATGACACACTAAATAACTATTTTTTTAGTTTTACTACATTTTTACATCACAGCTTTTTCCTCTCAAAACACATGCCCTGTAGTCAGCAGTTATTCATCAGTACGAGAGTATTATTAATGTAGGACGTCTTATAAGTACTGGCTTAAAACGTTTCAGGTGATCAGTGTGCCAGAAGGAGATTTCTTCTTCGACTTTGTTCGACATCTTACAGACTGGATTAAAAAAGCCAGAGCTGTGAAAGATGGTGATTATGTTTATTGTTCATAAAAATGATCAATATTTTGAGTGTAAAAACTATGAGAGGTGTTAATGCTTCGGTTCGTTCTGTAGGCACAGTTCCTTCACTGACCTATCAAGTGTTTTACATGAAGAAACTGTGGACCAACACCATTCCAGGCAAAGATCCCATGGCCGACTCCATTTTCCATTACTTCCAGGTGGAAATCTCTCTCTCTCTGTAATCAAACGGTGCATACAGGCTCACATTCAAACACGTATCACACTCTTGCTTCTTCATAAACTCTTCTTCAGGAGCTCCCAAAGTACCTGCGTGGCTACCACAAGTGCTGTCTTGAAGAGGCTTTCCAGCTGGCTGCGCTGATTTACAGGGTGAGGTTTGAGGAGGACAAATCACAGTTTCTCAACTTCACCAAGATGCTTAAGGAGCTCGTTCCTCAGGACCTGATCCGTCAGCTGTCACCCGACGACTGGAAACGGGTGAGTGAGCAACAGTCCTACTTTAAATGTTCATTTATGAGAAGTAAATACTGTGAATGTGCATGTCTTTGTTTCTTCTGCAGCCCGTCGTCACATACTTCAATACCCATGCAGGGAAATCTCGAGAGGAAGCAAAACTGATGTTTCTAGAAATCATTTATAAGTGGCCAACTTTTGGATCTGCCTTTTTTGAAGTCAAGGCAAGTTTGTCACAATATGATGCAATGTTGATTTACCTAAATGTCGGGCAAACAAAATTACATTTTCCTCAATTATAGTATTTGATTTGTTATTGTTTGTAAAATATACTACATCTGGCTTGATGATGTTTGATATTCGTCCACAGCAATCCTCAGATACAAATTTCCCAGAAGTCCTTTTGATAGCGATCAACAAACTTGGTGTTACTCTCATTGACCCGAAAACAAAGGTAGGTTTACACACTGCCCAGTATAATGTAAGGTAAATAAGCGGTATCTTTAATATATTGTTATTTTAGCCTAAAGTGCTAACTTTACTACATACACTACTGTTCAAGTTTGGGGTCAGTAAGATTTTTTTTATGTTTTTGAAATGTCTTATGGTTTATTTGATTAAAAATACAGTAAAAACAGCAATATTGTGAAATATTACAAATTAAAAGAACTGTTTTCAATTTTTATACATTTTAAAATGTAATTGAATTATATGATGGTAAATCTGATTTTTCAGCATCTTTACTCCAGTCTTCAGTGTCACATGATCCTTCAGAAATCATTATAATATGCAGATTTGGTGCTCAAGAAACATTTCTTATTATTATCAATGTTGAATACAGTTCTGAAAAAAATTCTGATATATTTTTTCAGGATTGTTTGACTGTCACGTTAAAACAATTTAATGAGTCTTGATTGTGTATTAATTACTTTTTTTTTTATAAATTGACTGACCCCATTTATTTTATGGAATTTAATGTATTTTATTTTAGCATTTTACACATTTAAATATTGATGTTACACTTACGTTGCTGTGACATACACCCAACTACCATTTTTTCCTTATTTGCGTCAACAACAAAACTTTTATTATATACTTTTGTAAAAACCCTTTGGATATTGTTTGAATGGCATTTACTCATTTGTCTGCAGGACATTTTGGGCATACATCCCTTCACCAAAATCTCTAACTGGAGTAGTGGACATACCTATTTCCACATTACCATTGGTAACCTGGTTAGAGGCAGCAAACTGCTGTGTGAGACATCACTGGTGAGTCAGTCATGCCTTACTTCAGTGCTTCCCAACCCTGTTCCTGGAGACACACCAACAGTACACATTTCAAAGTCTTCCTATCAAACACACCTGATTCAACTCATCTGATGATTAATCCTTTTCAGTTCTTGGAATATCTACTAATACAATGATAAGGGAGACATCCAAAATGTGCACTGTTGGTGTGCCTCCAGGAACAGGGTTGGGAAACACTGCCTTACATATAATACTGTGGTGGTACCATGATACAGTGATGGTATCAGATGGTAATACCATGGTCCTTTTGTGACACAAATGCTCCAGCTATTCCATTATATTAGATTTATAATCGTACTTTGCTGTGTGGTTAAATAATACAGTAATTTATCGTCCGACTATCCTCACTATTCACAGGGATACAAGATGGATGACCTTCTCACCTCTTACATCAGTCAAATGTTGACTACCATGACCAAGCAGCGCAGTTCACGTGGAAACCAGTAACACGAAAGGCTTGGAATAGGCATTTTACAGAATTCTCACTATTTCTTAGATCCATAATTTTGATACATGAGAATAAACTGAATCTGCTTTTAGTGTTGTTACTTTTTCAAACTGGAGCCTTAATTGTAAATTGCGAGTTTAATTTATTTTATAGCATTTCTCTGTATTTTAATGTCAATGAAGGACATGTTTCATTGACAGTCAACAAACTTGTTGCCTTTAAGTTGTAGGCCCTCATATGGTTTTTATTCTGACACCAAATTAAAAGTCAGTTAAGTCAGATCAAGTTCCTGATTTCAGTTATTCAATTTGTGGATGATTTGCACATCTCATTTTGCCAATTAAATGCATTATAAATATTTAGAAATGTTGCGGTATTTGGGTTTGCTTCTTAGCTTATAAGACTTCAACACTTGGTTCTCATCCTAGTCATTTTAAAGCACTTTTATTGGTACATAAATGTAATTTTACTAAATCAATGACAGCAACATTTAATTCAGTCTAAAAAGATCCTCTCGTTACTTTTTCTGAATAGTATTTCTCTTCCTTTGTAAATCTTTGACCAGGTATTGCAGAGATATTAATTAAAATCTATTTTATAAATTAAATAATCAGAGTATATATATATATATATATATATATATATATATATATGGTCATAATCATTATAATTTCTGCACAATATATTTAGGATAAATGGTTGAATCTTTAAACAGTTTAATTTATTTATTCTTTTTTATATATGCAATAGTTGGTAACACTTTACAATAAGTTTCCATTAGTTAATTAAATTAGTTAACATGAACTAAGAATGAACAATACTTTTACAGCATTTATTTATTTATTATTTAAATTTAGTTCACGTTGATGTCATTTACTAATACATTATTAAAATCAAATGTATGTGTTAACATTAGTAAATGAACTGTGAACTGAACTAACAATAAACGAGTGTATTTTTATTAACTAACGTTAGCAAAGACGAATAAATACTGTAACTAATGTACTGCTCATTGTTAGTTCATGGTAGTTAATTTAACTAATGTTAACAAACGAGACCATATTGTAAAGCGTTACCCATTAATTTGTAGTTTGTAATTAGACATTCTAATTTTATTATGGCGGAACTTGCTGTTTATAAATAAAACAACATATATGAGATGGCTTGGCTATTTTAATAAGGTTCATGTCATTTGTTATTCTCATTGATCAATGATTTATGATCATATGATCAGTCATTTGACAGTTAGATCCCTTGAATCCAACATGTGAAACCCTATTTAGTTTTAAAGTAGGTCTGTTCACTTAACAGAATAATTATTAAATGTATTACTAAATAATAATAATAAATGTATTGTTTATATACTGGTATTATAGTATGTATTAATATTTTGAATCAGCTTTTATTGTTATATTTTCCATTTTGATTTTAGTTTTAGTCATTTGTATGCACTTTTGTCATTGTTATTACTATTGTTTGTTTTTATTTTGCTTGAATTTATTTTTATTTCATTTTTAGTTTGTCATTTTAGTGCTTCAGGTTAAACATATTTTATTGCAGTTAGTTGCCAAGGAACATTTCAATTTTTTTTTATTTCAGCTTTATTTCTTTTAGCAAAAAACATTTTTAATAGTTTTTTTACAGTAGCTAACAATAACAACACTATTTGTAGTCTGTGTAAGATTTTGTAGATTCTTGCAAAACTCAATGTACAACAATATACTCTTGCCAGAATTTTATCAGACTTCAAATAATAAAAAAATAAGATTGTAACAGTTTTAACATTTGAGTAAAAAGTATGCGATTTAATGAGAAAACTGAAAAACTAGATTACAGGCATCATGATTTCAGACAGACACGGATCATATTGCAATAACCAAAGAATCTTTACACTGAATGATATTTTGTGGCTTAATCATTTTGAATCCTTAACAATGACAAAACATTGACAAAACATTAGCACAACAATTCTGGGAGTAATGTTTCATCCAAAACCATGAAATTGATTTTAAATACCACTTAAATGAAACAAAACAAATGGACCCACTATTATTTAAATGAAGGAAACATAATTTTCATCGACATGACTAATGTTTTCATTCATGCTCGAAATGGAAACCCTTAAGGAAAGTCTCAGGCTTGTGAATCTCAAATGACAAAGCTAAAGTCAGAGGTGTAAGATCAGTCACTAGCATTTGTTAACTGTATGTATCCCATCATATCAGCTCACATGTCTGTCTAAGACATTTTATGACAATTAGAATTTATGAAATTGTAAGGGGGATTTCAATGTACCACTTAAAATGGCTTAACTGAACATCAGTTAGTTGTTTTTTTAATATAAGGGGTTAAATATGAACCAACAGTTTTAATCTGGCTCTTCAGAGAGATGGTAACTGCTTCTCAGAGCTGGTCATGTTGGATAAAGACCACACATCATTCACCTCTGTTCATGGGAACATGAAACATGATCAACTTCAGATTATTCTTCATTTATTTGCCTTAAGAAGTGGTTTACAATATTAAATGCCTCTTACCTGTCCTGAACTGTCTGTAGGACCCATATTCAAGTAATGAACTGCTGTCCACACTGCGAGCCAACCCACGCTCCCTCCACCTGGAATACATCAATGATTGACAGCCTACAGATTGCATTTGTATGGAGTACTGAGTGATTTCGGATTGAAGCTACATGTTCACAGTCAAAGTGAGATAATGTAAATTCTGTGCTCATACTCACCAGTGAAACACAAAAATAATCACAATGAGAAGAAGGGAAGTGATGTCAGTAAGAGTCCACATAAGTGTGTACTCATCTGGTGTCTGAGAGAGAGGGGAAAACCACAGGAAAAAAATCCTGAATGAAAAGATGAACAAATCCCTGACAACTGTAGATGTGTGTCATTTACCATGAGAAAGAGCGGTCTTTGCATGCTCTTGAGGATGTGAACAGCATTCGTGGCGACAGAATGAGCCCCTGCACACCAGGCTAGAGAATACAGCCACGGCTCGCTGATCACATACAGGTTGGTGCTGATGTTGGCAGTAGAGTATTTTCTGTTATTGATAAAAGGTCACACACAATGCATGATATTTATGTGTGACATTATATTACAGAGTATATTTGGGGTCTTGTATGCTCACCAAGTAACAGTAAAAACAGTAATATTGTGAAATATTATTCCAATTTAAAATAACTCTTCTATTTTAATATATTTTAAAATGTAATTTATTCCTGTGATGGCAAAGCTACATTTTTGGCAATTACTCAAGTGTTCAGTGTCACTTGATTCTTGAGAAATCATTCTAATGTGCTGATTTGGTGCTCAGGAAATATTTATTCGATTCATTGATGATTAGAACGTTCAAAATATATTTTTTTGAAATAGAAATCTTTTGTCTCATTATAAATCTCTTTACGGTCACTTGATCAAATTTAGATAGATAGATAGATAGATAGATAGATAGATAGATAGATAGATAGATAGATAGATAGATAGATAGATAGATAGATAGATAGAAGTGTGGAGTAGATTTTATATCTATAGTGTACATCTTTTTTAGCTTATCTCTTGAACCTGATTTCTTTCTCTGACATGGAGCTGTAATGGATGTTGAGTCTGGCTATGTGTCTGAGCTGAAGGTCCTCCACTGGTGCTTGTTCGCCTGTTGTCTGTTGTAAATCAGGGTCGATTTCTTGTACAAACTCACTGAGCTCTGGAGGCAGCCACAGTACCTAGGTAAAAATAAAATAAACACATATAATCTAGAATCTATATATTAAAAAAAAGTTCATAAAAACCACAATCTACACATAAGTCACCTTTTAAACTTTCCCAAAATGCAACAATGTAATGGCACACCTGACTGGAGTGAATGGATGACTCGTTCTGGATGACGTCCAGGGTTCGGGATATCCAGGCATCTCTATAAGGGTGACCCCTGGGCGGCCGGTACAGATCAAAGATTACTAGTTTCCCATATTGAGCAGCCAAATCCAGAAAGGCCCTCAGTGTGCACACAGACTGATTCTGAGCCTGCAAGCGCTCATCTGCGCTCAGAGATGAAGCTGTTCCAAAGGGGTCTTGCTGAGTGGGAAACAATAATGCTCTTTGATTAATGTTTAAAGGTGGTTTTAAGCAACAAAAATATAATCTAGATAACTAATTATTTTTTCAAGAGTAAAAAAGCTTCCCGCAGCCTAACAGAGAAGAACCAGGATCCAGCGTTGAGACTCTGCAGCTCTTTCCACGTAAACATAGCAGGTGAGATGTGTGTCCAGTTAGGAAACACGTCTTTTACATTAGTTGTCCTGCGTAGGTTCTTATCGTGCATGAGGAAAGGAACTCCATCATAACTGCACCAAGAGACAAAACAATGTTATAGAGGACTTTTTCCCATTTTAAATAACACAGGCTTTCTATGGAGCTGACCTGATAGTGACATCGGTCTCCAGACCATCAGCTCCAGCTGCCAATGCCTTCTCGAAAGACATGTAGGTGTTCTCAGGGGCAAGCTGAGAAAAGATACCACAGAAGCATTGCTTTTTTCTTCAGTCTGAACATGGTACATTGCATGTCTGCTACATCTTGTACTACTACAGTCGTGATATAATAATTGTTTTGGAAATACTGAACTAATAAATCACATCATCACATGTCATATTAAACTTGGATAGAAGTATTTTAGCCTAAAAAACTTTAATATTCAAATGCTATTGCTTGAACCTGAAAGACCTAAGAAGAAGAATGAAGTGTACCATTGGTGCTCCCCTGTGTCCAATTAAAGCAGGAGCTGATCCCAGACTGCACCTCTCTTTAATGCAGGGCGAGTGCATGCCCAGAGGAACCAGGTAAAGAGTCAGTAGAACAGTTATATACAGCACCATCATGGCCATCCGTCTCACTTAAACAGACAAAGGCACGTGAATTCACAGTAATAATATGCACTTTCTCTGACATAAGCTGCATCAGGGTGGTGCTATTTTTTAAAGTATGTATTTCCTTTTTACAAGATATTTTAAAAATATATTATGGATGATCAGGGCTGTACAGTTACATATATTGAAAAATTGGTCTGTGCAATGAATAATTTACCACAGTAGCACATGTGTGATACAGGTTGGCATGTGTGTGAGACAGATACGCTTTATTGTGTGAAGTAAGCATTTGTTGTGTGCTTGTTTGTGTGTTAGATTAGTCTAGGGCTGGGCTGCACAATTAAAGGGATAGTTCACCCAAAAATTAAAATTGTCATCATTTACACACCCTCATGTTGTTCCAAACCTATATGAGTTCCTTTTTTCTATTGAACACAAAAGAATATATTTCAAAGAAAATTGGTAATCAAACAGTTGGCGGTAGCCATTGACTTCCATAGTAGGAAAAAAAATATTATGGAAGTCAATGGAGCTCATCGACTGTTTGGTTACCAACATTCTTTAAAATATCTTCTTTTGTGTTCAACAGAAGAAAGAAACTCATACAGGTGTAGGGCTGAGCAAATATGGGCAAAACTCTTTACTGCCCTAGTACTTCAAAAAGCCTTTTAAAGGTATACACGTGAATTAAATGTGGCACAATGGCCTTCATCATCACAGTATGTTAATGCCTATCTAGTGCAAGGGATTTCATCAATATGCTGATTGAGGACTGTTGGGACACTCCAGGCACAGGATGGTTCTGTCGGGAGAGACAGAGTCATTTGCACCTCAATGACACGTCTGTACCATTTGCTTCACAGGACATATGCTTTCAACTACATACTGTTTATTTACTAGTGTGTTCTAATATGTAACTATGCCATGTTTGGTCTCATCTGACCGCTTATACACTGAAATGAATGGTGGTGAACTTAATAGACATATTAAAGTATCCTAATGTACAATCTAGGTACTATTGGTTAAACATACATTGAGGAGAATGTGTTAATGTTCTTCTCCCCCTCGTGATCACCACCCATTTGTCTCATCTTTTGGCTTCCTGTTGGTCGGTTTCTGTGTTGGTATTCCACTCATGTTTAACAATGCTTTGCTCAGGGTATAAGAAGGAAAGGTAACTGTTGATCGGGGAGAAAGGCTTTAACCCTGCCACTCCCGCACACCGGTGCGTAACCTCATATTCTGAGAAAGGCTTTTTCGGCCTCGTTTACACAACCGTAGCTACATTATTGTTACAACTAAGTTTTCAATACAGTATGTTGTTCCATTCTACTGTCTGTATGTTTAAACATGTAACTTAATAAATAACTTTGCCTGCTTTAAAGGCTTTGAGAATCTTTCCTTTTATCACTGATGATGTTGAAAGCTAAAGTGATTATAACTTTTATCTAAACGTTAAGGTTAAATCCTACGTTTTCCTATCAGTTCTAAGAAAGACCTTTACCTTTAAAGAAAAAGAGGTTAAAGAATAACAACGACTTTAATGTAGTCAGATTAATTATATTGGAGTCAGATAAATATTTGAATTATACACGTCATCCTTCAACTGCCTTTTGTTCCGATTATTGGTTCAAAAATAGCAGCGTAAGCTTCCAGTCTTACACAAGTTTGGAACAACATGAGGGTGAGTAAGTAATGACAACATTTACATTTTTGAGTGAACTATCCCTTTAACCTGAAATTCATTAAGATCAGAGAGGATCGATTGGTTTGCAGTAAATGCTGCTCCATCTTTGGAAGCGCTGTGAATTTGAGTCACTTATAACGTGCATTTGACAAGCAACAGATTTTTTTCCATAATAAATTAATATTTTAGACCTTTCTAATGATTTATAGGAAAATGAAGCAGTATTTTCAAGTGCTCAATCAAGAATATTGTTTAGAGGCTGATTAGTGATATTGGGCTTTATAAACAAAATTGACTTAATGTTAAGCAAGAGGAAAATAAAATATTTTATATATAAAATATTTTAAAAAAAAATGTGTGAAAAGGTTTGGATTTTGTGTGCCTTGTAGTCACATGTCTGTTTAAGAGATGAACTGCACTACTTGTGGTTGTTTTCAGAGATGGTCACAGACCCTTTTATACTTGTACTATTGTGTGGCCCTGTGTATAATATATTTAAACTCATTCTTACCTCTCATATTGAGCCGGAAGACATGAAAGCCTACCGGCCAAGATAATAGAGTTATTAAAACAACACCACCTATGTGTAGATATGGGGCAGTTACCTGGCAAATGGGAATTGGGAACTTTAATTAAAAATATCACAGTGAATTTACTCCAATATCAATATTATATAGTAGTAGATAATAAACCTGCCTGAAAAGATAAAAGCACAGTCTTCCACTCCTTGCTCCATAAATCTGTGAGAACAGATGAGGCCACAATGGAGAGAATCAAAGTCACTGAGATCCCAATCTATCAGAAGAGATTTCATCAGTCACAAGTGTGAACCATAAAGCCTCTTTATGTAAAGACTTTTAATAGTTACATAGTTGAGATGAAGTTACCTTGTGACACCAATGTAAATATAACCTCTGGCCTTCTGAGAGAAGACAAACTCCCAGCAGCTATGAATATTAACATATTTCTTACCAGAAAATTATCATATGGACCTTTTAGTAACTTCTTAAAGTGACTTAAAGCAAAGTCACCATAAAAAAAGCAAAAAAAAAGCAAACCACATTGACAATAATACGATAAGTACATTTAATATGTCACGTCTATAATAATCTATAATAGTGATTTCATTACTGTGGGGTTTTGTAAAAAAATTAGGTCAAAACTGTAATGAGAATGAATATTCCTTAAGCACATACCAGCAGACCAGCAACATAAGTGAACAGAAAAACAGCAAGAATCAACAACACAATAGACCATGGAAACCAGAAGCCCAGATTTCCAAAATTAAACCTGGAGACAAAGCGAGAGAAATATTACTTTAGTGTATCTCTCAGTTAAATGACCTAAGTTGAGAGGCCTTTAATAAATTATACGTTCAGCTCAAATTATTTATTTTCTGTCTAATTAACTATTAAAGGACTGTTCCAAGTTAAAAACAACTTTATTTAAACAAAATGAACAGTAATGTGCTACCAAAAGAGGTCAATGAATAATTTAAAATATATCTTTTATGTGACACAAACCAGTCAAAGTCATTGTAGTCATTCCGTGCTTCACTCCAAAAGTACAGGAACACCAGACTGAGACAAAAGGTCAGAACGATCAGAGCAAAACTGCAACACTCCAGCTGCAAAACAATTTTTAAGCCATTACATAACACGTACATCTAGCTAACTATCACTGCATTTTAAACCTGACCTAAATATTACTATAATAATCACAAAAGGACACAAAACTTAAAAGTAGGCGATTTTTGTGAGAAAAAAGCAGTGTATATTGAGCCAACTCATTCTGTAAAGGTTCTTATTTGCTTTGATCAGATGAACTTGTACAAGTAAAGTTAACAGCTTAATTTGTAATGATCTGAGCATGTGCATTGTGAGTTAGAATGAGAGCACCTTAGAGCAGCAGCAGTGTCCAGGCTGAGCATGTGTGCGCTGGGAACGTCTCCACTGGCAGCCGTAGAGTCCAGCTAGACAGGAGACTAAGACCTGGTGCTCATAACGCTGTAGCAACCTCTGGCGTGCCACTTTCAGCTTTCCCAACTTCATTTGGGTTACCTCGGCTGGTGCTGTGCCCATAAGCAAGACAAATGAGGGTTCTGTCGATGTATAAACATATCATTATTTTCACCCCTAAATAATTTCGCAAAATGTAAAAGAAGTTGAGATGATGTAATGAATAACCAGTGTGCTATATTATATATAATACAACTGTGTAATATTGTCTTTTGCTTCTGCTATATTTTATGCCTGTGTAGTTTCCAGTTGCACAACTGTAAAAACTTAATTAATTAGATAATATGCGAGGCTGATTATAGGCTACAACATGGTCCCCTCAGCCTGTACAAAAACCTAATAATGATGGAATTTCTCCAAATTTAACAGGGCAAATTTTTCAGCCAAGTAGCCCCACCCAAACGTATGCCGTTGAATTTGGAAGAGAGTTGCCTCCGTTATTTCAATTTTCATTGATATTTGTGGGGCCAATTGGTATAAAAAAGTACACCGTTAAAAATACTCATTCAGCATTTTTAACACGGCTCATAGCTTATACAATTTGATCACAATGTAACTGAAAGCAAGTACGCACCATTCAACACAAATAAGTAGGCTATTCATAAAAGTAATTGTGAATTCATAAAGATTGTCTAACGTTACATCCCACATCTATTCATAAACTTTAAGTCCACGGAGATAAAAACAGGATGATATGAGCCAACAAACTTGTTTACACTTTACAGAATCGCTGTCAACTTCACAGTTTGGTATTCGTATCGAATTTTTGTTAATATGAGAATAGGTAACGATAAACAGCCCAATGTCTCACCGAATATCTGAACCCGGTCGCCGTCACATCAGAACCAAGAAAACGCGCCGGTATCTCTGTCTCTTTACTCCAGTGAAAGAAAATACTTCCCGTCTTGACTGGCCAGTCGAAGAGTGTGGCGCTGCATGGATAATGAGAACGTGAAAAAATACCCAGCTCTAGAATCCCTGCGTTTGTTTTTCAGAACGGTACTGTTGTGCGTCAGAGTCTGATAAATGTTAGGCTACTTTGAATTTGCATAACAAGAGGGGCGTTTTGAACTTGCGAGGCGTACGTTTTTGTGTGGTTGTTTAGTCTTAGCGAACTGAAATGATATCTTTTAACATTTTCAATAAACTGATAAATCGATATATGAATAATAAATTAAGCTAAAGTGTTAATAGATTTGTTGGCCTTTTCATAAGTAAATCGGATGCAGCAGTATTTCATTAAAAGCAAGCAATTTCACGAAGCCTTAAACAAAAATAGAAGCTCTAAGTTATTGAATAACAAACAGCATTTATACGCAACTTAAAAGAAACAATGCTACTTGAAGAAAGGAAGCTGAAGGGGGTTGGGATTATAAACTTCTGAGTTCAGTTTAGTTCACTGTCGTTCATCCTGTCAGTTATCCAAGGTACCACTATCTCTCCACAATCAAGAAGTTTTTCACTATCAAGTGGTGCCACTGTGTGTGCAGTGCAGAGCCAAATTATGTCTTGGCAAAATCAAGGCCTCACTCTGGACGTAACAGACACCTCTGTGAATTTAATTGGTGGAGCTTAACCTAAAATTTAGGTTTAGGGATAGGGAGGGTTATAACTTGGGTAGGGTTAGGGTGTGGCTGAACCTTCAAACTCCACCCATTATGCCCAGAGAAGGGGAGCTGCATGTCAGTCTCCACCCATTTGGCTCTATAATGAGCAGTCCCTGATAGCACATGTAGCTACATCTCAGAGATGTCTATTGGATGTGTTTATGTGTTTACATCTGGAAGACGTATTTTTTTAGAGTGTTTGCGCTTCTGCAATATGCCTCTAGGACGTTTCCTGTCAGACGTTAAATAGACATTTAGAAAACGTCTTTATGATGTTTATGATTTAGAATGTAAAACTGACATCTTAAAGACGTCTCTCATGATGTTTGTAGCCTACACAGCAAATGCTTTCTAGATGAAGTGCTCTTTAACGGACATCTTGCAGATGTTTATGTGCTATCTGACACTTCTTGCTCAAGTTTTTCTTACAATATTATTTCATTTGAGCATCTGATTGTATGCTTTTCTGAACTCACATTAAAGTGCTTTAGCCTACTAACTGTAAAATTGCAAGGTGGTCCAGGGCTAGTTGTCACACTTTTTATTCCAGTGAATAGCCTATTTTTGTCTAGGGTAGGTTTATTTAAAAAAAAAACAGTTTCTGTATAGCAACAAAAAGAATAATTTCACCATTATTGTCCCGGAAAAAGATTCACTTGAACAAATGCATTGAACAAAGTTCATTGAATGCACAATAGTGGGACACCCCAACCTCCTAACTATAGTTATTAGCATTTATATGTTTTTGAGTGTAACGAGGTTTAAAGGCTCAGGGAAGGAGGCGGAAACCGGCAAACGATCAACGTAACTTTAATTACAAAATAATCAAACAGAAAAACGAAAGTAAAACAGCACCCCCTCACGGACGACGGTCGCATATAAACATAATAAAACACAACATAAATGTCCCAGCCAGGGCTGGTTCTCTGTCGTCTTGCACTGTCGTCATTCCTCCTTTTATCCTTCTGGAGCTCCTCCGTGAGATCCGAGACCGGTGTGGCGCGCAGGTGATGTTCATCTCGGCCCGGCCCTGCTTACCACATTGAGCTTGAACAATAGAGTGCTGCAGTGATGACATTTTCTAATTCGGAAGTTAGAATTCTTGTTCCCTCGACAAAAACCTAGGATTTTTCCCATAGGCTTTGTGACTAAAATGGTGCTAAAATGCTAATTCGTTTCCAGGTTTTAGCCTACAAAAATACGTCATCCCTGCAGCACTCAATAAATACAATATGATATATGTTGTAGGTAGACTGTGTACAGTTGAGACATGAGTACAGTTGAGACACCTTAAATAACTTGCGTGCGCAGCATGCACAAGTTGTGATTTTTGCTGTGCACATGTGTATTAGTGTCCTCTTTGATCATGGGAAATTTTAACAACGTAAACATATCCGATCCAAAGATATCAGCAAAAGTTTTTTTTCTAAGATAAGACTTTCACTTCACCATGCACACAGCTTATTATCCTTATGTGACTGTTAAACGTAACTGGTATCATCACAAACGTTATTCTTTGCCCTAAAAACTGGCATATTTCATGGTATTGTGTCATGCAAGGTCATTGCAAAATCTAGAGAAATGTGCGAGGTGGCCAGTGGGGTATGGTTGAGACACAAGTGTATCAACAACTGTACCCCCGATAGATTTCTATTAGGAAACACACTGTTTAGTTGTTCAGTGTTATGATAACAGGTTTAACGTCGTAATTAGCCAGCATAGGACGCAAATGAAAATAAAATGTGATATTTGTGATATTTAAACTGTGTATTATTAATAAATATATTAAATATATTGTTCCTGTTTTATATATTTTAACCAGTGCTAATTTAAATAAAATGAATTAATTTAAATGGATGAATAAATAAACATGTTGCCCAATTGTTTTTTTCTTTATTTGTCTTTAGGCTATTTATTATGTTTGCAATGAACATTTAGTTACCTTTACATCATTAAAAATGGGTGTCTCAACTGTACCATGGTACTGTCTCAACTGTACCACATATGGGTACAGTTGAGACAAAGTTGAGACAAAAAGCACCTTATTTTTATGAGCTAATTGTGGAAAATATAAACTACTTATGGGTATTATTGATTGATAATCTCTTAGTCTACTATAATGAAATGTCATGTGGCATGTCATGTAGAAATTCACTTCTTTTCAGTATCTATTTTTGCTTGAAAAATCAAAACGCAAAAAGTGTCAACTGTACTCAGTCTACCCTACATAATAACAACTGGGGTATACATTACAAACTTTGAGTTCAGCATAAATTATAATAATATAGTAGCCTACTCTTTTCAATATAAGATAATAGTCCTACTCCATGTTACATGTCAGCTTGATCACTAATAATATGTCATGAAACATTTTGAATCTACAAATATTGATAATAATATTAGAAAAAATTTAGAACAAGGTTTAATGGTTACCTTTGCTTTATGCAAATTAAACTTTTCATGCAAAATTAACAATTGTGTAGTGTCATCAACTATGGAAACGCCAGTGATACAGTGTAAAACAATCATCATGGGTTCGTCTATTTGAAATATTTTATGAAATGGATAGGACGATGTATTAAAATCTGGTTTTCAATGTATTAGTATCGCTCGCCAGTGAACTGAGTGAAGAATGGGCACACTAGCACAAAACCCGTCTATTCAAAGCCACGCCCACAGAGTCAGCGCTACGTGCTTTAAAGATGGCGGCATGTGTGAGTGTGGGATCTGATGTTTTTATTAGCCTCAACTTTGTGATTTGAAGTTCTGTATTTAGGTAGACGGTAAACTTCAGGATCGCTTAGACTCGCGCTCTCAGTCGTAGGGCAGATAGACGGGGATGTGATCGGTCACTACGCTTGGAGAGGTAGAGTTGGTGGACAGTTTGATACGCTAAAACTGACAGCTGTAATCAGCTAGCTGTTCACGTACACCTAGAAAGGGCATCGTTCACGAAACCTTCAGTAAATGTGACCTTCTGTGCGTCCAACACTGCGTAGCCAGTAGGCGACAACCAGCTAGTCAGATCACAATCGTAGGTTAAGGTTTAGAAAGAAAGATTAGGTGCTTACTGCTTTGCCATTGTTATCAGGTGACCCGCGAGTCTCTGAATGCTGCTGGTTACATTAACTTGCAAACCTTACAACCCCATGGATAAATCAGTTGTGTGTGTTTAGTGAAGTTTGAGTTGATTTAATTTATTTTGCCAAGAACCTCCAGCATTTTCAAGCTCGTAAAGCCCCTTTAATGACTTGCTCTGGAAAAGTAGTTTTGACTGGTGGTCTGTCTCTGAACAGGACAGGATTCAAGCTCTGAATGACAGCAAGAGCTGCAAAATTCTAGCTGCTACATTAAATAGTTTCCCCCCTGACCATTTCTCCAATACTATTTTGCGGTAGTAGAATGCTATCCCGAGCTTTAAGGAAAACTCTTTCCTATGGAAATCCAATAGTGGCGGGTTTCACTGGGAGCTACTGTAGTCGTCTGTGTTTTCATCAGACCGCCGCGTGTAAAGTTGCTTCGCAAGCTGAATGTGGCTT
Source organism: Gila orcuttii (assembly GCA_026230005.1). Classification (NCBI taxonomy): domain Eukaryota; kingdom Metazoa; phylum Chordata; class Actinopteri; order Cypriniformes; family Leuciscidae; genus Gila; species Gila orcuttii. The sequence continues at coordinate 32,727,454 of JAPDVR010000014.1, forward strand.
CAAACCTGCGAAGGTGGCGGTTGTGACTAAGACCACACGATATGAATTCGAGCAGCAGAGATATCGATATGCGGGACTGTCGGAGGAGGATCTAAAACAGCTGGTAAGCAGACGCTTTTGAAGAGGTGATGCACCTGTTTATCGGTGTATTGATCTAATACACGTTTATCTTGTTACCGAACGTTTAAGGCGTGTGCTGTATTAAAACAGACATACAAGTAAGTTCAAGTAATAATAACCACATACCTTTGGCTTTAATTCTACATTTCTTTGAGGAGGCAAAATTCAAAATCATGTCCCAGTTACACTTAATGTTGTCACATTTTCCTGGTTAAATAAACATTAGCCTACTTAAAATTACATAAAAAAGAAACCAAATGCAAATATTTTTTGTATTTTTACATTAAAAAAATGTTATTCATGTTCTATTTATTACAACCAAGTAAAAATCTCAAGTTAGTGTTTTTAAGCATTTTTTACATTTATTTCAAAATAACAATTTATAAACAATTTTCGGTAAACACTGGTCACATACAAGATGTACTGATTGCTCACTAAAACTCCCAGAGTCATCATGTTTTCAGGCCATTTCAAGTTTGATTTTGATGTGACGCGGTGATATCTGACTGAGTTGTTTACTGACTTTTTAATTACTCTTCCCATCAACGCCATCATTTTGTTCATTCAGACTGATTCGTGAATGCGCACGAAATCAAGAGGTGGGATTTATGCCACAAACCAATCATATCCAATCATAGCTCAATGGAACATTGCTTCCTCTCACATGACTTTCCCTTATTCCTTCTCAGTTACCCCCCACTAAACCCACCGCACGCTTTAGGTGGGTCTGTGAAAACTCAATGGGCTCAGGGCAGGCAAGAGAGACGAACTCCAGCTGTAACTGTAACTTTACCTACTAGTGTCACTGTTGGACAGTGTTACTTTAGAAAAACAAGTGATTTATACCCTATTTAATGTCACACTTTGTAATATTTGAGTTGTTTTATTTTTTTATGGGTTATTTTTCTTTCAATTTTTTGAAGAGGCACTGCCTTCCTTGCCTCCTCGGAGGAAATGCCCCTGATTTTAACCCGTTATTTGTAAAACCCAAATAACTTGCTTCCGGGTTGACTTACAAATTGACGTCATAATTAAACAGTTCTTGTACCTTATTTTTCAACACGGAAGTAAGCTATTTTCTGTGAATATTTGCGGTACAAAACAGCGTGTTTATAATTAAGCCACTAGATTAGGGAAGAAATACCAGTCTGCAATATCAAGCAGCATAACAAGTTTTTTGTACAGCTAAAAATAACTGGAAGCGGATGACCAGACACATTACATTTACAAATGGCCACGGACACTCTTACATGAGAAATAAGATGGATAAATTGTGCAATAAGGCATTTTCATTTCAGACTTTATTGTATGTAAAAACTTTTACATTATCTTACAATACAATTCTCACCATTCAAAATCTATCAGTTGGCGATGATGTCATTTGTAAATTTCCATACTGAACTGTGATAAATTGCAACTGTGCAACTTTTTCAGCTGTGCTGGTTCGGGAAGTATTTTTTCCATTTATTTTTCCCATTAGGATTTAAACAAGGTCTTTGTTAAAGCGTTATAAACCATGAACCAAGCCAATCAGCTATGAGGTGAATCACACTTTGATTTGAAGCAAAAAAAGCTTTTCAAAATCTTTAGAGAGGGAAAGAACTTCAATCCCATGTTGCATTGCTAACAACATAATTGAAATAAAAACGATCAAAAAAATATATAAAACGACTTATTTACAAATGTTGATTATTTATATATATATATATATATATATATATATATATATATATATATATATATATATAGTTTATTGCAAAATATTCTTTTATGTGTATATATATTCATACATACAAACTTTAAAGTATTTTGAGAGCGTAGAGAGATCGACTCGATTACGTCATTGGCAGTGCTAAATTGGAGTGGACGGAGCTAAAGAGCTATTTTGGCCTGTGTTGCTTTTTTCATCTCTCTGATTGGTGTAATTTTCAGTTTCATGGGTAATGTAGTTTTTCACTTGGAATTCCACTGTTAAACATGATTATTTTACACTAAGCTGAATAAAAGTGGGCTGATGGCTACAGCAGAAGCAAATAACATCAATTAACAACCTCGTAGCTCAGAGTAGGTCTGTCTTTAAAGGTTTATAAGTTATCGTTCAAAATAACTTTTCGGTAACACTTTACAATAAGGTTCATTAGTTAACATTAGTTAACTACCTTAGTTAACATGAACTAAGAATGAACAATACTTTTACAGCATTTATTAATCTTAGTTAATATTAACTTCAACATTTACTAATACATTATTAAAATCAAAGGTTGTATTTGTTAACATTAGTTAATGCACTGTGAACTAACATGAACAAACAATGAACAGCTGTATTTTTATTAACTAACATTAACAAAGATTAACTTATACTGTAACAAATGTATTCCTCATCGTTAGTTCATATTAGTTAATGCATTAAATAATGTTAACTAATGAACCTTATTGTAAAGTGTTACCAATTTTTCCTATGGACAAAATGAATGGAGTGCTTCATTTTCATCTGGAATTCTGCTGTTGAATATGATTTTAAAAATAAGTTGAAATAATGCAGGCTGATGGCTTTAACAAAATCATCGAATAACAACTATGTAGCTCATTGTCGGTTTATGTTGAAAGGTTTAAAGTTATCGTTCAAAATCAATTCCCCGTTGGAGAAAATGAATGTGATTTTTATTTCCGGAACCTGACTGGTGCACTCTGTTCTTTTGGTGTGATTTACTTGTTACTTTTTCATTAACATGGGTAATGACATATTTTTGTCAGCAGGAATACCACTGTTAAACATGATCATGATTGAAAATGGGATGATAGTGGGATTTTTTTTTTTTTTTTTTTTTACTTTTGGAACCACCCTCACTTTCTCCTCCCCTCCCTTCATCTATATTTAAGTTTACTGAAGATATTCATATTTAGCTATTAGATACACATATTAATATCTTCATTAAAATATTTATATATGTAGGGGTTAACTTTCATTTTACCTAAAACTTTACTTTACCACTGTTTTCTGCCTTCTGTTTTCTGACAGTGTTTAATTATATTCCTCAACAAAAGAAGTCTGTTAATATTTTACCTCCCTTTCCTGTTGGTACTATTGTTAGCTCAATTCAGTAGCAAGCAAAATGGACTTAAAGTATTTAACAGTCCACCAACAATACCTGCAGCAAAATTGTATTAAGAAGTCCAGAGTCCAGCTAACTCCACACAATGTTGAAAAAGACTCTTCTTTTTTTACTAGTGATGATATTTTCAAGAAGCAATACATTGTTAATGATATTGAATCTGTCGTCTTCTTGTCATCACAGCTTGCCCTAAAAGGATCCAGTTACAGTGGGCTTCTGGAGAGACACAATATACACACCTTTAATGTTGGACAGATTGTGGACAGTCTACAGTAAGATGACACTCAAAAATGGAAATTCTAACAGTATTCAGTATTTTTCAAACACTTTTAATGACTGTCCTTTCATCTTTGTAGGAAACAGGGGATTGAGGTGCGCATTGTAAAAAGAGGAGAATATGACGAGGACACAGTACGATGGGCCGATGCCATTATCTCTGCTGGAGGTAAAGCTCAGATGTTTGGTTTACTTGATTGTTTAATTGTGCACCAGTTGACATATGAGAGATGGTTTCACAGGACTTTATGCAAGTGTGTATATATAGGGCCTAAAATGAACCCTTGCCAAATGCGAGTAAAAATCTGTGTTGGCGAGTATAGGAACCGTGTCAATCACCAGTTGGCCGGTAACATTCTTAAAAATTCTAACAATGCAAAATTGTGAGAACGTGAAGAACATGAGAACATGTGAGAAGCTCTCTTTCACATTTTTTGCTCTAAAATCTAGTCTTAAAACCTATTATTACTGTTTGGCATTTGACGCTATGTGAGAGTTGTTTTATTGCTTTTGTTTTATTGTTTTTATTTTTTGTGTCATTGATTGTTTGTAGCAGTGATATAGGATATAAATGTACAGCACTTTGTCAAACACTTGCTGTTTTTAAAAGTGCTCTATAAATAGACTTTGACTTGAAAATGATGTCAAAATGCCCATATTGGGAAGTATCCAAAGTTTTAGCAGCCTAATATTTCTAATATAAGAACAATCATTCATCTTGACTTAAATAACTTCTGTAACTTTAATAAGGATTAATCTGTTTTATGGCTGGTAAAAAAAAAAAAGATGGCAGTAAAGTCACCGGCCATTGGCAGGTTTGGCAAAAAGTTAATTTTAGGCCCTGCATATACATTTAGTGTGTGTGTGTGTGTGTGTGTGTGTGTGTGTGTGTGTGTGTGTGTGTGTGTAAAATTCTAACAGACATTATTTCATAGGTGATGGAACCATGCTACTTGTTGCAAGTAAAGTGTATGATAAGAACAAACCTGTATTGGGGGTCAATACAGACCCAGAAAGGTAATAAAAACTAGCATATAGTGAGTTTATGTTTATGGTAACACTTTACTTAAAGCCCTTATGCATAATGCATTATAAAGGTATTCATAATGTTATGATGCATTATATGTTTTCATAAATTGTTATCGAGTTAAAATGCATCATAATATTAGCAGATTCTGAAATTGGTGGGTTGTCATGTGTTTTAATGCATTATACTTTCTACAGGTCTGTTCAATGAATAAAAAAGTATTGTGTATCAGAACTGTGGTTACATTTATTCATGAAACCATACAATTACTTATACGTTATAAGGTGCATTACATGGCATAATTAATGCATTAAAATACTTTTATAATGCATTATACGTAAAGGCTTTAAGTTAAGTCTTACCATGTTTATTTGTTTCATAATGTACATGTGTTTTTGTATATGAAGGTCAGAGGGCCACCTGTGTTTACCTGTGCACTATACACAAGCCTTTTCTGAGGCCTTACAGAAACTCAGGAAGGGTGAGTTCAGGTAGGTACTTCTTATTTACTCTTGCTTCTAGTCGGCAGTAATCCAATTTGCTATATAATCCAATTTGCAATCAGTTGTTTTCTTCTATAGTTCTTGCTAAAGTACTCTGCAAAAGGCAGTTTTATTTATATAGCACATTTCAATTCACAATTCAGAGTACTTTACATTTAAAAAAGGGAATACAAAATAATGATAAAATCACAACAGATGTTTAAGTAGTAAAATAAAAAGTAAACAATTTGATTCTAATAAAAAATTATAAATGCATTAAAAACAAAGGAGAAGAAAAGAGAAAAGATTAAATGATTAATATTTATCTTCTAATCATCAATGACTGATTGGTCCAGCGTTACCAGCGTGGAGAAAAGTAACAGGCTACACTTTATTTTTAAGGTGACGTAGTTACATTGTACTTACTCAAATAAGTACTGAGTTATATTAATTAACTACATGTACTTACTATAGAGTTAGGATTAGTGTTAGTTACTTGTAATTATGCATAATTTAATGTTATTACTATAGTAAGTACATGTAGTAACATGTAACTGTCACCTTACAATAAAAGTGTTACCCACAGTTTAAGTGCTGCTATTTAGCAAGATTGAACCTGACCAATTAGAGACCACTTCAGAGCTGCTAAGATCTACCCATTTTTGGAGTCGCCTGTTTCATTCTAATCCTCATTGTACCTGCTTTATGCCGTCAATTTATCCCCTTCTATCTTCACTAGGTGGCAGTGGCGTCAGCGTATCCGTATGTACTTGGAAGGCACCGGGATCAACCCGACTCCGGTGGACCTGCATGAGCTACAGCTGAGCCTGGAACAGCACAGCAAAGCACACCGTATCACCACTGAGACTCAGCGCAGTAAGAGTCCACATTACCATCTCAACCAAACATTCCTCTCTGCTGCTCTACTGAATCTCACAAATACTGGCGGCAAAAATGTTCAGCTCATATTTCAGAGCAAAATTAAGGAGAAAGGATGCTTTTTGTTACTTTATCACAATAATGTGAATGAGTTTTTATTTTCTTGTAATAAAATAATGAGATTTTTGGTGCTTAATTATTGCAGAAAATATAAAAAAAAATTAAATAAAGTATTATAATATATATAACATACACACTCACATATTAGTATGTATGTATAAGTGTGTGTTGTATGTGTATATTTAATCTTTTCATTTGTATTTTTTTGTCTAATTTAATATTTTTTTATTTTCAACATTACTCATTTTCCCCAAAACGTCTCATTATTGTATTGTAAAATAATCGTTTAATTACTGTAGTACAGTAATGAAATTCAGCACACCATATATATAACATAAATGTTTTAAAATAAGTCTAACATTTTTAATTATTTAATCCAAAATACAGCAACAGTAATATTGTGAAATATTTTTTCAATTTAAAATAACTTTCTATTTTCTACATTCTAACTTTAATTTTCTATTTGAATATATTAATGCCAAAGCTGAATTTTCAGCATCATCACTCCAGTCTTCAGTGTCACATGATCCTTCAGAAATCATTCTAATATGATGGTTTGATGCTCATTTCTTATTATTATCAATGTTGAAAACATCTGTGTAAATTTTCTTTCCCCAGGATTCTTTGATAAATAGAAAGTTCAAAAGAACAGCATTTATCTGAAATGGAAAGCTTTTGTAACATTATAAATGTCTTTACTATCACTTTTGATTATTTTATTTTGATGCATCCTTGCTGAATAAAAGTATTAATTTCTTTAATTTCTTTCCAAAAAAAAAATATATCTATACATTCTGGCCCCAAACTTCTGAACGGCAGTGTGTAATGTTACAAAAGCTTTTTTTTTTTTGTAACATCATATGATGCTGAAAATTCAGCTTTGCCAACACATGAATAAGTGCATTTTTAAATATATTCAAATAGAAAACAGTTGTTTTAAAATGAAAAAATATTTCACAATATTTCTGTTTTTGCTGTATTTTGGATCAAATAAATGCAGCCTTGGAGAGCAGAAGGGACTTCATAAAAATCATACCGATACCACTTTTGAATGGTTGTGTGTGTATAATGTTTTTTAGATAAAAAAAAAAAAAAACATTTCTTTGTGAGGTTCACCCAAACAGGGTTATTATATGTATATTATATTGAATTTATAGTACATTGACTTTATTGTCAGTTTCCTTTTTAATTTTCATTCGATTAGTTTTAGTTTTCTGCAGTTATTTGGTGTTTTATTTGTAGTATTTTAAGGCTGATAATGTTAATGCACCTACTGGTATCATTTGAAAATATGTATCTGTTAAATTTCCCAATACATTCTAGTGTTATTGCTGTTTACTGGCATTTCATGTTTCATGCAGTCCTGCCATTCTGCTGTGAAAATCTGACTAATTCCATCGTAGCTAACTCCTAACTATTGTTAGAGGAGACAACAACGATATCATACTTTTGCGACAGGTACGACACACGACAGTTCTGAAAGGCCTCACCTACTCCCTGTCCGAGGGCTCAATGAAATCTTCATCGGGGAGTCTCTGTCCTCCAGGTATATATCGCTGCCCTCCTGTCTGTGATGTTGTGGAACCAGTCGCCAACCATGTCCTAAAGACACTGCATCTCATTAACCACGCTTCCTCCTTCACTTCATGCATCCCCCCCCCCATCACCCCTTACTTGTGGATTTCTGTTTGCCACAGGGTGAAGTATAAATCCTTCAAACCCCATCTTACCCTCTCGCTTCATAGGGCTTCATACTATGAAATATCCATTGATGACGGGCCGTGGGAGAAACAGAAGAGCTCAGGGCTCAGCATTTGCACTGGAACTGGATCTAAAGCCTGGTGAGTCAAAGCATTACTTGACTAAAGTGATCTGATATGATCTTATATTGTCTGAGTTACCAAATCCTTTTTCTTCCTTCATCTAGGTCCTACAATATTAATAAGCTTGTGGAGCAGGCAGTGGAGGATGTCCTTAGAATAGGTTAGAAACACAAAAAGTTACACAAAATTAATTTGCGCTATGACAGCACAGTTTACAATCGACAGTGAGTACAAGCATGATTTGGATGTTTTCTGTATCGTAGGAAAATCAAAAACGGGTTTGGATGTTCCTCTAAATCGGGAGTTCATTGCGAGTGGTGAGTTCACAATAGAATATCTGGTAACACTTTACTATAAAGTTCCTTTTGTTAACATGAACTAACAATGAAAAATACTTTTAAAGCATTTATTAATCTTAGTTTGTTAATTTCAGTATTTACTAATATTAAAATCAAATGTTGTGTCTGGTAATATTATTTAAGGTACCTGAACTAACATTGAACTAACATGGACTAACAATAAAAAGCTGAATTCTTATTAACTGACGTTAACAAAGATTAATAAATACTGTTACAAATGTATTGATCATTGTTAGTTAATGTTAGTAATGCATTAACTAATGAAACCTTATTGTAAAGTGTTACCAAATAAATGTCATTTGTATTTTAAAATGACTTTTTATAATGAGTTTTAATTCAGCTAAATTATTTAACTTATAAAATTAATATTCTGCCATTTTTAAATAATTTTCTCTCTTTTTGTGTTCAGTGACTGAAACATACAATGAGTCTCTAATCTTCGGCCCAGAGGAGGACAAACTTTTCTTCAGTATAAGGGAGCCTATAGTCAACAGAGTATTTTCCAATAGCCGACAAAGAGGTTTTGCCAAAAAGTACGTTTTCATTTCCATCCTCATTATTATTATTGTATTAACTCTTGAGGCCCTGTGTCCACCAAAGCGTTTTTAGCTAGGCGCTCTGCTGAAAACGCCTAGCTGTGGGCGCTTGAGAGCGTTTTGGCAGCGCTGCGTTTCTTCAGTTGAGACGATTCGTTGCCATGATACAGAATATCCGCAGCACAGTTTACTTGTAACTGATTTCGTAGATAATTTGTTTCATACTAAAAAGTTATTTTTCATCCATTTTGTTCGGTTAGCTCTGCTAGTTGACGTTGTTGTACAGAAAGAATGTTGTGACAGTTGGTCAGTGTGGTATTTGTCCCGCCCCTCCTCCACTGTGATTGGACGGCTGTGTAAAAAGTGACAGTGATGAGCGCAGCGTTTTACTCAAAGTTGAACATTTTTCAACTCTCGGCGACCAGTAAAAAACGCTGGGCGCTCAGCGCTTGAGCGTTAAATACACGCTCAGCGCCTCGTTACGCTCATGGCGTTTAAAAAACGCGGCGCTCCCATTGAAAACAATTGGAATTTTACGCCAGCTGCGTGAAAAAACGCTTTGGTGGACACACGGCCTGAGTCTTTCCCCGCCATTGACAGAAACTTCTGTCATTTGTGAGAGAACGCTTCCCTGCCATTGATGGAATGTTCTGGTGTTCCATATTTTCACTGTTGTACGCGAGGGGGCGCTATTACACAACATTGTGAAAGAGCACTGAAACTCTTGATCAAAACACATTCGACGAATTTGTTGTTGTTTTTTAAAAGCAGAGAGTCTGTTTTTTCTTTTGATATAATATTCAAAACAAAATATTCTGGGGCCAAATCTGAAATTTGTGAAAATGATCAAAAACGCTGGCGGGTAAAGAGTTAATATTAAACTTGGTTACGGTTAACTTCTACATATTTTAACATTTGTTACATGTAAGTTCAGAAGTTTGGGGCCAGATTAAATTAAACCTAAAATCTGTACATTTTATGAAAACAGTATTGTTAATTAGTAATGTATTATGAACAAAACATTATATATATATATATATATATATATATATATATATATATATATATATATATATATATATATATATATATATAATATGCATCCTTGCTGAATAAAAGTTTTTTTTTTTTTTTTTTTGTGGAAAGAAATTAATACATTTATTCAGCAAGGATGCATATATATATATATATATATATATAATGTTTTGTTCATAATACATTACTAATTAACAATACTGTTTTCATAAAATGTACAGATTTTAGGTTTAATTTAATTAGGTTTAATTTAAGTTGTTTATTGTTAGTTCATAATACCTAATCCATTAAAGGTCCCATATTGTACACCTTTCTGAAGTTTTATTTTAGGTTTTGATGTCCTTAAGAATATATATTTGCGGTATAAGTACCAAAAACCATCTCAATATATTTTTACAGCTCCTTTCTCAGGAGCTCTGCCAAGAACAGGTCGATTTTGGCTTGTCTACTTAATATTCATGAGCCTCTCTTCTGATTGGCCTGTTGTTTTCCGAGTGACGCACGGCCAGGCCAACCACAAGTTACTGTAGCCTTCTGTGGCTTGGTGATGCTCTCAAGTAAGGTAAATAAAACACCAATAACAAATAATTTATCACCATCATTACAGAAGCATAAACATTCACAAACCACTGTTAATTTCACATAAAAGCAAGCATAGGCTTCTACGTGCATGGTTTGGCATGACAGCCAAAGTGCGCTCCCTTAATAATTCCTAAAAAGCTGATCTCAGTTCATCGCGATCTCACAAAGCTCCGTTATTATCAATGAAGTTGACGGCACAAAAAATCTTTCTTAATTTCAACACTTCGTTTGTTATAATCAGAGGAAATGCATCTCATTGGCCATTGCGTTAAAGAAATCAACACGTATGTCTGTGATTGGCTACATTGCTTAGCGCTGCAAACATGTTTTAAATATAAACTCGTTCTGGCCTGTAAATCGTTTTTATTTAGTTTTAGTTTTTCTTGTTGCTTTCGTGCAACATATGAATAACAAATTAATTGTTTTTAGATTGAGAGTGAGTAGTTCTGACATCACATTTTTATGGAAGTCACAACAGCTCGTGAAAAGGCTCAGCTACTTTATGCAGGCTTTGTGCATTTGTCTGTGGATTGACTGTTTTGAAACTTATATGGTAGTTACATAGCCCCTACACCTCTGTTATCATGAAAAAAGCCAGGAAATTTCTTTTTTGACAATATGGGACCTTTAACTGTTAACAAATCAAACCATAATTTAAAGTGAGAAAATTCTTTATACCCTCATTTCTTACAATATGTCAGTGACATTTTGACTTGATGCACAACAGTAATAAGACGCGTTTATAAAAGCTACGTAAATGTCCTAATTGATCTAAGCCCAGTCTGTGAAACCAGGCCCATATATTTTTGACTAAAAGGCTGTTAAAAATTCTGTGATAACGTTAATTCTAACGTGCTTGTTTTCTATAGGGTTTGTGTCCGCTCAAGGTGCTGGGATGCCTGCATGGTGGTGGATGGTGGGACGTCCTTCGAGTTTAATGATGGTGCCGTTGCCACCATCAGCTTAAATGAGGAGGACCTGTTGCGAACTGTCATTCTTGATTAAATAATTTGATACATCAAACTGTTGCTCCATGAACTTCTATATTAAGGACTGAATGGTTGTCTTTAGACTTTGAGATGGACGTTAAGCACTGAGTTTTAAGGGATGAGGTTTGCAGATGAAATGTACATCAGGATTTCACTTCTGTAGTCTATGCTTTTTTTTAAATGACCCTCTTTGGTTGCAGCCCCCAGACACATTCCTAGACACATTAGCATTAGATTGCCAAGTGTCATATCACTATTGCTTTATTTAAACAATGGTCCAGAAATGCCCATGTTACTGAAATGTGATTGGAACTTTTTGTTGGCAAGATTATTTATAATACATATTGAACAGTTAAGCCAAACATGCACAGAAGTATTGTTAATGTAGAAGTCTGAAACCCATGAAAAAAAAAGAAACTTGATATTTCAATGTTTTTTTAGGTACACAATAGGGCAAATGGTTGGATGTGGAGTTCAACTCTACTCCATCAGGTCAAACCATTATGCAAAAGCTTATTCAAAACATCAATTTTGTAAAACCACATTTTCAGTTTTTAAAAATGTCTGCATTTATGTATTTTAATGCATTTACACTTGGATAGTATAATTTTGTGTGACTTAAGAAAGAGATCAACTCACATGAGGATGACTTTAAATAAAAAGCAATACATTTATTTACAATTCAGATTATGTAAACAATTCATAAAAAAACATTTACATGTCAAAGTTGTACAAAATTCAAGTTTTCCAATATTAAAACTGGTCAGAAAAATGGAAGATTCACAATATTTTCTCTGCTGCTAAAGCACCTGGTGTAATGCTTTTGTATGGTAAAATAATTCAAAAACTGTATAAAACCACCCATTACAAAACTAGACCTTTGATAATCCTATAGTAAAACTGGAAATGTACTTGATCTTGCATTTGACAAATAGAACCTACTATATTCTAGATTTCACCTGAAGCAACAAATCTAGTAAAATTCACCATTTTCAAAATTTAACAGCTATTGGTACCAAACAGTTCAAATATACCACTAACAATCTTTCACCACAAAATAAGAGGGGTTGTGGTATAAGATATGATCTTTGCTGCAACTAATTGTCATCTTCACAAAATTGAAACTGTTACAATATAAAACGAGAGGACTTACTAGTGATTTTTAAGACTTTTTAAAACCACAATTATTAGGTCACAATAAGAGAAATACTGATATATTTGGTTTACCCTGTAATCATCCTGGATTAAAATCATTAATGTTTGTAGATGAGTCGGCAGTGCATTCCCCAAAGTGAGCGATCTTTTCTTGATGACGAGGTGGGACGTGCCACAGTGGAGAAAGGCTGTGTGTTGATCTGTATGTGCGGTAGACCTTTACAAAGAATGGGCAGGTAGCTGTCCTGTATGAGCCCGAAGACCTCCAGGGTCTGCAAATTTAGAAACTTTTCAAAGTCACTGTAGATGGGAACAAAAAAGAGAAAGAATATTTATTGCGTATATGTAGACTATATGCAGACATAAAAGCACTCGAAGAGAGACCATATTGTCTTTTCTTTCTGAACTCAAATCTCTTACATGAGAGAAGCTGGGTGGATCTGATAACAACGGCTCAGTCCCAGATGTTTCAGGGAGGAAAGTTGCTGCAGGACTAGGAAACTGTCTGTCGTCACAAGCACACTATCACTGTAATGATAAAACATAACCGAATGTTAACCTTCTGCTGTGTGCTATTATGCATCTGATCCACAATCATCTTCCCAAATCACAACCTCACCTCAAATCTAGGTTTGTGAGATTCGGACATCTTTTTACTATAGCTTTGACATCTGAAACACAAAAATGTATAAATTATCTTTGAAAAAAATTTCACACAAAGCCGAACTCCATGCTTTCCTCACCTTCCATGATGAGGTTTTGTCTGTAACCACTGATGTTCAGTTGAGTGATGCTGGAGGGAATATTGTTAGCAATGGCTTGAACATGAAGATTGTTGAAGTCACACCACGACACATTCATTTCTTCAATTCTGGATTGAGAAAAAGATGTTGTGGGCTTTACAATGGGTTAAAAACTACCTTTTCTGATAATGAATACATCAACATATAAAATTAAATAAATAAGTCAATATAAGACAGAATTCTGCTCCTCAAGCTTAATACTACTACTACTACTACTACTACTACTAATAATAATAATAATAAAAAAATACTCTTTCCTTGAATTTAAAATGATCAAAACTAGTGAAAGTAAAGACATTTTATAATTTTTTTTTAAGATTTAAGATTAAAGATTTTTTTTATCTTTTATAAGACTTTCAAGATTTCAAATAAATGCTGCTCTTTTGACCTTTATTCAACAAAGATTCCTGATATAAAATTAAAGTATAAAGGTTTCCTCAAAATATTAAGCAGCACAACCGTTTTTAACATTGATAAAAAATGATTCTTGAGCAGCAAATCATATTAGAATGATTTCTGAAGGATCATGCGACACTGAAGACTGGAGTAATGATGCCGAAAATTCATCTTTTCCATTACAAATACAATAATAATTAAAATATACATTTTAAATTGTAATAATATTTTCACTGTGCTTTTGATTAATTAAGCTTTGGTGAGAACAAGAGATTTCTTTCAAAAATATTCTGAAAATCTGACCAACCCCAAACAAAGCTGTACATCAGCGAATCTTACCGAGTGCAAGATTTCAGCATCTCAGCCAGAGATTCAGGAGAGAAGCCAGAACAGCCACACAAATTCAGCTGGACAAACTCAGTATTTTGAGCAAGAGAACTGCAAGAAAGCAAAATAAAAAAGGTTTAAGGAATCTAAATGCAACAAAACTCCATTAAATGTGTAATTTCTACATAAAACACTACAAAGAGAAATAAATATGATCGCTTGGCAGACATCCGTAGTTTCCCCATTGGTATTTACAACTTTGTAGTGGCTTTATATTCGTTCAACTCATAAATATGATCTTTCCGACACGACTTGAACGCACCAAAAATCTACGGATAAGGTGTGGTGTGCAAAATGGCTTTTAGACTATCACTTACTGAATAATACTATCAGAGAGCACCAATCCTTCGAGACTGAGATTCTGTAGATGTCTACAGCGAAACAGGATGTCTTCTAGTACAGAGGTCTCCACTGTGCAGTTTGATAAATCCAGATGTTGGATGCGAAGTTTCCTGTAATTCAAACAGTACTGAATATTACCAATGCAAGACAGAAATAACAGCAGGAATTACACAACACATCTTAACTGTGGCACTGTGAAAACACACATTACTCACTCTGTACTTTTAAAAGTGGGTTGACCGATGCACGTGTGTGGACAGCGCAGCCTCAATGCCCCGGCTGAGAGCACCTGCCCAAGCTCCGCATCTAACTGAGCTTTTCCCACCAGGTCCACACCGTGCCACAGAGACTCATCAAACCTGCAAATGCAGAGTTCTGACTATTAGTATTTATATCACAGGTGATCAGTGGTCTTCCAAACTTCCAACACTGGACTTACGCTAAACGATGCCAGCGCTTGCAGACCCGTGACGTCCTGAGGAGATCTTGCAGTGAGAGACGAGACAGGATTCCCAGCAACAGCTCATCAGGTAGACTGTCCCAACACAAGCCTGCTGAGGGAGGAGCAAGAAAACAAATTAGGCCCTCTACTGCTCACGAAGTTCATCTTATGAGCAATTACAATTCAGTAAGTGGCCAATAAAGTACTAGGGTTTTGTCTGTAGTTTACAGGGTATTTTAGTTTAGTAAATGTTCATCTTGAAATATTTACATGGAAGATAAGTTTACTTTATAATAATAATTTTAAGGATTTCACACCAAAAAGACATACCACGACCAATTATATACATTTTTCCTACTAAAAAGTATGAACTATCAATCAGAGGGCAAAATGCATGACACATATTGTGTACAACGGGTTCTTCGGCAGTTTGGGTCACGTCGATCATTTAGAGGCTTTAGAAATTCATGTATCAAATATGATACAGTAGGCTTTTATAGGGTTATAAATTATCAGTCACAAACCTGATGATTCTCTTCTTTTTCTGGGGCGTCTGGCAAGAAAAAATACGTTTTCCTCATTTTCTTTCCCTTTTGCAGAAGTTAGAGGCTTTTTGTGCGGAGGTGACCACTGCTGGATGAGCTCGTTCGGAGTGTTTTCAGTGTCTAGACCCCCGCTGCAGGTGGGCCGCCTTTTCCATTTAGTCCTCAGAGGCCTGCACAAGGATCCCTCCAAATTCTCACTCAGTTCTTGAAACGGCCTACATCAAATCAAGGAAACATTAAGTAACACCACCATTTCTTGTTGTTTAAAAGGATATTTATAGAGGTAAGTTAGCAGCAGAAAGCAACATGAAACCTTCCCCTCGATCTCCCAAACACAAGATTGTTGTAGGCTGAATTTATGTAATCTGTACAATGTATAAAAAGAGTAACTTATGCATAATCTCTCACTACACAATATGTAATATTTGAGTGATAACCTTTTTGATTATTTGTATACTGTAAATTCCACGCTCACTTTACAAGGTCTGTGATGCCCGCCATTTGTCGCGAGCGCCTCTACCAAAAATAGCCCCTATACTAATGCGCCTTTTAGAAAAACAAAACCATATTAGGAACCAATGAAACCATTAAATAGATACAAAGAAAATGCATGATATAAATTGAGTAATATAAACTCACGATTGGTGAAAAAAATCATCCTCGCGCGTCACAACACAACTTGTGGCGCGCGCCAACAGCACATTCGACTAACATGTATTTTTAAAAAGCGACCCGTAGAACTATGCACTAGTGATCTAAAGTCATGTTTTAACATGTAAGTTTATAACTGTGTTAATTGCTTCTTATAATGCACCAAAAAGGTTATACAAGTTATAAAATACACCAAAGTGGAGGGAGAATCCAGTAAGTTATACAGAAACACACAAGTTTCTATTTTCAGGAAAATACGCGCTATGTAAAATACAAATCAGAATTCAGGTTTGCTACATGAGAATAAATATGATTACCTTTCGTTTGACATATTGACTTCGTAATGTTACTAAAGTATTAACTTCTGCCAACTTTTAGAAGTAGCCAGGCTTCCTTCCCCACTGGCTGGCGGCGCATTTAAACCTGCTTATAGACCGCCTGTCCTGCTGCGATGCCATTGGCTGCAATGTGGGTGGCCGGAAGTGATGCATCTCTGACAGCTGATGGATATTGACTTGCCGCCCTCTACTGTGGAGGACTAAACACCACCACCATACGGATTTTACCATGTCAAAACGTGGTGTCAATGTTAAATTACTTCTATCCCAAAGTACAATTTAAAACATATTAGAATAAAATGAAATTTAGGCACAAAAATTACACATACACAGGCAATAGAAACCTGTGGCCCTGTGGATTCATCATCAGGTGATAGACTCCCAATCTGTTTTTACAGTGATGGTCTCAACCAACCAACACAAGCCTGCAAAGGGAGAAGCAAGTAAACAAATTATGATCTCTACTTATTATAAGATGTAACGTGGACTGTATAAGCAGTAATTACGATTAAAGCTAATTAATAATAAAATTCCACTGAATTTTCTTTAAAGTTTTCGTGAGAAGTAAAAAATTTGACCGCATCCAAAATGGGTCATACCATTATCTGTGCATGATCGCGGGAAAATACCGCGCATTCAACTAACAGGAGATACCATAAGCGTTCAAATGAGGCATTTTCTTGAAAAATAAGCGTTTGAATCAGTCTATGGCAGGGCTCTCAAGTTTTATCAAAAGTTTAGAGTGAGATTTAGGGGAGGAGCCACCCAAATATTTGCAGCAGCGGTCCCTTGACCCAACCAAATTCGCTTCAATTTTTGCTAGCAGTTCAATTTTGCCTATTGTTCATAATTGACCAGCACAAATGGAAATTATAGCAATTGTTAAATCTGATAAAAAGACAAATTCATCCAAATAAAATAAATAGTTATATTTAAAAAAATACAAATTTATTGAAAAATAAAAATAAATTTTACCCCAAACAAGCCAACTGAACATCAGTGCTCAATGTACATAACATTGTGTCACAACAACTTGCCCTGAGCATGTATGTCAAGACCCAAACCGGTCACCTTTACAGGTGTCATCGGATGCCCATTTTCCACAAGTTGGTATGATTCTTTTGGGTCTTCATGTAAAGTTTGTAACATACTTTGGTTAAAATTTCTCAATGGTTGCGTAAAACAACACCCTTTTTACCTCTTCAAAAACAGCTCTGTTCACAGTGACCCGTTAAGGGTGCATGTCTCTTTAAATGATAATGAGCAACAACTTTTTGGCTTTCTGAGGATTAAAAAAAAGTGAATGGATTTTTTTCATTGCATGGTGATTGTGTCCACACACTGCAAAGACACATTTATTTGCAAATACCATATAAAAGTGTATTTTGCATCCGATGACCCCTTTAAAAGCAGTTGGAGAGTTTTTGAATGCATCAAAAATAATTTAGCACGAATTTGGCTATACTCCTCAACATCAGCTCTCACTGTCTTTGATCACAGGCAAGAGATATCGTCCAGGAATCGTAAAATCAAAATGCTAAAAAAAAAAGGAAGATGTCCGCAAACCGCATTTATCAGATCGTGCTCTTTCAACTTCCACTCCGTGTGTTGTCTAGTAACGAACGTGCTTGCAGCGGGAACACATAATTTACCTGGAAACAACTAATTCTAATATCTGATTGGCTGGTAGCTAGCATTTAACTCTGTATAACTCGAGACAGATGCTATGAACTCGGCAGAGAACTTCCCTCCGTTTGCCTGCGCCCCGTCCATTAATTGTATAGCGGGACAAAGTTCCCTTACTCCTCAGCGTGAGAAATGATGTTTTATTAACAAAGTTCGGGAGAAGCACGTTCAGATAATTAACACGGGTGGAGAGCACTCAACAAATGATGTTTATTAACAAGTTCGGGAGAAGCACGTTCAGATAATTAACACAGGTGGAGAGCACTCAACAATCATGATTAAAATGTGTATATATAGACTCAGCAGTCTCACTTCATTTCTCTGACAGTTTAGCAGCATAGCTACTAGTTCTGGTTCTGAGCCGCTACCATGTCCCAACAACCAAGCTCTTCCGACGAAGGATTAATCACCGACACGGATGCGCCCTCCCATTCCACCGGCCCCTCAACCTTTCACTCTACGCCGGATGTTGCACCAGAGCCCCAGGCTTCTTTACGCGGCTGTACACCGGCCCGATCAGCCCCACGCTCACCAAGACGTCGAGGCCACTCTTCACCGCCCCCGGCGAGGATTCCACCTTCCTCCCCGGCCTCCTCATACAGCTCGACCGTCCCGACGATTCCACCAATCGGGAAATGGACCGTGGCTGGTTTGAGGCAAGAACTGGGCAATTCAGAAGTACAGGCTTCGCAGAAGATGAACAAAGCGGAGCTGTACGATCTGTATGTGACTTTAACGGAGTCAGCTAACCACTCCCAAAAGTCTCACAATCAGAGCAAAGCCCGCAGGGCCCAAAAATCACCAGCCCAGCCTCCACTGTCATCCTCCCGCACTAGATCTGGCACGATTCGCCCAGCGAGTCGCAGGCCTTCAGCGAGCCTGGGCCGCGCCCCAGATTCGGCCTTACAGGCCAACCCCCACCCATTGACGAGGCCCAGCCCTCCATCACGGCTCCCGCCGTAGCAGAGCCGCATGCAGCCGGTCTCAGCGGATTTTCCACAGCCTCTCAGAGTCATTCTCACGCTGCTTTTAACCCTTCTTCTTTCAAGTGGCCTCCAGCTCCAGCAGCAGATGCTAGTGCAAGGCCACCGCCGCTAGCTTCACTAACCCACTCCTCTCAACAGTTTCACCCAACAGGTTTCAACCCCGCCCATATCCAGTGGCCTGTAGCTCCAGCGGCTGAGATGAGTGCGAGCCCGCCTCAGCTTGCTCCGCAAGCCCACTCTTCTTTCTACCACCCTTCCTATCCTTTTCATCCTACAACTAACTTTTCTTTTCAAGCCCCAGCGGGTAATCCAACAGTGAGGCCACCGCCAACACTCTCAGCCCCGGCTCATACCCTTCTCAGCTCTCTCATTCAACCCAAGTCTGTACATTCTCTTTTCACAGCATATCCGATGCCCGTCCCGTCCAATGCCATAGCCATGGAACCACCACCAGTCTCCCAAAGTATCCGTGCACAGATTCCTTCAGAAATCCAGGATGCTGGATCCAGAGGCGGACCAATTCCCAACTCCAGTACCTCGCTATTCGGAGCTGATATTCCCGTAACCCACCCACTAAAACCACTCCTCGACGCATCGCTCGACACCATACTCCAAGCAGTTCTCCCAGGACCCTCCAATCCTACTTAACGGCTTGGAGATGCTTTAAAACATTCCACGGCTCTTATAGCATGTCATTCCCTGATTTTTCTCTCCTCTCTATCACCTCATTTATTTCCTACCTTAACAGTGTTAAGGGCCTGCAAGTCGGGTCTATCAAAGGTTACTTGAGCGGCATACAGTTCTTTCATAAACTGATGTACGGCGCTCCCTCCCCTGAGATAAATAATCCACAAACCGTCTTGCTGATCAAAGGGATCCAAAGATCCCAGCCCACCCATCTTGACACCAGACAACCCATTACGCTAGATATTCTCACCAAATGTATTCATACCCTCCGCTCAAGCTACCAGCCCCTCAACACCGCTCGCACACTTGACGCCATGTTCACCCTAGCTTTCTTTGGTTTTCTTAGATGCTCGGAACTCGCTATCACCTCCAAATTCGACCCAAAAATCCACCCCACCATTTCAGACTTGTCAGTACTAGATGGTGAAACAATCTCATACTTGATCAAGCAAAGTAAGACTGACCAAACCAAAAAAGGTCATTACATTATATTTTTAACCTCCCGTCGCCAATCCAACCATACCAGTCAATTCTGGCATACATGCAATGGAGAAGCTCCCAAGCTAATTCTCCTTTTGAACCCCTGTTCACCGACGAATCCAATAAACCAGCGACACGCTTCTGGTTTCAGAAACACCTCAAATCCGTTCTCCAACAGTCAGGCGTTCCACCAAAGGATTTTTCAAGCCACTCCTTCCGTATCGGGGCAGCAACTTCAGCGGCTCAAAAAGGCCTCTCCCAACAGCAGATCCAAACTCTCGGGAGATGGTCCTCAGACGCTTTCCGAACCTATATCAGGACCAACCGGTTCCATATTAAAAAAGCCCACCAAACCCTCATCGGATTAATAAAAAAAAAAAAAAAATTCTCTTCGTCCAGCGACGCAGTGTGAGAATCTCTCGGTCAAGTACCCATCTTTTCTTTTCCTGTTTTCTCTTTCTGCCCAGCAGGCTTTGGTCCCAGCGGACGCAGTGAGAACTCCTCCGGTAGAGCACTTATGTTTTCTCTTTCGTCCAGCGACGCAGTGTGAGAAAATCTCCCGGATGAGTAATCTTTTTTCCCTTTCCAGTTTCCTCTTTCTGGCTAGCAGGCTCCAGTCCCACAGCGGACGCAGTGAGAACTTGTCCGGTAGAGCACTTATGTTTTCTCTTTCGTCCAGCGACGCAGTGTGAGAAAATCTCCCGGATGAGTAATCTTTTTTCCCTTTCCAGTTTCCTCTTTCTGGCTAGCAGGCTCCAGTCCCACAGCGGACGCAGTGAGAACTTGTCCGGTAGAGCACTTATGTTTTCTCTTTCGTCCAGCGACGCAGTGTGAGAAAATCTCCCGGATGAGTAATCATTTTTTCTCTTTCCAGTTCCCTCTTTCTGCCCAGCAGGCTTCAGTCCCACAGCGGACACAGTGAGAACTTTTCCGGTAGAGCACTTATGTCTTCTCTTTCGTCCAGCGACGCAGTGTGAGAATCTCCCCATTGAGTACTATTTTCCTCTTTCCCGTTTCCTCTTTTCCAGCAAGGCCACTCCCCAAGCTACATGGGCCTCTCGGTCTATCGTCCGTGATTTGCGCGAACAGCTCCCATCAAGAAGGCACAACTCTCCTAAATTTGCCATTACAATTGCTCCCTATCCTCAGGCCAGCAGGCCTGTCAGTCCAGCGCAGTGAGCCGCCACCACGGGCCCTCCCGGCCAAGCGCCCAGACCCTTTCACGAGACGCCAGCTCACCAAACTCGGCACTCATTTGGGGGGTCTTTAGTCCGGTGGCTGTCCTCTGCTCTCTAGCTTTTTGGGGAGTACTCTGGGTTCGGGCCCAATTCCGAGCTCGGAGCCCTCCCCCCGGACAGCACGCCAAATACGCATTATACTTTATTTCCTTTAATTGTATGTAAGTGTGAACTCGTGAAATGATGTTTTATTAACAACGTTCGGGAGAAGCACGTTCAGATAATTAACACGGGTGGAGAGCACTCAACAAATGATGTTTATTAACAAGTTCGGGAGAAGCACGTTCAGATAATTAACACAGGTGGAGAGCACTCAACAATCATGATTAAAATGTGTATATATAGACTCAGCAGTCTCACCTCATTTCTCTGACAGTTTAGCAGCATCCCTCCACCACCCCTTCTCCACTCTTCTAGTCCTAAACCACCTTACATACAGGGGGGAGTACTCTGGGTTCGGGCCAAATTCCAAGCTCGGAGCCCTCCCCCCAGACAGCACGCCAAATACGCATTATACTTTATTTCCTTTAATTGTATGTAAGTGTGAACTCGTGAAATACAAGGTGTGGCGTGTGAACGGGTTGAAATGCGTGTGTCTCACGCCCAATGCATGAGACTTGAGAGCCCTGCTATGGTTTGGATCTAAATATAATTGTATATTATCATCTATAATATAATATAATATGATAATATAAATATATTGTCATCTAAATTAAAATAAATGTGAAATGGTTGTTTAGCTCTCGACTTGAGGTTTACGACTAGTGCGAACGAATAGATTAAAACAGCATACAATTTACAACCACAAAAAAATAATATTAGATCATACGTTAATTTAACCATTTTGAATCGAAAATCTATGTTATCACACATAAGGTAATTAATAACTGAATGTGACAGGTTTTCTGTTTCGACTTCCGAATAAGGATGAATGATAGAATTATATACAAAAAGAAAGTAATTAGGCTACACAATTACACCTAGAACTTATTTGACCGTTTACTTATTTATTAATTAATTAATTAAAATAAGACCATTACCCCTCTCCTTTCCACTTGCCTTTCTTATTGCCCTTATCATATAGTGGCTGTACAAATGAGGATTTCAGCTGCTTGGTGTAAATATTTGGTCCCCAAACACACCTTAGATTCTGCTGAATTTGTCACATAATATGAACGAGATTGAAGAAAATAATTTTACTTTTTATAAGAGCATGTATTAAAATGAGTACTAATAGTTAATAAATATTCCAATTTATCAAATAGAAAAATAATGTGCAAAAAGTTTCAGAAATATCAACCTGTATGTTTTTCCCCCCTTTTTTTCACTCATGGTACTCTCTGAAATTGTACATCAATTTCAAATATCATAAACATGTTCTACAATGATTGACAAATAAATTACATCCAGTCATATTGACAGCTGTAAATACTAGTTTAGTTTTGCGATACAAATCTCTCAAACTCTAGCATTTAGTTGTTTAAACATTGACTTTTATGATATGTTTGTTGTTTACAATCTCTGTCAGATAACGCTCAATAGTAGAAAAGTTCTTCACGACTTTTAGTCCTGAACGCAGTCCTGCAATTCCTCTGAATTACGAAGCAAGATTGTGGAAAACAACGCAAATGTCATCCAAAATATGTGGAAACAATACAAATGAATGGTATGTGCATTTCAATTATTTAAAAGTATTTATTCTATATAATCATATTGGATTAAATTTGTGTCTATCGTCTGCTTTGAGTCGAAGTGGACAAAGATTCAGAGTAATCATTAACGATGCTAATACAATAACAACTGTCAGATTAAGACACGGTAGATTAGATAATCTAAGGAAGCACCAGGATGTTAAATGCAATCATTGCAAATACTTACATTTGCTTTGTTTGGAACCAAACAGTCGCTGTTCCTTTAACGCCTTTGAACCGGAGTTGGAGGTGTAAATTCTGCTGTGAGCCAGTGAGACGCTCTGATGTAAGACTGCCAGTGCTGCTTCCTACAGGAGAAATCCCACCCCTGGACAGTCGTTGTCTGTTGTCGATTAGAAAGAGGCCATTGCTCGTGTCACTAAGAAACTTGCTGGTGGGGCTTCAGGAGCAGCTGCATGGGTCACAGACGTGGGCAATGAGTTTGGAAAGGTTCTTATGTGTGTCCTCACAGAGGCAGAGGGTGATGGTCTTCTTCCCATGTGCTCTGGACTTTTGAAGCACTACCGTAGAGCCAAAAAAGCTCCAAAAGTCCTTTACGTGGACCGGGCCTGTTGCTCTCCCAAGAACAAAGGAAAGGCAGCAACAATGTTCGCAAAGTGGGACCAGCTGCTTGTCAGGCTGGATATGTGGCACTTCATGTGGCGGTTTGCCGTAGAACGGAGTAACCACAGACAGCCACCCGCTGTACGGCCTCTTCATGAAAAACCTCTCTGCATGCACTTTCAAGTGGGATGCTTCAGATGTGGAGAGGCTAAAGGAGGCCAAGTGGACGACATCCCTGAAGTCGTTTCACCTGCACCTGAATCGCTTCATACCAGGTTCCCATTAAACAAAAATAATGTCTATTGTTTGTGTGTGCACACTCGTGTTTTTCTTGGTGATTACTTCTGTCTTTGTTTTTAGGTACAAGTGCCTTGCACTTTCAAGTCTACCTGCTCGAAGGCAAGACTCCACGTGGAGTCGCTGCTGTTGAAGGTGGCAGCAGGGAAAAGGCCAGATGCAGCAGTACCTGAACATCCTGAGCGAGCAGCTTCTGTAGCAGCTGTATTTCTCCCATGTGTTGTTAAAACATCTGCGTTACGCACTCTGTTTTTCTATAGGAGAGCTCATTGGTGTGCAATACTTGTATTCCAAAACCAATAGAGCATTTGAGGAAGACTTTGCTGCAGATCCTGACACCCCAGATGAGCTTCGGGATGAAGACCAGGAGGGTGATCTGGAGGGGGATGAGGGGTTTGAGGACTTGAGCTTCAATGAGCCCCTTGAATTTGGAGCTCACCTGCAATCCACTGCAGCCCATTTAACAGACCAGGAGGTTGTAGGCTTGCCTTTTGTTGTCATCATCCCAGATAGATCCAGCAGAGCCTTCCTTGCCTGGGACAGCCACTCAGAGCCAGGTAAAAAAAATACCCATATAGCAATCAATAATGAGATTTTATGGGGTGATAATTTTAAATAAATAAAAAAATTGATAAATAATGGCGAGCTTTAGATAATTTTGCATATTTCATGGCTACATAGCAAATAAAAAATCTTATGGACATGAAATATTATCTTACTATGATATTGAAAAACGATATGGCAGTGAAAAGATAGGTGTGTATTAATTTCTTTTGATGCTCAGGTGGAGAGTGTGGGACGAGATGGCCAAGCTGGGTATGACCATGTCATAAAGCTGCCCAAAATTCTGGTTGACCTGTGCCATCAGGATTTGGTCACTCAGGAGAAAGTAGATGAGATTGTCACTCTGTGGGACAACCTGTCTGAGCATGGCAAGGGCCCGCTCATCTAACCGCCTTGCCACCATGACTGGTTGCTAAGTGACTGACCTTAAACCTGCCCTTCAGCACTCTCTGTACTGTAGGACGAAGCTATGTTCCACTTAGTGCATTACACTGCTAGTGTAAAACCCAGTAAACCTTGAGATTATCCATATATTTTGTTCTAATGTCACAAGTAATAGAGAACATGTATGTATACAACTAAATTAATGATCTCTTAACATTTTCATTTAGTTTCATTAAATTTTTTAATAAACATGGCCCTTTATGTTCATAAAAAAGGCTTATGTTGTAGGCTCATTTTGTAAATATAAGCAACTAATTTAGACACGCAAACTGGGTGACAGTGTGTTGAGACGTACATGCTCGGCTAAAATTGCCTCGGAGTCGTGCATCTTCGGAGGCCGCACGATATGTCGTTCAAAGCAGCTATGCAAGCGTAATTTAAGATCAAAATTGCTGCCGATTCACGATTTACAAAAAATAAATAAAAAGTTTGCACTTTCTTTTGTAATAGTTGAAGTGTCACTTTTATGTTAGGTATTATAAATTAGTTTTGTTAATTACAGTAGTCCTGTGACGAATGGATACTTTGACAAGTAAAAGTGGTATTAATGTTGTCAAGTTTAGTTACAGTGTTAAATGGGCAAACGGGTTATTATTATAAATGTCACCTTAGTTTTGATTCCAATTGCATGATTGAAATATGGTTACTTTTAAAATAAAATAGAATATTATATCAGAATCATATATCGGCAATCGGCTGCCTCAATTTCGAAATAACAGCATCAGCCTGAGAAAAACCCATTTGTCAACCTCTAGAAGAAATGCTGAAAAGTTGCGGCCAAACATTCCTGAAACGGCACGTCCAGGCACAAGGCTTACCACTTTTCTGCTTGGTATTGAATTTTTTGTTGTTTTTATCTTGTAATTATTAACTGTTCATTCACATTAACAGCAGTCACTTCTAGCTGTCTACAGAAGAGCCATCAGATGCTGATTTGCTTGCTGCAGCTGCACACTGTTGTACATTGTATAGCATGTATAGTTAGTATTATAGATTGTATAGATTCTGTATTATCATTCTTCAGATGATGGTTTTGGAATCAATAAAGTAAGAGGTGTATTATACCTTCTGATCATGCCAGCCCAATAACCTGGCTTTTTTCTTTCTTTTCTTTTTTTGCTTTTAAAATTCCATGGGAACTCCATTTATACTTTTTTCTACCACAACTTTGAGTAAAAAATGTAGATGCTCAAAGTTAAGAAAAAAAAAACTCAATGCAACCACACACAATCGTGTGTTTGCACAATCTTATTATTGACATTTTTCACACTTCTTTTCATCTGTATAATGGGTGCATTTCCAATCATTAATCCTAACATACTACTGTTTAACGTTAGTACTAACATCTGGCTGTAGTAAATATTGTATTAATCTCATACAGTAGTGGTTAACAGTAGTAACAATAAATATAATGTTGCCTTTTCTATGGGTCTCATTCACATTTCTGTTATACCATACAGCTGATGCAAGCCAATCAACCAGTCAGCCAGAAGCCCTGCCCTCCTCAGCGAGAGCTGTCCTCAAAAAACAGCCAGTGCCCACTATAGAAGTAAGATAAAGAGTCAAATGGCGACTTAAATAAAGCTCTCAGAGATAAAATATACACATTATTTTTCTCTCTTTCTCCGACAGCTGCCGCTGCCTGAAGGTTGGAAGCAGACGCTCCCAAAAGAGCAGCACTTGTGGGTCAGCAAGGCTATCTTTACCAGAGACAAGTCTGGGAGGCTGGCACTGGCCAAAAGTCTGCGTCAGTGGTGGTCTCCCCCTGGACCCCGTCCTCTATATTCTCAGCCTCCTTCTAAACCTGACGCCTACTTCCACAGCAGGGTTTTCCTCTGGGTTCCCTACCGCATGTGGGCATACAGGCAGCTGTGCTCCCAGCCCAACTGCCGTTGCCTAGGCATCCAGCTAACCGCTTGTGGCATGTACAAGACCGTCTGAAGGGTCTTGGACTTAAATGGGTGGTATTTTATGGCAACCGAGTACCTTGAATGCCGGTCCTGTAAAAAGAAGCTGGCAGGCTGGTCACGAGATATCCTGGACCAGTTGTATCCCAGCCACCGTGATCAATTTCCTGCAATCCTAACCTACAGGTATGATTGTTTTTAAATCTCTTAACATAATACACTCTTACACACGTCATAGTCTGACATTGTGTTTTGGTCCTTTTTACTTCTTATAAGTTGTCATGTGATAGGGAGGTTGTGAGAGCGCACTGGGGAACAGTGCTCTGTACAGGCACCTGTTGGTCAGGCATAAAGAGCATTGGCTGGGCCAGTCAACAATGTACCTCTCTGTGCTGAGGACTTTTTGTGAACCAGGACACGGATCCCAGTCGTCTCGTTGCCCTGCTGCCACAGATGGTGCCTGTGCCTTGTCCATCTTGGCTGCTGTCAGTATATGCTAAGGATGTACTGTCACGTCTCCCGGAACTAAAGGCCAGGGTGACCTCCATCTATGACTCCATCCTTAAATTGGACTCCACAAAAAAGGTAAGGGGACACAAACTCACAACTTTAATATTAGTAGAGATATGCCACATGGACACAGGATTTTAAAGAAGTGTTGATATTGAAAGCTTGCATAGCCTTTTTCAGGTCACTAAGAAGCTCGCTGGTGAGGTGGCTGGAAAAGCAGCATGGCTCACAGACTTGGGCAATGAATTTGGGCAGGTCCTCATGTGTCCTTACAGAGGCTGAGGGTGTTGGTCTGCTTCCCATGTGTTCTGGACTTGTAGAGCGCTACCGCAGAGCCGGGGAAGCTCCACCAGAAGTCCTTTATGTGGACCGGGACTGTTGCTCTTCCACGGGCAAAGGCAAGGCAGCCGCTATGTTCGCAGAGTGGGACCAGCTGCTTGTCAGGCTGGATATGGGGCACTTCGTGAGGCAATTTGCCGTAGGAGTAACCACAGACAGCCACCCTCTGTACGGGCTCTTCATGAAAAACCTCTCAGCATGGATCTTTTGAGTGGGATGCTTCAGATGTGGAGAGGCTGAAGGAGGCATTGCAGCCGCTGCACTCGTGGGGCCCAGGAGACTAAACAGCTCAGAGAAGCTGCTTAAGGACTTCATGGGGGCAACAGACACCATGGGGATCAGGGTTTTGGACCAGGAAAGGATGCAGGAGAGGTCACCTGCAATCCCCTGAAGCCCATTCACCAACAGAGGGTGGCCCTACAACTTCCTGGTCTATCATCATCTGAGATAGGTCCAGCAGAGTCTTCCTTGCCTGAGACAGCCACTCAGAGCCAGGTAAATAAATACCCATTAGCTATCAACAATGAGGTTTTATGGGATGATCATTTTGATATTTCATTTAGGGGGTTATTTTTTAATAATGAATGGCTAGCTGTAGATTATTTTGCATATTTCACTGCTACATACCAAATAAATAACCTTATGGACATGAAATATTATGTTACTTTGATATTGGAGAATGTTATGACTGTGATAATATAGTTGTGTAAGAATTTCTTTTGATGACCAGATGGAGAGTGTGGGACCAGATGGACAAGCTGGGTATCAGCATGTCGTCAAGCTGGCCAACAGTCTGGTTGACCTGCGCCATCAGGGCTTTGTCACACAGGACAAGGTAGATGATGTTTTCAGGTAACGTTACAAAAGAAAAAATAAGAGCCAAGGAAAACGACGAAAATTTGACAGACATCTATGCGGAAACGACACATGGTTGGCATGTGCATTTTAATTATTTTATACACTGGAATTAATCCTATATAATCATACTGGATTAAATGAATCTAGATTTCTGATGGTTCTGAGTCTAAAGGAATGAAGATTCGGAGTTAACATTATAGGCTAACGATGCTAAAACATTAATAACTAAAATTAAGACAATGTAGATTAGATTGTCTAAGGCAGGGGTGTCCAAATTCGGTCCTGGAGGGCCATTGTCCTGCAGAGTTTAGCTCCAACCCCAAT
The DNA here is from genome assembly GCA_026230005.1 of Gila orcuttii. Classification (NCBI taxonomy): domain Eukaryota; kingdom Metazoa; phylum Chordata; class Actinopteri; order Cypriniformes; family Leuciscidae; genus Gila; species Gila orcuttii. The sequence goes on from JAPDVR010000014.1 coordinate 32,756,429, forward strand.
TAAACACACCTGAAACAGCTAATCAAGGTCTTGATTAGCTGTTGAAGGTCATTAGGCATGCTAAAAACTTACAAGCAGGTGTGTTGAGGCAAGTTGGAACTAAACTCTGCAGGACAGTGGCCCTCCAGGACCGAGTTTGGACACCCCTGGTCTAAGGAAACAGCAGGATGTTAAATGCAGTCATTGCGAATATTTGCAACATTTTTTTGTAAAAAGTTTATTTTCCTGTAACAACTTTAAACCCGAGCTGAGATGTTTATTCGGCTGTGTGAGCCAGTGAGACGCTCCAGTGCGATGCTGCCCTCCAGTGGTTGGCCTGCGTACTGCACGCGTAAACACTGGGTTTTCCCACTTGATACAGCGTAAAACATGAAAAATGACAGTAAATTCATAATTAATCATTCATAATTAATAAAAATGAGGAACGCTTCACGAATTTGCGTGTCATCCTTGCGCTCTATGCCCAGCAATGTTCTCTGGATGCCGGCCAATCAGCAGCTCGTATTGTCGAGGGTTTGTCGAGCGTTTTCAGTTTTGGGCCAATCAGCAGCTCGTATTGTCGAGCCTTTTGGGACAATCAACAGTTAGTATACTCAAGCGTTTATCACTCATAGCAACCAACAAATCCAATGGAGAGAGTCAGTCTGACTGACTGACTGAGTGAGTGAGTAAAACAAAAATAAATAGAATATTACGAATGTACTGACATAACATTGTCTTCCCGGAGTACTTTTACAATGTACTGACATGGAATTTGTCGATGTATTACGTCTCTCAGTCGATCTCTGGTTTTTATATTTAAAGAAACGTTAACGTATGTTAGTTAATTAACGTCAACGTCAGGCATCCTGTTTACACATTTAAACCATATTTACACTTTGAATTTCGACTCCAAACTGTAGTAACTACATTTACATGGTCTAAGGAAGATAACTAGGTAGTCTGATCAAAGATTAAATACATTGAGAGATCACTAACATGTAATGTAATGCAATGCATTGGAAATTAATGGGACAACATGTGGCGATCTCTGAAAACAAAATTAAATTATGAAAAGACTATACATTTAGTATCTTTAGACCCTTAAGATTATAATATCACCACGTGAAATCAAAATATAAAGTTTAGGTGTATCTTTTATGCATTAAGAATGCGTTTGTTTAATGGCTGCCAATGCACCCTGGGGTCATTATTTACCTGTTGTGTCACGTTATATTAATTTGTTAAAGTTAATATTTCAATAGCAAATGTGTAGTTCTAGTATATCATTAATCTTATGTGTGATAGTCCTGTTAATATGGCAATTAACATATAGCTGCTAGTTTAACCTGTAATGCTCGTTTAATGCTGTGCTGTGCCATTTGTCGTTGAAGATATGTCTTTAGCAAATTTAAGGTTGACGGCCTCGCAGCAGCTTGTCCTGCAGGCCTCTGATGAGGCGGTGGCCTTCATCACCGCTAAGGGGCCACACGTGACCGCCGCTGCTGCGAGGGCCAAGAAGCCGGAGGAGGTGGAGAAGGAGGCCCAAGCCCACGTCGTCTCCAAGGGCGGTGACCCTGGTAACCCCATGCTTGTGCTGGGCTGCCACATCATCCAGTTTGGCAAGTACCAGGGTCAAACTTTCCGTTGGATCCTGGAGAACGACGTGGGCTACACCACGCAGTTGGTTGCCAGCCACCAGCGGGAGAAAAGTGCCTCCGACGGCCCCCTTATGGCCAACAAGGACGCACTCGCCCGGTACTCGTGCACCCACCCTGCTTTTGTGGAGCAGCTACGTTACCACCGGGTGCACGAGGAGGCCCGGGCCCGCGCCACTCAGCCCGGGTGTGAGGGCGAGGCGCATGTTGGCTTTGGGGACAACAAGGAGACCACCCTGAAGGACCTGTACGACTCCAACGAGAAGAAGCACCAGACGTAAGTCTTGTTGTGGTGAAGGGCAGTGTACTGTCGACAGGGTGCTGTGACTTGTTGATATGCGTGTTAATCTTTGATCATTGTCTTGCAGCTTTGTCAAGTGGCTACGGCAGAAGACACCGCAGCCTGGGACCTCGATGGACGCCACCAGGAAGTACATCCTGGGCCGAGACAAGGAGCGGTCGGCAGAGGCAGCTGCTACCCCCCCAAGGTAAATGTGGTGCTATATATGTATAAATATATATGTATATAAGTGTGGTGTGGAGTATCATGCTCTGGCTATGTGCGTGCAGCCTTACTGAGATGCTTTATCCTTTCAAACAGGTGACCCGGAAGCTCTCCGGTGCTGCCGCCCAGACCGCAGGCTGGGCAACGAACGTTGGCAACGAGCACGGACAGGTGCTCATGTCCGTGCTCACGGACGCCGAGGGTGCCGGCCTGTTGCCCATGGCTGAGGGGTTAATGCGGCGGTATCGGGATGCTGGGGTGGAGCCGCCTCAGCTCCTCTACGTTGACCGGGACTGTTGTTCGTCCCACGGGGGATCCAAGACAGCTGACATGTTCAGGAAGTGGGACAAGCTGGTGGTCCGGCTGGACATCTGGCACCTGATGCGGCGGTTCGCGTCAGGTGTGTTGTGGCAAAAACAATAATTAAACAAACAGCATCACAGTAAGAGACGTCATGGTTCCATAACTTGATATAACATGCATTTTTCCATAACAGGTGTCACCACCGAGAGCCACCAGCTGTATAAACCCTTCCTGCAGCAGCTGTCTTCGTGCATCTTCCTGTGGGACCCAGAGGACGCAGCCCGGTTGCTCAACGCAAAGAAGAGGATGCTTGAGGCGCAGGGGATGACCTTCTCGTCCGACGCCGGAGTGTGGAGGCACGTCAGCCGCAAGAATATGACTCTCCATTGCCGTCGCTGCATGCGTGGAGCGGCGGAGACGGAGCGGCTGATCGGTGACCTCCTGGAAACCTTCGGCGGTGCCAACGGACGAGACACCATGGGGATTTCCCTGCTGGACCAAGACCGCATCCAGAAGATCTGGACGGAGCAGCGGCGCCACCTCCATTGCATCCAGCACCCGCCGGGCGTGGAGCTGTACACTGAGACCGGCAGGGTGACCAAGGGGGGATCAGCCTGCCGGTGTACCGTTGTGCACGAGGCTCCACGTCCCTGGAGTCGTTCCACCTGCATCTCAACCGCTTCATTCCAGGTATGTTTCACATGTTTCACTGTCATGTCAATCTTTCACTGTTATTCACATTGTGTGCACTGAATAAACTGCTAAACAGATCTGTGTTCCTCCTCAGGAGAAAGTGCCAATCCCTGGCACTTCCAGACATTTCTCCTGGAGGGGTTGACGCGGTGGAACGCAGACAGGGCGGCGTCCGTGGCACAGGAGGGACGGCCGCTGCTCCGCTCCTACAATGGCCCCCTGCAGCACTCCCTTGACCAGCTCAGCCAAAGGGTGCTTGGCATGAGTGTGGTCAAGGATTACACCAAGCCCAGGGAGTACACTGGTAAGAACACTCAAGCCACCGCGCTTACACGTGTCCACACTGAATGATATTTGTACCTGACTGACTGTTGTTGTACTTCAGGGGAACTCATCGGCATCGAGTACCTGTACTCCCAGACAGGCAGAGTGCTGCAGGACGTCAGCTTGGACCCTGACATTCCGGACGCGGGGGGGGACGTTCTCCAACTCGTCGAGGGTGACGAGCTCGCTGACAGCCAGCAGGAGGTGGAGGACCTCACCCTCCACGTGCCTGGCGAGTTCCCAGCTCCTCAGACGGACCCGTGGTCAGGGCGACCGGCTGACGCACCCGCGCCCGAGCCATCCAGTCCGACCGGTGCCCCCGAGCCCGCACCCCACTCCCCTGGCCGGTCCTCGCCAGAACCTCAGCAGGTTGCTTAGGTAAGCACGCCACCTCTTTGTGGTCTGCGACTGCAGTGCATCTCGCATCACCAAAAACTGCGCTCGCTCTGTTCCATCCAACTGACTTATTGTTTTCCATCTCTTCTTGTGTGTCTGCAGGACTACAGAGGACCGGATGACCAGCCGGCGACCCGGCCTTGTCCGAGGGGAGGGTAGATGAGCTTATCAGGCTCTACGAGGCCCTGTCACCGTACGACAGGGCCCGAGTAGTTTACCCTCCCCGCTACAGGGACAGGCCAGCTCAGGGGCGCTTCATGGCAGCGAAGCCAAGCCGCACCAGTATACCTGGAGTGGAAAGCTTGAGACGGTAAGGCTACACTTCCGTCATACATTTCCCTGGTGTACAAACAAGCTGCTTTATGTAATGTTGCCCATTATCATGCTCATATCTGTCATTGTTTTTGTCCATTGTCCACAGCTGCCTGGTCGGAGAGACCTCTGGACCTGCCAGCAGTCCCAGCGCAAGCCGGCTGGTAGAGGCAGTATGCACCCAGCTCTGCCGCTTGATCCCCTCGGGCAGCCGTGCGCACGGTGCCCGGAGGTCGCGGTGGGACAGCATACTGCTTCGGTACCAGCACATCCGGGACCTTGTGCTGGGCCACCAGAGGCTGATGGCTCGGGCGCCCATACAGCTCTTTGAGCTGAATGCCAGGACCCTCTCGCTGTGGTATGTTTGATGCTTTTGATGTTATGGTAATGACATGCTTGAATGGCATGCTCTCAAAATTGTACATGTAACTAAAACACTACGTTGAAATCCGTTCTCAGGTTCACCAGGATGCAGCGGGAGAAGGAGAGGACTGTGCTAGCTTCAGGCGTTGCAGCAGAGGGACGACCACCAGCGGCAGCGGGCGCCTTTACCGCCTGCCCCCTCAGCTGTTGTCCTGGCTATACCACCGCCTGCTGCAGCTGCAACAGGACCTTTTCCAGCAACACAGCCTCTCTTTCTGGACCTCTCACTGCCCCAGCAGAGTGTGAGGGTGCTCCCCGTACCAACGCTCCCTCGGACAACACCAGCCCCACACGTCCTCCCTCTGCCGCTGGCTGCCGCACATCACACCGGCCCTCGGCTGCCTGCACTGCAGCTGCTGCCAGGACAGCAAGGACAACAAGCAGTGCAGGCAGCACCTCCTGCTCCCCCTCCTCAGCCTCGCTCTGCGTAAAAAACTGAATGGCTGAGGAACAAGAGGGCTGAGCAGAGGGCAGCGGCAGGAGCAGTCGTCGCTGCCCGGGCTGGCGTGCCACAAGAACAAAAGTGCAGGAGATGCGGCCAGACAAAGCGGAGGGAGACCGGACACACCCGCTACGGCAATGTACATTTTTGCTCTGCCGCCGCGGCGGGTAAGAGTGTGGAGGACTGGCTGAGGGAGATGAAGGACCAGGGTCGAGCCCCGGACTGATTTTGCATTCTCGCTGGGGCAGTTGTTTCAGTGTTTGTTTGTTTTTTTAAAGATATTGACTTTACCCTCCACAAGGACCGGAACCTTGCCGCGGTGTGGAAGCTTCCTACAAACACCGGTCCACACCTGCCACAACTCTTCTACAGCACAGTGACACTATGCTTGAAAAAACATTGTGTATCCCATTCACACCTGTATACCATTATCATGCCTTTCTACTATTTTGATTCTTTGCACTGACAAGTTATATAGGCTTATACTGTGTGTCTGCTGCCCATCATATGGTCTAAGAAAAAAAAAAAAAAACATTGTCTGTCCCATTCACACCTGTATACGATTGTCATGCCTTTGTACTATTCTGATTCTTTGCACTGACAAGTTATTAATGTCATTAATGTGGTCACTGTCTTTGGAGTTACGTCCAGTGGCTGCATTGCAGCCATATACCATATACTACTATAGCCATATACTACAACACAAAACAACCAGCTCACGCACGTGATACGTTGTTTAGAAATACAACTCCCATAAGCCACTGCTTCAAAGAGGAACTACGTCAGTGTATTACGTAACCTACTCATTCACAAAACTTCCGAAGACTTCCCATAAGTCAAAACACAATGTAGGCACGAAGAGAAGAACGCACTTCTATACACACACAAACAATATTTTTTTCTGTAGAATAGGTTCACCTCTATAATCTGAGAAACTCCAGCTCCTATCTACGAAAACACACTAACTAATTCCTACCTAGTCTTCAAAGGTGTACCGGGCTCGGGGCGACATAAAACGCTGAACTCCGTGACGATCAGTTAAACTGAAAGTCCGAAAGCGTACCCCCTACAGAGAATTAAATCTCCACCCAGGATACCTTTAAAAACAACAAACAAAAATAATAAACAAAACAACAAAAAGTGTTCCGTCGGAAGGATTGTACACACAACCCAGCTGGATACACTCTGACTAACCGGAGTTCTCATTCATAAAGGTAACCATTCACAAAAAAACAATCACATACTCACCAACATTCCTACACCAAAGGATCTCGGACGAGCCTACAATTTAGGTCATGGCCAGCTCGTTCGTGACCGTAACATAAAATAGAAGCACCTGCACAGATCGTTTAACTTGCAAGTTTGTTTATTCAGGTGTAAAAAAAAAATGCTACAATACAAAAGAATATAACTATGTCTAGTAAATGGGGGAAAATAATAATCATCCAAATGGTGAGGAAATGTTGACATAGCAAAAAGGTTCGAGTCAATGACTTCCTAAAATTGCAGATAATTATGAATGTTTAAATTGATGTCTAGAGAAATTCAATGATTGACAAATGGCATCCAGTCACATTTACAGCTGTAACAACTCCTTTAGATTAGTTTTTGCAATACTACACAATTTAGCCAATCTCTCAAATCTAGCATAATGTCGATTTAAACATGGAACTTTAAGATGTTTCTGGGCTACAATCTGATCTGTCAGATGATGCTCGAAAGAAGAAAAGTTTTAGTCTTGAATGCAGCGAAGAACGTTTGTCATGTAATTCCTCTGAAGTTTTGTTTGCGGTGGGTGAAAAATTATAATACACATTTAGTGTTTCTAATTCTCGTTTTTGCTCTGCGTTTTCAGACCATGGCCACACTATCTATGTGTTCAGCATACCTGTGGATGCATCAGGGCAAGCTGTACAGCGTGGATCAGTGGGCTCGGCAGCATCAGCAGCTGTTCCCATGCCTGCTGCAGCACAGCATGCCCAAGGCCAGCCTCCTCCAGTTCAGGTGGTCTTTGCAGTCCCTAACCCCTTGCTTCAAGCCACAGACACTGCAGCTATTGCTGTACCTGCTGCTGCTATATATATATATGGTCTTTGGCACCTTTGGATCAGGAGGTATATATATATATATATATATGTACCTCCTGATCCAAAGGTGCCAAAGACCACAGCTTTTTTCCCCCAATTAATCGTTTTTTTTTTAATGTGGTCGATTCAAAATCGATTCTTAAAGGCCACTAATACAATTTTTCCATATTACAAGGGCTTGTATTTTATAAATAAAGTGACAGCAGGCATATGTGTCTTTCATTAATTTTGTTGTCAAAACAACAAAAGATAGACTTTTAATCCTGTTTCCTTACAATTAAAGCCATTTATTTAATTTAGTCAGGACTAAAAGTCTATCCAGTGTTATTTTACATTTGATTACTTCACATGTCACATGCAAGACCCCAAACCGAACAGTCGGTTAACTTAAGCAATATTTTTAATAAGGTAGTCTAATAATTTTCTCACTAACAAATTACTGACAAAGTAGGGTAGATTTAAATAAAGAAGGCCTTCTCGCCTCACGCGAGAATGGACACAGCACTAGTGATTTAAAACACACCCATACAGGTCTTTTAACTTAAGCAATATTTTTATAAGGTAGTCTTATAATATTTTTCTCACTGACAAAGTAGGGTAGATTTAAATAAATAAAAACGAAATTTAAATAAATAAAAACGAAATTTCTCCTATATTTCGCAGTAGATTAATTTAGATTGATAATAACGGGTAAAAAGGATAATACATTTTGTTTCTATTATTCTATTTTCCACAATGTCAAAGCAACGCAGCTTAACCCAAAATACAAGTTTCGAGGGGGAAGCCAGGTGTGCAAAAAACAAACAAACAAACAAACGAATATTCGAATGTCACATTTTCAAATCGAATACCAACCCACCGAACGAATATTCAAATATTCGGGTCCAGCCCTACTAAAAAAGGTCAAATTTTCAGCATAAATTTTTCATCTTGCATCATAATCCTGTCCATTAATTGTATGCATTTGAAACATAGAGTTGGGTTGTGTTTTAATGTACCCAAGTGTACCTAAAATAAAGAGTTTAATATACAGGTTTGTGGCTCATAATTTCTTTTTTATTAAAGGGGTGGTTTACTGCTTTTTTTCTTTGCATAACTGTGTTTATGGGGTAAATTATAACATGTCTTCGTGTTTTTTTTTTTTTTTTTTAAGCCTTATTTTTCATAAATTTCACCTTTGTTGTAAGCCGCTTTCTCCTCTGTCATTTGAACGACCGCTTGACTTCCTGATTCTATGAAACCACTCCCTCAGAAACAGGCAATGGGCTCAGATTGGTTAGTTGGGCCGCTGTGTTGCAATTGGCTAAACTGCGTGGTGGAAACTTCACGCCCATTACCTTTACGGGCGAAAGCTGCATGTGCTCCGACTCCGGTCAAATGTAAATTATGGTGTCAATACTGCGTATCAGCTTGAGCCAGAATCAGACCCAGAAAGCGGCTCTTCCAAAACGTTTCTGAATGATACATTTTTGAATCATTATTATTATTCTATTCTACTATTATTATATAAGAATTTTGATATGCTGTTACTTGAAAATGCTTTTGAGATACGGTTTTCTCCTGATTAAATGTTTAATATAACTGAATAAATGACTGAGTAATACCGTTTTTTAAAGTTATTGTTTTGTCGATATAATGAACAACCGTTAATCTATTCACAAACCTTAGTTTTCTCGGTGTATCGTTTTCTTTAGGTGTACATGTGGCAACTGTGTTAAAATGCCAACAGAACGTGAAAACATCTGATAACAGCAGCTGAAGTTTGCTGTTGCAATTACATATACTTTTTGAACTTTATACATGTTTGTCTTACACACAAAACAGCAAAGAACTAGGGGTGGGCGATACTGCAAAATTCTGTATCGATCCGATACCAAGTAAATACAGGGCCAGTATCGCCGATATCGATACCGATACCAATACTTTTTAATTTTAAAAGCATGCACTTGAACTTACATGCACTTTCCTGTGCTAGAGTAGTGTGTCATGATTTTATGAGGTGAATGCATCATTAATATGCTAAATCTGAATACATTTTCACGACCACTAAATATTTTGTGATTTGTGACACTAGCCTACTGTTCAAAAGTTTGGGGGCTGTAAGATTTTTAATTCTCTTCTGCATTTATTTGATCAAAAATACAGTAAAAACTGTAATATTATTACAATTTAACATGGGCTATTCTGTCATTTATTCCTGTGATCAAAGCTGAATTTTGATCTTCTTCATGATCCTTCATGATGAGAATTCATTTTAATATGCTGATTTGCTGCTCAAGAAACATTTCTTATTATTATCAATGTTGAAAACAGTTTCATGTTTTTGTGGAAACCAAATAATTTTGCATAAAATGTATCATGATGAACAAAGTTGAAAGAACAGCATTTATATGAAATAGATTTTTTTTAACAGTGTAAAACCCTTGACTGTCACTTTCGATCAATTTAATGCATCGATCATTGTTGAATAAAAATATTAATTTCATTAAACAAATCTTACTGACGTCAACATTTTGAACCGTTATGTAAACTTTTAATCTGTTTATTGCGAAATAACTCCCGATTGTTTCTCTGTCATCTAAGCAAGGCTTCGTTTCCCAAACGCACTCTGACAGAAGCACCAGCATCGAACGCTCTCTGTGATTGATTGGTTTCGTCTTGTATCCAGATGACTAGGAGAAATAGTTCTACCCTACACAATTATTCGCTAACATTCGCTTATTTTTAAACTTAGAAGCTTTTTTTATGCACTGAATTATGTTCTAAATTAATAAAAAATTACTGGTAAAAAAAACAACACATTTGGATCGATATTTTTATGTGAGGATCGATCCTTTTCGATACCACGTCAGTATCGAAAGTATCGATACTTCAGGATCGATCCGCCCACCCCTACAAAGAACTAACTAGCTACAAACAGCGTTGGCATTGGTTTACGTTCTTGATCAAAACGAAAAATTACGTCATAAAGTATACATGGAAATTACATTTACAAAATTAGTACATAATTACAAATTCAGGTCCAAAATGTTTGTACGCGTTTGTCATAGACACACGAAATAGCATAACTAAGTGGCTAAGTAAAGCCAGCACTGGCATTTGTTTACGTCCTCGATAAAACCTAAAGCATTACGTCTAAAATTACACATGCAAATACATTTAAAATGATTAAGTCTTATACTTACTGGCTGTGGCCCAACAACTGCTGCCTCTGGTTTTAAAGTTGGAACTGGTTCATGCTTAAGTAACGGTTTCTTGTTGAATCCGACATTGAATTTGTGGAGATTCTGGAAGTTGTTTTCCGTAAAATGCGTGTGATTTCCATGATTCATTCTTGTCACTGCTAGCTCAGAAGAGGAGCACATCAGGAGCGTGGACAAAGTGCTTTCCAGATTGGAGAGATATGGACTCATAGTAAAACTTTCCAAGTGTCAGTTCATGCAAGGCAGCATTGAGTATTTGAGGCGATAAAGAGGGTCTGCACCCAACTGAGGAAAAGATGGCAGCGATTGTAAACGCCCGAAAACCAAATAATTTCAATGAGCTACGGTCTTTTTTGGGCCTCCGGAATTATTATGGTCGGTTTTTGCAAAATCTGTCCAGCCGGCTTCAACCTTTAGACAATTTGTTAAAACAGAACCAGCCATAGAGCTGGACTGCTGCGTGTGAGACGGCTTTTGAGGAGGCTAAACAGCTGTTGCTTAGTAGCACAGTGCTGCAATGGTTTGGCATAACTATACATTATTTTTTATAAAATATAAATCATTTTATCTGTCACCTGATTTCATGTCAGCCCCTTTTACAAAAACCCTTGTAAAATAACGGTACATTCCAGTGACATCAATTCCAGGAAGTTAAATCTCTCAATCATGAAGTTTCTCTCATCTATGATGTTCTATTTTTGATGATTTATGAGGTTTGACTGAGATGAGGACATCACGCAATGTCAAAACTGTTAAACAATTATTTATTTAACTTTATGTAATCAATCTCTACAAGTAATATCATTTCAATTTGTACAACATGTGCTTTTCATTCTCAAAGGAAATATTGCATTACACCCAGTCCCGGCGCCAGGACAAACGACTTGAGGTGTGCTTCACTAAAGAGGTGTGCTACGTCTATTTTCAACGGACGCCGCGTCCAAGCCGCACCGTAAATACAAAATAACAGTAAATAAACACTGTACATTTTAAAATAAACACCCTGTAAAGACTCCCAATTGGCTTTATGCCCAGCTGCACTACTTCCTGAACTTCAGCCAGCTCCTTGTTTCCTATCTGCCATTAATGGGCAAACTTGATTAATTCAGGTGTGTCTGATTATTGTTGCCATGACTACTGAGGTCAGGCACACCTGAATTAATTAATTTGTCCAATAATGGCAGACAGGAAACAAGGAGCTGGCTGAAGTTCAGGAAGTAGTGCAGCTGGGCATAAAGCCAATTGTATTGCACACCAATATATCCTTGGTAGAAACCATAGACTGTAAGGTAGAAAATCAAGAAAAATCACATCGGACAGGCAAATCACATGGTCTCGCGCATCCAGTCGCGTTGCTTCTGAAATGCTCCTGGTGTGAGTTGGCACCGCGTGGAGGACAGAATAAAATCTTGTCGGAGCCGTAATGCACTGCAGACGTGTGCAGTGTACAAAAGGGCTAAAGTCGAGAACAGTTCAGACGGTTCTCGTTTATAGTTATCTTATTCATAAGTGTTTAGAAAAACCCTGCACGAACGCTCAGTCACATAATCATCATTCAGATCACCGCTAGGGGGGCTTGAGAGTATCATAGGGGGGGGGGGCTAAGCCCTCCCAAGCCCCCCCTTGACGCCGGGCCTGATTACACCATATTGTGATCTATGATTGTGATGCGTTATTATGGACATATGATCCCCAGAACACCGCCATCCTCAGGTAACTTTATGTAGCATACTGGACGTGTCACTACTTTATGATAGGCTCTCAAAAAAAAAAAAAAAAAAAAAGAACGTAGAGAGTTCGCAAATTCGTTCTCTAATGAAATCGTGCATTACAACATATTCTGAGGGTGGCTGTGTTCTGGGGATTGTAGAGCTGAGCAAATATGGGCAGAACTCTTTACTGCCAGTAGCCTACTTCAGAAATCCTTTTAAAGGTATACATGTCGATTAAATGTTGCAAATTGGCTTTCATCATCACAGTATGCTAATGCCTTTCGTGCAAGGGATTTCATCAATATGCTGATTGAGGACTGTTGGGACACTCCAGGCACAGGATGGTTCTGTCAGGAGAGACAGAGTTGCACCTCAATGACAATGTACCATTTGCTTCACAGGACATATGCTTTCAACTACAACATACTGTTTATTGCGTGTTCTAATCTATGGTTCGAATATGTAACTATGTCATGTTTGGACTCATCTGACAGTTTATAAACTGAAATGAATGGTGGTGAACTTAAAAGAGATATTAAAGTATCCTAATGTACAATCTACTATTGCTTAAACATGCACTGAGGAGAATATGTTAATGTTCTTCTCCCCTTCTTGATCTCCACCCATTTGTCTCATCTTTTGGTTTCCTGTCGATTGTGTTTGGTATTCCACTCGTGATTAACAATACTTTGCTCAGGGTATAAGAAGGAAAGGTAACTGTTGATATTAGAGAGAGGCTTAACCCTGCCACTGCTGCACACCGGTGCATAACCTCAGCTACTATGAGAAAGGCTTTTACAGCCTCGTTTGCACAACAGTGCATCACTTGTTACAACTAAGTTTTATATACAGTATGTTGTTCAATTCTACTGTCTGTATATTTAAACATGTAACTTAATAAATAATTTTGCCTGCTTTAAAGGCTTTGAGAATCTTTCCTTTCATCACTGATGATGTTGAACGCTAAAGTGATTATTGCCTAACTTTCGTTATCTAAACGTTCAGGTTAAATCCTACGTTTTTCTATCAGTTCTAAGATGATCTTTACCTTAAATTAAAAGAACAAGAGGTTAAAGAAAAACGTCAACTTTAAAGGGGTCATATAATGCCATTTTTGAACAAGTTAATATGAATCTTTAGGGTCTAAATGAAAACTTTGTAATATACTTTTATTAAAAATTCTCATTAGTATTTTAAGAAAACACTCATTTTACCTGCTCAAAAACAGCTCTGTTTTCAGCACGCTGTTTCAGTACATATGCCTTTAAATGATAATGAGCTTTGCTCACCCCGCCCCTCTGTTCTGCCGGGCGTTTTTGATACTACGCACGTGGAGTGTTGCCTTGACAACAGTTGATGGTGTATTTTGGCGAAAGAATGGCAGGGAGAGTCTCTGAGGGCACATCTGTGCAACCATATCAATTTGAACCGGAGTCGGACCCGGAACAAGATGACGGCCCCGAAGAAGTTCGACAATTAAGGCTCGAACAGGACGTTTCTGAATGGTTGGTTAACAATGTCACTTTGATCTATTTTTGTATGTAGCCTACTGGCAGGTTAACGTTAGAGTTGTGAGATACAAACGCTATGTGTTTAAAGTTACTAATGTAAGTTATAGGTTAGTTCGTTGACAGATTTATGTTGAAAAACTTTTTTTTTTTGTTAACCCTTGTGCATCAATTAAAAAAAGTTACACATAGGTACACAGAGGACAAAAATGTCCATGTTTAAAAACTGTCATAAAAATGGGAAGCTTGGGAGCACAGACTTAAGTTTGGTATCATTTTAAAGAAGACCCTTGGCAGATTATTGCTGAAGTAAAAAAATTATAATAAGTAAATCCCAAAAAAAGTTATATAGGTATAAGTTTATGAAAATTATTTTATACAAAATATATATTTTATAAATCAAATTGAACTCTAAAACGGCAAGAAAATAAAAGCCATAAATCTAACTAAATTGTGTTCCAAATTTGAGGATGATATCTCAAAAAATGAGCTTTCGGTAAGAGTTTGTTTGGGCGCAGTAACAGATTTTCCCCATTGGGTGCCAGCAAAACTCCACTAGTCACACAGTGATTGGATTTGTTATTTGCAGTTGAGTTTTTCTCTCTCAATATTACAAACACACACATGCACACACACACATATTTTTTTATAACACACATACTAACCACACTCTGACATCCATACCAACACACCCACACAAATATCGTTGCATAATTTATCCAATTGGCTCTATAATATGCCGAAGCAGAAAACAGGAATAAAGCGATATTTGTTTTAGAGGCCAAACCTGGAAAAATGGCACCATCTGATAAAAAAAATGGTCAAAATTAAAAATGTTAAGCCTTGCCAACATAATGAAAGCCTCTTAACAAAGATTGCATCATTTTATAGTTGAATGGCACTGAGATTAAAAATTGCAGTTTTAATGGGTTTCAATGGGGACATTTTTGTCCAAAAGGCGCTGAGAGGGAAGTATTTTGTGGACCTAGTGCAAAAAAGATTTTTCAAAGGAAATGGGGGTGAAATAGTAAAATTACAATAAAAATACACACCTGTGCCAAAATTCATGCAGTTAACATTAACAAAACAAAAAAAAGTTACACATAGCTACAAAGTGGACAAAAATGTCCATGTCAAAAAACTGTCATAAAAATTTTAGGTTTGGGTGCAAAGACTTAAGTTTGGTCTCATTTTAAAGAGGACCCTTGGCAGATTATTGCTGAAGTTAAACAAGTGAAAAAAGTCAAACCAAAAATTTTGTATAGAGGTTTAAGTTTATGAAAATTATTTATGAACATTATTATCGTTATTTTATATAAAATATATATTTTATGAAACATGTTGAACTCTAAAACTGATATAAATTCAAAGCCATAAATCTAAACAAGTTGTGTTCCAAATTTGAGGATGATATCTCAAAAAATGAGCTTTCGGTAAGAGTTTGTTTGGGCGCAGTAACACATTTTCCCCATTGGGTGCCAGCAAAACTCCACTGGTCACACAGTAATTGGATTTTAGATTTGCAATTGAGTTTTTCTCTCTCAAATATTACAAGCACACAAACACATATACACACACATTTTTTTTTATTACACACATACAAACCACACTCTGACATCCATACCAAAACACCCACACAATTATCGTTCCACAATTTATCCAATTGGCTCTATAATATGCCGAAGCAGAAAACAGGAATAAAGCGATATTTGTTTTATAGGCCAAACCTGGAAAAATGGCACCATCTGATAAAAAATAGTAAAAATTTAAATTTTGAAGCCTTGTCAACAGAATGAAAGCCTCTTAACAAAGATTGTATCATTTTATAGTTAGATGGCCCTGGGATTAAAAATTGCAGTTTTAATGGGTTTCAATGGGGACATTTTTGTCCAAAAGGCGCTGAGTGGGAGTATTTTGTGTAGCTAGTGCAAAAAATATTTTTTTAAGAAAATGGCGGTGAAATAGTAAAATTCCAATAAAAACACACACCTGTGCCAAATTTTATGCAGTTAGCATTAACACTGGCAAAGTGATCAAAAAAACAAAACTGAAAAGGACAAAAATGTCCATAATGTAACACCTGCGTACACAGTTTTTAATAACACAATAACTATAACGCGTTTTTCATTATAAACGTGGGATTATGAATTATATTGAGAACGTGGTAATGTACCCTGAGTGTAAACATTAGCCACATTCATCGTGAAGCGTGCATGGGATTTGCAAAGATTAACATAAAGGTTAATAAAACGTTACACTCACTTCTTCTGGAGCAGGTCCAGCAGGAACACGAATAGTTGGTACTGATTCCTTTTTCAGTAGCAGCCTCTAGCAAAACCTGATTTATATTGACCCTCGTTTAAAAAGCAGTCTGGTGAGAAATGATTTGCGCAAACATGAGCGCATTAACGTTGTTCGTCGGGAATATTCCCTTCATAAACAAAACTCAGCCACTCCGTCTTCAGCGGTTCGGATTTGGGAACTTTAAAATTACTGCTGTGTTCGTTATTACACCCAAGAACCGAACACCACAATCGCTTAGACTCTGCTCCAGTGTATCAACAATGACGAACTATGATTGACATCTCACTCACGAGCGAGGGCGGGTCTGTGTTGAAACCCTGCTGTCAATCAACAATCGTGGGAGGGGCGTGCGAGCTTGTGACGTCACAGGCTCGATTTGAGGCAGGGGAAAACATATAAGGAGATTAAAACAAAACCACTGGATGGATTTTTATCATTATATGATGGTTGTGTACAGACACTGCCAACACGCATTTCAGTACAATCAACTTGTAAAAGTGCATGTACCATTAAATGACCCCTTTAATGGAGTCAGATTTATATTGGAGTCAGATAAATATCTGAATTATACACGTCATCCTTCAACTTCCTTTTGTTTTCCCGAATTATTGGTTCAAAATAGCAGGGTAAACTTCCATCCTTACAGGATCATAAGAACATCAGAATATGTTCAATCAAAGCAGCCACATCCTTTTTGTTCTTTCTGCGCCAAAGCTTGTTCTTGGTTAAAATCCTTTCAAGAGTGTGTTTGTTCAGAGCTAGTCCATGCTTTCAGCTATAAGGCAATAATTTCATCATTAGTAGCTAAAACCACATTTAAAATACGCTAATCCTTATGTGTTCACAATTCACTGTGTCGGGTCGCGTCAGATCATCGCCATTCGATTTAGTTATCATAAATTAGACTTTTTAATCTCATAATTGCCATTTAGTAGGCTATGTCATAATTTCGAATTTCATAATTATGACTTATGTAGCCTAATAATTTAGATTTTTTTCTAATGTGGCGGGAATGGGCTTCCATACGATTGCGTCCTTAATGCGATTATGAATTAATCAGTTCTTGAATGAACAACTTTAGCTTTATTAAACATTGATATATCATGTATACAGTGAAAATTTTGCAGTGTTATTTTACATTTGATATTTTTGTTTTATTGTATTTATTTGACCATTTGTTTGTACTTTGTTTCTTAGTTTTTGTTCTTATTGTATCTTATCTTATGCATATAAAACAAAATAAATGCCTGCAATGGTCCATTTAAAAATAGGTGTTTTAGATTAGTTTCGTTCAAACAATGCTATTTTGTTTGCTATAGATATTTTACATTTCAGATTATAAAGCAATGTTAATTATGTTCTTAATTTGTTTATTTTTTATTTGTTTTGTTTTTTAATATATAAAAGTATAACAAAAAGAACCGATAAGAATACAGTTCAAGTACCGGATCGATAAGCAGTATTGGTAAGAAATACTGTTAAAACCTTAACGATACCCATCCCTATATACCCATCCCTATGTTAAATGTGTCCTTTTATGGAAGAAACATTCACTGAGATGAGAATGAAAAGGCCTTTATTGCCATACTGGTAAGTGAAAAACAATTAAAAATGTGGCTATTACCTAGATCACTTTCAAAGTATTTAAAAACAAAGTATATATAAAACAATGGAAAATTACATATATTAAAAAAAATTATATTAATATATATATATATTTTTTTTTTTTACAGAAAATGTTTATGTTGGCTCACTTTGCCCTCCTCATCTCCTCCATCCACTGCTGTACAGTCTTTCCAGAGGCTTTGGCACAAAAGTGGACTCCGCGGAACTGGCTGTGACCAAACTCTTTCTTCTTTGGTTTGCCACACTTTTGACACAAATACTGCTCGCAAAGCCGCTTCAGGGGTAACCCTCTGCCCTCTGCCTTCCTCCGCCGCCAAGCGGTGGTCCTAGGCACTGTTGGACTAGGGAGTCTGGTGACAGCAGCTCTTTGCTCTAGGTGTAATCGTAAGAGTGGGGCATCAGAAGGCATGGGACCTCCGATTACTACTTTAATAACATCTCCTACATGTCCATGTTGAAGGAGCTCTGGAACGTTGTGCGGCACAGGAAGTAGGGGCTCAGAAGCCTTCATGTGGTCAATGCACTGGTGCAAAACCAACTGTTCTTGCCTCTGTTTCCTGGCATTGTGCCTTTGTACAGAAAAGATGAAACAGTAATTAATCTGTATGTACATACATTTAATATACAACTGCATATTAATAATCGGTAAGACTTTGATTTGATGGTCTTCTTTAGACATTGTTGACTAAATAATGTTGCACCTACATGTCAACTAACTCTCAGAAAAGTATTAATAGATGTCTGCTTAAAGGGATAGTTTATCCAAAATGTTGTGATCATTTACTCAGCCCTCATGTTGTTCCAAACCTGTATGAGTTTCTTTCCTCTGTTAAACAAAAGCGTATTTTGAAGAATGTTGGTAACCAGACAGTTGACAGCACCCAATTTTTAGCAAAAAAAAATATTTCCTACTATGGAAGTCAATGGGGTCCATCAACTGTCTGGTTACCAACATTCTTCAAAATATCTTCTTTTGTGTTCAACAGAACAAAGAAACTCATACAGATTTGGAACAACTTGAGGGTGAGTAAATGGTGACAATTTTCATTTTTTGGTGAACTATCCCTTTAAACGGTTAGTTCAGTCAAAAATGAAAATCATCCCGTAATTTACTCACCCTCAAGCCATCCTAGGTGTATGTGACTTTTTTTTTTGTTTCAGCCAAACACAATCGGAGTTATATTAAAAAATATCCTGGCTCTTCCAAGCTTTTAATGGGAGTGAATTGTACTGGGATAATTTGTAATAATGAGTAAATAATGGGATAATTTTGGGATAATTGGATAATTTTCACTTGTGGGTGAACTAACCCTTTATTATCTGCTAACATTTTATTTTGGTAGTCTCCCAACAGCAGCCGGGCCGAATGGATTACAAACTGTTCTCGGCCCTTGGCTAACCATGCTGACAGAATGTATGTGGTGACTTGTCTGTTGCCCGCCTACCATTTTCTCTGTAGCTGGCTAAGCACGCAATTTGAGCGAAGTAAACAAGTTAAAAATAGAAATATCTGATCATCCTCCATAACGCAGTCGCTATTTACATCTCATACCTCCGTAAACTCTTGCAATGCCAAAGTAATGACTGATGCATTTATATTACATTCCAAAGAGCTCCATTATCAGACTTACAGTGGAACATGAAACCATATATCCATACCGTCTGGGCCAGATCGCCACGGAATGGGATAGTTAAGCAACGATAATGGTTTGGCCCGACAGTGAAAAAGCGGCAAGACATACTACTGACTAGAAGTAACTTTGCCAGTACAGTTCAACTTATTCAAATAACCCTAACAGTCTACTGAGAGTTAATTGACATGTAGGTGCAATGTTACTTATAGTCAACAGTCATCAATTATTGACTCACCACTGGCACAATGTCCTCTGGTTTATCTCAAGCAGCTGTATCCGTGTCCGGGTTGAGATGGCAGTGCTGTCCTGTACGATGTCTCTAATCATGTTGTAATCTCGGAGGATGGCAGCCCACCTGTTCACCCGGACACCGGCGATGGTCTGACCGGCAGGATGAATATGGCTGAGAGCCAGGCAAATGGCAGCGACAAGACGGCTTACATTGAAGAAGATTTGTTGAACAAAAGGTATTTAAAAAAACTTTCAATAAAGATTAAAAAATGCATGATGTTTTATTTGTCTGGCACACATACCTCTTTAGACCATCTATGCACGGAGTCACAAAGGTATCGGTATGGCTGTTGTTAAAGCATAGTTTGTTTTCGGGCTGAGCCGGGTGGACGACACCACCCTTGTCATGCTCTGATAGCTTATCCCACAGAGTGACAATCTCGTCCACCTTTCGCTGTGTGACAAATCCATGATTTCTAAGCTCAACCAGACTGCTGGCCAGGTTAATAACATGGTCATACCCAGGAACACCATCAGGTCCCATGCACTTTTCCTGAGAAAAAATAAATAAAAAGAGTATAATAAACTTAAAAGAGCACAAACAAAGCCAATAACAGAAATTATAAAAATCAAGTGGCAAACTTGGGTTAAGAGGACAGATATATGCCGTGTACAGGGTGGGAAATAACTTTTTCTTGCCAACTAGCCAGTGCCAAGTGAATGTGTTTTCTATTTTGAGAACATATTTTTATGTAAATGAAAAAAAAAAAAAAAGTAAATAAAAAACAAAACAAAAGATGAACAACATTTAATCAATCAATCAATCAATCAATCAATAAAATGTTGTTGTTTTTTCAAACTGCATGTGCAAATCCTTACAACTAGCTAGCTGAGACAACACTCATGAATTCACTTTCCTAGTATCTGTGATTCAAGAGTGCAGGGAAATGTATTTATTTTTCAACAGTGAACATCACTTACAATATCATCCTCCTGTGAGATGCCCTGCGGTGTGAACTGGTCTGCAGCGTAAGGCTCAGCCTTTATGGGCCCAGAGGTAGAAGACACTATTGGATCTGGCTGGGATGTTGAGAGGCCAGAGGAAAGTGAGTGCAGAAGCACTGCCTGATACTGAAGTGGTTTGAGGCTGAACTCCAAGAACTCTGGTGATTTAAGGTTATCAAAGCCTGAATCCTCATATTCCAGGTCAACCTCCAGCTGATCATCACTTCCATCAGGTGCATCAGGATTCATAATGTCATCCACCTCCAACACTCTGTTGGTTTGAGAGTAAAGATACTCCACCCCTATGAGCTCACCTGTGCAAACAGAATGTCACCAGGGTGGGTCATTTGGTAAGCAATCAAAAAAATAATCAAAAACTAGACAAAATTGACCAAATACTAATACTGTAGCATGACAATCATACACTAGCGTTCAAAAGTTTGGGGCCGGTAAGATTTTTTTTATGTTTCTAAAAGAATGCTTGCCAAGGCTGCATTTATTTAATCAAAAATACAGTAAAAAACAGTAATATTGTGAAATATTATTACAATTTAAAATTTTCAAATGTAATTTATTTCTGTGTCGGCAAAGCAGAAGTTTCAGCATTATTACTTCAGTCTTCAGTGTCACATGATCCTTCGGAAATCATTCTAATATGTTGATTTGCTGAACAAGAATAATTTCTTATTATCAATGTTGAAAACAGTTGCTGCTGAAACTTTTGAATGGTAGTGTATGTACATATTTTGTCTGAAAGTAATAAAAACTCCCACAGGTTTCCTTTCCAGCACATCTCAAATGACGTGTTGTGCTGTTTTAACAGCATTCCTCTGTGGAAATGATGTTGGTAAAAATTACATTTTGGAATAAACTAAATTGACAGCTAGCATTTTATACATCTCAAATATACAATACTATTTTCACACTTTGTGTTCTTAAAACATATTATAAATATATATAGGCAATGGTAAAATAAAAAAAAAATAAAAAATCACAGTTTTTCAGTTGTGAATAAAATTATATACATATAAACATGCAATGCATTACCAGTGTACTCTCCTGGGCTACTGTGATCCTCAACCAGTTTGTAGCCTAGAAACTTCTGGCTCAGACGGTTTGCATATTGCTGAAGGCGGTCCACTGCATCGACAGCAACAGATCGGGCCCTGTTCCACTGCACTACCCCTTCTATCAGATAAACATGGAAGTACAGGTCATTTGTACTTGTACCTAAAAAAAAAAAAAAAAGAGCAGTTAAAAAAACATTTGAATTCAAGTTGAGACAATTCACAGAAACACATTATTTGTGAGATACGCATACCTGGAATGAAGTGGTTCAGATGCTGATGGAATGATTCAAGGGATCCTACGCCACGTGCACAGTGGTAGAGAGGCAGAAAGAGCCCTCCTCTGGTCACCTCTCTGACCTTCCTGTAAAGCTGTACGCCTGGAGGGTCCTGGATACACAGAAGATGGCATTGTTGGGCTCGCCAGATCTCTTCCATCCTCTCTTGGTCCACCAGTTTGTTGCCCATGAAGTCTGTAGCACCCATGAAGTCTTTCAACAGCTGTTCAATGAGCTGCTTGGTCACCTGAGCCTCACGTGTCTGGTGGCGGCAGTGCCTTAGTAACTCTTTGGCAGTAAGCTTCCCGATTGCTTTGGCATCTTTAGATTGTCGCAGCTCATGTTGCTTGGCTTCTTGCAGTGTTTTTAAATCTCCAGCATCCCACTCAAATATACAGGAGAAGAGCCGTCCCATGAAGGGGCCGTACAGCGGGTGGCTTTCTGAAGTGACGCCTGCTGCGAACCGCTGCATGAACTGCCATGCGTCCAGCCTGACAACCAGCTGGTCCCACTCGTGGAACATGGCTTCCATTTTGCTCTTGCCCATAGTGGAACAACAGTCCTGGCCCACGTACAGAACCTGTGGAGGAGGTTCTCCGGCTCGCCGGTAACGTTCCATCAAGCCGGAGCACATGGGAAGCAGGCCCTCTCCCTCTGTTTCGGTCAGGACACACATTAGGACCTGCCCATTCTCATTTCCTACGTTTGTGGCCCACACAGCTGAATTCTGTTTCTTAGTGACCTAAACGTGAATGAAAAGAATTGGTAAATGCTGCAAGATGAATCTCAGTGTTATATGGGTCAATGATGCTCTTTTTATCTGGATCTATTCATTTATTTTTAAAAGAAATACTATAAAAACAATTAATAAATATAAATTCCAAAAATGTCATAAATATATAATTTATGATTAATTCTGACATTATGATAAAAAATGTCAGGATGATAAAACCTGCCCTGACGCCATGGTTAAGAAAAAGTTTGAAGACTGATTAAACCAAATGAATATTTTAACAAAACTTCTTATTAATATGTATGTGATCCAGCAAAAAAGGAAATAATATCATAGGGAGTGTCCCTGCAGAACCTCATGACTGAGTGTCATGGTCAACGAAGTCTTAAAATATTGGATAATTTGATGCTTTTATAACAAGGAAATGTTACTTCCCAAAACTTAGTGATATAGATAACGATGATTTACGAATTAATGAATTAATAACTATTAACATTGATAGTTTATTATTAATGATTAAGATGTGTATGCTCACATGTATTCAAGGTGTATGTAAAGTATGTTATCCATACTTTGTAATTGATCAAATCCCATTTTTAGTCATTAAATTTAATTTAGCCTTGAAAATGGTATTTAAAACCACATGAAACCAACATAAATACAAACAGTACATAACATGTGTTTTAAGTTACATTCTAAATAATATTTTATTATGGATATTCAAATTTGGGGACATACATGTATTCAGCAATGATGCATTCCATTGATCAAAATTGACACTAAAAAAAGACATGTACATTGTTGAAAAAGATTTCTATTAAAAAAAAATGCTGTTCTTTGAAAATTCTATTAATCAAAGAATCCTGAAAAAAAAGGATCATGGTTTCTTCAAAAATATTAAGCAGCAAAACTGTTTTCAATAATGATAATAATAAGAAATGTTTCTTGAGCACCAAATCAGCATATTAGAATGATTTCTGAAGGACCATGTGACACTGAAGACTGGAGTGTTGACCACAATTTGAGTAAATGATAATAATATTTCATAATATTAGTGTTTTGACTGTATCTTTGATCAAATAAATGCATCCTTTGTGAGCATAAAAGACTTTTTAAAGGGGTGGTAAAACATTTTTTCAAAGGCTTGATTGTGTTTGTGGGGTGCACTGTAACGTGTTCATGCTTCGTTTTTAAAAAATTGCATTATTTTTCATATATTTTACCTTTATTCTACACTGCTCTGTCCTTCCTTGTAAAAACGGTCTGATGGTTTCCGGGTTCTATGAAGCCAGTCCCTCAAAAATACGCAATGGGCTCAGATTGGTTAGCTGGCCCAGTGTGTTGTGATTCGCTAACCGTCTAGTGCACGTTTTCCGGAAACGTCACGCCCCGTACCTTTATCAGTAGTTTGTGCTTTGGTGTATTAGAAAAGATGGCGTCAATAAAACCAATCGGACCCAGAGAATGTTAGTGAAGATGATCAAGCAGAACCTGTTCAAGAACGGCTGTTAAACAACGTTTCAGAAAGATTTGTTTTTTGTTGTCTCATTACTTTTTAGATACGCTGTTATTTAATTGTACTAATTATTATAGTATTACAAAAAATAAGCTTCATAAACAAGAATTTCATATAATCGGTCTAACAAATTATAGCTAATACAGTCCTCAAAGGGATTTTTTTGAGTAAAGACTGCGGATCTATAGTGATCGTTACTGACTGTATGCCACCGTTTCTTTTGTATTTTTAGAACGATTGTAGACAAATATCTGTCGCCAGAACTATTAACCCAAAATGAACACTAAACATTGGCTTTACTACAGTAGCCAAATCAAACACAGAACCATGTTTAGCATGCCTGTAGATAAACAAGCATATAGATAAACAATACATAAAAGCTCTAATCAAAGAATAATTACACTAATTCCAAGTTCGCTGTTGAGATTAAAAAAAAAGTTTGTAACGTTAGGTGTTTGTCGGATAACATTAAGTATTGTAAGAATTGAAAGGAGAAGGTTAAATAAAGTTAGATGGTACGCGAGATATCGCGAGCGTAAGGGAAAGAAAAAAGGTGAAAAGAGGAGTCGTCGGGAGACAGGAAGTAGAGAGATGAGTTGGTTGAAGAAATGGTCAATGTAATCGGTGGAACGATGTAGAGTCATAAAGAAATGTTGAAATAAACACTGAGTTCTGAGCACAGAAGTCTTGGCCTGACTCTTCTATCAAGTGACCGCGACAGGAGCAGAAAATAGTCAAGAATCCACGCATAATACCTGTAGGGGTAAAATCTTTGCGTGGCAGGGGGAGCTGCCACTCGACCAGTCACAGATATATGCACCTGCCACTGCGTTATATGCGCCTGCCACTCGACCAGTCACAGATATATGCGCCAGCCACTCGACCAGTCACAGATATATGCGCCTGCCACTGCATTATATGCGCCTGCCACTCGACCAGTCACAGATATATGCGCCTGCCACTGCGTTATATGCGCCTGCCACTCGACCAGTCACAGATATATGCGCCTGCCACTCGACCACTCACAGATATATGCGCCAGCCACTCGACCAGTCACAGATATATGCGCCTGCCACTGCGTTATATGCGCCTGCCACTCGACCAGTCACAGATATATGCGCCAGCCACTCGACCAGTCACGGATATATGCGCCTGCCACTCGAACTTACACAATATGTAATATGTTTTTAAACCAAATGCAGCGCATATCCCCTAAAACCAGCGGGAGCCAGAACGGTACGCACAATAGGTCAATATTCACCATTAACCAAACGCTTTTCGCCTGACTTACAACTACTCTACCAGCTTTTTTTAATCCTGAGCACCAGTCTCGTGAGGCTTGCGCCTGCCTCAAAATCTCTCACTGTTTTAATATACAAGACGGACCCACAGACAGTGCAATGCTGATCTTATTTACCTATTTCTCATCTGATCTTATATTTTATTCGCTCTTTTTATGCGTATATGGGACTGCGCTCGTGGCTCTAGCCTCGCACCAGCCACAAGATCTCTCACTGTTTACACCTATCAGACACTCCTAATGATACACGAGAGCACACAGACAGTGCAATACAGATCTTATTTACCTATTTCTCATCTGATCTTATATTTTATTCGCTGTTTTTATCCGAATATGGGAGTGCGCTCGTGGCTCTATTAAGCCTCGCGCCAGCCACCAGCCACACGATCTCTCACTGTTTTCATCTACCAGACACTCGGGATTGATACACGAAAACACACAGACAGTGCAATCCTGCTCTTATTTACCCATTTTCTCACCTTATCTTATATTTTATTCGCTCTTTTTATCCGTATATGGGAGTCCGCTCATGGCTCTATTAAGCCTCGCACCAGCCACCAGCCACACGATCTCTCACTGTTTACACCTATCAGACACTCCTAATGATACACGAGAGCACACATACAGTGCAATACAGATCTTATTTACCTATTTCTCATCTGATCTTATATTTTATTCGCTGTTTTTATCTGTATATTGCGCTCGTGGCTCTATTAAGCCTCGCGCCAGCCACCAGCCACACGATCTCTCACTGTTTTCATCTACCAGACACTCGGGATTGATACACGAAAACACACAGACAGTGCAATCCTGCTCTTATTTACCTATTTTCTCACCTTATCTTATATTTTATTGGCTCTTTTTATCCGTATATGGGAGTGCGCTCGTGGCTCTATTAAGCCTCGCACCAGCCACACGATCTCTACAACCACAGTGCAATACAGATCTTATTTACCTATTTCTCATCTGATCTTATATTTTATTCGCTGTTTTTTATCCGTATATGGGAGTGCACTCGTGGCTCTACGGTCTACCCGACACTCGGATTGATACACGAAAACACACACACAGTGCAATCCTGCTCTTATTTACATTTTTGTCATATCTAATAATTTTATAAGCTCTTTTTGCCAGTGATGGAGCGCGTCTCGTGGCTCGTCGCGTCAGCCTCTAGCGTACTGCCACAAAATCTCTCACTGTTTTACAGCTGCCTGTCATCCAGGAATGGTGCAGGAGAGCAAACTGTCAGTCACAGAACATTTCAAAGTCAAGTGAGTAAATTGAATATTTAAACATCACATTGTGGTTTATGAAATATTGTTTAAGTACCTTTTTAAGTAGTTAGGCTACCTGTATACACTTTTGGATGGGGGCTGCTGATTTCAATTAATATACATTTTCTGCAACCAATACTCGTAACTCGACTACATTTTCTTAGCTTCAGATATCCAGTAATTAATAAGATAGGTTCTTTAGTGAGCCTGTGGGTGGCACGGGGTGACACAACCACCACCTCCACCCATCCATAAAGTGTTTTCTGTGACAGTGTTGGCTGAAGTTGGACTCGCCATCTTCGCAGTAGTGAACGCGCGGAGAGAAATGCTCATTTCATACGGATTACATTATCTGAAAGTAGCCTTTTTATTTTTGTTTTGAATTGTTTCGTTTAAAACTAGGCTAGACATTATTTCTCATGCATGTGAGGAACGTGCAATGCAAAAATGTCAAGATTTTATTGTTATAGGACTATGTCTGCTATATTTGCTTCTTATTTCAGGGAAATGGTTGATCAAACATTGATTAAAATTAAGATACAATTTATACAAAACGAAATTCACTTTAAGGAAATGCTTTATACAAAACAAAACTTAATGGAGTGGTCAAAAACATTCTCCTTCAGAAAATGTCAATCGGAGTATGAGGCGCTGTAACGTGAGAGATCTTGTGGCTGGCCCCGAGACGCGCTCCATATTACGGGACAAAGGAGCTAATAAAAATAAGATAAGATGTCAAATTGGTAAATAAGAGCAGGATTGCACTGTTTGTATGTCGAGTGTATCAATCCGAGTGTCTAAAACAGTGAGCGATCTTGTGGCTGGTGACGTAAGAGCCACGATCGAGACGCGCTTCATCACGGGCAAAAAGAGCAAATAAAATATTAGATAAGATGAAATAAAGGTAAATAAGAGCAGGATTGCACTGTCTGTGTGTTTTCGTGTATTGATCCGAGTGTCTGGTAGATGAAAACAGTGAGAGATCGTGTGGCTGGTGGCTGGCGCGAGGCTTAATAGAGCCACGAGCGCACTCCCATATACGGATAAAAAGAGCGAATAAAATATTAGATCAGATGAGAAATAGGTAAATAAGATCTGTATTGCACTTGTCTGTGTGGTCTCGTGTATCATTAGAAGTGTCTGATAGGTGTAAACAGTGAGAGATCGTGTGGCTGGGTGGCTGGTGCGAGCCACGAGCGCACTCCCATATACGGATAAAAAGAGCGAATAAAATATAAGATAAGGTGAGAAAATGGGTAAATAAGAGCAGGATTGCACTGTCTGTATGTTTTCGTGTATCAATCCCGAGTGTCTGGTAGATGAAAACAGTGAGAGATCGTGTGGCTGGTGCGAGGCTTAATAGAGCCACGAGCGCACTCCCATATACGGATAAAAAGAGCGAATAAAATATAAGATGAGAAAATGGGGAAATAAGCGCAGGATTTCACTGTCTGTGTGTTTTCGTGTATCAATCCCGAGTGTCTGATAGGTGTAAACAGTGAGAGATCGTGTGGCTGGTGGCTGGCGCGAGGCTTAATAGAGCCACGAGCGCACTCCCATATACGGATAAAAAGAGCGAATAAAATATAAGATCAGATGAGAAATAGGTAAATAAGATCTGTATTGCACTGTCTGTGTGCTCTCGTGTATCATTAGGAGTGTCTGGTAGATGAAAACAGTGAGAGATCGTGTGGCTGGTGGCTGGCGCGAGGCTTAATAGAGCCACGAGTGCACTCCCATATACGGATAAAAAGAGCGAATAAAATATAAGATCAGATGAGAAATAGGTAAATAAGATCAGCATTGCACTGTCTGTGGGTCCGTCTTGTATATTAAAACAGTGAGAGATTTTGAGGCAGGCGCAAGCCTCACGAGACTGGTGCTCAGGATTAAAAAAAGCTGGTAGTGTAGTTGTAAGTCAGGCGAAAAGCGTTTGGTTAATGGTGAATATTGAACAATTGTGCGTACCGTTCTGGCTCCCGCTGGCTTCAGGTGATATGCGCTGCATTTGGTTTAAAAACATATATTACATATTGTGTAAGTTCGAGTGGCAGACGCATATATCCGTGACTGGTCGAGTGGCAGGCGCATATATCTGTGACTGGTCGAGTGGCAGGCGCATATATCTGTGACTGGTCGAGTGGCAGGCGCATAATCTGTGACTGGTGAAGTGGCAGCTCCCCCTGCCACGCAAAGATTTTACCCCCTCTCCATAATACTCGATACGCACGGTTCTCTTACGAGAGGTTCTCTCGTATTGCGTAAGCTAGCTTACGCTACGGGAAAGATTCATCTTTTCTGAGAAATTGAAGCCAAAAATTATCCTATAATTTTGTATCTATTCACAACGCAGTTCGGCTGCAGCAGAGCATGAGCAGGCTAGCTAGCAGCTCATTGGCTCGCTCACAGGGAACTGCTTAAGCCTATGAGGAGACACGAATGAACTCTCGGCCAATGAGAGTCTGACCTGCTCTCATTGCGTCAGAGCCCGCCGAAACGGGCGTGGCCAGAGAGTATAAATTCGCCTCTCAGGCTGTAAATTCTGATTTTTCATATCTTCAGCGAGGCTACACGCATCTGCTGATCCTGAGGGAAGCCGCCGTAGTGGAAAAGGCACCTTCTAGCGAGCATCTGGGAGTCTGAGGAAGCCGGCCGTCTTCGCCACCTTCAGCCGTCCTGCAAGCTAGCGCCATCCGTCGGATTCATATCCTTACCAAAAAAGCTTCTTGTATTGTGTGTGTGTATCTAAAAGAGCAGCGAGCGTCTTTTTTAAGATGCCTCGCACACCTGCGGCTCATGCCGCGTCCCTCTCAGCGCCAGAGCCCGCCTTCTTCTGCGCTCTCTGCCTGGGACTGGGACACGCAGAGTTTTCTCTCGCCAACGGCGGATGTTTCCTCTGCGATTGGTCTTCTGTTGTTGACCCTGCGGGCTCGACTCGAAGCGTTACGCCGCCTCCCCCTCTCACCGCCTACGAGCGCTGAATGGGGGACGAGCCGCTTACAGCTGTGCCAACCGCGGCTAGCTTTCTTTACTAAACAAGAGAGCTAGCCCGGCCCCATGCATACACCGGCAAGTGGGTTTATAGTGCGTTAGTTCCGTCGAGGTCGAACTAGTCGCTGCTATCACACCCTCTTATCTGCTCGCGCTATTATGCCTGTGTCTTCCCCCTAGCTCAGTGGTGGAACTCAAAGCTTTTCGCGCCAGAGACCCGTGTTCAATTCCGGCTCTCGCAGATATTTTTTTTATGCAGCTCTGAGCTCTCGACTAGCTTTCTTACGTTACAGAAAGCGGCCGCGCTCTCCCGCCTGCATATAACGCCGCTACATAAAGGGTTTATAGTGTATCAGTTCCGCTGAGGCCGAACCTGTTTCTGCTATGACTCCCTCTTATCTGCTCGCGCTGTTATGTTTGTGTCTTTACCCCTGGCTCAGTGGTGGAACACAAAGCTTTTCGCGCCAGAGATCCGTGTTCGATTCCGGCTCTCGCAGATAATCTTTATGCAGCTCTGAGCTCGGGCCCAGCTCTCTTACGTGACAGAAAGCGGCCGCGCTCTCCCGCGCTCATGAGAAACGTTCTCATTTCCGAGCATAAAGCTGGACAAATGGGTTACAGTGTGTTAGTTCCGCTGAGGCCGAACCTGTTACTGCTATCACGCCCTCTTATCTGCTCGCGCTACTGTGCTTGTGTCATTAACCCTGTGGCTCAGTGGTGTATTACAAAGCTTTTCGCGCCAGAGACCCGCGTTCGATTCCGGCTCTCGCAGATAATTTTTATGCCGTCACAAGTCCAGCCTCTGCAGGCTAAAAACAGTCTCGTGCCCTGTTTCTTGCACGCGACGGCGCGTCACAAGTGCAGCCGATTTCAGGCTATATATATATATCCCGCTGCAGGCCGCTCACGTGACCAGCCTCAGCTGAGAAAAGGACGGCTATTTCTCACCATGGCTGAACCGCCATCAAGGTTTTCGCCCTCTGTCAGTCCCCGTTCACTCGGCTACTGCAGCAGTGTACACCGCCATCAACAAGCCGGTCTCTTTTCCCGCTTGCATGTGCACAAACGCCGTTTTCACCGCGTCCCAGAGATATCTCAAAAAGAGCATAAATACCTATTGTGTAGATAATGTGCCCACAACACTGTGTTCACTCATACACAAAGCACTGCATGTGCACAAACACCGTTTTCACGGCGACCCAGAGATATCTCAAAAAGAGCATAAAAACCTATTGTGTAGATAATGTGCCCACAACACTGTTCACTCATACACAAAGCACTGCATGTGCACAAACACCGTTTTCACGGCGATCCAGAGATATCTCAAAAAGAGCATAAAAGCCTCACGTGTAGAAAATGTGCCCACAACACTGTGTTCACTCATACACAAAAGCTTTTCAGTTCCCGTGTGTCTCACAGAGCCCACTCTCATAAAGCGGTTCCAACCCGCTCGAGTTTCAGAGTGCATAAGCGCGCCACGTCCCACCTCTGCTCACTCTGTTACACGGCCCTTAAACTCCTCTCTGAGTGTAAGTCCCGCTGTCATAAACACTATGAACGCGCCAGCGCGGCCCGCTGTGTGCAGCAACAGGGACCATGTAGCCATTCACCCCTTAGCGTTACGCTTCAAGCGTGGGAAGCTATTCCGGGAATTTCCCAGTGGGTGCTAAACACAATAAGGCTAGGCTATCGCTTACAGTTCCACCGCCGCCCTCCAGGTTTCCGAGCGCGGCTAGAAACTATTGTGAACCCAGAAGCAGTGACTCTGCTCCGTTCAGAGATAGCAAAACTATTGTGCAAAAGGGCTATAGAGAGAGTTCCTCTATCTATGAGCGAGTCGGGGTTTTACGGCCGTTATTTTCTGGTTCCAAAGAAAGACGGCGGCCTCAGACCAATCTTAGACCTCAGATTTCTGAACAAAGTTCTCATGAAGAGACCGTTCAAATTGCTCACTATCAGAAAACTCCTCGCGCATGTGCGCCAGGGGGACTGGTTCATTTCACTAGATCTGAAAGATGCCTACTTTCAGATTCAGATAAATCCCCTTCACAGGCCATTCGTACGTTTCGCCTTCGAAGGCCAGGTTTATCAATACACCGTCCTCCCGTTCGGCCTATCCCTAGCACCCCGCACGTTTACGAGGTGCATGGACGCGGCGCTCGCCCCCCTGCGGAGTCAGGGGCTGCGAACACTGAACTATTTGGACGACTGGCTGATTTTGGCACAATCACAGAGGGAGCTACTGTCTCATCATACAGTTCTCCTCGACCATCTGAAAAGTTTGGGCCTCTCTGTCAACTGGACAAAGAGCGCACTTCAACCCAGTCAGACTATCTCTTTCTTGGGTATAGAGCTAGACTCGGTCTCAATGACGGCTCGTCTGTCTACACAGCGCGCGCGCTGTGTGCAGCGTCTTGCCGCATCTTTTCAGATTAACAGACTCACACCTCTGAAAACTTTTCAGAAGGCGCTGGGTTACATGGCCTCAGCCTCCGCAGTGCTCCAGCTGGGGTTACTGCGCATGCGCCCGCTTCAGTTCTGGTTGAAGAGCCGTGTGTCTCACCGCGCGTGGACCACGGGCCGCCAGCTGAAAAAGGTAACGCAGACCTGTATCACAGCTCTGCAGCCATGGACCATGACAGAATGGTTTCAGCGGGGCGTTTCCTTGGGGACCTTTTCTCGCCGAAAAGTCATTTTCGACAGACGCATCCAACATGGGTTGGGGTGCGGTCTGCGAGGGCTCACCGGCCTTCGGCCCCTGGTCAGCTCAGGAGAGTCTCCTCCACATAAACTGTTTGGAGATGCTGGCGGTCGAGAACGCGCTCAAACGCTTTCTGCCGCGCATTCACGGTCACCATGTGCTGATCCGTTCGGACAATATGGCTGTGGTCTCCTATCTAAAACCGTCAGGGCGGCGTCAGATCCAGAATTCTCTTCCGGCTGACAGAACGCATCCTAGTTTGGTCCCAGTGTCACCTGCTCTCGCTCAGAGCGACGCACGTGCCGGGCCATCTGAACGACGGTCCAGACAGTCTGTCCAGGAACCCCATTCCCCCTGGCGAATGGTCCCTGCACACTCTTACAGTCCAAAAGCTGTGGCGAATATTCGGCAGAGCAGAGGTGGACCTCTTCGCCTCAGAAGAAAACACCCACTGCCCAATATTTTTCTCAAAATGCGAGGACGCGCTAGCCCAGACCTGGCCCAGCCGCCCGCTTTATGCATTCCCTCCGGTGTCTCTGCTACCACAGGTGCTTCAGAGAATCAGGGAAACACGCCACTCGGTGCTCCTCATAGCCCCACGTTGGGAAGGTCAGACTTGGTTTCAGGAGCTCACTCAGCTGTCACAGACAGCCCCGTGGCCCATTCCACTCAGAACAGATCTCCTCTCCCAAGCTCGCGGCACGATCTGGCATCCCCACCCAGAGCGCTGGGCGCTTCATGCGTGGGTGATCAACGACTACCCGTTGCTTTGCCAGAAGGAGTGTTAAACACGATCATGCAGGCTAGAGCGGCTTCGACTAGAAGGCTCTATGCGTCTAAATGGTCTGTGTTCTCTAAGTGGTGCACCGACAGAAACTTGGACCCACGGTCATGCGAGGTTCCTTCCTTGCTAGTTTTTCTCCAAGAGATGCTGGATAAGGGCAGGTCCCCTTCCACTCTCAAGGTGTATGTGGCAGCCGTCGCGGCGTTCGCTGAACCCCGGCGTGGCCAGTCACTGGGCAAAGATGGCTTAGTCATCCGCTTCCTCAGGGGAGCTAGAAGGATGAACCCCTCACGCCCCCCGTCGGTGTCGATTTGGGACCGTTCCATAGTTCTCGAAGCTATGAAAGCCCCCCCCATTCGAACCGTTAAACACCGTGGAGCTCAAATACCTTTCGCTCAAGACTATCTTCCTGCTCGCGCTCGTGTCAGTGAAGCGTGTGGGGGACCTTCACGCGCTGTTCAGCAGCGCTTCCTGTCTGGAGTTTGGGCCCAATGACTCCTTAGTCGTTCTCAAACCTAGACATGGTTATGTCCCAAAAGCGATTGGTACCCCATTCAGGGCACAAGTTATTTCTCTATCGGCTCTGCCTGCATCCAATAGCGAATCTGACTCTAATCTCCTGTGTCCGGTCAGGGCCCTGAGATTATACTTTACTCGCACTGCTCCGGTCAGACGAGCTGAGCAGCTTTTTGTTTCGGTCGGTGGGCGCACCAAGGGGTTGGCCGCCTCGAAACAGACTCTGTCCAGATGGATAGTTGATGCCATTGCAGCCGCATACGCGTCAAAAGACCTGCCATGCCCTCTGGGCATCAGGGCCCGGTCCACTAGAGGCATGGCCTCATCGTGGGCTTGGTCCAGCGGAATTTCCATTCATGATACTTGTGTGGCAGCGGGATGGGCTTCCCCCTCCACCTTTATCAGATTTTACTATCTGGAAGTTCCCGCCTTGCAGGCTAAACTACTAGCAGTCTAGTATGCTACAGCTCTTCTGGTTGAGCTGCACTATAGGGAGTTATTCACGCAGACCGGTCTCGTTCTGTCCCTCCTTATTATGTGCTTATGTACTTCACAAATCCCCGGCCCGCTCCGCTGGCCTTTGTCACATGTACATATTTTATTCCCACTCATAAGGGTTCCCCGGGGTCCCCCCTGGGACTCATAGTGGATGCTTAGCATGCACGGCGTTGACCAGGTGTTCCCGTAGCGTAAGCTAGCTTACGCAATACGAGAGAACCTCTCGTAAGAGAACGAATCGGTTACCTAACGTAACCTCGGTTCTCTCTAGATGAGGGAACGAGTATTGCGTTCCTGGCCGTGCTTGTGCTACTAGCGTTCTCGCTTCATTCTATGAAAACCAGAATTTACAGCCTGAGAGGCGAATTTATACTCTCTGGCCACGCCCGTTTCGGCGGGCTCTGACGCAATGAGAGCAGGTCAGACTCTCATTGGCCGAGAGTTCATTCGTGTCTCCTCATAGGCTTAAGCAGTTCCCTGTGAGCGAGCCAATGAGCTGCTAGCTAGCCTGCTCATGCTCTGCTGCAGCTGAACTGCGTTGTGAATAGATACAAAATTATAGGATAATTTTTGGCTTCAATTTCTCAGAAAAGATGAATCTTTCCCGTAGCGTAAGCTAGCTTACGCAATACTCGTTCCCTCATCTAGAGAGAACCGAGGTTACGTTAGGTAACCGATTCGATTTCTCAAGACCCGCAAATCTGAGTATTACAGTATGAATGAGCATTTAACAACCTGGTTTGCAGAGCCAAACAGCGTTGTCATTCGTTTACTTCCTTGCTACAACGTACAATTAACAATACGAACTATTACAGGAAAACACATCAAACGAAAAATAAATCATACCTACAGGTTGTGGCCCGTAAACAACAGCTTCTGTTCTTAAAGTTGGAACTGCTCCATCTTTCAGCACAAGCCGTTGTGCGAATCCTGCATTGAACTCGCGAAGATTGTGAAAGCTTTCCTCCGTAAAATGTGCAGCACAGAGAGCGAGATTTGGGTAATAATTAACCATTGATCCCTAACTCCCGCGACCATAGGAAGGCTGAACAAAGTGGACCTGCAATCCGGATGAAAATAACAGCGTTTCGACGGCATTGCGGCAACAACAGCCTACTATACCACAACAACTCTTCTCCAACGCAATATAAAATGGTCTCGCCCTTATTCAGTATTCTCGGAGGAGGGGTTTAGTGGGGTTAGTGATGTCAGCAACCCTGGAGGAATGTTGTGTAGTTTGCTGTAGTCCTTAGAAATTGATTTCTTTAAAAGCAAATATCTTCCTTTGCTTTGAAAGCTGTATCTTTGCAGATGTTGTTAATGCTCAAACAGCAACATTACACACTAACTAAAGTTAGAAAAGTGAAATCGTGTTTTACCACCCCTTTAAAACTTTTGAATGGTAGTCAGGGTTTGTACCTTTTCCAAGGTCAAATTCAAGCACTTTCAAGGTCCATTTTAGACCACCGTAAATTACATACCAATACATAGTCAAAATTATTATTTAGTGTTTTTATCACATTAAAAAAGATAATGCTATAAATAGCCAAAATTGTGTTTCGTAATAGCAGAAGGATCAGATATTTAAGCAAATCACAAAATTACATTTATTTTTCAAAATGTATCACGAAATAGACTTTGCTTACTATCTAACCTGCCTGAGTCAATGTAAAAACCATTACCCCAAACAAAATCACTCGACAGGTTCACTTTACTTTCAATTAATTTATTGAAAATATTAAAATGCAAACATTCGTTTTTGAGGTAGACAGCCAATCAGATTCGTTTTTATCCGATTCTTTTTTAACAATATTGTGCAAATCAAAACAAAATGCCAAAAGAGCTACATGTGCTTTATAAAGATTAGGCCAAAAGTTGCATTTTATGTATATGGTCTTGCTGGTTGCCTGATGTGGATTAGAAGACTGGACTGGAGGTGTGGATGTGGATGGTAGAAGGGCTACTCCACCGGCTGCTTCCACTGCACTGTACCTGCTGGTTGAATGGGTGGATGTAGCTGTGCTTTTCTGCCCCAAAAAAATCACTTATGGTGCTTTTCCACTGCATGGTATGGTTCGGTTCGGTACGGCACGCTTTGGCGCTTTTCTGGCGCTTTTCCACTGCATGGTACGGCTCAGTACGGTTCGGCTCGGCGCAGCATGGTTCGGCTCGCTTCGCTTTTCCACTACTGGTACGACTCTGCGCGGCACGGCTCGGTTCGCTTTAGCTCGGTTGCTTTTCCACTGCAGTTAGTACCGCTTCAAAGTGGGTGGGATTATGACTGATCGTTATAGTTTATCCGCTCCTCGGCAACTAACAAATTGGAACGTCTGCGCTTCTCGTCCACTGACAACGATTCAGCCATTTCTTTTTTGGAAGTTTTTTTTTCTTCAAGCAAGTAGTTTTAAAACATTGGAGGCTGTTACTGGCTATTTAAATCTAGCGGGTTTGATGTCTCGCAAATACAATGACGCTGGTAGTGACGATTCTGTCTGTCTGACCAATCAGTGATCTACAGTGCTTCCACGTCACATTTTAGTATCGGTGCGGTACGCTTGGAACCTCAACAGAGGTGCTACCATTTAAAGCGAGCCGTACCGTACCGTGCAGTGGAAAAGCCCCACAAGTGAGCCGTGCCGAGCCGTGCCGTACCGTACCATGCCGTTGAAAAGCGCCAAAGCGTGCCGTACCGAACCGAACCGTACCATGCAGTGGAAAAGCGCCATTCCACTGCATGGTAGGGTACGGCTCGGCACGGCTCACTTGTGGCGCTTTTCCACTGCATGGTATGGTACGGCTCGCTTCGGCTCGCTTTAAATGGTACCACCTCTGTTGAGGTTCCAAGCGTACCGTTTCGATACTAAAATGTGACGCGGAAGCACTGTAGATCACTGATTGGTCAGACAGACAGAATCGCCAGTAACAGCCACTGCTGTAGCATCTGTTTTAAAACTACTTGCTTGACTTGCTTGAAGAAAAAAAACTTCCAAAAAAGAAATGGCTGAGTCGTGGTCAGTGGACGAGAAGCGCAGACGTTCCTATTGTTGGTTGACGAGGAGCGGATAAACTATAACAATCAGTCATAATCCCACCCACTTTGAAGCGGTACTAACTGCACTGGAAAAGCAACCGAGCTAAAGCGAACTGAGCCGTGCCGCGCCGAGCCGAGTCGTACCACGCAGTGGAAAAGCGAAGCGAGCCGAACTGTGCCGCGCCGAGCCGAACCGTACTGAGTCGTACCGAGCCGTACCATGCAGTGGAAAAGCGCCATTACTACTGGACCTGGATTCAGATGACTTCGCATCAGGTCTTGATGCTTTTTTCCTAAATAACAACAAAAATAGGAGGGAAATGTTATTTTTTGTATTAATTATGTTTATTCTCAATACAATTATTAGCAAGATGCTGAAAATTATAGTTGTCAGTTAACTATGTTGCTCTATACATCCTGAATTATCAACTTTAAAATGTTTAATCTCTTCATGGTTCATAACAAAGTAAGACAGCTATGGAGAGTAGCACTGAGTGAGAGGATTTGAGCCAAATGACATGCAGCTGGGTCATTCTGTGTCAAATCAAGACAAAATCCAGGAAAACAGTTGCTGCACCCTCTTAGATTTTGCTTAAAGTTTATGCTACCCTTGCCTTAATGTCAGTCTTTTCGCACTTTTTTCCAAATCAGGGCATGCCGTACAAACTTGTAAGGGTTCAGTCATATTGACATGTTTGTCTTCCACACTACAAAGTTTGGGCTGCCTATGAATAATACTTTTCATTATATTAATGTCCAAATATTGCTTCCCAGATAATGTGATTTTCAACTGAAGTAATTTCAAGGGCTGAAAATATGGATTTGAACAGAATTATTTTACAGGCCTTGGTTTTGGGACACATTCTTGATATAGTTAAGATCTGAACAAAATCTGAGACAGTGCAACAACCTGTAATTCCATTTTACCCAGAAGACTCTGACAGTGCGCAGGCTCCTTAGCCTGGTTAAAACCAGACCATTCTCAGTTGTAACTGAGTTATGGTCTGGCAAAGCGTCATAGACAAATCATTTCCAGAGGGGCGTCACCAACGGACGTCGCGGATAGACCTAAACCCAATCAGAGCGATGAAGAAGATGACGTATGCAGAGCGGCGGAGAAACATCTCCGAGTGTTGTTCTTTGCTCGGGTTTTAACTAAAATGAAACGTTCAAATCGCTTAAAACAGACGCGATAGCTGATTCGAACGAGTGATGTTTGACCGCGGCATCCATCTTTGTAATGTAGGCTACAAAATCTGCTTCAAAATCCCAGCGCTGTCGTCATC
Source organism: Gila orcuttii (assembly GCA_026230005.1). Taxonomy (NCBI): domain Eukaryota; kingdom Metazoa; phylum Chordata; class Actinopteri; order Cypriniformes; family Leuciscidae; genus Gila; species Gila orcuttii. The sequence goes on from JAPDVR010000014.1 coordinate 32,794,749, forward strand.
GTGTAAAGCCCGCCCCAACGTTTCTGATTGGTGCCTCGATTTCGGCGGATTGGAAATGGGCTTGAATGAGGTCTTTGCCAGACTAACTTTCAGAGCAAATCTAAATTTGCCGGAAGTTGTCTGGGTTTTCCCAGGCTACAGGCTCCTGCCTGACAAATAGCCTATATTAATTTTTTTTTTTTAAATTCTATTTCATTGGCAAGACATCTACATTTATCTACTGGAATAGAGAAGTGTAAATATTGCATAAGGCCATCCTCAACCTTACAGTAGGCTACTTGTATGACACTCCATCTGACACGATTTCTGTTCAGCAATCAACATTGTTGTTATGCACTGGGCTAACGTTGCAGGTTTTAATTTGCGGGTAGTTAAGGTTACAGTTACTGTGCTGTAACTTTGGCACTGCATATTCCACAAATGAACGTGCCATAACGGACATGCAATACTAACATTACATTTTCACACCAAGTACTCTGTCACTAATGGGAATTCCTAGCTAGTAGTTACTAGCGTAAACAAATAGGCGCTAATGTGTACAGTAGGCTACTTCAGTTGGCTTACTTGAAAAATTTATGACTTACCTTTCATGTGACTCGAGAGAGCAGACTCGCCCATTGTGAAAAGCTGCACGTCTTTTTTTGCAGAGTTTACAAGAGGCACCTCGTGGGGTTTGTCCCCGTTTAATCCATAATTTGTATTTTGCATCTTCCAGCCAACGTTCAATGAAACGACAACCTCCCGGCGTGGTGCAGTTGTGGTTTTATGGTGGTGGAGTCACACATGGAAATAGACTGGCAGATCGCAGTCACACATGCACAAGCGAGCACAGCAGGTTTCATTTTAGGCTCTCCAACATTTTATTTCTCCATTTAATAAACAAACTATTCAGTCAGATAGGTATTTGTTGTGAAAGAAATAGTTATTTGTTGTGAAAGAAATAAGTTAAAATTTCAAGCATTTTATCCAAAATGTAAGCACTTTTCAAACTTTGAAAACACAACATCAAAATTCAAGCATTTTCAAGGATTTCAAGCACCTGTACGAACCCTGGGTAGTGTATGTCATTAACAAAAATACTGCAATAAATGCATAAAGTTTAGTTGTGTCTTCTCACCTTCTTGGTGGAGGCCACCTTCAGGATGGAGCCGTAAATGGAAGTGACCCTGGTCTTCATCTCTCCGAGCCGTGTCAGTGCATCCTTTGCATATACCGTCAACAGCAACGACGGAGAAGGCACTGGCATCATCTGTGGCACACTGACAGTAACTGCACTGAGATCTTGAAACTTGTTCAATACAGAGAGGTACTCTGTGGCCTGAGCCTTCCACTGCTCCTTATGCCGGACACAAAGGTGCCGGTACATCGCAGTTGCACTCTTCCCTGGTGCCTGACACTGCATCAGTCTAACAAGCTCTTTATCGCAAGACAGCCTTTGAACAAAAGACACACACAAAAATCAAACCCTGAGCATTTAACATCTTTACAATGTTTTGATTGTCAAACATCTCAGCCTACCTGTAGGTCAGGACTGCTGGGAATTTCTCACGATGGATGAGATCCAATTGGTCCAGAATGTCTTGCGACCAGCCTGCCATCTTCTTCTTGCAAGAACAGCACTCCAGGTACTCTGTGACAATGAAATACCACCCGCTCATGTCCAAAACCCTCCGGACGGTGTTGTACAACCCACAAGGCCTCAAATGATTGCCAAGACGACGGCAGTTGGGCTTCGTGCACACTAGCCTGTATGCCCACATGCGACAGGGCAACCAAAGGAACAGCCTTCTATGAAAGAATGGGTCAGGAAAAGGAGGAGGCTGTGAATACAACAACTGGGGTCCAGGAGGTGACCACCACAGCTGCAGAGATTCAGTCAGCGTCAACTTCCCAGATGCATCTTTGGTAAAGAGAGCCTTACTGACCCAGAGATGTTGCTCTTTTGGCAGCGTATGCTTCCAACTCTCTGGTAGTAAAAGCTGTGAGAAACAAAGAAAAGAAGCTGAACATGTAAATGTTTTCATTATTCTCCTATATGAGGGCCAAAGCTGCCATTTGACTTACTTTTTCAGGATGATCAGGGAGCTTTTCAACTTCTTGTTGAGCCATTTGTGATGAGGGTTGGCGTTAGGGTTGCTGCCAGGAGGATTGACTCGCAGTTACCTGGTGTTAAATAAAAATATATCAGTGATGCAAAAACTGAAAATGAAACTGTAAATATAAAACTGTAAATATAGTTTTTGTTTAGCCAGTAAACCAAAACTAAAAATGTTTTGATTCGGGGACTTGATCTATTTTTGCGGTTCCGGGTGTCATGTTCTCAGTCATTTTAAAGTTTTTTTTTAATATCACTGTAGATTTTCCATATTGCTACACTAGCATAATTTTTGGTCATGATGAAGTGGGTCGGATGCAATGACAGTCAAAATCCACAATCAGAAAAGCACTAATTAAACGCTATAATTGACTGTTTCAGCCAAATAATTTTAGTAGCCATTATTTTGATGTATCAGTAAAAAAAAGACGAGGCCCAATGAAAAAGAACTACACATTTACATTTTTGTAAAATTGCAAATAAAATTACTAATATATGAAAATTAAAAACAGTACAAACAACTTCAATGGTACATTACTAATCCACACTATTTTTATCTATTCAAAGGTGTTCAGAAGGCTTCAGGACTGGGCTTTGTGCAGTCAAGTTCTTCAACACCAGACTCAGTAAATCAGGGTTCCTCAAACTCGGTCCTGGAGGGCCGGTGTCCTGCAGAGTTTAGCTCCAACCCTGATAAAACACACCTGAGCAAGCTAATCAAGGTCTTCAGGATCACTAGAAACTCACAGGTAGGTGTGTTTGATCAGGGTTGGAGCTAAACTCTGCAGGACAGCGGCCCTCCAGGTCCGAGTTTGAGGAACCCTGCAGTAAATAATTTCTACATGAGCCTAGCTTTGTGGAAGAACAAGGACATTGGTATGCAGGAACAGAAAAGACCCTCCCTAAACTGTTGAAAGCACAGAATTCTCTGGAATGTCATTGTATGGTGTAGCACTGAGATTTGTTTTCTACTGGAATGGCCAAACCTGATGGTGTCCACATACTTTTGACGATATACTGCCATTTTAGTCAGTCTCAAGAACGCATATTAGAGCTACATAAGACATGTGTAATTATTGTTAGTATAATTTAAAAGTACATGACATGACTAAAAACAGGACAATACCGTTAGAGTAACGCTAACGAAAGTCACAAGGAACCCAGAATATTGTGTAATGCTAATTCATTCATTAACGAGTCTTGATTGTAAAAAGACAAAATTGTGGACCACTAGCTGAAACCCCGTGCATTAATACATCAAATCGCCATGATAATTCGCGCATACGCATCTATTAACAATATGCACGTTTACAAACTCACATGAAACGGGTCATAGTAATCTTACAAGTCTTACCTTGAGGACGCCTAAATCAAAAAGTGACAACGCAAATATATCAGTAACCAGTTCGCGCCAAGACCTGTTCAATTTGTTTTCTCAAATAAGAGTGTGCTGTTTTGTTTTCTGTCCCGACAAGTTAACGTATCACTCGAGCATCGTGCTAGTGGACCTCACGTCACGAGCTACGTCACCAATCAGAGACACTGCAAAAAGTGGAGACTTTCCACTCCTATGGGATTGAATGAGGAAAATCGTAGCGCTCAACATTTAGTCCCGTCCTGCAGTTTAAAGTGCCAATCGCATTTTGATAAAGGACTAAAAGTCCCGCCTTCCAGTTAAAAGAGCCAATCGCTATTTTTTTAGAGTGGCTCGCTCGTTTGTTTACTCTTTACTGCGCATGCGCATTAGACCAGATTGAAATGCACTGTTGCAGTCAGATGTTATTAGTAATTACTGATTGTAAATGGTATTTAACATTGACATGCAGTATCGGGGGATTTCAGCTTTTTTCCTAATTAAAATAGGTGGGAGCTGTAACGTTACTTGAACGTCTGTTGAGTCACCATTGTTGTTTATTCAGCGAGGCAGGAAAGGATCACAATATTTATGGGTCCTTGACCAAAAAAAATGATTTACCCGATAAACAAATTAACTGATGAACACAAAAGCAAAAAAACATCCAGTAGTATATTTAAGGGCAACTTCCATTCACTTGTGTTCAAGCCATTGACTGTAAAAAAAAAAATAGGTTCGAGCGAAGCGGCCTCTTGTCTTCCTGTGTCAGGAGATATATTTTTAAGCATAGGGCTCTCCCCTACAGGACTGACTTTGTGTTCGCAGAATCAAAGCTCAATTCCCCAGCTGCTGTTCTGAATACATTTGTAGAAGAGTCATTCCTGGAAATTTAGGAATATTTCAGTCCCCCAGACTTTTTAAAGTGGTGGTTCACTAAAACGAACGTTAAAAGCTTTTCAAAATACTTTGGTATGTATTTTATAATGAATAATTTGTTTTTTTTTTTGCATATAAATATTTTTTTATCTTAAAATTATTTATTTATATCGTACACCAAGCATTTTGTCATGTCCCCGGCACTTCACTGAATTTGTAATTGGAAAATATTCAACAAAATGTGCAGGGTCTTTAATTTTGGGCACTATTGGGAAATGCTTATTTTGTGTTACTTTCTTGTGAAAAATTAAAGTGACGAGTGACCCAGAATATCCCAGAAAGCTACATCTCTGCAATATATACTTTTGAGCATATTGCCTTTGTTTTAATATACTACTTTAATACTAAATGATACAAGTATTTTTGCAATTTTTTTCATGAGAATAATAAACAATATACACAAAAATCTAGTCCACAAGCTTATGAAAGTTTTTTTTTCTTGTTACTGGGACTGATACTGTAACCATGGGATTACATTTTGAACTTGTAATTTTCCCCTTTTTGCTTATAATTAATTTTATAATGCATTTTAGTGTTATTTGCTCTTATGCACAGTAGTTGGCGATATTTATCTATGGCGTCTTGCCTGTAAAACTAGAAGAAAATAAGCCGCCGCCCATTAGATGCGTCAGAGGTGTGACGCTTGTGATTTTCTGGAAATCAGAGAAATGTGGATTTTGTCTAGGTAATTTTATCATCACGCACCTTGATTTGTCTATGAAATTAAATAAGGTATAAGCTTATTGTATCACATATTTCTCTGAAGCAGATCTGAGGTAAGGCGATCCCATGATTCAGAGCAAAACACGGGCACTGCCCAAATGATCAGCTGGACATTGTGCTTGACAGATCGTTTGCGATTAAAGCACTCTTTGACGCAAAACAGAGTGTATAAATAGGAACGAATTGCAAGTAACGTAGCAGGCTTGTGTGTTAACCAGGCGTATGTTTTTATTCTAGCGATATCCGATTCGTGAATCAATCATTCTTTAAATCGGATCTTTTTGATGTTTGGTTGAATCGTTTGTAACACATTCCTTTATGTATTGTTGTCTTGTTTTTTACCTGGACTCTGGGACTTGCATAAAGTGCAAGACTTGCATGATGATGATGATGATGATGATGAACCGATTTTTGTTTTCTAATAGCATCGTAAGCATTCCAAAATCATACTTAGGATGCTTGGAAATGCAGCCCTGAGCGAGTTGTTCACGAATCGAACTGAATCAGTCTGAGGCATTTATTGAGTCAATGATTCGTTGAATCATTTAATATTAGTGTTTATAGTAGAAATGTTTACGACTTGATTATCCGAATCCAAAAGAACCGATTCTGTCCGAAAAGAACAGAATCGCGGAAATAAGTCGAATTTGTCATCACTACTTCCCATAACGCACAGTAAACTAACTTGATTGTCTGCATTGTGAGATTAGTTAGGCGTGACTGAATCCAGCAATTACAGATAATTACACTTTATGCTCAAATGAGGAAAAACAAAAGGGTCTCTGAGATACATATTGTGTCAGTTGCCAGGAATAGCTTGAATGCCTCAGTCACATAAGTACGTTTTATATAAAAAAATATATTTTTTAGGCACATGAAGGCACATTTGTTTTGTAATCATATAAAACACTCCATTAATGTCAAACAACAATCAAATCAATCAATGGGAGTAAATTATAATGCTATACCCATTAAATTACTTTAACATCAAATACAAAAGTATTTGAAATAATGCAAGATATCAAAACACCAAACAATCTGCTAGAATACATTTTTCATAATTAGTCACTATGTAGATCTGTACTGTCAGCATAGATTTTGTTGTTGCGGTGGGTAGTTTTTTCCTCAGAAGTTTACGTTTTTTGGTCTAAAATCTAAAAATCTCCCAAACTTCAATTTTATGTGGTCTTTAACTGTTTCTTGTCCAATGTTATTTGGTCTTCGTCTCCCTCTCTCTGTTTGCAGTTGCTCTCAGTCCCAGGAAGAGTGAGCGGAGTGCGGCTTGCACTATGAGCGGGGCAGCGCTGGGAATAGAGATTGTGGTTGTCTTTTTCCTGGCTCTCTTTCTCCTGCATCGCTATGGCGACTTTAAGAAGCAGCAGCGCATGGTTCTCTTTGGCACACTGCTGGCTTGGTATTTGTGCTTTCTCATCGTCTTCATTCTTCCCCTAGATGTCAGCACGGTTAGTGTGGCTCCCGCTCTATAAATGTGTCCAGCACTGTTAATTCCTGATGCAACTCAGACAACTTGTGTAATTGATTTTCAGACAATCTACAAGCAGTGTTTAATTGATCAGGAAGCACATCCCCAGACGCCCTCTGTGAGCCCTGTCCTTTCAAACCAAACGACTCCAAATACCTCTGTCTCACCCAGTAAAAGGTAAATTCAACAGCAAATCAAGTATTCAGTTAGACCTATTCTGATTGTACTGTTATTCTGCATGTTTGTGAACACATATTTTGTCCCTTTTCCCGAAGTACTGAACATGTGTGCTATAAACCATGGAGCTACATTCCAGATGGCATCATGCCAGTGTTCTGGAGGGTTGTTTATTGGACCTCACAGTGTCTTACTTGGTGAGAAAGCCTTGCCCTTTTTAAACTTGATAATGGCATCTTAAATCTTCCTGATAATTATTTTTCACTGTTACTACTCAAATCAGTCTATTGTAGTGCTGCAAAAGTTATTGAAATGAAAACAAAATTGCTATTTAGCGAAGTGCTATTTTTAGATTACAAAGGCTTAATTAAATAAATACAAGCACTGCGTGTTTCAGAGTGTAGTGCCACTCATATTAATTTACACACAATCAGCTCATGATCCACTCTTTTTAGTGTCTCAGAGAACGGCTTGCTTTGCAGTAAATGCTGCTCCCCGCAAACTATTCTCTGCATCTGTTTGGGAGCAGACATTTGGGAATGCAACATTGCACCAACCCTTTTCCCAACGTGTCAAAAAAAGAGAAATACTTTAAGGGCTCACCCTTAAAGTATAGTTCACCCTCATGTCGTTCCAAACCCGCAAGGCTTTCGTTCCTTTTCGAAACACAAATTAAGATATAACTACTATTACTTTAACGCTTCAAAAAATTCAGAAAGAGATCATAAATTTAATCTATATGAATTGAGCGGTTTAGTCCAAATTTTCTGAAGAGGCATGATCGCTTTATTTGATGACCAGATCTTTTATTCACTTATAAACATTCACCACACATCAGTTGTGGTAATCGGAAGCTCAAGCATGTTCGCTTGACATGCGAGAACCAATTAGGTTCGTTCTCGTGTTACGCAGCACGTTTGAGCTTCCGCAAGAACCAATGAGATTTGTTTTCGCAAAGCAAGTGTGGTTGAGCTTCTGTTTATGTTCGCTGATTAATTTTTATGTTAATAAAAGCCTAAATTCATTATATAAAATGATTGTGTCTCTTCCGAAAATATGGACTAAACAGCCCGATTCATATGGATTAGTTTTACAATCTCTTTATAAATGTTTTGAGGCCTCAATGGTTTCAATGGAGGGACAGAAATCTCTCATATTTCATTAAAAATATCTTCATATGTGTTCCAAAGATGAACAAAAGTCTTACCTTACGGGTTTAGAACGACATGAGGGTGAGTAACTAATGACATAATTTTAATTTTGGGGGGAACTAACCTTTTGAGACAATTATAAATATTAGTATTGTAATTTTACAGTTGTACTGTAAAATAAATTATTATTTTTCTTAAATTCACATTTTTTTTTTACAGTGAAATATAATAATAATAGTTATATTTATTATTTTGTTCAAAATGTTTTAGTAATAATAATAGTCATATTGATATATAATTATAAAATTTGTGTGCAGCCTTAGTCTATTTTGTGGTTTAAACCAGGGGTTTTAAAAAGTTTTGATGCCATGGACTCCAAAATATGATATGATAATATGATGCCAATGTGAATGATGCCCTTCCCAAACAATAATAATAATAAAGTATACTTTCATGTATAAAGACCTATTTTTACTAAGGGGGGTAATAGTAATTGTGATAACAGAAAGGATGGCTTTTAAATTGGCTGTTTTAACTGGTTTATATTGTATTAGAGCCAAATTAAATTTTAATTATAATTAGAAAATATTATTTGTAAATTTCAGGGTTTTTTTCTTCCAAATTTATTTGCATAGCCCTATTCACAGTAAAAGAAAAAAAATCACAGATTTTCTGGGCCCTCGAGCACCCCCTTTGAAAACCTTTGGTTTAAACAATGCATAAATAACTATGCTGTATTATGTCTGCTCATGAATGTGCTAACTGTAAAAATAGTGATTAATAATGGTGTTTTCTCTTTTAAGGCTTCTTCTGCCATTCATGCAGTCATATGCCCGCTCTGGAGGATTCTCCATTACTGGAAAGATCAAGACGGCCCTGATTGAGAATGCAATCTACTATGGCACATACCTTTTCATCTTCGGCTCTCTTCTCATCTATGTGGCTGTGCATCCTCAATGGCACCTCTCCTGGTCTGTATACCAACCCAGAAAATTCTTCAGTTGTCATCACAATGTTCTGTTCATACTGACTCTTCTTTTCTGTATAACTTCACCAGGTATGAGTTGCAAACCATTGGCATCACTGCGGCCAACACTTGGGGTCTGTTTCTTCTAGTGTTGCTGTTGGGCTACGGCCTGGTCGAGATCCCCCGCTCGTACTGGGAGTCCTCACGCCAGGGTCACCTCCTCATCAAGACTTACTTTAAAGCAGCCAAGCTCATGACAGAGAAGGCAGATTCAGAGGAGAACCTAGAAGATGTCATGGAGGTGAAAGCCATGTGTGTTTATACACTGTAAATAAACATCTGTTTACAATATATAAGTCCGGATCAGCTGGTCTTTGAAAGGTTATGTCAGGTCTGAGTCCATTCAGCCAATATTGTGTCTTTTATTTTTATCAAAGGAAGTTCGAAAAATCAATGAATCGATCAAATATAATCATCCATTAAGGAAGAACGTAGACACCATTCTCCGAAAGGTGAGAGGACGACAGTGCATTTTTATGTATGTGATTGAAGTAACCGTGCCACTCTTTTTAGTTGAAACCTGCTTTTTATTTTTAGTGCCCAGTTGAATATCAGGAGAAAATGGGCAGGAACATGGATGACTATGAGGATTTTGATGATAAACAAAACGCATATCCCTCTGAAAGAAGCCTTTCGAAACTACACAAGCAGGTACCGCTCAGGTGTTCTCTCTGTGTTTTCTGAATTTTGATCGAGGATAATACTGACAGCTGGTTTCTTAGGTGATCTACGCAGTGCAGCGGCACAATCGCACACGAGTTCAGTGGCAGATATTGCTGGAACAGGCTTTACATCTCGAGGACGTTGCCAAGAACGAAACCAGCACCTCTCGACAGTTCGTTCACAGCTTTGCCCCTCCAGAACCTGTAGGCTGGTTCAGATGCTATATTTATACTCCCACAGTAGGTAGGTAATAGATCTAGATAAACAAGTGTCACTTTTTGACGCTGCTTTTACTGTCCTTTGTTTCCTTCATCAGAGTGGTACTGGGAGTGTTTGCTGAAGCAGTGGTTTTACCGTATACTGGCTGTGGTTCTGTCACTCTTTTCGGTGGCTGTGGTTTGGTCTGAGTGCACTTTCTTCAGTACTCATCCCGTTCTGTCACTCTTTGCTGTGTTTATCCAGCTTGCTGAGAGAGATTACAACTACCTGTACATTGAGGTGAGTCTGCTTGAGCTCTGTAATGTAAGAAAAGAGAATAGTCAAGTCAAATGTATTTGTATAGCTTTTTTCACAATACACATTGTTTCAAAGCAACTTTAGAGAAAATCAAGATGTTAATATTTATTACATTTTACATATCTTCATGCCTTAAGTAACATTTAGCAGATTAGAGCTGGGCGATAATATAGTAAATGGATAAAAATATAGATGGGAGAGGTAACGTCAATAAACTCAATTATGTACGTCACCGTTCAAAAGTTTGAGGTTGGTAAGATTTAATATTTTTTTTATAAAAGTCTCTTATGCTTACCAAGGCTGTGTTTATTTGATCAACAATACAGTAAAATTACAATTTAAATTATTTTTAAATGTTTTTATTTTAATATATTTTAAAATGTAATTTATTCCTGTGATGGCAAAACTGAATTTTCAGCATCTTTACTCCAGTCTTCAGTGTCACATGATCCTTCAGAAATCATTCTAATATGCTGATTTGGTGCTTAGAAACATTATTATCAATGTTGAAAACAGTTGTTCCGCTTAATATTTTGTTGAAACAAGTTGTTTTCGTTCAGTATTTTATATTTATTTTTCAGCATTTATTTGAAATAGAAATCTTATGTAACATAATAAAAGTCTTTACTGAAATTTTTGATCAATTTAATGCATCCCTGCTGAATAAAATTATAAATTTCTTTCAAAGGTTTTAATTTTATAATTATTTAAAATAAATTTTATATATATTATGTAGACTTTTTTGTATTAGAAAGTAAATGTAAAGAGTTTGAACTTTTCTTCTTAAGTAAAATAGTTTATTTTTTTACTTATTTTATTCACTTTGTGTCAATGTTGCTGACTCCTGCAATACACCAAAACTAAGAGCTTACTGACAGTCTGACCTGGTGAGATGAGCTGAAACATAAGCTAATATTGTCATTTTGGGCCTGTAGATGGCGTGCTTCATTACAATCTTCTTCCTCTGTACCTGCGTCTACTCCACTGTGTTTCGCATCCGAGTCTTCAACTACTACTACCTGGCCTCTCATCACCAAACCGATGCCTACAGCCTGCAGTTCAGTGGCATGTATGTTTTGCATAGCAGTATTGGGTGTATTAAACTTGTATTGTCAGTAAACTCTGCCATTAGTCTTTCTCTGATAAAGCACAAAGCCTGTGTGTTGTTTACTAGGCTTTTTTGCCGCTTGACTCCACCACTTTGTCTAAACTTCCTGGGACTGATTCACATGGATTCTGCCATATCCCACCAAGCAAAGGAGCAGACGGCATACACCTCTGTAAGTCTTTTACCATTATGTGAAATTTAGATAACAAGGCTTCAATGGCCCAGAATGCCCTTTTTGAATGTACTATTAAGCATTAAAGGAACCTTCTCTAATGTTGTAGATCATGGGTTCCATGCGGGTCCTGTCCTTCATTGCCAATGGCTTCTACATATATTACCCCATGCTGATCGTCATTCTTTGTATTGCTACATTCTTCAGGTGTGTCTAATATTATCTATGAATTATCAGACAGAATTTCATGTGTGATGGGCATTACGTGTCAGATGTTATGTTGTAGTTTCTGACTAAATGAAAACGATTTTTTTTTCACTTTCTGTCCAGTCTTGGGACACGTTGTCTGAACCTCCTGGGTTTCCAGCAGTTCATGGGAGAGAACGAATTGACTTCTGACCTCATAGATGAAGGCAAAGAACTCCTGCGCAGAGGTCAATAGTATAAGTACACAGTAAATATAAAATGCAAGTTTGGTGTGAGTAAAATGTTTTTGAAAGAAGTCACTTTTGCTTAACATTTATTTGATCAAATTAAACACAGCAATATTATGAAATATTAAAATTTAAAATATATGTTTTCTATTTTAATATATTTTAAAATGTAAACCATTCATGTAATCGCAAAGCCGCTTTTTTCAACAGCCATTACTTCAGTCCCAGTTGGTATTAGAGATTATTCTAATATGCTGACTTGCTGCTCAATTATTGTTAGTGCTTAAAAAACACTGCAGAAAAAAAGTATTCGCTTCTTGGAAAAAAAAAAAAAAAATATATATATATATATATATATATATATATATATATATATATACATATACATATATGTGCTTAACAAATTTATTAGATCACCTGTCATAATAAAGAGAAAACAAATATTTTAGGAATCTGTCAAAAAACTTTTTATTGTAATTTATTAGGCAAACAACAAACTGAAACAACTAAATAGTCTTTATTCACACATTATAACTAAAAAACGTAATATTTTGAATGCCGTCCTTTGGTCTTGAAAACATCTTGCATTCTTACTGCCATTGTTTTTATGTACAGTACTTTCCCACAATCTCTGTTGTTTTTGACATCCAAATAGTTTCTAGTTGTTCCCAAAGACTTTCTTTTGATAAAACTGTTGTGCGATCTATCTTTGAATCCACTAAATCCCAAATTTGTTCAATAGGATTCAAGTCCGGACTTTGACTTGACTTTATATATTTATATATATATACTACTGTTCAAAAGTTATTTCTTAAAGTGTTATAAAGAAATTCACACAAGCCCAATTTATTTTGATCTACAAAACTAATTTCAAACAAACAAAAAACAAAACTATGATCAAATGGTTTTTAAAATGAGAAAGATGTCATTTGAAGCGGATCTAAATGTTCGAACGATAGTTTAAAGACAAAGTCAAATGGTCTCCTGTGGTTGCTATGGTTAGATGTAAACAGAAATAAATGGTGATTCAAACAGGAATCACTTTTCCTCATTGCTAAAGCTCTACTATCTGCAGTGGTGAAAACCTCAGTGCGTCAGAGGGGTAGTTACCACTGACACAAACATTGACAGTTAAAACGGTGAACGGTCCCATCTGACATTAATCAAGGAAATGTATGTGACTTATTTTGCTGTCTTTTGCATAGAAAGAAGAAAACGGCAAAGAATAGAAGATGGGGAAAACAGACGAAGAGTAAGATTATTTCTATAATTCATTCTGCGTCTGATTATTCCAGTGTGTAAATATATGTTTCCCTGTGACAGGAATGGAGAGAGCGTTATGTTCAGCGAGATGATATCGCTGCCAGAAACCGAACCTCCATGTCTGAGATGAAGGAAACCAACTACGGCGAAACCCTAAATTCAACCACAAACCGACGTATGTTTAATGCCCAATAAGACATTTGTCCTGTAGTATTCTTATATGGTGTTTGTTATTAAGTGAATTCCAAAAAGAAGCAGGAATTTGAATGTCATTCTTTCTTTTTTTTCCGCAGAGGCCAAGTACACGCGTAGCAGCAACCAATCAGGGCGAGACAGCATTGAGTTGTTGCAAGACGCTGAGCCATTGGACTTCAATGCTGAGACACTTACTGATGACCCTTTGCAATCTGACCCTGGCAGGTGAGATCGAGTTTTATTGAGGGCTGTGGGCATGACAGAATTTTGTTGGCCAACCCGGAAGTTAGCATCACCCTAGTTCCCCTTTTCAATTTTGGCTTTTGGATTATTGCCAAAAATAAACAAAAGTTTATGATTCTCACACATTTTGTTTATCATGATAATCTTCACAAATAAGCCTATATGCAATCGGCAGATGTAAAAAGCTAAACATAGGCTATAAACTACAGCACGGTCTTCACTAAGCTTCTGACAACTCTTTCTCCAAACATTTTCCCTGAAAGTTTGAGTTAAAAACACAGAAGGCTGTAAAAGTGGACTAGTGAGTAGATGAGTTTCGTGTCGATATTCAGTGGCCCTGTGTGGTTCCATTTAGCTGCTTGTTAGCAAGTAAAAGCTTAAAAAATCCCAAGGCATTATTACTGAGATATTTTATGTCGTAGAATAAAACATAAAAATATCTTGAGCTTGTGTTAACCACGGACACTTTCTCAGGTGTTAACCAAAAACCCATTCAAGAAACCCATTGACTTTGGTGATGATGGAACCTGCAGCACTCTATTGTCACAAGGTTTATCTTGTGTGCTCACATGTCTGTTTGTCTGTTTCTTTCTCCCACAGACATGCCGGTGGAAGGTACCTCTCCATGTCGTCTTCTCGAAGCCGAATCTTTGATGATGTTTAATGTCTCTTTTTGGTCAAAAAAACTGTCTTGGGGAAATAAGATGAATTTTACCTCTAAAAACACTCATCTCTACAGGTGTGGTTTGTTCCTCTCTTTTCAAACATCTTCAACTTCCTGTATCCTGTAATGCAGTGTAGTTATCTGCATGCGTCCTGATAAACTCGCCGCCACATAGAGAAATGCACACATTCATTTTGAAGTGCCAGGCATTCAGACTGCTGCATTTGACGAGTGGGATTTTTTTTTGTTGTTGCTCAGTTTCTTTAATCCATTTCAAGAAATGAGTCGAAGTTAATGTAAAGTTGAACAGTCGAAACACTGAGCCATGAAAGGTACTACAGACAGACAGGATTTAGCTGTTTCTCATCTCATATATATATATATATATATATATATATATATATATATATATATATATATATATATATATATATATATATTTAATTAAGTCCTGGTGTAGTTTAGTTTTAAGTATTTTTTCCATTGTTTCTATTCTTTTATATATTTATGGTACATAAAGTTGTATAATTTATGTCTTTTGATTTTTGATGCATAATCTGCTGCTTTTCTTGTTTCACATGACTATTTTTATTTGTCATTTTATGTCATTATTATTTAGACCTTGCACATCTCATTTATAATGAAGTTACCTTTGTTACCTTATTTTAGCACTAGTCTTGTGGATGAATGTCAGATAGACCATTTGTAATTAGCATTGTCATTTTTGTCACTTAATCAGAATAGGCAAAACTGTTGAAATAGCTTTATGGACGCAATCTGATTTAAAAAATGGGGTTACAACATGTACTTGTGGGCTGGTTTTCCAGACTTATAAGCATCACTTTATCACAAGTGCAGTTTTCTTATAGAAAACAGACTTTCAGTATACAAATGTGTTGAAGGAATCTGGTTAGCAACATAAGCTTATAAAATAAGACTAGAGAGTCAGTGCATGGCAAGATTTGAGGAAATCACATGTTTTTTTTTTTTTAAATACATGAAATTCTCCTTGTGCATAGGGTCATCAAGCATATCAAATGTTGCATGATATGATATTCTACTGCATATGCTGAGGAATCTTATTCTTGTTTCTCACAGGAAGTACAGTAGCAGCTCTAACTAGTGTTATATTTCACTGTAAACATTTGTCTATTCTCTCCACAAATGTTAAGCATCATGGTCTAATCTCAGATTAATGCATTTTCCTAATAAATGTAGCCCTTTTAGGTTTGAATAAATAAGAAGTTTTTTTTTGTTTTGTTTCATTCATACCCTTTGGTTTACCACTAAATTTATTCACATTTACTGTGTACTTATGAAGATATTAATTATGTTGCCAATTAGGTGTAATCTTTTATGGTCATTGGTCAGTCCTCAAGTAACGTTAGGGTGATGATGAAGGCTGAAACTGGAATCTGTTGATTTGTATATTTGCTTTAAGTGAATTGTGGTACATTCCAAATGGACACATGCTTAATGTAATCTTGCAGTTATCAATAAATTATTGATTAAGTCATATTTGGTTCTATGCCAATGTGTTAAAGTTCATGATTGTCTTCTAATTAACTTTTCTATAACGAAATCTGTTGTGTGAGTCTTTAAACGGGAAAGTACTAGAACAAAAATCCTTTTTATTACTCTCGAGCAAGACTTCGGCTTGAGGTATCTGCAGTAGTCATATCCGTAGTTATTTCATATTCAAAATTATTTTTCGCGTTGTTTTTGTACCCTTTGGCTGTTAAACAGCAACCACTAAACTTGAACAACAGCGGAAGGTCAAACATTACGATCTAATCGCGTAATCAACACCTGTAGCAAGACTGACCAATCAAATGCAAGAACTCGTCTCCGTGGAAACGACGAACGCTAATAAACAGGAAAGACCAAAGCAGCGCTACGGAAATCCAGGTGGTTTTAGCACATTAATCATCGTTTTGTTTCACTTCTCTATGTGAGTATGCTGCGAATAGAGTATTTAGAATGAATAAAGTCATGATATACTGTTTACTGTATTACAGTATATTTTAAGAGCATGTTGTTTCCTTGCTGCGATACAATACAGTTAGTATTACCCATAGACTAAACTGTGTACTAAAGCTGAATTTATTGTATTATATTTATTGTATATAATATAATTGTATATTATTATAATTACAATGCATGCAGTTTTTATGAGGTCATATTCAGAGACTATATGAAATACACACACACACAGTCCATTATGCATCAACTACATTCATAAAGGTTCCAACAAGGGGTCAGCTCTGCAATAGAAGAACCTTTATTTTTTTTAAGAGTGCATCCACATAAGTAAGCCTAAAATCAGTCTTGTCACCTTCAGATCAGATAGGTGTAGGATGGCAGGTACATCGCGGCATGACCGAGAGATGACAATCAATGCCAAGAAGCAGCTGGCAGATTGCTCAGACCCCATTGAACGACTAAGGCTGCAGTGTTTGGCACGAGGGTCCGCAGGCATCAAGGGACTGGGCAGGTACAATGTGCATGAGGTGTGTTTCTTCATATAGACTGAAGTGCATATATCTGACTACAGTTTGATGTTAACAGGACTTTTAGGATCATGGATGATGACAATAGTCGCACACTGGACATGAAGGAGTTCCTGAAAGGCCTGAGTGACTACGGTGTGCTCATCGAGAAAGAAGACGCTATAAAACTTTTCCAGCACTTTGACAGGGACGGCAGTGGATATATTGACTTTGATGAGTTTCTTATGTCTCTGAGGGTAAACGCATTGAACTATGATGTGCTTTTAGTTGATCGGTGCAATGGCAGTAAGTGCTTATGTTATTATTTTCATTCCTGTGATTGCAGCCAGCCATGTCTAATGCCAGAAAGGAGGTGGTGTTACAGGCATTCAAAAAGTTGGATAAGACCGGAGATGGTGTGATTACAATAGAGGATCTGAGAGGAGTATACAATGTCAAACATCACCCCAAATATCAAAACGGTGAGTGGACCGAAGACCAAGTATTCCGCAAATTCTTGGACAGTTTTGACTCTCCGGATGACAAGGATGGGAAGGTATGAAGATGCTGAAAATACAGTTGTCTCATCTAAAATTTACAGTATCCAGCATAGTAATGTATTAATATTTAACAGACCTGTCTTTTAGAATAAAATTGCTTTGTCTTTTTTTTAAGCACCACCTAGTTCAATCGGTGGCGTCATTTCTGCAGTGTTTTCTTTGATCATGCTATATGTCTCCATACATCAGGTCACAAAAGAGGAGTTTTTGAACTACTACTCCGGCGTGAGCGCATCCATTGACACAGATATCTACTTTATAGTAATGATGAAAAATGCATGGAAGCTTGACTAAACTTTTGTGGCATCTATTTTAGGGTAAAGAACAAAGATGGTCAACCTTAAGCAGAAACATGTCTTGACCCTGTCAAACATGTTCGTTGCAGACAAAAGTCTGGATATGTATGATATGTTAAGATGAATTAGATATATAAGATGTTGATAAATGTTTGGCAATAGTTATTCTAACCCTAACTGATGGAGTGTGTAGCTTTTCATTTTTTAAACAACCATGTAGGAAGACAAATCATGGCCATATTTCAGGATGTCAATGCCAAGATTCATCAGGCTCATATTGTGAAAGAATGGTCAGGAGGGAGCATGAAGAATCATTTTCATACATGAATTGGCACCTTTGAGTCCAGACCTTAAATTCATTGAAAGTCTTTGGGTGTCAGGGTTGTGGGTGAGGGATAAAGCGAGGACTCAATTGCAGGATAAACGGGCTTTATTAATAATACAAAATAAAACAAAATACAAACAAAAACTACCCCAAGGAGGAAAACAAGACTGACTTGACTTGACTTGACTTGACTTGACTTGACTGCACAGAACTGAAAACACAAGGAGAATAAATAGGAAGAGCAAACAAAGCAGGTAACGAGGGAGGACAGGTGGGGCAAATGAATCAATAATCAGGTAACCATAATCAAGATCTTGTATGACTCATAAATCTTGGCTTTGTCATCCTGGAATATGGCCATGATGTGTCTTCCTACATGGTTGTTTAAGAAATGAAAAGCTACACACTCCACGTATACTGTATATGAGCCAGATATTAAAAGCAACAGGCACAGTTTTGACAGGGTCGAGTCTAAAATAAGGTGGCAAGTTTACCTTTGGTGTCGTACAACTATTAACTTTTGGGTTTTGGGAATCTACCTCTTACAATCAAAGCAATCAACCAATTACTAATCGCACAGAGTGTTTCTCACTGCAGGCAAGAAGCTGCCCTAATGCATGTATTGTTTTATTCCAGAATCAGCCACACACCATCTAACAAATGCAGGTGGTGTGGTATTGTTGCAAGACTTTGTGTCTTGTGATTGTGTGCATCCTCTTTATTTGGCTAATGAAAGCTGCCTTTGCACCTGCTTGGATCCCTACGTGAGAAACACTCAAAAACTCAAATACAAATTAAGTCTGTTATTAATTCACTTTCTCGCTATCTTTCCAGGTCGGGATTATCCTTCTGGGTGTAGTTTGGGTCTATGTAAGGGCTACCAGTTTGTTTATTAACATTATTTCTTCTTTTCCATCTACAGGTGACAAAAGATGAATTCTGGAACTATTACAGTGGAGTCAGTGCTTCTATCGATAGTGATGTGTATTTTATTTTAATGATGAAGAATGCATGGAAGTTATGAAGGGTTATGCTTGTAAACCAATTGATAATGTTTGTGAAATCAAAGCAAGTTAGGGTTAATCAATCTGACACAAATTTGAAGGATATTAACAATAAATATGGAAAATGAAATAATGGAAGTACTGTAAAAGCTTGAATTATGTGTAAAATGTGTGAGCTTGTGTTACTGGTAAGTTAATTGTTTTTAGAGTAAAACACCTTGTTGCATCATTACTAAAACCAGTGTGGTATATGGTGATGTATGGAAGTCTTGTGAATTCTCAGATTTAGTTATGCATGTTCTGGCAAATGCTATTTTACAAAAAGTGACTCATTTAATAAATGTTTTATTATGGTTATAAAAAAAATGTTCCTTCAGAGGATTCGCATGAAATGTGAAAATATATTCTATGGTTATGTGGACTAATGGTTTGTTATGGTGTTTTCGTTTTTAAATTTTTCTCACAGAACTAAAATGAACAACTTTATGAACAAATCTAGCAACTTTGGAAATATCAATGGAATATCTCATATAATTTTTATACATTCCTTTATTACAAGTGTTTAAGACTGTTTATATATATATATATAATGATAAGTGCATTACAAAATTAGCATTACGAGCAGATGCTTTTTTTATATAAACAGAAAATATTTCTTCTGATCATTGAAAAAGTGCCACTTGAACTGTATGTATCACTTTTGAGTGAGGTTAATAGAGGATAAAAAACAGCTCAGGTATATATACGGATGAAAATATCCATGGATAAAGAGAACACTGAAGCTAGCAGCAGTTAAATGAGGTCCGAGTATATGTGTGATGAGTGCAGAAATGTGCATTTATCTATGATTCTCACTTAATGCCTGTTTCTGAAACATTCAGAAGGAAATTGGCTACCACAGTGGAGACCACAGCTGTGCGTGATGCTTGGTTGAAAATGAAACCTGTGGATGACTGCTACGATTCGACAAACATGGTTAGCCCAGAGCTACAAACCGGACAAAAGCGTCTCGTTATACATAACAGGCTTTTCGGGTTTTAAATGCATCACATATAATGTTAGTTAACCTTTTATCATGTACGCAGAATAACTTCCTCTACCGAGGTTCTGTAAAATAACCAGTAAACTAGAATTGTTCATTGTGTTTTGAAGAGGCTGGACATAGTGACATAGGCTTCGTCTTTGCATTCTCGTTGAAGGGCCGTTTCACACTGACGGCCACTGTTTTCTCTTCCTTTTGACAAATCTGATTCACCTAACAATCTAATTTTCAGGTGGGACTGCTCTGTTGGAAGCTGTTCATCAATCATGTCCATTTCACTCAATGATGTATTTAAGGAACTGGTTTGGCTATAGCAGCATTCATCCAGACCGTCCTCAAACTCCAGAGCAGATGGTTTTTCATCAATATAATCCACACGGTGTATGAAGACATCGCTGAATATCTCAGGATTGAAAGTGAAAGAAAGACCCTGAAAATGCAAAAACATACTGCATGAGGACATTGAGCACTTCTTGTTGTTTAATCTCGCAGAACATCAAGTGAAGCAGAAAGACACAGGACAAACTGAATTACCTCTCTTGCCCTGTGCATTTGTGCGAGAGTTGCCTTTGGGTGCGGGATGTTTGGTGTGATGTAGTCTTTTATACTGGGTGAGAAAACAATTGGTACATTTTAAAAACAAAAAACAATAAAATACATTTATAAAATGAACAAACACTCACTGCGTTCTCCATAGCAAGGCCCCCAAACTGACGATGAGCACCAGAAAGACAGAGAAGCCGATGGTGATGTGAAGTGATGATTGTGAAGTGACCTTTAGAAGGTCAATACTGTTTGCTTTGATAGTAAATGTAGAACGTGTGTCATAATTTACATCATCACAATTAATCAGACATGATGAATAACGGTTAAAATGTGTTTATCTACATTTTCTCAATCCCAAAGCTATTTGATTCTTCACCTAACCAATAATGTACGTTAAAAGCACAACAAGGGTTCTTTGCTTCTTCAGATTAAGTCCTCCTAGGTGTTCATCATACTAAAAATAGTATACAGCATTCATTCATAACCCTATTGGCCTATTTCACATGTAACCTCTCATATAACTGACATTTAATCAATGATCCACTCACTTATAGTGAAATTGGCAGTTGAACTCCACTCACTCCAGTAGCCGTCAAAATAACCAACAGGTTTTGCTCTAACACGTGTATAGTAAACACCATCTCCACCAAATCTGTCCCTGTGGATACTGAAGTTCCGATGATCAATAGTATGATTGATGGGCTGTAAAGAAAGAAAGGGTGTTGTTTATTTGTTAAATGAACTAGAAATGATTAGATCTTAATTTTTAAGAAAGGTCAAGTGTAACAAACAAATTGTTGGGAAAAACACCTTGTTTGCAAGTTTGTCCCCCCAGATTTCCACTTGAAAGCAAGGGTTTGTAACATAGTCATGGCTGTGTTCAATCCAAATGGAAACTTCCTCAGTGTCTTCTGCGTAAGTGGTAAGCTTTATTTCAGGAGCTGGGATTTTGACTGCAAGGACAAAGACAGATTAGATGATAGATAGATAGATAGATAGATAGATAGATAGATAGATAGATAGATAGATAGATAGATAGATAGATAGATAGATAGATAGATAGATAGATAGATAGATAGATAGATAGATAGATAGATAGATAGATAGATAGATAGATAGATAGATAGATAGATAGATAGATAGATAGATAGATAGATAGATAGATAGATAGATAGGATGGATGGATGGATGGATGGATAGACTTGCCCATTTTCTTCAGGGTGATGTCTTTTTCAATAACCCCTTCTCCTGTGAGTACTTTGAGCTTGTAATGATTTAAAATCATCAAATTCTCAAAAGTAAAGTATTGTGGTCCTAGAGTAGCATTTGTACAAGTTTTTTCTTCTCTTGAGGAGCTAAACGGGTAAAGACAAAACTGTCATTTCCAGTTTAACATCAGAGCTTAGAGCAAACATTGATTCACATTACATTAAAACACACCTTATAGTGACAAAAGCGTTTTTTAAACATTTAGTTTCTGACATATATTCCACACCCATTTAGTAAATATGTCTAATGAAATACCAGAGTGTTGCGAATTTGACCTCCTCATTGGGTTCATCATTTACCCAACAGGTGAGGTTATTCTGTTTTATGGTCAAAGTGGATGTGCAGGTCACTTCTTTCTCAGACCAATCTAAAATGAATCGAGAGGAGAAAAACATAAACCAAAGTTTTTCTAGTCACCCTTGTTAGTGTGCTTCAATGTTTCACATATGAATTTATCCCCAAAGACATCTCTTTATGATCATATCATAATAAATCGCTACACACAATCTATCTACATTTACAGTCATAATGATGGAGCACTTGCCGGTGATTTGACTGAAGACTAAACTGCTTATAATAATCGCTCCCATTCAGAACCAGTGTTGGGGGTAATGCATTACTATAATTATCTACTGTAATTTAATTGCTTAGAACACTTAGACTATAGAACAATTCTAAATAAAACAATAATAGATTTAATAGTGAATTTAACATAAAATATTTACCTAATGAAAATATGTAATTACACTGTTGAAGATTAGTAGTACTTAGTAATAATTCCTGGTAAGTAATTAGTAGCAAGTAATTAATTACTTTTTTTTAGAGTAACTTACCCAAAAATGTTCAGAACATATCAAAAACGTGAAAGTAATAATAATCTCAGAATTTTCGGTTTATACAATCACTTACCATCATCTCCACTCTCAGACAGAATTAAAGGACAGAAAACAAGAAACAGCATCCGTAAAACACCCGCCATCTCTCATCCAGCAGTACAGACATAGATCACTCAAGAGACACGTCTTCATTACTCACACACATTTACTGACAAGTGACAGCTTACAGTTCAAACTCTCAGTGGTACTTTCAGATGAGAGAGGAAGAGAGAGAGTGAGAGTGAGAGTGAGAGAGAGAGAGAGAGAGAGAGAGAGAGAGAGAGAGAGAGAGAGAGAGAGAGAGAGAGAGAGAGAGAGAGAGAGAGAAACAGGATATATCTCACATGTGACTGAAAGAGACATGTAAGAGAGCATTACATGTGTTGGGAGTGAAAATAATGAACAGAAAATGTCACAGAAATGTCCAAATAACTTAAATATCAAAGACATTAAAATTGTATCAACCTAAAGTAGAAGAGCAGGTACCACAATTATTTAGTGTAAAAAGTAACCGTAAAATGTCATTAAAATCAAATATGAAATTTACATGATAGGCTCAACAAAATTCAACATAATTAAAGGCACTATACAACTTTGGCCCACTAGCGGTTAAAAAAAACTGCATGCATTTTTTAGTTGTGGTTCGGCTCTGCATGACTGTGTGGATGAATATGATTATCATTCTACTCATAAAATATTAACTTATGAGATATAACCTGTTTCGATGGAAAGGATGACTAGCTGAAGACGTTACTGTAGACTAGCTATATCTAATAATAATAGACATGGTATACTTCCTTGAAAATAAATTCCACTACAGCGCTACAACAAACAATAGTAAAATGACCCTTCATAATAATGCCATGATGAACTCTGTTAAGAGAGCTACATATGGAAATTTACTAACCTATGCCACTCCCACACCATACATGTGTCAAAGTAGCTGGAGCAACTTTTCCCAATTTACGAATATGACAAGACGAGTGAGGGCGAGTGAGGTATGTACGTAAATTCCCGTCATCCCTCTAGGATTAAAATATATACACTTACCATAGGCTTACCATAGTAAATCAGGGTAAAACAAAAACATGTTTTGGAAGAAGGATTGATGATGTATTGACTCATTGTTAAAGTCTTTCGGTGTTGTTTATATGTGGTGTTTTTAATATGCTTTAAGACAAACCATGTGCAAATTCATAAGGCAACACCATTGCTGAGTATTTTCTCCTTAAAACTGCCGTGAAAAAAAGACAGTCTCAAAAACGTAACGTGAGATCATCAACAGGTGGATCTCTGAGCTGGTGAGTGAATGGAGGCGGGGCTAATTTGCATATTCAAGATTCCGCATATTCTATGAGGCAAGGGTGTAGAGTTACATTCAAGATATTTTAAGGCATGAAGATTTTTTTCAAGGAAAAAAAGTTTAAATGTGTCATTTTGGTGATCAAAGATGAGTTTTAAGGAAACAATTATTGACTAGCCTACCATTGTAATATACGTCACAGCTGTTATGTAGCAGTTAAGTTTTGCATCTTGCAGGAGAACAGTCAGCACTTTATTTAGGTCAGACAATGGCAGACCAAAGCAGCAGGTTGTGGTTTTGACTGAAACAAAACTATGTTGAAAACATTTTTTGTAGTTGGAATGAATCTGATGCCGGAAAAAAGGAGATATAGTAAATATCTGCTTACTTCCTTGTTACAAAATGACATATGAGAGAAGAGTGGAGCAGCAACAAAACACTTGTCATATTTATTTATCCTACTAGCAGATATCAGAGATTAAATTTTATTTAGTTTACTGAATGAAAAAGACATAGTTTTTTATAATAATACTAATTATTATTATTTAAAATCTTTGAAGTAACTTTACAAAAATATCAAGAAAAATAAATATATAGCCTACATACTATATATCAACAAAGACTGTTTTGCCAAATTATCAAGCATTGCTTACAGACTATTGGCAAGAAGTGAAGCTAAATATGAAATGAAAAAGTCCTCTCTCAGCATGTACCTTTAATCTGAAAAACAAAAACAAGTGGTAACCTATTACAACCCACTTCCTCCATTCGCCTCTAGCAAATGAGTTTATGTAAAAATGAGGCCAGCACATCATCAATCTGAGCTGCTACCTGTCCTGTAAACAAAGTGAACAAGTCACAGACAAGACTGGATCATTGTCCAATAAATCAAACAGACTTTCAATATTAAAGGTCATCTAAATGAATCATGCCATAAAACAAGATTGTACTGTATTTTAGAAACATAATGACCATTTAAAGGCTACTGACATTTGCATGACCTAATGAATGATTTCACTGATGACACATGAATTAAAGTCTTGAGGATACACAACAATATTTAATCCTTTCCTAGTGTTGTCTATATTGTAACTGTGTTGTGGAGAGATTGTGGTTCTTCAGCTGTATATCTGCATATTTCCTGTATCTACAGAGTACATTGATTCATTTTGTTGTGATACATTAAGACTATATGAATTTCCATGTAGAAAGAAAAAAAGGAATTGCCAAAGTTTAAAAATGTGCAAACCTGTGCAAAAATCGCAGTACTGCATGAGCAATACTAGATCTTCACAGTATGACTCTACATGTGTTTATATCTGGCAAACACTCTGGCAATAAGCAGAGAAAGGTCTTTACAACCGATCATAGCTGATAATTTGGTTTTTGACCCGTCGAGTAACCGCATAAATGGATGTGGTGTGGCAACCTTGATAATCCTAAAAGAAATCAGCATGCTGTCTTGAATCTGGCAGAAAACTTGTGCTTTCTTGGGTAATCAACATGGTAATCTGATCTGCTCATCCTAACAATGACAAAGGTAATTTGTCACCAGTTCACTTCAGTGCTAACACTGAAACATATAATTTAAAGAGCATTTATTGTCACTTTTGGTTAAAATATAAATGAGAATTTAACTAGGTGTTTGAAACCAACATACAACAAAAAAACATTTGTTTAACTGAACTTTTGACCTTAATGTTACTGACATTTAGTCCTTGGACAACTATCTCTGTAAATCAGAAGTTAGATAGATGCAAAGACAGAAAAGTCCCGTGTTGTGAAGAGATTTTGAGGCACACAGAGTAGGATTGTGTAGCATCAGTGGGAGGAGGAGGAGGGTTTCAGGGTTGCTAGTGTTAAGTACTCTCGAATGCGTCCGTGGGCGACTACTGCGGTTAACATGCCGTAGCTCAGCGATGATCATGTGAGAACAAGAAAACGAGGTGGGGAAAGGGGAGAAAGCATGCGCATTTTAGCCCAGTCATTTGTGTTTTATCACAGAAACAGTGCAACATCTTTTCCTTCGGTCGGTGCTAATAACCAGAGAGGTTGTTAAGTCACCACGTGGCTGAAGGGCATCATTGGAGCAGCATAACGTGGTGCGCAGATATGCGACAAGCACTTTGAGTTGCATTGTGAGTGCCCCTTCCCCCTCCCCTCTGAAACCACACTCTATCGCTGTAGGCCCCTATCGCACAAAAACATCTCACAACAACAGCCTCGGTGGTTTTCTCTGCATACAGTTGTTGTCTGCACTCTACGCTCAAGGCTTATTTACCGTAGGGTGCTATTTTTTAATGTCTCTGTACTCTTCTCCCTCATCTTTTGGGTTGAGGTCGGGATCTTTAAGCTTCTACACACCCCTGTGACGCGAGCAGGTGGTACAGAGGGAGGAGATGAGCTTTCTGTAAGTGAAAGTCACTTTATGGATACAGTTTTTACTGACTACAGCAGATCTTTGTATAAAACATGATGCGCTAAACAACTGTTGTTTTTTATTTTATTTTTTTCAATTTTGTATTATTGCAAGATGTTTTATCCACCAAATTTTTTTGTTGAAAAATGTAAAGTTGTTTCCATGCGAAATACCATCAGGAGCTTTCATTGTCAAAATGTGACGACTTCCTGTGAAAATATTACCACAAACAGGTTGAGTCAAATGATCAAGCTGGCGTGTCTTGCCATCCTACAACCGTTACCACAAGGCTCATATGTCTGGGAAAAAGCACACAGCCACATTCACAAGACCCCATCGAGGAAGTTAAAAGCAGTGAGAGAGACTGAAAAAGAGATAAACAGATCAAAAGATTAAAAGGATGGATCATCATTCAAAAGTGGTCAACACTGACAAAATATTGACTTCCTTTTTGATTCATAATCCTGACACTTGTTCTAAAATTTAGAATGGTAAAAAGTATGCATTTGGCATATTAAATAAATATTTGGACATTATAAAATGCTGTTCATACAGCGTTTGAGCCATCCTAAAATTAAGCTATATTAAGTACAAGTTTGCACAATATCGCTTTTGCAAAGTTCAATACACAAGACCTTAAAGTCGTCCTGAAATCAAAATTGAATATTGCAGAATTTATTATAAGTTATTTATAAATGCACATTATTATTTTTTTAATTCATGTGCCCTCGTAATCTCTAAATCACCTTCATTTATATAGGGTGATATCAGCTAAATTGGGCCCCTTTTTGGTAAATCGTTTGGGACAATAATACAATACCATATATGCCTTTTCCATGTGTTTTTATGATCAATAATGACTGTTTTTGATAATTTTGTGTTGAAATTATGTAATAAAATATAATTATTTAGGCCCTACATTTCTTGAAACATCAGCTGTGCCAACTTTTTTTGCATGAGCAGTTTAAGGTAAAATGGGCCAGTTGTTCAGGTAAAATGGGCCAGTCAAACTGCAAAGGGAAATAGTAGGCTAATTTATCCTCAATTTTAATTTTAAAACACAATTGCTTATACAGCCACATGACATTTAAACTGCATTAAACAAACATATTCATATGCGCCATTAAAAAAAACATTTTGGGTGCAAACCCACATATTCAAATGTGCAATTAAAAAAGTCCATTTTGGAACAGCATCAGTAAACTGATGTCAGTGGTGTGTGTGAGTGTGTGTGTGTGTGTACATGTGTGTGTATGCGCGCACACACACACACACACACACACACACACACACACACACACACACACACACACACACACACACACACACACACACACACACACACACACACACACACACACACACACGTCTGGTTCGCTATCTTTGTGGGGACTCTCCATAGACATAATGGTTTTTATACTGTACAAACTGTATATTCTGTCCCCTTACACTAACCCTACCACTAAACCTGCCCATCACAGAAAACTTTATGCATTTTTACATTTTTAAAATTCAAAGTTTAATTGAGCGTCAATGTCAGTTCTGGCTGGCCAAGTAGTAAAGATGCTGCTAACGCTATTGGCCATCACGGTCTCATCAGCGATCTGCTCAGCGGATCTGCATCAGCGCATCAGCTGTTCATCTCCCCTCGCTGCTAATGACTACGCTCAAATCAGGACGCCCTATTTAAACAGATTCAGTTCGCTCCTAACTGCTTGCTGCTCGCTCTCTGCAACCCACCACCTCCCCAGCTCCTCCTGGTCGTGTATAACGTGGCATTTGCTATTCTGTCATCGTTGCTGCTCTGTTCATATGGGGGAATAGTTCTGCTCTCCCAGTCCTAAACTGTGAGCGTTCCCTAATGCTGCTGCTGTCCTCTGACTCTCTGCTATTTCATGGTGCTCATGAAAGATCAGAGGACTCCCTGAACAGAGCCATACCGCCAAATTTCAATTATCAACTGAATTGCAATTTATTCAATACAATTTCCTTATCATTTCTATTGTCTTGTGTGTTCTTGACTTAAATGGACCTGACAGAAGTATATTAATTAAACCATTTCCCTCGTGGGGACTGCTGGCTGGTCCACACAATGTAGGTGATCTAAGGTTTTACTATCCTTGTGGGGACATTTGGTCCCCACAATGTAATATAAACACAGGCAGACACACACACACACACACACACACACACACACACACACACACACACACACACACACACACACACACACACACACACACACACACACACACAGATGATGGCCCATTTTAGCTGAAACCATGTGCCCATTTTACCTTAGTGGGTTAAGGTAAATTGGGGCACCAAGAAAAACATCACTTTTTCAAAAATATGTTCATATACCAAACTAACAACATTATTTATGATTGATGCCATCAAGACAGATATTATGCATATTTTTTTTTATGTGCATGTTTGTTTTTTTATAGATTTATCATCCTTATTATATTAAGTTAGATTTGGTATGCCAGGCTACTTACCATGCAGCTTTCTGGTTTAGTCTTGATTTGAATGATTCCCCCGCCCACCATATCAACCATAAACTAATCAAATCACCTGTTACTTGTCAAGCACAGTTATGACAACAGTTTGAAATCATTTGCAGTCATTGGCTCTAAATTCCAGAGGAGCTGGAACCCCCAAACCTTAAATGGCCCATTTTACCTGATGGCCCATTTTACCTGATATCACCCTAGCGCTTTTAACAATATAGCCTAGATTGTTTCAAAGCAGCTTTACAATGATAATAGGAAATTAAAGTAACAGAGATTGTTTTGGCTTTACACCAGCTCTAGAATAAAGTTATTGTCCAGCTAAAGTTAGTTTTGATTGATTCACTTCTATCGCAACTATCATTAGTTATTAACTTAGGGGCCGCTAACACCACACCGTTCTAACAGAAAACCTTTAATGCAATCCGGCCGCTCATTTGCACAAAACAGAGCCTGGTGGCTCGAGAACGCAAACCATGAAATAGGTTCCAAGGTACAAGCCTTGAAAAATGTAAAATACAGAATTTTTTATCGCTTCTGCGTAGCCACGTGAACTGGAATTATCCCGACAACATTTTATCTGTACAGAGGTAAAGGGAAGGAGGCCTTCAAAGTGGAGAGACTAGTTGACACTTCAGGACTGCGTTGTCATCGTGTCCAGGCGCAGGTCCTTCATCAGATCCTGATACGGCCTGGATCCGGCGGATTGCGGTAAACCTCGGGATAAACAGAGAGACTAATATTAGCATAGACGCCATCCTTCTTATGATGTAACAAGTACATAGGATTTATGGGAAGTGTTCCCGGTTCCGGCTGACCTAATCTATGCAGCCTAACATTGAATTATAGAAGTCTATAATGTGATATGTGTATGCTAGGTCAAAGAGATGTGTTTTTAAGTCTAGATTTGAACTGACAGACTGTGTCTGCTTCCTGGACAATGTTAGGAAGACTGTTCCAAAGTTTTGGAGCTAAATAAGAAAAGGATCTACCACCAGCAGGCGGTTTTGATGTTCTAGAAATTATCAACTGGCCGGAATTTTGAGATTGCATTAGACGTGATGGACTATAATGCGTTAAGAGCTCGCTCAAGTACTGGGGAACTAAACCATTTAGTGCTTTGTAAGTAATCAGCAATATTTTAAAATTTATATGATGTTTAATAGGGAGCCAATGCAGTGTTGACAGAACCGGGCTAATATGGTCATACTTCCTGGTTCTTTAATCAAAATAACTTCCCCTCTCTCAACTATCCAATCAATTCCCGATGGACAAAATCAATTCCGCCCTACATTTTTTCCCTCAGATATACGCAACTTAAAGGAATAGTTCACCTACTGCATTACGTTTGTAGTGGTACCTAGTTTCTTCTAATTCTTCTGTACCACCTTTTGAAGTCAGTCTAACTACAACCAGTATTTGAAACACGAGCAAACCAAACGGTCTTCCTTTTAAATGTTTACTTCAAAAACATAAAATTATACATAAACATGGTATGCACGGTCAAAAAACTGTGTTGCTTCCAACGTCTCTAACTTCAAACTAAACTAACTACATCCTATCGCTTACGCTATGACGTAGTGCTATCTGACTGAAAGCTCAAAATACTGAAATGTTATCAGCTCTAAACATTACTAAATCATGCATTTTAAACCAATACATTTCTTATGAATTTTCATGAATTTTTTTTTATTTTATTTTTTTACTCTTTTTAAACTAAATTATTATTTCAGAAGAACTAGTTCCTATGTGGCTCTTACATTACCTGGCCCCTAATTAGTTATGCAGGAGGACTAAGCAATTATAAACTTAAACACTGAGAACAAAACAATTTCTAAATGTCCATAAACTATCAACTTTTATTTTTATTTTTATTTTATTTCTTCACTCTTCTGACGTTGCCTCTTCCAACAAACACAGTTTATTTACAGCCCTTTCCAGAGTGTTGGTCTTGGTCTTTATCTTCACTCTTCGTACTGTTCCATTGGAGTCCGGCAACAGTAGAACTACCTTTCCCATGAGCCAGGAGTTCCGTGGGGAAGAACTATCCACTAGTAGCACAACATCTCCTGTCATGAAGTTTCTTCTTGGCTTTAGCCATTTCTGGCACTCCTGAAGAAGTGGAAGGTATTCACTCGTCCATCTAGTCCAAAACAAATCCACAAGAAATTGAACTTGCTTTCACCTCTCTCTTGTGTACATATCATATTTGTTGAAAATCCCTGCAGGCATGTTGGGTTGAGATTTCAACAGCAATAAGTGATTGGGTGTTAGAGGTTCTACGTCGTTCACATAATCTGAAACAGTTGTAAGCGTCCTGCCGTTGATGATGCTTTCGACCTCGCACATTATTGTCAGAAGACAATCATCGTTCACTGCTTGCTCTTTCAAAAGGGAGTTAAGGATTCTTCGCACAGTCCGAATTTGTCTTTCCCAAACCCCGCCTTGGTGCGAAGCGGCTGGGCTGTTGAATATCCACTTTATTCCTTTTGGTTGCAAGGCCTTTTCAATCTTGTCATTATCCAGCCATTAAATGGCTTCTCTAAACTGTCTTTCAGCGGCCACAAAATTTGTGCCGTTGTCAGAACGCATGATGGTAACTTGACCTCTCCTGCACATAAAGTGACGAATTGCATTAATGCAGGAGTCTGTGTTGAGGCTATCTGCAACTTCGATGTGCACCACTCTGAGAGTGAGGCAAGTGAACATCACGCTGTACCTTTTGACTGTACCCCAGCCCCACTTAACATCAAACGGCCCGAAGAAATCAACACCGGTATTTGTGAAAGGTGGCTTATCTGGCAAGAGCCTATCTTCCGGCAGGTTTGCTATATTTCGCTCACCAACCTTTCCATTAATCCTGCGGCACACTGTACATTTGTTGATTATCTTTCGAATTGCAGAATTGGCTTGTGGGATCTGTGGGGCCTGCATCTCAGTTGTGCCAAGACATAACTGCGTCCACAGTGTCCTGTTCTTTGGTGTATGTCTCTCAAAATCAGTGTAGCAACTCTGCTGTGCTTTGAAATAATTGCTGGATATTTAGCATTTTCTGGCATGGCAGACTTGTTGAGTCTTCTGCCAACCCTTAACGTGCCATCTTAAAGAATCTGGTCCAATTTAAACAGCTGACTGCTGCGACTGAGCTGTTTACCTTTCTCCAATACTTTGAATTCTTCTCCAAACTGTTGTCTTTGACTGAATTGGATTATTTCCGATTCTGCGACAACCAGATCATCCAAGGTAAGTGACTTATTTTCTGCTGCTTTGAATTTCTTCATTTGTTGTTCTAACTTTGATCTTTCCTTTTCAGTTTAGCTGATCTTTCTTGATATTTCCTTTCTTTCCTCTTTCATTTTCCACAGATTTTCCTTCAACCTTAAAATCCAGGCCACTGATCTTTTTAGTTTATGCCAGTCCGAGTAATAGTTGATCAGTTTGTCAATTGGTTCCATGTTTTCTTCAACTTTGATCATGTTGACTGTAGCTCCATTCTTGACTTCCGGATAATTTTGAAGGCTTTCTTTCCTTCGCACGGCTGTTTCGACCAATCACACAGGCACACAGTGCCGTATGCGGACTCAGAAGCGTCTGAAAAATTATGTAACTGTGCTGCAGTGCATCCAAAATCTGTAGGCTTCAAACACCTGCTCAAATGAAACGTAGAGAGATGACTGACATCTTCGATCTTTTCCAATCTTCAGCGTGTTTTCTGACAATGTTCTCGTCCCATCCATATTGTTCTTTACAAAGATCTTTTAGCAAGAGTTTAGCAGGCAAGATGACCGGAGCCAGAAAGCCAAGGGGGTCGTAGATGGAATTCACGACTGATAAAATGCCTCTTCTGGTCATCAGCTTGACTTGTAGCTTCATACTGTAGGTGAAAGTATCAGTTTCTGTGTCCCACTGTACACCGAGGGTCCTCTCGACTGGCAAAGCATCATGTCTTAGATCCAAGTCTTTCACTTCGCTGGCTCTATATACTTCAGGGATTGACATTAACACTATTGCTATACTGCTATTGCTCATCCACTTTGTTAAAGCAGAGCCTCCGCTGGCACAAAGGGTATGAAGATCTTTAGCCACGCATCTTCTTCTTTAGCTACACTCTTCAGACAGTCATCTACATAGAAGTTGTGCAGAACTGTCTGGACAGCTTCTGGAGATGCATCATCCTTGTGATCTTCAGCAGTTCTTTTCAGTGCATATGAGGCAACAGTTGGTGAAGAAGTGGCTCCGAAGAGGTGCACCGTCATTCGGAATTCCTCCATTGACTCATTCAACTTGCCGTTGGGCCACCAAAGAAAACGGAGTAGGTCTGCGTCACGCTTCGGCACCTTGACCTGATAAAACATCGACTCGATGACCGCCATTATATCCTCATGAAATCTTATAAGCACACCAACTAACGCGTTGGTCAAGTCGGGTCCTTGGAGCAGTTAACTATTCAGAGACCTATCCTGAAACGAAGCTGTGCAGTCGAAGACCACCCGCAACTTTCTTTTCTTCGGGTGATACACCCCGTGATGTGGTATGTAAAACAGTCTGTTGTCATCATAGTTCAGGTGTTGGACTGGAACTTGGACAGCATAACCTTTGTCAGTGATGGTTTCCAAAAAGCTCTTGTACTCTTCAAAGAATTCAGGATTCTTTTTGAACTTTCTAAGCAAACAGACTATGTGTTGTTCCACCACACAACGGTTATTAGGCATTTGGAGCTTCTCATTCCTGAATGGCAGTCCAATGCTGTAATGCCCGTTCTCAAGAATTGTTGTTTTCTGCACAGACTGCAAAAACTGTTTGTCTTCACGAGACATCTCCTCTCGGTCATCGTAGTTACGCTCTGAAAAATCAGTGTTATACTGTTGGACCAGCAGATTCTCAATCTCCATCACAGAAATTCTGTTTACTGAAAAAGTAGGCGTTTCATTCATTGCATCATCCAGTTCCTTTCTTATGGGCCCATTCACAACCCAGCCAATGGCAGTCTTTCCAGCATAAGGGCCTCCATCCTCAGCATTAATAACATGCCATGGTTCCATTGCTCTTGAAAAGTTACCTCCAAAAAGCAGGCCTACATCTGCTTCCATCTCTGGCAAGCGTATACTTCATTGAAATAAGGCCACTTCTGGATATCTGACTGTTTAGGTAGGTTCTTAATGTGAACAGGTATGTTGCTATGAGTGAACACCTCAGGTAGCTCAATTAACTTGGTGTCTTCCAGCCCGCACATTTCCAGGTCTGATATGACGAAACTGTTCATGAGCTTCTGTTCTCCAAGTTTGTCTTGACCCACGGTGCTAAGAAGTATTCGTGTCGGTTTCCCTTTAATGTTTAGTTTCCTTTGCAGGTCTTCTGTGCAGAACGTTGCTGTGCTTCCCGGGTCCAGAAAGGCGTATGTTTCAACACACTTGTCACTCCTTTTCGACTTGATCTTCACCGGTACTACTGACAGCACACATTCCACTTCTCCGGCCCCCGTGAGGCTACTGGACTCTTGCAGAATAGAAACTTGAGCACACGATACTTCACTTCCATGACGACCATCTTTATTTTCAGGTGAGACAGAACCTTCTTCTTTTATTATATGCAGAATGTCTGGATGCTTTAAAGCACACTCTTTACACTCAATTCTTCTTTTGCAGAATTTGCTAATGTAGCGTTGTGGGTACGAGAGAGAGTCTCAAAAGAACTAACAAGGGTTTTACCACACTTCTAACGGAAATGACAATATAATACGATCGACTACGCCACCCCGGAAAACCAGGGAAATAGCCCTAAGGGCACACAGGTTCGTTTTGCGTGGATGGGTGAAAAGACATGAGTCGTATAGAATAGAAAAGTTTATTTTTGTTTGTCAACAAAATATTAAATAGTTAGAAACTCAGTTTAAAACTTGTCACAAGCACTATAATGAGAAACACCATTAATCAGCACCACATACACGTACACACACATTCAATTGAGAGAAACAAATTAAACCAAGAGCGGGGGTGTCTGGAGGTATGGATCAGCTGCCAAATTGGAAGAGGGACCCCCCACAATAGTCCACTACAAATACCCACTGCACACGTGAAGGTTTAATGCCAGAAAACACACAACACTCAATGTGAGCACACCATACAGTCCGGCAGCTTCACCCTCGCCCTCCAGAACCCCCCCCCCCCCCAGCTCCTGCAACAAGAAAATAAAATAAATAAACACAAAATAACATACACAAGTCACTATGATCCAAGGTCAGATAATTTAAGGCTTTAACTCACTTGATCGGATAATGACCCTCACAATACCACAGAAAAGTAAATTAATCATATAAACAATTAAACGTACTTCAGTTGATAGTAATTACAAAAGAAAATAAACCACAATAAACAAAAAAAAAACAAAAAAATAATCAAACATCCACGCTTATGGATCAATGGGAGTCATGGCGACAGCCAGTTTACACAAAGCTTGCAAAACTGCTTAAACGCACCCGTTAGTTCCAATCGGCGGCGACCAGTAGAGACAGGCCTTCCACAAAGTCAAACGAATGTACAATCGTCTCAAACGGCATGCGAGAGAATTACAACAATAAAAAGGGTTTCCATCATTTAGGTCGAGGCAAAACAGCGACGCAGTCGTAATTATACGCAATCATAAGTCATCAGTGATGCACGGTTCCCATGATTAGCCCAAGAGACTCAGTTATGCAGGGGGGCCTGCCGAGCAGAAAGATAATGTTAGACAACAACAGCAAGTTATTAATACCCAAAACCATAATCTTACCTACCACGGGGAGATACTGCTCACAAACTGCTTCGTAGTCGCACACTATAATATAATACAGCTTCTCACTCAGGTACGTATAGATGACATTCAATCGTTGCCACTGCAGATATTAAATCACAAGTTGTCAAACGCAGCCAATTTCTTCCCATTGAACGAAAAGGCTACACATACCTGAGAGAAGTGGGCAGCAAACACACAGCAGCGGGAACAAAACAGCCTACCGTCACAACCTGACAGCAAGAAAAATTCATGTAAACTGCCAGCACAAGACGAGAAAGCGCGAGTTTCCCCATACAATCACATACCTGCGGCAGCCACCGATGACGTCAAGTGGGCGATACCAAAGCGCATACAAAGTGGCCACCACCCATCTCATATATAGGACAAGGGGCGGGGGTGATAACAAATTAAGCACAGGTGAATGATATCCTCCTGAGTGGATTCAGTCACCCTGCTACAGTCTGCCCCCCCAATTACAGATCGTCGCCCCGACGATAAACTCGCTTGCCCAGTTAGTCCCAAGGTCTAAAGAGGGCCGATATTGCATTGGACACCAGCCCCGGGATTACAGCACCAGTCGCCCGTTCCCCCACGGCCCTAGGTAAACGATGAATATTAGTATGTTGGCCAGCTGTGGCCCTCCTTGACCTCCCTGGGCCAACCTCAGGAACAGGAAGCGACTCCATAACTGAAGTACCTGATGACAACAATGGGCCAACCTCTGGGCCACAGGGTTGATTTTGCTCTCTTACCACTCTAGGCTCGAGTACTGGAGGAGCGGAACCGACCGGGTCCGATACAAGTTGGGGGCCTTCAGGTATTACTACCCACAAATCTGCCTCCTCCACCTCCTCCTCTGGCTCCTGTTCAAGCTCCACCACTGGCCCATCGGGCACAACAGGGATAGGGCCCCTTTGGATCCTAGCCTTTAGTAGCGACCGATGAACTCTTTTTACTTTACCCTCCTCATGTATGCTATACACTGCATCCCCAGATCCAGGAGCCTCTACCACCTTATACACCACCGGACTCCACAGGTCTTGGATTTTATGGCGCCCTCTAATGCCATAATCGCGGAGGTAAACCAACTGGCCCTCATCCAGTGGTGAATCTCGAACATGTCGATCGAACTGCGTTTTGCGTCGATCAGCCATCTGTCTCAGTCGTTCACGTGCTCCCAGCAAACGGCACTTTCAATCTTGTCTGATGCTCCACCACCCATTCGTGCACGTCACCAGCCACCGGCTCTCGAACTCTACCAAGCAAGAAATCAATTGGGAGACGTGGCTCCTGGCCAAACATCAAAAAGTAAGGAGACTCCCCAGTGGCTTGATGCGGGGTGGTGTTGTAGGAGAAGAGCACCTGAGGGAGACTAGACGCCCTGTCCCTCTTACGTGAAACCGGTAAGGTGCGCAATAGGTTGTGCAATGTTCTATTGAATCGCTCGCACTGCCCATTACCAGAAGGATGGTAAGGAGTAGTACGAGATTTCTCAACCCCGTACAATTTACAAAGTTGCTGGATCAGGAATGATTCGAAGCTACGGCCCTGGTCCGAATGAATTCTCCCAGGCACCCCCAAACGATAGAACCACTCGGTAACCAATACCTGCGCTACCGTCTCAGCCCGCTGGTCACGAGTAGGAACTGCAATAGTATACTTTGTAAAGACATCTGTCATTACTAAGATGTTTTCAAACCCTGAACAGGATGCTTCGAGCTGGGTAAAATCGATGGCCACAATTTCGTTTGGTCGAGAAGCCAACAAGTGACCCATAAAACTACGGGCACCTGGCTGTAGATCCTTAGCTGCCTGGCACCTCTCGCACTCCTGACACCATTTCGCCACCATGGCTGACATGCCTGGCCAATAACAGCGCTGACGTACCAGCTCTGTGGTGCGTTCGATACCCTGGTGCCCATGCTCTTGGTGTAACCCAGTTAAGACCTCCACATGCAAAACAGAAGGCAACACCAATTGAAAGATCTCTTCGCCACCATCCGAGCGAAGAATGCGACGGTATAATACCCCTTGTGATTCCATCAACCGATCCCACTGACGAAGTAGAGTCGATGCATCCCTAGAGAGCTGTCGACGCTCATAAGGCCCAGGGAACTCACCCTCTCTGAAAAAGAATAAAACTTCCCTAATAACTGGGTCTGCCTCTTGTAGAGCACGCAAGTCAGCAGGGGAATGCCCCGGCAAGGCAACCACAGTGGCTTGGCTAGCCAAGGACCTTGAGTTCTCAGCATGCTGGATGGAGGTCGGAATGACCGCCCCCGGCAGCATGTTGTCCAACACCCCTGAAACTAATGGCTGGCATCTTGATAAGGCATCAGCGTTTTTGTTGACCCTGCCTGGGCGATATTTGACCTCAAAATCAAAGCGTGCCAGCTGTGCCGCCCATCGCTGCTCCGTGGCGCCAAGCTTTGCTGTCATAAGGTGGCTAAGGGGGTTATTATCTGTGAAAACTACACACTTATTACCCAATAAATACTCTCTGAATTTTTCGGTCATGGTCCACTTGAGTGCTAAAAATTCAAGTTTCATTGAACTATACTTTAGCATATTATGCTCAGGGGGCCTAAGACCACGACTTGCGTATGCAATAGGCCTCACCTTCCCCTCTTGTTCCTGTGAAAGGACCGCCCCCAAACCACTCAGGCTGGCATCTACATCCAAAATGAACGGTAGGGAGAAATCTGCGTAGGCAAGCACCGGGGCCTTAACAAACATTGCTTTTAATGCATCAAAGCTGTTTTGGCACTGTACTGTCCAAGCATCAGCAAAATTCTGCTCCGCTCGTTTCCTGGGCCCAACACATCCAAGCTCCGCTACCAACCTATGCAGAGGGGCTGCCAACTTGGCAAACCCCTCCACAAAGCGGCGGTAGTAACTGGCAAAGCCCAAGAAAGAGCGGAGCTCGGAAACGCTGTTGGGCCTTGGCCACTTAGCCACCGCCTCAATCTTTCTTGGGTCAGTTGAAACGCCATCAGCCGATATTACGTGACCAAGGTATACTACCTCCGGGTGAAAGAATGAACACTTCTCTAACCTTGCTTTAAGGCCCTCACACTTCAGCCTACTCAGTACACCTTCCAGGCGCTCCAGGTGCTGCGCCACTGAAGATGAAAAGATGACAATGTCATCTAGGTACAGTAATAGTGACTGGCACTGTTGGTCACCGAACAATCGTTGCATAAGGTGTTGGAATGTACCGGGAGCGTTACACAGCCCAAAGGGCATCCGGTTCCACTCGAACAGCCCGAATGGCGTACAAAATGCAGTCTTAGATTTATCCCTTTCACTAACAGGAACCTGATTGTACCCGCTGGCTAAATCCATAGTGGAAAACCAGCGGGCACCGGTCAAGGCGTCCAAGGACTCTTCGATTCTCGGAAGGGGAAAAGCATCCTTCCTAGTCTTGGAATTCAGTTGACGGTAGTCCACGCACATGCGTAGACTACCATCCTTCTTTTTAACCAAGACTATCGGGGATGCATAAGGACTGCAACTTTCCCGTATAACCTGTGACTCTAACAGTGCATCAATATGGGCCTTCACTACCTCATACTCTGAGGGTGGTATCCGGCGGTAACGCTGCCGGACAGGGGTGTCATCCAACAAAGGAATGTCATGTGACAGTAAACTAGTACACCCCAAGTCCCCCTCATGAGCAGAGAACACACACTGGTACTCCAGTAATAAAGTCCTAACATTATCCTGATCTTGCGACGACAACACAGACAGGTCAATAGACCTAATCTGTTCCTCCACAGTGGGCGCAACCTGAACGCCATGGGGGCCAAAAGCAGCAAGGACAGAATTAACCTCCGTAACCCCCCTGGGCAAACTCACCACATAAACGCTTGTGAGAGAGCCCAGGAGGGCCCGAGGATACAACATTACGTCCGTCGTCCCTACATTTACCACTGGTACGGAGACAGTTCCACGGTTTACCCGTACCAACGATGATGATGCTAACAATCCAGCTGGTAGGCCCGACTCTACAGGCTCGAATAACACAGTCTCCTGTGAGAATTGCTCAGAACAAGTTGCCGGTACTAATTTTAACGTACCTCCTGGAATACGCCATGTCCAACGGCCTCGTATTCAAACCTGACCTACCCGATCGGCATCCGAACGGGCACCCACCTTATGACAATGCTGAAATGCCTGAGTTACAAAATCGGGGGCCTGCAATAAGGATGGTAGTTCAAAGAGGGCAGGACCATGCTGGCCAAAATGCTCCCGGTAACAACGACTGAGAATATTCATTCCCACAATACCTGGTACTTTAGAACACAAGCTGCCAGGGAGGTCCTTGACAACAAGCACCCCACAGTTTGGCACTAACCGGCCACATAGTTCAACATCCAATTCTACATACCCAATATAAGGGATGTCCAGGCCGTTGGCAGCCCGCAACTGCAACCACTGGCACGAACGAAGGCGAGCTTGACCCCATGGCTCAAAATGCTGTAAGAAACAACTCTCAGTAATGGTAGGCACCATAGAGCCAGTATCTAACAGACAAGGCACCTGAACCCCACCAATCAGAACAACCAAATGCGGGCATGACGACATCAAACGAGGCACCGGACTAATATTCTGACAAACGTCGAAGCCATTCTTTTCCCCAACCGAGCTGAGGCTCTGCAGCCCGGTGGGAACTAGTTTTCCGACGGCCGCTGAAGATGAGGCTGCCCACTCCTCCCTGCACGAGAAGCCGTGAAGGGAGATTTGGAACGAGAAGGGATACGTTCCCCATCACACTCCCTAGCAAAATGACCCGGCTGCTGACATCTTCTACATATTATTGGATTAGAATGACTTTAACTTTATTCCGTGGATACGACGGATAACCAGACGAATGTGGAGATTGACTCCGAGCAGCAGGAGCAGGGCCCTGTAATAATGCCAAACCCTTAGTGAGCTGATCTAGCTGTACCTGTTGAGACTTCAACATTTCCCTCAACTCACTTAACTCAGAGTTTGGCCTTAAACTAGCAGTATTCGACAATGGTCCCCCCTGCACACCATATTGGATCAAAGGAACTACTGGAACAGACTGACTTCGCCCATGTACCGCACCCGGCATTCCCTCCCGCTCCCATCTTATTGCTTCTCTACGAACCTCTAGCAAACTGGAAGTAGGTTGGCGGCGAACTAGCTGTTTAAGCTCACGACGCAGAGAACTATCCACTACATGTTCAACAAATTGGTCGCGTAAAAGGTTCTCAGAATTTGGCATCACATATGGGGACTGTTGCTTAACACCCTCCAGGAGGCTCATTAGAGCGAGGGAAAACTCCAACAAAGTCTCCCCTACCCGCTGCTTTCGCGAGAAAAAGGCCTCCTGTAAGGCCACATATGACTGAGAGCAACCGAATACCTCCCGTAACGCAGAAATAAT
This sequence comes from Gila orcuttii, assembly GCA_026230005.1. Lineage (NCBI taxonomy): Eukaryota > Metazoa > Chordata > Actinopteri > Cypriniformes > Leuciscidae > Gila > Gila orcuttii. Next base: position 32,835,781 of record JAPDVR010000014.1, read on the forward strand.
TCTATCTGGATCCCCTTTATCAACCGCAGGACGATGCCGGATCTCTTCCCGTGCCTCCCCCTCCAAATGGTCAAACAAAAAAAATGCCCTATCAGTCGCAGAGAGGTGACGCAACTGCATACACGCTTGTACTTCCTCAATCCACTCCTCAATGCTAATGCCAATATGGCCGTTAAACTTTGGGCACCTTCGATCACGAGGTACGAAAACAAATCTTTCCGTACCCGAGGGTACCGGTGCCCCTAGAGGCATTACTGGAGCACTAATTGCTACACTTGGGCTGGGCAATTCGGCAGTACGTTCCTGATGCAATTTTTCATTCTCAGCCTTTAGCTGCGCCACAAACTCTCTTAACTGTTGCAACTCCTCTTCCATAATAAATGCACTCACCAATCGTAGAGGGAGGCCGACTGACAGGGGAGGTCCGGGTCACAGTAGCTACGCCGCTGTTTTGCCTAAAAAAAAAAAAAAACTCAATACAGACAAACACGATACAATTTTTTTTTTTTTTTTTATAAATATACACTCAAGTTTTCACCCAACCCACACAAAAAATGAGGGACCAAAACCTTAGGTCTCACCAGCGCTGGAAAGCTTTTCTAATAGTGCGGGTCCTAAAGCTCTTGCCTAATCATAACCCTTCTTTTTCCAGTGATATTCCTAACGGAAATGACAATATAATACGATCGACTACGCCACCCCGGAAAACCAGGGAAATAGCCCTAAGGGCACACAGGTTCGTTTTGCGTGGATGGGTGAAAAGACATGAGTCGTATAGAATAGAAAAGTTTATTTTTGTTTGTCAACAAAATATTAAATAGTTAGAAACTCAGTTTAAAACTTGTCACAAGCACTATAATGAGAAACACCATTAATCAGCACCACATACACGTACACACACATTCAATTGAGAGAAACAAATTAAACCAAGAGCGGGGGTGTCTGGAGGTATGGATCAGCTGCCAAATTGGAAGAGGGACCCCCCACAATAGTCCACTACAAATACCCACTGCACACGTGAAGGTTAAATGCCAGAAAACACAAAACACTAAGATGACCCAGAACTAAGCATCCGAAACACAAGCCCTTCAGTTTTAAAAAATCCACGTGCTCTTTATGTGGTTGATATTTGATTTTGCTGCATGAGGTATGAGGTATGCTCAAGGGAATGAGATTGCTGGGAGTACAAACATGGCTTCTCAAAGGCACTTACAGTTTTACTTGAATTTGCTGGCTTAACATGCGTTTCTTGAGGCCCTTTGCTTTCGGTGGAAACATTGGTTGCAAAACTGCTTCCACGGACCTCTTTCCTTTCATGATGCTTTTCTTTTTGGTCAGTATTTCCACTTGAGATTTGGCGGCTGTCTGAGATATTACCAAAGAGGGGACCCATCGCTATTCTAGCTTGGCGGTCTATGTAGCTCACCAAATCAGCAAACTTTGCTCTCCTGCCTCTTCGCTCTTTTATTTCATAAGCTTCAGCACGCCAACGTTCCTTCAATTTGTACGGTAACTTAGACACCACTGTCTGTAAGTTGGTTGGGTTGTCCATCTCCTCTAAGAATTCGATGTCTTCCATAGTATTGCGACATCCAATCAAAAACATTGCATAGGCGCTCAATGCTTTCCCATCATCAGACTTCACTTGAGGCCATTTGAGTGCTTTGTCAATGTATGTGCTGGCAATCCGTAATTCATCCCCATAGTGCTTATGAAGTAGTCGCTTCGCAGTAGCCTTTGTTAGGCGTCATATGAGCACAGCTGCAAACAAACTCTTGAGGTTCACCGACCGTAAATTGTTTCAAGAAGTACAACTTGTATTGATCATTGCTGGTTTTCTGATCTATTGCATGCTCACACGCCCTCATGAAAGATTTGTATTATAGTGCATCACCCTTAAACACAGCCAGGAATGTCCTTTGTTGGTAGATGAGATAGCTGCTGTTGTTTTACAAGTAGCTCAGTGATTACATTGTTTTTGCATAACCGCTAGTACACTGTTAGACATTTTTTGTATTTTTGCCAGTAAGTTATTGTAAGTTTCCTTTTACAGTAGCTTACCTGTAAATGTGTTATACGGTATGATGCCCTTACTGCAATTTAATTTTACAGAATGATTTCCTTACTGCAATTTCATTTTACAGTAAGATGTCCTTATTGCAATTTTATTTTACAGTATGATGCCCTTACTGCAATTTAATTTTACAGTATGATGCCCTTACCGCAGTTTCATTTTACAGTACAATACCCTTACTGCAACTTATTTTTTATTTACTTTACACTATTTTATATTTTACATTAATGCTATTGAATTTAATAAATTCCAAAAAAGTGACTTGAGTTCATGTACATCAGCATATTTTTTATTTACTATCAAAATCAATTACATACAATTTATTTATTGTGATGCAGCATTTAAAAAAAATTATAGAGAAATTCATGCATAACAAATAAAAGCAGAGATCATGACAATGCGCAAAAAAAAAGCAAATACAATAAAAATACACTAACAGTTCTCAGCTAAAACAAGAGAAAACTAAATCAAAAGGAAATGGCACCCACCTCTCTACTAATCCCAAAGAAACAACAATATAAATTTGTATGGTAAAGAACAATACAACAAAAATTTACAAACAAATAACTGATCTGAGGAATGGTGCTGCTTTTGCACCCAAAGCTTCCTCTCCTCCATAAGGTTGAGCATTAGGCACATAATTGAAGACCGGTTGAGATTGTTGTTGTATTCGGGAGTGCCGTGTATGTGGTTGAACATGAGTGTTCGTATTAACTTGTTGTGGAAGCATAATACTTGTTCTTTCCTTAACGTGTCCACCTCGTGGCTTTTGCATTGCCGCGTAGCTACTTAAACCATTTTCAGATTTTTCATATTCTTTAAGCACCCTTAATTTTACTTTACTCTTGGTTAACGCAGTTTCCAGCTCTAACTCTTCCTTTTCAGCTTTGATTCTAGCTGCTTCAAACTCAAGCTGTTGCATTTTCTTTAGCACTGCAGCACGTTCGAGCAGGGTTGCATGTTCCGCTTCCTGTCTAATTCTTGCTGACGATACTCGTGACATAGCTGAGGTGCGACTTACTTGTGATCCACGTGAGCTGGCATGTGACATCGTTGACCCCGACGTGTGAAACGCTGTCATTTGGTTTAACAGTTTCTTGCAGATAATCAAGACATTGATTAGGCTACAACCACATTATTTTCTTCTTGCAGCACCTTTTCCACTGGCAGTATGGGTTCATGCTCAGCTGCAATCCAATTTTTTGTCGTTTTCATAAATCCTCTAATTGTTGCCATTTTAGGTTCGAGCCAGTTCTCTTGATCGTTTAGCGATGTTGCAAAATCATTTTCCATCATATTTTTCACCCTTTGTAAATTTTGAACATCACCCATCATTGTTTCTAACTCTTTTTTTTTTTTGCTTGTCAGAGTTCCTAATGTTCTTCTTCTCAGTGCAATGCACCTCTGCAATCTCTCCTCTAATGCCTTCTCTGTCAGCTTATGTGACCTTCCCTTTTCCATTGTATCCTCGATACCATCTTCCTCAGCCATCTTACAAATAGCAGAGTTGATGCTCTAGTTGTATGCAAACGTTTCAAGCACTTTCTTCAAAGGTACTTTTCTTGATAAACTGAGTTCAAAACAACTTCTTAAAGATTAGGCTACCATAACTCCACATTGACTGAATCAGAGCTTGCTATAAGCATATGTTTTGCAGGGAAAAGTTTACCTACTTTTGTTCTCTTCCAAACTCACTCATTATCTTCATGTGTCCATATCACGTCTCAGTCTTTTGGAGAAAAGAGTCCCCACTTCAGCGCTCTAGCGGACCGTAGGAAAGCCCGACAAACAGCAGAGAAACTGCCGCTGTTTTGACTAATGCAGTGATACATAGTTTTTTCTAATTCTTCTGTACCACCTTTTGAAGTCAGTCTAACTACAACCAGTATTTGAAACACGAGCAAACCAAACGGTCTTCCTTTTAAATATTTACTTCCAAAACATAAAATTATACATAGGCTAAACATGGTATACGCACGGTCAAAAAACTGTTGCTTCCAACGTCTCTAACTTCAAACTAAACTAACTACATCCAATCGCTTACGCTATGACGTAGTGCTATCTGACTGAAAGCTCAAAATACTGAAATGTTATCAGATGAAATTGTTTTTATTTCAGAAGAACTTGTTCCTATGTGGCTCTTACAACGTTTATATTATAAATGTCATATTTTGATTATAGTTTAAGGTGCAGTAAACGATTTCTGAAAAACACTGTTGAAAGTGGATCAGACTGAGCACCACAACAAACTTGAAGCCAATCAGCAGTAGTGGGCGTGTCCACTCATGATGGGGGAGGAGAGAGAGTGAGCAAGAGGGAGATTTAAAGAAAGACTGTTGAAAGAGAGATGGCTGAGAGAGACATTACATTAGACATTAGGAATATCACTGGAAAAAGAAGGGTTATGATTAGGCAAGAGCTTTAGGACCCGCACTATTAGAAAAGCTTTCCAGCGCTGGTGAGACCTAAGCGTGAAGACCTGAAACCGGATGCAGAGGTTACAGTGTTGTTTCTACTCCATATGCGAGTAAAATGGTTTTGAGTGTGTGCAGCTGTTGATTAAAAACGGACTCTTGCTTATGTATCTTCTGTACTGTATGTTAATTTTTTGTTCTTCCTTTTCGTTTGTTTGTCATATTCGCTTTAATGGCCCACTGAAGTGCCTTGGAACGTGCAGCTTTGTATGATGCGTTGACACAATTTCCACTGAAACAGGAAGCTAAGATGGGACATATTGAATGGCTCCTCCCCCTTTTCAAATAGCCAATAGTGTTTAGTTTACCTCACAGACTGCAAGTAGTACTTGACAGCACCATGGAAGTGAATCTCAGCGCTGATGATACGTTGGATTCAGTTGTACAGGTTTGAATAAATTCTAGCCATTTCATTCCTAACCAACCTATAGTTGGAAAACGGAATAAAACTCGAGCAACCAAATGCACATCTCCAACCAGTGGCGTAATTTTGTTTTAAAAAGTGGGTGGGACAGGTGTGTGGGGGGGGGGGGAGTTTGCTATACAATGCTAAGAGATATGTACAATATATGTGTGCAATAACAATTTTCGGGAAAAAATATGTCCAGAAATAAATTTCAATAGTACATTGGGTTTAATTTGCCATTTAACGAGATCTACTAATATATATTGTAATGCCGAGAATTTTCACTTGAATAAATCCATAGATCCGCAAATGTACAGTAGTTTGTGTACTTTCATGGTCTTGTGGTAGAACTTATGCCAAAAGTGTGTCAGAGATTCAGGATTCTAATCCACACTCGTATAGTTTTTTTCCGTCATCGAAACCGAATATGTTTATCAGTGGTTGTATATCAAGCAGCGACACGTTTGCAGACATCCCAATTCTCCCGGAAGTTCCGGGAGTCTCCGGCATATTGATAGCGGCTCCCTGATGCCCGCAAATTAGTTAAAATCTCCCGGAATCTAGAGCTTCTGATCTCCAAACCGTGTAGCGCGCGCACGGCAGAGAGGGAGAGAGCGAGAGAGCTTGCGTGTGTGTGCAAATGTGCCTGTGTAAGACCCCAACCCCATTTTTGACACACCCACCAACAGAGAAAGCATCTCAAACTGTTGCACACATAGACAGTAAAAGAAATGGACACAGCGACCCCCTTGATTTCAACGGAGAAACGTGAAGCTCAATTAGAAGCACTCACTTCCTGATGGCTGAGCGTACTGCGCAGGCTCAAACTGAGCTTGACGACGTAGATGTGACGTGAGCAACCTGTCTGACAGTTGTAAATCCTCTAGTAGCTGTGCCACATACCGAATTATTTCCAATTCCTCAAAAAACATTGTTGAAATATTTTGTCCCGTTGCTTTTATGGACTCTCTATCTTTGGGCTTCTCCCCTGACTTACATGTCCCCCCGATTGCCTCAAAGACAGTAAAAGATTGCCTGCAAGCTTTTCCTCCTGTCTACACGGTAATTTCTCTATTGTGCGACAAGAGTGTCACGTGGTTATGACGCAATCGTTAGCCTATTTTTACAAAAACGGCTTCTAGGCGGCCATAACGTAAGATACAAAGTAATGGAGCCTTTTATATATTGTCGTGTTTCTTTAGAAATAAACAATGGACAAATGAAGTCTTTGGACGCCTCAGACGTAAAGTTATTCGCTGTCAAAGTGACGCCAAAATGAATGGGAGTCAATGGAATGCTAACAGCAGGTGAAGTTCTGCTACAATGTCGGCCCCCGGGAAGCTTCAGTTTCCGGCTGATGAATTACCCCCTTGGTTGCACATCGTTTCTAGGAAACATGTCATTCAACCTGGAAACCGTAGCAAAAAGTTTCTGGTTTGAGCTTGAACGTGCCCAGGTGGTATTTATAGCATAGTGGGCGGGACACTTTACATTCTAGAGAGCATTTGATTGGACAGAAGATGTTACAAGAAGCTGAAGTCCGTGGGGATGTCATAAAAATCTGTGATCCATTTTAGCAGAAGTGAGGGATGTAAGTTTTGAATGCTTATATCTCCTAAATGTGAATTTTGTCATTGGTTTGGAACATACCAGCTTATTCATAACCTTAAGCCTAACATATTTATACTAAAAGCTAAAAACTTAAATTTTGATTTCAGGGGGCCTTTAAGCTTTGTTTGCATTTTCCCACTGTGATAGTGACATCTGCGTTGCATGTTTGTGCATTTTGGGGGCGAAGAAATTAGGGGCGGGGTGTGTTTGTTTGGGTTGATTTCAAACATCAAGTGTCCAAAAATTATTCACAGAAATCACTTACCTTGCTGCACCTTTAAGTTTCATGTCGATTTATGTTTTTACTAACTTCTTATATTTTGCCCTATCAAAGAATAGTGCCAAACGAGCGATGCACGGTAGTGCCTTCCTGACTGAATAAGTTGAGCGAATGATTCACTCACATAAAGACAGTCACCCGCAGAAAGATTATTGTCACTGAAAAATCCCCACCACTAATGCACAGACTGATGATGACTAATGAGTCTGTCTGGAACGCACAAATGGTGAAACGCCTTAGTGCTGCTGTTGCAGTGTCCTGACCAATCAATTTGAGGACCTTAGCAGTCTTCGAGGCCTATCAATAGAATTCTTATAAAAGTAATAAGGTTCCAGAATACGCTGCTTCTCCTAGCTAACAATATTCACAAGATTTTGATAAGTAGAAGTCTTATTAGTTATAACTGATGGTCTAATGCGTTCTATCAAAGTTAAAATTAAATCAAGGAGTGTGGTGTTAATGCGACAGCAGTGGTGTGAGTTCCGTGCTAGAAAATAGCATGCAAGTATAGTGTGAAAAAAAAAGAAACTGTACGTACTGTTGGGGTGTCAATAAAAAAAGAGAGATATTATGTACAAAATATGTACATAATTTCGAACTCAAATCAGGAGTTTAAATGAACAGGAATTATGATAAAGACATAATTTTGCAGAGCTCTATTCTGACTCGACTTGTGCTTGTATTGTCGGTAGAGGGCAGTACCATGATAAGTAATTATGGTTAATGTGAAATTTATAGTGAGAAAAAATATCCAATATATTTAAAAAAATAATAATAATACAAGAATACCAATACAAAAAATTTACAGTCCTTACTTTATTGGCATTGAAAGAACTATTTAAATCCAGAAAATTACATCCAAAAAGTGATACATAATACATGATTTGACTGTTTTGTATAAATGTTGAAACCTAGACCTAAAAGATGATCACCTTTAAACAAAGTACAGTATGCTGCATTTACATGATGCACTATTCCTGTAGAACAGCCCATTCTGTTGGCAAAATTGTAAGAGGATGTATAAAATAGTTTTTTTCTTAACTTTTAAAGTAAACAGTGAATGGTTATTGCTATTTAATTGCACATAATCATTTAAAGAGCTGTGCAAATGTATCAAGTAAATTGTGATAACTGCTTTCATGAAGTAACCTGGTAGTTTTGAGAATGTCTTTTCTGTACACCGAACAACTTATCCCAGTCTATATGACGCCTCCTGAGATGTTTCATCATACTTGCACATGCCCTCCAGCACATTCTAGATCCCACCAACAAACAACAATTGTCCTCATCTTCGTTTTTTCTTCTCCACGTACTTCAACTTGTCAATGTCACTTTCATGATCAGCACCATTCGTTGACGCTGTGACATAACCGATTCAGGGCTCCAAGTCTCTGCAACTGATTCTTCAAAACATGGGGAGAAGAAAAAAGCTTTAAAAGTCCCTGTTCGTAGAGACTAATCCAGATTGGTCACTGGCAACAGCCACTGCAATGCAGAGATTTCGGATTCTTTCTGTAAGAGGTTGTGTGGATGAATCTTGGCTGCTGATTTTAAAAGTTCTCCTAGAAAAAAAAAACGAGACGGTGGTGTTGCTTCAGTGGGAGCCCATGTTTCTGAGATGAGACTGTGCTCCAGCACAAGCAAGGGAAATAACAGACACTTTTACATTACAAACACAAAGAACTCAGTGCATACTAATACAGATACTCGAGTGCAGACACGCACATCTTGCAGTAGTGTTTCATGTAAGTAGCCCAAAACCCTCTTACTTTCATTTAGATTAAACTTAATCATTATTAGTCGAATAACTAACCATTATTATTAAGAATTAGTCAAAGACAAACACATCCCAATCCAAATATAGTTGACTTTCTTCAAACAATAATCTTGCTTGTATTAATCAGGAGCCCAGAAAAAAACAGGTTGAATGTTACAGAAGGAAAGTCAAAAGGCAGACAGCTTATTTACACCCCTCATCATTGGGACTCACTGAAACTGCATCTCAACACCACAGTTAGTCAGTCGGAGACTGCAAGTCTTGTTAAATGCCGATACTGTAAATCCCACACGTTTGGTTGTTAGTTTATGGGTTAGCAGATCTGCGACATGGCCCGCTCTCATTTCTGCAGGCCGCAGGTCTGACTCGATAGAGCTCAGAGTGAGACGGAGAGATTGAGATGTCAGACCCGCGTGAGGAAGTCCAGGCTGAGGGAGGCAGGGATGTGTATGGCTTCCAGAGTGAGCGCTGAAGGAGTGTAGGGGAAGAGCACAGGGAAGGTGTACTTTGTGTCCACCAGCAGTTGGTTGATTTCTATCCGATCTTTGAGGCGATTCTGCAGAAGAAAATAAGAATATTAATCAGACATGCAAATAAAGAAGTCAATAATAAATTATAAAACAATAATAATTTATTATACAAGCTTTTGAACGCTTCTATGTGTATGTGGAAAAAAAAATTCTGATGAATGATCAAATGCACTTGTTAAAAAAAAGAAGAAGAAAGCCTATCTAGAGGAGGTATTAATGTAAACAGGCTGTCTTTAGTTAAAGCTCCAGTAGGTAGCTTTTGTAAACAAATATTTGTTAAAACTGTCATTATGTCCTCACAGTAGAATATGAGACAGATAATCTGTGGAAAAAATCGAGCTCCTCTGGCTCCTCCCTGTGGTCCTATTGCCATTTGCAGAAATACACCGCTCCCGGTCAGAAACAACCAATCAGAGCCAGGAGGAATGTCTTAGCAGTGTCAATCACGCTCGTGTACGCGCTGATCACCCCTCTCTTGCACAGCGCGTACCGTCGTTCGTGACTCTCCTGTTCGAACTCGTTCATCCAAATGAACAAATCTTTTTTCGAGTCATTTCGTTCATTCAACGAACGAAATGACTCGCAAAAAGATTCGTTCATTTCGAACGAGTCTTTTTCGGAGTCATTTCATTCATTCAACAAACGAAATGATTAGAAAAAGATTTGTTCATTTTGATGAACGAGTTCAAACAGGAGAGTCACGAACGTGCATCACAGAACAGAGCAAGGCGAGCATTTGTGCTTATAAAACTTAAAGTTTTTTATTTATTTTTGAAATGACCGATCGTTTCGCTAGATAAGACCCTTATTCATCGTCTGGTATCGTTTAAAGCCCTTTGAAGCTGCACTGAAACTGTCATTTGGTCCTTGAAACGTTTGTGTCCTATTGAAGTCCATTATATGGAGAAAAATCCTGGAATGTTTTCATCAAAAACCTTAATTTCTTTTCCACTGAAGAAAGAAAGACATTGACATCTTGGATGACATGGGGGTGAGTAAATTATCAGCAAAATTTTTTTTAAAAGTGAACTAATCCTTTAACGTTATCTTACTTGCTATTTATAACTTATAGAAAGAGTGCAACGTTATAAAGTTACATGTATTGCAAAATACATAATGATTTGAGGACCAAGTTTGTAGTCAAAGTATGGGCAGGCCATAGTCAATGTAAAGCATATTGTTGATGTTTCGTCCCTATTAGTGAATGTTCCATAACTGTTTATAATCCGCCGTCATCAGTGGTCCTGTTTACTAGCCTGCGCGTTCACGGCAGGCTCCGCTGTGGGGGAGGAGCTGTGGAGGGAGGGCTGTAGCGCAGCAGAGAGCAAGGGGGTTGGACCTGGAAGTTGTGCTTGTTCAAATTTTCAGGCTAAGTCAACATTTTCTCAAAACTCCCTACTGCAACTTTAATGTGCAGGGGATAAAAAAGTAAAATAAAATAATGAAATATATGCTCAAATATATGAACTCTACAGACTTTGTAGCATAAACAGAAGTAACAGATGTGCAGCGATATAAAAATACAATTAAAGTCAATCAAACAAAACATCTCAAATCAAAAAAAGTATTCCCTGATTGAATAAAATAACTTAATTGTAATTAAATAATTGACAAAACAGTTATAACAGTTTGGGGTCAGTAAGATTTTTTTTTAAATTAAAAAAAAAAATAAAAAAATTATTCAGTAAGGATGCATTAAGTTGATCAAAATTACAGTAAAGACAATTATTGTGTTGCAAAAGATTTCTGTTTCAAATAAATGCTGCTTTTTTAACCTTGAACTTTTAGGATCAAAGAATCCTGAAAAAAGAACCACAGTATTATGGTTTTCACAAAATTAATTAAACAGCAAATTGTTTTCAACATTGACAATAATAAGAGATGTTTCTTAAGCACTGCAGCATCATGTGACACTAAACTTGAGAGTAATGGCTACTGAAAATTCAGCTTTACCATCAAATGAAAAAAAAAAAACATTAAAAAAACACAAAAAAACATATATATATGTTTTTTTTATTTTTTATAATAATTTCAGGGGCAAAATATGTTTGGAGAACAAGGCAGACATGATTTTTAACGATAAAACAAAAACATCTATGTCCATAGTACAAAGACAGCATCGCAACCAATTATGCATGTCATTGGTCATGGAAATACTTAAGTTATACTATTTAAAAATATATTAAAACAGAAAATTAAAATAGTTTTTTGAACTTTAATAATATTTCTATAATTTATATATTAAATTAAACATAAGTATACCTTACTATTAATTAAACATTACATTTTTTAATATTAAACTTAAATGTAGGAGTGTGTTCGGTAGTATATTATTTTTGCTATGGTTATGAACTACTGAAGTTTTAGTACACCCTAGCAAGTGTGTGTGTACATAGTTTTACCTGTATGTCTCTTATGAAGGACACAGTGACTCGTTCCTCAAACTCATTGAGTGGCGTGTACAAGTTCAGAATCTTCACAATCTGAGGTGAAGTAAATGCAAGATTAAGACCATGAAAAGTCAATAAAAAAAAAATCCAATTAATAAACAAATATTGAATGCTAAATGAATGTTAAATGTCTACCTGCTGTAAGCTGAGGGCGGTACAGAGCGAACAAATGGCTTCTGCGTCTTGGGAGGTCTTCTTCTTCACCTGCAACAGCTGGGCTGCCTGGATAACAGGTTCCACGGTGGCTATAGTTCCACCATGGTGCAGATTCTTACCTCTCACCCATTCCTCCAACTGACTGATGTTGTACCTGAAACAATACCAATGGATGAGATTGCCGTTACACTCATTAGACGTTCCTGAAGATATAACTAGGCCACGGATTGGCCTGAAAGCATCAGGCCTGTACCTGAGCTGCATGCCGGTACTCCAGGAGCAGACGTCTTTGCGCAGCAGCAGGTTGTTGAGGGTCACTGCATTGATTGAGTAGAGGAGTTGACGAACCATCTGCTGGCCGATCTCAGGGTCCAGGCCGTGGTCCGCCATGGTGGTGTAAAACTGTCCCAGCTGCCTGATCAGAGCCTGCAGCGTGTAGCCCGCCGGACCTCCACTCTCACAGTCCATACTAGAGGAGCGGTTCCTGTAGCCCATGGGCTTCACTCCGGCCAGGCTGGGGATGCTCTCGCTCTCAAGCATGGCAGATACTACCAAAACCAAACACAAAAACATGTACTCCTTATGATATATCAGAATCTGCTAATCATTTCGATTTTTAATGTGTCTATGTACCCACCAATCATGGGCTGCATGATGTTCTCCGCCACTTTGATGAGCTGCTGATAGATCTGGATGGAAAGGTCACTAAGAACCTGCCGATACTCCGCAAGGTCAAAGTTCTTCAGGCAGTGCTCGTTCTGCTTGGGACTGTTCTGTGTCATAAACGCCTATGACAGGAAGCAACAGCAAAATCAAACCAAAGATTAGTAGACTGGATCGCCTGGGGCTTTAAAACCAGACTTTTGATGGCAGAATCTGTGGTTATACATGTTAAAATGTGGTAAATGGATCTAGCTCTTATTTCCAGCTGAAATCTTCATCGGACGATGCACCGGAATGAAAATTCTGGGCTGAAACCGAAAATTCTGGATGCACTTGGCAAAAAAACAAAGACAAAAACGCTTTTTAAAAAAAACTTTTCTTATTTTAAATTAGCTTTTTTTGAGGGTAGCATCATTTTACCAGCGTTGCCTAACACGGCTATATACCACACCATGTTACAGCACAGTAGGTCTATTGAAAACAGAAACAATTATACTACTACACAGAAATTTCATGACAGCACGTTATTTGAGGGAACTTTGCTTTTCCAATGAACATGAGCGGTACATGAGTGGAGCGTTCGTATGGGCCATGAGCAACTAAGCGAAGCGCACGTGACGTGCATATAGCGGAATATTGAGCAAAGCGTCAAACTGCGCAGCGATAACGGCTAGAGCGAGAGTGAAACCTGAGCGCTGAACACTGAAAGATGGGGCGGCATATATTTTTGGACGTTTTTCTCTTTCGCCCAAAAACCGAAAATGCTATTTTCGGCTGATAATTTTCAGCAGCAAAAATTTCGGTGCATCCCTAAAAATATCCAATGAACAAACATGCAAGGAAAAAAACAAATGTAAAGACTGTGACATCTCACCTCGTCCCCGCTGTACTGCTTCAGACAGTGCAGGAGTCGACTGGTATTCGCCAGCCAGAAGGAGGTCATCTCAAAGTCATCGTTGTTTTTCTGGAGAATGAATAAAAACAGAGATGACGGACAACCTATCATTATGAGGTTATACACTACCATTTAAAAGTTTGGGGTAGGCAAGATATAGAAGGTTTTTGAAGAAAGTATCTTATGCTCACCAAGCCTGCATTTATTTGATCAGAAACACAGAAGATTTAATGCAATTTAATGCACTCTTGCTGAATAAAAGTATTAATTTCATAAAAAAAAAAATCTTACTGACCCCAAACTTTTGGATGGTAGTGGAAGTGTGTTGGTGTGATTGTATTAAATATACATACCTTCAGGACCTTTTTAATGGCATTGATGGTTGCAGTAAGGAGCGAATGAACTTTCTGGTCGTCGTTGATGTAGTCGGCATGACGAATGCACATGAAAAGGATGTAGGCGGGGAGGCAGGGGACAGTGGCCGACACGGCATTGGGCTTCATGTCTAAAGACAAGACCTGTGTATTAATTACAACCATAGAACCTCCACATTCAAATGTGCCTGCATGCAACCACACATACCAGTAATTAAAGTCTTGACTAGCAAGGCCTCATCTTCTTTGTAGAACTCCAGCATGCCTTCAAAGTCCTTTTCTTTCCTTTGTACAGTGACCTGACGAGTCAGCTCTGGTCTGCTCCTAGTGGCCTGAGAAACTATAGAAAGAATAACAGCATATCAGCACAAGGGTCTACTAAAGGTTAAATGTTACACACGGAGACCAAAGGTAAACATTTAACCTTCCAGCTCTTGCACTTTCTTCATATAGATCCTCAACTGCTTCTTCAATTTCTTCTCGTTCTTCTCCAACTTCTCAACAAGTTCCTTTAGATCCTGGAGAACAATCATCACCATCATCTTGAGTGAGCCAATAGTGTTGGATGCAATGATAATTTACTGCCCTTTTAGAATTAGTGGCTAGTAGTTTGAGGGCTTATTGAAAAATAATTGTCTTGTTTTCCAATAAAAAAAAAAAAAAAAAAAAATATATATATATATACACACTGTGTGTGTGTGTGTGTATAGATATTTACACTATATATATACACACTGTGTGTTTTAAAACATTTTAGAGGTTATCATCTTTTATTATTTTTCAAATAGTTTATATCTGTTTTAGCATAAATCTAACATAACTTAGAGGTTTATGCCTAAAACAAGACCATCAATTGGCCAAAAAATACAATCTGAAAACAAGTGTATACTATTTTAAGGATGTCTAGATCATTTTAGGGAAAAAAAGAAGACAAAAATGATTTTTGCCGCTTTTTTAGATGAGCTCTCACCAGGTTTTCATTGGTGAGGCGTGTGATTTCCTGCTGCACGCTGAACTCCACCAGAGCTTCAGGAGAAAGCGTGGAGAAGTGGTTCAGCATGTCCTGCTTCTTCTCCAGATTGTCCTTCAGCAGTTCGACTTGCGTGTGGAGAGCCTCTAACTCATCCTTGTGCTGTCGAGACTGTGTCTGCAGCTGGGCCTCCAGCAACCTGAACACATTCAAACATGACATACTATGATATAAGTGGGTGTAAACGGTGTACATACTTCACTCTCTAACAGTTAGCCCTCAAAACATTTCTCAAAAGAGACAAAAAAATCTATATATGCCTTTTACTGATTGAAAAACATTGACATATACAGAGAACTCGAAACAAAAAAGCCAGTTAAAGCTGAAGGGAAATCAAAGAAAATTAAAGCACAACCTGGCTACTTGCTTTAGACCCTGGTATGCCAGACCAAGCTCCCCATCTTCATTCAAATAACCCCAGTCTTGTGCTTTACTGGCGTTCGAGTAACGGAGAGCCAAAGAGACAGAGAAGCGGCAGCAAACAGAGAGGAGAGAAAGGCAGAAGAGAAGAATGACAAGATGGCAGGGCCAGTTAGTTTAGCAAAGCAAGGCATGGCAGGTCTGTGCATTAGTCTGTGAAGACGTCAAGCATGAGGGCACATCTGAATTATCTGCAAGTAAAGAGGTCATATAGCTGTTATTACTTGGATTATTTCTCATTTTAGTTTTTTTTAAGGTAAGCTGCCTGCCCAAGCAATATTTGTAAGGAGATGTGGCAATCTCAGGAAATGAGAAATAGAGAAAGGTAGGAAAAACACATGAATGAGAAATCAGAGCCCAGTCCTGAAACCCACAAAGGACAAAAACGTATTCTTTCACATGTAATCAGCACCTCATTTAAAATCTGTCACTCTCTGACTCATATTGTTTCAAAAGACCACTTTAAAATTGTGACAGAGAGAAAAATCAGAGCAGCCTGGGTGAATACTGAACAGATTTCAGGTTCAGGTTTATGGGTAAACTGGCCAAAGACAAAAAGATAAAAGCCAGAAATGAAAATTTAAATAGACTGTACTAAGGCACCTTTTTTGAACACTCCTACATAGTCTCCAAAATTAAAGGGTTAGTTCACCCAAAAATGAAAATTATGTCATTAATGACTCACCCTCATGTCGTCCCAAGCCCGTAAGACCTCCGTTCATCTTTGGAACACAGTTTAAGATATTTTAGATTTAGTCCGAGAGCTTTTTGTCCCTCCATTGAAAATGTACGTACGGCACACACTCTTTGTCCAGAATGGAAATAAAGACATCATCAAAGTAGTCCATGTGACATCAGTGGGTTAGTTAGAATGTTTGGAAGCATCGAAAATACATTTTGGTCCAAACATAACAAAAACTACGACTTTATTCAGCATGGTATTGTCTTCCGGTTCTGTTGTTGATCCGCGTTCACGATTCCGCAGTGACCCTGCTGACGTAAGACGCTGATGACGTGTTATCTGGTGCGCCCGAGCTTCGTTTACAGTTTGAGGGAGACGGGCGCTGTATTCAAGCTATTCTACATTGTTTGTATTTTTGTATTGCTATATTTTTTTTTAAAATGGTGCGTAGGTGTGCATGTCGCGGATGTCCTAATCTCCAGATAACACGTCATCAGCGTCTTACGTCAGCAGGGTCACTGCGGAATCGTGAACGCGGATCAACAACAGAACCGGAAGACAATACAATGCTGAATAAAGTCGTAGTTTTTGTTATGTTTGGACCAAAATGTATTTTCGATGCTTCCAAACATTCTAACTAACCCACTGATGTCACATGGACTACTTTGATGATGTCTTTATTTCCATTCTGGACAAAGAGTGTGTGCCGTACGTACATTTTCAATGGAGGGACAAAAAGCTCTCGGACTAAATCTAAAATATCTTAAACTGTGTTCCAAAGATGAACGGAGGTCTTACGGGCTTGGGACGACATGAGGGTGAGTCATTAATGACATAATTTTCATTTTTGGGTGAACTAACCCTTTAACCCTCAGTAAGTGCCAAATGGGAGAAAAATGGTCTTCAGTGAGTTAAAAAAAAAAGTACTTGCTAGCTGGTCAGTAACTTAACAAGGAATTGCAACATAATAATTTGTTTAAATGTAACTGTAAGAACAGTAGCGTGACCCTCACTGATCTGTCATACAAAGAAAATATGAAAACATGCAAAAACAAGAGAGAAACAATTAAATATTAATAAATTATTATGTTGTAGTCAATGTAATCTTTGTCATCTGAGGCTTTGGTTTCTCTATGCATTTTTTTTGCACTGTAAAATAAAACATAGTTTTTACAAATTGACAAATAATTTTGTCAGAGAAATCAAGTTTGTTTTTTTCTTTCCTTAAAATATTTCAAAAATATTTTCCTCATATTTTGATGGTTTCATTGAACTTGTAGGCTTGTTAAAAACAAATATCCTCTCCGGACTTCACTTTTGCCCACTACTGTATAACTCAATTTATACCAAGAAATAATTGTTGTAGTCACTAAATAATTGCTTGGTTATCTTTATAAAGCTCACCTGAATTTTTTAGATCATTAGGCATGATGCTGTAGTGCAACAAAATATAATAATATACAAAATGTGACTGTTTTGCATGAAAATAATGCAAAATAAAGTTGTGGCATAAAAATGTCTCCATCAACTCAACATGAGCCAGTGGTGGTCTATAAATTTGACAGAAACATTTCAGGTAACTTTTAAATTTTTAGCTTTGAGACTGTGACAGCACGTGATTGGTGATTGGCTCTCCCGTAAACTAAGGTATACAGCTGAAAATGAAATTAGACAGCATGAAGAGCTGAATCAGAGAGCTGCTCTGGATCTTGCTAACGGTCAATACCACTGAATTCCATCTTTATTAAAAAAAAGACAAATGAGTACGTGGAGGAGAGCTGGTGTCACTTTAAAAGCTTTTCATTATGCAGATTGGACTGCCTTACTTCTTTGAATCAGGCGCATTCACAATGTCCTCCGTATCGACAGGCTCCTTGTTGTTGGTCCATTCTGATACATCATTGGAATTCTGAATGGATGAAACAAATATATATAAATAGGAAACAACAAGTGAATGTTTATAGTTGCTATATTTCAGCAACTCAATCTTATGGACAGGAAAAGTATATCTGTGTGGGACAAATATAACAGTGAGAGCAAGAAAGAGAGCTTTCTTTGCGAGCGTAATCAATACTGACTCCGATTCGCCCACCTCAGCAGATTCAGACAGGCAGGTGGATATAAAGCCACTTTCACTAGCAGTGCAGGTTTTGCAAAGCTCAGACAAACTATCACTATTACACTCAACATTCATTGAATTTAAATTACTCTGAGCTCCATCAAAGCCCATTATATGCCATCTATCCCATGCAATGTCTCCATATCTAATTGCTCCACTGGACTCTAATGGAATACTAATGGATTAGACAGACTAAAATGACAGACTAAAATAGCTCAATATGGTAAGACAACAGCTGTAAAAAATAGAATCAGAAGCCCTCAAAGGTCAAATTTATAAAAATGCGTACATCAACTGATGTGTGGGTAATGTTTTCAGACTCACAATGTGGTTTATGTTCTCTGACTGTTTCGTGGAGTTCACAATTTGGGTCTTAAGCATTAGGACCTCCTCCTTGCGCACATCCAGCTCCTCATTGGCTGCTTTGAGTTGATTGAGCAGCAGGTTGTAGCCCTCTTGAAGCTCATTGGACGAGTTGTTCTCGGAGGCCCTGTCGGCCACCGCTTTCCTCAACTCGTTCAAGTCATTCTTCAACTTCTTATTCTCCGTTTCGAGCTCTTGCCGCTGTAAGCAGAACAAATTTTATAAATAGAGTCATAAAGAGGGTAAAAAGTCTGTATTTTGTACCACTTAAAGAATTGATTTTGATTAAAATCTATTAAAAGTGACATGAAGCAAAAAGTCGTAAATAAGCCAGAACGTTTACGTGTTTCTGTGAGAGAAAGAAACTTTGAAACAGAAAGAAATGGTTTTACAAAAAAAATACAAAAATCAAGCATTGCTGACGGCAGTAATTCTATCCAGGTTAACCGAACGCCTGTAGCTAAAGCTTTGATCAGACGCAAGGAGTGTTTGAGCCCTGCAGAACAAGAACCATCAGCAATAATTATATAAGCTCACAGTGCCAGTGCAATGTTGGGGTGCTTTAAGAAAACAAACAAATCAGTTATGTAATTCTACTGCCTTGAGCTTCACTTGAGCTCAGCTGCACAGCCACCAGATCAACATTTGGCTCTGGTGTTTGGATTCTTGTACTTTGTTCTCTGGTCAGAGTCAAACCTTTTAAACTGAGCATGCTGCTGGTGTTTCAACACACCCATGTGCTCACATAAATAACTGATCTTCAGATATGACAGAGTTCCTAAAGGCTACAGACCTTACTCTGAATAGACACCATATTTAATTTTACATCAGTGAAAACTAAGCTATAAAGGATGTATAGAATATACAGGAAAGACTCAGGAAATCATGTTTTGAGAAAATTAGATCGGACAAAAAACTTTAGCACACAAAGGAGCAAAATTTGAGTTCTTGTGTGTGGTTCCATGAGTAGTCCAAGAGTATATACATACATACATACATACATACATACATACATACATATAAAACTGCTATTTTAGAATCATTCAGATACTATTATAGTTTTTATTAATATTTTTAATTAGTTTCTATTTTTAGATTTTTCATTTTCATTTTAATAAGTGTTAGTAATTTAGTTGTTTTAACAGTTGTTAAAAAAAAGTCTATATAAAATAATAAAGTACTTTTAAGTTTTAAAATTAGTTATTTTTTATTATATATTTTATTTAAGTTAATGTTTAATTTATTTAAAGCAACAACATTTTTTTATGGTTTTAGCTTAAGTTAACAATAATAACCATGATATATACAGTATATAAGGATGGCAAAATAAAATCAAAATAAAAGTAAAAATTTATTAATGTATTTGAATGAATGAATATATTTGCATTTAAGCATTTCTTAATATTATTTTTTAAATACATTCAGTTTTTAACTTACTACTTTTCACTTGATATTGTTTTGCTATCACTATTTAATCTCACATTATATGTTGTATTATCTTTACAACTTGGAGATAAGAACTTGATTAAAAATCTTTAAGGTCACAAGAGACTGTTGAAAATCAGATTTTTTTTCATTGCTTTTGCTTAAACTATTAATTACTTCTTGCTTATTATAATATTTCTGGCCAGACAAAGTTAGACAGAGCATTGAAAATGTAATTTTTATTGATAAATAAATATACATATTTGATAAATATACATATTTATCAAGGTTGTTAAAAGAGTTAACCTAACAACGAATGATCAAAAGAGAGATCGATTAAGAAATAAATTGTATCTAACGTACAGTATATCATCCTCAACATCCTGTCTATTCCACACAGCCTTTTCATTTGAATCAAATTCAATGTTCATAAAAAAGGCACATCTCAATGTTTGTTCGAAAATCAAAGTATTTAATAAAATAAAGAATTGATTTGCTTTATGAAAGTAAAACTTATTCCCATGTGCCATCCTGGCATAATTCAGCTCTTTAAAAAAAAATCCTAGTCTCAACTTTCTGTAACGTCCCACTCACCCAGAGTTTAACAGGCAGCGTGACCAGCAGCAGCAGCAGAGCGGCCCCAGTGCAGAACAAATCAATGAGTAGCACTAAGACAGACATTTGACTAGCGCCGTGACCATTACTCTGAGCGGGACTGACTCTTACCTTCAGACTGTTGTAGGCCAGGTCTGCATTTATATCCTCCTCTGACGTGGAGCTCTTGGGCTCATTACCCTGTTAGATAAAAGAAAAAGAAAAAAAGATGTAAACACAAGCTGACTGATAAAGCAGAGGACCATGCTGTTGCAAGTACAGATCAGGGACCATCAGAAAAGATTACTGGAGTTTATGACCGGTCGGCTATGAAGCAACCTACATCCAAAATGTGGGAACTGTGAACCCAAATGACTGCTTAACAACATAAAGATCTGTTGCTACAAACATCATGAGAGCAGGAACAGAAAAGTATAAACGTACTGATTATTTAAGATTATTTTGATTAATGCATACATTCACTACCTTAAAGAACCTATCAAATGATTAGATGGTCAGTTTTCTTTCAACATGGTCAGTGTTGACATATTTCCGGTTAAGGCCAATGGACTTTTGATAAATGTCTTAAAATATATAGCTAAAAAAAGAGAGAAATTGATATCATTTTATTTTGTACAGCATTTTATTGTACAATGTTTTTTTATTTTCTATTTTTTGGTTTTGTTTGGTTTTATTTTCTGTTTTGTTTTGTTTCATTGGCAACCGTGAGATGAGAATGAAAGCAAAGCAGACATGGCAAATACACATGCCTTGCGTTGGCTCAGTTCCTCTACTTTTTCTAAATTGGTCTGCAGCCTCTTTCTTTCCTGCTCCAGCTCTCGCACACGCTTCTGTAACTTCATGAAAACACTGAGGTCCATGGCGGCCTTCTCTATGCCCATCTCCTGCAGGAAGACAAATCATATTAATGCTCATCCTGAAGTACCTTTACACCCTTTACAAAACTTGGTCGGAAGATTCAGCCAAATAGCTTTACCTCCACCTGCTGGATGGTGTCATCAGTGTCTCCTGCCTCTGACATACTGATGGAGGGGTAGTTGGAGTCCGAGCCCAGACTGCTCTGGTTAGAGGGGATCCTTCGGTGGCCGGGATGGAACTAAAGTGTGTAAAACCCATGTTAAAAACAACAACAAAAACAAAGTTCCAGAAGTTTAGACTCAGTCAGACTATTACCTTCATGGAGGACATGTCCTCCTGCAGGTTTTCGTATCTCTGCTCCAGTCTGGAATATTCTTTCACCAGGTTCTGATATCGTTGCCTCTCGTCGTCCAGTTCCACCTGCAGGCGGCTCTCTTTCTGAGACACATCACCTGTCTGACCTGAGAGACACAACACAGGCATTCATACACAGGAAATAAACAATGAGCCAGACGACATGCTGCTCCCATTCACTCGAATTTGCTTGTATCCACTTTCACAAGCTTGAGTATTTTTGTATTATGTGTGAACAACATAACTTTCTCGTAATCTAGGTCTCTAAAGTATCTCAGGGTATGAAAACTGAACCTCTTTTGGTCCATTTTAGATGTGAGGTCTCTATTTTACATTCACACCACAGGTTTTGTGTAACCCATTTGACTTGAATATTATGTAATATAATATTGATGATGATGATGATGATGATGATAATACACCTTTTATTGATCTTCGGTTTGATTGATCAATAAAAGATCTTTATTACCCTGGAAGACCTTTGAGCGTCAATGTGTAGGTTACGATATGTTCTTCATTCTGTAATCTCAAAAGAAATAAAACAAGGACCTTCTCTCATACTCTTCATTCTCGATGCATATTATAACCGAAACAGCACTGTAGAATTGCATCAGATACTTCTTAACTGTGCTCCAAGTTGTATTTACAGTATGAAAGCCTCTAATCACATCCTTTGAACAGATTCTGAGAGAGCTATCAGGCATATGGCCTGATAATGATTTGATGAAGCAGCCATCTATTAAACAGGCAATTTCAATTTAAAGAGATAAGTGGTAAAATAAATGTGTGACATTGTATCCTTTGACCCTTTAGTTTGAAGGTCCATATCAGACATACTAGATAAAAAGGTCCGACATGTAAAACTTCTTCTGTATTTCCCAAAAATGTCTGAATGATCCCCCAATTTCCTTTGGTTTTATTTAACTATTATAGATCGTTGGTTATCTAATTTGATCTTATTTATCACATAAAAGCTTGATTGTGTCTCCAGCTTTAACTGACCTATTTACTTGAACTGCAGAAGACTTATCTTTGAAGGGATAGTTCTCACACAAAAAAAAAACAAAATCATTTACTCACCGTTGTGTCGTTCCAAACCCGTGACTTTCTTTCTTCTATGGAACACAAAATAAATTATTTTGAAGAATGTTTCAATTGTTTTTGTCAATGCAATGAATGTTAATAGGGGTCCACAATAACACTGAATGGACTCCATTGACATTGTATGGACAATATGTTGGAAACATTCCTCAAAAATTATTTTTTTTGTTCGGCAGAAGAAACAAAGTCATTTTGAATGACATGAGGGTGAGTAAATGGCAGTCACTTTTAACCTCAATGGAATAATAGCCTTTTTAGATACAGTAGGCCAAAGAGACAGAAAAAGACAAACCAGACGTGAAATTTCTGAGATTAAAAAATTCTACTTCCTACTCAAAAAGCTCTAACAAAACAAACTGTTAAAAGTCTGCAAAAACAATCACTACATTCATAACAGCGCTTTGAACAACATAAACAGCATGGATCGCAGAACAGCACTAAGGAACAAGCGACATTCAACAAATAAAAAGCGTATTGAGACCAAACCTCGGGTTTCAAATAGCATTCTCGCATGTGAACAGGCTTGCTACAATGGTCAGCTTTTAGTTGTGCAGGTAAAGAAGCAGTGTCACATTCCTCCTCTGAAATCCAATGCATTTTCTGTCTCTCTCGTCCCACTTCTGCACACAGACCCTCTTGTGCGTCAAACAAAACCAGCCCAGCCCTCCAGGCAAGTCACACATCCTCTCACTCCTCATACCCCTTCCTCCAGATGCTTTGAGTGTGTGTGACTCTGTGAAGCATGAAACTTACCCTGAGTGGAGGACTGGATTTTGCGGTTCATCTCTTCTTTCTCCTTCTTCAAAAGCGTGTTCTCTTTCTCCAGCTCCTCTACCCTCTACACACAAAAAAGAAAGAAAAGTCACGCGACCTTTTCAGCTCAAACCATCAGATAAACAAGCAAGTTTAACTGTAAGAAAGCAAATTTTAATGAAATGTAGTGGGGTCAAAAAGTTTGAGACTTTTTCCCCCCCGATTTAATATATAAAAAAAAAGTTTGTACAAATATAAATTATATTATCAGCATCTCAATTTCAGAGAAAAGCTGAATTAAAATAATGAATTATTATTTCAGAATGTCTTACTAATTGATGTCCCTTTTTGTGCATATATATATTCCTATTATACTATAACAAAAGTTTGGGGGTCAGTGAAAAAAAGAAATTAATACTTTTATTCTGCAAGGATTAAACTGATCAAAAGTAACAGTAAAGAAATGTATAAATGTTACAAAAGATTTTTGTTTCAAATAAATTCTGATCTTTTGAACTTTAAATTTATCAAAAAATCTAGGAAAAAATATTAAGCAGAGCTGTTTTTAACATTGATAACCATTTCACCAAATTATTTTTTCACAGCTATGGCGATCATATGAGACATTAAAAAAAATACATACACATACATATATATACATACATATATATATATATATATATATATATATATATATATATATATATATATATATATATATATATATATATATATATATACACACACACATAATATATATATATATACATATATACATATACACACACACACGTATATGTATGTGTTTGCATTACAAGAAATAAAAAAATTATGAATATAAACGTAATGAATTGAGTGTATCACTAATCATTAAGTCTAGTTATTATAATTTAGATTATTTCTAATTACTGTAATTTATATTTATAATTTACTTTATCTTACTTTAATTAACTCTGTCTTTATTTGATCTTACTATCAAAACAAGAGGGAGATGATCACATGAAGTCACATTAAACACACACTAGCTGATTATGTCATTTCAAAAGACCTTTTGTGAGCTAGTCAAAGCTCTTAAACAATTTCCATGCATTATTAAATTTGCTTGTGGGTGACAGACATTAGTTATGTAACAGCTGCCCTGTTATGAAAGCCAGAGTGTAATTTCTTTGTGTGGAAACTGAAAAGCTAAATGCATTGATCTATTTTTGTAACATTCAACCATTAACCCCCAGACAATTTAAATGAAACCTACAGAAATAAGAAAAAATACATGAGACAAAAATATACCAAATACTAAAAATGGCAGCAAACATCGACTAGGCACCCTTTCTCACCTGTTGGAGCCCTTGCTTCTCGTTGCTGAACTCCTCCTCTATCTGCTTCTTCTGGGCGTTGGCTTCCTGAAGATCCGCCCTCAACTTCTCAAGCTCTTCCTGCAGTGATGCCACCGGAGTGCCAGCAGCCTGCCGACTGCGAAGGGTCTCCAGCTCCTTCTGGAGCTTACTGACCTCTGATCCCAGAGCAGTGTTAGCAATAGCCAGCTGCTCTTTTTGATTTTTATAATCTTGCGACTGTAAAGGAAAGGAGACAGCTGCTTAACATAATGCCAGTTTGTTTTGGTGACTTTTAATCATGTATGCATCCTATTATCTTCCTGTACCTGGTTATCCATCTTCTTCTGAAGCTGCACAATCTTGTTCTCCATTCCGACATTGAGATTTTTAAAGTGTTCGGCCGAACGGGCCTCTATCTTGAGCTGTTTGAGCTGACGAATGGCACGTACTCGACGGTAAAAACACTGGATGACAATGGCAGCATATCGGGCATGGAGATACTTCTTCCTCACAAGCCAACCACGGACGGTCTTCTGTATGATAATGGCTTTGTGATGAAGCAGGAACTGTAAAAGACAGAAAATACAACTTAAAACTGTTCTTTAAAGACACAACATGGAGAGAGTGAAACACAAGATAAAATGCAGTGCAGTACCTCCTGATATAACCTGCGTATGAACATGCCCCGGGCGAACGCTTGAATGGTGATCACAGCCCGACGGATCCTCAGATAGTCCCGTCTAACTTGTACCATCCGGTACTGCTTCTGACAAATAAGTGTTGCTCGGGTCAGGCGAAGCATCTCTGCATGTCTGAGAGACAGTGAAATAACACAAGTTGTTAGGAAAGCGAAAAATGTGCCAGTGAAGTTCAAGCTAAGAGCCGTTTACTAAAACAATCACCTGCGTGCCAAGTAACCCCGGCCGTATCTCTGCAGAGTGATGGCAGATTTGCGGATCTTGCGGTACCGAATTCTCTGCAGCCATCCTCGCACGGTCTTCTGGATCTTAATGCAGGCATAGCGGAACTTATCGGCTCGGAGCTTCTCCAGATAGGCCACCTGCCCGGCCCTGAAGAAAATCTTTGTCTTTCCGAATTGGAACTTATCTGGATCCTGAACGAGAAATGAAATAAAGGAAATAAAGGCTCACAATTAAAAGGTTTATTAATGATAAATATACTTGAATAAACAGTAATAAAATATTTGTCATGTTGAAGATGCTACTTTGTACAAGCAGAAGCAGTTAACAAAAGTAAATTTTTGCAAAATCTGCATTCATTGATATAACTACATGACAGTTCAAAATTTTGGGGTTGGTGAGTTTTTTTTCATGTTTTTTTAAAGTCGGCTCACAGAGGCTGCATTTATTTTATAAAATAAAAACAGTAATATTGTGAAATATTATTACAACTTAAAATAACTTTTCTGTTTCAATATACTTTAAAATGTAATTTATTCTTGTTATGGCAAAGTTGAATTTTCAGCATCATTACTCCAGTCTTTTGTATCACATGATCCTTCAGAAATTATTCAAATACTGATTTGGTGCTCAAGAAACATTTCTTATTATTAATGTTGAAAACAGTTTTTGCAAAATTCTTTGATGACAAGAAAAGTTCAAAAGAACATAATTTATTTGAAATTGAAATGTTTTGTAACATTACAAAATTTTACGGTCAATTTTGATCAATTTAATGTGTCGTTGCTGAATAAAGTTGTTGTTTTTTTCATAAAAAAAATCGTACACTTTGTTAGAATGTATTTATGAAATATTTTAATTCTTATTATAGGAATATAGGTTGCACTTTATTTTACAGTACATACACTTACGTGTACTTACCTAAGAAAGTACAGGGTAATATAAGGCAACTACATTGGTTAAAGTCCCTGTAAAGGCAATTTAAAAAAAAAAATTCTAAACACATTATAAATGTTAGAAATGTATTGCTAAAACATATTACAAAGACTGTGAACTGTGAAGTACTGAATTGTGGAGTTAGACCGTTAAACAGTTTTTCACCATTGCTATTTTCCGGATTTTCTGGGCGGGGCTAAAACAGGGCTCGATGACGCACTGGAGCCCTTGAGCTCCTGGACACGCCCCTACTTGATGACGCACTAGAGCCGCTGAGGCTGGCCGCTCCTAACAATATTAATAGAGCACATTCACATCAGTTTGCTGCTCAATCGCGAGTTACTGTCAGTACTATTGTTAGTAACAGCCTACAGATTGCTAGCTAGCTATGCCTTCGTCACGGAAATGCGTACTAACTGGATGCGATCACTGGATCACGTACAAAACAGATCGGTGTCCTTATTTAAATTTCCGAAAAACGATTACATCAAGAAGAAGTGGATTAATTTTGTGAAGAGCCACCTTGATGGAGAGCTGAGGATCACCGCCAAAACCCACCTCTGTAAGTGATCATTTTACACGGGTTAGTTTTATAAATTTTCGTCGGAGACAACTGGGATCCGCTGTTACTGGTGAATGGGGCCGAACCGACTATCTCCTGCCTCGGCATTCATCCTCCCGTCGCGCCGACAACTGGTGCTATCATCGGCAGTACGTGCCCACCGTGCGAGCATCCATTCCGGCTGTAGAGTTGAGTGTGGCGACGGCAGCTTTCCCGTGAGTGGGCGTGGTTTCAGCGCAGCCAGCGGACACGCCCCCAGCGTTTGAGAGCAGAGATTACTGCTAATTTTTTCAAGATTTTGATAGCTTATTTTATGTACTTGCTGGCTTTTTTTATCATTCAAATTTGAGTGGGTGACTAATAAAACATTTTTCTGTGGTGTGACAAACTCAGAACACATACTTAATTTTGACTTTACAGGGACTTTAAGGTTACAGTAGGTTTAAGGGTAGATTCTGGGTTAGTACCTAGTTATTACATAGTTATTGCAATCACTATAATAAGTACATAGTATGTACATGCGGAACAGAACTGTAAATAAAGTGCTACTGGAATATGATCTGAGCTTATCTGCTTTCTTAAACGCTAATAAGGCAATACCATCATATAGGGATGGTATTAGAAGCCAATACAATGGTATTAATGCTTTACTAATGCTTTATTAAGCTTTAAAAAAAACTGTGGTAATTGTCCAGACAAACATAGTATTACCACAATACCAGAATGAGAGCGGACATTATGCGTACAACTTACATTTGAGCTTCTAGCAACGTTATTCTTACCTTGACCAAGGTCTCCAGGAGGTTCTTACAGACCTGCTTCTTATCCCCAATGGTCAGGTCCTTTTTTGTCATGAGCACCCGATATCTGCTGAAGAAATCTGGATAGGTCCACCTAAGAAACAACATCAAATGTGATGAGGAAATGACACTAAATACACTTGTATTCAGTTTGATTTCCATAATCATTATTAAAATCGCTTCAGAATGATTATGGAATTTCATCTTCAACTATTTTAAGGAGTACATGAGGTTCATAAATAGAGGACAGACTGACGCCGAAGATAGGGGCTCTGAAGCTATAAAAGAATCTGTAGATCTGTTACCTGGATGGATAGCCAGCGGCACTGATGCGGATGGTCTCGAGAACTCCACATGCTCGCAGTTGCTGAACAGCTCTACTCGAATCAAATCTAGAGAAAGCAAGAAATCAGCCAAAGGAGTGAGGGATCTTTACAAAAACCAACACAAGATGATCTAGACATTTTTTCTGGGTACAAAACTTGTCACACCACAGGAGATTTGGGGCGTTACCTAGACCTACCGGATCTTTCTCTTGAGCATAGAGCACATCTCCCGTGAGAGAGGCATTGGGAGGCTGCAGTCCACTCTGGGACTGAAGGCAGTCTGAATCATAACGCTGTGACTGTGTGTTCACAACCTTAAGAGCATGTGACTGACAAAACCCTCTCAATTTAGCATCCTTGAAGGGCATCCTTTGTGCTCAGGAATTTGCAGAGGGCACAAACAGAGCCAAACAAGACCCTACCCTTTTTCAGATTTGTGAATTTTACAAGAAAAATAAGAAAATAAATACATTGATTATGATAGATTGTAGATGTATATAGTAAAACACATTTTATTATGTTTATTATCGTATTATCTTATTTTCCAAGATCTAAATTTGGGCGCAACATTCGTTTTTATCATAGTATTTGGAACAGACAGGTCAATGTCGTCAGGTTTTCATTCACAAACACTTCAAGGAAAGATAATTAACAGAAGTGTTAAATCGGCAAGAATTTTGCAAATGGGAAGCACTTCTACTGATTTTGATCTGAGAAAACTAGGTCTAATAATATTTTATATAACCTGATCGGCTAATTCTCAGAGAAGCTTTGATGCCTTATTGTTGGAAGAAACTTACAAAGCAATTGAGGTCAATCAAATGTCACTGTACCAGAATGACTCTAATGTTCTCTGGCAGCTTAAATGAATTTGCTATACCTCGCTATTTATAGCCAAAATAAACTAGATAAGTTCTAATAGAAGAATGAAACTGAGGCAAAGAGACCAAACTTACACAAAGGATTCCTTATAATCATTGGGCTTAATGCAGCGCACATAATGAGGGGTAGTAGCGTTCAGCGTTTCCATCAGAAGATGTAGAGAGTTCCTGAACTGTGAGGGAGAGAATTTTTTCATCTTGTCATCATTATGTGAATCACCTCATCTTCATAATAAACACAGTTTCAGTAGATCCACCATCAAAAACTGGCCTTTGACACCAAGCCTCACCTGGGTGCCCACGCTTTTCCTGTGCTCACGGTTGTGGCCTTTTAGAGCAGGTTTGGCGGCCCGGACGTTGATCCTGGAGGTCTTGCCGGCGGCTGAGGGAGGGGGAACATCTTTACCATCATGGAAGAGATCTGCAACCAGCTGGAACTGCACATAAGAAAACAAAACTATTTTAGGTAAACAAAGAAAATATATATTTTGTAGGGACAAGAAAAGACAAGAATATTAATAAAAATGGTTATATTTGATTATATAAGTGTCACATAAAGAAATCTTGACAGCTTAAACTGTAAAATGAATTTTCAGTGACATTACAGATGCATCACATCTTACATAAGAGGCATAAGAACCCTTTTTTTTTTATTCTAGCTAGACTAGTGAAAATTTGTATTCAACTCCAGCAGCACTTCAAAGCACTTTTAGAAGCCCTTTAAAATCCACTCCCTGAGCATCCACCGCAAGGCAGGTACACAGTGTGTTTCAATGCATCGCTAATACCATGATCCTGCCAAGTTTCAGCACTCTAAGACAGAATAGAGATGATATCATTAAACTGCCCTCACTATAAGTCTGACACTGTAGATGACAATGATAAACAGAGATGCTAAACCAGAAAGTAAATACAAATTAAAGGTGTGCGTAGCAGTGGTCTCCAGAGTTGCATCCCGATTACTTATATAAGTAGGCCCATTTTGAACAGGGTTATATAAAGTAATGGGAAATAACATTTAATCGTTTGTTATAAGTTAAAGTAAAAAATTGTATCCATATCCTGACTTTGAAAGGCTCTACACCATGGCCTATCACAATTTTACACTGAAATGGATTTCACTGGCTGTTGTAAATCAGCAAGACAGAAAAAAATGCTGTTTATTTTTAATAAGGACTGTGGTAATTGTCCAGACAAACATAGTATTACCACAATACCAGAATGAGAGCGGACATTATGCGTACAACTTACATTTGAGCTTCTAGCAACGTTATTCTTACCTTGACCTTTTAATAAGGTCACCAGTGAAACATATCCTTAAAATTTTAACAAGTATTAAATTTTAACATTAGTCAAGTAAAATAAAAACGAACATTCAAAACGAAAACGTTACCACTAGACCAGCGGTTCATACTTGGCTCATACTCATAGTTTTAAGTGATCAGTGGTAGATGTAAGAATGAAGTTATAGACATCACATAGACTATTTATTAAAACAGTAAAATATCCTGTTTAATTATTTGTGTACAACCTAATTAATATGCTTAAGCTAAGCCTTCACTATTAACACGACAGTATTTCAACACTGTCCTGCAGGGAAGATCTTTAACCTGTAGATGCTGATGTGCTGGTGTCTGTAAATCAACTTAACTCAGATTCCAGCAAATTCTGTTGCCAAGAAACCTCAGGACAAAACATTACGAAAGAGAGAGAGAGAGAGATCAATATCGACAAAGACAATGGATATCCTATTAAATCTCAGTTAAGATGGATCTGGCTGTTTGAGTGATATACATTTGGTAGGTGTGGACAAGGGCAGGCCTCTGTTTGCCTGAAAACTTTAAGTCAATTAAATTCTTAAACAGGTCAGAGAACAAAACATGAGTTAAAGTGTGATTTCAATGATGCAAACTCGAGGAAGAATGAAGTATAAACAGAAGCTCGGCTGGACAGGCAAGAGTAACGTAACTGAGCTGAGCTAAATATACTAAGGGTATTGCCTTGAATTAATAATAACAAATGGTCAAATCCAAAATGTTTGATTTTATGATAAAAAACTGTTAATTATATTCATATTCATTATTTGTAGTACATGACAATTTAATTTTATTTAATATAATAGTTAATATTATAGTTATTATTAATGAACTATATGAGTTGGAAAATATATTTATTGTTATTATTTTTATTATTATTATTTCCTTTTTCTATT
The DNA here is from genome assembly GCA_026230005.1 of Gila orcuttii. Classification (NCBI taxonomy): domain Eukaryota; kingdom Metazoa; phylum Chordata; class Actinopteri; order Cypriniformes; family Leuciscidae; genus Gila; species Gila orcuttii. The sequence continues at coordinate 32,867,162 of JAPDVR010000014.1, forward strand.
CTTTAAAATATAATATTGTAATCTTACCAAAAATACCCATTGCTCACCTTACTGGCCTTGAGGATGTTTATCTGCTCCTCATAAACAGTGTCTCTGTTCTTCTCCAGGAAGCCGTCACACTGATATTCAACCTGCCAGGGATGACATAATGTCACAAGTTTAACTCATACATCAGTACCACACTGAAAATAACTTGCTACCTAATTTTTGTGACCCACAAGTGGCATGGAGAAGAATCAGCCATTTTTGTTGCATTCATCATGCATTATTAACACAATCATTTGTGTTGTTTAACAAGTTCCTCACAAATTGGCTTTCAGTGAGCAGATGTGCCCTAAAAACAAAGCTGTGCAACAAAAGTATGCACAAAAAGTATGCATGTCACTCAAGTCCAATTTCGGATCAGTCATCTAGGCAATCAAAGGCCTGGTTCCACAGACAGGGCTTAGATTAAGCCAGGATTAGGCCTTAGTTAAATTAGGACATTT